>CM048748.1:78317885-79796635 GCA_026315105.1 Locusta migratoria | reverse complement strand
TAAAACACTACTTCACAAAGCGCCGAAAATTTATATGATTTCACTACTTCGAAGTCTGAATTATGCATATTGAACTAAGAACATTATTTTGGATTGCACACACCCGTTAAACTATAAAATGTGTGCTCCATCACTGTCTAGCATCCAAACTAGCTCATTTCATTGCAAGTGAAGCAATAGTAGCCCCACCACCTACAGTAAAGGTGCCTCCGCATCGATTTCGAAGGATCTTTATTTTCTAAAACTGCAGCCTTATTTCTAAGTGTACATTTTTCTTCTTCCCTGTTTAATAATCAGTTCCCTCTACCATGAGCTTGGTCTTCCACCACGGTAGAAAAATTCTAGTTGACCATTCAAAGATTTGTCAACAGACTAGGCATCCCCGCGTGCAGTTTTCAATGACAATGCTGACATTTCAGACAACTAACCCAGAACTATCACAACTCTGTGCTATCCTTACCTCTGATCGCATTCGACAGAATGTCGCCCAAGGGAGTATCACGTAAACATTCATTAGGCTTGGTTAGGAGGCTTTTGGGATAATGGTTTATTTAGTAAAACGATACCTTCGCAAAGAGTTCGGGTAAAGCAGTCACGATGACGAGAGACTATTGACTGTTTTGTACGTGTCTAAGCATTCAAGACCTAATCCCCAGACTAATGACAAAGCGCTCACGCCAATACACTTTATACTTCCGGTAAGTATAAACATGTAAAAGTCATCTGACTTGGTAAAGGATTCAAGCTTTAGCAGAACAAGGCGTGCTTACCGATATTCAGGAGTCTGCATGAAGTACAGAACGTTAGAAGAAGCCCGATGATCAAAATTGGTGACACATCCCTTCTTCAAAATGACAGCTAGGCACGATATACACAGAAAATGCCTAAGTCAAAGAACTTACGAAATATCTGGCGTGCGTTCATCGCAACGCCATCCTCACTACTCCAGAGTGAAAACATTGAAAATTGTCATGGTGTGTGTGAGGTCTTGTGCGACCAAACTTCGTGGTTATCAGTCGCTAGACTTACACACTAATTACTTAAATAACTTAAACTAACTTACGCTAAGGGCAACATAAACACCCATGCCCGAGTGAGGATTCTAACCTCCGACCGTAGTGTCCGTGCTGACCGTGACTGGCGCGCCGCAGACCCCTCGGCCACTGGGGCCGGCAATTGTCCTGGGTAAGGAGGATGTCACGGCACATTTAGTGATATTACGGTGATAATATATGTGTATAATACTGTGCTCAGTTTTCTCTTCGATATAAATAAAAATCGTTGTTGGAAAGAAAATTTCAGTCTGCCAGGAAGTTTCATACAGTGCACACCCTGCAGCAGAGTGGAAGTTTCATTCTGGAATCATTCCCTTAGGTTGTGGATAAGCCATGTCTCCGCCATGTCCTTTCTTCCAGGAGTGAAGGAGAACTTCTGTGAAGTCTGGAAAGTAGGAGGTGAGGTACTGTCAGAAGTCAAATTGTGAAGACGGACCGTGAAGCGTACAGGGATAGCTCAGACAGTAGAGCAAAGCTCCCATGTTCGTATCCCGGTTCGGGCACACAATTTCAATCAGCCAGAAAGTTTGAAATGTCGTTGTTGTCGATGTGACATCAAGCGGATTGTTACTAACTTTGCGGCAGAGAATGGACACAACATCACTCACTTCCTTGCGTCGGGACGAGACTGAACCTTGTTATGTGAGTTTATTCGTTCCTGCTACGGTCAAGTCAATTCTTTACTCTGTCGAGTAACTCATTCGACATCCGTAGAAGCTCTCCGTTATGAACTATGTAGAACCCGCCCCGTCCTTAAATTGAAAGAAAATGAACAGACTCAACATCTATGGCTACAGTGGAGTGGTCGAGCGTTCTAAGGCACCTAGCTGTGGAGAGCGCCATCGGAGGTTCGAGTCTCCCTCGGGATTGGGTGTATTTGTTGTCCTTAGCAGAAGTTACTTTAAGTAGTTTGTAAGCCTAGGGACTGATGAGTACAGTAGTTCGTCCCGCATATTTTTGAACTTTTATGGTTGTACAGTTGAAAAAAAAAAAAAGAAGAAAAATCGTGCATAATTTGAGAACGTGTCGAAGTGTATATAATAAATAAGTTGTCAAATTTAACACAGACTTTTTGGAGTTTCTAGTCACACGAGAAAATTTCGTTTTCACTCCTCACAATAAGACAGCAGTTAATGAATTCAGTGCATCGCGTGCAGGCCATGTGCCCAGGGGCGAGTCATTCCCACGGCTAGCAGGCAACATTTGAACACCAGTCGTGGTTGCAGTAACCTGAGTGGTGGAGGGATGCAGGGGGGGGGGGAGGGAGGGTTGGTTTCGTGAGAATTCTCTGTGAATATTTATGCATGCTTGAAAATAATCTTGGGCATTTAGAGATACAGCCCTTGAGGGCAACGTCCTAAATAATAGGACCTTTTCGATTCCATTAACATGGTGGAGAGAGTTCTGAGGACCGCTTAGCATCGACGACTTCGTGTGTTTCAAGGACTCTTATGGAAGAAAGGAAAATGTGCAGATTATCTCAACATCTGAGATCGATAATTCAAGTCTTTAACGAACATGTCGAGTAGGGTCGAAAAACATTGCCATTTTCTGTGCATTACGTGTGTACGGAACAAGGTGATAAGTGATTGGAAAGATCCGATGTTGTCCAACAGAGGTATTTGAGAACCGCACAGAAATAAAACTTCATTTGTTAAAAAAAAAAAAAAAATAAATAAAAAAAAAAAAAATTAAGTAAAATAAAAATCCTAAGACGTCGTGGTCTTACATGTAGTCGGTAAATGGATCTTATGTTTACCTTTGCTCAGTGATCGTACTATCACCGGAACGGAAGATAGCAATACGGTCTCTCCTTCATTCGAATGGCACAATGGAAAATACCGAGAAAAGTTATCTCGCAAATGAACAGCAAATAACTGTACGAATCCATATACCTTTTACAAAAGTGCTGACTGGCAGCAATTTTTCGAAGCGAGGAAAAGAGAGCCACAGATCACCTCATTTACATTAAAGAGTCAGGCGTTATGTCTCTACGTTTTCACTGACTTCAGTATGAAATATCCTCCTACTTCTGAAGCATATAAAAAGGAATCTTTGCTTGTACATTAGTATGTTATATGCTGCTATACGGTTCATCCGATTGCGATGAATGTCTGTCGGCGTATTGCTTGCATTTCGCGAAGGTTATAGACATGATTGTATCTCTCTACGACACACAGTTCAGCAGATACTACGCCACAAACGCTGAGACACATGGGGAACTGATGGTGCATGACGGAGGATACTTTACATATGGACTTCATGAGATTCTGCACTTGTATTCCGATCCTGATGAAATTTTTAAATATGATTGAACAATTCAGATTATCGATGCAGTATTAATAAATTCAGATTACCTACAATCATTTCAATTAATTAACGTGACTAAACAGTTAATTATCTGATTTCGGCGAAGTTTCGAATGAAATAAAATTTCTGAAAATTCTAGCAGCTCTCTCTGGAAGTTACGTTACATCAGACTGTCCGTAGAATGTTAAAACAATCATGTGGAATCGAATATTGCGAAGCGGCGGTCGTGAGCGCACTTTACCAACACCGTGTGAAGAGAAGGCCTGCGCGCTGTTGTGCCACGTCACGCAGAGTAAGTCGCGGTCGCGTAGCTCACTGGCAGGCCGATGCGAGGCCTTCGGCTGTGCCCCACCGGCCAGCCAGTGAGCTACGACTTACTCTGCGTGACGTGGCACAACAGCGCGCAGGCCTTCTCTTCACACGGTGTTTGTTGACTTTACCCCTCCCATCCCTCGCCAGCCATTCCCACCATCACGACTTCGCACCTGCTCGCGACCAAGTGCCCGAGCATCTGCTCAAAATACATGAGGATCGGACACATTATACATATGGTAACGTATTTTATTCAGATATTGGTTACAATTGTAATTTGAGTGTGATGTGGTACAATATTTTGCTATCTCAATTCTTTACTTAAGGTTTACATGGCGTTTACTTAGAGCCGGGCAGCATGCGGCTACCATAATACTGAAAAAGTCATTCTCGTTGCCATCTAATGTCGTGTGTGATCACCTCAGACGGCCAGTGGCATGGACAGCAAGAGGTTTTTCAATCTAGCTCTTCCATGAGTGCAATATCCAGCTCTGCAACCTTCGTGGGAGGTGCTGCTCTGGATGCAATGCATCTGCCAAGTGCATTTCAGACATGCTCAGTTGGGTTGAAGGCTGGTGAATAAGCAGGCTATTGCATTCTTTCAATTCCCTCAGCTTCAAGCCTGTACTCCACCAGCGCTGCTCTGTGAGGACGAGCGTTATTGTCCATCAGAAGGAACCCATTTCCTATGGCACCAGCGTAGAGCACAACAAAATGTCGAATGATCTCGTCTCTACACCCACGAGTAGTGAAAGCGCCCTTCTGAACTACATAAATCTCCCTATGTCCGCCACTATTGACGTCCACCACTATGAGATGGTAATGTTGCGTGCACAATCTCTCTATATGAGGAAATGACGATTGTCCGGCTGGACACAGTCTTGACGCTATTCGTCACGACTCCGATCATACTGCTCCTCCGCCCAGTTCAAAAAAATGTTCAAATGTTTGTATAGTCTATGGGACTTAACTACGGGGTCATCAGTCCCTAAACTTACAAACTACTTATGAACTACTTACGAACTAGGACGGCACAAATATCCATGCCCGAGGGGGGATTCGAACCCCCGACCGTAGTGGCCGTGCAGACCGTGACTGAAGCGCCTTAGTCCCCTCGGCCACCGCGGCCGGCTCCTCCGCCCAGTTTCTGATGGTTAAACAGAGTAGTGGCTTCAATGGTACACACATCATAGGCCTCCGTGCGCAGAGGCCACATTCCCGAAGACGATTGCGCGTCCTGTTGCTTTCTGGAGGGTGCGTTGCAGCTGAGTTGCGTTCAGCCTCCTGTCTCGACGGGCTGTTAATCGGAGATAACGGTCATATCTTTCTCTTGCCTTGTTTTAACGGTTCCTGTTGTCTGAAATCGCATCCAGGTCCTGGAAATTACACTTTGGGACACTCCAATATGTAGCTGCAGCCACCTTCCTTTGTGTCCGTCGCGCTTCCAATTTTCCTTTGGCTCTCCGACCATAACTTCGTGTAAGTCACATTGCACTATCTGCTTCCTACATTATCTGAACCCAACTGCTTGTGTAATTCGTGTGCCAGAGTAAACACAATAATTCAATACCGACCCCCTTGACAACAACATTGTTATTACCACTGTCTCGGTTGTCCTTAATGTTGTAATCTTCACTGTGAAGAGCTGTCAGAAAGGCGTCGGACCATTTTAGTTTCTTCTTCTGATGACAATGCTTCAGAACCTAGATATGGCAATTGATCTAAGCGCTTTGAACAGTGTCAAATAACTGACTTAGTTTCCCATGAGATGTCACAACTTTTTATGTTGAAAGGAATTCGTCGCGAGATTTGCATTTTTGTACATTTTGCGTTGCTGATGGTATTCGATGTTACACAGAGTATATGAAGGAACTTGACCCCGTTCTAACAGCAGTGTACCGAGAGTCTGTAGAGGAGCGAAGTCATAACCGTAAACAATAAGGTTCGTCGATGAGATGCGCAAAACTATAGGCCTATATTTCTGACCGTCAGCTGTAGAATTCTGGAAGACATTTTATGTTCGATTCCTATGTAATTTCAGCAGACCTGAAATCTCCGAAAGCAGCGATGACGTGAAACACAACTAGCTCTGTTTATCCACGAGATCCAGAGGGCAATATATACAGGATCGCAGGTAGATGCCGCTTTACTTGACTTCCGCATCGTCGCCTCATGAACAAAATGCGGCATATGGAATATCAGACCAAATGTGTGACAGGATAGAGGCATTTTCTTGCAAACAGAACGCAACATGTCATTCTCAACGGAGATGTTCAAATGTTCGCCTACTTACGTACTACCTTATACTAAAGACGGCACAAACATCCATGCCCGAGTGGGGGTTCGAATCCCCGAGGACAGACGGCCGCGCGCACCGCAACATGGCGCTCCAGTACGCGCGGCTAATCCGCTGCGGCTTCTCAACGGAGAGAAAAGACGTTAAACTGGTCTCAGACGCGCTCCAGGAGAGTGTTATACGGCCACTGCTTTTCACTATTCGCGTAGATAACATCGGAAATTTAATGAGGCTTTTCGCAGAAGATGTTGTAGTTTATCGAGAAGTTACAACACTGGAAAAGGGCACAGAAATGCAGAATGATATGCAGCATATTGGTGTATGGAGTGACAATCGAGCCTCAACATAAACAACTGTAAAGTGCTGCGTTTACAAAGAAAGAAAGAATTTTTAATACAATTTATAACACGACAGTATAAAATCAGTCGTGGGTGAGGTTAAAGCCAGACTGAGATTCATTGGAAGACTCCTCAAGTAGTGTAGTTCATCAACAAAAGAAGTACGTTGCAGATCTCTCGTTCGGCCAGCGCATGAGTATTGCTCAATGAGAGATCAGTACCTGGTAGGATTAATAGATGATATGGAGAAGATCTAACGGAGCAGCACGCTTCGTTAAGGGCTCATTTAGTAACCGCGAAAGCGTCACAGAGATAATTAGGAAACTCTAGTTGGAAACGCTGCAAGGAATACGTTCTGTACTGCAGTACGGTCTTCTGATAAAGTTGCGAGAGCGTACATTTTATGATGAATCAGTGAAACATTGACTTCTCGTACGTATATCTCGCGAAGCGACGACAAGGGTAAGATCAGAGAAATTAAGGGCCACACAGAGCCATACATTCAATCATTTTTCCCGCGAATCATACGCGACTGGAATAGGAGGAAATGATAATGGTACGAATATTACCCTTCGCCACAGACCGTGAGGTGTCTTGCGGTGTATGAATGTAGATATATAGCTGGTGCAAGAAGTCGTGGCCCGTGCGCAGAAACGTATTCTCGAGTTTTGTGCAGGGCGAGTCCATTCATTTGTTTGTGAGGGGGCGGCTCAGTTGTACGTCGCCTGCTGGGCTGAACACTTCGTCTGTTAAGCCGGCAGTCAACTGCGCTCCGCGACCAGTAGGAAACACGCAACTTATACCCGGGCCGCTTAAACATTGCACTTGACGTTTCGCGTTACGGCGAGTTAAGTTGGCTACACTGCTTTAGCGACGTTGCAACACTAGCCTCTATACGCACAGCAGACGAAACGGTTTTCAGTTGTATCACGTAAATGTAAGCTATTGAGCAATAACAGTACATATAATAATTCGTTATTGGGCAGCAATTAATTAAAGGCATATTAATGAAGACCAGATCACAACAATGCACACGCTTTCAATAACGGAGCAAAGCAATATAGAAAATAAGCATTGAATCACGACAGATACGAAATATACAATAATCAAGATAGTAACTTCTCTCTCTACGTTTTATAATCAGAATGCTTTTCACTCAACAATTTACGGCGACAATGGTACAATTACATCCAGCTCCCCAACTTCACTGTTGTCATCACTGCCAAAATCGTAGTCATCACCAAGACAAATCATTAAGCGTTCATGATTACTGATGATCCCGTCCACTGTTTGCTCTGCCCGAATCAGTTTTTCAACGTGCTCGACCCTTTTTTTTTTTTTTTCCAAGATGCAGCATCCACATCGGTAACAGCTTCATGCAACAGCTTTTCCACCTCTGTTGTTGTGAAAGACTTATTGTTCGTTAATTAATTCTTCACGTCACTCCATACAAATTTTATAGGGTTAAAACGGCAGTGAAATGGGGGCAGATTTATTACTTTGCGTACGCTGTTCCTTTGCGATTTCGTTTACTGCATACGTGGGTGTAATAGGCTTATTTTGTTTCACGAGCGATTATAAACAAAGTTTTGACACTGACAAACCTGCAGCAATATTTCTTTCTTGTAACCACTGCACCATAACTTCTTTCCGATCGTTTGAAGCGATAATGAACTTCCTGCTCAGAGCATAAGCTTCGAAGTTTTTATTCACACGAAATTGAGAATTTACCCAGAAAACGTCACTAGACAAACGTCTTTTCGGTGACATTATCCAATAACTTGAACTCGGAAAGTCAAGTTAAACCACTCGCAGTAAAACCAATCGCAGCACACACAACATAAACACGCGATAAACACGATACACAACTTTGTGTACGTTAGAACTGAACAAAGCCGCCAACGCGGGAATGTTGACGTCACGGCACGTGATCACTGGAAGTGTTTATCGCTCTGTGATTGGATCGTTCCTAGCGACTAGCGCCTCGCGTTTCTTGCTCTCCACTTCTTATTTATGAACGTCAAGTGCAAAGTTTCAGCGGCCCGTGTATAGGTGGCTGCCCCTCTGAAAGAAGGGAATGGAAGTAGAGAAGGTAAGGGCCACGACTTCTTGCACGAACTATACGGATTGTAAATAACAAATAACCCACCCCCGTGCCAAGTGAGTATAGCGGGCTCAATTGTTGCAGAGGTGTCAGTGCGCGAGAGGACGGCTACTGACCTGAGGAAGATGACGGTGGGGTGCTTGTCGACGAGCGCCTCGTACGGGAAGGCGCTCTTGCGGCAGGGCGCGCAGCGGATGACGTAGAAGAGCAGGCAGACCAGCCGCGGGCCGGCGCGCCACAGCTCCTCGTCCAGCCTCTGGCCGTTCACCGCGCGCGACATGGCCGCCGGCGCCACGCCTCCTGCAGGGTAGTGGCACAGAGTAACATATACAGAGGAGAAATCCCCCCCCCCCCCCCCCCAAATCTCTGTCCTACGCTGCCCTCGTAGTTCTGTAAGATGCTAGCAGGTGTCAGGCGGTTCCCCGGCTTAGTACCGGTAGACCACACTAGAGGTTAGTGATGGGCAAACCGAGTACTGAGAATACAAAGTTCTCGATTCCAAATAGTTCCCGTTGTTCTCGAGAACCTGAGTCGGTTCTCGATTTTCAGTATTCGCTTTTTAATGTTAGGAAATTGTCGACAGAAAAATTTGTAATCCTACCGTTGACAAATTTATAAGTAATTTAACATTTAGTTACGTTTTGTAGCATACGCCACACAGGTTGTGTGTAGGTGATCGTGTGGTGTAGTGGGTTAAATCATTATGATGATATGATTTAGGGTAAGGGTTCGAATCCTGACAGTACAAATAAGATTTTTATTTTTAAATTATAATCACAGCTACTGTAAAATCTTTTTTGAAACATCATCAATCATTAGTTTTATTGAAATGATTGGTTTAACGTAACTTTTAGAATTTAAATTCTTCGCTACATCATTTCAATCAGCATAGTAACTTTTCATTTCCGCTCATTTATGCTTCTTATCGTTCCTTTTTATCTGGAATATTCGTCTATGAGATTTTAATTATTGTTATGCAGTAACTTCAAAATAATTTATGCCGTTTTATCATTTTATATTTGTGTTTGTTGCAGTCATTATTTATATTCCTCATTTCACTTTATTATATTTATAACACAGTACCCAATCTTCTTTATTATACTCGTAATGAAAAAAGAATTAAAGTTTAACATGTTTGTATGACGATTACCAAACAATAGTTCTCAGTTCTCGCTTCTCAGAACTCGCTTCTTTGTTCTCCTTTCTTAGTTCTCGCTTTTCAGTACTCGTTTCTTAGAACTCGATTCTTAGTTCTCGCTTCAGATCTCGCTTCTCAGTTCTCGCTTCTAAAGTCTCGGTTTTCGGGTCTCTATTCATAACTCGCTTCTTGGTTCTCGCTTCTAAGGTTTCGGTTTTCGGGTCTCGCTTCTCAGTACTCGCTTCTTAGTTCTCGCTTCTAAGACCTCGGTTTTCGGGTCTCGCTTTTCAGTTCTCGCTTCATGGTTCTCGTTTACGGGTTCTCGGTTATGGTATTCGTTTCTGTTGAGCGAAGTGAAACGAAAATTTTCGGTTTTGTTTGTATTTGTTTCAGTCTTGCAGCTGCTATCTTTTATTATATCCAGGCATTGTCACTAATATCCTCATTTGTCAAACAAATGGAAAGGTTTAATTTGAGTATATATTAAATCACCCATATGTTTCTTACCTCTGTATGTGTAAAAGCGAATGATTACCCACTCAATCACTCACTGACTGAACACAGAATCACCTATGAAGCTGAAATTAGGCAGGTATGTTGTTTATAGGTAGACTACATCAGCAGAAAAAGGATTTAGCGTTGGGGTCGAATTAAGGCACATGGCGGAGGGTACTTTAGCTACAGACATCGACAAAATCTACAGGTTTTTTTTCGATCTTCATAAAATTTTGGTTGACTATCAGAACAAGTGGAAGGTCCCTTCTACATAAAAGTTTGTATGGTGCATGGCGGAGGGTACTTTCTAACGGACTTTCACAAAATCTATAGTTTCTTTCCAGCGATCAATATGAAATTTTGGAGGAGATGAAAAGGCTTGCTCAGGATAGAGTAGGGTGGAGAGCTGCATCAAACCAGTCTCCGGACTGAAGAGCATAACAACAACAACATGAAATTTTGCACACTTGATTTCCAAACCATGTTTTTTAAGTGAATGTTGAGAACGCTTATTTCACAATCAGAACTCTTCCAGAGCGGTAATACTGGCATCTAGTAGATTTGCCTAGGCACCTAATTTTTTTTAGTTCTCAGTTTGGTATTCGATTCCTTTTGGTTCTCGAGGACAGAGGTCTCGATTCCTGAAAGTTCTCGGTTTCGCCCGTCTCTACTAGAGGCGCTTCTGAGGGTAGCGTGGAGGGGAGGCTGAGGGGAGAGCTCGTGCCGCCTGCCACGAGGCCACCGCTGTGTGGCGTGCCGGCGTTTGAGGGGAGGTGGTGGTGGGGGCAGCCGCTACCTGGCGCCTGCTCTGGCCAGTTTAAAGGGCTGCTTCTGACCGCAGCGCCATCATCTTACGGAACCTTCCCTCCCCGCATCCCTGAGCGCGTGACCGGGCCCTTACGGAGGTTTCCCGTCTGTATATATTTGTCTGTGGTAGTGGCCAAAGGCCAAGGCCGACTGGCGAAATATAGGGGAAAAACAGCACCTTCAATTCACAGGACATGTTCATTAGTGTGTTCTGAAGAAATAATCAGCATTTCATTCACCTGAGTGCAGCGTGTGTACCAAGCGAGGTGGCGCAGTGGTAAACTGGAAAGAACACATAGATAATGTCCTGGGAAAGAGGAACCAGAGACTGCATTTTGTTGGCAGAACCCTTAAAAGATGCAACAGAACTACAGAAGTATTAAACATAAGGAGAGGCGTTGAATTAAAATTTGTGCTGTGGCCGGGATTCGAACCCGGGACCTCCTTACTAGGTAGGGGCTTTAGACTACTCAGCTAACACAGCATCGCAGCCAAAGCAGCAAAGGTGGTGGGAGACGTGCTTTAAGACAGTCCGTGTAGTCGCTTTGGCTGCAATGCTATGTTAGCTGAGTGGTCTAAAGTAATTAGGAGGTCCCAGCTTCGAATTCCAGCCACAGCACAAATTTTAATTCAATGCCTCTCCTGATGTTTAATACCTTTGGTATAACGATACAATGTTTTCTCCAGGAATTGTATTATTTGTTGATATTTATAGAACTACAAAAGAAACTGCATACAGTACGCTTGTCTGTCCATTTGTGGAGTATTGCTTCCCAGTGTGGAATCCTTATCACGTGAGTTTGACGGACGACATCGAAAGAGTCCAAAAAGGGCAGCTCGTTTCGTATTGTCACGATACAGGAGAGACAGCGTTACGGAAATGATACAGGATCTGGGATGGGAATCATTACAACAACGGCTCTTATGGCTGTGGCGTGGGCTACTTACGAAACTCCAATCACCAACATTCTCCCTCGGGCCGGCCGCGGTGGCCAAGGGGACTGAGGCGCTTCAGTCACGGTCTGCACGGCCACTACGGTCGGGGGTTCGAATCCCCCCTCGGGCATGGATATTTGTGTCGTCCTTAGTTGTAGCTAGTTCATAAGTAGTTTGTAAGTTTAGGGACTGATGACCCCGTAGTTAAGTCCCATAAGCTCTACAAACATTTTAACATTTGAACCAACATTTGAATTCTCCCCCAGAATGCGAAAATATATTGTTGACTCCCACTTACATAGGTAGAAATGATCATCAGAATAAAATACGAGAAATCAGAGCTCGATCGGAGAGATTCAAGTGTTGTTTCTTCCCGTGTGCTATTCGAGAATGGAATGGAAGATAAATAGTATAACGGTGGTTCGATGAACCCTCTGCCAGGTACTTAAATGTGATTTGCAGAGTATCCTATGTATATGTAGAAGACACTGGACTCGCATTCGGTAGGAAGGTGGTTCAAATCCACCGCCGCGGAGGAGTAGCCGAGCGATCTAAGATGCGACGCGCAGTTGCCCACCGTCGGAGGCTCGAGTCCTCCCTGGGGCATGGGTGTGCGTGTGTGTTGTCCTTAGGTTAGTTTACCTTAGTCCAAGCAGTTTGTAAGCAACGGAGTGATGACTACACAGTTTGGTCCGATAGACTTACAAACATTTGAACATCAAATCCACCTCCGGCCATCCACATTTCGGTTTTCCATGATTTCCCTAAATCACTCCAGGCAAATGCCGGGATGGGTCGATTCAAAGGGCACGGCCGATTTTCTCCCACATCCTTCCCCGAAAATCCGAGCGTAAGGTCCGTCTCTAATGACCACGCTGTCGACGGGACATTAAACCCTAATCTTCCTTCCTTCCTTCAGCGCGTGCCATGTTGCCTAGTAGACAACTGCGACTGAAGAGCAGCTCTGGTAGGTGAAGTACCTCTTTCATCACATGATAAGTGGAGGAAGTGTGGGGGGTCTGTGACGTTGCCAAGTCGTAGTTCGTTGCCTTCGGAAGTTCTCGTTGATCGGCGCTCTCGGTAACGACTGGCTCGAATTTAATGGGGCAAAACTAGTCTACCACAAATGATGTATGCGATATATGGAACTGTAGTTCACTGATACCAATGAATCATTACTGCCCAGTTGTCCCCATTTATGGCCAGCGTACAAGTCTCAGTAATAAGAGTTACTACAACCCAGTATGCACATTCCAAAAGTCAAACACAAATTTGCACTTGTGTGTGGAGTACAGAAGTTCGAAATGCACATTTAGTGTGACACGAATATGAAGAATTAGCTCTAAAGCACGGTAGGTACACTTTCTACACGACTCAAATTAGAGTTCAGAGTGACGTGGATTGTGCCCTCGCATAAACACGAAACAAGACTCTTTGACATAGCGCGAAAGCACCATATGTGTAATAGTTAAATAATGACACTGAAAATTATGTATTGTCAATTACATACATTAAATTAATTATAACATAAAAGTTAACAATACCATGAAATTGGCTATAGTAAATAAAACTGAGTAAATTGATATAAAATCTCTATTATATTAATAGTGTTTCATGTCCATATATAATTAAATACGTTTTTAACCAATTACGTCGTTATAAACGGTAATTATATAGAAACTAATGGGGGCTAAACTATCCTAATATTACTTGTGAAACATAATAATACCTACTTTAATATTATGAGAAAAAATTTAATTAGTTTTATCAGAAAAACTAATTAGACTAATATATGACCTACAACAATATGCCTCTTGCATAAACTGATATTTGATAATTAAACATAATTCTGCGACGTCAAATAATAGAAAATAACTTCAACTAGTAACGTTAGAGAAAAGAATAACAAAAGTTTTGTAAATGATAATAGACTAATAACATTCATACCTTTTACTAGACCACACTGGTATCGAGAGGTTCATTAATGAAAGCAGATGGGAATAAATCCCAAGATGCTTCGTTACGGGTTGTGGTGCTGAGTGCTGACATCTAGTGATGGAATTTATAAGTTCTCCTCACAAAACGAGATTTGAAATGGCAAATAGCAAACAAGGAAAATTCAAATTTCGTACTTGATGCCATCTTGAATTATGGAGTGGAAGGTAGAGCAGGGGTGAGGCCCTGGCGACCATTTTGTTCCGGAACTGGAAGCGATGTCTTCTTGGATGACATCATTGTGACGTTGCCTCGTCAATGCCCATGTGGCCGAAGAGAAGGGGACATCTGGCAACACTGTATTGTTGCCGGAGTGGCTTTGGTCCTTTATTGCATGGTTCTGTGGAAGCAAACTTCCTGTCTCTAGTCTTTCAAGGCGTTCTGTTTTATTCTGAACATGAGTGTGTAGACCACTCCAATATGTTGGGCAAGAGGTGAAAAAATGTTCAAATGTTTGTAGAGTCTATGGGACTTAACTACGGGGTCATCAGTTCCTAAACTTACAAACTACTTATGAACTACTTACAACTAAGGACGGCACAAATATCCATGCTCGAGGGGGGATTCGAACCCCCGACCGTAGTGGCCGTGCAGACCGTGACTGGAGCGCCTTAGTCCCCTCGGCCACCGCGGCCGGCATGAGGTGAATAACATACACATATACATAAATAAAATTTAATTTCACTCACCCCTCTCCGCCGACTGCATAAACTCTTCAGGTATCGTATGTTATTAACACTACCATTACCCAATCAATAGACAGCAAGACATGAAAATTATCAGAGGCAACAACCACAACAAACACCTCATACAAACACAAGAAAACTCTCAAATCCAGAAAGCCATAGCCGAGAACAAGCAATTAATAAATGAACAGTCAAACATAAATGAAAACTCACTGCTAAACCTAATCAATGAAATGAGAAACTAATTAAAGAGAAAAATTCACTGATAAAGCAAAGATAAGACAAACACACATTCAACAGTTGGCAACACCAACCAAAACAAAGACACAAGACAAACAAAATGGCATATGCCTAATGGTGAAGTGCTAAAACGAAATGAAATGAGAAACTAATTAAAGAGAATAATTCACTGATAAAGCAAAGATAAGACAAACACACATTCAACAGTTGGCAACACCAACCAAAACAAAGACACAAGACAAACAAAATGGCATATGCCTAATGGTGAAGTGCTAAAACGAAAACGCCAATGGAATAAAAGACAGAAACAAAACAATCTAAGACACCAATCAGCGCCACTTATAGACCAGCATCCAACAAAAATTGTAAATAATAACATCAAAATATCATTAGCTATATTTAGATAATACGCCAAAACTTTTTATAACCTAAAATATTAATAAGGTAAAAATTTAAATAGTGTAAAATATAATCTAGTATATATTATAGGACCCTGAAGCTGCCTTACAAATCAAGGTGAAATGCATATGGCAAAATAAAAGTTTTATTATTCTGTTGCATAGACCGATTACATAACTATGTACATTATAATATAAAAAAGCAACTGTGGGAAGACAGGACAAAAAGGAAATATCAAATAGTACTTATTTTAAAAATTAATAAATACATTGTTTATCTAGATATAAGGATGTTTGAAAAAAAGACCTTTTCGAAAATTGACTACATCTCAGCGGATCGATCTACAGAGACAGTTTTAGGTTTCCGTTCTTCCTAAAATGTTGTACTACCATCCTGCTAAGTAAATTTTAAGATGTAGTTAATTGTAAGAATGAAAAAGTGACTTTAGAAAACTTGCACTTCAACTGAAAATCACAATTTCTTTGTTATGAAAATAATTTTCAAAGAAATAAATTTCCGACATTTTTCAACGAAGTTCCAAAAAGTTAAGTTTTGCTGGTACCATCCGGAGCCTACAAAACTTCGCCCTTGAAAAATGTAGTGGGCGTAGTTAACGTGTTACAGAAATGCGCTTGAGGGGGTTATTCTTAATACCTATATTTTCAAAGAAAATCTCTGGGATATGTTTATTTTTTTGTATCGACTGCAACGGGAGGCTCGAGTGGGCCAACTTGCGCGCGCTTGATTCGAAAACGGCCCGCACTTGTAAAACCTTGGACACATTTGCTCCTGGCCACGACAATTCAATCCAATTTATTGCCGCAAGTTTTCGACCTGTTACCTTTAAACTCTAAACAGGTCGCAGCTACATAATCAAATTTTATAGAAACTTGTATCAATATACATATATAAAAATGGAACGTGGGACGTGTGTCCGTATATTTCACTAGGTACCCAAAATTATTCACTGCAGACCAATGGCGATTATACATGAGAGTATCCTTTAGGTTCGCGGTGTGTTTTGGTCGCGGTGTGTGGCGGTGGGTGAGTGTGGCGAACAAAAATCCATAAAATGTGGAGCAATACGACGATCAACAATTGTTCAAAGATAAAACACTGGGAAACACAGACATACATTAACTGAACATTAACTACAGTGATCTTTGACTTGTGTATCGTGAAAATATTAGTTAGTAGAGCTCGAGTTTTTTTGTCAGTAAATAAAGGAAAAAGCTCGTAGATCAATATATAAGTGGTAGGAATCAAATATATAAGGCAGGACCAAAACTTTATATAACCGAAAGAGCCTGGGACACAACAAATATGGATAGCGGCCCGTTCGGGGAGGGAGGAGGCCTCTCACCCGATTCGGATCTGTATGCCTGTGAACTACTAAGTGCAGAAGTTCTATTGAACATGGGCATGGAGATTGATCCAGCGACGAATTCTACAGTAAAACGTGCACGGGAAGAGACTGAAGGAGTCCAGGAAAAGCGACGAGCAATCAACTCCCAGCAACAAAGAATTGTAAACGAGGTAATGAGTTCGACAGCAGATGACTCAGGTAGGTGTGACAAGTATGTTACAATTGAAAGGACAAAACTCACTCACCACTTGGAAAATCCAAAGACACCAACTGCTGGTAATTCAAATATCAACCAACATTTACAAGATACCTGTAATACACAGTGGGACAGTGCTTCAGTAGCAAATGTGAAGTCAATATATGAACAAAACAAAGGAAATAGGTACCAAAGTGACGCTGTCGGCCCATTCTATGTATTCGTTGAGGGTCTCACTGGTAATGTGGGCAATTGGCATTGGCATTGGCATTGGGAAAGGCACTTTTTACTACAGACTGCGGCTACAAACATGAAATACTGAATCTCAAAGTGGTTGGGAAAAACAGAATTAAAATTGACTTTTCAACTATGGAAGCTGCAAATAGGTTTGTGAACGACAACCCACTAAAACCAAAGGTAGCATACATACCTAATCACCGAACACACCGTCAGAGAGTCATTAGAAATGTTGATCTAGAATTGACAGAGCTAGAACTGAAAGAAGCTATTCAGTCTACAATACCGGTAAGCCAAGTTCGAAGAATGACAAAGAAAATACTCAACCAAGGTGTAGAGAGAAATATACCGCGACAAACATGTGTAATCACATTTGCATCACAATACTTACCAGAATTTGTGACAATTTATGGTATGAGATGCAGTGTTAGGTCATACATACCTCTTGTGAGACAGTGTTTTCGATGTCCCAGATATGGTCATCTTAGCAACCAATGTCAATCACAGTCTAGATGCAATAAATGTGGAGGGAATCATGAGGACACACAGTGCACAAGCCAAACAATATGCAGTGTACACTGCAAGGGGAACCATACAGCTAGAGATAAATCTTTCCCTATGTACCTCAAACAAAAGGAGATAAAATCAGCATCAGCAACACACAATATATCATTTAAGGAAGCTGAGGAATACGTGAACAGAAGGTCCTATGCAGCAGTGGCGGGAAAGTTTAGTGAAAGTAAAGTGAATTGGGAGAAGGATTTTCCACTCCCAAAAAGCTCTCAACATAGATTTACTAAAACAGTATATCATATTAGACCTACAACAATAAAGAATGCACCTATTCCTAATCATCTCCTTGCTAACATAAATTTACCCATATGTCCCATTAAGGAGAACTCGTACGCACCACGACCACAGACACCTGAGCCTCAACAGTCACTTCCAGCAGGAGAGGTAGACAAGAAGAAAATATTGATTGAGGAGTTGGTGACTGCTTTTACAAACCTAATAACACAGCTTACCTCGTCAGACAAGAACAATTTGGACCAGACAGATATATACAATATGATTGACCATATAGTATCCAAACAATGAATATACAGCAAGACAGACACAGCTCAAAAGTAACCATTACACTCCCTTACAAAATAATGGACATAAAAATTCTTCAGTGGAATGCAAGATCATTATTTGCCAATAGAGAGTCATTCATGCATGAACTTTATTCCAAAGAATACGGTATAGCTGTAGTCAGTGAGACTTGGTTTAAACCAAATATAACATTTAAATGCCGAGGGTACCATGTAATAAGATCAGATAGGGAGGATGGCAAAGGCGGTGTAGCCATATTCATTAATACAAAACTTGCCTACAAGCAAATTGCAATCCCACTACCCAACCTGGGTTTTCAAGCAATAGCAGCAGAAATATATACTAACAATTACAGATTTTCAATTGCATCCGTATACCGACCCCCAAAATGTCGAAATTTAGAACACCACATGAATTCATTACTAGAAAACATAACAAAACCATTCCTAATCTGTGGTGATTTCAACGCACACCACACAGCATGTGGATGTCAGGTGAACGATAAGGAAGGAGAGTACATAATGTCATGTATAGATGACCACAATATCATAATTTACAACGATGGATCCCCAACATTAAACCAAGGACCTTGGATGAGGCCATCTGCAGTGGATCTGACATTAGCCTCCCCATGTGTGACCCAAATTGTGACATGGTCTGTTATACAAGATACCATGGGATCAAATCATTTCCCTATATGAACATACAACGTGGAAAAAATAAACAAATTTATTTCTCTAATAATTCAAGCTGGAACATGAACAAAGCGGACTGGATTAAATATAGACAAATTTTGGAAGCAGAGGCAGACTCAATAGAAATCAACCATCATCCACACAGAGTTTATACACAGCTTCGAAATAGTATATATATCATGCGGCAGATGAAGCTATCCCAAAAAGAACGGTAATAACAAAAGCAAGAAGATTGGGCAATCCATGGTGGAATGAAGAATGTGATAGAGCAGTACAAGACAGAAGAAAAGCCCTAAATGATTATATCATACAACCTAACATGGACAGCTTTTTGAAATATAAACAAGCAGCAGCCAAAACAAAGAAATTATTAAAATCAGCTAAAAAGAACAGCTGGATAAATTATTGTAACAGCCTAAGTAAGAACACCGACTTGTCAGAGATATGGCACAAAGTTAACAGGTTCAGGAATGTAGCGCCTGCACCCAACCATATACAGACATTTGATTGGGTAGAAGAATTCTGCGACCTTATCGCTCCACCAAGTGTACGCAACAAGCCACATAGGAAGAGAAATTGGACTTCAGGAGAACAGCATATACTCAATACTCCGTTCAATATCGAGGAGCTTATATCTGTCATCAAAAAAGCACAAATACAGCTCCAGGAATGGACCAGATTACATATCCTATGATACAAAATATGCCTAGAAATGCTCTAGATCTACTCCTCCGAATTTATAACGAAATCTGGATGCATTACGAATTGGTGCAAGAATGGAAAACACAGATCATAGTTCCTATACACAAAAAAGGGAAAGACCCATGGGTAGCCACATCTTACAGACCGATCGTACTGTCATCTTGTATTGCTAAAACGATGGAAAAACTGATAAAAAGGCGATTGGAGTGGTGGTTAGAATCCTCATCCTTACTATCTGGTTCCCAATATGGATTTCGCAGAAGTAGAAATTGCATGGACAACTTATCTATATTGATCTACTCAGTTCTATCTGGCTTTGGTGAGAATAAATATACAGCAGCCCTGTTTTCTGACATAACAAAAGTCTATGATAGTGTACAGATCAGCATATTATTGGATAAATTGATACAATTAGGAGCACCACCTCAATTTTTGGAAGCAATATCGACATTAATAAGTGAAAGAATTGTGTATATTAGAGTGAATCATGAACTTGAGGGTCCCCGGTTAGTGGACAATGGAGTACCACAAGGATCAGTTCTCAGCCCACTGCTTTATGCAATTTATACATTCGACATAGAAAAAACATTAATTCAAGCAGTTAATATTATTCAGTTTGCTGACGACATATGTGTGTTCACCTCTCACAAAATATTACAAGAGGCAATAAATAATCTTTCTTCATCTATAAAAAAACTTAAATCAGTGGCTTTGTGGAAATGGACTCACGATTGCACCAGAGAAATCTTCAATAGTTATATTCACTAGAAAGACTAAAGTACCAAGGGATTGTTTAATACATATGGATGACAAAAGAATACCAGTAAAGGCGAGTGTTCGATTTCTAGGAATGACTTTGGACAGTAAACTCTCTTGGATAGCACATATTAATACAGTAATTGGAAAAAGTGAACAAATACTGAACATCATTAGATCCCTCACCAGGACATGGTGGGGGGCACATCCCTTAGTTATGCTGCTCTTGTATCGTGCCCTCATCCGATCCAGACTAGACTATGGCAGCATGTTCTACAACTATGCAACAAACAAGCAGTTAGAGAAGCTAGACAGATTCCAGTACCGATGTATTCGCACTTGCCTAGGTGCAATGAAATCCACTCCAACAAATGCACTACTGGTGGAAGCTCGTGAGATGCCCCTACATATAAGGAGGAAGATGCTCATGGAGAGATTCATTGTAGAGAAGCTGTCATGTTCACAACACCCAATACATGAAATAGTACGTCTGTTTCATTCATCCACTGAAAATTGGGGCAAAAAGCTGTATGATATAGTTACAACCTACAATGACATTGCAAACATCAGCAGAAATATTTTATCGAACACACAGTGGCCTATATATAAATATGACTATTTCGTGCTCAGGGACCACATCCCGTTCCAAATAATAGAGGGAAAGACTCAGTTTTTGGAGACGATCTCAGCCATGCAAAGACAACTGCAGGTATCAGGAAACAAGATAATTCACATATTCACAGATGGATCAACTTCAGCTGACGGAAATGGCGCTGGATGTGCCATTTACAGTCCACAACTACAAATGGAGCAAAAATTTAAATTACCAGAGAATACTTCGATTTATTTGGCTGAGACATATGCAGTTCTAAAAGCGATACAGTACACTATAAATCAGAATTACTCACACTTTGTTATATTATCGGACTGTAAGAGTGTACTACAAGCAATGTCTAATATAAATCTCTCGAAATCCACGAATGAATACCTGCTACAAATCCGCCTATGGTATCATGAAACTTCCTTACACCGAATATGGTCATATTATTCGCAAAAGGGCATTTGACTCTTGGCAAGAAGAATGGACACATAGTTCACGCTACAAAGGACGCAACTATGCTCATATACAAGATAGAATACCTAAAAGACCATGGTTTGATATAGTCAATGGACCCCGACAAGCCGGCCGCGGTGGCCGAGGTGACTGAGGCGCTCCAGTCACAGTCAGCACGGCCACTACGGTCGGGGGTTCGAATCCCCCCTCGGGCATGGATATTTGTGCCGTCCTAGTTCGTAAGTAGTTCATAAGTAGTTTGTAAGTTTAGGGACTGATGACCCCGTAGTTAAGTCCCATAATCTTCACAAACATTTTTTGATTTTTTGGACCCCGACAAGCAACGAGTACATTAAGTAGAATAAGATTTAACCGTGGCTCATTTACTGAACACTTATACCGATTGAATATAAATCAAATACCGGCTTGTGATTGTGATGGCATCTCGCGAGGAGATACGAACCATTTATTTTTTCAATGCCCAAAATATCAAGAAGCGAGGAAAGGTTTTATATCATCTATCAGCAAAAATAAAGTGCCACAACCAATGACAATGAAATCCTTACTATACGAATCCAACACAAAAGTCTACGAAGCCATAATCGAGTTTATATGTAACGGAAAGATTAAAATATAATGGTCATTACTAAAGTAATTTGGGCATTAAAGGACTATATAAAATAAAGGAAGGAAATAATAGTATTATATGGCATTGATTCTAACAAAGAAATGACTGAATGGTTTGAAACCGAAGTCAAAGAAACATAGAAACAACAACAACAATAACATTAACTACACTGGCAATACAGTACACCAATGATCTCAATATAAACACGGGAAAGGGAACTTTAGTGCTCAGGATCAAAATACTGACAACTGGTTCAGAGAGACAAATATACGTAGACATACGTTAATGTATGTCTGTGACGAAAAGTTCGTAAGCCATAGGTTACTTTGGTTTAGCGGACAGTATCGCGTTACTGACAGATTAATACCATTCAGTTAGTTACTAACCGGACAAGGATACATCGAGAACTTGCCAACCATAGAGCAGGAACAGTAAACCGATTCACAGGAAATGAGAGGAACTGTCTTTAGGCCACCTAGTGAGCAGTAGCCGGGCCGCATTAAATGCAGTTGTAGAAAATAATTTTAGGAAAACCTACGTACTCCGATACTTACGAATTAAATAGAGATAGATTCAAAGGAAAACAAAGACATACATTAACTACACAGTCAATACACACACTGTAGACATACGTTAATGTATGTCTGTGATGGAAAGTTCGTAAGTCATATATAAGTATATGCTGCTCAAGTGGTAAAATTGCAATGCCACTTCCAAAATTACCTCCATATGAATTCTTTGAATATATCTACATAAGAATTCTTTGCAAGAAAAATCGAATTTATGTAGTTTCCTTTCTGATTTCGGTGTAGGCCTATCCTCATTAGATTTTGAGTTTGTTGTGTTTAGGAATGCGTAGAAAGGAAAGGACACCAAATAACTAACAGATGCCGATGCTTCGTTTTTTCATTCTCATAACTGTAGTGTAATATACTACAACAAGGGGTACAACTTTACTTGCGGAATCGCCGTAGTTTACTGATGTTGGCAACGGCCGTTCAATGCTTCTTGTAAAATCAGTCACGTAGAATGAGGGACATAATTCATTATGTTGGTAATGAAATAAATAATTGGAGCTGTTCCGATCAGTAAATTAATGATTAATAAAGCGAATAATTCGTTGCCAACGATAGCACACTAAACTGCCGGCACTGCAAGTGAAATTTAATTACTAAACGCAAAGTCTCTCACTGCAGTTTTTTCCGTTCAACATTACATTTATAAAACTACTGATATCAAACTTTAACCCAGCGAAGCGGGTAATCATAAGCTAGTTGTTTTGTAAATATTTTAGCAATGTGATAAAGTCCATTTTGTACATATTCTATCGTAGCTTCACGAGAAAATGACAATTGTTACTGTCATTTTCGTCTTGGAAGGTGAACGACCTGAAAAATATTTAAATTTTGTTTAATTTTATTATTTTAGTGCCAGGATAGGTTTCAAGGCGAGTGTGAGCCCGCTCCCCACTCGACTGTTCGCTCCAGCTGTCGCACTAATACACTCTTTATTACTCCATTACTAATACAAAGGAACAAGTAAGGTATCCTAGGATTTTTTTTTTATTGAAAGTGTAAGTATTCAGCGCAAATCTCCTTCAAAGGCGTTGCTCTTGAATGTTAAATTTTTATGTAAAAAAAAGTTTTCTAGGCTCCAAAACGTCGTTGAAAACTTTAGATTTTTATTTAAAAATTGAGGAGGAAAGTCAACCATGTAGCTTTTAAAAACTTACTTTCGTAATAATAATAAAAGAAATGGAGATAGTAAGAACAAACACGCCCAACAAAAGTGCAAGTTTTCAAACAAATTTTTGGTCCTCACATTAACAAAATGTTAAAAATCGAGAGTTGGGACTTACATATTGGCAACACTTCTGCGGATAAACTATCCAATGGAATGTACTATTGTCGCTGATAGCACAGGTTGTTGACATACCTATCTTACCTCTAAGCAAATAGACTCCCCGTCCCACGTCACCGGCGTGCGCAGAATCGAGGGAAACAAGTCACTTGTGAGCGATCGATGTAACGTAACGGTGTCACTATGTTTTGGAAACAGGAACAACGGAGTTGGATCGAGACTGAATGTGCCAGAGGTCGTACAGCACGACAGTGCGAAAGAAGCGGCAATATTTTGTGCGCAACCCACCCATCATTTTGCACGACAATGCGCGGGCGCATACAGCGCAAGCTGTGGCTGCTCTGTTCGGTCGATGGGACTGGGAAGTACTGTACCATCCACCATACTCCCTGGACATAAGTCCTTGTGAATTTGATTTGAATCAGATGATGAAAGAACCACCTCGTGGCATTCGCTTCAGAACTGCTCCAGAGATTCGACAGGCAGTAGACCGCTCCATTCGCACCATCAACAGAACAGGCACTACTAACGGTATGATATGTCTTCCACATCGCTGGCAATGGGTTCTTCACAACGCTGGTGACTATTTTGAAGGACAGTAACAGGTGCAAACATGTAACGCTTTTGTATCGGTTGTGAATAAATAGTTGCCACTATTTAAGTTCCAACCCTCCTATTTAATGTCACGGTAGTACAACATTTTAGAAAGAAAATAAGACTAAAACTGTTACTGTAGGTCGAATCTCTGAGACGATCCAGCCAATTCCAGAAAAGGCCCTTTCTAAAAATACATCGATATACCTCCAAAATCATTAATATTTTTAATTTTTCAAAACGAGTACTTTTTTTGCTTGCCATAAACACCACCTTATGAGTGTCAGCGTTGAGGAGTTGTAGAAAATTCATTTTTTAAAGATTTGTAAGTTTTTTGATATGCCTGGACGATCAACTGCCCCTTTGATCTCAGCCTAACTGTATTGTCCCCATGCGTTGCTTGATGATATAAAACAGCATTGGAGATAGCCGTTTCTGGCCATGTAGCCACAACTAAGAAAGTAAACACGTTTGCAAAAAACTAATCATTATAGCGCAACATCGAAATGAAATCAGTAACTGTATGAAAAAATTGTTTGAAAAGTTGAGCATGTAACTCTGGTTGAACACCTTCACCAGACATCCATGATGGTATTTTAAATTTGTAATCAGGCATCTATACCAAGATGGTGTAATTCCCATCGTTTTTTAAAATCTTTTTCTGATGATGATGTTCTCGAAACGCGTCATGAAATAAAGCTAATTGCGACCAAGACTTTTCAAACAATTTTTTCATACATGCCAACGTAAGGTCGCGTGTCCACAAGAATGGAAGGTTTTATGAACCAAGTGATAAATCAGTAACTGTTAACAGACTACTCACAAATGAAAATGAATGAACTGCTATTTCCCGCTGGATAGTCTGGTTTCCTTTAATGACTCTTATTGCCTACCGTCTTTCATACTACCACTGATAAATTTCTACTTTGTGTGCTTCCGTATAGTCATAAACATGGAAAGTCCCTGAACCTCTGATTCCGCAGTTTAACCAGATATTGTCCAACAGGATTGCGAAACCTTACAAGCTCTCTATTATTGGGTAACGTAGTCTGCCAGGATGTAGCTGAGCTTTGCTCTACAATTATTGGTTGACATTAAGCCTGAACACAGTAGAAAATTTAAAAATGATCTGAAGACTTTCAGCTATATCATTGACAATTGCGGGCTAAAGATCGACAGACTAATCTGACACTACTCAACAGCAAATGTAAGATTTTACCAACACGTTAACTTAATACACAATCTGTTATTCCAATATAATTACAGTCATCAAAGTGAAATACCATGACAGAAATCAAGATTACGTAAAACAAGAGAGAACACCTGCACTGAATTTCGGGTAATTTCCAAGAATGCTTGCAGTCGAACTAGCTTGGCCTGAAACACATATCGATTACTTAACTATCGACGCGCGACTTGAATTGTGTTTTGTTCGCAGTCACGGGAACGTATTTCATTACTTTCTGTTGTGGTGAGTGACGGAGTGATTTAAAAGGCTTTGCAGTCACGGGTTCTTACAGAAATAAAATAAAAAACTGTCACGCCCGTGTGATTGGTTCTCGATGTTCTTTTCCAAAGATATTTTGTAGTAACTTATAATGCAATGAAAGTCGTATCTATAATTTTTATTTCCTTATACAAATGAAGCTGTTGCTGTTTGGTCCTCGCTCTCATATATAACATTCAACAAATGTTTCGATTTCCGAACGTGTCTTTACGTAGATACGTACTACCACCTTCAATTTACGTCAGTGACAGTCGGAAGAATGGCATTTACACCGAAATTCATCAAAAACATTGAGCCACTTCCTACCAATGTATAGCGATTCTGTTACAAAAAATATTGATAGTGCTTCTTCCTAATTCATGTCAGCGCAGATTTAAGAGTACCACTCCTGAGAATTATTTGTACGTTATTACATGTTCGTAGACATCAAGGACGTTAACCTCCTTGGTAAACATTCATATCTTGTCACCCACGCGTCAATGTGCGTGTGATCGATTTAGAGTGGTCTGTTTGATTGTATCGTTTCAGGCCGAGCTAGTTCGACTGCAAGCATTCTTGGAAAGTACCGAATTTCGACTTTCTCACGTATTAGTAAGCATCTTGTCTCAAAAGCAACATATACAGTAATAAAACGAATAATTCAGAATTACTTTACCATAGTTCTGCCACGAAATATACGAGTCTGCCGCTTCAAACAATTTTCAAATTCCAATACATCGTCGCTTCGTGATATTCGCTAACGCTTACATCTGAGAGTCAAAGATGTTTACCAAACAATCAAGTAGTATCGCTGGTTATTTATTTATTATTTTACATGAGTGATATTTATACGATGTATTATTTATTTATTTATGTAGCCTTCGATAACTAACGGCTAATTTTCCAGCTAAAACGTAAAACATTGACATAAAGTACAAACCATAAATTAGTGAGACAGTATGGTGGCATGTGAGATATTTTGAATTGGTTTTAATATTTTAAAGGGAAAATCGTTAAAAATCTAACAAAATTAGTGATTAACAATGTTATAGTGGCGCTAGTGTAAATAAAGCTACACGTGTGAAAAAGTTGTCATGTTGTTTAACACAGATAATTGTTCTTTAACGACAAGACAGTATATAAAACGGAAAGAGCAGGGCCACTATAGAAATAAATATTCTAAGTCTAAATTGAAATAACTACACATTAAATGCACGCATCAACATACAGTGATGGATAACGCAGTTGCTAGTGCAGTGTTATTACTAGACAGTTCTCTTGGCAGTTTGCAAAAATTAAAAAAAGTTTTATAGTAGATACAGGATTGCTGAAAAAAGGAAAATTGTGGCACTGCTTTCAAACAGTGCTATTGTTGCAAAAACGATTTACCCTGCCTCTCCCGTGTTACACACGTAAAATGCGACGTGACTGATGTCACCTTCTGTAGTGTAATTACAGTCCCTGAATGGGGCTGATTTGATTCCAATGCTGTGGAGATCCTTCGGAACAATTCCGTGGTTGAATCGCATACAACAAATAGCAATTAACAATAATCCGGGTAGGGGAGCATCGTTAAACTGGGGTCTTCCAGGCTCAACATAATCTTTCTTTGGAAACCTAAGAGGCCTTTCTATGCTCTTGGCTTGTTGATAAAATATTTTACGACGCTGGATAACTACATACCAAGACAGCCTTATCAAAGTGATATCCGCCTAAATTATGGAGTGAACATTTCGGTGGCGTAAACCAGTGACCTTACGTACCGGCCGCGGTGGCCGAGAGGACTGAGGCGCTCCAGTCACGGTCTTTACGGCCACTACGGTCGGGGGTTCGAATCCCCCTTCGGGCATGGATATTTGTGCCGTCCTTAGTCTTAGCTAGTTCATAAGTAGTTTGTAAGCTTAGGGACTGATGTCTCAGTAGTTAATTCCCATAAGTTCTACAAACATTTGAACATTTGATCTTAAGCAGTAGTTCTGGTGTTTCAGTGATCTCTAAACAACGTGGATACGAAACTCTGGTCTCGGAGCATAGACCTGCAGGTGCCTGCACATTCTTTATGTTTATAATTTGGCTTTTTCACGACGAACGTTGTTACATGGGAGTGAAAGCTGGGTGAATACAACTATCCTTTTAAGAAGATGCAGGTTACAGATATGAAAGTAGCAAGTATGATTGCAGGTACTAAAAGATGGAAACAATGGCAGGAGGGTGTCCATAATGAGGAAATCAAAGAAAAACTGGGAATGAACACCATAGATGAAGCAGTTAGAGCGAACAGACTAAGATGGTGGGGTCATGTTACACGCATGGGAGAAGCAAGGTTACCTAAGAGACTCATGGGTTCGGCATTGGAGGGTAGGGAAAATTGAGGTGGTCCAAGGAGAAAGTCTTGGATTCGGTCAAGAAACGATTTTGAAGTAACAGCCATTAATGTTCGCAATGAACAGCGGATAGTGGAGGAGTTATATAAGAAAAGCTATGCTTCATACTGAACGCTGAAAGGTACAATCAGTCTTTAACGATGATGATAGCAAGCTACTACTTCCTTACTTTTTGCTTTGAACTTTATATGAATATGCGATGTAAAAGGTTGCAGTGGGATCGCAATCTAAACGTATTTTCTTCTTATGTTATAGTAACTTTTCGTTGCAGCCATGCAATTATATGGCAAGAAACAAAATGCGAATATCTATGGATGGTTGAAATAACTGAAGTTCAATATTCAGTTAATTAAGAGATCAATGTGTTGGTTCTATGGTTTTATGTTCCGAGACCAAAGTTAAACATCCATGATGAATGAACGTCACTACCGCTAACGTCAGATACACCTAAACACACAGAAATGCCAAATAGAGGCCTAAACTGTGGTATGGCCTAGACAACAGACATCAACTTAATGTAAGTCTGTGGACACACCAGTGATCTGGTTCAGAGATCAATGCGTCACACCACGAGTGCACACCAAAGACAGTATGTTTCAGGTCTAAACTCATAGAGTAGTATTATCTGTGGAGTGAGCATCATACCCTGTGACAAACATGTGTGTCTATGTAGGGTGATTCTATTTACACTTCGGTAAAAATCAGACGTGACGTCATTATGACGTATCCACACTATCGATGTCCAGAAGAGCGGCACATCGACATTTTCGATCGTTCGAGACGCTGGTTTTCGGTGGGATAACATGCTTAATTCGACATTCTTTCTGAACTGCATACTTTTTCCCTTCGTAGTTTGGTGATAAAACTAGGCCTTACTTAATATTGGTATCATGTTTTGGAAAGCACTGACGGAAATTTCAGTAAATGTAAATTGAAAATTATGTCAGAAATAACGCAGACCGAGACTTAAGAGAACTTCACACATTTTCAAAGAAAAGAACTAGCATGTTGCAGCAACTTGGCGGTAGATGAGTACCCAGTTTTACGAAATGTTTTACCTGATGTTCGCAGAGCCTCTGTAACAAATGCCTGTTTTAATATCCAGCTCATTTGATTTATAGTTTCGGCGAAAACATACATATACCTACGGCGACTATATGTTGTTTTTGTATGTCGCATATTTTGACACGTCCAAGTACACATTGTCGCTTCATAGCCTGGTAACCGTATTTTGTCCTCTTGGTTTAATGTAGACTCCGTACTACAATGCAACTCGGTAGCATTTTTCGCTTAGAGAAAAAGTTTCCATTAGTTTTAAACACAACCTTCACAAATGGGCCACGATGACAACATCAGATTTGACTGAATAATGTTTCAGAGCTCACAGTGTAGGTCCTTTTTCGGAAAGTTTATAGCTTCTTACTTTTTTTTAAAAAAAGAAAGCAAAGTTATACCTTCCGAAACTGTAATGAATATACCATTACCAACTGAAGATATTATCAGCTACTCCTTTAATTCGTCTGCTACAACTGCAACCGCAGTTTTGCGTCTAGAACGACCACACAAGTCGATCATGGCTCCAGTCATCTTCGATAGTGTGGATACGTCATAATGACGTCACTTCTGATTTTACCGAAGTGTAAATGGAATCACCCCTTTATGTATTGTGCCTGAGTTATATAAGTCACCAACCTGGGATTTCATGATATTTTGGTATGTCGCTCTTCGTTTACATTATGGAAGGACCATAACAATTTTTTGCGTGAGTCAGACACATTTATTTACTAATAATAGCATTTGTCAATATTGGTTTGTAGAGGACTGTTCGATAATTTCCGACGGCTTAAACGCTTGACGACCAATATTGACACAGAATTGTCTGATGATGTAGTACAATGTTAATGCTGTTCCTGTTCTATGGTTGACAGGCTCTTGTATACATCTTTGTTCGTTCGGCAGATTAATTACCCATGTAAAGCAAATATTTTACAACAAAACGTTTCAGCCCACAAAGCCGCCTTTTCATGTGTCAAAACTGACGACTCGTATCGAACACGGTCCTAGATCACCACTTTGTGCATCATATTTCAATGCCCTGCTCCATCGTATTCTTCTAGGCCTGCGAGGTGGTGCACACCTCTCCATACTTAAATACGATGACTGAATAAGTCGTCGAAATATCCTACATGGTGTGGAAACAACAACACAGCTGAATACTTGACGGTCCGCTTTTAGCCCTAATGCAGGACGTTTTTCCAGCCACTGCTACATGAAGCCTCTGAGGCGGTCATTGGAAGCACCATCGTAACATGATTCAATAACCCCCTAACTTACCTATTTGTTACACAAAACTGTAGAAACTAACCATTTTTCTTCTTCTTATGTTTACGGTCTTTAAAATATGTATTAGTTTGGCAGCTCATCTTTACTTCTACCTAAAAATGTTAGAAGGTCGATTTTAAAGTTTGTGAATAAATGGGGAAGATACTGCTATAGAGATCGATAAGTGAATGACTCTCTTTCGATATTGAATTAATTGGAAATTGGCCTGCTTATCGTCTGAAGTGATGACTGCTTATCTCCTATCTGATTGCGTTTGGAATGGTACATTTTATTAAGCACTGAATATGAAGGGAGTTTATTGAGCATTAATTACCTACCTGCCTATCTTGTTAATGATCCCTTCCAAAATGACAAAAAAATACACTTGCCTTGAATGAGAGTGATGAAAGGGTAGCTGAAATAAAATAGTTCATACATTCTAAATATTTATTATCGTAAGATGCTGAAGAAGAATTACGTAATGCTTTCAGACTGAAGGATGTTTGAAGTTCAGCGAAAGACAGAGCTGGGGATCAGACGGAATACTAAATAATTCTATTTGTTTAAACGCCGACACAAAAGAAACACGACAGCGAGTTAGCAAGTTCTGCAAACCTGTGACAATTACTACCACTACAAACTACTGGCGTCGAAGGCTCTGTGAACGACAGACAATGATTTTGTAGCTGCGTCGTGTTGGTATTGAAGACGAGGGAGACGGTTGCGCCGAAGACTGATTAACCCGTCGCGAAAACGAAAGAATTCCGGTGCAGATCCAGAAGGGCCGCTGCTGTAATGAGTTTAAATAGAGCCACGAGTCCCGGCGGATCTCGTAGTCGAGTTAAGGCCTCGCAATTCTGTAGTATACCACTAGACCAGTTGGTGCTCCTGAACACTTAGGCTCCAAGGATGCAACGAATATCTCAGAGCGGGCTTTCAAACACAGAAAATATTGCTTGACATGACAAAGACTGATTTGTCAAATTGAACAGAGCAGCTGGTCGCCGTTGCTGTTCCATGGCTCAAGACAGTCTCGTCTACATCTACGAACTTTAGCTAGCACCCAACCGAATAGAGAAATGCACCCTTGCGCAATTAAAGAAAATTTCCCAAGGCTTCCACACTACGTGGAGCCCTCCTAGACACAACTACACGCTGCTATGTCCCGTAGTGATCTCCTTCTAACCCTCTTCTGTGAAGAAGCTCCCTCTCTTACTAAAATTTCCGCTCCCACACCTTGCTGACCAATTGCAACGGCTCAAATTTGCGCGGCGGCCAGTAAGATGCTCAGACATTGCCCCAAGCGGACCTCTTGCATTCATACTTGCGTTTGGTGAATCGTACGGCTTCTCACCGTCCTCGACAGGGAAAAATGGTCTACCGCCAGAAATTTTTTTCCCACGGGAAGAAGCGGCTGCCTTTGCCATTGGTTCTACGAAACCGAGCCCGCACAATCTCTTGCGTGGCTAATGTGCCCACATTCTCTTTCATATGGAACTGTGGCGCTGATAATAGCTTTCTTAGAAGACGCGGGTCTTGAGGGAAACACTTGGGTTGCCCTCGCTGCCGATTCGCCGGATTCCCATGGCGCCCCGCAGCGATGCTCTGCCGGGCGTGCGTTTCTGCCGCGTGCCAGAGGCCCTGTCGCCTTTCATAGAGCCCGCGATTCCAAACGTCCGAAATTTCACAACCAATCTTATTCCCATAGCCAAAATGTTTGCAGGAATTGATCCTAATTGAAGTACAAGTTATTATTCCTACAGACACGAAGGGTTTGTACCATTACATTTAATATTGGCCCACTTTAGGTTACGGTTGTTGTTGTGGTCTTCAGTCCGAAGACTGGTTTGATGCAGCTCTCCACAATACCCTATCCTGAGCAAGTCTCTTCATCTCCACATAAGAACGGCAACCTACATCTGTCTGAATCTGTTTACTGTATCCATCTCTTGGTCTTCCTCTGCGATTTTTACCCCACACACTTCCCTCCAACGCTAAATTCACAATTCCTTGATGTCTAAGAATGTGTCCTACCAATCTATCCCTTCTTTTAGTCAAGGTATGCCAGAAATTTCTTTTCTCCCCAATTCTGTTCAGTACCTCCTCATTAGTTACGCGATCCACTCACCTAATCTTCAACAATCTTCTGTAGCACCAAATTTCAAAACCCTCAATCCTCTTCCTGTCCGCACTGTTTATCGTCCATGTTTCACTCCCATACAAGGCAACACTCCATACAAATGCCTTCAGAAAGGACTTCCTTAGGCTTAAATCAATATTCGATGTTAACAAATTTTTCTTTTTCAAGAACGCTTTTCTACCCATTGCTATTCTGCATTTTATATCCTCTGTACTGCGACCATCATTTGTTATTTTACTGCCCAAGTAACAAAACTCATCTACCTCCTTTATTGCTTCGTTTCCCAATATAATTCCTTCAGCATCACCTGATTTTCTTACACTGCACTCTATTACCCTAGTTTTGCTCTTGTTAATGTTCATCCTATATGCACCTTTCAGTACACTGTCCATTCCGTTCAATTGCTCTTCCAGGTCCTTTGCTGTATCTGACAGAATTACTATGTCGTCGGCAAAACGAAATGTTTTTCATTCTTCACCCTGAACTTTAATTCCTTCTCCAAATTTCTCCTTGCTTTCCTTTATAGCTTGCTCAATGTACAGATTGAATAACAATGGAGAAAGACTACAACCCTGTCTTACTCCCTTTCCAACCACTGCATCCCTTTCATGCCCTTCAACTCTGACAAACGCTATATTTTACTCCTGCTTGCTTACGGTAGTAACACTAGAAGTAGGCCTTTGCGATCGTCTTTTGACAGCTCGAAATTTAAATGAAAATAACGGCTTAACCATTCATCTGACACGAATTGAATAACCGAATTTGTAGAGGAGAAAATTCTCTACAACTTTGCTCTTTTATGTTTTTTCATATCTCGTATCGTTTCAGAGATATTTGCAAAAATAACTCCGATTCTGGGATGTCCGTAACGTGTTTCCTGTTTTTAAGACGAACCGTTCAACCGATTAGCACCAAATTTTACAGACATAATTGTAGGTCGCCAGAATCCAGAACCTTCCTTTTTCAATTTTTTCGGACAAAAAATACGGTAGTAATACCAAAAATAGCCGTTTGTAATATAATTGTAATTGCAAACGAACCGTTCATCTGACACGAAAATTGAATAACCTAATTGGTAGAGGGGAAAATTCTCTACAACTTTTTTTTTCATATCTTGCATCGTTGCACAGAATTTGCAAAAATAATGGCTATTTGACGATGTCTGTCTGCCTGTAACGTGTTCCCAATTCTTAGGTCGAACCGTTCAACCGATCGGCACAAATTTTACAGACATAATTTTTGGCTACCAGAGACCAGAACCTCGCTTTTTGAAATATTTCGGACAAGAAATAGCGTAGTAATACGAAAAAAAAGCCGTTTGTAATGTAATTTTAATTGCAAATAAACCTGTCGTCTGACGCGAAAATTGAATAAACGAATTTGTATAGGAGAAAATTCTCTACAACTTTGTTCCCTTATGTTTTTCTCATATCTCGTATAGTTTGAGAGATATTTGCAAAAATAACGAAGTTTTGACACCCTCCACTGAATTAACGAAAAGCAGCCGTTCGCAGATGTCACGTGACATTCCTCGCCCAGAACTGTCTCTGGCATACGCCATTTTGCGTTGCGTATTTGATGGTTTTCTTATTGTAACTTATTACAAGTTGTCATTTTAAAGCTGTTTCTAGTTAGCCATAGCGTAGTGGGTATTGCATTAGGCTTGGACACTGAACGTCAGTGGTTCGGTACCCACCATCACCACCACGACCTAATTTTTCCCCCCTAAAACTGTTTCAGACACTCTTATTAATTAATTTTTTATTATTTAGATTACTATTTTGGTCCAAAATGTTTGCAAAAACTTATAAAACTACAAATCTAAAGTGGGCCGTAAAGCGCGTCAGTGTGATTTTTTATATTAAAATTATATCTCCGACGCTCGTCGCTACCATCCGTTCTCTCTGCCAGTATATCTCTGATTATTTTGCTTTACAAGAGACTTTCAATTTGTTTTGAACGGGCTGGAGAGAAAACGGAATCGCTCGTCGACTTTCGTCTTCTTGCTGTCGAATAGATCGGACGTTTCTCTTCTGGTCTCTCCACATTCATCACGTAAGTGTGAGCTAAAAAACAATTAATTGCAATAAATACCTCAGTTCATTTGAAATAAATATTCAATTCTAAATTTCTTTCCCCATTTTCATTAATTTTGTAATCTTGGTTTCCAACATAATTCGTAAAATGATGCTTGATCATTGTTGTAGATCGTTTCGCGATTGCGAAAGAACATTCCAGATGGGTATTTCACTTATGCATATTTTGCAATGATATGATTTCAAAGCCTGCATTAATTTTTCTTTTCGTTAAACGAAATCCGATAATTTTGGAATTTTAACCACTAATAGTAATTTGAATTAAACACGATCATGAAATTTAAGCATACGAAACTTACACAAACCAGCATCAGTTTACAGCAATTAACTATTCAATACAGGCTCGACTACAGTGATATGGCTGCGATACAACCTGAATTCTTCCCTTCCATGCCCTTCAACTCTGATAACCGCTGTCTGATTTTTGTACAAGTCGTAAATAACCTTCCGTTCCCTATATTATACTCTTGCTGATTTCAGAATTTGAAAGAGTGTATTCCAATCAAAATTGTCAAAAGCTTTCTCCAAATATACAAAAGCTAGAAATGTAGGTTTGCCTTTCCTTAACCTATATTCTAAGACAAGCCGTAAAGTCTTCACCTTGGTCAGCTTCTACCAGGTTTTCCATCCTTCTGTAAATAATTCGTGTTAAAATTTTTGCAACCGTGACATATCAAACTGTTGTTTTGTGGTTGTGGTCTTCAGTCCGTAGACTGGTTTGTTGCAGCTCTCCACGCTATCCTGTCCTGTGCCAGTCTCTTCATCTGAGAATATGTTCGGACACCTACATCCTTTTGAATCTGCTTACTGTATTCGTCCCTCGTCTCCCTCTACGATTTTTACCCCACACGCTTTCTTCTAATTCTATGTTGACAATTCCTTGATATTTCAAAATGTCTCCAACCAATCTATCCCTTCGCTTAGTCAGGATATGCCAGAAACTCCTTTTCGTGATCTACCCATCTAATTTTCATCATTCGTCTGTAGCACCACATTTTAAAAGCTTCTATCATCTTTTTATCTGAACTCCTTATCGTCCACGTTTCACTCCCATACAATGCTACACTCCAGACAAATGCTTTCAGAAAGGACTTTCTAACATTTAAATTATTGTTGGATGTTAACAAGTTTCGCTTCTTTAGAAACGCTTTTCTTCCTATAGCCATTCTACATTTTATATCTTCCCTACTTCGGCCATCAGAAGTAATCTAGCTACCCAAATAACAGAATTCATCTACTACTTTTATTGTCTCATTACCTAAACTAATTCCTTCAGCATCGGCTGATTTTCTGACATTGCATTATATTACCTTCGTTTTACTCTTGTTAATGTTCCTTTCAAGACACTGTCCATTCCATTCAGAAAATCAGATCTTTTGCAGTCTCACAGAATTACTATGTCATCAGCCAACCGCAATGTTTTTATTTCTTCTCCCTGCACTTTAATGCCCTCTCCAAATTTCTCCTTCCATTCCTTCACTGCCTGCTCAATGTGCATATTGAACAACATTGGGGAAAGGCTACAACCCTGTCTTACTCCGTTTCCAAGTTCTGCGTCCCTTTCTTGCCCTTCGACTCTAATAACCGCTGTCTGGTTTTTGTATAGGTTGAATATAACTCTTCGCTCCCTATATTTTACCATTGATTCTTTCAGAATCCACTCCCATGAACCACAGACATTGCCGAGGTGGGGTGGCTTGTGTGCCTCAACGATACAGATAGCCATACCGTAGGTACAACCACAACGGAGGGGTATCTGTGGAGAGGCCAGACAGACGAGTGGTTCCTGAAGAGGGGCAGCAGCCTTTTCAGTAGTTACAGGGGCAACAGTCTGGATGATTGACTCAGCTGGCCATGTAACATCAGCTAATGTGGCTTTGCCACACAGTTACTGCGAACGGCTGAAAGCAAGGGGAAACTACAGCCGTTACCGTTCCCGAGGACATGCAGCTCTACTGTATGAACATATGATGATGGCATCCTCTCGGGTAAAATATTCCGGAGGTAAAATAGTCCCCCATTCGTATCTCCGGGCGGGGACTACTCAGGAGGATGTGATCATCAGGAAAGACAATACTGGCATTGTAAGGGTCGGAGCGTGAAATGTTAGATCCCTTAATGGAGTAGGAAAATTATAAAATTTAAAAAGGGAAATGGATAGGTTGAAGTTAGATATAGTGGGGATCTGTGAAGTTCGGTGGCAGGATCAACAGGATTTCTGGTCAGGTGAGTACAGGATTATAAATACAAAATCAGTTGGGGGTATCACAGGAGTAGGATTGATAATGAAGAAGAAAATAGGAATGCGGGTAAACTACTATGACCAGCACAGTGAACGCATTATCATTGTCAAGATAGATACGAAGCCAACATGGACAACAGTCGTACAGGTTTATATGCCAACTAGCTCTGCCGATAATGAGGAAATCGAAGAAATATGTGAGGAGCTAAAGGAAATTATTCAGACAGTTAAGGGAGAGGAAAACTTAATTGTTATGGGAGACTGGAATTCGGTAGTAGGAGAAGGAAGGGAAGGGAAGGTAGTAGGTGAATATGGTCTGGGCAAAAGGAATGAAAGAGGAAGCCGCCTGGTAGAATTTTGCACAGAACATAATTTAGTTATAACAAACACCTGGTTTAAGAATCATAAAAGAAGGTTGTATACGTGGAAGAGACCAGGAGACACCGGGAGATACCAGATAGATTTTATAATGGTAAGACATAGATTTCGGAACCAGGTTTTAAACTGTAAGACATACCCAGGGGCAGATATAGACTCTGACCATAACTTGTTGGTTATGAACTGTAGGCTGAAACTGAAGAAACTACAAAAAGGTAGGAAAATAAGGAGATGGGACCTGGATAAATTGAAGGAACCTGAGGTTCTTAAGAATTTCAGAGGGAGCTTTAGGCAACAACTGGCAGAAACAGGGGGAAATAAAACAGTAGAGGAGGAATGGGTAGCATTGAGAGATGAAATAGTGAAGGCAGCAGAGGACAAAATAGGTAGGAAGGCAAGACCTACAAAAAATCCTTGGATATCACAGGAGATACTAAATTTAATCGATGAAAGGAGAAAATATAAAAATGCAGTAAATGAAACAGGCAAAATGGAGTATAGACGACTAAGAAATGAGATTGACAGGAAGTGCAAAATGGCTAAGCAGGAGTGGCTAGAAGGCAAATGCAAGGATGTAGAAGAATGTATAAATAGCGGAAAAATAGATACAGCCTACAGGAAAATAAAAGAAACATTTGGAGATAAGAAAAACAGCTCAATGAATATCAAGGACACTAATGGAAAACCAGTTCCCAGCAAAGAAGGAAAAGCTGAAAGGTGGAAAGAGTATATAGAGAGGCTCTATGAAGGAAATGAACTTAGTGGCAATATTGTAGAAAGGTGAAGAACTAGATGAGGATGAAATAGGAGATACTATGATGAGGGATGAATTTGACAGAGCACTGAAAGACCTAAGTCGAAACAAGGCCCCTGGAGTAGATGATATTCCCTCAGAGCTACTGAAGTCTCTGGGAGAACCAGCCATGACAAAATTGTTTCACCTGGTGTGTAAGATGTATGAGACAGGTGAAGTACCCTCAGACTTTAAGAAAAATGTTATAATCCCCATTCCAAAGAAAGCAGGTGCAGACAGGTGTGAAAACTACAGAACCATCAGTTTAATAAGTCATGGTTGCAAAATATTAACACGAATTTTATACAGAAGGATGGAAAAGCTGTTAGAAGCAGACCTCGGGGAAGATCAGTTTGGGTTCAGGAGAAATGTAGGGACACGGGAGGCAATATTCACTTTACGGCTTATCCTAGAAGATAGATTAAGAAAAGGCAAACCTACATTTCTAGCTCTTGTAGATTTGGAGAAGGCTTTTGACAATGTTGATTGGAATAAACTCTTTCAATTCTGAAGCAAGCAGGAATAAAATATAGGGAACGTAAGGTTATTTACAACTTGTACAAAAACCAGACAGCGGTTGTCAGAGTTGAAGGGCACGAAAGGGATGCAGTGGTTGGAAAGGGAGCAAGACAGGGTTGTAGTCTTTCTCCAATGTTATTCAATCTATACATTGAGCAAGCTATAAAGGAAAGCAAGGAGAAATTTGGAGAAGGAATTAAAGTTCAGGGTGAAGAATTAAAAATATTGCGTTTTGCCGACGACATAGTAATTCTGTCAGAGACAGCAAGGGATCTGGAAGAGCAGTTGCACGGAATGGACAGTGTGCTGAGAGGTGCATATAAGATGAAAATTAACAAGAGCAAAACTACGGTAATGGAGTGCAGTGTAAAAAAATCAGGTGATGCTGAAGGAATTAGATTAGGTAACGAATCAATAAAGGAGGTAGATGAGTTTTGTTACTTGGGCAGTAAAATAACAAATGCTGGTCGCAGTACAGAGGATATAAAATGCAGAATGGCAATGGGTAGAAAAGAGTTCTTGAAAAAGAGAAATTTGTTAACATCGACTATTGATTTAGGCCTATGAAAGTCCTTTCTGAAGGCATTAGTGTGGAGTGTTGCATTGTATGGGACTGAGACATGGACGATAAACAGTGCGGACAGGAAGAGGATTGAGGCTTTGGAAATGTGGTGCTACAGAGGAATGCTGAAGATTAGGTGGGTGGATCGTGTAACTAATGAGGAGGTACTGAACAGAATTGGGGAGAAAAGAAATTTCTGGCATATCTTGACTAAAAGAAGGGATAGATTGGTAGGACACATTCTTAGAAATCAAGGAACTGTGAATTTAGCGTTGGAGGGAAGTGTGTGTGGTAAAAACCGCAGAGGAAGACCAAGAGATGGATACAGTAAGCAGATTCAGACAGATGTAGGTTGCCATTCTTATGTGGAGATGAAGAGGCTTGCTCAGGATAGGGCTTTGTGGAGAGCTGCATCAAACCAGTCTCCGGACTGAAGCCACAACAACAACAACACCTTCAGAATTTGGAAGAGTGTATTCCAGTCGCCATTGTCAAAAGCTTTCTCCAAATCGATAAACGCTAAAAACGTAGGTTTGCTTTTCCTTAGCCTATCTTCTAATATAAGTCGTAATGTGTTTATTGCCTCCCGTGTTCCTACATTTTTCCTAAATCCAAACTGATCTTCCCCAAGGTCGGATTTTTGTCTTATACTGATAGTTCTGCAATTTTCACATTTGTTTGCACTTGCTTTCTTTGGAATTGGTATTGTGATATTCTTCTTGAAGTCGGAGGGTATTTCCCCTGTCTCATACATCCTGCATACCAGGTTGACCAATTGTTTCATGACTGGTTATCCTAGTGGTATCAGCAGTTCAGACGGAATATCGTCTACTCCAGGGGCCTTATTTCGACTCAAATCCTTCAGCGCTCTGTTACATTCTTCTCGCAGTATCATATTTCCTATCTAATCTTCCTCCACTTCGTCTTCCATTTCTAGAATACTGCCTTCAAGTTTATTTCCAGGCCCTCTATATATTCCTTCTACAGTTCCACTTTTCCCTCTTTGCTTAGTACTTGTTTTCCGCCCGAGTTCTTGATGTTCATACAGCTGCTTTTCGTGTCTCCAAATATCTCTCTTATTTTCCTGTAGGCGGTATCTATCTTTCCCCTAGTTATGCATTCTTCATTTGTCCTCTAGTCACTCCTGCTTAGCCAGTCTGCACTTCCTATGAATTTCTTTTTTCAGACATTTGTACTCCCTTTATCCTGCTTCACTTGCGGAATTTTTATATTTTCTCCTCTCATCAATTTAGTTCATTATACCATGTGCCTCGGTTGCACAGTGGTAGAGATCCAGACTACATATCCGAAAGTCGTGGGTTCGATCCCCACCAGGTCCTAGGATTTTTATCTGTTACTTTCCACTTCTTTCACCTCTGGCAATATTGCTCTTGTGAAAAATGCCGAGTACCACCGTGGTTCGGTACCCCCGTTAAACTGTAGGTCCCCCTATAACTGTCTGGGTAAGTCAGTTCGAAGGTCGGAGGAAGGCAACGGCATACCACCTCCAAACAGGACCATGCCTAGTAAAGCACGCCGGCCGCGGTGGCCGAGGGGACTAAGGCGCTCCAGTCACGGTCTGCACGGCCACTACGGTCGGGGGTTCGAATCCCCCCTCGGGCATGGATATTTGTGACGTCCTAATTCGTAAGTAGTTTGTAAGTGTTAGGGACTGATGACCCCGTAGTTGGGTCCCATAGACTATACAAACATTTGATTTAGTAAAGCACTGTGGTGTTCAAATCAATCTTGGGATTGATGACTGTTTTATCTTTATCCTGTGTTATTCAAGGATATCTGTTAGGCCTTGTCCTTCTTCATATATGATCCTTTTCGGCCATAACTACCCTGTCTCTCAGAGCTACCCATTCTTCTTCTACTGTATTACTTTCCCCTGTTTCAGCCAATCCTTGTCTGATGCTCCCTCTGAAACTCTCAACCACCTCTGGTTCCTCCAATTTGTCCAGTTTGCATCTCCTAACTTTTCTCCCTTTCTGCAGTCTCTTAAGTTTTAATCTGCAGTTCATAACCAATACGTTATGGTCAGAGTCTATATCTGCCCCTGGATATGTCCTACAGGTTGACTTTAGTACCCAGCTGCAAACCCAGTTATTACGCCAGGAAAACCTTCGCAATCAGAACATAGAACGTCCTTGCAGAATCGATCGAAATTGGTGACCCACATGTCAGACTCTGTCACCTCGATAGTCCAGCGGATACCTCCAAGATCGAAACTGGTGGGCACGTCAGGGATGTGACGTCAGGGACAGTGGCGTAGCTACGTCACCAAGGGCCCCGGGGCAAAAATAACATTGGGGCCCTCTTTAAACTAAAACCGTATACGGATGCAAAAGTATTTCTTTAGCTTCTTACTGCCCACTGTAAGAAATAATAAGGCAAACCTAAATACTGCTAAGTAAATTATGTGTCACGCAACAGATAATATAGTTATAACTGTAAAAGTTTGTTTGTGTGGTATGCTTTTTACGCAAAAATTACTGGGTGCATTTGAATGAAATTTTGCCGAGGGATAGAGTTAGATCTGGGCAGGACATGCAGATACAACGACCCCATGCTCCATACCGATCGGACTTATTTCGTTTAAAGCCCAGTCATAGAAAGAAAATAAAGGAAATATTCGTGTAGGATGGTTTCAGCAAAAGGAAGTTGCCGGATTTTGTATGATAAAACATTTTGTATTGAGCCATGCCGCTACCAGGCTGTATGAAGTAATAAGTAAAATGACGTAAATTGACATTTTTGCTTAGTATGACTGGGGCAGAGGGCAGCGTCTAGAATGCACAATTCACTATTGTGACAATGTAACCATATTTTCTCTTCTTGCGTGCTTTTCAGAGTGCAGTTGGTTACAGCACTTCATTGGGTTACAGCACTCCCTTGGGGTAATTCACTATAGAAACCGTTTAGTTACCATAATAATACCGTTCTGTAATAATTCAAATGTGGTCACACCGTGTCAAACACACTGCTAGTAATTCGCCGCCATTTATTGTTATATCGCAAGATTGTCAGCCATGGCAACTCCGACTTCAACCGACAACACTCTAACGATAGGAGGGTCGCGTCATAGTTGACAAGCAATAGACATTGTTATGTTTATATTGTGAGGTGGGAATAAAATTTGGATATCACTTCATGCATTTGAGGTTTGTTGCTCAGGGTTCAAAAAGTTAATAAAACTTGAAATCCTTCATTCAACTAAAATATTATATACAGTAGATCGTCGATTATCCGAAGTAATTGAAAGACATGGATGTTCGGAAAACCGATTATTGGTATAATCAAACTGTACATTTCTATTTGCCAATAAGAAGTACTGTAGAGTAAATGTATTTGGAGGTGCTCGATCCTTCGCACTGTGCCGAGCGGCACGCCGCAACACTTGGAAGGCGCAGAGAGCAGCTTTGATGCTTCCTCTGCTTCTGCTGCAACGCCGACTGAGGTGTGCCGATAGTTGTACACAGCAACTGGCGACTTAGAAGATCAGCAGCACCACCGAGCGGCGTCTAGTGAAGGCCACACTAAAAGCAATGTTACGCCACCCGGTGGCCCAAAGCGGCTACTGTGGGAAACTTGGTTTGAGGGCAGATGGAGATAATGGACGGCAGAGTGGGAGAGCAAAAACAAAAAATCGATAGTCTACTGTACTTTTTTCAAACGTCGCTCACGGAGGTCGAGGGGCCCCTAGAGCTCGGGGGCCCCGGGGCACTGCCCCGCCTAGCCCTATGATAGCTACGCCACTGGTCAGGGAGGGTATTGACCGGCGCGGCAGACAGGGAGGGTGGCTACCGCGCTACCTGCTGCCTGGGCTATTACCTGCGCATTAAAAGCTCGTCGGCAGTCAGGCTGCAGGCACCAGGCAGCAGACCTTGCAGCTCCTGGGCTACCGGCCGCCCCGCTGCCGCCCAGCCCCGGGCCACAGACGCCTCACACCCTCTGCCCTTACCTGCCCTTCTTTCCCCAGACCAGTAGCGCCGGCGGCATCCTGCTCTGCACACCTTTGCGTCTGTTCTGGGTTTTTTTTTCATTTGTTTTATTGTACATTTAAAGACCCTAGAGAGGCAGGCCGGCAGCGGCATGATACGCCGCTCTCCGGCCAACACACGAGGTGCGTTTTGATTATAACAGGTAATCCGTCTTATGCTGACTGCAATAAAGACATTTGTTTTACACCAGACGAGTTTCGCTTTTTATTTTAAAAGCATCTTCTGTGGTCTGTAAATGATACAAAATGTTTGTTCAGTTTGTTTTCGATACATAGATTAAAAACAGTTATTCAAAAAGTTTGTGCACGTTAGGCCTATGTGTTTGTAATTGACGGTAAGTCATCGAGTAAAACAGAAGTGATATCTGGCGTTCCACAGGGAAGCGTTATAGGTCCCCTACTCTTCCTCGTGTTTATAAACGATTTAGGAGATAATCTGAATAGCTCCCTTAGACTGTTCGCGGATGATGCTGTCGTTTATCGGTTAGTGAAGTCAACAGAGGATCAAAAGCAACTGCAAAGCGATTTAGACAAAATTTCTACTTGGTGCGAAAATTGGCAATTGACACTAAATAAAGAAAAGTGTGAAGTAATACACATGACCACTAAAAAAAATACGCCGAACTTCAATTACGCGATAAATCAGTCAAACCTTAAGGTCGTAAATTCTACCAAATACCTAGGAGTTACAATTACGAACAACTTTGACTGGAGAGAACACATAGAAAATATTGTGGGGAAGGCGAACCAAAGGTTACGTTTCATTGGCAGAACGCTTAGAAGATGCACCAGCTCCACCAAAGAGATTGCCTACATCACACTTGTGCGTCCTCTCCTGGAGTACTGTTGCCCCTTGTGGGACCCTCACCAGGTGGGACTGACGGAAGATATTGAGAAGGTTCAGAGTAGGGCAGCTCGTTTTGTTTTATCACGTTACGGAGGGGAAAGCGTCACGGAAATGTTGCACGAATTGGGGTGGAAATCATTAAAAGAAAGACGTTATTCATTGCGGCGTGATCTGTTTGCGAAGTTTCAATCACCGACATTTAGTTCTGAATGTGAAAATATTTTGCTAGCACCCACCTACTTAGGGAGACATGACCATCCCAATAAAATAAGATAAATCAGATCGAAAACGGAACGATTTAGTTGTTCTTTCTTCCCGCGCGCTATTAGAGAATGGAACGGTAGAGAAAAGTTATGAAAGTGGTTAATGAACCCTCTGCCAGGCACTTAAATGTTATTTGCAGAGTATCTATGTAGATGTAGATGTTTTTAACTTGATATTTGGTCCACTCACGGTGTTGTTCTCTTCTTTACATCTCACTGCTTTTTCTCCGTCTTGTTGGCTGAGTTGGTTTGTTTATGGCATGTGTTTTACGGCCGTGTACGGCACTGCTCGTCTGTTTTTGTGTCGTTTCTTCCGTTTCATCACAGAACATCACACACTTCACTTATTTCGACTGTATCCAGATTACATGTCACTTTGTTTTAAATGGAATGCCTTCCGATTTGTTCATCACTTCCTACAGTGGGGCTAAGTCGTTTTTGTCTGTTCATTTGTTTTTCGTGTGGTCTGTGAGTGTTGCCAACCTTATAAATTTGTATTTTGCGCATAATTACAATTTAGTTCCACATCCCCACTGCTGCGTCTATCACGCGTGCAGTGCCCGATACCGGCCTGAAGACGTTGGTTTATGTTATTGTGGACGTGAACGCAGGCACAGAATTGCACGTCTGTCTCTTTGCATCCAGTCTATACGCCACATGCTACAAATTGGGGTGCTTGTAGACTTCAGTGTCCGACTGTAGTTGCCAAGTTTGTTCAAACACTTATCATGGCTCTCAACCAATTTTAAAAAATACCCTCTTCATACAATCTAGCTGCCTGTTCCTATAACCAAGAGTTCACTGCCGCTTTATAAAGCACTGATCACGACACGTCAGGAAATTCGTTTGAGAGACCTGTTACTGTGAAGCTCCTCACGAATACTCGCTTCAGCTGAAGATTCCAAATCGTCTTTAATCGAAGATGGGCGACCGGAGCGGTCCTCGTTATAGACGCGTCACAGTCATCTTTGAATTCTCGTACCCACTTACATACTTTGCCTATAACATTTCGAAAGCACAGAACAGAACCGTACAGGTTAGCTACAGAGCTGAAACTAAGCACAGTTGTTCCCGAGGCATGCCGGTACACGACGCAAGCGGTCGTTGCGGAATGTGCGCAAACTACTAGTGTCTATAACAAAACGAAACTTACTTGAAAAACGCGCCAATTCACACAGTCCGTTACGTCAAGGTAACGTCACGGTACCGTTAGGTCAAGATGCATTCACACTGTACGTCACGTCATTTCGCTTATCCCAACGAGCTTATCCCAATACCCGATGTCGAAAGTGAGGTTATGAGTGGCGATCTGTTATGTAGAAAGTTATAGCACAGGCTAATATATACAGTCGCGACACTGCCGCTGATTTTTGTTATAGTAGGCGACTGCAGCGCTCCTTGCGGACGTAAAGCCACGTTGTTCTATATCGTATACGAGACGTGTGTTGGTTGTTGAGTGTTAGATTAGATTAGATTAGTTATTCGTTCCGTAGATCCATGTTGAGGGGATCCTCGTGGTTGTGGCCATTTCAGAAACAAAATTTACAAGTTACATAATAGATAATACTAATAATATAAATTCAAATATATACACTTATAATATAAATACAGATACATAAATTTTAAGACTTTTTTTTTTCTTTGATAATATAATAATACTAACATAGTATGAGTGCATGCATCATTTGGAACAATTTAGAAATTAACTTTTTTTTTGCTGATAATATAATAATACTAATATAGTATGAGTGCATGCATCATTTGGTACAATTTAGAAATTCACTAATGGAGTAGAAGGAGTTGGCCATTAGAAAGTCTTTTAGGTTCCTCTTAAACTGATCTATATTTGTAGCTAAATTTTTTATACTTGATGGTAAATTATTGAAAATGTGTGTTCCTGAGTAGTGGAGCCCTTTTTGAACTAAAGTAAGTGCTTTTAAGTCCTTGTGTAGATAATTTTTATTCCTAGTATTGTATATATGAACTGAGCTGTTTGTTGGGAAAAGTGATATATTATTTATGACAAATTTCATTAAGGAATAAATATACTGAGAGGCAGTAGTTAATATACCCAGTTGTTTGAAGAGGCTTCTACAAGACGTCCGTGAATTTACTCCACAAATAATACGTATTACACGTCTTTGGGCTCTGAAGTCTTTTGACTGACTTGAAGAGTTACCCCAAAATATTATACCATATGACATTAGGGAATGAAAGTAAGCAAAGTATGCAAGCTTTGTTATTTTTATGTCTCCTATGTCTGATAACACTCGTATTGAAAATACAGATTTGTGGAGTCGTTTCTGCAGTTCTGTGGTGTGCTCCTCCCAACTAAATTTATTATCAAGCTGTAATCCCAGGAATTTAACACTCTCAACCTCTTCTATCTGCTCTTCTTCATACTTAATGTATATGCTGCCAGGAAATCTCTTACATGTTCTGAACTGCATGTAGTGCGTCTTTTCAAAGTTTAATGACAATGAGTTGGCTTTAAACCATTTATTAATGTTCATGAAAATATCATGAACAGACCTTTCTATCACTATGCTTGACGTACTTTTATTGCAATACTTGTATCATCTGCAAACAACACGGACTCTGCTTCTGGTAGTGTAACTGATGAGAGATCATTAATGTACACAAGAAAAAGCAATGGCCCTAAGATGGATCCTTGTTGGACACCACATGTAATTTCTTCCCAATCCGATGATAACTGTTGGCTTAATTCACTAGTCACTTGCACTGACACCCTTTGTTTCCTGTTAGTGAGGTACGACTTGAACCATTTTGCAGCATTTCCCGTGACCCCATAGAATTCTAATTTACTTAAAAGGATATTATGGTTCACACAATTAAGTGCCTTTGACAAATCACAGAAAATACCTGCTGCATGCAATTTATTATCTAATGAGTTAAGTACATTCTCACTGTAAGTGTAAATAGCCTTCTCAATATTGGAACCTTTCAGAAATCCAAACTGTGTTCTAGACAATATGCCATTTGTGGTTAAGTGGTTGAGGAGCTGCTTGTACATTACCTTTTCTGTAATTTTTGAGAATGCTGGCAAAAGTGAAATGGGTCTGTAGTTTGATGGTATCTCTTTATCCCCCTTCTTGAAGAGAAGTTTAATATCTGCATATTTTAGCCAATCAGGAAATGTTCCCGTTATAATAAACTGCTTACACAAATAACTTAAGATTGTGCTAAGTTCACAAGAACACGATTTAATTAACTTTGTTGATATTTCATCGTAACCACTGGAATTCTTTGTTTTTAAAGATTTTATTATGGAAGTTATTTCTTGTGGTGAAGTGACTGACATATTCATGTGTGTGAAGTTATTTGTAAATGCTAGTTTCAAATATTCAAGGGCATTATTTACTGACCTAGACAATCCCATACTATCAGTAACGGATATAAAGTACTTGTTAAATAGATTTGCCACACTATGCCCATCAGTTACTAATGTCTCAGCTACTCTTAATCCTACCTGCTCTTGTTCCTTTCTGGTTCTACCAGTCTCCTCTTTCACTATATCCCATATTGTTTTTATTTGGTTTCCTGATGTTGCTATCTTCTTTTCATAGTGCATTTGTTTAGATACCTGAATAACTTTTTTTAATATTTTACAGTATTCCTTATATTTAGTTAAATCATCATCATTGCATTTGCTGATAGATACATTTTCCTTTTTGTCTTACATGAAATTTTTATTCCTTGTGTAATTCAAGGTTTTATTATTGACTTCTGTTTAATTCGCGTTACTTTTAGAGGAAAACAGTTTTCAAACATGATACTAACATTATTAATGAATACGTTATATTTTTCATTCATGCCATTAGCACTGTATACAGCTTTCCAGTTCATGTCTTTGAGGAGTTTTCTAAAATTTTCAATTTTTGGTGGGTTGATTACTCTCCTGTATGTACATTTTGCAGTCTTCATAATCTGTTTAGAATCTATACCTAAAACAAGGAGCTGCATATCGTGATTTGACAGGCCATTTATTATTGGTTTTATGATATGATTTTGTTCCTTTGATTTGTCTATAAAATATTATCAATTGCTGTCCTAGAGGTTTTAGTTATCCTAGTTGGAAAATTTACGGTATGTGTTAGGTTCAAAGACAAAGTTACTGACTGCAATAAATTTTTACTGGAGGACTGCATCAGAAAATCTGTATTAAAGTCACCAGCAACCAGGATTTCTTTAATTCTTCCTGTTAAATAACCCAATAGAGCTTCTAGATGATTTAGGAATAGATTATAATTTCCTGCAGGTGCTCGGTAAATAGTTACTATTATATAGCATCTGTTATGGAATTCTACTTCTGTTGCACAAGCTTCTAAATGCTGCTCTAGACAGAATTTATTTATATCAATATTCTTGAATTTATAGCAGTTTTTAATGAAAGTGGCAACTCCTCCTCCCTCCATATCTACTCTACAGAAGTGTGAAGCTAAATTAAATCCTGGAATGTTTAACATATCTATACCAGTGGCCACATGATATTCAGAGAGGCAAATTATGTCAATTGGGTTAGAGGAACCATCATTAATGCAAATGAGTAGTTCATCAAGTTTATTTCTGAGTCCTGGAATATTTTGATGTAATAAAGATAACTGATACTGCATACTAACGGCTTGAGTAAGATTTACTGGAAGTTTCTGAGTACTTTCTGTTAAACATTCTTTGCTAAAACCTATCTGCTGCTTATCTGCTTTTCCAAACTGAGGGTGTCTTACAAGCTCTCTCAAAACTGGTTTTCTTTCCCCCCTCCCTATCCTAAAAAAGGCATCCCTCTGACACCTGTAACCATTGGTATTTTACCATTTGTGACAGTGCCCCCCCCCTCCCCCGTAAGTTACTTGCAATCAACCCAGACAGTTTTCCCTTCCCTTTCCTGTTGAGGTGAAGGCCATGCCTAGTGTAGTCCCACCTACTGATATCATCCACAGGAATCAAACCAAAATGGGACCCCATATCTGACATGAGTAGCCGTTCCAACTCCAAGTTTACTCTCCTGACAGAAGAGTTCAAATGAGGCCGATCATGGCGACTCAAGACAGATACAAATCCCACACTAGTATGCATTGTTGCCGATGATATCTTCGCCAGGTCACACTCTATAGAATATTCACAGTTTCTGTCCCGGACCACCCAATATAAGCACGGTATCCTCCACTGTGAAATCCTTACATAAAGAACCTATATCCTCTGTTACCTGACCCAGGCCCACATTTGGTTTGAATAAGTTTGTGACCTGGTACTCTGGTCCTAGCTCTTCCTGCAGTAGTTGGCCAACACCTCTACCATGGGAACTACCTAACAACAAGACTTTCTTTCTTTTCTCAGTTTTCCCTACCATTTTCAAGTCCTTTTTGAAAGTCTGTTGTGTCCTTTCTACAGATTCGGCTACATGAGGCTCATCCGATCCTGACTGAGGCAACAAGTCAAACCTATTTTTCACATTAAGGACAAAGCTGTCTGAAACTGTCCTAAGTCTGTTCCCCCTCTTACCTGTTGCCACTTCCCACCGCTGTTCACCCTTCTCCCTCCTTAACCTGCTCAGAGTCTCCCTTGCCTTATCTAATTCAGCTTGAAGAGCTGCAATTTTCCCCTCATGTTCCATTATTTTCCTATCTCTATTGCAGATCCTACAAAACCACTGGTGAGCCTCATTCATATCCCCATTTCCCACGCCACTACATTCGCCCCAATGAAAGAAACCACTACATCCATCACACCACACCCCGGAACTAACGATCTTACGGCATGTCACGCACTTCTCACCCATGGTAAAAATGGAAATTGTAAAAACTTGATTAAGTACTGACTAAAACGTAAAAGTTACACCAAGAGACACTAAAATCTGTTCACGCAAATATAATTAACTGAAAGGGCTCTGGATATAAAGAAACTCGCTCACGGAAACAAAAATTAAGCCTAAAAAAACACGCTCAAGAAAACAAAATTTAGGCCTATAAACACGGATTACTATACACACTTTTGATAAATCACGAAAGTTACGTCTGACAGACTTTATAAATCCTAACTACTGTACGCAGCGAGTGAAAAATAGAACAATGAGCAATTAGAAATAAGTTTTAGTCACTGTTTACAACGATTCGCACGAGTTAAATTAGGCCTACAAATGCTATAGGCGCGACAGGAAAAATAAACTTTTTACACCGTTTTTCCTTATTTAACACTACACTAACACTTCCACTAATGCAACAACACTTATATTTATAATAACTTGAAACGATTAAATATAGCTTAAAAACAACGATTTTTGTAATTATTTACTGGAGCAAATACTCGAAACGTTCGCGCGGGCGCAGTGTTACCAACCCTTTTTGGTGTACGAAATGGTTTTTACGAAGGGAAGCGTGTAGTGCAATAAATTGCAGCAACAACAAGAAGAAAACGCCACATTTATCATTCTTTAGTTGTCCTACAGAGCCTGAGAGGTATGTAACATCACATTTCGGTAACGCTTATTTAGGTTAAATTGTACGACGCTTCTCGCCTGGCTGCAGTGGTTATGTTGGCACCAGTGGTAATGACGGCAACTCAGATGACCAATAAATGTTTTCTCGTGACAACTTCAATTTAAACGAAAATTAGTTTTTTTCTGAACGGACAAGGGTACATACTAGAACCTGTCAACCATATAGCAGGTACATTATTAATTTTGCTGCTAGTGAAATGAGCAGCAATAACATTTACTCTGTAGCTCGTGAAAACTATTAACGCAATTCTACACTTCATTGTTCATCTGTTGCCAACATAAGCACTGGAGCCCGGAGAGAAGCGTAGTAAAATTTTACCCTAATTTACGATTATCTTGTAAGCAACAAACTCTTATTGAAGATTATTTCTTTTTAGGATCAAGAAATGGCTTATAAATAGCAGATGACAAGATCTTTTGGATAAAGATGCCGCGTATTTACGTGATAATGTGAAGTTCTGCTCACTTCACTTCGAGGCAAACCAGTGCATGAATGATGGACGGAAGAAGCTGATGTGGAATGCTGTGCCTACATTGTTTGATGTGCCAAACAAACCACCGAAACTGGCCATGAAGAGGAAACGGTAAAAGTCTAGTTTATGAGTCCACGACTAGTGCTCGGCTTGTAGATGTTGGTAACGGCGCGGCGGGATGTATGAGGCAAGTGAAAGCAGCCAATCAGGAGTCGCGTTCGCGCGGCCAATAAGAAACAGCTTTAGTGTTTATGGTTTGTAAAAAAATGATAATAATAGACAAAGGAATGCTATCACATACCTGCTCATGCTGGACGTGATTAGCTTATTTTACATGGATTTATTTATTGTATGTCAGCATTTGGTACATTATAATTTTCATTCCAAGTCACCTTTTGCAAAACATTTGTCCTGGCGTCATTAATTATTCTATGTAATTGCAATGAGGAGTAACTATATTGTAAGGCACTAAATTATTTGTGCGTCATGATCAGAAAGAGCATTTCATATTGGGTACATAATTATTTTCTTGCTTTGAACTTCATCAAGGAAAACATTATGGTAGTCCAACTGTTTTTAACCCTGCCATGTTGGAAGTTAATTGGAATCAAATCATTTTGCTTATCAGTATCCTGTAGGAAATATATTTTGAAATCAGATATTTATAACTGTCTGATACAGCATAGAGAGGAATCTATACGTTCAAAATTTCCCATTATGGATCTATATCTAGTCACATTTGAAAGAACTATTTTTTATCATTAATTCACAGGCACACAATTCTATGTGCAGATCATTATAAAATCAACTTGTTTGAATGAACTTGTGTATTTACTTCTAAACAACTGATGTTGTTCATTCACTGTCAGCATAAAAATTATTGTATTCCATAAATATTTGCAATAAAAGATTGTACTTCATAATGTGTAATTTTTTTTGCCTAAAACCTTACCACCATTTTAAATCTCTGTGGTGTATGCTATATTGTTGAAAAACTAATAACAATTTATTTCTTACTTTACCTAATTTAGTCCAATCGCCTGTTTTTTGGTTCTGTATTATTGTAGGTAGATATGTTTTATTTCCATACAACATAAATACTTAGAGTATATGCAAAATAGGGACCAGCAAGAATTTACTTAAAGCAAAAATACATCCAATAGATTTCTTCTGCCAGAGGAAGACTTCTTTTGCCTTGCAAACTTGCACTGAAGAAGTACTCTATAAGGTAAGTGTGACGAATAAAGGTATGTCATCAGCATAATCTCTTTACTCAAAAATGCTTTCGTTTTGGGAGATAAACTATTCTTGTTCAGTTACTGCTGAGCATTTCTGTGTGGGCATTCGAAAATAATTTACTTCTGAGGCAAATGTATGGAAAAGAAGTGTTCAGTGTGGCTGTTATTAATGTTTGAAAGGTTATATATGTTTTCTGTTTTATATAATGGAAACCACAGTCTGACACATAAACCTATTTACCTGAAACCACAGAGCCGTCTTACTTAACAGATGATTGTCGCCCCGCCCCCTCCCAATCCTCCCTCTTCTATTAACCATTCAGTGACAGACTGTGATAATGACTGAAGATCATCCATAAAATATGACATTTAAACTGTCGTGTAATCGACAGCCTCGTAGCAAATTTATATTAGACGAAAGTTTCATTGCCAGAGGGTGTTCACATAACTAAGAAGCAGGGGAAAAACCTTGTTTCGCACCTGTTAACACCAGGAAGGCTAATTACATGCTTCTCATGTGCGAAATACTGTGTTTATTAGCAAAGTAAGGTGCAATGTCTGAAGAAATTCGTCATAAATATGTTGCAGTTAGCGTCAGTTTATTCACGAGATTTTGCTAAATTTACATTTATTGATATTTAACTGTCCCTTGTAAGTTCAATTATAGGCTTGTCTACGCAAAATACTATGTTTATCTATCACTACTAAAGAATTATTTTGTAATATATTGCAGTTTGTGTGAGATCACAAAGAGTTTTTGCTCGGTTTACGTTTCTTTTAGACTCAAGATAACTTAAATAAAGCTTGGAATGCAAGAATATATACAATATTTAGCAAACCACACAGAAAAGTAATTACAAGCGGGCATTATTAATGTGTCGTATACGGCGTTAAGGGACAGCCAGCTTTACGACCGCTTGGAGCGCTAGTGTCGCTCCAAATGTCAGGCTGTAACAGCTTTCACAGCAGTGAGTGTCGCGACTGCATATATTGTTATAGTTTAACACTGGAATTCAGAAAACAACAGCGCTAAATGTTACTGACGGCCAAAGAAAACTTTGCAGTGTATGTTTTTCGTCAACTTAGTGTGGTAAAGTGCAGGGAAGAGCAACAACATTTCAAAACACCGACATCTATTTTCAAGCGAAAAAATAAACATACGGACGCATCAAATAATGTTTATAAGAGCAGAAATAGAGCCTGTTCACTTTACCCATTACCATTTGCCCGCTGACGTTGTTAATAGCGTCGTACACAATTGAATTTTTATCCTTCATTAGCACTGACTTTTTCATTTAAAATGTTATTTAATGAAAATTGCAAGATTACAATATTATTCAAATAAACAATTTCCTTCAGTCTTTTCTGTTACAATGCAATAAAACATTTTTTCGGTTTCAGATATACGACCTCACTTTTAGGAGGACACTCAGTTGTGAAAAATATTTAAGGCGTCATGAAGCATTTAGAATTTACCGCTAAAACAAATTATAATAATAAAATAACGATTAATAAGACACATTTGTAAACTGTGTAATGGTCGAATACAACATTATAATCGCGAGACGAAAGTAGCTTAACTTCCGATGTTAACAAACGACCGTTCCGTCAGAACACTCTTCTCGAAAAAGCGTGACGTGACGTGGCGGTCCGGTGACGGACAGTGTGAATTCCGCCATTAGAAGTACTTTATGGAATGCTCTGACGTGACGTGATGGACAGTGTCAATTGGCCTCTAACAAGAGATGAATAAATGAAACATGGAGATAAAAACACAATAATTTAAAAAGAACAAGGAGACAATGGAGAATATTAAATGTACAGGTTGTATTTAGAAAACCAGTATGCAGATGTTAAAGGTCACGGTGGCTAAAAATCCGTTACGATACATCAGTCACAGAGATAGACGTGGCACTTAAATATGTTCTGGGGGCCCTGCAGGGATGGTGTGGAGGGTGAGGGAGATGCGGTAAAGGAGGGGAAGGGGGGATGGTAGTGGGGGCACAAGAGGTTCGTTCGAGTGGCGCTCCAAACGATCAGAAACAGTTTGAGGCGTTCGAGTGGCTCTTCTGACTCTTTCTGACGAGATCTGACTGACAAATCAGGATTTCGAGTGGCGGAGTTGATGGTTTGAAATCGTTTATTTAAATAAGCAGATTTTCGCCTAACCGTTTCTGACTGACTTCAAAGCGTTTAACAAACTTGCTCCCGAAAGACAAACCTGCACATTTGCGAAGAGTTTATAGTTTTTTTCTGTTCACACAGTGTTAAATATCTGTAATAAACTGAGTTTTGTATATTAGACAGTCATTCTTTCAACTTATGTGGTCCTCTAATACAGTACATCTCTTTTTATTACATCCATACATATTATAAATGAAAGGTGTGGAAATTTTCATAACATACGAATTTAAAGATGAATGCGTATTTACAGTTTGGATCGTGATATATTCGCCTGAAAATGAACTCGAAATAGTCCTACTGCGATTTTCTGTGCTATCTGTAAATGAAGTGTTTGACACATAAGGATAATGTGTTGGGCAGCATTTCCTTCACAACATGCATTAGCACTAATAGATTTTTATAACCGACATTTAGCTTAATGTTTACCACTATAGCGTCTCACAATTACTGCTTCCGTCTGTTTCTTCTTGTGGTTATTTATTATAGGAATCTATTAGTGCCGATGTGGGCGTTCCTACACTAAATGTGTAACTTCTGGGAAAATCATGTACGATGATAATTCTTGCACACAACCTTAAAATTTTTGTATAATAATTTGTATGTTTCATTTATTTTATTTTATTGTAACTCATAATAATGGGACAAAATGCACATGAAGTTGTATGTTACCGAATATTCCTTTCACACACCACTATCCTAAGTTACCTCATTTTTGTATGTGGTTTTATGAGGTTGAATTTGCTACATTATTTATAAATGGGGGAAATAATAGTGAGAAGTACTGTGGCTTACTGTTTCACATTCAAATTATTCATAATGTAAGGTGCAGTATGAAGAATTTAACATCTTATCTGCATGTTTTAAAGTTGTTTGATGGGTACGGTGAATAAGACAAACACGTTGGCCGAAGAGAGCAAAGATGCCAACTAGAGCTGTGGATGGCCAAACTGCGAAACAGGTGAAATAAGCGTTCGAGTTGGCTTCGGAGTTGGAAACTGTCAAAAAGCGCGCATGCGCAATGGAGGCCTTCCAAATCGTCAGTAACTATTAGAAACTATCAGCGTTTTGCCCACTCGAACGTACCTAAGGACTCGAAGGGCGGAGGGGAGGGGGGAGGAAGCCAAGCGGGGAAGGGATACGGTGAGCTGGGGATAGGAGGATGGGAGGGGAACAGGTCTGGTAGGAGTGATAGATTTCTGAACGGAGGGCATCATCTGGGAGGAGGAGGAAACGGAAGGATGTGGACTGTATGGAGATGAAGGGAGGGAGGGATGCAGTGGTGCAGGCGAGGACATACCACAGCGTTATGGGTGTCTGTCATGTGGGAAACGTACAGGATCCGTAAGTACTACAGGATCTGCAACAGGTGAGGAATTACGTCGGTTCCCATCCACAGAGTATAAACAGCTACGGAGTCAGCTTTAAAACGCTCAGAAAGAGATTTCTGTACGCAACATCTCCTGCTGTCTACTCATGTGCTACTCCTGCTCTCTAGTCACGTGGTATTGGGACGGCACGCTGCAGTCCTGTGTATTTCGAGCGTTATTACTTCACTAGTATACCATATAAGCTTGTAATACCGTGGTCGAAATTCTTTAATCGCGCAAAGGTCGAGAGTATTATGATTTTTAGTGTCATAGCTGAGATTGTTGACTAAAGTACACTCTTTAAAATTCTGAAAGAGGCAGGGTTAAAATATAGGGGGCAAAGAGTTATATTCAACTTGTACAGAAATCGCACAGCAGTTATTAGAGTCGAACGGCATAAAAAGGTCGCAGTGGTTGGGAAGGGAATAAGACAGACTTATTGCCTTCTCCCAGTCTGTACATTGGGCAAACTGTGAAGGAAGGCAAAGAGAAATTTGCTGAGGGAATTAAAGCTCAGGGAGAAGAAACAAAAATTTTGCGGTTTACCGATGACATAGTAAAGCAAAGAACCTGAACGGAATGGACAATGTGTTGAACGGAGAGTATAATATGAACGTTGACAAGAGCAAAACGAGAGTAATGAAATGTAGTGTCAGAAAATCAGGCAAAGACAATAAAATTAGTCGATGAGTTTTGTTGTTTAGGTAGCAAAATAAGTTCTGATGGCCGAAGTAAAGATGATATAAAATTCAGAATGGCTATGGGAAGAGAAACGTTTCTGAAGAAACGGAATTTGTTGACATCCAATATTAGTTTAAATGTTAGGAAGTCCTTTCTGAAAGCATTTGTCTGGAGCGAGGCATTGTATGGGAGTGAAACGTGGATGATAAGGAGTTCAGACAAAAAGATGATAGAAGCTTATGAAATGTGGTGCTACAGACGAATGTTGACGATTAGACGGGTAGATCACGTAATTAATGAACTGCTCAACAGAATTGGGGAGAAAGGGAGTTTCTCGCGTATCCTAAGACAAGGGATAGTTTGGAGGGACACATTCTGAGACATCCAGGGATCGTCAACTTAGATTGAAGTGTGTGGGGTAAAACTCGTTGAGCGACACCGAGAGATGAATACGGTTACAAGTTCAAGTGGACGTGGGTTGCCGTTTTTATTGGCAGATGAAGATGCTTGCACAGGACAGGATAACGTGGAGAGCTGCATCAAACCAGTCTGCGGACCGAAGAACACAACAGCTGAGATTCCACGTTATTTACGTTTTTAGTATTGCAATATCTACACTTATCGACACTTGATAGTTTCTTTTTGTTGGATGTTTTATTGATCACACTTCGCCAACAGATGCTGTGGGAATTCGAACATTGTTGCCGCAGAATGACGCTTCAACCATGCATTTCCAAACCTTTGCCTATCAAAACAATATCCAGATAAGTGTCTAGAGTACCTTTTTTTGAATATTTTATAGAGAGAAATTTCTTCTTTTTGTTTGGTAGATACAGGTTACGTTATGAATAAGGTAGAGGTTACAGATATGAAAGTAGCAAGAATGATTGCAAGTACTAATAGATGGGAACAATGGCAGGAGGGTGTCCATAATGAGGAAATCAAGGAAAAACTTGGAATGAACACCATAGATGAAGCAGTTAGAGCGAACAGACTGAGATGGTGGGGTCATGTTACACGCATGGGAGAAGCAAGGTTACCTAAGAGACTCATAAGCTCGGCAGCGAAGGGTAAGAGAAGACGAGGTAGACCAAGAAGAAAGTACTTAGATTCGGTGCAGAATGATTTTGAAGTAAAAGGCATAACATCAGACGAGGCATCAATGTCAGCATTGAATAGGGGATCATGGATGAATTTTATTAGAGGTACTATGCTCCAGACTGAACGCTGAAAGGCATAATCAGTCTCTAATGATGATGATGATGATAATTTATTTTTTGGAACCATGTTTTGACTGTTCATTTTGCGGGAAACTATAACACAGAAATCACATAATGTAGGAAACTGTCTCATATAGAAGTACCTAGAACACACAAGGGTCTGAGAACCTACATAAAAAATAGGAAATCAATATGTCATGTATAAAATTTATTTGTCGTTGAATATGGGACGAATGTGTATACACATACTGACAGTTTACTCAAACATGCTTCAGAGTTATAAAACAATTTCTCCTTAACGGGCGGTCAGAAATTACAGAAATTAGCTTCACAGTGTAACATTGTGTCTCGAAATTTTTCTACTTCTGTAGTGCCACTTATCAATACGACTTTTACAAGCAGACCTAGGTCGTACATGCCTGTAAAATGTATCTGACCCTCCTTTTACGTAGTTTTTCTTGCACGCATAGTAAAACAATACTGCACTATAGCTATTTCGGAAGCATGGCTCCTTGGCTCGAACAATACGACCGCAAAGTATCGATGTACCGGAAGAACAAAAAAACTGCAAATTCTAAGGTCATGGGTTCGGTTCCCGGTCAAACCTAGGATTTTTAACGGTTACACGGCACTTCTTCCATATCTGTTAACAATATCGTTCATGTGGAAAATGCCGTGTTGCACCATGGTTCGGAATCTGCGTTAAATTGTAGGTCCCCCTATATGTATCAGTTCACAGGTCGGAGTACCATATCCAAACAAGACCACGCCTAGTAAAGCTCTGTGATATTCACACCAATCACTTACCAACATACAGAAATGTACGTACAAATGAATTACGTATAGTATCAAAGTTTCGCTGCTGTCACAACACGTAACTAAACATCCATAATGTTTGTCAAGGTATTCACGGTCAAATAGTTCCATCCATTGCGCCGAAGGGCACTTTACGTGTTTTAGCCACTTCCTCAGAGGTGTCCACAGGTTGGGGTCATGACGCAAACTGCGTCATTGAAATTTCTGGGTGAGTGTGAAAAATATGTACTTTTGGCCATTTCAATATTAAATGGCAAAACAGGACCTAATATCTCGGGTGTGGGGGGAAAGGGGTTGGTCGCAGTTATTTTTTTTTTTTTGGGGGGGGGGGGGTTGAGTCACTGCCCAAGGGGGAAGTGGGAGGATGCCTCTGCTGATCTTCTACATCTACATTTTTTTATTCCGCAAATCACATTTAAGTGCCTAGCAGAGAGTTTATCGAACCGCTTTCATAACATATCTCTACGTTTACAACCTAGATCTTTCAGTTTTCCATCTGATTCGCTCTTACATTATTATGATGATCTTATCTCCATATGTAGGTTGGTGATAACAAAATATGTTCGCCTTCGGAGGAGAAAGTTGGTGGAAACGTTTCGCGAATAGATCTTGCAAATGTTCAAATTTTGTTAAGCTTAAGGGACTTAACTGCGGGGTCGTCAGTCCCTAAACTTACAAACTACTTATGAACTACCATGTACTAAAGACTATACAAACATCCATGCCCGAGGGGGGATTCGAACCCCCGACCGTACCGGCCCTGCAGACTGTGACTGGCGCGCCGCAGCCCCCTCGGCCACCGCGGCCGGCTAATAGATCTCGCCAAACTTAATAATGCCTTTTCTTAATGGCTGCCACCCCAAAATCGTGCAACATTTTCGGGACACTCTCTCCCCTAAGCAGCGATAATACAAAACTAGCAGCCCCCCCCCCCTTTTTTTTTTTTTTTTTTTTTCTACGTCCTCCGTCAGTATCACTGGGTGGGATACCACAATGCGCATCAATATTCAAAAGTAGGACGTACAAGTGTAATGTTGGCAGTTTCTTTAGTAGGACCATCTTCTAAGTGTTCTGCCAATGAAAAGTAGCCTTCAGTTCACATTCGCTACGATATTTTCTATGTGTTTTTTCGGTTGAAGTTGTTCGTAACTGTAATTCCTAAATATTTTGATAGGTTGCATTTTATTGATTTATAGTGTAAATGATGTTCAGCGGATTTCTATTAGAGATGCCTGGATGTCTGCACATTTTTCATTATTTAGGGTCAACTGCCCTGTTTCACTCCGTGCAGATATCTATGTCGTTCTGCAGTTGCTTTTCATCTTTTGGTGACTTTGAAACGTTGCATTCGCTTCAGCGACGAAAAAAAGAAAGCTCCCCTTCTTCCTCTTATCCTCTGATCAGTGATAGTCATTTACTACCCATTCATTATCTAACTGCAGAGGAAGAGGGGATCGTTTTTTTCCTCCTGCACACTCGTTTCTGTTCTTCGAACGTGAAGAAGCAAGATTGTTAAGCTCCAGATTTCTTCTGTATAAAAGGTGTGATTCACGTCATGGTCTTTAGCTTATTAAATTTCTTAAAATACTGAAGTACTTCGAATTATTATTCTTAACCCCCGTTTTACTGTATGTAGATGTGGAAGTCATTTTGCGAGTTTGGTTTATGCCGCTATTATTATTATTATTATTTTTTAAATCTACGAAAACTAAAGTCAGTCGGCCGGACCAAACTACCCAGCCGATTTCCTTCATTTTTGTTTTAGACGAAAGGTCTTCGTCCACAGATTTGTCCTTAACTATCAGAATTTACATAACTCTCGCCTTCCTTTTTCTATACTCAAAGCGATTTCCTTCTGTATATTTCTTATGGGGATGTCCTCGCTGTAAACTGAAGTCAGTCGGTCAGGCCGTTCTATCCGACCGATTTCCTTCATTTTTGGTCTAAACGAAAAATATTTATTCGCAGATTTGTCATCAAGTAACATAATTTACTTAAGTCTCTCAGTCCCTTATTTTTATTCAAACGCAGTATCCTTCCGTCCTTTCATTGAATATTTTCATCGCTTTGTTTTACATATTCGATTTCAATTAAGGTACGCAGTTCGTTTTGACCTAAAAAACACTCACCGGGTCAAGCTCTTTCATTTGCGCTTTTAAACACATCCATTGATTGATTCTAAAGAAAGCTATGCGTGAACATTCATCTTTACTTCCATTTTGTCACAACTTTTTTGTCATTCCATTGACGGTGCGATGCATTTGCACGGGTCCTCTAGTTACCGTTTAAATTAATCATTCCTTTTGGAATCCTTTTTTATTTGAGAAATTATCATTGAAACTGCAGCTTTTTTTATATTTTACCAGTTCCGAATATTTACGTGTGAGGAATCTAACGTGCCGCGGTCACGATTTTAATGTCATGTAGCTCACGGTCAATGGCTCGAAACCAAGCTGGGCTGCAATAGCGAATTGGTTTCCAAATCAGCAATTACGGTAGGATTTCTGTCTATTGTACAGCCTTTTTACGAAATACAACCAACATCTGTCTAAGAGAGGTACAAGTAGATGCCACTGTCAATACGTAATCTGCTATCCTTTTCAAAATTTACCGCTTATTTTCAGATTATTTTCAGCCACATCCCGGCATCAATTACTTTCTGTTAATAAGCTGTAAAATCGGTACCACTGATAGATTACGTGAGAAGTTTATTACGTACGTACCGTTTCTGTCCAATTCCGCTCACATAATCAGGCAAGTAGCCTGATAATTTTACTAACCGATGAACGACAGCATTGTCCGCGAATAGTCTACGTCTACGAGAGCTGCTCAGATGGTCTTCTAAATCGTTCATAAAGACAAGGAACAGTAGAGGACCTACAATACTTCGATAAGCACATAATTTGATTAGAAGCTGCTTGTAAGGTACAGTGTCAAAAGCCTTCCGGAAATGTGTAATCGATTTGAGTCACTTGTCGACAGCACGCATCACCTCGTGTGAGTAGAGAGTGAGCTTTTTGCTTCTCTAACGTTCAATATCTTGATAAAATTTTCTCGCATTTCCAGCCGCGTCATGTGGTTTACTATCCACGACGTTTCGGCCGAGATCTCCTCGGCCGTTGTCAAGTAGCTGACTGTCGAGTGATTGCTGCTGTCGTCCTTATACAGCTGCACTGCTGACTTTGACGTCACTGGTGCTCCGCTTCATGACCATAAAAGGCAATGTTTTGGTCGCGTGCCTGCCGGGCCCGCTTCAACATTCCAACCGGATTCCAAGCTTTTCTCAGCAGCAAATCGCCGTCTCTATTAAGAGTATTGCCAGCTATTTTTATCTCACTCACCTCTTTTATTACAATATCCCAGAAATTGATCGTTCTTGTAATTATTCATGTCTCAAACGTAATACGATGTCCGTTTTCAAATGCATACTCCACAGTTGCTGACTTCGGGGTAACGTAAGCGATAACATCTTTCGCGTTCCACACAGCGCTATTCAATAGTGTGCACTGTTTGTCCTATGTAAAATTCTCCAGAACTACAAGGTATTTTATATACTCCCGGTGTTCTTAGGCCTACATCATCCTTAACAGGTCTCATCAACTGACGTATTTTTGAAGGAGGCCTGAAGACCGAGTCGATCTTGTGTCTCTTAAGGAGTCGGCTAATCCTTTCAGTGACTGAGCCACAAAATGGCAAAAACGCATTTTTCTTTGAGTCCTCCTTGGGGATCTTCTGCTTGTGTGTCTTCGGGAAGATAGCGTTCGTAATCAGGCGGTTGCTGTAACCGCTTACCCTAAAAATTTTCCGTATGTGGCGTGCAGGTACCGGACGGTGTGGATGGGTTTTCTGTAAACACCATGGCTGAGACATCCATTTGAATTACGGCTGACGAGGACGTCAAGGAACGGCAAGGCACCCTCCGTCTCCACCCCCATCGTGAACTTGATCTTGTCTATTGATGTGGGCCAAGAATTCGTAAAGTTTTTCACGTCTATGAGGCTAGAAAACAAGCGTGTCGTCAAAGTACCGATAAAAACCGCTAGACTTTACAGGTGCCGTGTCTTCAAAGTGCTCCATAAACAGGTTTGCCATAAGAGGTTTGCCACAACTGAAGCCATCGTGACGCCGTCCGTTTGAATAAAATATTTTCCACCACACAGGAAATACGATGACGTCAGATTATGCTTAAATACATCCACAACAGTGTCGTCGTGTGACTGGGAGAGCAGATCTATACAGTCTAGACAGTCCTGGATGTAAACCACACGACACGGCTGGAAAGCCGAGAAAATTTTATCAACCTAACTCGCCGCGAAACAATGCATTCGTTCAATATCTTTTTCAACCATTTTAACCCTCTACTACCCCAATTATTAATTCCTGTAGGTCAAATTATTTATATGAACATAATGTTAAAGAATAATGTACATAACACATACAATGTGGAAATACATACTACGAGTACACTATGAGTACATTCCATTCCCCTTGCTCTGATCTTGTTAATGATCATCTTATAAACTCCTTTGAAGACACTGTTCATTCCCCTGAATTCTTCTTCCAGAACCATTCCTGAATCTGATAGAATCACGAACTTTCTATTTCTCCTCCCTGAACTTTAATTCCTTCTCCTTGAATTCTTAGACAGCTTGCTCAGTGTACACAATGAATACATTATGGAAAGGCTACAATGCTGTCTTACTTCATTTCCAATCATGCGTCCTTTTCATCCCCTTCAGCTCTTAAAATTGCTGTTTGGCTTTTGTATAAGTTGTATATTATTTTTATTTCTCCATATTTTAGCTCTGCTACCTTCAGAATTTGAAAGAGTGTATTCCACTCAACATTATCAACAATTTTCTCTAAATCTACAAAAGCTGAAAATGTGGGTTTGCCTTTCCTTTACCTAACTTGTAAGATAAGTAGTGATGTGAGTACTGATAGCGTGCTCCCACATTTCTCCTACACTCAAAGTGATCTTACACGAGGTCGGATTCTATCTATTCCATTCGCCTGTAAATAATACGAGTTACTATTTTACCACCGTAATATTAAACTGATTGTTTGGTAATTTATACACTTGTTTCCACTTGCTTTCTTTCGAATTGGAATTATTATGTTCTTGAAGTCTGAGGGTATTTCCCCTGTCATATACATTTTGTACTCATGGCGGAACAGTTTGTTAGGAGTTTGAAGGGACTAAATTGCTGGTCATCAGTCCCCTTGAATATTAGTATTTTCCTTTAGTCTTCATCTTTAGAAGAATGGCAGGATACCCAGTCAGAAAAGCTGGCGGGAAGCAGATCAATATTGATATAAATTTCCTTTCAAAGTCGTAATTGGACATCTTTGAACGACAGTTTCATAGACTTGTTGATCACCTTCATAATGGGATGACAGTCTGCTGCGAAAGAAATAAAGTCTTTTGGAGGAAGATCCAATCATAGGGCTTACTACTACGAATAACGGTCACACAATGTGTCTGTGTTGTGCGTGGATTGCACAGGTGCTGATGCTATTTACCCACAGGTAGAATTTAATTCCGGCCTGTAATCCGAGATAGCGTTAGTTTGACGTTATGCATCAACAGCATATAGATAGCCTCTGATAATTTTAGAGCCATCAGCTCATATTCGCCACAGTATTACAACATGATAATTTTCATATGAACATCGTGAAAGCCCAGAGGCGTATTCATATGAAAGCGCCAAGGGTAAAAATTAACACTCTGCCAGCGCTGTATAGAATGTCAGCACCAGGCTCAACTTGCTGAACTCGTTGTTTTGGGTTCCGTTTGTTTTCGGCGTGCTGCACTTTGAATAGCTCTTCAAAATATGTGCGTTTCACTTTTACTGGCAGAACATCAGCAGCGGATACATTGTAACAATAACCAGCTGGTGATTACTTGTGTTTACTCCAATACTAGCCGAAGACCTGGCTTCTCCCAGGAACTTATTTATTCCTCCCTCTGTCCCCCTACTCTTTCCTTCTCCCTCTGACCATCTCCTTCCCTCCCCCTCCCCTTTCCGTTAATCCCCTCCTACCCGTCTGCCCAACTTCCTCTTTCTTTGTCACTCATGTCCACCTCCCTAGCTGAGATGGGAGCGTCGCTGAGTACCACTCAGGGGGCCCGTGTTCGATTTCCGGCAGGAGACTGGGAGTTCTGTTGTAAGGGAAGAAAGGAGAGGGGTTTTGTTAGGTTTCTGTATAGCGAGAAAGTGTGAGTGGAAAAAAAAATGTTTGGTTGCGTGTTAATAAATGTGTTGTTGTCGCAGTAATGATTGAGTAACGTAACTAACATGATTTTAATTTCGTGGTTAGCCACTTTACACTCGTAATCAGTGCAAGTGGTGTGATTAAATTTTGAAATAATTGGCAAAACAATTAATGTGGTTAACAAAAACTATGGCCCTATCTGACTAACTTTTTAAAAGATCACTCACCTTCCCTTTCCTTACAAAATCTCCAACGGAGACCGTGCACGCACTTATAGCTGAAAATAAACTAACGCGTCTGTGTAATTCGTACGACTTAATTAGTACGCCTGTGGTAGTAATAATTTTGAAAATAGTAAAAGTAATAAATTCAGTACAAAGTGGTTGGCAAATGGGTACAGTCAAACCACTGCTGTCAGTATTTAATGAAAATTAATGCTATTATGTAAACAGGAAAATTTACGTAATTTAGGCTTGGTGGATAAATGCATATGATAATTGTAAGAGTTTGATTCTTTATGGGATATATGTGTCGCTGTTAACTATTGTTCAACTCAGTTTTGAAAAAAAATCTGTTACTCATAAAATCTTAAGTAATTACTATAATAAAGTTTGATTGCTTTCCTTATTTTGTAAAATGTTTATGAATAATTAATTTTACTATTGGTTGATTCAGTATCGTAACACTGGTATGCAACAGTCTATGATCAAGTATCGTCAAATTTATCAAAATAGTCTCAAACAAGTAATTAACACTGTCTCTATTCTTTACGTGAACTCTCTCTCTCTCACTCTCAAAACGATCGTATTGAAATATTGATTAACTAAGTCAAAGTTCTATTACTGTTACGTAAAAATCAAAATCTTGTCACAATGAAATAGTTAAATATTTAATTACCAACTTCTGCAATTACGTTAACCTTACTCTTTCTTAGTCAGTTACTTTAAAATATTTGATTTTGGTTACTTTGTTCATCATACATTAATGAGGATTGTTATACTGGGCAAGAGTGGGTAACTACTTGTTACAAATAAGATAGAAAGAACTATAATCTATTTTTTTATATTTTGATAAGATTCAAACATGCATCTACGTTAATTATAACAAATTACATTCAACTTATCTTAATCATTAGTCCACCGAAGTGCTTCACTGTAGCTCGACAATGGATTTTTTACAATATGATGGTTACAAGAATTCATTTAATACAGAAACTGTTTTTCTGGCTCCTTCTTTGGCATCTTGTTAGCAGTATGCAGAGATACTTCGCGAATCGCGTAAATATTCGCGACCGTTAGCGTCCGCGATGACGCTACCGCGTTTCGGACGTCTGGACGGACGCCGAACACGTAAAGAATTTCTGCCTCAGCAGAACGAACGAACGAATAGTTGCTCAATGTCTGTTTTACTTCACTTAGATACTTTTAAACACTGGTTTCATTCATACTTTTCATTTCATAGCACTTTTAACACCTTTTTACGTTTACTTTTAATAACACTTTGTTACTGTTTGAGCACTCCGCGGACCGCGTACGAACGTCAGATACTGCAGCTTGCCTGCTCTCCCACAGGCGAGCGCTGCTGTCCAATAAAGTCTCTGACCTGAGGAGAGTTTTCCACTACAGTATATATCGACTTTTTGAGCTTGTTCACAGTGAAATATTTTACATACGTAAATTAAACATGAGAAGTAACTATAGTAAATACAGAAATCGTTCAAAGTATAATAAATAAATAAAATAAAATATACATAGACAAATACAGTACACAGATAATAAATAAGTGATACGAAGTGGTTATAGTTGCATTACATAGATAGTTTACGCATTACAATCATTAATTAAATGACATTAGAGCATCATAATTATTACGTTTACACTACATGCAGGTTCAAATGAACAAAATCTCTCAAAATGAGGCTTATACCTAGTCATGATGTAAGGATTACCTTACACTGTGTTATCATTTTCATCATTACCGACATGTAAATCGCCGAAGTGGCGTCAATTAAAAATGCCTGAGCTACGCGACCGAACAGTCCCACACGGGATCTCCCGAACAAAAGCGGCACACGATAATTTCATTTCATTTCTGCTAATCACCTCCTAGTCTCTCCGTCGAACTCTTCCTTCACCTCCTCAGTCTATTGCCTCCTTCATATCTGAAAAATTATTTAACTCTGTCAACTTTCATGGTGATCAGTGAAGAGGTGTCTAACGACGAGACCACATGGGTGCTGGATTTTAGAATATCTTTGTATTTACGGTACGTGCTGTTCGGAACTTAAATAACAAATAGACAAAGCCATCCGACACAACTCTCAAATATTCTCGAGAAAATCGACTTTGAAGTTCTGCAAAGTACACGTAAGTACCAATAATTAAAACAGTGCAACATCTGTCGGTGTAGCTCAGGTGGTTCCGGGCGAACTAACCGAACAATAACGATCAGCGACCGCAAAAATAAAAGGGGGAAGAATGGTACCGTTCTGGCCTGATTACCATAGAGTTGGTGGTTAGAATCCCACTGTGACATTTTTTTTTTAAATTATTATTTTTTTTTTTTCGTTTACGAATTCAGTTATATAAAACATTTTGGGATCTCTAATTCCATGTATTTTCAGTTTTTGTTGATGGCTGAGTAGGTCAACTGCTTGAAAAGCCATTAGTAGCTATCGAAATGACTTACCAAAATAGTGTCGAAGCTCTTCACACACTGAACAATCAAAGACCACCGTCGTCAACTAACAGTGAAGCCAATACTGTAAAAAACGTGACCATCTTTATTAAGAGCCTTCTATAAAATATAGAAAATTACGAATAAACAAAAATACGTGCACTTTTTGTAAATATTAGGTAGCTGTTTAGAGCATAGAAGCTGACATACATAACTCACCCCTATCTACAGAGACAACGAGCCATAAACGTTTACTACCCTGAGTTATACATTGCCCAATTCTTATAGGAAGGTCGCAATGTGGGAGAAGTCGAATGGCAACATACAGCCATGTTTGTCACTGTGTGTCATGATGTAAAACGAGGTTGAAGGGTGTAAAGGTATTGGAAGATTAAACTGAATTATAAGTGTTTATTGACTAAGTACTTTACAGAAATAAGAAGGAAGATGAAAAGTGGAGTGCTAGTTTTAATTAATGTCCTGGAAAAGTCTAAACTGCACTGAGCAGAAGAATGCAATATTACGAGATTTCACCGGCCTAAACAACTTAAAAAACCAGATGAGTAATTGATAAGATTATTTTTATTTTTATTACATTTTATTATTTTGGTCTCCTCTAAAATTTGTCTGGGAGATACACTTTTCTGTCACCGGAGCCTGCATCTCTGTAGATCTAGTTACCCGGCAGCTTCGTGTTTTTCTTATAAGCAGTAAACCAACGAATAATACAATAGTTTCGAGCTGCCTACGATGCTCTCATGCTTGTATTAACCCCTTCCTGCCGAAGTTATCTAACATTTGTGCACATAACTACGTATTTGGTTAGTTTACTAGCTTAGTGAATAAAAGCACATTAGTGCATTCACACATTTTTATTTTCCTTATTTGGACACAAAAATTATGAAATAAAAATTGGGAAAGTCCAAAAGGATATAATGCTATTAGAAGACATTATGAAATGCTAATCTCTATTTACGTAAGGATTTACCAGCAACAAAGAGAGACCGAGCGAGATGGCGCAGTGGTAACGCAGTGGTTCAAATCCACCTCCGGCCATCCAGATTTAGGTTTTCCGTGATTTTCCTAAATCACTTCAGGCACTTTGAAAGGGCACGGCCGATTCCTTCCCCATCCTTACCCACACAATCCGAGCGTCATCTCCGCCTCTAATGACCACGCAGTCGACGGGGCGTTAAACCCTAAGCTTCCTTAAGCAACGAAGAGGTAGCGGAGTTTTACATCGAAATGCCATGCTAGATATTGATCTGAAGAGGAAAAAAGGCAAACTGTAGCTATCCCTGAAACGTATTCAATTCCGCAATTCGTAGAAAAAAAGAAAGCAAAACTACAACAACTTATTACTGACACCTAGCAACAAGACAACTACATAAATAACATGCACAAAGTGCCTTTGACACACTGTCAGTACTAAAAACTTCAGGCAGAGTTTTGAATGCTATATAAGTAAAAAGATCTCTATTCCTTCAATAACATCAGTTCCCACTAGCTAAAACATTACAAAACCAAATTACCAGCGTCGTAATACACAGAACAGGGTATTTGTGTGACACAATCCGTCTGCCAGACTCACAGACATGAGACAGTCCGTTGTTTACTGCTCTCTCCGAGCAGTGATATTGAACAATCTCGGTCACCGAGATTTCCATATGATACAGTACATCAGAGAGGCCCTAATGTCCCGTCAGGATCACAAGCCTAATATCATTTTCCATTTTGTTTTATGAAGCTTTAAGCGCGCAGAGACTTTAAAGTCCCGTCGGACAGGGAAAGGTTAAAGTGAACAATGTATTGTAAATGTTATTGCCTTTCTATTTTACGCCGCTTAAACAAATGATTTATGTACTGCAGGATGAATACTAGAACTTGAGTAGTGAAATGACAGTTGATAGATACACCCATAGCGCCGCACCGATTGGGACTGACTCCACCGTCTCGTGAGGCCGAAGTGGGTGCCCTATGGATGCTGTAGGCCGAGGTTAGGCTCCTCTAAGTACGAGCTGACGCATCCGCCATTTTTATCCCTGTAGCTCGTAAGTTAAACACACTGCGGTGTTATTAGGATTTGCGTCACGGCACGACATTATGGGTGGTTGTGTTGCCATAAACTGCTCAAATTATTCCAGACGTGGCTACATAATGTTTAATTTCCCGAGAGATTTTGAGATAAGAAACAAATGGATCATTAACTGTTGGTGCAAAAACTGGGAACCGAGCCAACCGCACAGTTATGTGTTGTAAGTAAATATTATTTATTATTATGACTTTATGCAATATTTAATAGTAAAAGTCTACATCTACAACTACATGAGATACTCTGCAAATCACAATTAAGTGCCTGGCAGAGGGTTCATCGAACCACCTTTATACTATTCATCTCCCATTCCATTCTCGAATAGCGCGCGGGAAGAAAGAACATCTGAATCTCTCCGTTCGAGTTCTGATTTCTCGTATTTTATTCTGATGATCATTTCTACCTGTGTAGGTTGGAGTCATCAATATACTTTCGCATTCGGAGGAGAATGTTGGTGATTGGAGTTTCGTAAGTATACCACACCGCAGCGATAAGCGCCGTTGTTGTAATGAACCCCATCCCAGATCCTGTATCATTTCCGTGACGCTGTCTCGTCTGTATCGTGACAATACAAAACGAGCTGCCCTACTTTGAACTCTTTCGATGTCCTCCGTCAAACTCACATGATAAGGATCCCCAACTCTGGGCAGCAATACTCCAAACATGGACGGACAACCGAAGTGTATGCATCTTTTAAGGGTTCTGCCAATAAAACGCAGTCTCTAGTTCGCCTTTCCCACGACATTATCTACGTGTTCTTTCCAGCTTAAGCCGGCCGCGGTGGCCGAAGGGACTGAGGCGCTTCAGTCACGGTCTGCACGGCCACTACGGTCGGGGGTTCCAATCCCCCCTCGGGCATGGATATTTGTGCCGTCCTTAGTTGTAGGTAGTTCATAAGTAGTTTGTAAGTTTAGAGATTGATGAGCCCGTAGTTAAGTCCCTTAAGCTTAACAAACATTTGAACATTTTTTTTCAGCTTAAGACTGAAGTAATAGTAAATCCTAGGTATTTTGTGGAGTTTACGGCCTTCACGTTTGATTGATTTATCTTGTAAACAAAGTTTAACGGATTTGTTTTCGTACTCATGTGAACGACTTCACACTTCGCATTATTTAGAGTCAATTGCCAATTTTTACACCATAGTGAAATCTTATTCAGATCGTTCTGCGTTTGGTTTTGATCTTCAGATGATTTTACTAGACGGTAAATAACGGCGTCATCTGCAAACTACCTAAGAGAGCTACTTAGATTTTCTTCCAAATCGTTTATGTAAATAAGGAACAGCAGAGGACAAATGACACTACAATGTGGAACGCCCGATATACTTCTGTTTTAGTCAATGCCTTACCATCGATTACTACAAACTGTGTCCTCTCTGACAGGAAATCTCCAACCCAATCGCAAATTTGGGGCGATATACCATAACCACGTAATTTGATTTAAAGCTGTTTGTGAGGTACGGTATCAAAAGCCTTCTGAAAATTAAGAAATACGGAATCAATTTCAGAACCCTTGTCGATAGCACTCATCAATTCGTGTGAGTAAAGAGCTAGTTGTGTTTGGCATGAACGATATTTTCTAAATCCGTGTTGACCTTGGGTCAATAGATCATCTGTTCGAGATATTTCATAATATTTGAATACAGGATCTATGAACCTAAGTTTTTGTTTAGCTCTTTTGTAACAGAGAAGATTCCTGTAGGTAGTTAACAGCCACAAAATATCATAACACAGCAAAACATCCCAGAACGTACACTTTTTAGGGCACAATATGTGTGTCTTACATATTATATTGAGAAATACACCACATCAAAAAGTTTTGTACTGGCATTGCACAAATTGTTGAAGATACTTCTATTGCGTTATTGCGAGAAAGTCTTACAAACGCTAAAACGGAAAATATAAATATACTGGGAAAATGTTTAGTTAAGGCTGTGGCAGCATACTGTGCTGATACCATTGAATGCTATTTGTGGAATTTCTCAGATTTAGCGTCATAACCTGCAGCAAGCTATTTGAAAGAAACGTACCTGACGTTTTATCACAAAATACACCCTCAATTCAATTTCGTATTAGTAAATTCCAATACTGACGCTTATCTATAAGAAGACTACAACATAACTTACACAGAATACTGGGTAAATTTTACTTACGGCTGCGGCGGCTTAGTGTGCTAATGTTGGCAACAAAATATTTGCTTTACAAGGATTATTAAATTACTGACAAGACAAGGGTACTGTTACATACAAAAACCCTTCAACCTTAGAGAAGGAACATAATTATTAATTTATTTCGTGGTTAACACAAAGGATTATTCTCCTCATTCTCTACGATTAGGTTTCCAAATAGCATTCAACGGTTGTTGCCAAAATCGGCACCGTGTGCTTCTACGATCGTAAAATTTAGATCCTGTACACTAACATTCATTTTCGTTTTAGTGTTTGTAATACATTCTGAAACTTTCTCAATAACTTAATAGAGGTACATTCAGCAATGTGAGTGCAAAAATCCGATTTGGTTTATTTGTCACAGCATACAACAAACACTTGTTGCAAGACGGCAAACGAACCTCGCATATTGACCGTCATTATTCAAATACCACCCAAGATCGATCAAATTATTCCCAGGTTTCCAGCCGAATCATTCTGTCATCTCTACACAATATTTCTGCGGGCCAGTTGGCCGCCATCATCAGGTGAGGAAGCTAAGCTGCTCTCGCCTTATGACACCGTTCGGATAAGCTATGTGTTGTGTTTAGCATTGGCGGGGAATGAAAATGGCGGATGCGCCAGCCTGTGTTTTCAGGAGCTCTAGGCCGAGGGGACTATTGACAGTTATGGTCTCAACGCAGATAATTTATAGAAGTTTATGCTACTACTAGTGGGTTATAAAGCGAAAAGAGTTATATTTAAGGTTCCATAAGACTGTTAACAAACGCAGACAGCAGGAAATGAAGTTTAAAAAGTAGAGTGAGTGGTCACAAACTCGTGACCTCATGACCACACTGAGTGACATTTACAACTTTTATTATTATTGTTATTTTTATTCACGAGCCAAAGACACTACCACTTTAAAAGTGATCACGGCATTACATTTTGGCCCCCTAAGTTCCTTTCATACACATTCAAATCAAATGTTTGTAGAGCTTATGGGACTTAACTACGGGGTCATCAGTCCCTAAACTTACAAACTACTTATGAACTAGCTAATACTAAGGACGGCACAAATATCCATGCCCAAGGGGGGGATTCGAACCCCCGACCGTAGTGGTCGTGCAGAACTTGACTGGCGCGTCGCAGTCCACCCGGCCACCGCGACCTGCCCATACACAATACTTCCTAGAACTAGCTAACATAAAATAATAACAACCAAATGCCACTGCCACTTTCCCCATAAGCTATACATAGTAGAAGCTCGTCAGCTCTTCAGCGGCGGGCGTCAACGAAACAAATCCCCTCCAGATCGGCCTGTAAAAGAAGGAAGAACGAAAGACAAGGGTGTCGCGGTCGTCTTCGCTTTGAGGGAGGGATACACGCCCTATTGTTAAGAGTAGTTCTCACAGCAGCCCATCCTCTGCAATATGTTTAATCTTCTCTCACACCAGATAATCTCCCCATGCACAAAGACCATAACGCACAAACAACGACCCCAACTAAATTCAAAAAAAGCAAGTCATATGATACGTCGCGTCCTGAAGCGGTGAGGATGGTCGTTAAATGTTTTAAAAATCTAACCATTCGATATCTACCTTACGAGAAAGTACGACTCCGGCATACCTTTAAACAGCTGTGACAATATGACGAGTATTCTGGAAGTGAGCTCTATAGGGCAAGTAGTCTTTCGCAACAGCAGTGCCAATATTCGGTGTGTAAGTAGCCAGCAGCTGGCTACCGCATCACAAACGAAGCGGTCTACATCGGAATTGATTGCGGTGAAGCTGGGGCAGAGTGGTTCTTCGATCTCATGCATTTTATGCAATCACTGCCGAGTGCACTCACAGCGACCGGAAGGAAGTGTCAGTGTCTGTTACGCCATACCTGATTGTAGACAACTTCCGGTTGCCGGTGTTCAGTCCATGTTGCCAGGCAGAGTATTTGGAAAATACCGCCAGCGTGGGCGGTAGGTCGTATAGCACATTCGCCGACTAGACAGATTTGGATGTGATGTAGTAGCGGCGCTGTGTTTCCTGTTGGGAGTGACATGGCGAGTGCATCGTCCGCAGAAAAGGCTCTCGGGCTCTGTGTTGTACCAGGCCAATGCCAGCGCGAGGGGGCTACGTTATTGTCTGATAACCGATCTTCAGCATCCTGTCATCACTGACACAAAGTTATTAAAGGCCGCCTGGAACTTAGCAGACATCTTAGCAGGCAGTAGCGTTCACAAAGTGGACTCGTGAGATCATTTCAAGCATACAAAAGTGATATTAAACATAGCTTGTCGATTGCAGCAACTGTAGGTTTAGAAATATTTGACAAAGTTCAGCCCAACCAGTTGCAAAATTTGATAAAATACCTTGCTCTAGATTTCGGCACCGACTAAGGATGCCTTCATCAGAATAATAAAAATTAAAACCTAAAAGTAATCATTGAGTTAAATTAGTATACATTACGTTAGAAAAAATGCTTTACATATGTTGCGTTATGCTAAATCATAGGTATACATATGTACATACGTAAGACGTGCAATTACGAGCAGTGTGCTCAAGTCAAAACTTATTATGCCACATGCTAGCAAAAGGCTAGCAAGTCAAAAATAAATAAAGGCAGCTCGCCTGTGTCAGGCTTACAGTGCTGCTCAACAGCCAACCGAACGCCATCAAACTGAGGACAGGCGCGTACAGGTGGTGGCTGCGCAACAGGCGTTAGTACAAAGCGGCAGCAGCCGGGAACATTACATTATGTCAATGAATAAATGATAAACTATGTTTTAGTAAATCAGCTGATATACGAAATTTGATACAAAATGTTCAATTTAGACCACAGTTTCCGACAGAAACGAAACTGAACTTACATAAAAAATTTTCACTGTGGTTAGTCTATGAAGCCAAGTTTTAAGAACCAGGTTTCGTTATAAACAGAGAAACATTACTTGGAATAGAAAATAATATTACAGAAAAATACACGAAGAACCTGAGTATGGAAACATAATTAGGGATCTTTGAGCAACGGCTTCAGAGCATTGAAAAATCTTTGTTACTCAGATGTAGCTGTTCGTTAAGAATAAATTTGTCATTGAATGAAAAATGTTTAAAAATTTCCAATTCTTCAAGAACGTCAAGATTCATTCCTTTATTTTGCATATGTAAGGCACTAACATCTAAGAGTCTCCTTTGGTTTATGGTTTGCAATTAACATGTGGTCAGCAAAGAAAGAATTGTGAATATTGGTACCTTTTTTTTCCCTAAACAGTGATCTTCACATCTGGTAGCAACTGTTTGGGCTGAACTTTGTCAAATATTTGCATACAAAAGCGTTCAGTCGATCTTGCATGCGGATAACGTTGAGTAATGTGTAAACCTTAGCAGTTGCTGCACCCAGCTTTTTCAAATGTTTGTAAAGCTGCAGTGGTCATCAGTCCCTAGACTTACAGTCTACTTAAACTAACTTATGCTAAGGGCAACACGTGCACCCGTGCCCGAGGTAGGACTCGAACCCCGAAGGGAGCAGCCGCGCACTCCGCAGCAAGAAGCCTTAGAACGCACGGCCATTCCCGCGTGGCTACGCAGCATCTTCTCATGGAGTCGCGGTGGAATGGCCGAGCGTACTGTAAGATACCTGCTATGGGAAGTTATACATTTCATATTCAAAAGTACTGCGAGTTTGAGACCAGTGTCAAGCTAGCCAGGCATGGGTTGTTTACCTTTGGTTGCAAGCTTAGAGATAGTATTGTTGCCGAGAAGTAAGGTTTTGATTATTTAGAGTGCAGACTTTGCAAGGCGCGCGGATGAGATTGCAGAAGCGTGGGGACCGTGGTTGTGTGCAGTTGTCGTTTCGGCGGGATAGCCGAGGTGATGAGATTTTGAGACTTGAATGCTGAACCAAGTTGTTTGTTTAAGATATGGAGACGAAAGGAATAGATGACGTTGGAGAAACGATCTTTTGAAGTTTTTATAAGGTAAAGTTTTTCATGAAATACTTGGCATGTTTCTATGGCACAACTTCGCATTGCTAGGCTGAACTGATGGTAACAGTAACGGTCGGAAAAGATCTTGCTGTTAGCTTGTGGTCTCACGATTAAAGCTAGGGACCCCCTTCTATGTTAGGAAAAGTATTTATTGTAATAGTTTAGTTTTGAGATTGCCTTTTTTATGAAATAGGAATTTCACGGGTAGTGTTCTTGAAATATGTTATTGTTGTAACATTGTTTGTGTAAATCGAGCTAAATTTATTAACAGTAAAGAAATGCTTATCTTTGTTTAAAAATAATTTTTAGGCACATCAAATACCTGAGTTATATTTTTTTCTGAAAGATTTTAAAATCCAAAACATGGCATTGTTAGTAATTTTCATGAAGTTACATCAGTTAGAAAATAAACCAGATATTTCATTTTTAATAATTAGTTCGAGTTTCTTAAACGGATTACCAGTTTATCCCTCCTGACATTTTTATTAAAAGTGCCATAGATGTTTTCTGTAGTTAGTTTTCCAGTAGTTAGCACAGCAGGAATTAGTTTAGTGTTGCGCAAATGTATGCAGTGTGGCTAAAATAAAAATAAATAAATAAATAAATAAAATAAAGCAATCCAGGTTAGTAAGTGAAAGTAATCGAAAAGTGAAAGTGAGAAAGAATCAGTTTTTGTCAAGCTTTCAGTTCAGTATGATTTACAGATTTCAGGGTAGGACAATTCATACAGTGTTCAAGTTAACAAGTGTTTGCACTGGGTCAGATTGCATCGATAAATATTGTGTTCGTTACATTCCGTTAAAGATTGTTAGTTTAGTCAGAAACAAGTTTGTAGAGCCAGAATTATTAACACAGTAATTTTTAGTACCAGTAATTTTCAGACAGTTAACTTTGTTACGACATTTTCAAACAGAAACAATTAGCAGTTTGTGTCTCATTATAATAAACATTACGCAGTGAGACAGGTTTTGCAATACCTTTACATTCACATAGAATACAGTTAAAAAAATACGCAGTCAGATTAACATAACGTTGTGCAAATTCTTCAGGTAGAACAAGTTCAAACACATTCAGTTACATTTCATTCAAGTAGCGTCAGTCAGTTACATGTCTTAGATCATATGGTTAGACACATAACTTTCCAGGCAGACGTAAATTTTGTGAGAGAGAAGGACAAACAGGAAACTTTCAGTACTAAGGCGCCTTGCTGCGGAGTGCGCGGCTGCTCCCTGTCGGGGTTTCGAGTCCTACCTCGGGCACTGGTGTGCATGTTGTCCTTAGTATAAGACTGTTCATAAGTAGTTTGTAAGTTTAGGGACTGATGACCCCGCAGTTAAGTGACATAAGTTTAACAAACATTTGAAGCTAAAAGCGCGTGTGAAAAAGGAACACCTAAATCTTTTCCTTTTCAATCAGATTTATTTTATTTTATTATGCTTACTATGTCACCCTATGTAGGTGCATGCTAATAAAATATGTTCTCATTCAGAAGAGAAAGATGTTGAAAGAAACTTCGCAAACAAATCTGGCCACATCGAATAACGCTTTTCCTTTAATGGTCGTTCGCCAGCCACAATTAGTGGTGATCACTTTGGACACAAAAGTGTAGTGTAGGCAGTTTCTTTAGTACAACACTTGCATCTTCTAAGTGTTCTATCAATGAAACGTAGTCTTTGGTTCGCTTCTGGTGACTTCACTAATCGATAAATGACAGCTACTCGAATTGTCTCTTAAATCGTTTATAAAGACAAGGAACAGTACTGGCAGCCGCTGTGGAGTGGCCGAGCGCATTGAGGCACTATGCTCCGTTGCGGAAGGCCGTTCCCGTCGGAGGTTCGAATCCTCCCTCGGGCATGGATGTCTGTGTCGTCTTTATTATAAGGTAATTTTAGTTCATAAGTACTTTGTAAGTTTAGGGACTGATGACCCCGCAGTTAAGTCACTTAAGCTTCACAAACATCTGAACATTTTTTGAACAGTACTGGTACTGTAAAACTTCCCTGTGGAACGCCAGACACTCATAACCATGCAATTTGATTAGACATGCTAGTCAGGTACAGCGTCAAAAGCCTTCCCGAGATCCCTTGTCGATAGCACTAATTACATCATGTGAGTAAAGAGCCATCTGTGTTTCACAAGAACGATACTTTCTGATTCCAAGTTGACATTGGTCAAGAAGTCGTTCTTTTCGACGTAGTTCATAATGTTTGAGGTAATTATGTGTTTTAAAATCCTTCTGCAAGCCAACGTCAATGATATGGACCTGTAATTTTACGGATCGCTCCTCAGCAAATGGACTATCATTAAATTTTGATAAAACACAGTACATACAGTAAATGGAATGACAACATCAATAAATATAGACTTTGATCAGAAATCTGTAGCAAAGGTAGAATATTCAAAATTTTTAGGTGTAACCATTAATGAGGGGTTGAACTGGAAAAAAACACATTGAAGATCTGTTGAAACGTTTGAGTTCAGCAACTTATGCTGTTAGGGTAATTGCAAATTTTAGTCATATACGTCTCAGTAAATTAGCTTAATATGCCTATTTTAATTCTCTGCTTTCGTATGGCATCATTTTCTGGCGAAATTCATCATTGGGTAAAAAGTATTCATTGCACAAAAGAGTGTGATCAGAATAATTTCCGGAGCTCATCCAATATCATCCTGCAGACACTTATTTAAAGAGCTAGGGATCTTCACAGTAGCTTCTCAGTATATATATTCGCTTATGAAATTTGTTATTACCAATGCCACCGAATTCAAAAGCAATAGCAGTGTACATAACTATAACACTAGGAGAAAGAATGATCTTCACTATTCAAGGTTAAATCTAGCTTTGGCACAGAAAGGGGTGAATTATGCTGCCACAAAAGTCTTTGGTCACCTACCAAACAGCATCAAAAGCCTGAGAGATAGCCAACAAGCATTTAAAAATAAATTAAAAGAATTTCTGCATGGCAACTCGTTCTACACTATAGATAAATTTTTAGATATAAATTAGTAAATTTGAAAAAAAAATTAAAAAAATTTAAAAAATAATAATACTAAAAAATTGTGTCATGTAATATTTAGTACAAAGTAATAACTTGTAAATACATTTTTCATTAATCTGACACATTCCACATCATTACGAAGTGTCGTATTCATGATCTATGGAACAAGTACTAATCTAATATAATCTAATTGTGTATATTGGAGCCACGTGTGCAACTTCCCAGTCTTTGGATACGGATTTCTGACTGAGCGTGTCGTTGTATACGATAGCTCTAAAAAGAGTCAGGCAACATACTACTTTTCCCACACACATTTCACAAAATCACCACGATAGAAAAGTTGAGTATTGAACATCATACGACTTCAGTAATCGCTGTTGCCACTAAATTTGAAACGTGTCCATAGAAAATGTATATTGCTGAATTTGTAAGAAAATGTCTAATATTGTGCCTCCTGTTTAGTGTCGAGTAACTTGCTTGCAAGAAAATGTATAATATTGCTTCTACTGCGTGTATCGATATGTGTACATAAATCTGTGAAGTTTCATCTTTGGCAAAGATTATGTATCGCATAGCATTGTAGCTCGTGCAGAGAGACAGAGAGAGACTGGTAGTTCAGCTTGCTTAGAGAGCAGTTTTGTTGGGTATATGGTTCCGATTTAGAGCAGAGGCTGCCGTGCCAGCAAGTATATATATTGCATTTCATATAATTGTGAAAAAGGTTGAACCACCCCTGGAATGAAGGTAATAGCATTTCATAAATTATGAAAAGGTTGTAGGTAATGTAATGGTTATTATTAATAATAAGTAACAAAGTTGACCTTTTTTCCTGTTTCATTTACGTAGTTAGAAGATTAACCTACTTCCTTTATTTGATAATTAGTTATTTGTGGATTTAAAGTGCAGTATTGATTTTGGTAATCTTGTTGAAGAGATTTCTTTATTGGTACCGTAGTAATTGTTTGTTATGCTACACTGCAGTTAATTGATTATGATACTGAGTTTTGATAATCAGTTACTGATCTTCATAAAATGCTCGTAGTCTAACATTAAGAAAGTGGTTTGCGTTTTTAATATCTTTCTTGCAGTGAAATTCTTTGAGTGTAGTCAGTGTGTGTTTCATGCAGGTTACATGTAACAGATGTTTTGTTAAATGATCCGTTGCGCACATAATCAGTTTAATGCACTGTTTCTCACTTAACAGTATATACATCAATATCATGTCCATCTTCTTCTCTTGTTCTCAATCCGAAGATTGGTTGGCAACAATTCTTCTCCTCCACACTTCTCTGTTCTCGGATAGCCTCTTCATTTCCTGATATAATTCCACTCCTACATCTCTTTGAATCTGTTTCACGTACTGCAATCTGGGTCTTCCTCTGCCTCTTTTTCCTTCTACTATCCCTTCCATAATATTAATTATAACCTAGTTGTGCCTATACAGATGGCTATTAACTTGTCTCTTCTCTTCATTATCGTTTTCACAAGTGCTCTTTTTTCGCCGATTCTTCTAAGAACTTCTTCGTTTTTGTCATCTTAACCGTCCAAGGGATTTTCTGCATCCTCCTCCAACACCACCAGGTCCATAATTAAACCAAATTACTGTGTTAATGAACAATGTAAGTGTTCAGTTAAATTTTGATGAAGTTATCTGATGACTTAGTGATCGTGACTGTTAAACAATAATAAATGACAACTATTTGGACTGCAACTAATACCAAATCAGATTTTGAATGTGTAACTTTAAAGTAAACTACTTTTGTTGTCTGATTAAACGATAGATTCAACATTAAACATCACGTACGACTTTTAAGTTTCATAACAGGACAGTGGGGTAAATGCCTCAAACCGCGAAATTGCTCGCGGAATAAAGATGGAGATATGGGGATAGGACTAAACGCTGCCGTAATACACTGCAAGTTCAGTCTAGACCCTGTGGCTGGATGATTCGTAGTATTGAAGACTTATAAATGGGTTACAGTTTGAGCCCTAACCACCGCCAAATATAATCTCAGGGCCTAACGGCCGAAAACTTGCGATGCAAGGAGTGGCGCTCATTCTGCCGACCGCCCCCTAATAACAGGGCGGGAGCGAAGGCCGCACGCCCGAGGGGTGGGCTACTGGTTGCGCAGGCGATCATCAGCGGCGAGGCCGGGACCGTTACATTAAGGACCAAAGTGGGATCCCAGCCAGAGCAAGAAGCAGCAGGGAGGAGATGGGGGGCACCAAGATAACCGGTCGCTACGGGCTGAACTACTGCACACCTGGACGCTCCAAATCTGAGGCCCTACCTGCAGAAGGTGACCAGATAGTATCAACACCTGACATACACACAATGTTTATACATACAGCAGTGTCCGTATGTTTGTGTGTACGTGCTGCATACAAATCTACGGTTTTGATCCAATCTTTTTCAAATCTTGTACACGTAAGCCTCAATCCATGAGGACGGTAACCGCAAGTGTAAGAATCACGTACGATACATAGATCACGAGATATGACGTCATAAACAATGAAATGCGCGGGAAAACTGCCGCATTTAGCGACAATGCTGCTCAATTTCTCTTAAACCACTGGGCCGATTTCAACCACATTTGGTGCACACATTCCTTACGGTGAAGTAACAATCGCTGCAGGGTTAAGAATCACATAAGACACATGCTTCAGAATCTATGACGTCATAAACAGTAGGAATCGCAAAAAAAAAAAAAAAACAAAAAAACAAAAAAAAAACTGCCACATAATGAGGCGAGACCATATAAATACGCTATATGAGAATGAGAGTACTTAGCGACTTGCAAGAAACTTTAAACATAATTTCAAACCTTTATTAAACTTTTTCTCGCTGACAACCGTAGCAAAATGATGAAAGGAAAATTTCTCGCTTACTACTTTTCCGCTGTTTATGGAGTAAAACTACGGCATTCGGTATGACGTTACAATTTATAATTTGTACGCTAATAATTATAGCCGCAGGAAATCTTACAGACAGTATACACGCATATAATTGAGTGTACCTTCTACATTGTATCACAGTACGACACGTAGTTCATGAAATATGAGCACATAAATAGTAACGTTCATGGAAAACCGCCCCATCACGCATCAAGTTTTAATCTATCTTTACTTCTAACTGTATTCCCAAGAGATTTTACAGACATACAGTCCTTATAAAAATGAATATATACCCGAAAAACGACAGGAATAAATAAATAAACACCGGGCAACGTCGGGTTTGCAGGTAGTTTATTAATAAGACGTTGCTCAAGAATTTCGGGGAAATCCCAAAAATTCTGGTGTTATGTAAAGTATACTAGCAGGAAAATAGAATCAATACCTGCAGAAAACGATAGCAACGGTGTTGCTACTTATGACAGTTGTGCTAAAGCAGAATTGCTGAACACAACTTTCAGAAAGTCTTTCACCAAAGAGAACGAAGCAAATACTCCAGATTTCGAATCAAGAACAGCTACCAGCATGCGTAATTTAGGAGTGTAAATCCCTGAAGTCCTAAAGCAACCTAAATCATTAAATAAATGTAAGTCTTCCGGTATGGACTGTATACCAATTAGGTTCATTTCATAAGAGTACGCTGATCCAACAGCCCCATACTTAGCTATCATATAGAACCGCTCGCTCAGCGAAAGATCCGTACCCAAACACTGGAAAGTTGCACAGGTCACCCCAATATTTAAGGAAGGCAGTAGGAGTGATCAACAAAATTACAAGCTTATGTCATTAACATCGGTTTGGAGAAGGATTTTAATATATATAATTTCCTCAAATATTATAAACTACCTCGAAGAGAACACTCTATTAACACATAGTAAACACGGATTCAGAAACTGTCGTTCTTATGAAACACAGTTAGCTAGCTAGCTCTTTACTCACATAAAGTGATGAGTGCTATCGAGAAGGGATATCAAATCGATTCCATATTCTAGATTTCGGAAAGGCTTTTGGCACTGTACCTCACAAGCGTCTTCTAATCACATTGCCTGCTTATGGAAGATCGCCACAGTTGCGCGATTGGATTCATGATTTCCTGTCAGAAAGGACACAGTATTTTATCACTAATGGAGAGTTGTCGAGCAAAACAGAAGTTCAAATCAAGTGTTTGTTAAGCTTATGGAACTTAACAGCGGGGTCATCAGTCTCTAAACTTAAAAACTACTTATAATCTAACTTATACTAAAGGCAGCACAAAAATCCACGCCCGAGGGAGGATTCAAACCCCCGACGGGGAACAGCCGTGCGTATTGAGCATAATGCCCCATTGCGCTCGACCACACCGCCGCGGCAGAACAGAAGTGATATCTATATATACAGGGTGTTTCACTAAGTGTATTTGCCTCTGTAACTTATAAAATAATAGGTGACGGGAATTTTAATGCGGTAGGTGAACACTAGAAATGTTACACTTCCTCCGGAGCTATGAACATAGTTTATTGTATCATTTTCCAAAGAGTTACAGCACAAAGATATTTTTTTAATGGAACAATAGTTTTTTCTATCGTGTATTGGAATCGTTGAAACCAGCTGCGTCCAAATCAATTTAAACTACATTCCTATCACTGTTAGTTTGGGAGCTACAACCCTACCGCATTAAAATTTCCCATCACCTATTATTTTATAAGTTACAGAGGCAAACACACTTAGTGAAACACCGTATATATATATTGCCGCGAGAGACGACGAACACCGGAAAAAAAAAAAAAAAAAAAAACTGCCGGCGTGGCGCAGGGGACAGCGTCACGGACTGCGGTGCAGAAGGTCGTCGGTTCAATCCCGCCGACCAGCAAAAACATTTATTTCTTTGTAATTAACAATTCCAGAAGGTTCTACATCTTTCTTATGTTCACTTGTAAATTCTACTTGTTTCTTATTTTAACTGTTCTTCTAATTTCTGGTAAATTCTGTCTGTGTATAAATAGCAGAGCACTCTGCCTGAGAGGCAGTCAGTGCTGCGTGTATGTTGAGTTCGTAATAAACGTGCTTTCAGTATAAGCCTGTTCCCATTTCAACGTGATAATATATATATATATATATATATATATATATATATATATATATATATATATATATATGTGTGTGTGTGTGTGTGTGTGTGTGTGTGTGTGTGTGTGTGTGTTCTTTCGGATATGTCCGAAAGAACAGACACCACATATGTATAACTTATACAATTTTTCTTCGGTGCAGAGCTATTTTTAGGCCCTTACTCTTACAGGAATCAGTACTAAGTTACTACGAGTTTGATTCCTAGTGGGCAGGGAAGAGTTGAGAATTTGTATCTGACGGGAAGTGTGATTGAGTAATTCCGTGAAGGTGTCATGATCGCTGTGTCCCCAGTGGTCTAAGGACAATGTTGTGTCAGTAAACCTCTCCCGTATCAACCTGGAACTGGAACCCGTCAGAAAATTTTACCTAGAAGTAGGCTATATACGAGCACATCAACGGACTTACGATACTGCATCACTCTATCGCACATTCACTGACATAGTGCCACAGAATACAATCGAGCTGAAATATCCGCTTTATAACTGGACTGCTATATGGAAAAACATCCATAATTCAGTACTTAGTACGAAAGTTAGATCCACCTGGTATGACGTTGTAAATGATGTCATCCCTACTGGCGAAAAGATGTACAATATCAAATTAAAAGCCACGCCGTACTGCATTCGGTGCCAGCTGCTGGACACGTTAGCGCACGCATTTGTCTGTCGAGATCAGAATGAAATCTGGACGTGGACTAGAAGAAGACTAGCTCTTATGACTCGCACCATCGCACTGAACATTACTGTACATGACATACTGCGCCCTGATTGGAAATATTACCCTGACGCCAAGCATAATAGTTACACATGGCTTCTTGGACAGTTTATTTATTATGCGATTAATCGGAAAGCTCCTACCTTACAAGATTTCATACTCTATATTGACGACCAGCATTACGTTCTACAAAAGCGTTCCAAATACAGGACTTTGTTCCAAAACTTTTTAAAGGTTTCACTTACGTATTGAATATCATTTCATTTGTTTGAATTACATGCTTATTTTTTTCTTCTTGCTACACGAAGAGTGGGCAGTTCTTACTCATTCCATAGAGCATCATTTTAGTTTCGTATTATGATTTGAAGGGAAGACGCAATTGATTTGTTTTGCAATATAACACTGGTACCTACAATGGAGGAATGTTTTGTTTATGGCAAAAAAGAAAGAAAAAGAAAAAAAAAGGGTCAGCACAACTGCCTAGAAAACAGGAGACCCGCCTTTGAATCACGGCTGGGTACACATTTTCAACTTAACGTATTCGCGGTTAATGTCATACATTCCGTGAATATGACCAAATAAAAGTATTTACCAACAGCCGTAAAGTTTGTTGTTTTATTGAACTATCGGTTTCGGTATTATAATAATACCATCTTCAGGTTACGTCATAATAGACATTCAAGTAAACTCTTGACATGGCCTTTTATACCGGTTTATTTAATACCTCTCAAATCCTAAATAACGTGTGTTAGTACACATATGTGACAGCAGCTATCAAAATAAGTAAGGGCACCCGAAGATTAGAAGCAACTGCAAAATGATTTTGATAAGACATCTACATTGTGCAAAAATGGACATTTGACCCTGACTAATGAAAAGTCTGAAGTCATCCATATGAGCATTAAAAGAAATCCGCTAAACCTCAAATACACCATAAGACAGTCATATATACAGGAGTAAATTCAACTAAATAACTAGGAATAACAATTACGAACAACTTAAATTGGAAAGAGCACATAGAAAATATTGTAGGGAAGACGAATCAAAGGCTACGTTTCATTGGCAGAACACTTAGAAGATGCAACAGTTCTACTAAAGAAGCGGCCTACACAACATTCTGCTTCGAATTTTGTAGTACTTCCGCCCATTGTGGAATGCCCACCAAGTGGGACTGACAGACGATTTAGAGAAAGTTCAGAGAAGGGCTGCTCGATTTGTATTATCGCGATGTAGCGGTGTGAGTGTCACAGAAACGATGCACTATTTGGGGTGGAAATCGTTAAAAGAAAGGCGTTATTCATTGCGGAGAGATCTATTTGCGAAATTTCTTTCGCCAACTTTCTCTTCCGAATACGAACATATTCGTTAGCAACCACCTATGTAGGGAGACATGATCATCGCAATAACATGACAGATCAAAAAAGGAAAGATTTAGGGGTTCATTTGTACTACGAGTTGTTAAAGAAAGGAACGTAGAGAAATATCATAAAAGCGCTTCGATGAACCCTCTTCGATGCACTTCAATGTGAATTGCAGAGCATGTATGTAAATGTAGATGAAGATGTACAATTGCCTCTGACAAACTGAAATTCTTCGATGAACAGATTAGTAAAGTTTCTTTCCAGTTTCAAACAGATTTTAATCCATTGTTCTACCAAATCTTCCGGCAATTTTTCAAGGATGCCGGAGCTGTAAACGTGGTCCTCACTCTCTACTGTACACCTTCCTGAACCGTTCAGTTCAAAACGTTCAAACGTTTGTAAAGCTACGGCACCAAACTGTTGAGGTCATCGGTCCCTAGACTTGGAAATTACTTGAACCAACTTAAATTTACTTTTGCTAAGAACAACACACACACACACACCTACCTATACCTGAGGGAGGACTCGAACCTCCGACCGGGAGTAGCCATGCACCCAATGGCAAGGCGCCTTATACCTCACGGCCATTCGCTCGCGGCCCGGTTCCATTAGGTTGAACCATGGCGATTTTGCTGTCCTGGGGAGATATCTGATAATTTTCTGACACTGCATAAAGCACGCCTGAACAAGTAGGCTAATCTTTAAAATAGCGACATATTCGTAAGAGAACAGTGATGTAGCATACTTTTGACAACCAGAATATAGGCTCAGATTACGAGTTCTGAAATACATTTTACAGTAGTTACTGCCACTGGTTTCACTCGGTACCAGTAAAAAAGTCCACTTCTCAGGTACAGAAGTGTTCATGTCTGTCACTGTACTTCGTTCAGGGACTTTACCCAACTGAGGAACGCTACAAAGGTTTGACTGAACGTCAGTATTTCATTAATTGGCACATATGCCCGTGCTTCGCAACGGTTGTTGAAGGAGGGCCTGTGTGTTTCATGGCTTTTTAGGGTTCCGAATCTCAGTCGGTAAAAATAGAATCATTATTGGATCGCTCTGTCAATAAACTCAGTTTCCTAGCGAAGATGTCAAATGTAAGTAAAAGTCATTGTCCGAAACGATGTATCTTCATTAAGGATTTGATACAAAAGGTGAAACGTGCCAAAATAAGCAAAGAAATGTCGTTAAGTATTCAATACACAAAGCGAAATTAGTAACACTATGTTCAATGTTTGTTGGCATTCGTAGACATAAGATTGCTTAATTCTGTCACAGACGTTCGCTTCCTTTGTTGTACTACCCCATACTCATTATGCAGCAGCGGTGTTTATTAGTTCTTCGGTGCATACAGTGCCTCTATCGCTTGTTTGCTGTACTACGCAAGCCATACTTAATGCATAATCTACATCTAAAACAATTTCCCGTCGGCACATCGTGTCCATCGTCTAGATAACATATATGCCGCGGAGAATTACGATTCGACGCAGTTGTCAGGAGATTGTGAAGTTTCTGGCCAGGGTCACCAATTTAACTGATGTTAAGTAATTATTGTGAGTGATGCATTGATATACATCCAATGTGTTTTAAAGACATTGCAACCTATATTGCTACATTATCATAAAAAAATATTGAATCTGGTGAGATAATATATTTGCTGAATTCTGAAGCCATTCATTTTATCCAGTGTAATAGGATACTACTTGGGGGGGGTTATAGCCCCCATAGCCAAACCCCTCCCCCTTTGCACTGGCCTTGATTCACACACTGAAGCATGTCCATACTTTTCGACTGCAAAGCATTCAATATTAGTTGTAGCATTGCAGAATTTTTTCCTAAAAGGCACAAAAACAATAATTTCGGAATTGTAGTGGCGCAATACAACTCTTACCGTCCATTGTCCATGTAAAAAATGCCATGACTATCGGGAAATCATTCTCTTTGAAAACACTGATACTTCTACATTTCTGAAACCATCTGGTTCACAGAGCATTTGAAAGTTTGGTTCTCGAAACAAAGTTGTTATTTCTTTTATTGTTGTAGCTGCATTTAGTATCAAACATATTTGGTTTACATCGTGAACAAGTACGTTGAGTTTGTGGTTTGAACGTTGAAAAAACGACGCCTTTTTTATACTTATTTATTATAATTTCCTGAATAACACCAACCAATTACACCATCTACATATCTAGTTTTGGACGCCACCATTGCATTCTTTGCGTACGCCAGATGCTACTAAATACTTCTTTGCTCAATGAGACAATAATTTTAAATTCATACAGAAAATCTATGTAAATTAGAATAACAAATTTCAGATTTCGAGAGCTTGCAGCTCGAGCTTGGAACAGAGCCGTTTGCGTACAGAAGGGACATACCGACAATGCATCATCCACAGTGCATTATTATTTGACGGGGTAATTTTGAATGTTGTCGGTTACCCACAAATTCCTTCGTATGAGATTTACTAAACAAATATTTTATTACTTATTGCACGCATTTTTAGCTTCAAGTTAGGGTAGGGCAAATACCCCACAGTGGGTGTGCCCATAGTCGGTTTATGCTGTTTGGCCCACAAATATTGAACCACTTCGCTGCCCTTCACGAGCTCACGGCACTACCATGTGCGTATTTTTTTTTTTCTTTTTTCATAATTCATAGAGCCGACCTTAGCTGGTATGGCGCCCTGTGCAAAACTTCTCCGTCTCCTCCAGCACACGTTCTATACCTCTGTCACGTTCAAAAGAATTGTAAGTTTCGTGATTGACATACTACAAATATACGAATATACTGTTACAACAGTAGTTTCAGAAAGAAAATTAAGAATGACAGTTTATAAATAATGTTTTAATAGTTTCTTCTCTACTGGGCCCGCAGCATATACAACGTCAAAATATGACATTATCGTAATATGGAAATCCAAGTTTGCTGCTAACAATATTTATTCAGCTTGTGCACGTTGACTCCACTACAAGCTTGTTTCGGCTTTACCATTTTCAAGTGGACCTGGTGATGTAAAGGTAAGGTAAAGCAGCCAACAAACCGAAGATTGGTTTGAACACCACAGTGCTTTACTAGGCATGGTCCTGTTTGGAGGTGGTATGCCGTTGCCTTCCTCCGACCTTCGAACTGACTTACCCAGCCAGTTATGGGGGACCTACAGTTTAACGTGGGTTCCGAACCACGGTTCTACTCGTTATAGCAATACTGCCAGAGGTGAAAGAAGTGGAAAGTGACAGATAAAAATCCTAGGACCTGCCTGGGATCAAACCCGCGACCTTTGGATTTGTAGTCAGGCACTCTACCACTGTGCAACCGAGGCGCACTTTCTGGTTATGTATAATAAAATAATTACCTACGTTTACAATATACAATTTTGTATAAAAAAATTGTTTCATTACAAATTCACTTACGTTTACGTTGGACTGACGTCCATAAACCATATTAGAGTTAGTGTCTTTTTGTTACGAGATGGTATAGTCACGTTTTATCTCGTTAATTATATCTATCAAATAAAACAAAAATAGTTATCGAGATAAAACGTGACTATACCATCCTGTCACAAAAAGACACTAACTGTAATATGGTTATGGACGTCAGTCCAACTTAAACGTAAGTGAGTTTGTAATGAAACAATTTTTTTTATACAAAATTGTATATTGTAAACGTAGGTAATTATTTTATTATACATCAACCAGGTCCACTTGAAAATGGCATAAGCCGAAACAAGCTTGTAGTGGAGACAGTTTGCACAAGCTGAATAAATATTGTTAGAAGCAAACTTGGATTTCTATATTACGATAATGTAATGCTTTAATGTTTTACACGGGGCCCCTAGAAGCGCGGGGCCCTGTGCGACTAGGGTTACCATATATCCAAATGAAAAAACCTGGGATATTACAAAAAATCTTTATGTGAAACGAAATAGTTTAATTTTCCACAAAAGCATACTTGTCGCTTCCTCGAACCTGATGTTAACAAATTTTTTGAACCAATGTGATATTAATAGCTATAACTGACGATCAACTAATTCTTTACACGCTGTACAGAAAGTTTATTTCTTTCGTAAGTCCAATGTATACTTCACGAGGAAAATAGTATTTCCACAGCTGCACTGTCGACAGGAAATGCAAAAAACGTGTTGCATAGTTTTCAAAAGTTATGAACATTCATCTCTAGAACTATTGTTCATGAAGTCACACCGTCTACCAGATACAGTTTTCTCTACAAATGTTGATGCTGTTTCCGACTTGTTGCTGTTAAGGGCGTCCACTTCACCAAAAAAATCCACAAGAATAATTCTATTTCTCAAATAGGATGCAACATTTTTTACACTTTCCCAATCAAATCGTTTCTTAAGAGAGTTCATCCTAGAATAGAGTCAATTCGTCCTACTGCCTCATACATGTGATTCCCTTGAATCACTCCAGGCAAACACATGGATGGTTCCTTTCAAAGGCAACGGTCGATTTCCTTTCCCATCATATATATATGCCTAGTAAAGCACTGTGGTGTTCAATCTCCGGATTGTTGACTGCTTTACCTTACCTTTACATCACCAGGTCCACTTGAAAATGGTAAAGCTGAAACAAGCTTGTAGTGGAGTCAATTTGCACAAGCTGAATAAATATTGTTAGCAGCAAACTTGGATTTCCATATATATATATATATATATATATATATATATATATATATATATATATATATATATATATATATATTGTTCGATGGGACTTTAAACCCTAATCTACCTTTTGCCTCATTCATTTGCTAAAGTAATCGTTAGAATAAGAAAAAAACATTCATATATTTGTGAACACAATAACTTTTAGCCTTGTGTTGTATACTAGACACCTAGGACAGATTACACTTCCTATACAGTTTTTTTTCGTTTTTTTTTTTTTTTTTTTTTTTTTTTCACTTTAACAACTTGACACAGAAATTAAAATTCGGGGGTTTCTTCTGTTTTAGGAATTTTCCAACGGGGATTAAAATAGAGTATTAAAAACCTGGTGGAACCCGGATAAACCGGGTGATTTGGTAACCCTATGTGCGACCTCACCGTTTGCAAATACCTAAGCCGACTCTGGTAATTGAGGCTTCTCTCGCTAGTGCTGTACATTAAAATAAAATATCTAGCGCATACTGCAAACTGCAGAATATATTTTGTGCGTTACCCATCATCCTTCTACGTAGAAATGACCAGAGATGTGCCTAGCGTATCGAGCCGGCAGTGCGGCCGTCTGCCGCCGGCGGCGCCACGTCCGCCAATTATACGGCGCCTCTGCGCCAATTACGGAATCGGTCTCGCGATTAGTGAGAAGCCGTAATGGCTTAACAACAGGCCGGCGCCGGCGCCGGCGCCGCAGCTCCGTTACCAAATGCCGCCAGTAATGGCGCAGTTTGCGAGCAGTAGCGGCTCTTGCCCTACCCCGGGGTCGTTTTCAGAGAGCTTGGCGTTCTCCGGAATCGACCAGAAAAACGCTCGAGTATGATTTATATCGGCGGTGCGACGGGCGACGCTGTTCTTACCGAGATGTTAACGTCGTCTGTGGCCTAGTTCCGCCAGGTAAAGAGAGAAGAACCATTTACTAAACGTTTTTCTTGCCTCTTTTCGGCGGTTAAAATCGTTTCACTAAAAGGCCACTTCCGCGATGTAGGTGCCTGATTACTATTATAAGCAATCGGAGCAAGTTGTTAAAACATTCCCTGCACTTTTCGGCATGTTATATGCAACGGTTGCTAGGTATATTTAGTGAAAACGTTACAATTTCGACAATTTTCTTTTTAATTTACTTTTAAATTTTACAGTAGATTTTCATCGAACTGTTCGTCGCTATGCTTTGAGTGCCTGAGCCTTTGGCCGAAGTATAACACTAATGCACAGAGTCCAAGAGCACACCGGTCCATGAGAATATTTATCTTCGCGTCTAAACGAGGATAAAACATTGAGCACGGTAGGGTATACATAAAACAGAAATCGTGATGTCCTCTTTAACCATGTTGAAAAAGTTAGGATTTTTTTAGGCGATTTCTTAGAGTAACTCAGTCTTTGCTTGAACAATAACTACATGGTGAATATAGTGCCTTCAGAAAGTATACATTTTCACTTACAAATAATACATGTTAGAGATGCAGTGGGTTTCTCTTCATTGTAAATAATAAGTAACTTTGAATACGAATGTACAGATTAAAATTGTGATTTAATTTTTAGAGGCGTTCCAACAAAAGCAACTTGCTAATACTGCAAGTCGCTCGCCTCTCCCTTAACTTCGTAAGGATCACAGCAAGAACGAGCACATCGATTGTTTCGCAAATGATAATTGTACTTAAATTTAATAAATATATTGTATGATTTCTTACCAATGATTGAATTCTAAAAATACTTAGCGTGATTGTCAATGTTTTAAGATTGTAAGATCCTACTACAGTTTACTACTTATGTGAAATCTTTGGTGTACGATGCTATCAAGGAGGTTAATATGCTTGGATGCCATCATAACTCTATGATTGCTTGTGGGCAAGGACGTCCTTGCTTGTGGCTATAATCGTTGAAATGCACAGTTTTTGGATGGCAATGGCCTATAGCTGTATCCTGTGCTAGCAGGCCTAGCTTCTTTGGAGTTGCGAGGCGGCAGTATGTTAGGGCTAGAGGCATGTTTTTTTTTTTTTTTTTTTTTTTTTGCGTTAACGATAAATATTTTGAACCGATTTTGCGATATCTTCACGAATCACATGTTTGTAGTTGGGATAAAAGTGTTAAATAGGGATCCTGTTTTCGAGAATTTAAGCAATAAGTTCGTTTTAAGCGAAATTTACTTATTTTGCGATAAATGCGAAATTACAGCGAAATATGTAGAGAATAATGAACTTAGAATTTTTCGCGTAATTGTATGTATGACAAAAACGAGTCGTCAGTAGGACAAAATTACCTGTTAATTTTAATATTCCGGGATACAAATGTGGTCATAATGAAACAATAAGGTAAATTGTCTACTACTTAAAGTCAATAAGGAACGATTTTTTTAAATTTGTTTGGTTGGTATTTTCTTCACATAACATGTGTAGCTTATCCAACTATAACAATTCAGTTATTAATAAATTCATTTCTAAAATATGACGTGCTGAAAGAGTCTGATTTCTTGGATATTTCAAGTTCATTTCGCGAGCCTTTGATTATATCGCGAAATGGTATTACTCATTTAATGTGCAGAAACCATCTAATTGGGTTTAGCTCAAATATCCTCTTCTTTGGAAGTCTGTTCAGTAAAGTGTTGAAACTTCAGAAAAGAATTCTGATTGTGAAGAGGTATAGAACAGAGTTAGAGACAGAGAGATGGAGAGGGACATGGACACAGTCAGACAGTCAGACACGGGGATTGTGGGAAAGGGAGAGAGTGGTGTTTTTTTTCCTCATTATTATTATTATTATTAAATTTTTTAAATTTTTCGTTTATGTGTGTGTTTGCCAATTCTTTTGGGTAGATCGCATAACTAATGAAGAGGTACTGAACAGAATTAGGGAGAAAAGGAGTTTTTAGCATATCTTCACTAAAAGAAGGGATCGATTGGTAGGACACATTTTTCGACATGAAGGAATTATGGAATTAGCTTTGGAAGGAAGTGTGTGGTGTAACAATCGCAGACGGAAACCAATAGACGAATACAGTAAGCAGATTCAAATGGATGTGGGGTGCCGCTCTTATGAGGAGATGAAGAGGTCATCATCAGTCCCTAAATTTTCAAACTACTTGTAAACTAACTTATACTAAAGAGAGCACAAACACCCATGCCTGAGGGAGGATTCGAACCCCCGACGGCGAAAGTCCTGGTGCATCGAAGCACAGTGCCTCAATGCGCTCGGCCACTCCGCCGTGGCAAATGAAGAGCCTTGCTCTGGATACAGTAGGGTGGGGAGCTGCATCAAACTAGTCTCCGAGCTGAAGACTACAACAACATCTTTTTAACTTTGGTATACATGTGTGTCCCGTATTTTGATTTTGGAAATGTGGTCACTCTATAATCGTATGTGTACTATACGTACATGGGTTAAACCCACTGAATATTGTATAAGCATAGCATTCACTGTGTTTTATCATGTTAATCAGAACATTATAAGGAATAAAATACATATACTGTACATATCGACTTGTACAGATATACGACATAAATTCGATCCCTGCGAAGCTGGGCGGATCACTAGTTTTATATGAAAGGAGGGCACACCATCATCCAGCCTGCTTAGGTCCCTGTTGACAACTTCGTGGTGTCTGCGCCACATTCTAAGCGTACCGTCAGTTCTTACTAGAGTCCGACAAATATGGTTTGTGGCCGAATCGGAAACCGTAACCGAAAGTTTCGTAATTAAGTTAAAATTTATGTATATTTACGTTACTCCACAAATCACTAGTTTTCCCACATTTTCCAAGATCCCCTCCCTGTACTGAGCCTTCTTGAGTGTGTGTAAACATAATCAGGAGTCCGTAGGAGATGACATAGGAAGCGAATAGGTTTAGACAAATCGACGGTACTTTTATTAAAGAACTTCCAAAATGGATTATTTTCTTCTCATTTAAAGGAAGTTAGTAAAGTGAATTTCATGTTGCTTCTGGAAATTCACTTTACTAACTTCCTTTAAATGAGGAGAAAAGAATCCATTTTGGAAGTACTTTAATAAAAGCTATACCACCTTGCTGGCATTGCACCTCCTGCAGTGCGTAGAGAAGCTGCAGCCTACAGCGAAAGAGCGAGGGCTGAGTTGTTTGAGAGCCACCTCCTCCACAACATTCAGCCAGCCACCAGACGCCTGAAATCCAGACGGGGCTTTCTCAGAGCAACCGACAACCTCAGTGACCAACCCGGATCTAGAGTGGACAGATGGAAGAGATCGAGAGAAAGGCACTGGATGGAACCAAAGGAAGAATTGACACCAGGCCACTTTGAGGACTGGACGGTTTGGAAGTCACTAAACAGGCTACGCCCCAACACTGCGCGGTCAAGAGATAATCTTATGAAGTGGGGATATTCTGCTGTATCTAACCTCTGTGACTGTGGAGACGTGCGGACCCAGCACATGTATAACTGCCCTGAATGTCCTTCAGACTGCACCTTAGAGGACCTGATGTTGGCAACCCCAAATGCTGTCGACGTAGCCCGCTTTTGGGCCAAAAGTATATAATATTTCTGTCTGTTTGTTTATAGTTCGTAGTTTACATGTATGTAAGTAATCTCTGTATGTTATACCTTTATAAACTTCTGTACACATGATGCTTCTGACACGAATAAAAAACAAAGAAGTAAAGTGAACTCGATACAGTGGAGTCCATATTTCGAGTCTCGGAATTTCGAGTTTTCCATAAATACGAGCGTCAAAAAACAAAATAACAACTGCGTGTACATTCTGTCTTCACAGAAAAAGGCACTCCGTCATTATGACGCGAAGTAATTGCTACCACAAATTCCACAGTCCTGCATACCTATTCTTTAATATTTAGGTACACAACAAATTCGCCAAATACATATTACGCAATGCCAGAGTCTCAACATGACTACCACAATAGAAAATACGCAGAAAGAAATCATTTGTTTGCTTCCGTAAGTAGCCTTTACGTACTATTTTGTTCTTGAGAGCGCTAACTTCATATTGCCATCTTCCGTTTGGTGCAATCGACAAAGAACTTTACATGTCTCCTTCTGGCATTCCTGAATACATAGCATCTTCAGTCAGTGCTGCAGAAAGTATTTCGAGAAGTAAAGACACAGTTCTAACAGTATGATTGTTGTCAGTATAAATTCACGCAAACTGAACAGGAAAAGGTGTGTACCACATGACCAATGTTTCTTAAACCCATATTGTTATTAAAAAAAGCTCCTCGATTTCAAGAACACTCATTAATAAAATATTCTGTCGGTCCTTAAACCTTACCCACTGGAACTGGAACTCATCTGCCCAAGCCACTGTTCTCCAGTCGTCCAGGGCTCGACCGATATGGTGCTGCAGGCGGTATTTTCTGCTGCCATAGCGCATTAAAGCCATACTGCGGCACACTGTCGTAACGGACACGTTCATAGTACGGGGTGTTTAAAAAGTCTCTCCGCAGTGCCGTATGACTGTTAGCAGGGCGCACTGAAATGATATGATCGTATGGTTTTTTGGCCGGGAGATCCCGTGTGGAATTGTTTGGCTGCCTAGCGCAAGTCTTTTCAATTGACGCCACTTCGGCGACTTGCACATCGATGATGGAGACAATGGTGATGACAACACACAACACACAGTTCCCTGACGGGAATCGAACTCGGGGCCCCTGCTTGGTAGTAAGTGACACTGCCGTCTGAGCTGCGGTGAATGTAGCGCATTGAAACTCAATGAAAATACAATGTATTAATTTATTGAATATGAATTTTTACTTATAATTTTTTAACAGTAAATGTTGCAAGTTTTCTTCCTGTTGCCAAATATATAGTTCAATTCGTCTAATCATGTTTCCAAATACAAGCTGCAACATATCTTCTGTAACTCAAGCAGTAAAGTGTATATTGCAGTTTTCAATTCCTCGATGGATTTTGGACGGTTTTTATAGAAGGTTACTTTCGCCACACCCCAGAAGAAAAAGTCTGGTGGTGCTGAGTCACGCGATCGTGGAGGCCAGAGTCCGTGAGAAATTATGCGATCATCGAAAACATCAGCAAGCAGTGACATTGAAACGCGATATGTAGCGCGGTTGCACCATCTCGTTCAAAATAACCGTTTAATATTTCATTTAACTTAAGTTCTCCTATGAATGGGTACAGAATATCACTGCTGTATCGTTGTGCGTTTATTGTTTCGTTGAAAAATATAGGACGCACAATCCGACGTCTAGAAATTGCAATGCAAACGCCTATTTTTCACAGAATGAAAATTCGAACCGCGGCGGAGTGGCCGAGCGCATTGAGGCGCTATGCTGCTATGCGCGAGGCCGTTCGCCGTCGGGGGTTCGAATCTCCCCTCGGGCATGGATGTTTGTGCGGTCTTTAGTGTAAGCTAGTTCATAAGTAGATTGTAAGTTTAGGGACTGATGACCCCCAGTTAAATACCTTAAGCTTAACAAACATTTGAACATTTTTGAAAATTCGAAAATTGTTAATCAGATCTCGCACATTATCACGATATGGGTTTTTTGTCTCCGGGAAAACTGAATTAAACGTTTTACGAACTGAAAATGGATCTACCGCCAGCTTTGAATACTTGTTCGACTGAAAACACGTTCTTCAATGGTTAACAGTTAACAGTGACAAAAACGAGATAAACAAGGGAATTGAACTTAAACATAACGATATATTCCAACGATACCACGGTCACTTGACGATTTGCGCAGTGGCTGCTGGGAGGTTCAGGAGGCGTGTCTAGCGCGCACATTATGGCTGCCGCGGGGAGTGAAGGGTGAGGGAAAGGTAGCTCTAACCGTTATTCTAATGCCCTTTCTACACGGGAAGTGAGAGCTTACGAGATTACCCATGATGCATCGGTCACGCTGTCCCCGTACAGTGTAGACGCGTCCACTTGCGGAAGATGCACGCATACGATCGTTAGTAGGCGGAATAGAATGGACCCTATTCATTCTCACGCGTATGGAAGTGCTTTGCGCATGCGCAGACGACCGAATGGGGAACCCAGCTGACAAACGAAGCCAAGTCGGGAATTTGTTTGAGAATGTGTACTTGTCTCTTGCTCAGAGCAACGTAGTTTTTCGACACAGTCGTAAGTATTTTAGGAGGTGATACTATAGAGGAATTGCATTAAAAATTTCATGTAACCTGTGTACAATTTTTAGTGAATACAAAGATTTAGCTGTTATGAAATAAATAAATAAAAATAAAAAAAATAAAAAAGAAGAAAAAAAATCGTAGAGCAAATGTAAATCAAGAAATTTTCACTGATTTATCCGTCGGCTCTTGGTAGTACAACATTACACTTACTTAAAAGTAGAATTTTGTGTATGTTCTACACGTTCATTTCCACGTAGTTGCCCAGTTTTCTGCTTACTAGGACATATTCAGACTTTAAACTACGTCGAAAACCGGGTATTTAAATAAAAGTCAATATGGTGATCTACCAAGAACCAACGAAAGAACCAGTCAAAATATCCAAATCAGTTTGTTGTCCATACCAAGAGCTGTATCTCTGTAGCCAATAAAAATTGGACACACGTTATATGAAATTTTAACTGCAAATCATCTTTATTACCATCTTCTAAAATATTTGTTATTTTTCCTGAAACATGCTGTAGTTAACAGGTGAAGTTCTTCGTGAGCATTATTTGAAGTTTAATCAAAGTGAAAGATCTGTGTATAGACACCTGAGCTTGTTCACTATATACATAGGCGCCTCAAACTGCTACGGTCGGGGGTTCGAATCCCCCCTCGGGCATGGATATTTGTGCCGTCCTAGTTCGTAAGTAGTTCATAAGTAGGTTGCAAGTTTAGGGACTGATGACCCCGTAGTTAAGTCCCATAGACTATACAAACATTTTTGAGCCTCAAACTGCAGGGGCTGGAAGAATGTAATCGCATTTTATAATGAGGACGTTAACACATTTCAGCGACGTAGTTACGCATGAACTGCACGAAAACAAATACAGTTTCACAGTGGCAGTCTTAAACACAAATAAATGTTTTAATCATCGTAATATATCATACAGTTTCAAAAAGTGATGTTAACGCAGTGATTCAGTTGCAGTAAGTTGACAACAAACGAAGTAGATGCGTGAAGCAGACGCATCAACAAATGCGTACCGTTTGAACGCTTCTTTGTAGTTCGACGGTCTATCGCAAGGGGCGCTGCAGCTAACAACGACTTCCTTGTGCCTGTTGCACGTCTCGTATAGAAAGGGCTTAACAATGTCTGCAGTAAAATTTCGCGTCAAGGAGCACGTACCGTTGGCAGCACTTGTAAATAAATGAATATCTTTCAACCAGTGCCGACATTCGCCTATTATGGCGTGGACAGATAGTACTGACGCTGGCTGAGATAAACAAAACAGCGGAATGTTGGGAGAGTCCACTAGAATGGAAGTAACCCAACTAACAGTCATACGGCACTGCGGAGTGACTTTTTGAACACCCCGTACAATGAAAGTGTCCGTTACGACAGTGTGGCGCAGTATGGGTCTAATGGAGCATGGTACTTCCCACGTTGATTTCTGCAATTATTTCACGCGATACTACCTGTCTGACAGCTACTCAAACACCGCTGCAAGCTGTCAGCCACCGCCTTGTCCGTGGTGAGGAACTGTCTGAAATTTGGGGTACTCGGCACCCTCTTGACACTGTGACTCCCGATATATTTAATCCGCTAACGATTTCCGAAATGGAATATCTCATGCGTCAAGGTCGCATTTCCAATCGACGTTCAAAGTTCATAAATTCTCGTCGAGCAGCCATAGTGAGATCAGCGGCCACTACGGTCGGGGGTTCGAATCCCCCCTCGGGCATGGATATTTGTGCCGTCCTAGTTCGTAAGTAGTTCATAAGTAGTTTGTAAGTTTAGGGACTGATGACCCCGTAGTTAAGTCCCATAAGCTTAACAAACATTTGAACTTTTTGAACTTCAGTGAGATCAGAAACTTACTCTGGTGAATCTCTGCAATACAAACGAGAGCACTGTCACGTCACCGCCCTCTTATCTTCTGTATAGAATGTTAGTGTCGCCTGTGACTATACATATCACTATGACACGTCTTGTGACACCTCGGTGTCTATGAATACACTGGTCGAAACAGGTGATCAGTTGAGATATCTAGGTTCTGATGAAGTGTCATCTGCAGAGTGAACTAAAATGGTTCGACGTCTTTCTGTCGGTCCTACAGAGTGCAGATAACAACATTACGGCAACCGGGATACTGGTAATAACAGAACGTTGCTGCGGAAGGGGCCGGATTTGACTTGTTTACTCTACCAAACTAATTACACAAGCAGTTCGATTTACATAGTGTTGTGAGCAGTAAGGTTTTTTTTTTATTTTTTTTTTTTTATTGGCCTTTGAGTAGTCCCCTTACACCTATCCACATAAGTAATGATAAGGACATCCTCTGGTACAGCTATGTAAGCAAGTTGGCAAAAGCAACAATACAAACATCAAAGATGTGACAGAAAACAGGAACTGAAAGATCAATTTGAAGTAATATAACAAACATTAAGGATATGACACAATATAGTGATTAAACATGGTTTTATCTTTTACATAACAGTTCATAACACTTTCTTCGCCGCCGTTAGAAAGGATATAAGTTCTTTGTACAGTCCAAAGTCTTTGGTTGCAAATAATGTTGATACATATATTGGTAACTCGTAGTCCCTGCTCACAATATAACTTAGCTCTCACCTGTTCATGCATAAAAAATAAAAAAATAAAAATAAAAAAAAAAGTGCCAAGGTCTGGTTGGTAGCACTGGTCTTATTTATGCATAGTATTTCCGTTTAGTTGACTGGGAAGCTTGCCAGTCTTTGCCCCACTCAGTTCTAATTTTCCATCTGTAAACTGGTAAAAGATCTTCCGCTGGAACCTGAGTATATTCTTCCGTACCAGTGGTAACCGCTTCCTTGGCAAGTGTGTCAGCGATCTCGTTCCCCTGAACGTTGTTTGGTGCTTTAATCCAACACATGGAGACACTACGTCCATTCCTTTCCAGGTGGTTTATGTGTGCCATTATCTCGTAGGCTACTGGGTGGTTTTTATGCCCTCGACGAAAATATTTAAGAAGTATGAGCGCAGATTTAGAGTCCGAGAAGATGACAATATGCTCCTCTGGAACCGTAAGGTAGTACTTGAGAGCTTCCAAGATGGCTGTGAGTTCAGCGGTCATTATTGTCCTTTGGCAGTTAGTATTTACATCCTATTTGCGCATTGGTATCCCAAAAGGCGCATCCCGATCCGTCCTGGGTTTTGGAGCCGTCTGTGTAAAGAATCCTCGCCTGTGAATATTTGTCTCGGAGCTCTAATAATGCGTAATTTGCCAGAGTCGAGGAAGCTGGGAGATCACATGTCACGTCAGATTCAACAACAGTTCATAAATAGCTTCGTTCAAACATGAGCAGTCGCCGATTTGAGGTGGCTAATCGGATGTTGTGCGCTACCTCTAGATATTCCCTTGCAAGAGGAGGCAGGTTCTTACACAGCCAATAATGAGCAGTGTAACAAGTGACAGAAAGTTGCTGTATGCGAGATAATAAGACGTCTTCTGAAAATTGTGCCCTCTTCTTTAGAAATTTTATGCTTAAATATTTGCGTCGTAAGTGTAGAGGTGGTTCATTACTTTCCACAAGTAAAGCATTAGTTGGGGTTGACTTTATGGCACCAAGACACACTCTGAGCGCTTTGTATTGTACGGTATTAAGTTTTTGTAGGAGGGTGTCTGTTGCCGATCCGTAGAATATACTTCCGTACTCCAACCGCGACCGCACTATGGCACGATACACGTTCATACATGTGCAGGAGTCCGCACCCCACGTTACGCCTGCCACTGCTGGTAAAACGTTAATGTTTTTCTCGCATTTTACTACTATTTGATTTATATGTACTGTCTATCGTAGTTTAAGTTAAATGCAACAACGTAGGTTACTCGAAGCTACGGAGCCATAAGAAGGTTGGGAGCGGGACAGACACAGAGAGATGGCTACAGCTATCGAAGTGTCCCAAAGTGTCAAAGTGTAATTTCCAGAACTTGGACGACAACGGGTTACCGTTGAAAGAAAGCAAGGCCACAGGTAACATGAGCAAGAGATGACCGTTGTCTCCGGTTAACAGCCCGTCGACACTAGAGGCTGAATGGAACGTATACCACTAGCGATTATATTGTCCGCCTACGAATAATATAACTATTCGCCTCAACAAACAATACAATCGTAATGTTACCATCTGAGAAGATTAAGTTTTGACCGTGTGTCAGTCCTAATGAATAAAGAATCGTTATACAACTTCGTCACTCCAGACTTAGTTACGAGACAAAGAAACAGTCAGTAAATATGGTGCTGAAGCTACATTTGTGTGTCAAGAAACTAATCAGTAAAAGGAAATAGGTCGCTAGCCTACTTAGGCAAATCTGTACCAATATAGTTTCTATTTTAGGCCTACACCTGGTGTTGAAGTTTATATAATTAAACATACACTGTATGATAAATCGAATATTGCCGCGAGAGACCACGAACACCAACTTCAAGTCGCGGCTCTGCCGCAGTGGCGTTCGGACGCAAGCAGCGCGTGATCGTCGCTGCAGCTCCTTCAACTTTCGTGTTTGTGATATTATTTGTTTTGATATGGAACCAGAAGTACGAATGAGTAGTCTGAAGTTCAGTTTTAGTTCCGACAGTCCGCGTCCGAGAGTTTATGACTTTGATTATTTCTTACATGAAGATTTAGGACTTCGTGATGAGGAAGTTATAGGTATGCAGTACGACTTTCTGATCAACGCCTATTACGTGAAACTTCGTAACGAGGAAGTGTGTCTCCGTATTATGAATCTGACAAACGGGTCTGCTGACTACAAGTCTGGAGATGGCACTGTGAGTCGTGTAACAATTACGTTTTCCGGCTTAGGTTTGCGTAATGTGAAGATTTACAACTTGCCTTTCGAAATCACGGACCAAAGACTTAAAGATTCTTTATCTGTGTATGGGACTGTGTTCACTATTACCCGCGAACGATGGGCCAATAACAGATTTTTTAATGTTGAGAACGGAGTCCGAACAGTTCGCATGGAGCTCAAACGACATATACCATCGTTTGTAATTGTGCGAAATTACAAAGGATTGGTGGTGTATGAGGATCAACCTCGTACCTGCGCCGTCTGCAATTCTGCCAGCCACATGCGTGCACAATGTCCACGTAGACGCCCTGTGCAAGTGACGTCTTTTGTTGATAACGAGCACGGTGCGCCAGCAGCGAGGCCGCCGTCCTACGCGGCCGTTTTGACTCAGATCATGCCACGCGCGGGCCCTGCGCCCGTGCCGGCCGCGGAACTGGTGGCGTCTATGCAAGCAGACGCCGACCCCTGCACAGCTGAGCAGGCGCAGGAGCCCACTGCGCCGGAAAGCGTAGTAGCAAGTGAACCTATTCGCGACAATGTAGTACCGCAGTCACTGACTACAGAGGAACCTTCTGAGACGACGACAGCTCCCACTGTCGCCACGGAAGCGATCCCCGCAAATGATTCCGACTTGCCATCCACACCCATGGACATTGCCTCTCCGCCGGAACAGAAAAAAGCTACTAAAGGGAAATCAAAAGCTGACACACAAGCTTCTTCGAGTAACAAGAAGTTACGAGTCGCGCGCCGACAGGACGCGGAGATTCACGAGCAGCTCCAACAGAAAGCAACCAGGGCTGCTGCGAAGCTTAAAGGAGGGGAGGCAGCCACGCACGATGTTACTGACTCTGTTTCGGAGACCGCCACCGCCGACCACGAGGCTATGGACACCGAAAGTCCGCCCCCACGTCCTCCCCCACCCCCAGGTGATGGGGCCTGGTGGGCTGATGACGAGCCCGGTGGCCAATGAACAGCCTTAATTCCGTCGACCCCATGAGCAGGCCCCAAACGTATAACGTAACAACCGTTAACATACAGCGTATTCAGACTGCTCTAAAGTTACGAGCCCTGCAGGATTTCTTATATGGTACTCAGGTGGATATCGCACTCCTTCAAGAAGTTTTAACTGATATTTCCATCCCCGGCTACGTCACGATTACCAATATTAGTGCAGAGGACTCAACAGGTACTGCAATTATGTACCGAGACGGCATCCATGTTACAGATATAAAAATTCTGAGCAATGGAAGGGGCATATCCTGTCAGACAAATGGATTATTAATTGTTAATGTTTATGCCCCCTCTGGTAGTGGCCATCGACGACAAAGAGCCGACTTTTTCCGAACTGATGTACCCGAATTAATCGGCCTCCATACCGATAATATCCTTCTTGGAGGAGATTTCAATTGTACGATTCACACCAAGGACCAGATTCCAAACTCTAACATTTGCGAAGAACTTAAGCATCTAGTTGTCGGCCTTCACCTTTGCGATGCTTGGGAGAAGCTACACGGGGATCAACGCGCCTATACTCATGTTACCCACTGCTCAGCGAGCCGAATAGACAGAATTTACGTTTCGCGCAATATACAGGAGGCAGTTGTAAATGATGACATTGCACCCATAAATTTCTCCAATCATAGTGCCTATCAAGTCTATGTGAACCACCAACGAACCACCTTTCACCGCGGGAAGGGTTATTGGAAGCTCAATGTTAGTCTTTTACGAGATGAGGAGCTCGATGTGGAGATGGCGCGTGCCTGGCAGCAAGCTCTCCGATCTCGACCCCGCTTCTACACGACACTGGACTGGTGGGTCAATGTTGCTAAGCCTAAAATAAGATCTACGATTATGTTATATTCCAGACAAAAAGAATATTGGCGCAAACAGACGATTGAAACGTATTTTCAGGCTTTGCGTGATCTGTATGAAGACGCAAATGTCCCCAATCCCGTGACCGCGCGCAACATTAAGAAGTGTAAAGCTAAAATAACTGCGCTTCAGAGGAAGAAAATGGAAAGCTATATCGTTCGTACACAACCTAAGAACGTTGCGTCAGGAGAAACAGCTGCTCTATACCATCTACTGAGTGCGTTCAAACGTCGCAATTCAACTTTCTTTACCGGCAATACGGATGCAGCAGGGCGCAAACTCACCAGCACCCGAGATGTTCTCAGCTACGCTCATGCGCATTTTAGTGACCTCTATAGGAAGCACCCTGTCGACTTGCAAACCTGTACCGCTCTTACACGTAGGATACCCACTCGTCTCTTGCCGGAAGATACTGCCGTACTTGACTCGCAATTCGACAAAGATGACATCCACGATGCCGTCCGTGCAGCGGCAGATAGAAAAACCCCAGGGCCAGACGGTCTTCCCGCAGAATTCTACAAGCATTACTGGACGCTTGTTGGTGACACGCTACTTTCCATCGCCAACGAAATTCCAGAGGCGGGAAATGTGCCCTCAGACTTTAAGGAGGGCATCATTGTTCTTGTCCCGAAGAAGGGGAACAGCAAACAACTGACTAAAATGCGTCCCATTACGTTACTGAATGCTGATTTTAAAATTATCACAAGAGCTATGAAGACACGCATTCAGAGAGTCTTAGGCACGATTCTAGGAGACCATCAGCATAGTGCCATTCCCGGGAAGAGCATCATACACGCTGCGTGCACACTACGAGACATTATCGCTACCTATGCGGACTCCAAAGAATCGGCTGCGCTTCTTTTTTTGGATTTGACAAGGCGTATGACCGGATTAGTCACGAGTACTTACTTCTAACGATGCAAGAGATGGGTTTTGGGTCCCGCTTCATGAATGCCATACGTAAGGTCACCACTGAAGCAAAGTCTCGCGTCCTGATTAACGGCCACTTTAGCCAACCTGTATCAATTGAACGGTCTATCAGGCAGGGATGCCCTTATCGATGGTATTATATGCCCTCGCCGTGGAACCCCTGCTGACCGTTATCACAGAAGAAACGTCAGGGCTGGTGATTGGTAGCCTTAGGCACCGCTGTATCGCTTATGCAGACGACCTGTGCATTGGGGTCTCATCTCAACAAGATCTTATGGCCATTGACCGAGCAACTCACGATTTCGTAGTGTCCACAGGGGCCAAGCTGAGTGATAACAAAACTGTCCTCCTGCATATTGGCGCGGGTTTGCGCAACGCAGCTGGCCTGGATTGGTGTTCTGCTAACAGCAGCCATAAGTCACTGGGCATCCAGCTGGACGCAAACCCAGCCAGGATGTATACCAGGAACTGGGCGGACATGTTGAATAAGATTCGAGCAGTGCTTAAAATATACAGGAACAGACAACTTAATATCCTGCAAAGGGTCCAAACCATCAGGCTTACGATTGCCAACACATTTAGCTATCTCGCACAAATACTGCCAGCCCCGCCTCCTGTAGTTGCTATCATTCAAAAGGCCCTTTGCTGGTTTGTCATGAGGAACAATATCTTCAAGGTCGACTTCGAGACTTTGGTCTTGCCTCTTACGAAGGGAGGTCTCAACTTGATTGATGTGAGAGTGCAGAGTACAGTACTACTAATCAATCGCTTCCGGAAGACTATCGAGGCTCCTCAGGACAGCACTAGCAAGATCTTGTTCGCTAGATGGAGCCCAGGCCAACTTGAGCCTCCCGTTAATATATCGACAATTCCTCCCACCTTTCTTTACATACGACAGTACTGCTTGAATTTCAGCTATGTTTATAAAGGCTGCTCGTCCCATTCAAGAACCACCAGGCTAACGAACAAGGCAGTATATGAATTCTTAACAACTACTACCAACCGAAACCCTGTGGAACGGAAATGGCCGAATCACAGTTGGAACATTATCTGGCGAAATATTTTTAGCGACCTTCTCCCCAGCGCGATTCAGTCAGCGTGGTATATGGTCGCAAATGACAAGATATCTACGAATGACAAGCTACACAAAATACATCTCGCAAATCAGCCGACCTGTGGTACATGTGGCTTTGTGGATACTTTAATTCACCGCCTCACCTGCGGGCCTGCGAAACAAGTCACCGACCTTCTGTGCAGAAGATTGGCCATCATAGATCGTACCACTGCAGCGCACATTGACAAGACCGAACTTCTCTGGCCGCAGAAGTTACGATACCCCAGAAGCAAGAACAATGCAGCTACCTGGATGCTAGGCCATACCATTGGCTATCTAATTCAAAATCGTGTCGCCAATTATACCGACTATTGTACCTATATTGAAATTGAAAATTTTAAAATTAAATCTGACTTGGACTACTATAAAAAATATGGAAACATGTTGGACATTATGATATCCCGAATCTGACGGCCTGTATAAGCAATGAAGGTTTCAGTAAGCTCCGAATGGACGGACATACAGAAGAATAAAATCTTTAGTTAAAGCATTTTATATATTTTCTTTATGGTTTCTTTTCTTTCCTCGGAAAAGGGTCTGGAAGGCAGATGTTCTTATTTACCTTTCGTTCACTCTGGTTTCACATTATATTTCGAACAGAATACTGTTCAGTCTATTATAATTTTCCAATATTTCTAATGGCGATGAAGCCGGCCGAAGAAGGCACCCATGGCGTGAGTAAGGAGGGGCTGAAGGGGAGGTAGGAGGCCCATAAAAAATAAAAAAAAAAAAAAATAAAAAAATAAAAATGGCCGGCCGCGGTGGCCGAGAAAAAAAAAGGGTTCGAATCCCCCCTCGGGCATGGATATTTGTGCCGTCCTAGTAAAAAAAAAATAAAAATAAAAAAAAAATAAAAAAAACGGTTAAGACGTCTGCCTAATAAGCATGGAGGTCCGGGTTCGATTCCCGGCCGCACCACAAATTTTAATTCAATGCTTCAGACCTATCAATAATGTCTTTGACATATTTGAAAAAAAAACAAAAAAAAAATAAATAAATAAAAATAAAAAAAATAAAAACTGCCGGCGTGGCGCAGGGGACAGCGTCACGGACTGCGGAGCAGAAGGTCGCCGGTTCAATCCCGCCCACCGGCAAAAATTTATTTCTTTGTAATTTACAATTCCAGAAGGTTCTACATCTTTCTTATGTTCACTTGTAAATTCTACTTGATTGTTATGTTAACTGTTCTTCTAATTTCTGGTAAATTCTGTCTGTGTATAAATAGCAGAGCACTCTGCCTGAGAGGCAGTCAGTGCTGCGTGTATGTTGTGTTCGTAATAAACGTGCTTTCAGTATACGTGCTGTGTTTAGTTGCCTTCGAAGTCAAGCCTACTTCCATTGCAACGTGACAATATTATTATCAGTTCAATACTTAATAGGCTTGCTTTCATTAGTAACAAATAAAGTAATAAATGTAGAAACGAAGTGGGGCATTCACAAGGATAGATACCCTCTGTCAGAATGTAAATACACGTGCATTCATGAACTAATTCTGACCTGACTCTATGTGGATGAATCTTATACACTGCTCTTCCCTACTGTAAAATTGCAAGATAACAAATGCCAAAAAATGTATGGCTTTCACATAAATCGATACTGTCGATGAAAGCACAGTTACTTTCATTAACTAATTTTGTGTTGATTCTAAGTAAAACAAATACTATAACTGTTCTTTTCTACTGTGAAATAGCTATAAAGCAAATTTGACTCTTTAAATTATTGCTGGCTGAAATAATAAAGTTCTTTTACACAACGGTAAAGGACATATAAAAAATCTGATCCTATTATTATAAGTTAAACTGCAACTAAATCCCTCTATTCAACAAAATTTTGCATTAAAATGAAATAAGTTATTCTATAGTTTTGGAAAATGATGGTAGCAAAAATAGGCCCCTACACACTGTATATCTCCTTTGGAAGTAGTGACATTTTATACACAAAGCACCATACAGGAAATTAGTGGTTTCTGCCCTGAATTCAGACCAATCTGACCCTTTCTGCAGTTGTATCAAATGGTAAACATTCAGTTCAATCTTCAAGCACATCCATCGACTTACACTAACATGCCTACAACACTCATCAAGAAATACTGAATTTAATCATAACTGATTTTAATTACGATAACGATTTTTTATTAAAGATATTCAGACTTGAATCTATATGTAACTGTCCTTACTCTATATTTCTGTTACTAAAAACCTAACTGCAATCTTAACTGCACTTGTTTACAAATAGCCGATGCGGAGCGGCCAAGCGCATTGAGGCGCTATGCTGTGATGCGCGAGGCCGCTCCCCGTCGGGGGTTCGAATCCCCTCTCGGGCATGGATGTTTGTGTCGTCTTTAATATAAGGTAGTTCATAAGTAGTTTGTAAGTTTAGGGACTGATTACCCCGCAGTTAAGTCCCTTAAGCTTAACAAACATTTGACCATTTTGTTTACAAATTGCAAGAGCTAAACCAACATCAGCTTATTTTCATTAAATACGGGTAATCAAACTGTAATTACTGAATTAATATACGATATTAGAGAATTTTTTTTTTTTTTTTTTTTTTTTTTTTTTTTTTTTTTTTTTTTTTTTTTTTTTTTGCAGTATCATTGAAATAATGACCCGGAACACAATCTACATCCTTTAAGTATCTGACTCTCCTACACCCAAACATAGAATTCTTTTATAACTACATATATCACGCAGAATAGATACTATATTGACTCTTATATAAAACAGGATACTCGGATTGTTCTTTTACTATGAGTGAGGGCCCTCGCTAGGTATAGTTAAATAGTGTGCCAAACGCAAAATTTACAGTATACACGTGATTACTTTCATTTGTAAATACACCCTACTGGTCCAAGCATTAATACAAAGCTAACGTTTTACTTGTCCATGTTGTGATGGTGGCAGAGACGTTTTTAGCGGCGATAACTATTGGCAGTGATCGTGGCTTGGCTCTTCATTACTATAAGCTCTAAATATTTCTTCTTGGCGTCGACATTTTAATATTAGAGCTAGATAATTAATTGCATCTCCAAGCGGACAAGTACGGTGCGTCATCCAAGGCAAACTTGCCAATAATTTATACAGCCAAAACTCAGTGCTGTTCACAGTGATGTTGCCACCATGAAGTCCAGAAAGTCACGTTTTCTATCCACACTTCTTGCCACAAATCGGCATGTTCTCCCACCAAAACGTCACCTATTACATAACACTTATACCTTTTCTAACTTTTACATTCATAAATTTTACAAGCGCTATGCGTGAATCTATCTTATTACAATAAAAAGATCACAAAACAAGCTTCAAAATTGTAGCAATTTTACAATACACATTTCCATAGTGATAATTTTAGAAAAAATAAATAATAATTGCATACATAAAATTAACACATCAAACACATAGCAAAAAGAACGTAGTACAGATATTACGAAACGTATAATATTTACTGCTAGAATCAATACATATGTTTCCGAAAATATAAATGCAATATGACAAAAAAATCATTACCGGAATGACCTATAGTGTTAAAAACTCACCTGCGACGCACCCTCCAGGCAGAAACGAGACGCGCAATATCAACACAAACAGTCCGAAATTGCCTTCGGGAATCGAGACTCTACGGACGGAGGTCTATGGTGAGGGTCCCACTAAAATCACACCACCGTTTAGCCCGCAGAAACTTGGTGGAAGAACATCAGGTTAGGAGAAATAACGAATGGCGCCGGATTGTGTTCACAGATAAATCAGATTTTGTGTTCATCAGACAATCGGCGTTCCATCATCTGGAGATAACGTGGGACTCGGAACAGTCTTGCTTATCTGGAGGAAATATCACTATATCATGGTGGAGGACGAATGGTGTGGGCAGGAGTCAGTATAGGCGGACTTACGGACATCTATGTCGTTCAGAATGGCGCTTTGACTGCTCAGACGTATAGAGACGAGATCCGTCGGCCTTCTGTTGTGCCCTACGCTGGTGCCATAGGAGGTGGCTTCCTTCTTGTGGACGCTCGTTCGCAGAGAGTTGCACTGATGGACAATATGCTTGAAGCTGAAGGAATTGAATGATCTGAGTTGCCAGCTTGTACATTAGACTGAAACCCGATTGAGTATGTCTGGGATTCAATTGGCAGACGCATTGCAGCCAGATCAGCACCTCCCACAACGGTTGCAGAGCTGGATATTGCATTGATGGAAGAACGGGCAAATATCCCTCAAAAGCTGATCAATAACCTCAACTGTCCATGCAACGCAGGTGTGCAACTGTACTGGCCGATCGAGGTGAACACACACCATATTAGAGGACAACGAGAATGATTACTTTGCTATTGCGGTAGCTCTCTCAAAGAAGGATCTGTACCAAAAGATTGGAAAGTTGCACAGGTCACACCTATATTCAAGAAAGGCAGTAAGAGTAACCCACTAAACTGCAGGCCTATTTCATTGACGTCAATTTGCAGCAGGGTTTTGGAACATATCCTGTATTCAAATATTATGAATTATCTCGAACAGAACGATCTATTGGCCCAAGGTCAACACGGATTTAGGAAATATCGTTCATGCGAAACACAACTAGCTCTTTATTCACACGAAGTGATGGGCGCCACTGACAAAAGTTCGCAAATCGATTCCGTATTTCTTGATTTCCAGAAGGCTTTTAACACCGTAGCTCACAAACGGCTTTTAATCAAATTGCGTGGTTATGGTATATCGCCCCAAATTTGCGATTGGATAGGGGATTTCCTGTCAGATGGGACACAGTTCGTAGTAATCGATGGTAAGGCATCGACTAAAACAGAAGTGATATCGGGCGTTCAACAGGGTAGTGTTATTGGTCCTCTGCTGTTCCTTATTTACATAAACGATTTAGGAGAAAATCTAAGTAGCTCTCTTAGGTTTTTTGCAGATGACGCCGTCATTTACCGTGTAGTAAAATCATCTGAAGATCAAAACCAACTGCAGAACGATCTGAATAGGATATCACTATGGTGTAAAAATTGGCAATTGAGTCTAAATAATGAGAAGTATGAAGTCGTCCACGTGAGTACGAAAAGAAATCCGTTAAACTCTGTTTACAAGATAAATTAATCAGAAGTGAAGGCCGTTAACTTCACAAAATACCTAGGAATTACTATTATTTCAGACTTAAACTGGAAAGAACGCGTAAATAATGTCGTGGGATAGGCGAACCAGAGACTGCGTTTTATTGGCAGAACCCTTAAATGATGCAACAGAACTACAAAAGAAACTGTATAAACTACGCTTGCCCGTCCATTTTTGGAGTATTGCTGCCCAGTGTGGGATCCTTGTCAGGTGGGTTTGACGGAGGACATCGAAAGAGTCCAGAGAAGGGCAGCTTTGTTTCGTATTGTTCCAATAGGGGAGACAGCGTCACGGAAATGATACAGGATTTGGGATGGGAATCATTACAACAACGGCGTTTATCGCTGCGGCGTGGGCTACTTACGAAAGTCCAATCGCCAACATTGTCCTCAGAATGGAAAAAAAATATATTATTGACTCCGACTTACATAGGTAGAAATGATCATCTGAATAAAATACGAGATATCAGAGCTCAAACGGAGAGATTCAGGTGTTCTTTCTTCCCGCGCGAGATAAATAGTATAATGGTGGTTCGTTGAACCCTCTGCCAGGCACTTACATGTGATTTGCAGAGAATCCCATGTAGATGTAGCCCCATAAAGCCCCGCTCTATGTAAAAGCCATGTAAACCTCAAGTAGACAGTTGAGACAGCTAAATACCGTACTGTATCACATACAAATTAGAACTGCAAGCAATCTTAGTAAGATAAGTTACCATATGTATATTGTGTATGATATTTCATCTGATCCTGTAATTATTTTGAGCAGCTGCGGTAAATAATCTGCTTGAAAGTGCATTTGAGGAAACAGGGCCCTAGAGCTTCCCTTCCTTGCCGTGCCCGAGAGTCTGCTTAATTTCGTGACCTTGACGTCGGCATTTGTTTAGAGTGATTAGCATCTTGCCGGTAGTGGTATTACTGGGCAACTGCAGCAGTGTCGGTGTGCGTAGCTCTCTCCTGCGCCGCGATCCTGCTGTACGCTCTGGTTAATACGAAACTGACCGCCTCTGGTGCGCAGTGGGAGGGATTGTTTACGTTGCCGTGCGGCGTTGTGCAAGCCGGCAGAAGAACGCAGCCAGAGCTACGGTACCCAACACCAGCCGCGGCGCACCACCAGGCTTGCTTTCGCTGAGCCAGGCGCCAGCCGCGCAAACATTCCTCTAATGTGCCACTGCGCACCTCACGGCTGACGTTCAAGCGACAGCAAAGCCATGGTCAAATTTTGCATTCATCTAGGCCCGCTGCGTCATGTATGTCATATAACGACATTGTAAGAAACTTTGCTGTATCAAAGATGCTGCGATATGAAAAAATCGCACTGACGTGTTTTACGGTCCACTTTAGAGTTGTAGTTTTATAAGTTTTTGCAAACATTTTGGACCAAAATAATAATCCAAATAATAAAAAATTAATTAATAAGAATGAATGAAAGCCTATTAGAAAAAAAAATTAGGTACTGGCGGGTACCTAAGAACCGCCCTTTAGCGTCATAGTCCAACGCCTTGCCCACTACGCTACGGCTATCAATCAAAAGGTGAATCCTTATTCTCATAATATTGATGGCCGTTGTTAGCTGAGTGTAGTGTCATTAGTATGAGTTAGTTTAAGTAATTTTGAAGTCTATGAACTGATGACACTGTAGTTTGGCCCATAGCTTTATAAACATTTCGACCAAAATTAAAACCCGGAACAACATACTCCAAAAACTCTGTGGCACTTCTTGCGGATCATCTGCATCCACTCTCCGAACTTCACCTCTGGGTCTTGTATAACCAGTTGCGGAATATTGCTCCCCAGCTTGATTAAACAGTCCACACACTAAACTTGTGGACGCTCAGCTCAATCATACCATGCGTCTTATAACTGGCACAATTAGGCCCACACCGACTTTCTGGCTACCCATACTTAGCCACATACAACCTCCATCTTTACGGCGGAAAAATGCACTAGTATCCGAGTACAAAAATCTGCAAAAGAATCCTCACCTTCCTGTACATGAAGACATACAAAGCATCTACATCTACATACATACTCCGCAATTCACCGTAAGGTGCGTGGCGGAGGGTACACTGTACCACTACTAGGCATTTCCTTTCCTATTCCACTCCCAAATTGAACGAGGAAAGAAAGAATGCCTATATGCCTCCGTACGAGCCCTAATTTCTCTTATCTTGTCTTTGTGATCTTTACGCGAAATGTAAGTAGGCGGCAGCAAGATCGTACTACACTCAGCTTCAAATTCCGGCCCTCTAAATTTACTTAACAGAAATTCACAAAAAGAACGTCGCCTTTCTTCCAGCGATCCCCAATTGAGTTGCCGGAGCATTTCCGTGACACTCGCGCATTGGTCGAACCTACCGGTAACAAATCTAGCTGTTCGCCCCCGAACCACCTCTATGTCTTCCTTCAAACCGATCTGCTGCGGGTCCCAAATACTTGAGCAATACTCAAGACGTGGTCGTACAAACGTTTTATACGCGGTCTCCTTTACAGGTGAAGTACATCTTCCCAAAATTCTCCCAATAAACCGAAGTCGGCTGTCTGCCTTACTCACAACTGTCACATGCTCGTTCCATTTCATATCGCTCTGCAATGTTACGCCTAGATATTTGAACAACGCGACAGCATCAAGAAGCTCACAACTAATGCTGTATTCGAACATTATAGGATTGTTTTTTCTACTCATGCGTATCACCTTACATTTTTCTACATTGAGAGCTAGCTGCCATTCTTCGCACCAAATAGAAATTTTGTCTAAGTCAACCTGTATGCTATTACAGTCAGTTACAGACGACACCCTCCCATACACCACAGCATCATCAGCAAACAGCCGCAAATTACAACTTCCTCTGTCCATCAGATCATTTATATAGATAGAAAATAATAGCGGTCCTATCACACTCCTCTGGGGCACGCCTGACGATACACTCGTCTCTGATGAACACTCGCCGTCGAGAACAACGTACTGCGTTCTATTACTTAGGAAGTCTTCCAGCAAGTCACAAATCTGTGAACCTATTCTATAAACTCGTATCTTCGTTAGCAGTCTGCAGTGTGGCAACGCATCGAACGCCTTTTTGAAGTCGAGAAAAACACAATCTGCCTGTTGCCCTTCGTCCATGGCTCGCAAGATGTCATGTGAGAAAAGGGCAAGCTGAGTTTCACATGAACGATGTTTGTTAAACCCGTGCTGATTCATGGAAAGAAGCTTTTCCGTTTCAAGGAAATTTACTATATTCGAACTGAGAATATGCTCCAAAATTCTACATGAAACCGATATTGGCCTATGGGTCAGTTCTCTTTCCTTTCTTATACACGGGAGTCACCTGCACCTCTTTCCAATCACTAGGAACTTTGCGCTGAATTAAAGATTCGCTATAAATGCAAGCTAAGTAGGGGGCCAATGCCGCAGAATAGTCTTTGTAAAACCGAACTGGTATTCCATCCGGACCAACAGACTTTTTCGTATTTAGCTCTCTCAGCTGCTTCTCTACACCGGAAATACCTATTGCTATGTCCCCCATTTCGGAATTAGTACGTTAATCAAATGATGGTATATTTGTGCGGTCCTCCTGCGTGAAAGATTTCTTAAAGGTTAAATTTAGAACTTCAGCTTTCCGTTTGCTTTCTTCTATTACTGCCCCGGAATGATCAACTAGTGACTGGACAGTGGGCTTTGACCCGCTTATCGATTTTACATAGGACCAGAATTTTTTCGGGTTCTCGGAAAGATCTTTTGCTAAGGTATGGCTGTGATAATTATTGTATGCTTCACGCATCGATCTTTTTATAGACGCACGAATCCCTACTAACTTTTGCCTGTCATCATTTGCGTGTTCTTTTTTGAATCGAGAGTGCAACAGCCTTTGCTTTCTCAGCAGCTTTCTAACATTATTATTATACCACGGTGGGTCTTTTCCATCCTTAATCGTCTTTACTGGCACATATTTCTCTAACCCTTTATTAACAATGCATTTAAATTTAGTCCACAATTCCTCTACAACCATAGTCCCAGAATTAAACGATGCCCATTCATTTTCTAAGTGCTATCGTAACATTTGCTTGTCGGCTCTTCCCAACAAAAACACGCTCCTAGCCTTCTTGACTGGTTTATGAACTTTGGTCACCATCGACGCTATGACGATATCATGATCACTAATTCCTGTCTCTACACAGACATCGTTAATAAGGTCAGGCCTGTTTGTGGCTATAAGGTCTAGAATATATCCATTGCGCGTGGGTTGCCGGTTTAACTGCTCAAGACAGTTTTCGGAGAATGTGTCCAAAAGTAGCTAGCAAGACTGCTTGTCTGTACCGCCTGAAATGTAACTAGCGAGGTCCCAATCTATACTCTTAAGGTTGAAATCACCTCCGACTAATATTACATGGCCCGGATACCTATGCACTACCTGGTGTAGACTTTCCTTGAATGATTCTAAAACTGCTACAGCAGCACTGGGGGGCCGGTAAAAACACCCAACTATTAACTTTACTTCTTTTAGACCTGTTATACGTGCCCAGATAACTTCACAGTTATTTTCAACCTCGATCTCAGTAGAAACAATATCTTTGTCCACAGTGATGAACACTCCTCCTCCAGTTATATCAGATCTATCTTTCCGATATACATTCCATACACAAAGCATAAGAAAAGCAAGGCTTTGCTCTCGTCATCCACCCCTTGAGACTGCAAGAGCTTTAGTAACCCACAGCTTTAATACCGATGACTGCTGGAGACAAACATGGCAGATTAATGCAACACCAGAACAACTGAAGATGCCGTGCATATCAACCAAGCCACCTGGCTTTTATTTACCGCGCAAAGATTGGTCGGCACTTAACAGAATAAGAACCAACGCCGGTAGGTGTGCAGACCTTCTGTATAAGTGGAAGAAAATAGCTTCTCCAAGCTGTGACTGTGGCGCTGAAAAGCAGACTATCTACCATGTGGTTCAAGAATGTCCCCTGAGAGCTTTCTCTGGCGACCAAACAGAGTTCCCGATGGTTACGGAGGGATCACTGGACTATATTCATGGACTTGACATTAGTTTGTAGTTTGTTACACGTGTAATATTATATGTATCTTTGTTATTAAAACATCAAATAACTGTAAATTTTGTTATGTAGCCATACACTAAATAAATAAATAAATAAATCAGTCCTTAGACTTACAAACTACTCGTAATAAAACTAAACTTACGCTAAGGACAACACACACTCATATCCATGTCCGACTGTTTACAATGAAGCATGCGACGTGTAAAGGTCTTTGAGAAAAACAATAGCTTCCTACATTCTCTTCGTTTACTTTTCCACCACACCCTTTGCATCTCCTCCTCCCCCTCTAGTTACTCCTCGTTCTTCTTCTCTCTCCCTTCCTTCTGTCTCCTTCTACGTCCTTTCTTTGTGCATCCCCTCTTCCAGCGTCTGTCGGTTCATTTCCTATTTCACTCGTCTCAGCTGTTCGAAATGAAGAAATTAAAAATTAAAATCTTACATCAAATATCATGGTAGCGGCGGAAAATAACCACAACGTTTCTCTTACGAAGAATAAATGAAATAGCGATATCACAAACAACGTTATTTCCTGCCTTTTGACGTTATTTACAGATTTCGCAGGTGCGGCATTACTGCAAATGAAGCATTTAAACATGGACGAAACATCGTTACTTTCGTGAGTCATTTTTATTGTAGCAATTGATCGATGCGCTGGCCACACGCTGAAAGCACTTCAACGTTAGATGTTCACCTATAATGAACTTCAGTGATTTTAAAGCGTGATACGAACGGTAACATCAGAGTTTTAGATATTAAAACATCCACTGCCTCTTACCAATTATAACGGCTAAGTACCCACATGATATCTGTTTGGTGCATCTACATCTACATGGAGACTCTGCTAGTCACATTGAAGTGCATGTCAGAGGGTTCATCGAACCACTTTTATGATATTCCTCCATAGATCCATTCTCTAAGCCCTCGCGCGAGAAAGGAACACATAAATATTTCTGTTTTCGATTTGATTTCTCTAATTTTATTTTCATGATCATGTCTCCTTTTGTAGGTGGGTGCTAACAATAAATGTTCGCATTCTGAATAGAAAGTCGGTGAAAGAAATTTCGCAAATAGATCTCGCCGTAAAAAATAATACATTTTGTTTTAATGACTTCCATTCTAACTCGTGCATCATTACCGCGTTACTCTCTCTCTCTCTCTCCTACATCGCGATAACACAAAACGAGCTGTCCTTCTATGAACTTTCTCTAAATCGTCTGTCAATCCCACCTGTTTTGGATCCCACAATGCGCAGCAGTACCGCAAAATCTGTGGCAAAATACCTTCCGTATTTTTAAGTTTCATTGGTCTCATAGTATAACTGAAATTAAAAGTAGGTGTTTCAATTTTCGTGTTCGCGTGTTAATATAACTATTAATACTAGTATTGCCTGTGGTCGAAAATCGACCAATTGTGTTTATAATGGTCACTGGGGGTAAAATTTTACGTATTATGTCGGCGGTCTCGCGTGATTATGTTGGCAACATCAACAACACGATAGAAAATCCTTGCCCATTTGTTCGAATCACATAGAATGACTCAGTGTATCGTACAGACCATGAAGTAAACAAATAATGATATACCTGCTTTATGGTTGACAGGTTCTTGTATGTACCCTCGTCCGCTCAGTAAAAATAATTGCCCTCGTTAAGCGAAGATTCCATGAGAAAACATCAGCGTTGGCAAGCGATTGGCTAAAATGAAGACTCACAGGATTCTCACTATTCAGCATCTGTTGCCAACATTATCATAGGAGGCCGCTGGGATATTTGGTAAAATTTAACCGGCACTGGGAGGTATGAAACGGTATCTTTTACATGTTAAGGAAAATACCTGACACAATAACAACAAATAAAAACGGAAGTATATACTTATCATGCCATTTTCGAATTATATAACTTTCATTGGCCTAATATTTGAAATTGAACTACAATTTCGGTGTTCATATATTTATACAACATCAAGAAATAATGTTATTTCGATACTGCGATATTCAGAATTCCAGAGCTGACAACATATCGACTTCGTATTTCCACCCATGCACCGCTACATGCCTCTCCCGACGCAATATCCTTTATATCGGCATTCATATGAAAACATCAATTTCCTTTAACAACTCTTAATCACTGCGAAAATGAAGCATTTGAACGGAACAAGAAAGTGAAAAGGGAGCACTCCACGTTTCGATATTCACTTATTTTAATACGTCATTTTAATACTGCAGATGCGCTGCATTACAGCGTCTTTGGTCGAGGCGAATAGCCAAACAGTGAGCTGATTGTTGGAGGATGCAGAACTTGATCCAAGCAGTAGATACGAAAATTTCTACTTCATTTTACCACTTTTAATGGCTAAATGCACACATAATATTTATATTCGTGAAATCTACGACAAACAATTTTTCGAATTATGTAACTTTCATTGGCCTTCTTGTACGAATAAATTAGTAATCTGTACCACAATTTTCGTGTTAGAGTATTTATATAATGATCAGAGAAGAGGACATTTAATGAATGGTACAGGCTCTAAAAAATCTCCGAGAACGTGAGCATGCAATGATTAAACCATTTATACCTAGAAGTAAACGATATTCTAAAATCAAAACTTTCACGGTGGCTTCATCTGTAACAGAAACGCAAGGTGACCATCAGTGTTGTGGCGTAAACTCAGCGTCATACTCCAGACGCACGAGAACGATCGTGGAGAAGGCAGCGGACGACCGGCAGCCAATCACACGCCGCCGCCGCGCATGTTGGAGGGGGTAACCTAGAAGCGCGCCCTCTACAAGCGGCTGTATCTAGACCGACATGCGTCTGGAATGGCCCATCTGAACTCGGCTCCTAAAGGCAGTCACTAGGACTCAGCGCATCGAGTCGCATCGAGGAAGACGACGCCACCGCGAAAGACTGACATAAGTTGAGTAACTTTGTACATAATCGTAAATAAAACTTGTATTACTAATCTGTATAGCTGTTTTAAATGTCAACACATCCCAAGCATCTTGACAGAACCTTTCATGAAAGACAGGCCGGGAAGGACTAAACAAATGGCAACGAGAACGACAAAACAGTGTTATCTGCCGATCTCTACAGAGTCGAAATTTTAAATTCGCGAAATTTCGAATGTTACCCACCAGAACGGGTAGGTCTAAATCACTCCTCCTGAGCTATTTCCACTATGCCACTATGAAGCTACAAAAGGCAATCACCTAATAAAACATTACACTATCCATTAGGTCCATGAACTTGCCCGACTGCCAAAAATCTATTCAGAAATATTTTTATACATGTTACAGGCCAAACCGGATTTTAGGATGAACTAGTTTCGCCTAGGCCAAACCAGTTCTCCCTTCACGCGATAGGACAAACTAGTTTGGCCTAGGCCAAACTAGTTCATCCTTTTAACGATAGGAGAAACCAGTTTAGCCTAGGTCGAATCGGTTTATCCTAGTTAGAACTTACATGCTTTAGGACAAACTGGTACGTCCTAGTCTAGGGTGTCCAGATGTTCCATATTTTATGGGATCGTCCCTTATTTACCTTAAGTGTCCTCTTGTCCCGAAAATAAATACGGGATATAGATTGTCCCGTATTTTATTAACCGTCCCATATATTTTGAAATAACGTGTGTCAGCAAGATGTTTCAGTATTTCCACATACCTTTCATGCATGCTGAACAACCAAGAGAATTTTCGGACTTTTCTGAAGTGGAATACTAACAGGTGCTTGGCAGTATAACAATCAAATTGCCATTCCTTCGAAGCGGTTCCACCAGCTAACATTGGAGACAACGTAATCATACCTATTCCAGATGTAGACAAAGGCAGAGGTGACCTTCGACACGTAATTTGAGTAATAGTTCAAAAGACTGATGAGGGTCTTTACAAAGTTGGCACCAAACATGGCGTACTTTTAAAACATTATTGCAGGTATAATTTTATTACGATTTCCCATACTTTTCTGTATAAAATAAATAAATAATAAGAACAATATTAAAAATATTTGTTTTAACTTTTTTATTTTTTTTAAGGACTGATTTTGACGTCTGCATTCAGAAGTTTTTAGATGTGGGAGATATTAACCAGGATATTGAAATATCTTTAAAGACTGCAGCCACAAAACATTGTTGGATCAGGGCAAGGCTTCGTGAATTACAGCTGCATGAAAGTCTGTGCAACAAACAAACGCATTTGTAAGAAAAACAATGTACTGTGCAATTTTAAGTGCCACCAGGGTAAACCTTGCAAAAATAAGTAAATAAGTAAATTTCAGCTAAAGTGATCTCTGTGGATGAATTTACTGTAATTCGATACAGGTGTGAAATTACTGATTCGTTAATAAATAACTTTTATATATCACATTGACTATTCTATTTATATTCCTTTATTCAGTTTGCTTTCAAAAGCTTATAGAAGATACAAAGTAGGCGAAATTAGTTCAGACTAGGACGTACCAGTTTGTCCTAAAGCATGTAAGTTCTATCTAGTATAAACCGATTCGACCTAGGCTAAACTGATTTCTCCTATCGTTAACAGGATGAACTAGTTTGGCCTAGGCTACACTGGTTTGTCCTATCGCTAACAGGATGAACTAGTTTGGCCTAGGCTAAACTGGTTTGTCCTAACGCATGTAGGGAGAACTGGTTTGGCCTAGGCGAAACTAGTTCATCCAAAAATCGGGTTTAGCCTGTAACATATACACCAACAGCCGTAAATTTTGATTGATTTTTATTTATATTTTATTCCGCTATCGGTTACGATAATCCATTGGTTATCATTTTCACACGATAGTATAGATGTCCATCCAATCACATGTACTGTCAAAGTGGCATTATTTACCGGAATTCACAGGTCCTAGATATTCACGTGTGCGTTTCATTCATATATATCCAGGAACTGCGAATTCTGGTAAATGGGGCCACATTGAAAGTACATATAACTGAATGGACATCTTTAGTGTGGCCTGAAGATGATACCAATGGAGTATCGAAACGGAAATAAAATAAGAATAAAGATCAGCCGAAATTTACGTGTATATAAATATTTCTGGATCACAACTCTGACCAGCGGTGTCCCACACTCCACAACAGTATTCAGCTACTTCGGCCAAAAATCTACGTTCACGCCACAGGATACTTTCCAGAAACGGGTATTCATCTTTAAATTCTAAATTGTGAAGTCACCGAGCCGCAACAATCACAGTACGTGACTCACAAGGCTCACCTGCAAGTTATATCGCAAGAAGAAAAAGACTGTGATCATTTTTCTAATTGGTCATTCGTGTACATTGTGAATTTGTTACCACTGTTAGTTATTTCCAGCGACGCATTTCATAAGTAACAAAAATGATTGCTTGTTATTAATATCATCGGTATCAGACCGTAAAACGTACATTACGTGTCTTTTTGGAATGATAGAAGGTGCATGGCGCTTACAGAAGTCTGCGATCGTCTTAATCTCCCAATTGCATGGATTCCACTACAGTGGACCCTTTCGGTAGCTTCTACACTCTAAGTGTCACCGTCTGAACTGATACGGTGGTGAGCATGTGGACAGGGTTGCCATCATACACTGTTTTCGGACGAGACCAGGTTCTTTTTGTGTCAAAATGATGACTGCATTTAGATTCACCGCACACACACGGCGAACGGCATCACTGAGACTACCTTTGTACAATACATTCAGCGCAAACTAAAGGCCTCATTTAATCTATAAAAACAGTATAGAGCGTAATATTGCTTCTTTATTGCCAACTGGTTTCAACCCAGTGTTGGACTATCTTCAGGGTTTTTTCTGAAGTTTATGTGGAGCGGGGCAGGGGTTGCGAGTCCTCAGGTGCTGTCACGGGACATCTTGCTGTCGATGCCCTCTTAAATGGCTGATTTCAGCGCAGAAAATGGTTTTCGGGTCATTTTTGTAAACCTTGTCTTTAATATATACTCGCAAAAAGGAGTCGCATGTATTAGGATCCGGAGAATATGGTGGCTAATCGAGACCCATGTTAGTGGTCTCTGGGTACATGAGAGCCAGAATGCGGTCCCCAGACGGCTCCTCCACGACGGGGTCGAGCTCCGCCTAGCATGAACCACATCTTGTCGAATTATGGTCACTTTGAATAATGGGGATGAAATCAATTTCCAACGCCTTCACACACCGTTCTATAGTCACTGTACCATCAAGGAATATCGCACCGATTATTGCTTGACTGGATATTGCACGGCAAAAAGCCAACATTTGAGGGAGAAGAGACCTGCCGATCGCGAAATGTGATTTCTCCGTCCCCAAGATGCGTCAGTTTTGCTTATTGATGGACCCATCCAAATGAAAGTCCTACGGAAGAAAAGCGTTTCTGAAGAAGGTAAATTTGTTGACATCCAGTATTAGTTTAAACGTTAGGAATTCCTTTCTGAAAGTATTTGTCTGGAGTGTAGCATTGCATAGGAGTGAAACATGGACGATAAGGCGTTCAGGCAAAAAGATGATAGAAGCTTTCCAAATCTTGCCCTACAGACGAATGGTGAAGATTGGTCTAACTAATGAAGAAGTGCTCAACAGAATTGGGGAGAAAAGGAGTTTCTGGCATATCCTGTCTAAGACAAGCGTTAGGACGTGCGTGGGGTAAGAATCGTAGAGGAAGACATTGGGTCGAGTACAATAAGCAGATTCAAAAGGATGTAGGTTGCCGTACATATTCTCAGATGAAGAGGTTTACACAGGAGAGGGTAGCGTGGAGAGCTGCATAAACCAGTCTGTGGACTGAAGACCACAACAACAACCTCAGCGTTGTTAATAATGTTCATCAAACACATCAAAGTCCGCGTACTAATTCCCACCATGCCCTGCGGCTACTTTTGCAGTTTGAACGCCGTAACGCTAACCGATCAGAAGTTATGACGATTTTATTTCATATAGTTCAGTAAGTGTCATGATGTGGATGTGATAAATGGCATAAACAGCAGTAAACAGAGAGTACAGAGTATTGTGCTAGTGTGTTGTCAGCAGAGAAGTAGTAATAAGAGAATTAGTTGGCCAGGACAGCTGAGTGACCTCGAGCGGGGACCAGTGAAATGTCACCAAGTTACAGATCTATCCGTGACATTGCAACCCTTATAAAGATGTCGAAGTCGGTTGTTGGTGATGTGACTGAGAGGGAGAAACTCGAAGGAACACGAGAGACAACATCTAAAACAAGACCAAACGGACCTAGTGGACTAACGAGTAGACTGCATCAAGATTTTTTTGCGGTTGGTTGAACAAAAAAATCACATAATATTCAACGAAATTACATGTGAGTTCCAAAGTGCTTCTAGCAGTCTACGTAGCATAATAATTGTGCGCGACAGAAAAAAGCCATTAGGTACAATGGACGGGCAACTCTCCTGATCAGTTGACCACGGAGGCCATGAAATAAGACCCCTTTTGCAATCCTTGGACCAGGACATACAGCACAGAGAGGGCTTTGGGACGTCCTCCTTATTTCCTCACAGGATATAAAGAATGTACATTTAAAAGTGTATGGATTGTAAAATGTAATCTTTCACGGCCGAAATGGTCAAAATTACTAAAAAATTCCGGGCTATTATGCCGTGGTCTTATGGATTTATTATGGAAACCAAACGTTTCGTTCCCGGCTGCGGAGGACATTTTCAAGGGGGATCGTGGTACTTTTGAATGTCCGATGCACACCCTGGCTCGCTGCTGACTGAAGCCAAACAAACTCCGTTTACGAGGGCTCGCGCGCAGAGGTGTGACGTCAGATGTTTGACATGCGCTCGCAATTCGTCGTTGCCGATTGCCGCCGTCCGTTAATATCGTCCCATGGTGAAATCTGGATTCCGGTTTTGAAGAAGAAATATAACAGTCTTCCAACATAGGACGGTATTAACGGACGACGGCAATCGGCAACGACGAATTGCGCGCGCATATCAAAAACATCTGACGTCACACCTCTGCGCGCGAGCCCTCGTAAACGGAGTTTGGCTTCAGTCAGTAGCGAGCCAGGGTGTGCATCGGACATACAAAAGGGCCACGATCCCCGTTGAAAATGTCCTCCGCTGTCGGGGACGAAACGTTGGGTTTCCATAATACATCCGTAAGACCACGGCATAATAGCCCGGAAATTTTTAGTAATTTTGAAGTGTATGGATGTTTGTTGTAAATAAATTGGAAAGCAGCAATGCAAAACAAAGTGCTAGGCAAGTTTACTTCCATATGTCCTTAAGCCGGCTTCTCCGACCCCACGTTTACTATGTTAAATTGTTGAGTGGAGCATCCTCTATGCCCTGTTAAATTTTTGCACGTTCTTACGGAAACACCCGGTATATATCTCTGCAATAGCGACGGAAATAGAATATTCAGCATTCAGTGAAGATTTCTTGCAGTTTGTGTTAAATTAAAGAGCATCCTTGTAATAAATAGCCGTCCGCGGTGGCCGAGGGGACTGAGGCGCTCCAGTCACGGTCTGCACGGCCACTACGGTCGGGGGTTCGAATCCCCCCTCGGGCATAGATATTTGTGCCGTCCTTAGTCTTAGCTAGCTCATAAGTAGTTTGTAAGCTTAGGGACTGATGACCCCGGGGTTAAGTCCCATAAGTTCTACAAACATTTGAACATTTTTATTTGTAATAAATTCTAGCCAAAGGCGGCAGCGCTTTACTGAGGTCAGTCTAAAATGAAATGAATGGGAAAGTAAATAAAGGAATTCTTTTGAACATGGTACTAAGTACAGGACAATGCGACAACCCGCACGTCCAAAATTGCTACAGATGGCTCCAGGATCACTCTTCTGTGTTTACAAAACTCCACTGGTCACCAAACCCCCACCTATCAACACTATTCAGCGTACCTGGAATGCCTCGTAACGTAGTGTTCAGAAGAGATCTCCACTCCGCGTACATCCCTGCAGGATGCCCGATGTGAATTACCTCCAGCACATCTTCACACATCAGTCGACTCCATGCCCTGCAGTGTTGCGTCACTTGTGCCTGTCCGCGGGGTTCCTACACGATATTAAACAGGTGCACCAGTGTCTTTGGCTCTTCACGATACGTTCATCAATACGGCGTCAAGTGTTACGAATTCGTAAAATACTGTATTATTTCCAAAATATCTTTGAGCTCTCTTGTTACTGTAAATGAATCATTCGAACATGAACGTCCACAAATTGCGATTTCACGAAGCGTTGTTACTTTCCTGTTTCATTTCCACTGCAGAATCTGATGAGTACGAAGGCCAGAAGTTGGCACCACATTTTCAATGTTCAGTTACTTTTATTATTGGGGTTCCCAATGTGTTACAAGAGAAGTTAACATCACAGTTACAGATCTGAAGCCATCCTTTTCCTTTTACGACTTTAACGACTGTCTACACACTTGATTTTAATTTTGTGCGCATCTATGCCAAAGTAACTTTCGATTTACGTAACTTTCATTGTCATCCGTTTATGATGATTATTAAATACCTTAAATTTTCGTGTTCTCGGATTAGTATCATAGACTATAACGATCCACGAAAAGGATTTGCGGGAGAGGGGGGGGGGAGTGTGTATCGATTGGAACATCTATCTTACTGTAGTTATGTTACAGTATATACGGAAATTTGATAGACGAACTGTAGCTGGCACCCTGGTAAATTGTGCGAAGCAAATATTTTCATTTTCATATCTTGTAACACTTTTCTCTCCCTATATACATGCAATGCCGTTGTAATTTATATGTAGTGAAACCTAACTGTGTTGTAACATCGTTGTGCTTCTTCGATATAAGCTCTTTAACCAGAAACTCTGTATCCAAATGTAAACAAACTGTATGGTGCGAGTTCACATTTATGTGCAGTGATGGTGAGAAATTGTTCTCAAAAAATGGAAAGCAGAATAGTTATGAAAGTAAGGAGGTTATCAAAGGAAAGTGTCTGCGCAAAAGTGTGTAAAAAGTGCGTCACATGTAAAATCGCGATTTGGATACAATATTAAACGTAAGTAAACAGTGTTTTTGTTCATGTCATCTCGCCACCTGCAATTGGTTTCGCTATTATTAATACCGAATAATTTGCTTTCAAACAGTCAACTCCACCAACACGCTACACATGTAAAATTCAGAATGTTTTTAACGCGTGAAGATGGGCACAAGCCCGAAACCGGTCGTGTCATAAATAAATAATACAAACTTCAATGTGACTAGTAGCGTATTTTATTCTCAACCCCGTATCAGGAACAGTTACGGACTTCAAACCCATCCATCATGGGTGAGACACACTCAGTTAATTCCTTTTGCAAAATATCTCCGAACTGAAATTAATCCTTAGCTATTGCTTCCATTTGTATATGCATCGTTCAGGTTTTAAGTGCAAAAATATCTACAAGCGTTGGTATATTACGTGTCAAAAATGTCATCCTTAAATAGTTCCGGACTTGAGCGAGACTGATAGTTCAAATTTGGTCCACAAGTGCATTAGAATTTAGTCTCGGTTATGTTTTAACCGTTCGACAAAACCTTGTTTCGTTGGATTTTACGCACACAAAAACTGTTTATGTGGGCGATTTCTGAATCGCTTCACTACTATACATTGAACTTGAACGAATCAGTTCAAACTATGTACGATGGTAGATAAACTGTCAAATTCAAAGGAATTTTTTTATCGAATATTCATCTGTTGTTGATATATTTGAAATTAGGGCAATGTTTAGCAGAAAGAATTTATTCTTTCGTTAATCGAACACAAAACGATGTAAATGGAATGAAATAATTGAAAACTCTGTTCCCAAACGAATCCTTCTTTTGCAACTTTGTACAAACAAAATGTTTCTTTGCCAGTTCTCTACGACTGGTGAGAATAGCTCGGATGAAATTGGATCTCCTTGTACGACTCTTTCCCAGTTCAGAGTTTCCCACTAAATAAATCATTCCTTATGTATCCTCTGTAGATTTACGTTCTCACGCCTGACTGGAGACACACCCCAATCGGCTGCACTCTTCCCACCATTGTTCCTTATAAGCTGCAGATTTGTCTCGTTAGCATTTCTTCGCTGACCTTTCAGCGCACGCGCATATTTTCATCTAATTTCTAACCTGTATTGCTTCGCGCCCGCATCCGCTGATTAAACCTTTGTGTTCCGTAATTGGGTGCTTGTTTCAATTACTTTTTTGTGACGTATGATTGTATCCCTTATAGATGGCCATGTTTGGCTATCGGTCGCTACCAACGTCATCGCTCTTTACATCTCTCATGTAGAATGGTTTAAAAATAAGTTCTTCACTATTCGTAGTGATCTCCACTCATAATATAGTAGAAACGTGAAGTTTTAAAATGTTTGTAAGACTTTTTTAATTTTTTAAAAATACTTTATAAATTCAGTTTGTAATTGTGGATCTAATGATTCGCTCTATAGAACGTAAGTTTATCACAAAATAAGATCTCTTATTTTAAAGATTTAAGTAACTGAACCACCACCACCATTATCATCATCATTAGAAACTGATTATGCCTTTCAGCGTTCAGTCTGGGGCAAAGTACCTCTAATAAAATTCCTCCATGACCCCTATTCAATGCTAACATTGATGCCTCGTCTGATGTTATGCCTTTTACTTCAAAGTCATTCTGCGCCGAATCTAAGTACTTTCTTCTTGGTCTACCACGACTCATCTTACCCTCCGCCGCCGAGCTCATGAGTCACTTAGGTAACCTTGCTTCTCCCATGCGTGTAACATGACCCCACCATCTCAGTCTGTTCGCTCTAACTGCTTCATCTATGGTGTTCATTCCCAGTTTTTCTTTGATTTCCTCATTATGGACACCCTCCTGCCATTGTTGCCATCTATTAGTACCTGCAATCATTCTTGCTACTTTCATATCTGTAACTTCTACCTTATGAATAAGGTGACCTGTATCCACCCAGTTTTCACTCCCATACAACAAAGTTGGTCGAAAGATAGAGCGGTGCACTGGTAACTTAGTCTTCGTACTTACTTCCTTCTTACAGAAGAGAGTAGATCTTAGCTGAGAACTCACTGCATTAGCTTTGCTGCACCTCGATTCGAGTTCATTCGCTGTTGCCATCCTGTGAGAAAATACGCCCCAAGTACTTGAAACTGTCTACCTGTTCTAACTTTGATCCTCCTATCTGACACTCAATCTGTTTGAATCTCTTTCCCACAGACATTACTTTCGTTTTGAAGATGCTAATCGTCATATCATAATCCTTGCACCTCTGATCGAGCTCTGAAATATTAGTTTGCAACTTTTCAATCGAATCTGCCATAACAACTAAGTCATCCGCATATGCGAGACTGCTTATTTTGTTTTGACCTATTTTAATTCCGCCCTGCCAGTCTACTGTTTTCAACATATGAGCCGCGGTGGAGTAGCCGAGTGGTCTAAAGCGCCTCGCTGCGGAGCGCACGGTTGCTCGCCGTTGGAGGTTCGAGTCCTCCCTGGGGCATGGGTGTGTGTGTTGTCCTTAGGTTAGTTTACCTTAGTTTAAGTAGTTTGTAAGCTACGGACTGATGATCATGCAGTTTGGTTCGATAGATCTACAAACATTTGAACATTTTTTCAACATATGATCCATGAATAGTATGAACAATAGTGGTGACAGGTTACAGCCTTGTCTTACCCCTGAAACTACCCTGAACCATGAGCTTAATTTGCCATCCACTCTAACTGCTGCCTGACAGTCTACGTAAAGCGCTTTAATTGCCTGCACAAGTTTGCCTCCTATACCATAATCTTGAAGAACTACCGAGCGAGGTGGCGCAGTGGTAACGCACTGGACTCGCATTCGGGAGGATGGTGGTTCAAATCCACCTCCGGTCATCCAGATTTAGGTTTTCCGTGATTTCCCTAAATCACTCCAGGCGAATTCCGGGATGGTTCCTTTCAAAGGGCACGGCCGATTTCCTTCCCCATCCTTCCTCAAATATCCGAGCGTTAGCTCCGCCTCTAATGACCAAGCTGTCGACGGGACGTTAAACCCTAAGCTTCCTTCCTTCTTGAAGAACTGACAGTAGCTTCATCCTAGTAACCCGGTCATAAGCCTTTACCAGATCTCAGAAACATAGATAGAATTCCCTGTTCCACCCATAGCACTTTTCCATTACCTGCCGTAAGCTAAAGATCTGGTCCTGATAGCCTCTAAGAGGCCTAAACCCACACTGATTTTCATCTAACTTGTCCTCAATTAATACTCGCACCCTCCTTTCAACAATACCTGAGAATATTTTGCCTACAACGCTAATTAAGGAGATACGTCGATAGTTGTTGCAATCTTTTCTGTTTCCATGTTTGAAAATTTACGTGATTACCGCTTTCGTCCAGTCAAACGGAACCTGTCCCGATTCCCACGCCTTTTCAGTTATCCTGTGTAACCATCTGAGACCTGATATTCCACTATATTTGACGAGTTCCGGCTTTAACTGAACCACGTACATTAAAATGAATAACCGCGATGGAATGACCGAGCGCTCTAAGGCGCCTTACTGCGGAGCGCGCGATTGATCCCCGTCAGAGGTTCGAGCCCTCCCTCGGGCATGAGTGTCTCTCTCTCTCTCTCTCTCTCTCTCTCTCTCTCTCTCTCTCTCTGTGTGTGTGTGTGTGTGTGTGTGTGTGTGTGTGTGTATGTGTGTGTGTGTGTGTGTGTTGTCCTTAGGTAGTTTAAGTAGTTTGTAAGTCTAGGAAATGATAACCTCAATAGTTAAGTGCACTTCATTGCCTCCACTTTTCCCGGGTACCATAATTACATAAAAAAGCCATTTTCGTGTACTCAGCTTTTTCCTGTAACAAAAATCCATAGCTAAAAATAAACTTTACTCCGTTATGAAACACTGTACCTGGCAACATAAAACTACAGACAATCTTGAAAACAGTGACAGAAGAAAAAGGTATCTGTCAAAAGAAAACTAAAGACAATTTATAATCAGCGTAAAATTAGTTAACTACAAAAATGTAGGTTTAGTTAAATGAGCTGCTGACTGAATTAATATTTACAGTCGATATAGAGAGCAAACAGTAATTATTAAGGAGGCGATTAAAGGCCCAGAGTAGTGACCGTGTACACGCCGAATGCAGACTGCAGCCTGAGCATGAAAATGAGGTCTTACGGGTTATTAGCGGTTCGGGAAAGATAAACGTAGATCAGCTTTCTACATCTACTTATGCATACGCCATGTACAGAGTTCTTTGCGTAATAATTAGCAAATTTGTTCTTTTCGAGGACAAGGAGTTCAGACAGAAATATGACAGAAGCTTTTGAAATGTGGTGGTAAAGACGAACGTTGAAGATTAGATGGGTAGATCACTAATCAGGAGGTACTGAACAGAATTGGGGAGAAAAGGAGTTTTTGATATATCTTGACTAAGAGAAGGATCGACTCGTGAGACACATTCTAAGACATCAAGGAAACGTCAGTTTAGCACTGGAGAGAAGTGTGTAGAGTGAAAACAGAGAATGCAGAAAGCGGGTTCAAAAGGATGTGGGTTGCCGCTCGTATTCTCAGATGACGAGGCTTGCACAGGACAGGGTAATATGGAGAGCTGCATCAAACCATTAATTTAGACAACATTGTCAAAGGAGAGAAACAGCGATCTATTTGGTATGATTAATAATACAAAAAACAGTTTTGATCGCAAAAATTAACAGTTTTTAGTGACCGGTTTCGACCTGATGTAGGTCATCTTCAGAACAAAATGTAGCCTGCAAGGATTAATGGAAATAATTACAAAAACGTCTAAGTACGGCTTTAGATGTAACATAAAATATATACAGAGTAATGTTATGGCGTTTACCCATGTGGCCAGTGCTGTAATCGGCTGGGCTGGGCTGGGCTGTCCTGGGCTGTTCTGCTGCCAGCAGGTAACTGTTGACTAGTGGCCATAAGGCCTCTGGCTAAATAGTGTACGATTTTGGCGCCAAGTCAGCAGCAGCCAATGGGGAAAGGCTTTACAAAGAGTAGGTTCTGAGTAACGTATAAATTAATGTATAATCTGACAATATTATCAAACTATATACTAATTAATACGTTACTCAGAACCTAGTCTTTGTAAAGCCTTTTCCCATTGGCTGCTGCTGACTTGGCGCCAAAAGTCATACACTATTTAACCAGAGCACTGGCCACATGGATAAACGCCGTAACATTACTCTGTGTATATTTTATATTATATCTAAAGTCGTACTTAGACGTTTTTGTAATTATTTCCATTAATCCTTGCAGGCTACATTTCGTTCCGAAGATGACCTACATCAGGTCGAAACCGGTCAATGAAAACTGTTAATTTTTGCGATCAAGACTGTTTTTTATAATATTTCATCAAACCAGTTTGCGGACTGAATACTAAAACAACAACAACGTGCACATGCTGTAAGAGAAATACGATTGATTCTCTTTTTGCATTTCATCATTGTGACTTGTCTCAAAAGCCCACAAGTGTGCTGTTCCCCTCCCCCAGCAAATTATCGGTTTTATAGGAAACTAGCTTAACGCCCGCTGCTTCGCATGCGTAGGCTGGTTGGTCTGCATCAATTCTGTCTCTCTCTTAATATAAATTTTCATAGGCACAGCTTACGTACTATCATAAAGAAATGTTGTGATACTACTGGTAGCTGCGGCAGAATGGCCGTGCGTATTGAGGCGCCATGCTGCGGTGCGCGCTGCTATTCGCCGTCGGGGGTTCGATTCGCCCCTCGGGCATGGCTGTTTGTGTTGTCCTTAGAATACGTTAGTCTGAGTTAGTTTAAGTTATTTTAATTAGTTTGTAAGCCTTAGGGACTGATGACCCCGTAGTTAAGTCTCTTAAGATTTACAAACATTTGAACATTTATTTTACTACTTGTCACCCCCTATGGTACCCCTTAATAGTTGAATTTCGAATAATACCCCAACATGTGTCTTTTAAATTCCAATGAAGTATGCAAATATCATTTTTTGCAATTCTGGGTTCAAAATTAGCTTTGCAGCAACGTATTTTCAAAAAGATTTTCATCCCCTATTTTACCCCCTAAATGATTGATTAATTTTTTGAAAATACCGAAACGTGTGTCTTTTTAATTATGACCAAGAAAACATGTACAGTTTATGTGGTTGTAGTTTCAAAATTGCCTTAATAGCAAAAGATTTTCGAAAAACATTCCCTCTCCAATTTAACCCCCTTCATGGTTGAATTTTCAAAAATACCGAAACCCGTATGTTTTAAATTCTAACGAGCAATACAAATACCAAGTTTTGCAGCTCTAGCTTCAAAATTGTCTTGACAACAATGTGTTTTCGAAAATAATTTTTGATCCCCTATTATACCCCCTAAAGTTGTACAATTCCCAAAAATATCGAAACTCGTGTCTTTTTAATTCTGACCAAGGTTCCATATCCGAAGTTCCGTAGTTGTAGCTTAAAATTTGAGTTAACACCAACATATTTTTGAAAATCAAATTTTTACGTCCCCCTACTTTACCCTCTTATTGGTTGAAGTTCAAAAATGCCGAAACAGGTGTTTTTAAATTCGAACCCTGAATTAAAATCCGAACTTTTGTAGTTCTAGCTTCAATTTGCCTAAATAGCAACGTATTTTCGAAAAACGTTTCATCCCCTATTTCACCCCCTTACGGACGGAATATCGAAAAATCGCTTCATAAATGACGCCTACAGAGTAAGATTAACACCCTCTACAAATTTCAAGTTTATATCTTCAGCGGTTTGTGCTGGGCGATCATGAGTCAGTCAGTCAGTCAGTCGGGACACTTCCTTTTAGATTACAGGTCTGTCCGCCTCCTACATTATCTCTGAGTACTGAGTTGAGGGACTTGTCTTTGCTGGAACCAGTCGGTGACTGGCTCAATAAAGGGATAACGTGGCCGACATGGAAGGCACACGGGGACGTTGAATTCTAGTTAGTGTTAAGATCAGAGTTTTATCGGCTACATTTTATATACTGTTCTGAAGTTGACCATGCGCGTGCATGGAAATGCACGCTGCACCTAATTTGACGAGGAAATCAACTATGTTCGCAGGTTGTTGTTGTGGTCTTCAGTCCACAGATTGGTTTGATGCAGCTCTCCATGGCACACTGTCCTGTGCAAGTCTCTTCACCTCCGAATAAGAACGGCAACGTAAATCCTTTTATATCTGCTTACCGTATTCGTCTCTTTGTCTCCCACAGACTTTCGTCTAAGTTGACGATTCCTTGATGTCTCACAAGGAAATGGTCAGACTTGTCATACCGAAACATGTATTGATTTTTTTAGCACTGTTAGTTAACATTGAAGGAAGTATGTATGCAGAATGTATTCTGCTGATATGACCTGGAACTCGCCTAAAAAATCACGAAAATGGCTGTTTTTCCTGCTTGGCGCTTGCGGTGACGGCTGGCCACCCCTGGAAATGGCGAGTCGCGAGCTGTTGTTATGGTGAGCGTTGTGCGCATGGTCGGGAGGTGCGGCCGTCTTATCGCGGCGTTCACTAAAGAGGAATATCGTTGCCCGGTTTTTTGGGAAAGGGGAAACGAATATTAGTTTCTGTGGCATGCACTTCCTTTTCATTTCTGGTCCGTATTTCGAAACATTCCGTCCTGAAACTGGTTAGAGATGTGAAAAATATTCTGTACATCTACATCTATACTCCGCATGCCACTTTACTGTGAACATTCAATCTCCCCTCACAGGTGATGGCAAACCCTGTAAATGTTTTGCTGCTTGCCATGGAGATATATAGCACAGACTCAAAATGAAGCAAAAAACACGCGTGAAGACTATGTGATGTGCGACGTGGTAGTTAACCTTCTAGACGAGCATTTAAATAGCGCAGACATGTGGCTAGGAACGACTGAAACACTCGATATTGCAGACTGTGAATCTACAGACGGCGAAGAAACGGAAGAAAGTCGCACACGTGAAGACTCCTCGAGTTATTGTGCCACGTACCATAAATCATCTCCGAAAGCAACACCAGCAACTGCAATTACATTATCAGACAAAGAAAAAGCGGTGAAGTATCGGTTGAACGAAGGTGGTAAGAAACGCCTACGTGTCAGTATTGTTCAATATAGGTATCGCTTTGTTCGTTCTGAACGTGAATTGTATAGATGGAAAAAGGAAGTCGCTGGACGACGTAAGAGCCGACTGGAAATTGCTACGGAGATAAATGCGCGACTTTTTGAGCAACTTATCGATGGCAGACGACAGTCATTCAGTGTCAGCGACACAACTTTGCGTGATTGGGCGTTAGAGATTGCCAAAGCGTTAGGCGCTAAAGCATTTACAGCTTCTCAAAGTTGGATTAGTCGCTTCAAAAGATCACTCAAAATTGTGGCACGAAAAATGACAAAATTTGTATTGAGAAACAGGTCGGAAAATGAAGTGACTCAAATGGAAAAGATAGAAGCTTTTCTTACGACTGCAAAAAATAAGATCGCCAGTTTTAGTGAATCTTACTTTACAATGCAGATCAGTCAGGTTTTCAAAAAGAAATGCGTGCGAAAAGAACACTGTCATTCAAGGGGGAAAACATATTAAGGCAAGTCCACGACTGCACTCACTCATTCATACACTATAATGCCCATAATTAGCCTGGATGGTTCATTGCTACCTAAACTATATGTGTGTCTTCAAGAACCAACTGGACGTTTTGAACCACATGTCAAACAATGTTCTACGCAGACAATCTTGTGGTAGACGCATCAAAGTCTGGAAAAATGGGAAATGATAATGTTACACTTTTCATGTGTCATGCTTTTCTTCTGTTCTGCGACAACAAATCTCTTCTTCTAGATTCGTGGTCAGGTCATAAAAGTTCTGATTCATTAAAAGCTGTATTTCGAGCTCACCCTGACAAAGATGTAGAGGTATTTCAGATTCCACCCGGCACGACGAACGTAATTCAACCGTTAGACAGAGAATTTTTCCGCCAGTGGAAGGCATTTTACAGAAAACTAACAGAGAAAATTATTGTGTGTAAATCACTGCAGTTTCCTGTCTATCACCGTGACAATATTCTCAAGTTGCAATCAGTCGTACATTATCAGTTTTCCTCCCCACGGTTTCAAAATGTGATTAAATATGCATGGCACGCCTCGAAATATACTGATATTAGACCTGATTCCTTCCTAACACCGGCCGAGTTCTGTCTGCAGACGTCTAACAACGTCTGTGATTCGCAAGGCTGTCGTATGTCGTCTTTGCTTGTATGTTCTTGGTGCACCTATGTTTTGAACATTGTTTGAATATTTCGCATTTTTGCGGTAATTACAAAAAATAAAAGTTTGACGTGTTCTAAACCGTATATGTCTTTGTGTTTATTTCATAGCTATTTGGAAGAATGTTGTAGATAACATATCAGCTACATTTGTCAACGAATTTTTTATTATCGTATTTATCATTTTTCGTACGATCGCTTTCACTGGGCGAATCAGCACTCACTGCTGTGGCAGGAGAGCGGCGCGTAGCTAACGCCACCTTGTCCCTAGATGGCGTTGGTATAACGTAGCGAGAGAGGTCAGGGTTGTACAACGTGCAGTTATAAGCGCGGAAATCATGCGACAATAACGTCATACTTCATAAACGTTTTTACAGGCTTCCAGGTCATGTCAGCAGCTATCAGTCTGCATACAGACTTCCTTCAATGTTAACTCACAGTGGTAAAAATAGCAACACAGGTTTCGACATGACAAGTCTGACCATTCCCTTGTCAGAATGTATCCCTCGAACCTATCCCTCCTCTCAGTCAGGATGTGCCAGAAAATCCTTTTCTCCCTGATTCTGTTGAGCACCCCCTCATTAGTTACATGATCTATCAATCTAATCGTCATCATTCGTTTGTAGTACCCATTCCGACAGCTTTTATCACCTTTTTGTCTGAACTCCTTATGTTCATTGGTCCAAGTTTCACTTATGTACAATGCTACACTTCAAAAACGCTTTCAGGAACGACTTCCTAACATTTAAATTAATATTACATGTCAACAAATTTCGCTTCTTCAAAAACGCTTTTTTTCCTATATCCATTCTGCATTTTATATTTACTTTGCTTCGGACATCAGAAGTTATTTTGCTACTCAAGTAAAAAAACTCATCTACTACTGTCCACTCGTTCAACTGATCTTCCAGGTCCTTTGCTGTCTGACAGATTTACTAAGTCATCGGCAAACCGTAGGGTTGATTTCTTCTCCCTGAACTTTATTTCCCTGTCCAATTTCCTCCTTGCGTTCCTTCATAGCTTGCAGTTTGAACAACAGTGGACAGAGGCTACAACCCTGTCTTACCCCCTTCCCAGCCACTGTCTCCCTTTCACGACCTTTAATAACTTCTGTCTGGTTTTTGTACTTCGCCCCATATATTTCACCCCTGCTATCTTCAGAATTTGAAAGAGTCTATTCCAGTCAACACTGTCAAAACCTTCCATCAGGTCTACGAAAGCTAAAAATGTAGGTTTTGCCGTTCCTTAACTTATTTCCTAAGATATGTCGTAATGTGAGTATTGCCTCCAGTATTCCTACATTTCTCCTGAATCCAAACTGATGCTCTGCAAGGTCATATTCCACCAGTTTCTCCATTTATCTGTAAATTATTTGTGTTTCTATTTTGCAAGCATGACTTATTAAACTGATAGCTCTGTAATTTTCACATTTGTTTCCTCTTGCTTTCTTTGGAACTGGAATTATTATAATCTTCTTGAAGTCAGAGGGTATTTCCCATGTCTCATACACGTTGTATACCAGATTGAACAAAATCTTCATGACTGGATGTCGCAGGTTGTTCACTTAAGAATGTTCATCAGTCAGTTTAAATTGAAAACGGTAAAAAAAAAAAAAAAAAAAACGTTTCTGGTGGACATTCAATTAAAGTTACAATATAACAATTAGTATTATATCTTAGTCCAAGATATATGGTCAATTTAAAGGTCTTCCCTGAATTTAGCTTTTTTGAATTTACCTAACAGAGTTTGGAAAAATAAAGTAGATTTTCTTCCACCTGCCTGTTTCAGACCCTGATCATACCAGTTACAGTTTCACATCACCTGTACTTATGTTTCTACAGCTCTCTCAGAGCGTATCTGTATTCGTTAGACATTTGCTGTCACACCTACTTAATCAAGTAATGATAGCGATCAAGAACTGGTATTATGCGATTTCAATACTTATAAACGCCTGAGGCAAGAGACGTTGTTTGAACAATCTAGCATGAATACTATATATAATTCGTTGGGGTCAACTTGGATCACGTTCAGTCTTGCCGCACTTAGCACTGAGTCTGTATTTTCTCTGGGCCCAGACTTCCCTCATTCGTTGTGAGTGGGTCTGCTTGCGCTCTTCTGTCCAAGGGACACCGTGTCTACTTTTCGGTTGCTGTTCTAGGCTTATTCCGTTTGTTACTATCCTCTTTCGGAAATGAACTCTGTGAAAGGCATCTTCGGGTTTGATGTGTAGCATCTGGAGGTCTACTTTGGTGTTTTTAAACCATGGCATCGTAGTTTTTCGTATTTGAATAAAAAAAGAGAAATATATTTTTTATTAACCTATAGCCGTCCATTTGTTTGACGTGACCATAAAATCGTGCCCGTCTTTTACTTATTGTGCTATAATTATTTTTATTTTTATTTTATTTTTTTTTATTTTGCTGTATACTTTGGTGTTGGATCTGTTTGGTGGATGCCATTTTTGTAATTGGAGCCTAGGCTTCCTTTAATGATTTTGCGCTCCTTTTTCTCCAGTTCTTCAAAGAGTCCTTTATAAGCAAATAAGAATAAGGTTTTAGCTGCATACAGAACTACTGGCTTCAAAATTGTTTCTTAGTGACGTATTTTACAAGGGAACACCAAGTATGGTACCAACGAAATTTGATGGGTCGTAGGTATGTTGTGAGGGAATTCCTCCAGACCATCAAGCTAAAAGGATTTGTTCCAATGGGCCTTTATTTCTAAGACAATGGAAATCAAATTCGCAGCAAATTACCACGCGTAACGTGTCTACTTATTCATGGCGGTTACCGCTCAGCGAGACAGCGTGGTGTAATCGGCAAAATGCGAGGCTGCCATGCAGGCGACCTGGGGTAAGGTTCGACATTTGTGAATTACTTTTCACATCTGTCCGATGATTGTCCATAACTATGTATTTTTATGACCATTCTTATGTAAACGTTTGCAGTAAATGGTCAGGATAAAAACATGTAACATTCACTCAATATGTTATGTATTGCACGACGATTATTTTATTCATTTTTTTTTTTTTCGAGGCACACTTTTAAGGTGATTGAAGCATATTTCGAAAACAGTAAACAGTCTTTTTTTTAATACCTATAGTATTTGGGCAACATTTAATACCTATGTTTACATTTCCTGACCGTACTGTTTTTATCTCCTCCTATGACGTGTGTACCCACGTGACGCGTCCCAGTGGACTATTATGCTACGGCCAGTCGGTTAGTCATTCGTAGCGTGTCGTTCATGCGTGCGGCAAGTAGTGCAACGTGGATAACAAATGCGCTGTGATAGAAGCAGGCCCATCACACGAAACCTCTTCGGAAATGGATGTGTGTGATGAGCAGTCAAAAGGTGAACTCACTAACGCCTTAAAATACGCCGTATGTTTGTTCCGCAATTGGAATCTGCTCACAACCACACCGCCAAGCATGATATCCGTAACATCCCTTGCAATGGACGAAGATATTGCCAATGAAATACTTCACATGTTGGCAGACAGACAAGTAGTTCACGTTGAGGAACTCATAGGTGTCGACGAGATAGATGAACACCACGAGTATACATCGGTAAGTATTGTTTTTATTATCGTTACGTTGACGCATTTGTTTTCGTTTTTCAAATTGCAAGTGAGAATTCCACAATCCTTTACATTGCAGTGTAAGGGTGTACAGGAAGATGACGATGAGTGTGTTGCCGAGGAATTCACGCCATTGCTGAAAGATTACATTCCTTTGTGGAACAAAGAAAGAGCAGTCGCTCTTGCAGCAGCTCATCAAAAATGGAGCTTAAAATCATTAAAAGCGAACGGATGTTCTCGCTTGAAACATAAAAAAACATCTTTATCGTTGGAAAGACGACGTCAAAAGAGGAGGGACGAATGTGGATAAATGGACCACTATAGATCAGGAAACCTACGAACGATTCCTGGAAGCTCGGCAGAACTTGGAGCAGGTAATATAGTGTATAGCAGAGGTATTTCGCAGACAAATTATTGTTACGATACTAACGATAACAACTCAAGGATTATATGTGTCCCATATGCAACTAATAACGATTTATTCAGTTTTAGGTGACAACGAGGACTCTACAACAGTGGGCGATAACTGCTGCGATCTCGTATGTTTCGGATAATTTTCAGTTCGCAGCCAGCTTGGTGTGGGTGGAACATGTTAAAAAGAAACACGGGATCAAACAGCGTAAGATTACGAAATTTATCAGCTCAAGAGAGTACGCCACAATTGACGATGTATTGGTAGCTACAGAGCAGTTCCGTATCCAAATGCGACTCATCATCCCGAATTTCGACCCAGATTATATTATAAATACAGATCAAACTGGATGCCAGTATCAATTCACGTACAATAGAATGCTTAATGAGAAAGGGGTTAAATCTGTTCTTGTCAAAAAACGAGATTTAAACAAAATTAGCCACTCATACTCGGCGCAGTATGCTTTAACTGCATCAGGAAAAATCGTGCCATACGTGTTTTTATGTATGCAGAAAGTAACAGGTAAATTTGGTCCGATTGTTAAAGCAAGTGTTGACGTGTTGAGTGAAAGTTTCAAAATCGTGATTGTGACCTGCACAAAATCTGGAAAGTTTACGAAGCAACTCTACGCCGTACGTAGGTCAGAAGAAATTTCTTTTAATTACCGATTCATGGAGTGGGAAAACTGACCAGACACTGTACGATAGTATCTTCGTTGACGAAACAAAAGCGTGCACTTGCACTATTAAAGTTATTCCACCGAAGTGTCCCCCTTGTGCCAACCATGCGATGTGTATTTTTACCTTCGGGTAAAACTTTTCATTAATAGTCTATTACATGTTCCTGAATTATTAACAGCTCATCACGAAATCGCTTCACGAGAAGACTCGATTCGAACACATTCATTATTGTTGCATCAGTTCAGCGCACCGGTCTTCGTTCCCATGATTAAATATGCCTGGTTTGCGTCGCAATTAATTGACGACCGAACATTGTTTTTGAATGTGAACGACCAGTGTTTTCCAGTGTCGCTGATGAAAACACCTTGCGCCTTTAAAGCGGTAGCATTTATTAGGTGTGCGTGGTTCTACAATGTTCTGTGTTTTCGATGATAATTTCTATGACAATTATCACCCAGAATTTTGTAAAGGTGTTAAAGATAGTGCCGATGGCGACGGTGAGTAAATAACACTGCGCAATAAGTAAAATAATCAGTTGCTACTGTGTTATTTGCTATTATTCTAACTGTTTAGTCAAGCTGTAACAAAGTATTGGGTATAAAGGCATATACGTAATTATACACAATAAAATAGAGAAATGAAGAAAAGTGAAAATTAAATGACCCGAAGGGAAATTTTTTTAATTTTTTAAATTTTCTTGGTTATTTTTTAACCGTAGGACTTTTCATTATTTTTGTTTTTCTGTCTTTATAACTTTTTCTTTCCTTAATTATTTTTTGATTTTTTTTTAAATATAAAAAGTAGCAATTACAATTTTTAAAAACTGTTATGCCGCCACGTATCGAACCCGGGTCTCCTGCATGGAAGCCTAGAACCTTGCCGATTACACCACGCTGTCTCGCTGAGCGATAATCGCCATGTACCAGTATAGACACGCTACGCGTGGTAATTTGCTGCGAATTTAATCTCGATTTTCTTAGAAATCAAGGCCCATTGGAATAAGTCCTTTTAGGTTGTTGGTCTACATCTACATACATACTCCGCAATTCACCGTAAGGTGCGTGGCGGAGGGTACACTGTACCACTACTAGGCATTTCCTTTCCTATTCCACTCCCAAATTGAACTAGGAAAAAAAATGCCTATATGCCTCCGTACGAGCCCTAATTTCTCTTATCTTGTCTTTGTGATCTTTACGCGAAATGTAAGTAGGCGGCAGCAAGATCCTACTACACTCAGCTTCAAATTCCGGCCCTCTAAATTTACTTAACAGAAATTCAGGAAAAGAACGTCGTCTTTCTTCCAGCGATCCCCAATTGAGTTGCCAGAGCATTTCCGTGACACTCGCGCATTGGTCGAACCTACCGGTAACAAATCTAGCTGCTCGCCTCTGAACCGCCTCTATGTCTTCCTTTAAACTGATCTGCTGCGGGTCCCAAACACTTGTGTAATACTCAAGACGTGGTCGTACAAGCGTATTATACACGGTCTCCTTTACAGGTGAAGTACATCTTCCCAAAATTCTCCCAATAAACCGAAGTCGGCTGTCTGCCTTACTCACAACTGTCCTTACATGTTCGTTCCATTTCATATCGCTCTGCAATGTTACGCCTAGATATTTGAACGACGCGACAGCATCAAGAAGCTCACTAGTAATACTGTATTCGAACATTATGGCATTGTTTTTTCTACTCATGCGCATCACCTTACATTTTTGAGAGCTAGCTGCCAAGCTTCGCACCAACTAGAAATTTTGTCTAAGTCATCCTGTATGCTATTACAGTCAGTTACAGACGACACCCTCCCATACACCACAGCATCATCAGCAAACAGCCGCAAATTACAACTTCCTCTGTCCATCAGATCAATTATATAGATAGAAAATAATAGCGGTAATAACACAGTCCCCTGGGGCACGCCTGACGATACACTCGTCTCTGATGAACACTCGCCGTCGAGAACAACGTACTGCGTTCTATTACTTAGGAAGTCTTCCAGCCAGTCACAAATCTGTGAACCTATTCCATAAGCTCGTATCTTCGTTAGCAGTCTGCAGTGTGGCGCCGCGTCGAATGCTTTTTTGAAGTCGAGAAAAACACAATCCGCCTGTTGCCCTTCGTCCATGGCTCTCAAGAGGTCATGTGAGAAAAGGGCAAGCTGAGTTTCACATGAACGATGTTTCCTAAACCCGTGCTGATTCACGGAAAGAGGCTTTTCTGTTTCAAGGAAATTTACTATATTCGAACTGAGAATATGCTCCAAAATTCAACATGAAACTGATGTCAACGATATTGGCCTGTAATTGTATTGGTCAGTTCTCTTTCCTTTCCTATACACGGGAGTCACCTGCGCTTTTTTCCAATCACTAGGAACTTTGCGATGAATTAAAGATTCACGATAAATGCAAGCTAAGGGGGCCAACGCCGCAGAATAGTCTTTGTAAAACCGAACTGGTATTCCATCCGGACCAGCAGACTTTTTCGTATTTAGCTCTCTCAGCTGCTTCTCTACACCGCAAAAATACTTATTGCTATGTCCCCCATTTCGGAATTAGTACGTTGATCAAATGATGGTACATTTGTGCGGTCCTCCTGCGTGAGAGAATTCTTAAAGGTTAAATTTAGACCTTCATCTTTCCGTTTGCTTTCTTCTATTTCTGCCCCGGAATGATCAACGAGTGACTGGACAGTGGGCTTTGACCCGCTTATCGATTTTACATAGGACCAGAATTTTTTCGGGTTCTCGGAAAGATCTTTTGCTAAGGTGCTTCGCGCATCGATCTTTTTATAGACGCACGAATCTCTACTAACTTTTGCCTGTCATCATTTGCGTGTTCTTTTTTGAATCGAGAGTGCAACAACCTCTGCTTTCTCAGCAGCTTTCTAACATCTGGAGGAATTCCCTCACAAAATACCTGCGACCCATCAAAATCCGTTGGTACCAAATGTTCAAATGTTTGTACAGCTTATGGGACTTAACTACGGGGTCATCAGTCCCGCCGGCCACGGTGGCCGAGGCGACTGAGGCGCTCCAGTCACGGTCTGCACGGCCACTACGGCCGGGGGTTCGAATCCCCCCTCGGGCATGGATATTTGTGCCGTCCTTAGCATAAGGTAGTTCATAAGTAGTTTGTAAGTTTAGGGACTCATGACCCCGTAGTTAAGTCCCATAAGCTCTACAAACATTGAACATTTTCATCAGTCCCTAAACTTACTACTTATGAACTAGCTAAGACTAAGTACGGCACAAATATTCATGCCCGAGGGGGGATTCGAACCACCCCCCCCCCCCGTAGTGGCCGTGCAGACCGAGACTGGAGCGCCTCAGTCCCCTCAGCCACCGCGGCCGGCCCGTTGGTACCATACTTGGTGTTCCCCTTGTTAGTGTTTTGGGAAAAGCATTTCTTATTGTAGATTGTGCGGGATGTTTAGTAGGCGTATCGTTCCCTAAGTACTTCCTTGTCCAGTCAATTTTTCATTATGATCTCATCTAGGTACTTGAATTTGTCCACCCGGACAATGACCCCATATTTAGTACGAATTTTGGTTTTAATGTTAGTCATGACTTCTGTCTTCTCAAATGATATTTGCAGACCAGTTTGTTCAGCGATTTCTTTTAACAGTTCGATTTGAACTCTAGCGGTGTCTATGTTGTCTGACAGAATGGCAATGTCGTCAGCAAATGCCAAGCAGTCCACCTCGATCCCCTTCGATTTGGTTCCAATTCGTAACGGACTGTAGTTGATTTCCATTAATCTTTCGCGGCAGGTTCTAAAAATGATCAAATGTTTGTGAAGCTTATGGGACGTAACTGCGGGGTCATCAGTCCCTAAACTTACAAACTACCTTACACTAAAGACAGCACAAACATCCATTCCCGAGGGGAGATTCGAATCCCCGACGGGGAACGCCCTCGCGCATTGCAGCATAGTGCCTCAATACGCTCGGCTGCTCCGCCGCGTCGGGCCAAGTTTGGATGACCTTTTCAAGTACGCAGTTGAAAAACGTTGGAGACAGACCATCACCTAGCCCGACCGCTGTTTTGATCTCAAAGGAACCCGAAAGACAACCAAGGAATTTTACACATTGGATTTTGTACCCGTTAGGGTAGCTGTAATTAATTCCTGCAGTTTAAGGTCAACTCCGAACTTATTTCTTTTAGTGGTGAGGTGCTGCATCTGTAAAGAGAAATTAATACAGAGCACTAATGCGACAGTCTCTACAGTTTTAAAGGGATGAAAAGCTGCGTATGGCTGGGCTCCCGGTTAAGCCCGTTTTAAACGATGAACGAACTTGTAATAGATTGATAACGCGTTAATGGCGGCCATCTGTCGTTTGAACGGGTGCACTAGTATGATCGCGCTAGTATCGAAGCGCGATAATTATAGCGATAAAGAAATAGGGCCAGTTCTAAATTCAATACCAGTGGGTTCACTGCGCATGCGATAGCTAGTAGCTGTCAGCTGCAGTCACCGCTCCAGTTAGTCCCCATTTTCCTTCGTATTTACGTATATTTTGTCGAAGTTTATGATCAGAATGTATTCCACAATGTATTTCTAATGACGGCATTCACACTGTCCGTCACCGGACCGTCACCTCACAACAACGTCACGTTAAGCTTTTTCGAGAAGAATGTTTTGATTGAACGGTCGTCTGCTGATATCGGAAGTTACCTATTTTCGTCTCGCGATTTTCATATTTTAGTCGACGATTACACGGTTTGCACGCAAATTTGTCTTATTAATCTTTATTTTATGATTATATTTTGGATTAGCGGTACATTGTAAATGTTTCATGACGACTTAAATATTTTTCTCAATTGAGCGTCTTCCTAAAAGTGAGGTCGTATATCTGAAACCGAAAAATGGTTTATGTTTTGCAATACTGTAACAGAAAAGACTGAAACCAATAGTTTTTTTTTGAATAAAATTGTAATTTGATGATGCAATTTTCATTAAATAGCATTTTAAATGAAAAAGTCAGTCCAAATGAAAGACAAAAATTCAGTTTTGCATGACGTTATTAACAACGTCAGTGGGCAAATCGTAGTAGATAAACTAAACAAGGTCTATTTATACTCTTATAAATATTGTTTGATGTGTTCACATGTTTATTTTTTTCGCTTGAAAATAGATGTCAATGTTTTAAAATGTTTCATTTCCCAGCACTTTACCACACTAAGTTGACCAAAAACATACATTGCAAGGTTTTCTTTGGTCGTCAGTAACATTTAGCTTTGTTTCCTCAATTCCAGTATTAAACTATGACTTCCTACATAACAGATCGCCTGTCATAACCTAACTCTGAACATCGGGTATTACTGTCCGATTACGTTTATCGTCTAAACACACTACCACAAGATCTTGCATGAGTTTGTAGTTCAGGGCTAGTACGCTAGGAGCGCTTCAGAAGGCTATTATCTCTCTTGTTCGCTTTCGTTCATCGTTTAAAAAGGGCTTTAGAGGCGGGGCGGCCAGAACGAGAAGTGAGGGGGGTCGCGCGTAGGCAGCAGTCGCTGCTGAAACGTTTACGAGTTCACGCGGAACAGCTCGGCCCATGTGTGATTCAGTTCCAAATAAACCAATCTATTTGAACTGAAGTCTTATTTCACAGAGTAGCGGCGTACACAGCGGATTTCTTAAATTTTAATAAAGAGAAAGCAAAATGTTCGAATTGAGGGCCGAGTTATCGTGATGTGTCTAGGCAGAACGAGTTCCCTTGTGTAACACAGCACACACTTGCTACTCCCCACGGAACATTACATCATTTTACACTTACATTATTTTTAAAACTTACAGTTGCACCCAGTCATTGCCAAAATTACTATCATCTTGAAGAGCATTTATAAAAATTTCGAATTCTTAGCTGAAAGGCGTTTGATCATACAATGTAAGCTTTCACGGCCGGCGTCAACTTCATTTAAAACTTCCGGGCTCATAAGCCGGGTCGATTTGTAAAACTGTCTCCTAACGTTTCATCTTCAGCCGCGGAAGACATCTTCAGAGGTAGAGTGGAGAATTGCGATGAGAACTTGAAGGAGCGCCGTATATATAGGCGATGCAGAGGGCACCACAAGACATCACGTGACGTCGGCACTCTCTGGTATTGCCAACTTTCTTAGCAGAGAAGAATCGATTGTCATTCCGCTGGTGTAAAGCAGAAGTCCAAATTCTGTCTAATTTAACGGCTTCCTCTTTCCTGTTAAAATTATTGCGATGTTTATAGACCTCGATTGCTTCTCTAAATGTGCGCGCATGATAGTGCGAAGTTTTTGAGATGACACTAGTTTCATTAAATTTAATTTCATAGTTGCCTTCTTCGTATACATATTCCGTGTGCCCCAAGTGGCAATTCCTTTTTATGTTCGCCCAGACGAGTCTTGACGAGTAGCCGACGTCACGTGATCTTGTCCTCTGCATCGCCTACATATACGGCGCTCCTTTGAAGTTCTCATCGCAGTTCGCCACTCTACCTCTGAGGATGTCTTCTGCAGCCGAAGATGAAACATTAGGGAAAAGTTTTACAAATCGACCACGGCTTATGAGCCCGGAAGTTTTAAATGAAGTCTTCGCTAAAAGTTCCATTTTCGTTTATAGCTACATTTTTATTTAATTCTACTTTACGTTTACTTTGAAAATGGCATAGTTTATGAACAACTATGACATTTCCTTTCATAAGCTGGTCATTTCTTAACAGGATGACTGCCACCACCTCTCCTGCAGTCTTTTATTGGTTTTGTTTTACATCCACACGTTTCCTGTCTACTCCTGACGTAGCACTTGTTACGACGTCCAAGTGACCCGGTTCTGAATTAATAACAATCATTTTGTTTAATTTATTACTGTTTTATATTTTGCAAGCTTTATCCACATAATACCACTGAATTTGTCTATATCATGGTGTGACACAGACCATGTCATATGACGCCTAAACAATGAGATGTGTGAAAAACAGACTCTTCCATAAGCTGAGCGCAAATAATCCTAGATTCATTCAGTGCGTAGAAATGAAAGCACTTCCAAAAAGCATCAAGCGCAACTTCTAATGATTTCTAAAATGTTTCCTCGATTTTATGTTTAGAGTCTAATATTTAGCAAATCACTCGTCTGCAGGGTAATAAGACGTTTAAAGCAGTTCTATGTAAGGGAATTCCATCGTTTATGAAATAGCGGTTTTTACTAGTACATATTGAAAATAATATTACACAAAAAATTTTGTCCAAATATATAGATGGCGTGGTGTCTTTTCTTTCCAACATGCATATCCGACCACGTCATCCGTATCGTTCACTTGTTTGTCAGCCATGTAAATACAGGTAAGTGCAGGCTTTGGTGCCCGGGTGACCAAGTGACTAAGGTGAGCGCTAACCCAGAGTGAGGAATACCCGGGTTTGAATCCCTGCCCGGCAAAAATTTTCAGTTGTTGCCCGCGAATTACTTCAGCGCCCTAATGCACCAAAGATAATCTCTTCCCATATTTTTTCCTCTTCCTTCCCCTTCATAAAAGGTGGTTTATAGTGATTTGTGGTGTGGATGGGAGTTGTGCAGCACTGTTAATATAGAATATTGGGCACACAACCAGGATTTGCCAGGCGTACACAAATTTCCGGGACAAGCGACACCCTTTCCTGTTCTGCTCACAGGAAGTTGCCCATTACGGGCGAGAGTGGTTCGTAGCAGCCACTTACCCTTTGAGTCGGAAATCACTCTAAGAGGACGGGGAATAACGTCAAGATGACAGCAGTGAAAACTTATACAAAGACGACGCGAAGTGCATCCGCGAGACTAAGTCATTTAATTCTAATCTAATGATGGACACTTCCTCTGCAAGAAACAGTGGAGGGGAATCTTGGATCTGTGAGTAGATTTTACTGTGAAAGTGGTTGTCGGAAGCTGTGTTGAAATTCACTGCACTGGGTGCGCTGCTAATCGTGTACGCGACTGCGGTGCTAAATGGATTAATCAGTACAGAATCTAAAATTAAATGTCTGTCTGCATTTGACGGGTAGTCAGACACTTTTAATTATAATTTCTCACAAAATTAAGCTACGACCGCGAAACTTGTGTAACAGTGCTGTAACACTACAGTGGATATTATGCAACACACAAGCCTTCACAACACGAACTAATGAAAGCCGAATGTACCGCAGAGCACCACCGCAATGTTAATACACCCATACAGGGTTGGTTTGACCGTGCCGTGCGTTCTAATAGACAAGGTATCGGTAGTTAACTTCGTATCTGAAGATTTAGTTTCTACAGGAAAAATTTCAAGAATAATGCAACCAGAATTAGACTAAAGTGAAAGTTAAATGAACTGTAACCAGAAATCATAACGGTCGCCATCTCTAATAAGGGAATAAATACCTATCTCACATAGTAACTCAAAAGTAAGCAATACTATTTTAAGCCTATACTAGGTATTCATGCTGTTAAAACATTTGAAGACAGAGAGATTGCCATGAGACTAAATATTTTCAACATAATCCGGTATAAAGCACTACTGTTCATTAGTGAAACTGTTTAAATAATAAGGTTCCTTACAGTAATGTACGTTGTCTATGAGACAGTAAAACTCGTTCCTACACTGCTCAGAAACTCTGACTGTAATGTAATTTAGGCACAGCAAAACCTAACCAGTTTGGATGAATAGTAAACTAGCAATATCCTTTAAAATTAGCATGCCAGAAGGAAATATTTTCAGCCTTTTGTTCCTATACAATATAAAGTATTTTGAATATCGGCTGACACAGGTTCTTTTTGATTCAAGTGGGACATTAATATGTACTATCAAGTTGTGCATTTACTATAGAATTAACAATTTTAAAAAGCACGTTATTAACCAAAATACACCAAAGTGTCAACAATCCGACCACATCATTAATATACCTTACCTTAAAGTTTATGTGACTGACATAACACTGCAAATTTTGGCTGTTTGACTTTAAAGAATCTTATGAAAATTGTTTGAGGGTCAAAAAAATTTTTTTAACGTTGTTGAATTAAACTGTAAGTACTGTTTTTGGTAATTAAGCAAACAAATGAAACTGTAACTTTGTCCATGAAAGCAAGTAATACTACAGATTGTTTCTTTAATACTTTACCAAGCAAGAAATTAAACATTTTAAAATAACTTCTCTGATACTAATTTCGACTGGGTAAGAAATATTGAAATTAATAACCACATTATCACTTACAAGATTTGCACTCTGTGCTAGTCTTTAGTACACAAAAGTACTGTCATTCTTTTCAAAAAAATGTTCAAATGTTTATTAAGCTTAAGGGATTTAACTACGGGGCCATCAGTCCCTAAACTTACAAACTACTTATGAACTACCTACAACTAAGGACGGCAAAAATATCCATGCCCGAGGGGGGGATTCGAACCCCCGACCGCAGTGGCCGTGCAGACCGTGACTGAAGCGCCTCAGTCCCAACGGGCACCGCGGCCGGCTGTCATTCTTTTAAGCAAATATTTAAAACAGTAATACTCCTCGGGGTCCGGGTAATTTATCACTAGGAAAAGGACCCTGCTTGGAAATATGTCATGCAAAAGTCAATGTTCTATACACTTCTTTCAGTCAAGAAAATATATTGAAACTTCAGAACAACACTGCTGGTTCATGCATTTAGTTCAATGATAAGAATACTTTACTTGAAGTATCGTCGGTAGTTAATTCGAAAATTTGGCGACTTAGCAAATTGGCGATAACACGCCCTTTGGCTAATGTGGCAACAAGCTCAGTTATCCTCTTCTTGGCGATGACGAATTTGCATTATGAGCTCAATAAACATAGCCGCTAACAATGAATGGTCACACACCTTCACCCGAGGCTACTTTTTTTCCGAATAAGGTTGAATTAGTCTCCAAAATCCACTGCTTTTCACAGTCAGCTTAACTTGGTTCCATCACAGACAGCGAACCAACTATTAGTCTCGGGCCCATCAGCTGACACACCGGTTCCAGAACATACTCGCGCCAAACCACCACCTTTTAGCATACGCCAGCCACCTTTCCGTTGCAGAGTGAAATAATACACCTCTTATACGTAACTTTAAAATTACCCTAGCATGAACCAGCCAAAACATTGCATAATTTGTACAACATAGTTCACAAAAATAATTAATTGAACATTTTTATAATATCACATGTATTTCATTACAAAAAATATTTCAAAATTCCAACAGAAGAGATACAGATTACTACATCAAAGATAAATGTACAGATACAATGTCGCATTGAAATACTAGTAAATAATCGATACCTTGAAAGTCAAAGTAAATAGATAATTGATAAATGAATAATACAACGTTGAAAGGTGAAATAAAAGGAGAGAGGGGAAAACCTATAGTGTTACAGTGTGAATCTTTCTCAAAATATATACCTTTCAGTGAGTCACATTTTCTCTGACAATGGATAACTATACAGAGGCATTAGTTATGTCTGTATGTTTGCTGTTCAGGAATCGTTCAACGTCTAAAATCACCTCTTCATCATTCCTTAAATACCTGTTATGCATGGATTCTTCATTCCAGGAAAGATGGTGCATACGGGGGTGAGTCAAAATATGATAGTACAAAGAGTACAGTATGTATGGTTCTTTTCAAACACATTTATGTTGGAGAGCAAAAACACTCCCGTCGAAAACTTCAGATGGTGCTGTGTCTTAATAGCCTCCCGTGACTTAGTCAATTAATTTCTACAGGATCTTCTCGTGATAGTTGGGTGCTTACCATTAAAATGTTTGCATCACAGCAATCTCGAAATTCACTCGGTATCAGCTTGCCTGACGATGGCTGGACCTTCACGTTGTGAATCCATTTGCTCTCAGTGCTTGCCACCTGCTTTCATGTGGTGCTCATGGCGTTACACTCAGCACTCCATCATTGCGATCAGACGGCGGAAGAAGTCATTTGAAGTGACTTGACACAGCTTCATTCCGTGTGCTCTCTTGGTTTAGCACACTGCTTGTGTTAGCAATTGCAGAACGCAGTGGATGGCATCTCTTGTCATTTTCAAATGTCGCCCAAATGTTGCATGACTGAGCTTCGCTTTAGTCTTCTTTCAGAGATTTCTAATTCCACAGCTGTTTTCAATCAAGATACAAAGATTGTACAACATTACTGGCAGTGGATATTCACTTATATCACTGTTGGACTCATTATGCAGGGCAAGTGGCATACGTGAAGCAATACTGGTCCGATCCTTATCGTCGATGATAGCGTAAAGCAAGGCAAAAACAGCCAGCAGATATAAGGGGAGAAGGACACGAACAGTCCTTAAGACAACGATGACAAAGATTTGTCTTGGGATAAAGCGCTCGACTGGAAACCGAAGGGTCGCGGATTCAAAACCCGGTCGGACCTCGGATTTTTTCAGTCTGCGTTTTAACCCGTCCTTCACCTCTCAACGATGTGAGGAGTCGCCAGAAACGACGCGTGGTTCGGATTCCACGTTAAGCTGTAGGTCCCCTTTCCCCGGTTGGATAACTGGGGTAGACTAGGTACACGCAAGTCGCCGAAGTGGCGTCCAATTGAAAGACTTGCACCAGGCCAATGAACTTCACGAAATTATTATTATTACCTTTGTTATTCAATCTATATACTGAGTAAGCAAAAAAGCAGGAATTTGGAAAGGGGATTAAAGGTCACGAAGGAGAAATATGAGCATTCTGGATTAAAGCAAAAAAGAAAAAGAAAATCGTAGATCTCAACTGTCTGGAAATACAGGGCTACTTTTCGATTAGTCTCTTAACCTCTGAAGCGGCTCTGTAAACTATATTGAAATAGAGACTGAAATATTTTTGCACAACATTCTAATGTCAGTCATGATGAATGGTCCACCATAATCTTCTCAAAACATTTAATACTTCAATTAATCAATATTTGAGATTGATCTTTGGACTCGATCATGAAATGAAATGATTACCACGCCTTAACTGTGGGATAACTTCCCAAATAATATGGAAAACATTGAATTTACGTTCTACAATATTTTTATTTATCAGGTCGTTATGAGCCGGCTTTCGGCTTTTTTGGGCCGTTGTCAGACAACTTCGGACTCAACAATAGTCCCCACAACAACAGTGAGAGTACATAGTTATGGAAAGACGGTTTTCCAAAGATGGGTGCATTTTATGATTATGTATCGATAACAGGAAACACGCACGGAATCTATATAAAGACATCTTATTTTACATTGAATTAAAATGTAAAAACTGTTGCATACTATGAGGTAAATATAGTCCTGGTGAGTTATGCTACCAGCATAATGTAAATCCCAAGTTACGTTTACTTATGAAAGAGCTAGGAATTTATGAAACAAAAATTGTTGTATTGATCAGTCTGTTGTATGGACCGAAGGGAAAATGGGTTGGAGAATTCAAAAACAGATGGGGTGGGGGTAGAGGGAAAATGGCTTACGGAAGAAACGAGTATGTGGAATGTGTGTATACAACAGTTACGACAAAAATATTCACATATGGTGAAACCAATATTAAGAAGCTGGAATTAGTTTAATAAAGGTGAATCATGAAACTGATTTTTTTTTTTCATTAAGGCCTAAGTCAAGATTCTTCTAAATATAATTGTTAAAAGCCATAACTTGTAATATTGTTTATTTTTTGCCCTTAGTTCCCCATGGAGTACATCACATTTAACCTCATAAGAATGACATTCAATCAGCAAAGGTAAGCAAAAGCAGAATATTTCTTTTTCTGTCTTCCCATCTTAAGAATCTATACCAGAAACAGAAAATAAGAGTACAAATTAGGAATGAAATGACAGAGGAAAGCACAATAGGTAGGGGAGTGAGGCAAGGTTGCTGTCTGTCCCCACTACTGTTTCACATGTACCTGGAACACATTATGCAGAAATTTATGAAACAAAACAGAGGTGAATGGGTCGGTGGTAGGAGAATAGAAGGTATTTGATTCGCCGATGATATGGTATTACTGACAGAGAGCGAAGAACTATGATTGAAATGTTAAATGATTTCAGTAAGACCTGTGACGAATATGGAATGAAAATTAATAAGAAAAAGACAAAATGTATGGTTATAAACGCAAGAAAAGTAGGAACAACAATAAGGCTAGGTCAGGAAGTAATAGAAAAAGTTAGTGCTTTCAAATACCTGGGAAGCATAAGTACAGAAGATATGAGATGCCACAAGGAAGTGAAAACCCGCATAGCAATTGCCAAGGAGGCATGAAATAAGAAGAGGAAGTTTCTATGCAGCCTTATTTACAGGAATCTGAGGAAGAGACAGACAAAATGTTTTATATGGAGTGTTGCACTATATGACTCTGAGACATGGACATTGAGAAAAGAGGACGAAAGAAGATTGGAAGCATTCGAGATGTGGACTTGGAGGAGGAGGGAAGGGATAAAGTTGGTAGACAAAGCGAGGAATGAGGACGTGTTGAAAGGAGTGAAACGGAATTGGCTTGGACATTGGGTGAGAAGAGATTGTCTGCAGGTGCATGCTTTAGAGGGAACAGTGAATGGAAGAAGAAGAAGAAGAAGAAGAAGAAGAAGACGCAGAAGATAACAGAGGGTTGACAGTATAAAGATAGGAAACAGGTACGAGAAAACAGAGAGGGTAGCAAACGACAGGACTGCATGGAGAGCTGCACGTGAAGACCTGCGGTAGGGCAGAACACTGATGATGATGACATCTTTTCGTGCTCAGTGAGTTTAGTATTTATAGCCCTATCTAACTGACATACAATTTGCGACATACATTGCAGGTAATTTAATAAAGGCCACTCAGTTCTAAAGGTGGAATTTTGTCTTTACTGTTGAACAAAACGTGGGGAAGACTATTTCTAGTATAAAATCCTGGATTATATTTTCTACATTTCAATTTGCTGGCAAATTAGTCGAAGAGTTAGAGTCATTGGTTAAAACAAAAGCAAAATTATACCCAAAATATAGAATACCTATCTCAGTTGCACTGGTGAAAAAACTAAAAGTTGTATCGAGTCCACCTACTACTAAGTTAGCTTCATTTGATGTGACTAGTTAATTCTCCAATATTACGGTTGGGAAAGCCATGGATATTTTAATACAATGCTGATATAAAAAAGTATCTAGTTGAGGCAGAGGATATGATGGTAACTGAGACATGCTTAAACTATTTTCAGTTCCAACAGACTCTGTACACTTAGTCACATGGGTTAACAGTGGCTTCCTCTCTGAGCCTCTTATTAGCTCAAATGTTCATGGATAACTTCCAACAGACATTTCTGGTGAAAGAGTCCCTCTGTTCTAAAAGTTGATACTGGACTAGGTATTAGATGTTTTGTGTTTGTGGACAGATATCACCAAATAGCGAAATAAATTTTTACAAAATCTGTATTCACTATTCACAACATTGTCAAATGTAGTTTACGATGAGGTTGGGAGATAACACTATCATCTTTTTGGACCTTACGATTAGTAAACAAAACATTTAAGATGTACAAAAAGGCGTCTAATATAGAAGCAGTAAAACCGGGCAGTTTCCAGTATAACTTAAAGTATATTAAGCATATTAAGTTATATATATTACTGTATATACTGTACTGTATATACTGTATATTACTGTGTATATTAATATTGTTATTTATAAGTCATATATATATATATATATATATATATATATATATATATATATATATATATATATATATATAACTTAAAAATAACAATAAAAAATTGGATTTTGCAAGCAAACTGAAAACAAGTTAAGAAATAACAAACAGCAATTGTTATAGACCAACCCTAAGTGACAACACACTCAACAGAAAAGGAGTCAAAGGATAAGAGTGCTTCAGTATTTTCCTCATCAAGCACAAAGACACACACTGATAAAAAATAGGCCTCATACTGTAAGACTTCACAGGAACTTGACATCAAACTGAAATCTAGAAAATATCTTCCTGCATTTTACACTAGAAATAGTGTTGCCCACATTTTGTTTAACAGTAAATACAAAACTCACCTTTAGAACGAATTCGATTTAGTAGAATTACGTGCATCCTGTGAGGCAAATTATATGTAGGTCAGCCAAGTAGGGCTATAAGTACTAGACTGACTGAACATGAAATGAGCTGGATACGAATAAGAAAGATTCTCCCTTTGCTTGCCATTTTCTGAATGAATGTCATTCTTTATGGCGTTAAACATGATTTACTCCACGGGGGAACTGAAGGCAGGGTATTCACATTATTACAAATTCGATCTATTATAAACACTTTTCTAAGAGTCGTCATGTAGTCCTTAATGACCAAACTTTATTTCATGATTCACTTTAATGGTAGCTTCTTAATATTTGTTTCACCATATGTTAATAATTTTGTTGTAGCTGTTCCATTGCCACATTTTATAGACTCCTTTCTCCCCTCAGCCACTGTCCCTCAACCGCCACCGCATCGCCTTTTGGATTCTTCAACATATTTTCCATTCTGTCCATATAACACACTGCTCACCAATACAACAAATTTTCTTTCCTGTTGTTGTTGTCGTCTTCAGTCCGAAGATAGGTTTGCTGCAGCTCTCCACCCTACTCTATCCTGAGCAAGCCTCTTCAACTCCTCATAAGAATGGCAACTTACTTCCATTTGCGTTTGCTTACTACATTCATCTCTTGGTCTCCCTCTGCGATTTTTACCCCACACACTTCCCTCCAACGCTAAATTCACGATTCCTTGATGTCTAAGAATATGTCCAGCCAATCCCTACTTTTAGTTAAGGTATGCCAAAAATTCCTTTTCTACCCAATTCTGTTCAGTACCTACTCATTAATTACGCGATTCCTCCACATAATCTTGGGCATTTTTGTGTAGCACCACATTTCAAAAACTTCTATCCTCTTCCTGTCCGCATTGTTTATCGTCCATGTTTCACTCTCATACAAGGCGGCACTGCCCATAAATGTCTTCAGAAAAGACTTCCTTACGCTTAAATTAATATTTGCTGTTAACAAATTTCTCTTTTTGAAAAACTCATTTCTTCCCATTGCCATTCTGCGTTTTATATCCTCTGTGCTGCGACCATCATATGTTATTTTACTACCCAAGTAACAAAACTCATCTACCACCTTTATTGTATCGTTACCTAATCTGATTATTTCAACATCGCCTAATTTTCTTAGACTGCACTCCATTACTATGGTTTTGATCTTGTTAATGTTCATCTTATACGCACTTTTCAACACACTATCTATTCCGTTCAAGTGCTCTTCCAGGTACTTTGCAGCCTCTGACAGAATTACAGTGTTATCGCATTGTTTTTATTTCTTCACCCTGAACTTTAATTCCTTCTCAAAATTTCTCCTTGCTTTCTTTTATAGCTTGCTCAATGTACGAGTTGAATAGCGTTGGAGAAAGGCTACAACCCTGTCTTACTCTGTTCCCAACCACTGAATTCCTTCCATGCCCTTCAACTCTAATAAAAGCTGTTTGGTTGATATTCAAGTTGTAAATAACCGTCCTTTCCCTATATTTTACCGCTGGTGTTCCAATCAACATTGTCAAAAGCTTTCTCCAAATTTACAAAAGCTACAAATGTAAGTTTGATTTCTTTAATCTATATTCTAAGTTAAGCCGTAAAGTGAGTACTGCCTCCCATGTTCCTACATTTCTCCTGAATCCAAACTGATCTTCCCCGAGCTTGGCTTCTACCAGCTTTTTCATCCTACTGTAAATAATTCGTGTTAAAATTTTACAACTATTACTTATTAAACTGATTTTCACACCTGTCTGCGCCTGCCTTCTTTGAATGGGGGATTATTACAATTCTGAGGGGATTTACCCTGTCTCATAAGTCGTATGCACCGGGTGAAAGTTTTGTCATGTCTGGTTTCCACAGACTTCACTAGATGTCATCCACTCCAAGGGCCTTGTTTCGACTTAGGTCTTTCAGTGTTCTGTCCAATTCTTGTCTTAGTATAGTATCTCCTATTTCATCTTCATCTACTTCCTCTTCCCTTCCTACAATATTTTCTTTAAGTTCATTCCTTTTGTAGAATCCCTCTATATACTCTTTCCACTTTTCTGCTTTCCCTTCTTTGCTGAGAACTGGTTTTCCATCTGAGTTCTTTATATTCATACAGCTTTCTTGTCTCTAAATGTCTCTTATTTTCCTGTAAGCGGTATCTGTCTTTCCCTAGACCTGAATTTGCCTTCTAACCACTCCTGCTTAGCTGTTCTGTACTATCTGTCAATCTCATTTCTTAGTCGTCTGTACTCCATTTTGCCTGATCCATTTACTGCATTTTTATATTTTCTCCTTTCATGAATTAAATTTAGTATTTCCTGTGATATCCAAGGACATATTGTAGGTACTGTGTTTATACCTTTTGCGCCCTCTGCTGCCTTCTCTATATCATCTCTCAATGCTGCCCATTCCTCTTCCACTGTTTTATTTCTCACCGGTTTTGTCAACTGTTGCCTAAAGCTCCCTCTTCAGCTTTCAATAAGATGTGGTCAGAGTCTATATCTGCCCTTGGGTATGTTTTACAGTTGAAAACTCGGTTCCGAAATCTCTGTTTTTCCATTATAAAATCTATCTGGTACCTTCCGGCGTCTTCTGGTCTCTTCCACGTCTGAAACCTTCTGTCGTAATTCTTAAACTAGGTGATTTGTTATGATGATGTTTTGTTACGTGCAAAATTCTACCAGGTGGCTTTCTAGCCCTTTAAGTACATTTTAAAGTCATTTAACGTATTTTATTCAAATGCTTCTTTGGGATTTAAACTACGTTAGCGCCACAATTCAACACGACAATATTTACCTCATACCATCTAAGCCGCGGTGGAGTAGCCGAGCGGTCTAAAGCGTCTCACTGCGGAGCGCGCGGTTGCTCGCCGTGGAGGTTCGAGTCCTCCCTGGGGAATGGGTGTGTGTGTTGTCCTTAGGTTAGTTTACCTAGGTTTAAGTAGTTTGTAAGCTACGGACTGATGACCACGCAGTTTGGTCCGATAGATTTACAAACATTTGAACATTTCATACCATCCAACAATTTTCACATTTAATCTGAATGTAATATAACAGATATTTATTTTGATTCCGTCTATGTTTCCTGTTATTGATACATAATCACAAAATTCAGATATATTTGGAAACCACGTTTGCGTAACTTTGCACATTCTGTGGTACTGTGTGGAACATCTGTTCAGTATTGAGTTATCTGACGATGGCCTAAAAAATCCGAAGCCAATTCGTAACGACCTAATAAACAAAAATATTTTGTAACATAAATACAACCTATTCTGGATCTTAATATATATTTTCTCCTCAAATGACCTAATAAATAAAAATATTTTGAAAAATAAATACAACCTATTCAAGATTTTAATATCTCTATGTTCCTCTAAACACTGAGGGAATATTCCATAAATTACAATGTTTGATTGCTTTTAACGTAACCAAAACTCGTATTTACTTGCAGATTAACAAATGTAACCACTTATTCTTCTCATTTCAATTTTTCGTTATTTCTTTCGCTACTTTTCTTCAGGTACCAGAGGCACCCTGTTATCGGTGGCATTGCTCCCATTCACACAGCCTGCTGGTTCCGTTCCCTGGATTAAACAACGTAATCCGCGATGTGTCGCAGTTGCCAACAATACATCGGTCGCTGCAGCGGTCCATGCCGTTGCTTAGCACCAGTTTCAGATGAATCTAATGACGAGCAACATGAATTTTTCTGCCCTCATTCAACAAAACCTTAAGAAAATCAAGAAATTCTGAAAGACACGGAGTGAAAATAGCAGTCAGAGAGGTAATAATCGGCCAACATTAATTTCTGCTACTCGTTGGCACACAAAGCATATCCGTCAAACTGACTGCGTGTATCAACTGACGTAAAACGTAAACGCTCAAGACGAATTTTGTTGTATGACTATGGAAATCTTCAACATTGCATTCATATTCAAGTTAGTATGTTTTTGCAAAGCAGTAAGAATGTTTCTTACGGCTTTATCTGAGGCACGCAGTATTGAAGAAACTTTAATTTTTAAATCTCGTAATTTCAGGAAAGTCAGAGCTCCACAGATTATACATTCTCTTGTGAAATTGTCGGGTCAATCTAGTGTTCAATACAACCAGCCGGCTTTGACCATGGAGTAGAAATACCACTGTGCTGGCTTTGAGCAAAGACGACTTATGTAACATTTTCCCCGTCGTCGATTGTATCTGTAGTTGCTACGATTCGCAGGTAATGTTACTGTATATAAAAATATTTCTTTGCATTGCGTAGTTACGTAAGCAATGGTAAATTGAAATAAGTGTGGGTTTCTCAAATAATATGAGAGAATGGTGAAGAACGGGTTGAATTTTACTTCCGGCAGAGGCGTCGAAGTGTGCTAATGTTGGCAAAGATAAGTAATTTCATACCGGAAAAGGGATATACAAAAACCTCTCTGCTATACAGCAGAAACATCATTGATTATTTCATGCTCGTTCCTCGCATTCTATGTGACAGGGATTTCAAAGCTCATTCTACGATCGTTGCCAATTTCAGAACACTATTATATCCAATAACTTACGGCATTCGAAAATTGCAAAAGAAAATAAACTAATCTTGGAATCGGTAACTAGAAGTGACCTATATATTTTCTGTAGGTTGAACTTGCTAACTATAAATAAATAATATAGCTCAATTCTAGTTATCATATCACTTCTTCGCATTTAATAATAATAATAATTTGCTGTTGATATCTTTTGAATGACTGCAACAATTCTACATAGGTCAAAGTCAGTTTTTTTCTGTTTTTGTTATGTTCGTGATACAATATTGGAAATAATACTTCTTCCAAAATTTTTTATGCGTTTCAATTCCTTTTCCAAGACCACAATTCCAGGTTTTCCCACGGTAATTCCTGTTCTCCTAATCTTCCACATAGTGAAAATGTCTGTTGGATACTGGAGGGACAATTGGCCCAGGTATACCAACCCCCAGCTATACTAGATAAACTTTGGCAAAATGTGACACAGCATGCACTGCTATAGCATACCACATCTGCATCTACATGGGATACTCTGCAAATCACAGGTAAGTGCCTGGGAGAGGGTTCGTCGAACCCCATTCATACTATTTATGTCTTATTTCATTCTTGAATAGCGCGTGGGAAGAAAGAAACCTGAATCTCTCCATTCGAGCTCTGATTTCTCGTATTTTATTCTGATGATCATTTTGACCTATGTAAGTGTGAGTCAACAATATATTTTCGCATTCGGAGGAGAATTTTGGCGATTGCAGTTTCGTAAGTAGCCCACGCTGTAGCAATAAACGCCGGTGTTGTAATGATTACCATCCCAGATCCTGTATTATTTCCGTAACGCTGTCTCCCCTGTATCGTGACAATACGAAACGAGCTGCCATTCTCTGGACTCTTTCGATGTCCTCCGTCAAACTCACCTGATAAGGATCCCCAACTCTGGGCAGCAATACTCCAAAAATGGACAGACAACCGTAGTGTATGCAGTTTCTTTAGTACTTTCGTTGCATCTTTTAAGGGATCTGCCAATAAAACGCAGTCTCTGGTTCGCCATTTCCACGACATTATCTACGCGTTCTTTCCAGTTTAAGTATGAAGAAATGGTAATTCCTAGATATTTCGTGGGGTTTACGGCGTTCAATTTTGATTCATTTGCGGAGTTTAATGTATTTCTTTACGTACTCATGTCGACGACTTCACACTTCTCATTATTTAGAGTCAATTGCCACTTTTTACGCCATAATGATATCTTAATTACGTCGTTCAGCAGTTGGTTTTGATCTTCAGATGATTTTACTAGACGGTAAATGACGGCGTCATCTGCAAACAACCTAAGTGAGTGCTCAGATTTTCTCCCAAATCGTTGATGTAAATAAGGAACAGCAGAGGTCAGTAACACAACCCTGTGGAACACCCGATATTATCTGTTTTAGTCGATGCCTCGCATTGATTACTATAAATTGTGTCCCCTCTGACAAGAAATCCCCTATCCAGTCGCAAATTTGGCGCGATATGCCATAATCACGCATTTTGATTAAAAGCCGTTTGTGAGGTAAGGTGTCAATAGCCTTCTGCAAATCTAGAAATACGGAATCAATTTGAGATCTCTTGTCGAGAAACCCCAGGCCTCTCTGATTCAATTCCGAGGTGTGTAGCTACTGTTATAGCCAGCAATGGGGGCAACACTTACTATTGATTTCGTGTTACCCGCTTCGTAAGGGGTGTATTTTCATGTGATCTTTGTACAGTGTGTTATCTCCCAAACAAATCTGGCTGTGATATCTCCAGTCCAACTTGGACAGCCAGTAGTCTCTCTCAAAACGCAGCCGATTGCGTTTGCTTGATAAACTTTTGTCTTGTATGTGGATGACGAGTTACATGTCGACTTCCAAGTGTGGCTTTTTTTCTTCACCCTGCGTATTGGTATAATGTGACCCCGCCTCCTTCTCCAAACACTTTCTACCCCTCCTTTCCAGCTATACATTCTCCAAAGCTTGCACTTTCAGTTTTGCAACAGTCCCCCAGTGAATAAGTTTTCTAATAAAGTTTTGCAAAGTTGCTATCTTGTTCCCGTGAAGTTCCTGACGGAAATCTTGTGACAATATCCGCTCTTGTTTTCAGCTGCTGCAGCTTAATGGCTTAACCATTGGCGCAACATAATCGCTTTTCGTTGATTGCGGGGTGTTATTCCCAATGTCACTTTCCATCCATTAGTTACAACGCAGCCAAGATTTCTCTGAAACCACTTTTAATGCTACATTACCACCAAAAATCTAGAAAGGCAATGTGTTTATTCCTAAAAGTATTAACCAGTATAATTTTAAATGTTTACGCATTGGCTGTAATAAATGTTTTAATTGTACATCTGTAAGTACACGCGGCATGCTACATCACGGTGTGGCATATGTTTCGCAGAAAAAAGAACTGCAGCTATGCCCTCGTGTGGGCTCCAGTGTCTCTAATTTTATCTTCATGGTCTTTGAGGAACTATGCAAAGGACGATGCAATATATTCGTTGACTTTTAGAGAAACTTACGCCCTCGAAACTTTGACAGAAGCTCATACTGTCATGCAGAAAGTCTTCTTTCAGCGACTCGCACCAGAGTTTACCAGTAATTTCCGTGACGCTTTCGCGCTTGGTAAACGAACGTGCAACGAAGTGTGTTGCTCTCCTTTGGACCCTGTCTGTCTTCGCCACCAACCGCATCTGCTACGTATCCAACACTGATGAGCAATATTCACTCATTGGCATTATACAGAAATTAATAAAGTGCATGCTGGGTATTAGAAGGAGGAATAGTAATTATTGGTAGTATAGTCGAATTACAATAAAAATGCCATTTAACATGTCTCCAATTCTTACTAAGTAGAGAGATACAACTGTTAGTATGTAACCAAAATAAACCAAATGTTTGTAAATCTATGGAACTTCTTTGGTTATTAGTCCCTAGGCTTGCAAACTACTGTAAGTTAAACTAACCTAAGGACAAAAAAAAAAAAAAAAAAAACACACACACACACACAATGCGCGAGGGAAGACGCGAACCTACGACGGCGAGCAACCGCGCGCTCCGCATCAAGACGCCTTAGCACGCTCGGACACTTAAACGTAGCGGTGTTTAACCCAATCAAACTTAAGGCAAAGGCGTATGAGGACATTTTTACTGATTCTTCCAACGGTTCCAGCTAGAACAAAATCATATTGAATTAAAAACACAATCTTGTGTACGTCCCACAAGTTTATTTTTATTTGGTTAACCGATTTTGGCTTACAAGGCCATCTTCAGATTTTAAAATATTCCGTCTTGCACTTCCAAAAGAGCCACCCCTGCGTTGGCTTTAAGTGATTTCCGGAAATTACGAAATTTCGCAAGAGTTACGAGGGGCTGCGCGGTTCCGGCCGTGGGCTCTAAGGCGCCTTGCTGCGGATTACGCATTGCTCCCCGTCGGAGGTTCGACTCCTCCCTGTGTGTTTGTGTGTGTGTGTGTGTGTGTGTGTGTGTGTGTGTGTGTTGTTCTTAACATGAGTTAATTAGTTTGTAAGTCCTGGGGGCCGGCCGCGGTGGCCGAGGAGACTGAGGCGCTCCAGTCACGGTCTGCACGGCCACAACGGTCGGGGGTTCTAATCCCCCCTCGGGCATGGATAAGTAGTTTGTAAGTTTAAGGACTGATGACCCCTTAGTTAAGTGCCATAGACCATACAAACATTTGAACCTTTTGAAGTCCTGGGGCTGATGACCAGTTTGGACCAATAGCTTTACAAACATTTGAACATTTGAGTTACGAGGGCGATGCGGAAAGTAGATTTCACAGTTTATTGTGGAGACTTTCATTGCATAATAATGAACAGCGCATACTTCCAGCTGTTTGTCAACATAATTCCACCAGTCACAATCTGCACGGCCGGTACGGTCTGGGGTTCGAATCCCCCTAGGGCATGGATGTTTGTGTCGTCTTTAGTATAAGCTAGTTCATAAGTAGTTTGTAAGTTTAGGGACTGATGACTCCGCAGTTAAGTCCCATAAACTTAACAAACATTTGAAAATTTGAACAAAATAATAAAAACTGGCAACACACCGAATTTGGCAACAAAATTACAAATAATTTTGCAAAAGCTATATTGAATCTGGCTAAAAGGAAGGGATAATCTGCGAAAAAAGGCAACAGACATAAGAGATTAAAACGAAATTTTACAAACAAAACAAAAATTAATATATTATTTAGCAAAAATAGTGCGAAATTTAGCAAAAAATGTTTCTCGTCGTCAACGAATTTAATTACGTTAACCGCGAGCCGCAGCGCCTGTCGACGAAGACACTTTCCATGCTTACCTTCCATTCTCACACTTACAGGTAACAACGCGCACTAGTGTCACCGTAGCCCGGCTGTACCTCGTCACGTGACCAAGTTGGTTCCTGCCGCTGCCGCGTTACCACTTCGCCTTGCCGGGTAATAAGTTGTTTTGTGTACGGTGTCACTGTCGGTAGTGAAACTGTAAACAGTGCAGTCGTTTTCCTCACACATGTTCCCATCATCGAGTTGGCCTCTTTTGAAGTCAGAGATCACGCATTTCACCGATCATTTGTGCCTACCTTCGCAGAACAAACATGATTCACTCGAAGCACAGAATCCATTAATAGACTGGCAATGCCGTATAAAGTATCATTGGTATCACTGAAGTCTCGTCGCCATATTTCTATAACATAAACGCGCGAGGAGTCACAAAAACAGTCGTAAAACTACAGATGAACTTACGTAACAACGGTGTCTTTGGAGTTTTGACGTAATGGTCAATTTGTGTGTTGTGTAAGCTGTAATTTTTCGTACAGCAAACGGAAGATACATACTGTAATGAGGTTATTGATTTGCCGTTTTCATTCCACTTCGACTTTTATATATTTAGTATGGTCTTAATAAAAGAACTATTTGTCGTGGGCGGCGGCGGTGGCCGAGGGGACTGAGGCGCTCCGCCGGCCGCGGTGGCCGAGGAGACTGAGGCGCTCCAGTCACGGTCTGCACGGCCAGTACGGTCGGGGGTTCGAATCCCCCCTCGGGCATGGATAATTGTGTCGTCCTAGCTCGTAACTAGTTCATAAGTAGTTTGTAAGTTTAGGGACTGATGACCCCGTAGTTAAGTCCCATAAGCTTAACAAACATTTGAACACTTTTTTATTAGTCGTGGTTAACACGTATCTTTATTCTTTTGAGTGTTCTTACGGAAAATAATGACTACATTGACACTTAATCTGTTACTAGTTTTGATCAACTTCGGACTTCTCTTTCGATAGTACGACCGTTATAAGTGTGTTGTCAGTCTGACAGTTTTTCGATACAGTCTGCTTTAACCGCATGCAACATGTCCTCATAGCACGATTCAATAATGATATGTGAAATTCAAGTACTACAGAAGTATTAAACGGAAAACATTTTTAAAAGAGAGCATTTTTAAAGTAACTAGTAAAGCTTACGATGTCATTTCGTGTCAGATAATAATATTAGTAGCATACGAAAACTTTTTGGACACGAGGTAATGCAAGATGGCGGCGACATATATCACACAGAAGCAAGCTTGCCCGTCTACTAATGTATATCTGTGACTCGAAGGTATCGTCCAAGACTTCGCATGTCAATTGTGCACTGCACTCGCATCTCGGTGGTAACACGTTCGCAGTGTTGCCAATTTGCACAGTATGTGGTATACTGCACGGTGTACATATTATTTTGTCCAGCCGCGAAATGTATAAGCGTAAAAAACAGCGTACTGTAACCGCGTTTCTGACCGCAGAAATGTGCCTCCCGTTGAAATCCATGGAAAGACATGAAGAACGTACGAAGTTGGATTATTCCTGCTTGTTTGAAGGAAACAGTGGTACTGTCCTCATTGTGTGTGTCAGAGGTCGGAGCGGACAACGGTGTAAGGCAGAGGACGAGACTGACGAATTTCACTATAACCGGGCTGATGAACTCACCAGAGAAAACTGTCGAACACCACGGACACAGGTGTCGGGTAAGTCTGTTTCTGCGGTGGGTCTCTCGAATTCTCACTCCTCACATGAATCTGAGAAGAATACACATTTTTCACCATTCCTTTTCCATTTGGAGCCTGAGAGTGATAGGTTCCTTAGCAATACTTTTACACGTGATGAAAGTCGGTTTTACCATCTTCGCTTCGAAAACAGAAGAGCATGAATGGTGTTCCGCCACAAGGAAGCATTCTCTCTCATTAGCATTCCAATTGGAGGCATATCTTTTACAGTTAGAAACACTGTTACAGCACAACACTCCATCACGTTGACACACTATAGGCCGGCCGCGGTGGCCGAGCGGTCTGCGGCCCACTACGGTCGGGGCTTCGAATCCCCCACCCCCCACCCCTGGGGCATGGATATTTGTGCCGTCCTTAGTATTAGCTAGTTCCTAAATAGTTTGTAAGTTTAGGGACTGATGATCCCGTAGTTAAGTCCCATAATCTGTATAAATATTTCAACATTTTCTGACACACTATAATTTAGAGCACTCTACTAGTGGCGTAAGGTTGCATCTAACTTAAGCGATGCAGGAAATTCATCCGAGTAACATAAGGATAAAGCGAAATTCCCACACTAGGGCAGAAGAAGAAGAAGAAGAAGAAGAAAGCCTTTTACAAATTTTCGTCCTGCGCATACTTCCGGCAGTAAATGGACGTTGAAGACTCAGATGGGTTTTTGTTCTGTACGTCAGTGTGTTTACAGAAGTGCACCTACAAACTTCAGCGGGATGAAGAAGGCGTTTCGAGGAACAAAATGAGCGTAGAATCCCACGCCCGGAAACGTCATCCGACGACGCTACAAGCGTCGATGTTGCTATGGGGATGTCCATCGACAGCCGCCGGTGCCTATAACTTGGACTCTCCGTAGTATCGTTCGATGTTGTTTCCGGGCATGGGTTTCTATGTTCATTTTGTACCTCAAGATGCCTTCAACATCCCCTAAACGTCCGCAAGTATCCGAGCTACCCTAAGAATATTGTGCAGAGGTCAAGCGCGACTATTTACTAAGCAGGAAGACCCGGATTCGAATCCCGGCTGGGCACACGTTTTCATTGATTTCTTTCGATGCCTACTGCGAGCTGGAGTCGAAAATTCCTTTACGTGTCATATGTTCAAATGTTTGTAAATCTATCGGACCAAACTGCGTGGTCATCAGCCCGTAGCTTACAAACTAATTAATCTAAGGTAAACTAACCTAAGGACAACACACACACACACACACACACAAACACACACACACACACACACAAACAAATGCCCTAGGGAGGACTCGAGCCTCCGACGGCGAGCAACCGCGCGCTCCGCAGCGAGGCGCCTTAGACCGCTCGGCTACTCCACCGCGGCTCGTGTCATATGTGTGACATATAATACCTATACTTACACTGAGAAGAGAATAACGGTGTTATTTTTTCAGCAGCTCCTTTTACGTGACTGTCTGAAAAACTTAATCCCGCGATTTCTGTAGGATGCCAACATTCTGAAGAACGTTTTCCGATTTCGGAAGTCACTTTAATATGTTTAGAATTATTTTAATAGTATACAATACAAATATCAGGTTTTAATGCAAGTAATAGAATGTTAACAGATGCTTATCAAACGGTCTTTGATTCCCCGTGCAAGATCAGTGGCTGAACTGAGTGCGACCGAAAAGGTCTCCGCACTGAAGCGCACTGTTTTGTCTAAACTGTTCTTCGTTCGTGTCGACAGGTATGAAAACATTTGTGCAGTGTGTGCAGAGTGCGCTATTGTAACAGAACAGAGCACGTCAACACCAGATACTTCCGCAACAGAGCACATCCCCGACATGTTCCTCTACTTCCGCTTCACAGGTCACATAGCAAGCTCCGGGTAAAGACTATAGCCTGAAAGTGATCTCATATCAAATATTATGAAATATGCCTTACATTTTTAACCCTGTAACGCTGGCTTTAACTGCTAACGATATTTATCTTTTTCTTTACTTCCTCGACTTCTTTCTTCATGTTTAGGTCTTGTGATCTCTGGCAATTTATTATTTTTTGTGGATTTTATTTTATTACCTACAGATATTCATTTCTATTTTATCTATGATGGATATTCAATAATTAACTAGTTGAGTACCAGTGAGGAACATTGCAATGATAGTAAAACTTAATTTTCTCTGTAGTCCATACTAACACACAGTCATTTGTATTGCCTTTTTCTAGACTTTGGTTTGCACTGGCAGAGAAAAGTCTGAGCTATTCAAATCATTTGTTCGACCTGAATGTCATAGTCGAACACTATGCTGCAAAAATCCTAGGCCCAGACGTAACACAGTGTCCTGTATGAGCTATGTTATTATGATAACTTTTAAAAATTGTATCAGTGCTAATGAAGCCCACTGTCTACGCGGTATCCCTCTTTACGTGAGTCCCACTTTCTCATTCCTCTTTAGCTTTACCAAATTATTTGTTCTGCCCCTCTGTTCATCTTAGATTTCGTCTGTACCTTGATTGTTTGAAGCGGTTCCATATCTCAGATAACTGATGTCTCTTTATAAAGACTTGTGATAACTGATGTAAGGCGTAAAACGTACTCTTTGTTGCGTTATTATTCATAAAATTTCTCTAGCCGGGTATCAAAAGCGCTCTTAAAATTTACGAAAGTAGTATGTTTCTCTTTATCAAACTGTCTCGGCTGCTCTGTAATCTGTGAAGAAAAAAAAAAAAAAAAAAAAAAAAAAAAAGGTCACTCAGTCGTTTGTTTGTTCCTTTCTGAATCGGAATCGTCGTTATGTAAGTAAATACTCTTGTGGCTGTTTTCAGTTTTATGTTTACAGTTCTTCTGTAATATTTACAGACTATGTCTAACAATCTCTGTAGTTTTCACATTTATTCTTTGTCCTTTATTATTTATCTATATTACTTTTGCTTTCTTCCTGTCTTTCATCAATAAGTGTTCCACTCTACATCTTTCTGTTTCCAGATGTAACAATTTAAGGTATACTGATGATGCTCCATATTTCGTTAAAAGTACATTAATTGCATCTACTCCTGTTGCTTTTCTTTCGATTCTTTCTCCAAAGTTTCTGTGAGTTCTTTTCTTGTTACGTCACCCATGCCTTTTACTTCTGTTTCTGGATATTTTCCTTCTTTGTCTTCCATGTTAGCATATTATCATTGGTTATTGCAATATTTGATCCACTCTTCTGTTGTGATATTATACGCGTTAAATCCCAGCGTTACCATGGTTATGTATTTATTCCATTCTTACGTCAGTTCATCTTCCACTTCTGCTTTTGTCCGTCGCTTTCTGCCCCACACACTGTCCATTTCAATTTCGTTTTCATGCAGATCAAAAGTTATGACGTCATATTTCCTGCATAATAAACGCTACTATATTGTCTCCTAAAATATGTGTAGTATTATAATACAAATTCTAAGGTGCGTTCGGTGCTATATGCTATGTGCAGGCTCTGTAAATACGGCGAATAAACGTAGTAGTAATGACGTAATAAATGGAAAGCTTATACATGATGGGTCAGAATTTCATGAATCGTATTATTTATTAGAACATATCTCATGAACTACGTGTCGTACTATGAAATAATTTTGTAGATACATTCAGTGCTGAAGTGCAAAAAGTCTGCCAAATATCTCCTCAATATAATTAGTAGTTTAGAAGTAATAAAATTGAACATAATGCTAAATGGCTTAGATTTACTGCATGATCATCGGAAAAGTGGTAAGCGATAAATGCCTTTCTTCTCATTATTTTACTGGGTTGTCAGTAAAAAAAAAAAAAAAATCGCTTAAGTTTGAAATTATGTGTAAAGGTTGTTGCAAGTCGCAGTCCTAAATAGTGGCTGAATGAAATCTTATTTACGCGTCGCTTGATAGGGCAGTTTTTTCGACTATCATTGTTCTTGGCGCCGTATCTCCTGAACTGTATGTTGTAGGTTCTTCTTAATCGAAGTCCCCCCCTCCCACAGTTATCGTTGCTTGAAGGTAAAGAGTAAGTACCCCCTTTGTTTGTAATCGACTCAATTTAGGGATGAGATGTAGAAGTTCGTCGTATGATGTGGCAATTTTTCGTGTATTTAATTGTTTATGACCTCACAGCCCGTGAATTATGTGTCGTAAGTGGTACTTATAGCCACAGCAATTGTTGCCTTATGGTAAGGAATTTTTATAATAATTTTCGATTCAAACGAATCGTTTTCTCTTCTGTTTTATTAAATGTTTTCAAACCGTCATTTTTTTCCGGGTGATAACTATAAAACTAGTTATTAATTCGGAGAGTACTAATGTACTAACCCAGTGGGCATTCCTTCCTTTTCCAGATTCTTACTCAACTGGCGAAGGAACAGTTGCCACTAAATTAGGGAAAACCGCAAAACGGCTAAGCACGCACGCCTAGACAGTGTCCCAACACTAATCACTCCAGACAGGAATCCCGTATCCCAATCTGTGAGCCACCTCGATGAGACAGACTCAGTTGCGAAGTCTGGAAGTCATTTTGCATACCATCTTGCGAGCACCTTGTCTCTGTTCGTAGGAACTGAGGACGTCATCCTCTGTGGTTGGGAGCGGTGAAAGTGCCATATTGCGCTGTGAAATCCTGACGTCAGTACACCAAACACACACACACACACACACACACACACACACACACACACACCACACACACCATATAGTTCTGTCAGCCCGGGAAACGCATTTACTCATCCCATCTATCAGCCTGTCTGACTGTATACTGGTTTGTGATAGGGTAGTAAAAGCGACGAATTTCGAGGCTTGGGACAAACTACTAATTTATCGCTTGTTGTCAACTTGCCGTTTGTGAGACAATACAATTATAGATCATTTGAAATCATACCTACTGGCCACCGCCTTGTTACGGAAAAGAAAAATTAAGGACGAACACATTACCTTAGAAAAACGCTAAAGCCGTAAAACATGTATTGTGTAAAATTGATTAGCATCGATGAAAGAATTCAATACAACATTATTTATTCCGAAAGATTCAGATTGCTTAGAAGTGAAGTCCTCAAAAAAAAAAAAAAAAAAAAAAAAAAAAAAAAAAAAAAAAAAAAAAAAAAAAAAGAGAAAAACGAAAGAATAAGAACACAGATATTAACGCAAAGAAGTTGAAAAATAAATGACTGTTACAAAAAAATTGGATGCTTCCAGAGACGTTAAATGCATAAGAAAACGGAGTACATCTACAACTATACGGCACGAGGCAAATTACAATATTAAGGGCAAATCTGAAGTGGAGCTCTAAATTTCTGAAATTTTCCCATCGTGTTCATTTTATGAGATGACGATGGGAGGATGTATCACATTTTTCGATTCCTCTTACAGCGTTTGTCCTTATAAGACTTACTAATTAGATTGGGAAGGAAATCGGCCGTGTCTTTTGGAAGAAAACATCTCAGCATTTACCTTTGACAGGGGCAAGTAAGACGGGATCCATCATTGATGTCTATACTATATAGGTGTTAAACTTCAGCTGTCTAAGCGTGCCAGCGATATACGCTCATATTATTTCGTCTCTTGCCAAATTCAAATGCTATGATGTATTACAAGAAAATGAAAAAAAAAAAAAAAAATACATATCCAGTCCGCTCTTATATTAGCCTATCACACAGCATATTGAGATAAATTTCAAATAAAGAGGTAAACAAGCAATTATTGGCACGTAATAACTGATGGAAATTCGTTTGTCAAATTTAAACACGGCGGACAATGCGGAAACGTGTGTGAAACATTTTAATGTATAGGGACGCTGCAGTTCTTTGCTCCGACACCAAAGTTGTAAATCCAGCTGGTATAGTCTACATCTGCATCTACATGTACACTCCGCAAGTCACAGTGAAGTGCATGGCAGAGGGTTCATCGAACCACTTTTATGATATTTCTCTATAGTTCCATTCTCTAATAGCTCCCGGGAAAAATGAACACCTAAATCTTTCTGTTTTCGATCTGATTTCCCTTATTTTATCATGATGGTCATGTCTCCCTATGTAGGTGTGCTAACAATATATTTTCTCATTCTGAAGAGAAAGTTGGTGAAAGACATTTCGCAAATAGATCTCGCCGCAACAAAACATATACGCAAAAAAAAAAAAAAAAAAAAAAAAAAAAAAAAATAGTAATTTTGTCAGTCAGAATAGAAGTACTTTTGACAAGGTACACTGTAGATGTTTGCCGGCCGCGGTGGCCGAGGTGACTGAGGCGCTCCAGTCACGGCCACTACGGTCGGGGGTTCGAATCCCCCCTCGGGCATGGATATTTGTGCCGTCCTATTTCGTAAGTAGTTGATAAGTAGTTTGTAAGTTTAGGGACTGATGACCCCGTAGTTAAATCCCATAAGGTTGAAAAACATTTGAATTTGAACTGTAGATGTTTATTCTGATTGCCAAAGGTACTTTACTATTTTTTACGAGTATGTCTCGATGTTAAAGGATGTGGTTAGGCAGGAACATAAGAGTACAGCTTAATGTTGCGAGTGAACAAATACCTCCTCTTTATACCTATCCTTGCAGATGCTTTGCTCGGATATGTAACTCCTTGACTGAGAAAATAACACATAGGTTAGAGAGATGGGGAAAAGCCAACACAATTTTTGTTATTGAAATTTGGTGGTTTGTCTCCTCTCTCTTTGGATCTCACAGTTACTGCATTGATCCATTTATCTTTTTTACTGTAACTGCCTCTCTCCAACAATGGTTATCTGTTCTTTCTTTCTCTCCTACTCAGATTTCCAGTTTTTCTTCCACCGCTACTATGCTAATTTCTTTCAGCACAAACTAAAGAAACTGCCTACACCTCACGTGTGCGTCCTATTTCGGAGTATTGCTGCGCATTGTGGGATCCACACCAGGTGGGATGCCGGCCGCGGTGGCCGAGGTGACTGAGGCGCTCCAGTCACGGTCAGCACGGCCACTACGGTCGGGGGTTCGAATCCCCCCTCGGGCATGGATATTTGTGCCGTCCTAGTTCATAAGTAGTTTGTAAGTTTAGGGACTGATGACCCCGTAGTTAAGTCCCATAAGCTTAACAAACATTTGAACATTTTTGAACCAGGTGGGACTGACGGATGATTTACAGAAAATTCAGAGAAGGACACTTCGCGAAAACTGCCTTGTAAGGTTTTCTTCCTATTTATACATGTGTCTTCGCCACTAAATACGTTTGTGACTCCTTTTAACGGTTTAATTCCTTAGTAATTCTTGTGTTACATTTGTCTTGCTGATAATCTGATGATGGCCTGCTGTTAGGGTGAAACACTTCATTACTAAGCATTCTGTAACCAAAACGGCCTTTATTTCATGGTGATGTGATTTACGTTCATAAATAAAGTGGTAATTACCTAGGAAGCGAGTAGGCTACATGGAATGTAAAGGCAGTGCAGTCGATATATATCGGACGTTCGACTCTCGCTCCGAGTCCGCTAGCAGTGAGGGGAAACTAAGATGACGGTACAGCTGATTTGCGTAGCTAATACCGATGTTGATACTCCACATGACAATTCTATTAAATTTCTTGGCTAATAAAAATTGCAACCAGGACGTGAATCGGAAAAGTACATACACCACCTCCAATAACTATGGGGTGTAAAAACTTGTTTTACGCAATATAAATTGAACGCATTCACTCGATGAACAATTTGTAATCGTTGTCAATAAAAGCAGCCTTTTCAGCCAAATCTACATAATTTGAAGAAATTATAGGTATCGAACAAGAGAATGTTATGATTTTTACGAATATGTCACGATTTTAAAGGATGTGGTTAGGCAGGAACCTAAGAGTACAGCTTGTTCACTCACTAGTAAAGCTGTACTCTTAGTTTCCTACCTAATGACATCATTTAATATAATGAAGTATTTGTAAAAATCATATCATTCGTTTTTTCATTGCAACAATTTAAGCTCTATTGTTAGGTTCCTGCCTAACAACACCCTTTAAAATCATAATATATTCGTAAAAATCGTAACATTCGCTTCATCAATACCTAATTACCTAGCGTTTCTACATGAAACGCCGTGCGAGTATATGGTGTTACAAAAAGGTACGGCCAAACTTTCAGGAAACATTCCTCACACACAAAGAAAGAAAATATGTTATGTGGACATGTGTCCGGAAACTCTTAATTTTCGTGTTAGAGCTCATTTTATTACTTCTCTTCAAATCACATTAATCGTGGAATGGAAACACACAGCAACAGAACGTACCAGCGTGACTTCAAACACTTTGTTACATGAAATGTTCAAAATATCCTCCGTTAGCGAGGATACATGCATCCAACCTCTGTCGCATGGAATCCCTGATGCGGTGATGCAGCCCTGGAGAATGGCGTATTGTATCACTGTCGTCCACAATACGAGCACGAAGAGTCTCTACATTTGGTACCGGGATTGCGTAGACAAGAGCTTTCAAATGCCCCCATAAATGAAACTCAAGTTGGTTGAGGTCAGGAGAGCGTAGAGGCCATGGAATTGGTCCGCCTCTGCCAATCCATCGGTCGTCGAATCTGTTGTTGAGAAGCGTACGAACACGTCGACTGAAATGTGCAGGAGCTCCATCGTGCATGAACCACATGTTGTGTCGTACTTGTAAGGCACATGTTCTAGCAGCGCAGGTAGAGTATCCCGTATGAAATCATGATAACGTGCTCCAGTGAGCGTAGGTGGAAGAACACGAGGCCCAATCAAGACATCACTCACAATTCCTGCCCAAACGTTCACAGAAAATGTGTGTTGATGACGTGAATCGAGGAAGTACAGTACATACTAACGAAACAATTGGGTATTTTGGCAATTGTTTGCATGAATTATTTAAATAGAAATACTAAAATGAGCTCTAACATGGAAGTTAAGCGTTTCCGGACACATGTCCATATAACATATTTTCTTTCTTTGTGTGTGAAGAATGTTTCGTGAAAGTTTGGCCATACCTTTTTGTAACACTATATATATCGCACTGTCGTTTCATTGGATGTACACGGCTCATAGGAAATTACCAATAAGTTTCTCTTACTCCATTACAAATCGATTCCTACTTTAAAAATAACCTTCGTATAATAACTTGAACTTTCTTCATTACTTACCTCTTTACCATAAGCCTATTTCTTACTAGGTATTCTTCTGAAATGATCCTCCTTTAAAACTTCCTTTAAAAACTATTATTTTGTATTTGCTTGATAAGGGTGCTGGAAACTTGTCTCGAGTGCTTCGTCGAGATCTTAAACTGCTCTGAAAAATGTTTCAGTGGGACAGCTTTTGTGGGTCATCGTGTGTACCTTGAACTAACTGGATGCCGAATGCAATGACTCATCGCAGCGCAGAAACTTGCGTGTGGAGTGTGAGACTTGGGAAACGTGGACGGCAGGTAGGTGACGCCAACCTGCCCTGGGTTGGCCCGGCAAGAGGCTGGGCGAGGATCGCTGTGACGTATGAGGCAGCGGACGTGTCTGGTGGGCGCAGGCCGGTTTTCCCGCTGGTAATGGCGGCGTGCTTCTCAGCAGCCGGCGGGGCACCGCCCTCTGACGAAAACCCCGGTGTGCTCATCAGCTGTGTCACAGTGCAGCGCACAAGTGTTCCATCATTTGCTTATCTGTTCAGTAGCTTTTGCCCGCTACTTTGTCAACGTGAATCTCCAACCAGCGTCAATTTTGAAAACTCATGAAGGTTTCTCACGGTGAGAAATCTGAGGGCGTAGGCCTCAAAAGGACGCAACGATAAAGAATTACGAAATTCCAACAGACCTGAAATAATGTACGAAAGTGACTGAGTATCAAATCGATAAACGTATCAGCGATAATATTTACACCCAAGGACGTTAGAACAAAAAGAGAGGGCATTATCTATGCCAAGCTCATACATAAGTAGAAGCCACAGACATACTAGACTGGCAAACGTGCCCCTGTGACTGAATCCTGAAGCCAAAAGTTTCCGTACGGTACTACTACGATCTTCTGACACGAGATGACGTTGTAAGCTTCACTAGTTGGTTTGAACATCATTTGCATTTTAGCTAACACTTCCGCAATAGTTAAATTTAATACATAGGCCTACATTGTCGAATCGTGTTACGAGAAAAACATGTTATGTACGGTGAAATTTTACTTACCGTCCTGGCGTGATTGTGTTGTCAATCAGGTGACGTTGGTATTAGTCAATTTCGTGACTGCGAAAAAGCTTTGGTCACGAAATCTTCGTTTTACAAGGGCAATTAATTAGTAAACGCGGGGTACATACAAGAAGCTGTCAACCGCAGACCATGGAAGGCATTATTTATTTACTTCATCGTCTATACGAAATACTAATCTAGTCACTCTGTGTGGATTTCTGAGAATATTAACATCTCGGCAAAGAATTTCTACCGTTTTGTTGATGTAGTCAACATAATCATGAGAAAAGACATTTTTTTAAATATGCACCAAAGCTGCTTTTATTTGAAATGCTAACAACTAGTTTCGGGCTTTGCCCATTTTCTAAGTCACCTGTTACAGAGAACAAAGTGTGTTTTACATGAAAATACATTAATATAGTAATGTTATATTGATTATACAGGTTGTAATTACTTACATTCATTTGTAATTACTTACATTCATTACAACCTGTATAATCAATATAACATTACTATATTAATGTATTTTCATGTAAAACACACTTTGTTCTCTGTAATAGGTGACTTAGAAAATGGGCAAAGCCCGAAACTAGTCGTTAGCATTTCAAATAAAAGCAGCTTTGGTGCATATTTAAAAAATGTCTTTTCTTCAATATTTAAGAGCTGCAAAACGCGATATATCAAAAACATTTGATAATCATGAGAGGCCGCTGGGATGATAGGTAAAATTTTCCCGTTACGTACAGTTAAGGCAGTAGTAGTTATTTGAAAACCACCGAGAAGATTGAATATATGTTTTATCTACGACAAATAGCTCATTTATAACGGTCCTACTATTAAAAGAGAAACCGAAGTTGATCGAAACTAGTAACAGGTTAATAACAACAGGAAGTGCGACTCATTTGTGTGTGTGTGTGTGAGAGAGTGTGTGTGTGTGTGTGTGTGTGTGTGTGTGTGTGTGTGTGTGTGTGTGTGTCAAAGCAGACTGTGAATTTTGTAAGAATTCCTAAAATATTAAGGGTACGTGTTATCCACTATAACAACAATTTTATAATGACCAAACTATAAAAGAAAATCCGAAGTTGAATAAAATTGGTAACAGATTAATAATAACAGCAAATCAATGCAAATCATTACTGTACGTGTCAAAGCTTATTCCAGCTGAAAAAAAATTACAGCCATACACAACAAACGAATTTACCATATGTCGAAACTTTAAAGACAGCGTAGTTGCCTCAGTTCATTCATATTTTTACGACTGCTTCTGTAATGACACACGTTATAGTATAGAAATATGGCGGCGAGACTTCATTGACACCAATGATATTGAATACGGCATTGCAAGTCTAGTAATATATGTCTGTGGTAGAAGCAAAGCCCACACAATCGCGTAAGCGGCCGACTGCGAACAGCGGACAAATTGAAGAGCGTCTCGGCGGCCATTGTGGTGGCAAACTTCCGCGCGAACTTTAAATGTGCGTAAGTTTCTTTTGATTAGAGAGAATATTCATTGTAGTTAAGTCGCGAAAACTATGTCTAATTGAGATATACAACTACACATAGCTTCAGACTCCTTGAGTATACATAAACTATAGGTTGTGTGTAAATTCATTAGGCATACGGTGTAGAATTTCGCCAACAGCGTTTCCTCTACTTAACGAAACCGAACTATAACATGTAGTTTTTTCTTAGCGTGCTAAATGCAGCATATGAACGGAATTTATCGTCAGACACGATTTTTTGTCACTTTCTCAATAAATTCTACGATTGTGAAACTTTTGTACAATTTCGGAAGAGTTTCACATTGTAAGTCTTTGCTTAAGTGCTGTATTCTCCAATATTTAGATATTTCGTAGCATCAAAAAATCAAACAGGGCTGCCTGTGAAAGTGAAATATGCCATCAGATACATAACTGAAAAATAGCTTCTTACCTTGTGAATACAGCAACCAGCCACTGCCAAAACTTTATCTTAACTAATGCATCTAACATTAGCAGTAGGGTATCTAGCAAGAATTTAGCACGTTTAATGCTGTAAGTCAAACACCATACTGTAGCGTGAACTGCACAAAAGTCAACAACTATTGTCATAGGGTTCAACTTCACAAAGTGCATCCAGTGTGGCTATGTGTCATTCATATATGGAACTATACACAGTTCTGCAAACCCCTTTCAGTTGTTATACCTATATGTAAAGCAGATTACCTTGTAAATTCTGCGTTTCAAGTTGCTAATATTAATTTCATAAACATAAATTCGAACTGCATTGAGGCAACTACTTTCGTGACCCAAATAGTTACTTTACACAACCATAAAATGAAACTATTTGAACTTCCTGTCCACCAGTACTGCCTAAAGTAGCCCCTTTTTAAGAGCTACCAGTATTGTAGAAGCCTGTTATTTTTTCATTCAATCCTATATTGTCTTGACTAACACAAGCAGGACGGCTACTTCTATTCTTGAGAAATATAAATGGAAAGACAGTATTCGATCTTTTTATTCCTTTCTTAAATTGATTTATCTACATCTACATCTACATAGATACTCTGCAAATCACATTTAAGTGCCTGGCAGAGGGTTCATTAACCACCTTCATAACTTTTCTCTACCGTTCCATTCTCTAATAGCGCGCGGGAAGAAAGAACACCTAAATCGTTCCGTTTTCGATCTGATTTCTCTTATTTTATTGGGATGGTCATGTCTCCCTAAGTAGGTGGGTGCTAGCAAAATATTTTCACATTCAGAACTAAAAGTCGGTGATTGAAACTTCGCAAACAGATCACGCCGCAATGAATAACGTCTTTCTTTTAATGATTTCCACCCCAATTCGTGCAACATTTCCGTGACGCTTTCCCCCCCGTAACGTGATAAAACAAAACGAGCTGCCCTTCTCCGAACCTTCTCAATATCTTCCGTCAGTCCCACCTGGTGAGGGTCCCACAAGGGGCAACAGTACTCCAAGAGAGGACGCACAAGTGTGATGTAGGCAGTCTCTTTGGTGGAGCTGGTGCATCGTCTAAGCGTTCTGCCAATGAAACGTAACCTTTGGTTCGCCTTCCCCACAATATTTTCTATGTGTTCTCTCCAGTCAAAGTTGTTCGTAATTGTAACTCCTAGGTATTTGGTAGAATTTACGACCTTAAGGTTTGACTGATTTATCGCTTAATTGAAGTTCAGTGGATTTCTTTTAGTGGTCATGTGTATTACTTCACACTTTTCTTTATTTAGTGTCAATTGCCAATTTTCGCACCAAGTAGAAATTTTGTCTAAATCGCTTTGCAGTTGCTTTTGATCCTCTGTTGACTTCACTAACCGATAAACGACAGCATCATCCGCGAACAGTCTAAGGGAGCTATTCAGATTATCTCCTAAATCGTTTATAAACACGAGGCAGAGTACGGGACCAATAACGCTTCCCTGTGGAACGCCAGATATCACTTCTGTTTTACTCGATGACTTACCGTCAATTACAACGAACTGTGTCCTTTCTGACAGGAAATCGTGAATCCAATCGCACAATTGGGGAGATATTCCATAAGCACGCAATTTCATTAGAAGCCGCTTGTGGGGTACAGTATCAAAAGCCTTCCGGAAATCCAGAAATATGGAATCGATTTGAGATCCCTTGTCGATGGCACTTACTTCATGTGAATAAAGGGCAAGCTGTGTTTCGCAAGAGCGATACTTTCTGAATCCGTGCTGACTATTGGTTAATAGGTCGTTCTCTTCGAGGTAGTACATAATATTCGAACAAAGTATATGTTCCAAAATCCTACTGCAAATCGACGTCAATGAGATAGGCCTGTAATTTTGGGGATCACTCCTATTGCCTTTCTTGAATATTGGAGTAATTTGGGCAACTTTCCAGTCTTTGGGTACGGATCTTTCGCTGAGTGATCGGTTGTAAATTATAGCTAAGTACGGAGCTATTGCATCAGCATACTCTGAGAGGAATCTAGTTGGTATACAATCTGGCCCGGAAGATTTATTTTTGTTTAGTGACTTAAGTTGTTTTACTACTCCAGGAACATCTACTTCTAAGTTTCGCATGCTGGCAGCTGTTCTTGGATTGAATACTGGAGTGTTCACTTCGTCTTCTTTGGCGAAAGAATTTCGGAAAGCTGTGTTTAGTAATTTTGTCTTAGCAGTACTGTCGTCGGTAGTATTACCATTGCTATCGCGTAGTGAAGGTATTGTTTGTGTTTTGCCGCTAGTGTACTTCACATATGACCAGAATTTCTTTGGATTTTCTGCAAGATTACGAGACAGGATTTCGTTGTGGAAACAACTATAAGATTCTCACATTGAAGTCCGCGCTAGGTTGCGAGTTTCAGTAAAAGATTGCCAGTCTTGCGGATTCTGTGTCTTTTTAAATTTTGCATGCGTTTTTCTTTGTTTCTGCAACAGTGATCTGACCTGTTTTGTGTACCACGGGGGGTCAGCCCCCTCTTTTATTAATTTATTTGGTATAAATCTCTCGATTGCTACTGATATTATGTCTTTGAATGTAAGCCACAACTGATCTACACTCGCATTTTTAGTTTTGAAGGACTGGAGACTATCACTCAGGAAAGCGTGAAGCGAATTTTTATCTGCTTTATTGAATAGATATATTTTTCGTTTATTTTTGGTGCATTTGGGAATTTCGATATTCAGTCTCGCTACTACAACTCGATGTTCGCTAATCCCTGTATCTGTTTTGATGCTCTTTACTATCTCGGGATTATTTGTTGCTAGGAGATCAAGAGTATTTTCGCAACCACGTACTATTCTAGTGGGTTCATGAACTAACTGTTCGAAGTAGTTCTCAGAAAAAGCATTCCATTCAGAACTAGTTCGGACGATGTTTTATATTTGCCCCCGGTTTTGAATACGTAATTATGCCAACATATCGAGGGTAAATTAAAGTCGCCACCGATTATAACAGTATGCTTCGGATATCTATTTGAAATATGATTCAAGCTTTCTTTGAACATTTCTGCAACCCATCTTCTGAGTCAGGGGGCCGATAAAAAGATCCAATTATTAATTTATTTCGGTGGTCAGGTATAACCTCTACCCAGACCAATTCACAGGAAGTATCTGCCTCAATTTCGTTGCAGGATAAACCGTTTGTAACAGCAATAAACACGCCACCCCCTGTTTTATTTATTCTATCCTTTCTGAAGACCATTTGGCCCTTTGAAAAAATTTCGGCCGAATTTATCTCAGGCGTCAGCCAGCTTTCAGAACCTATAACGATTTGTGCCTCAGTACTTTCTATCAGCGCTTGGAGCTCTGGAATTTTCCCAACACAGCTACGACAATTTACAACTGTTACACCACTGGTTTTTATGTCTACTTTCTTCCCGTGTCTGACCTGCCCCCTTTGAGACTGAAACCCATTTTGTGTATTCCCGAGGCCATCTAACCTAAAAAAACCGCCCAGTCCACGCCACACAGCCCCCGCTACCCGTGTAGCCGCTTCCTGTATGCATTTAAACACTGAGCACCTCTTCACCATCGTGCTTCATGTACACTGCAATAGTCAAACAGTACAGACGTGACTATCAATTGTGTATATATCCCACAGTAGCTATTTAATACACGATTTACCTGCTAACATCACTCGTATATATCTGACGCTTGCCACTACCATGGCGGCAGGGCGACAGCAGCGCCGTTAGGGAGTCTAGTTATTTTTACAAGGTCTTTAGTAGAAGCCTGTCCACCATCTTGGTCAATTTTTGAATGCTATTTCTCCGCTAAAACTGTGCGGTAAGTCGAGCCTCTTACTGGTAATGCATTGGTCTGACAGTCACTGCGAAGTATGCACTTTCAAACAATACTTGCATAAATAGTAATAAATACTCATCGTAATATATTTGAAAACTTAATTTTGAACGGCTAATTTGCCCTCTTTTAACACGTTGTACAATACTGCAAAACCGTCGGTCGTTTTATTCCTGTTTTAAGTGACATAAAACATCAGCTCTACTATACGAACACTTCTCCAAAACTTAGCAATACAGCGGAGGCAGGCTTCACTTCTTCAGAGTAAGGGCACAGTCTAAGGGCATCCCCCTGCATTCTAACCTCCTTGCTTACACCGATTCACTAATCATTCAAGTAAGTCTGTGGCTAACAGGATTAATCTGTTAACATTACAACGCTCCAAAATATTACTTTTAATTGATTCTATCATAAGTAACCTGGTTTAGGTTTTCTTCGAATAACTTACAATGAAATGATCCTTACACGAAACTGAATCAATCCAAAGAAAAAAATGAAAAACTGTCAGTTTCACTCGTCTTATGGACAACTCAGCGTGACTCAAATTTTTAATACGGCAACATTTTCACGAAAATCACCTGAAAGTTCCTAGTGTAGTTTCCCCGAATCTTCTATGTATTCAGAGTACCCGTATTGACCCAGTAACAAGACCGCTTTGTACAGATAACTCGGCTTCTAAGCGAAATATTAAGACGAAACACACACCTGATTTTAAGTTAGGCCTCCTCCAATACAAATTTGAAACCCACATCGAATTTCGCGCAGTCGTTTTTGAGTGAAGCGCATATAAATATACGGAAGAGTGGAAATCCCCGGTTCCGACCAAGGTTTTCGGGAGGTTTTCCTTGGTTGTAAGGCGTATGCCGGAACTGGTAAGCCCCTCCCACTTATTCCCAATTGGGATTCCCCCTTCGCCCCACTATCAGCTTGTCTGATAATTGGCTGAATAGAACCGCGACTCTTTATGGGCCGGATCTCAAACAGCCCGCTCCACTCCTCGGAGTGGAGAATGAAAAGAATACTTTTTTTTTTTTTTTTTTTTTTTTTTTTTTGAGAGACCTAGACCTACAACCAAAATTTATAAGATGATTAATTTTCCTTCTATTGCAGTTAAGAAAGAACATCTGAATCACTGCATTCGAGCTCTGGTTTTTGTATTTTATTCTGATGAAAGATGAAAGCTCGAACGGAGAGATTCAGGTGTTCTTTCTTCCCGCGCGCTATGCGAGAATGGAATGGAAGATAAATAGTATAATGGTGGTTCGATGACCCCTCTTCCAGGCACTTAAATGTGATTTGCAGAGTATCCCTTGTAGATGTAGATGGAATCTAAATGACTGGAACTGAAGCTATCTGTAACTGAAACTGAACAACATACAGAATGACTCATTAAATAATTACAACAGGTGCTCATTATTACGAGCGGAAACTGTCCTATTGACAATAATGCGTCTACTGAATTACGCAAAACATTTACTAATGAAATCTGTATACTAAATTTACTGTAGACATTTTGTTTTATTGTGGCCTACGATTGTTCTTACCAGCCAGAACGGACAGTGACAACGTGCTCTACTCTTCTGCAAAATTAAAATTACTGCAAAACATGGTACAATAACTGCTCGGTTAGTTGCATATCAGAAATATTTTAATCCGGCATCTACGATGTGACGTAGCTGACGACGCAACAAAGTAATGCGTGTCAGTGCTTTTCTAATGAATTTCCCATACAAACTTCCAAGGTATACCAAATGAGATGTTCGAAATAAAAGAGCAAATCAGTTTAAATTGAAATATGTTTCTTTAATGTCAGAGAAAAGAACGAATGTGGTAACTACACTTTATGCATCGTTATTCTTGAAAAATTGGCGTAATTTTCCAGCAAACAGCAACTTAGTTACACGAGTTTCGTTTTAATTACGAAATATGTTCATCTGGAATGGGAAGGATATAAGCAAACTATTCAAAATCACATGGTCGGAAGTTAGCAATAGATAATAAAGAGTAATTATTACTGACCGAAAAGGATATCTGTCAAAACCTAGTCATAATTCTCTTTCACGCCAGTAGTCATTCTCTACCTGTCGAATCCTTTCCAACCGAACAATTTACCAGTTCCTTCAACTACTAATAAGCGACAGAGTGTGAATATATATACATACAATATATGCTGTACAAAAGAGGACAATAGTTCCTGCTGTCAACCATTCTACTTTAGGTCTGAACCAGTCTATATTCAGCCTTAAGAATTTCAAATATTCGCTTTTATATTATTTAATCTTCTTTTAATAATAAAATGTTTCTGTTGCGAGAGTTTCATTTATCAAAACTAATGCCATGCATTCTGAGACAGATAAACCGTGATGGATAAACGCACTCGAGTTTCTTTAAGCTATGAGTTGATCTTATTCCATTACCTGTGCACTGTACGCTGAATATTATTTTTGTCCAATCGACGAGTTGCTATCACCTCATTAGGTTTCATGATTATTTCCATACTATCATAAACTTTTGTCCCCACAAGGAAAGATCCCGACAATTCGCGTCTGATAACCAAGATGACCTCACATCGAAAATGTAAAGCACCATCCAACGATCATTTTGAATGAAGAACATAGCAAACCGCATGTTCACTGGAGCATTGTCTACCAGATTTACTTGGATGGTTCATTGAGGAAGGAGACAAATCAGAACTCGTCATATAGACTCTAATGACTACGTGTTCAAGACGCTGAAGCGTTGTTTCTTACTCACTGTGCTGACAGATTTGCCGGAACATTCCGCTAGACGTTTAGTTACACATCTATACCGTATATTTTTGTAACAAAGGGCGTCAGAGTCAGGTGACTTGCAACACATTAGCGGAGAAACGAATATTCATCATTTTCTTGATTTGCAGCTCTTCTTCCGTGTTTGCAGTAAAAATTACTGGGTATGAGGTCCGCCTGATATGCAAACACTGTCGTCTGCAACCAGATGACAACGCTACGACTTAATAAGTATATAAAAAGGGTCCCACATGAACACAAAATGTAAATTAAGGTAAAAAACCAAAATAATACTGACGACTTTTTAGGCCTAAATTTACAACTAGCACAATAGTAAAAATGAATGTAATTTGTTTTCCACAGCATGAAATAAATATAAAGCCCACTGATGATGGCACAGAGGTGCTGAAACTAGTTTGGGTGTCAAATAAAAACAGTGTTTGCATATCAGGCCGACCTCATACCCGGAGAAACGAAGTTTATACCATGCATTAAAAGCATAGCGTCGTAGTGGGTGATGCTTTGTGATGCAGGCCTAACATGTAACCTAAGACACTTGAGTTTCTTCAACCATTTGTATATCCGATGTCGCCACGTGTTCGATGGACTATGCTGTCGATATAGGAGGGTTCAGGGCAATATAATTATGGAGCCCGTTATTTTCCTCGTGGTACTAGAATACCCAGAATACTTATATGTCATTATTTATCGCACTCTCTTGACGTCTAATGGAGTGGCCCGCGCTTGTGGGTAATTCTGCTGCATATTTTCCTGGTTTAAGTGACGTATTGGTCTTAGATGACATAGTCACCGGCACACGAGGATTTCCTCTATATAGTCACCGGCACACGAGGGTTTCCTCTGTATCTCTAGCTGGCCGAGCTCTCGAGCTAGTGATATCGACCCATATTGAAACATATCTCGCACAATAGGTAGCACCCTGGATCAACAGGTAAACAGTTTTAACCATGGTCAGATGAAGTTTTCATTGTCTGCATTTAACAAGAAAAGGAAGAAGAGGCAAAAAGTTCGTCATTCCCAAACATAACCATGGATTAAAATACAAACGTCTCCGTGATGTCTCATGAAGTGAATGTACCGTTCACATGTATCGTCTATTTAATGGCTCAATGGACCTTTCCGAGAGGAGTGAGTTGTTGGTGAGAGTGGTTTGTCGAGCCTATATTTCTTTGACATTATACTCCTTCGTATCAATAGAAACAGGACAAAACCGTAATGATACACAGAAGCAGCACGAGCCGCATACTGTATGAGGCAGACAACAGCAAATTCACTAGGACTCCTTTAACAGGAAAAGTATATTGCTTTTTTGTACCTTTCGCACTGTTCACTCTGTGAGTTAGGAGACTAATATTGATTTCTTTTTTCACTCAAACAAGCGCCCATTTCGTGGCAACATTTGACCGACGTTAGTCTTCTTTTGAGTTCTTAGTCAGTGTGGAATGAACTACAGGAATGTTGTTTTAATCATCAGTTAGAAGACTATTGTCAAGCAGCTCTCACGCTCATCTGTCTTGTGCAAATCTGTCCATATCTGAAAAACTGCAGCCTCCGATAGTATATTTCAACTTGCCTTGTGTATTATACCCTTGATCTCCCTCAACCACCACCCTTACACACACACTATGCTTCATCAACAACTATTCATTGAAACTACAGAAAATGTCACATCAAAGTACTCCTTTTTTAGTCACGTTATACCATAAATTTATTTTCATTCCCGTTCCATTCAGCATCTTCTCATTAGCTACTGATCTGTGAATCTAATCTGCAGCACTGTTTTGAACCACCTATTTCAAAAACGTATATACTTTTCGTTACTGTATATTGTTATCGTTCACATCTTCAAAAACGTCGCATTCGGTGAAGACTTATTGACACTAAAATATGTATTCGAATATATTTTTCTACACATTTCACTTCCTCGCCGGCCGCGGTGGACGAGGGGACTGAGGCGCTCCAGTCACGGTCTGCACGGCCACTACGGTCGGGGGTTCGAATTCCCCCCTCGGGCATGGATATTTGTGCCGTCCTTAGTTGTAGCTAGTTCATAAGTAGTTTGTAAGTTCAGGGACTGATGACCCCGTAGTTAAGTCCCATAAGCTCTACAAACATTTGAACATTTCACTTCCTCAGTAGCTCAGTAGCATTATCGCTGACCGTCATCGCAGGGGACCGGGTTCGAGTCCTGGAAGAGGACTGGGTGTTATGTGTTTGTCGTCATCACCACTTTCATCATCATCGACACACAAGACGACGGAATGGCGTAATTTAAAAAGTCTTTCAGTAGGTGGTCGGACCGAGAAGGGAATACAACGGTTATTAAAAGCCAAACGATCATTTAATTTCACTATATGAGTGGTAGTCCACTCTCTTACAAAGAAGCGGACTGCAGTCGCCTGCACTGACCGGGGTTTGCTGAGAGTCACCACTGCTGTTCAATGTGTAAACTGAATAGACAATATGGAAGTTGTTAGTGGCGAACTGAAAATCAACAGTATACTCACCAGGTGGTTGGGAAGGGAGAAAGAGTTGTAGCCTCCCACAATTATGTTCATTCTGTACATTTGAAAAATATCTCCCTAAAAATATTTCTTGTAATAATGAGAACAGTAATGGTTGTTCAAAATGTAAGTGCGCCAAAAAATAAATTGCTCTGCCAATTAATTGAAATTCTAACACAAAATTTGCCTAAAGTTAAGAACTGTATTTGGCGCAAAATACTGACCGGGGGATAAGTTATTGGTGTCGTTCATTTAGATTTAAAGTTATGTGCCTGTATTCGTAACTGTATAGAAATTTAATCGGCACAGCAAAAGCAAGGCACCATTCAATCAATCTACTAAATAGTTTCGACTGTACTCTTCCTGTTGATGGCATTCGCAGTTGATCATAGCTGTTGGAGACATGTTTCACTGATTTAATCCAAGTTGACCACGGTAAGCACAAAATCGTGAAATAAATTTATTAAATCGATATAAAGAAAATCTCAGGGGCGTTTTAGCAGAGATATAAATGAAAAAAAAAATGTAATTTCCACGATAGAGACATTATTTAATCAGCACGTCTCCAACAATTAGTGTCTTTCCTAAAATGGTCGCGGTAACCATAATCGTTGTTTGCTGTAAAATAAAACACATCTTACATTAGTGATGGGGAAAGAAAAATGAACTTTGATGAAATAAATCCAAATACGGAATTAAAATGACATCATCCTTATTATTAGTAAACTTATTCACCATAAACACATTTTACAATCTGATGCAACTAGAATCTTTATACAGAGCAAAAGGACAATGCTCCCGAACGCTACGACTACCTATGAGAGAGAGAGGATCTGTCGACGGCAGGAACCGATTTTTTTTAATTGTTCATAGCGTCCTACATCGTTTTATACAGAAAATGCAAATCATGACAGTTTTTAATTGATAATTTTAGTAGTTTCGTTTTTAGGAGACACATGTAACACTACACAGTAAGCAAGCTGTGAAGAAAAGCAAGGAGGAATTAAAGTTTAGGGAGAAGAAATAAAAGCTTCGCGGCTTGACGATGACGTAATTCTGTCGAAGGTAACAAAGAATCTAGTAAAGCAGCTGACTGGAATCGATAATGTCTTGAAAGTTGGGTATAAGATGAACATTAACAAGAACAAAACAAGTGTAATGAGATGTAGTCTAAGAAAATCAGACGATGCTCAGGGAATTAGATTATGTAACGAGAATATGAAAGTAATATATGCATTCTGTTCTTTGATTAGCCAAAACACGTCTAAAGGGCGAAGTAAAGAAAATATAAAATGCAGAATGGCAATGGGAAGTAAATCATTTCTTAAAATGAGAAATTTGTTGGAATCCAATATTCAAATTATTGTTAAGAAGTCCTTCCAAAAAGCATTTGTCAGGAGTGTAACCTTGTACGGTAGTCAAATATGGAAGATAAACAGTTCAGACAAAAAGATGACAGAAGCTTTCGAAGTATGGTGCCACAGGAGAATGCTAAAGACGTGATGGGTAAATCGGGTAACTAATGAGGAGATGCTGAACATGAATGACGAGAAGAGAAAATTCTGGCATATCTTGTCTAAAGGAAGGGAACGACTGGTGGGACACATTCTGCGACATCAAGGAATCACCAGTTTAGCAGTGGAGGGAAGTATGTGGGGTAACAATTGCAGAGGGAGACCAAAAGATGAATACAGTAAGCAGTTTCAAAAGGATGTGAGTTGTCGGTTTTATTCATAGCCGAAGAGGCTTGCAAACAATAGGGGGAGCTCCATCATGCCTGTCTTCGGACTGAAGACAACAAAAACAATAGCAACGTAACAACTGTTCACGTATCACGCCTTGCTTAAATCGGCTCCAATACAGACGAACGAGATCACCGAAAGAGAATTCTCTCCAATATAAACGCCAGCCAAGCGCGAGCGGACACTTTTAGAATTATTGCCATGCACTCTGAAAGGACGGACGCCACTAGTTGACATTAACGCCGGTATATTTACGACTTTGAAATATTCCAACATATCATTGTTGCAGGTCACTGAAATAAATGGCGAAGTTGAAAGTTTGTACAAGACCAGCATTTGACTCCGGATTTCCCGCTCTGGGATAGCGATCGCCTTAACCATTTAGGCTGGGTATGCACGCTTCCTATCCTGAACATATTCTCAACATATCGCACACTACCGATTGTAAGCCCCCTGCCCTTGCCTTCCTCTTCTCGTAACACACACACACACACACACACACACACACACACACACGTGTGTTTTATCCCTTGCGGGAATACAGTTAGGCTGCGAGCAACAAAGAAGCAAACGGCAAACATGAGCGATATGTTGAGAATTAGCGCAGGACAGGAAGAGTGCCTTGGTATCCTGATTGGATAAGACGACCGCTGTCCCGAAGCGGAAAATCCGTGTTCGAATCCTGGTCCAGCGTACGCAAAGTATAAAAGGGCGGTGCATTGGCAGAGCCTGTAGCCTTACTTAGGTTTGCCACACGGTAACCTGGCTTGTTTCTGTCATCAAGTAGCCATATGTAGCCTTACCGTATGCAGTACTGCCAATCACCCTAAACTCTGAATACGCACAGTACATCATGAATTTGGGTCAGAAGTGAATATAAGGTCACCATCATTAGTGGTATTTTTTTTATTTTATTTTTTTTATTTAACTGTGTTTGCACCTGAGGATTAGACACCTCCCACAGGCATATAGCTTTCAGTAGAAACCTCCTATCACTGTTACTTCAAAGCAACAATATGCAGACAAGCAGAAAAGTTATGTTTTATTATTATTATTATTGTTGTTATTTATTTTATGGCATTCATTGGACCACTCTAGTAAATATTACAATGGTTTTTACAAGTTCTTATTTTGCAGTAGCACAATTTAGTTCGCTACTAATTCAACACATTTCAACAATACACAGGTTATACTAATATTATTACAATTTTTTTATTATTGGCTGGATGTTTTGCTCTTTTGTCTGCCCAATACTTCTTCATTCTTTCCGATGTTTTCTTTATTTCCTTGTCTGAGATCACTCTTCCTATAGTCTTATTGATCTTCGTTTGGAGCCTGGTTTGTGTGTTTTGCAGTATTCTGATTTTCTGTGTCTTATTTTTTAAGTCATCTACTGTAATTTGCAGTTCTCTAATATTTTCCTTAATTTCAGTGATCCATTTAATGTTGCTCGTACTATTCCACAATTTTTCTATTATTTTTTTACTAATTCTGTTTTCTGCAGTTGTTACCAGTTAAGACCAAAGAATGAGATGCTTTTCTTTCTGATTGTGCTCATTACCGGTTCTATTTTCTTATATATTGTTTCATTTGAAACTATTCCGCAATGCCCATTTACTTGATATTAAAGTTATGTTTACAGTAACATAAAAAATCTTCGCACTGTATAGAAAGCAATGTTAATGACAAGGCAGACCAAACCACTTTGTTTACTGTTCAATTATAATTCTGAATATGAAGGAAGTTTTTGCTCTTCACTAACAATCATCAAATGGTAAATAACTTTTGGGAACAGGTTCCCCTATGCCAGCGACTTTCCATATACACACATAAATTACAACAACAAAAAATGCAATATTAATCCAATTTTCGATAAAATATCCTACGAATCATTTTAGTGATTAGTTTTATTTTAATACAGTGTTGACCCTTAAACTGGTACAACACACATTTCAAAGTTTTTCATTTTACTAAGCAATATCAGTTATTTATCCACGTACTTTAGACTGTTTACAACATTTTTACAATTTTGAGAGATAATTACTGTTGTTTATTGCATCTGAGAAAAATGATAGGCAACTGTGTTGTACTACTGAATTTAATTCGTACAACGTTACTACTGCAAACTAATTGATACTAAAACTCTTTTTTATAAACACTTGTTTAATTTTTGAATTATTTTTATCATTTCATTATTTGACTTTGAAATCGTCGCGAAACTTTTTGAACTAACACTGGAGCCAAAAGCAAAACTTATTCACTAGTTTTAATTGAACTGCTCCAAACATCAAAACACTTTTTAATTATTAATTTGATCTAACAAATACTATTTTCCCCATTTAAAGTTTATATAGGCCACTCTAATATTTGAACACTACGTATGTAAGTTTCTTGAATTACTGTGAAAACAAATTTTAGTTTAAGTGAATAATTATTTCAAACAAATGCAGTACTTTCTGACTGGTCCATCCCAATTACAAATATAAAAGTACGCATCAATTGTAACGAAGCATGCTGGGATTTATTCCCATCTGCTTGCATTAAGGAACCTCCTGATAACACTGTTGCAAAATAATGGATAGGATTGTAATTAGTTTATTACCATTTTCTTTTCCAAAACTTTTGCTATTATTTGTTATAATGTAAATAGTTGAAATCTTTTCTATTATTTGACTGCGGAGAAGTTTGTTTAATTAGCAAATATTAATTAGTTAATGCCAAAGGCATATTGTTATATTTCAAATAGTATGCCAATTAGCATATCTGATAAAACTAAGCAAATTCTTTTCCCGTAATATTAAAATAGGTATTATGGTCTTTCAAAAGGAATGTTAGGGAAGTTTTTCCTTCATTAGTTTCTGTATAATTACCGTTAATTAAGAAAGTATTGTTGACAACCCTATTAAATTATGTTATGATTAAAAGCTAAATTCTTCCGAGCCACACTTACACCTCGGACTTATGTGTTCCACACACGAACCGTGTAAAAGCTGTGTTATTGACGTGTGGAATATAACATATCGGATTGTAGAGATTGTAATTACTGAGACTTCTACGCTGGCCATAAATGGGGACAACTGGGCACTAATGAGTAATTAAAAGTGTCAAAGAAGAGCAATCCTACGTGTTGCCTACGTTATTTGTAGCAGATTAGTTTTGTCCCATGAAATTTCAGCCAGCCGCTACCGACAGCGCTGACCAACGAGAAAAACAAGAATCAATTATCTACGACCCGGTAAGTTACACGTTGTTCAGTACTCTGAGCTGTGGACGATCACTTGGTTAGTTGCGCAACTTGAGCATAATCATCACCAGACGTTTCTATTGGTATATGGCACAATATTTTCTTCTTGGCAACGTCAGCTATTTTCTGTGTGACCAAAATTCAATACCAAGATGGAGTGGCATTATTGGAACATCCCAGGCTAATTAAAACACACTTACGGCAGATGAAAACCTCAACTCTTCAGTCGGATGCTCCCACGATCCTGCCTCGTCACAGATACTCACTGACTTCCACAGCAGCAATTGGAAATGATAGATGGTTTTAAGTTTCACATATCTCAATATATACCCTGAGTTTGAACCAGATTACACTTTCTTACATTCATAACAATGAACATTACTACAAAACTGCTGTACAAGCAAGATACATAAAATCATTTTTAAATCAACAATCCGTTAACGTAAAAATATTAATATATACACTACAGTTCACCAGAAGAATTTACAAAAGAAAGTATTACACAAGAAATTAAGTATCAAATAAATCGAAAAAATTAGAATGTCGGTACATTAGTGATACAATCTGTCCTCTGTACTCCGCCATACACCTGAAAAGGTTTTCGATGTGATTACGGACGCACAACGAAAATTAACAGACAATGAACGTGGGCGGATGGATGGAGCTAGATGCCTGGAACATCCCGTACCTGAAATCGTTAGGGAATTCAGTATTCCGAGATGTGCAGTGGCAAGAGCGTGCAGCGATTACCGAAATTCAAGCAGTACCTCACATCAGGGACATTGCAGTGATCAGTGCAATGGCCATAACGATCGAGAACATTGGAATTTGCGCAGCGTCGTCAGATCTCACAGAGAAGCACTGTGCATGGAACCGCGGAAATCAATGTGGGACGTACGACCAATCCACCAGAACACTGCAACTATGCCGTAATGGGCTGCGACAGCTAAAGACTGACACGAGTACCTTAGCTAACAGCACGACATCGCCTGAAGCGCCTCTCCTCAATTCGTGAGTATGGGTTGGGCTCCAGGCAAATGCAAAAGCGTCATTTGGTCGGGTGAATTTCGATTTCAGTTGGTAAGAGATGATGGAACGGATGGAGTTTGACGCAGTCAAAAAAAAAAAAAAAAAAAAAAAAAAAAAAAAAAAAAAAAAAAAAAAAAAAAAATATGTTCAAATGTTTGTATAGTCTATGGGACTTAACTACGGAGTCATCAGTCCCTGAACTTACAAACTACTTATGAACTACCTTATACTAAAGACGGCACAAATATCCATGCCCGAGGGGGGATTCGAACCCCCGACCGTAGTGGCCGTGCAGACCGTGACTGGAGTGCCTTAGTCCCTTCGGCCACTACGACGGCTTGACGCAGTCCTTGAAGCTGTGGAGCCAAGTTGTCATAACGCCCTGTGCAAGCTGTTGGTGGCACCATGACGATGTGCACTGTTTTTACATGGAACTTACTCTGGTCTAACTGAACCGATCATTGGCTGGCTGTTTGCTCCCATTCAAGGACTTCACGTTCCAAAACAGAGATGTAATTTTTATAGATGACGGTACGCCTTGTCAGCAATCAACAATTTTTGCAATTGTTTCCGAGAATTTTCTGGACATTTTTACGAAATGAACTGGCCACTTAATGCGCCTGACATAATTCCCATGAATCATTTGTGGCACATCATCGAGATGTCATTTCATCACAAAATCGTACAACGGCAATATTTTCGCAATTATGGATGAATACAGAAGCATGTCTCAGTACTCCTATAGGGGACTCATAACCACATATTATCAATATAGAAGATGCGGAAACAGTGCAGCAGCGCTACAAGTGAGGGGGAGTGAACTTCCAATACGAAAAAAATACAGCCCGAAAATTCGTAGTTTTAGTTCGAAATAGACGATTTCCATGACCATGTTATTTATTTATTCTTTATGTGCTTGACTATTCCGTACTATAGTGCGTATCTGGAATCTGAAATGTTTTTCAGAAATAGTAATTAAAAATTTAACTTCTCGTAACAATTTCGACCGTGTACTCATTATTAGATATATTTGTGCCTTAGAACATGTCAAAACCGCAAATCACCTGATATGACAGAAAATCTGTTTCATAGCATTGTGAGTATAATATATTGTTCATTTCGTGACAAGATTCAGTTAGGTTAAATAAGAATTCTGTCAAGAACTACTAACAGGGAGTGTGGCATTCACTGGGAGACATTAAGGACGCGAAAGTAAATAAAGCAGAATAAGAACGATATGAAACTTCCTGGAAGGTGAAAACTGGAACTTTCGCCTTTCGCGAGCGAGCGCTCTACCGACATTACTATTATTATTATTATTATTATTTTGTTCTTTGGGTCAATCAGTTTGTTGTGGTTTCTTCTAGGTTCTACATCTACTTCTACATAAATAATCTGCAAGTCGCACTGAAGTGCATGGCAGAGGTTTCATCGGACCGCTTTTATGATGTCTCTCTAACGTTCTGTTCTTTAATAGCACGCGGGAGAAAGGAACACCTAAATCTTCGTGCTCGAAAAATGTTCAAATGTTTGTTAAGCTTATGGGACTTAACTACGGGGTCATCAGTCCCTAAACTTACAAACTACTTATCAACTACCTTATACTAAGGACGGCACAAATATCCATGCCCGAGGGGGATTCGAACCCCCGACCGTAGTGGCCGTGCAGACCGTGACTGGAGCGCCTTAGTCTCCTCGGCTACCGCGGCCGGCTTCGTGTTCGATCCGGTTCCCTTGTTTTATTACGATGATTATGTCTTCCTACGTAGGTGAGAGCTAAAAAAATATGTTCGCATTCGGAAGAGAAAGTTGCTTAAATAAATTTCGCAAATAAATCTCACCGCAACAAATAGCACTATTCTTTTAATGATTTTCACCCTAACTCGTGCTTCATTTCCGTGACACTCTCACCCCTATATCGCGATAATACAAAACGAGCTGCCGTTCTCTGAACGTTATCAAAATCGTCCGTCCGTCCTACTTGATGGGGATCCCACAATGGACAGTAATACTCCAAAATTGGACGCACAAATGTAGTGCAGACAGATTCTTTAGTAGAACTATTGCATCTTCTAAGTGGTCTACCAATGAAACGTAGTCAGTGGTTTCTCTTCCCTACAATATTTTATATGTGTTCTTTCCAATTTACGTTGTACGTAATTATCATTCCTATGTATTTAGTTGAATTTAAGACCTGTAGTTTTGACTGATTCATGGTGTAAATGAAGTTTTTTTAGTGCTCATATGGATAACTTTACATTTTTTTTTATCATTCAGGGTCAATTTTCAACTTTTGCACCATGGAGATATCTTATCTAAATCATTTTGCAGTTGCTTTTGATCTTCGGGTGACTTAACTAACCGATAAACGATAGCACCATCCGTAAACAGTGGACAAGAGTTGGTCACATTGTCTCCTAAATCGTTTATGAAGATAAGGAACAGTAGGGATCCTATATTGCTTCCCTGTGGAACGCCAGATATTACTTCTGTTTTACTCGAAGACTTTCCGTCGTTTACAACGTACTGTGCCGTTTCTGACAGGAAAGCACGAATCCAATCGTACAACTGTGGCGATATTCCATAAGCACGCAATTTGACTGGAAGACGCTTGTAGGTACAGTGTTGTTCGTTGAGTTTTTCTCTCAGTTTATCTATTATAGAAGGCGTCGAGCTCTCTTAGCCAGCGACCAATTGAGCTATCCCGGCATGCTTCACGGTTCGTCCTTACAACTTTACTTCAACCAACACCTTACGGAAGTTCTCCTGCGAAACTTGCAGGAGTAGGACTCACGTATGAAAGGATATAGTGGAGACATGGCTTAGCCACAGCTCAGGGAATGCATCAAGATTTATTTTTAACTCTGCGGCGGAGTGTCCGCTGATATGAAACTGGCGGACGTAAAGCTGTGAGGGGGGGGGGGGGGGCGTGAAGCGTGCCGGGATAGCTCAGTCGCCTGCTGCGAAAGGCAAATGTCCCTGGTTCGACTCCCGGTTCCGGCACACAGTTTAATCTCTCAGGAAGTTTCATATCAGCACCTTTTCCTACAGACTGAAAATATCAGTCTGAAGAACGATATATAGCTACATTCATAATTTGGAAAAAAAAACTTTAACTGCAGTTTAGCAAGTAAACTCAAGTAGGGTACCAATAATATAATTGCAAAGGAATTCACAGTACAATGCATAAACGAAACGTAATCAGAAATACGTTGTTACTAAACAAATGGAAAAAAAAGTGGAAGACTGTAAATTACCTGATAAGACTCCCAGATCACAGGCTGATAACCTTGCAGCACTCCAAGTGAATGGGAGGCAAAACAATGTCGTGTTACCGGAAGTCCTTATATGAGTTTCAACCTCGTGTTGCTAACGACTAGTTGAGTTTACTCCACGTGAGATGCTACACTTTTCTGGGAAACGATCCGATGTGGTATTAGGAAGAACCCTTGGAAGCTTCTGACGTCAGTGAATACGCATGCAGCGCTAGCGCAGCTGGTAGTCGTTGAGATGCCCACCCTCAGTACCGTAGTATACCGCTAGAGGAGACAAAACGAAGTGGCGCAGCCGTCTCAGAAAGTCGAATTTCATTCGGTAATATTTCTTTCTGTATTTGAAGAGGAGTAACGCTACAACAGTCCATACTGAGATGATCCCAACGGGCTGCCACAGTGTAGTATGATGTGAACAAGTGTTGCCAAATCAGCTTTCAAGAGCTAAATATGGCTTCTGTTTGATACCGTTCAGTTGGCATACGATTTAGAAGTATGGCTTTTTTCACGATGGTTTGGCTTTTATCCTTGACCGCAGGAAAAGATCATAATCTGTTTTGATTGAAAGAACATTTCTGCCAATGAACCAATATATAAAAACATACAACAGTAACGCCATAAAATGTGTTATTGGATTGAGTTACAAGAGACTGTTAAGCAAATTAAGGCTGTGTCTGTATGTTTTTGGAGTTGACATCGGATAACTGGGGTAGGCTAGGGACACGCAAGTCGCCGAAGTGGCGTCCAATTGAAAGACTTGCACGAGGCCAATGAGCCACACGAAATTATTATTATCAATGAAATAACCCAACTTCACAATAATGACTGAAGCTTTTCTAAAGAGAGCACGCTTTGATTGATGCGGGATGAATCAATAGTCATACACTACCTAACGTTAACCCTTTCAATACAGTTATCATCGAGTAGATTGTAGTATGAATCATTCAAAAGGCCGGATATTTATAAAAAGGAAAATCGGCTCGTGACGTGCAAATTCGTTTTTCCTTGGAATTTTATGTCTCCTTTGTTTACCTTAACGATCGCTAGTATCTTATTTCTTAGATAAACGAGCATACAAATTCATTAATCATTATTAATGAATAATTAATTTGGTTTTACTCCGCGAGGACGTTTCATTCTAGCGCACACTACACTGCAGAGTGAAAATTCATTTACGTATATTATTAATGTATCTGTCTCTTAACATGATTGTATCGGATTTCAATTAGTTTCCTATGGCCCCATAATTGAAAATGATAAAACACTGATTCAGTTTTTGTTTGTTATAACTTACACTCTACGAAAAGAACAGAATTTAGAGAACCGTAAAAGAAATGGCTGCAAAGGGGATTTCCATTAAAAGCATTCAGATCTGCGCGTTCAGCTGCAAACATCTACGTAACTTCCAGGAAATGCTTTTTCTTTAATAGTGTTCAGGAATTCTCATTTTTAGAACCAATTTTGGGTCATCCTTTTTTAAAACTAAACTGGTCTGCTTTAAAAGACCGATGTCTGGGCATAGACTCAAATCTTGTGAACATTAAAAAGTTCCAAAATTCAGAAAATAAATATAATTTCTTGTTAGTCTGTTGCGCCACACAATTATTGCAGTGATGAAACTGTACAATAAAGTAACTTATGTTATTTCAACTTTTCCTGGCTTTTCGTATAGACAAATTTAGCTTATTTTATTTTTGTGAGTTGGCAACACTGGATGTGACACAATGGTAGGGGCGCAAACGCTTCCATTACGATCCTAACATTCTGAAAGACAGAACGAAACGATAGTGAGTCTCTTGGCGCGTAATCGGAATTCGCAAGAGTAATGGACGTCCTGGTTCCCGAAGACTGGCCTTTCACAATCGATGTCTTGTGAGAAAAGCGAAAAGCGGTCGTTTTTAACGTCTTGCACGACACTCTGAACACGACAGAGTTCGCTTCCCGCTATATTCAGCGACTGCTCACACCCATTCAAAAACTCCACAGAAGAGGAAACTTTCCAGCTGTGTCATGTAACCACACGGTAAATGCTAGACGGCGATACACAAGTAATCCGAACATTGATAAATGACATGTTTTTCTTCGTCACGTCTATCAAAATGTAAATAAGTTACCTGAACTATTTCAATAAATACGTCTGCGTGTTGTAAACCTAACAAATGGTATACCCCGTAACTCGCGAGAGGTACTGTTTGTATAAATGTTTTCGTTCCTATCTGAGCTAGGTTGTAATTGAAATATTATTATTTTTATAATATATTTTCTCGAAAGTTAAACAACATGTGTAGTGTGATAAACAAAAGTACGTAAACATTTTATGATGTACGTAAGGGAACTGGATGCTTATGCAACGACATAATAGATTATCAAAGCGTTAAGTGTCAATAATGTTGCTGTTTAGGGAGATGGCAGGGCGTGTGGTGTGTGTGTGTGTGTGTGTGTGTGTGTGTGTGTGTGTGTTTGGAATTCAGGGGTATGAAAACGTGGTGCTATATTAAGAAGGAACGGAGATACTTGTGATCCTGTATGACAAGATCTGAATGTGCCACTGAAATGCTACAAAATTCCTGACATCTGCGCCAACAGTAATTAGACCAGCAAAGTTTATCAAAATTTTTGTTGTATAACATCATTTCCTCCATGGTTTTTATTAATGTCAATGGAACTGGACTTCTTTTACGGACAATTTTTGTGAGAACATTTAGTTAGCAGTTGTAACTAGCACTCTTTCGAAATGAAAGATATCGACGTTCAGTAAAATATCATGTCTAGTGTATTTTTTCAGGAATTATGCTAAACGTTTTAACAGTTATGTAGGATTCCTTTACTTATTGAACAATAACTGCTGGAAATTTGTTTGCCAAACTACATGGCGGGCAATACAAAACGAGGTACAAAACTTATGAATGTGGTGGCACATTGTTTTATGCTGTAAATACCATTAGGCAACCCACTTTAGATTATAGATGCTCTAATTCGTTAATACACGGTACAGTACAGCCTCGCTTATACGACGCAAACGGGCTAAGGGAATGTCGGATCACCTCGAAGGTCAGTTAATAGGGAAAGAAGAAACAATAATATCGTAACTGGTTGCAGGTGACACAGTAATTACTTTCATTATCCATCACATTATAATTTAGGCCGGTTTCGTTACAGTGAAACAGCTGTTGTCCGGCACACTTTATCAATTAAATCATGGAACTTTTCTCTAACGATGTGTGCTGATTCATTATTAGCTGAGAGTTTTTCTTCGCAAATACCGAGTTGTAGAATTCCATACCCGTTCTTCCAGGAGTCCAGCAACCAATGCTAGCTATAAAGTCAGGACCATCATCATTAAACTGCTTACCGAATTACAGAGCTTTTTGATTCAACATCGGCCCAGATATTGGCACATATTTATCCCTATTATGGGTGGACCAAATATGGAAAGCCAAACTTTTTGGTATTCGCATGGTTTCATAGTTTTCCTTTCTTCTAAGGCTTTCGATGGACCTTTTTATGAACAATTTTTTCTACTTTCACTCTGTCTCTCTTCCAATCACCTACAGTTACACTTCCGAAACCTCAATCTTGGACCATTTTTAACGCTGATTCACCTATGTCGAGTCTCTTAATTGCTTTCAGTGTCTCTCTCATAGATACTAAGCGCCTCTTTCTTTTCGAAGCCAGGGAAAAAACAAAAATAAAGAAACAGTAGGAGAAATATCACGCAGATACGCGTGGAATGGCCTACGGTGCTATCGATAATGTATGCAGTGTAGAGTTGTGGCGATTCGTGAATGAATCCTTCATTTTAACGAATACAAATAAATAATCATGAGAATCGAATCGTGGAGCGAACGAAATGTCATTCAAATGAATCGTCTGTCTCGCGACGATTCCAAATTCCAACCAATAACGATTCATGCTACGAAGAAAAGTGACAAATCATGCCGAGCCGAATCGTGCCGAATCATAACGAACGCCAGAGAGCAGTCGAGAGGGGGATGCATGTGAACAGAAGGAAGCACGGTACGGGGAGAGCGTAGGTTCACAGCAGTCATACCACTGCGTGACGTCATTATGACGTGTACATTCCCAGTTTCGACTTTCGATTATGTACATTGACGGACCGAGGATTTCGGCTGCAAGCTCTCTCCTGCAAAGTCGCCATCTTCCCTTTCGTATTTTTACGGTTTTCTCCGTATAACTCACGTGTTGCTATTTCAAAATAATGGTACACTGAAGAGGTACCAAAAACACGTCATTCTTAGTACGATTAATTGTAAACTTAAGACAACAAATGCCATATTGGCGGGTAAGTCCTGAAGTTAGATGAAAAGAGAAACAAACAGATAACCGAGTGATGCCAGCTGTAGTGTTGTGGATAAAGGCGTTACAATATGGGATAGAGGTACGTGGGTGGTGGTTCGCCTCCCGCTACTTGACAACATTTTTTTTTTTTTTACCTTGAATAGAGGTACGTGGGTGGTGGTTCGCCTCCCGCTAATTGACAACATTTTTTTTTTTACCTTGAATAGGAGTTTTCTGACACTATTATTACTTAAATAGAATTATGTTCTGCGATACTTCGACTTATTTACATGACGAGCATTTTCTATTAAAAGTGCATTTGTTCTATTTAGTGACCACGCCGTGAAATATGGAACAACGAAGTGTAAACATTGTCTCCTGATCTACCTGCACATAAACTGCGGACACACTGTAATAATGACTGTTGTAAATATCACGCCCATACAAACAATTTTATATATAAAATTACGTACTAGAGTTAAGTGGCAACTGTCGTTCCTTAATGATACTGAAGTGCCATATTTCTCTTAATATACATGCACTATTTAAGGAATAAGTGTGCTAATACTGTATTTTACGGAACTATCTAAATTCTCTAGCCAATGTATGAAACAACTTGTATAAGCATGAAATTTAAACATTCATTACTACAATGTGTGTACAGTTTATGTGCAGGTAGTTCAGAAGAAAATGTTTATAATTCGTTTGTCCATTTTTCCATATTTTCTTAATTACATACAAAAATAATTATAAACAAATATCAGTTCATCGGCGTCTTGCGCCAGTGTCGTTGCCATTGTCAGTTGGTACCAACTTTCACAGTAGTAAGTGTCGCGACTGCATGTATTAGACTATAGCCGAAACGAGTGTTGCCGTTGCTTAAAACTTTAAGTTGCTAGCCGCTGTTAAAAATCCCGCTAGATGTTAAATAGCATTTACTAAAAATGTCGCTAAACTTTATTAAGGAACTAAAAATCGGATAGATGTCGCTAAACTTTCTCACGGACAAAGATAATTTCGGTGGTGGAAAGTTACTTTTATCTCTTAGTTATTGCCAGACAATAATGTACGACAGGTTTTCAAATGAAACTATTTTGCTTTTAATGTATCTATATTTTGCAAAGAAAATGTTTGTTGCTTACTTTGAGAAATTTGTTCATAGTAAGCTTTAGTTGAGTTAACTCGCACAGGCTTCAATCAACGTTTGAACTCCACGCAGTTTTCCCACTATTTTCTGTAACTCTGGCTGTAGATCTTTCTTCTAGCCGGATCTTCCTTAATTTTTTAAAACTGCGTTTATTCCACACAGTGATTACCATTACATCATAAAAACTAATAATTTGTAAACAACTGTAAGAACTAACGACATCGCAACACATCGACGCAAATGAAACGACCACGTATTCCAAACTGTCCAATTCGAATACTTCATTATTACTCGCACTCATTGTTCAGACGAAGGTGCCACCAGTCTATCCGCGTGTATTATTTTGCTCTGCCGAATTTCGTTACTGAGTGGCAGAACATTCCTGGTACCGCGGACGCGTTTATTTTATTCGATACCGTAGTTACCAGTGAACAAGTTGAAAAAATCGGATAAGACCGTAGACATCATAATTATATTCTATTTATTTAATTATGTTTGTTTAGTCTCACATTATTGATTTCTAAACTAAGATACGTTGCGTTCATAAAATCCGCTAGATCTAGTGACACAGTCGCTAGAACGGCATCACTGGTCAACACGGGGCACATATACACGCAGTAGGGCACATATACCTCATAATGAGGATTATTGCGGTGAATCTATGCGTAGGATGATCAGACGAATTCGCGTAAAAAAGAGGACAAACTGCTTCAGAAAGCGAGGACAAAGTAAGAAAAAAGAAGACGCACAAAACACACATTCGAATTTTTAAAAAATGAGTTTATTATTTATAGACTACACACACATAATTATTGATACTCCTCTGAAAGTCCAATTTTTGCAGAAGTCTAGGCTTGCTTAACAGATAGCTGTAAATAAATACTCATGAAAATTCTTTGAAATTATGTTGGACCATCAACATACTTTTAACAGATTCAAGGTTCAAACTATTTCTGTCATTTGTCATTCTTTTTGAATTTTTATTGAGCCCTGATATACCAAAAAAGTAGTAAGCAAGTTTTAACGATTGTGAATGACAATGAACAGACTTACTTTCACAAAGAAACGGTAAAGCATTACTCATTTTTTTGCTACAAGGTAACCAATTAAATTGGGGATCATTACTATTCTGTTTCTGAAATTGTCAGATATTTTTAAAAACTCACTCTGTTACAATGAACAATAATTTACTCTTTCAAGTCATACGTGCACGACATGAGACCTATATTGCTAACTGCTAAGCCAGGACAATATGAATCCCGAACAGAAGATACGGAGGGGAAATTTTAACTAATTGATTTTTGGAGTCGCTTATGGGTCGATCGAGCTGCCACCTGCAACACTGCCTTAGTGGATATTGATCAGCAGGGTAGTGCCTACAGATAAAGCATTTAAGAAAACAGTAATAGAACGGGACTAATCTTAACCCTCGCACCTCACGCTGTGGTCCTGGAGACCCCAGAGAATTTTTGATTGGGTATTACGAAGAGAAGGTTGTCTGTAACTAGTGTATACTATGTTGGTAACAGTGTCAAAAAGTTTGCGATTGTTTGGTTTGAAACATTGCATTGTTGTCGCGGTAGTGTCCTGTTGTAAAGATTTTAAACATGGCTGCAATTCAGCAACTGTGGGACAACAATCCAAGAGTCAACACAGTTTCAGTTTTATGCAACTGGTCGGTTGAAACTGTGTTGACTCTTGGACTGTTGTAAAGAGTGTTGCGCGTGCGTGGGATCTAGAGTACTCCAGTGTGAGATCCATGCAGCTCATTTTTGCAGATTGAAAAAGAATACGATGGTAAGTAATACAACATCGAAGTACATATCCGTTTTAAATTAGATATTTGTTACCCTAGTACTATTTCTTCTAACTTCACGAGTAAAATAAAATGTCTCTTCTTCTGTAGGTAAAATATTGTGTAGTACAATGCTAGAGTGTGAAGCCTATATTGCTGATTTCTTCATCTTTTACATACGTTTTTGTACACATAAACGGTAAAAGATGATGATTTTTGTGGCCAGTAAAAATCAAACAATCCATACATTAATCTATACGATCATGTTCGATCCGTGTGGTGTTGATGTGTAAGAAGTAACAAATCTACTCATTGTAATACTCTATTCTGCTAATTGTAATTATCAAATAGAGTGAAGTAAGACATCCTACTGCATTATAAACATGTGTATCAAATCTAAGCATTGGAACTACAAAATACTTTTTCTAAAATCTACTAAGCACTAGATTACTAGTGTTGTAATATAAATAAATGAAATGCAGCAACCAGTTGCTTGTCATTATTTATTTTGAACTTCAACGACCGGTTTCGGGCGCTTGAGTGCCCTTCTTCTGGTCTCTATACAGACAAACAAGTGCATTTGTATACAATTAGGCTATAGAACGTATAAAAGTCGATTACAGAAATATGCAGCAGTTTCGAACCAAATAGAATGTAATAAAGATAAGTTCATATAATGGGATGAAATTAACACTTACATTTTTGTACTGTTGCTTAATAGATAAACATGCTACTAGTGGAATCAACGCTAAGTGCAAAGACTATGGAATGAATATGGAATGAATAACAGTCAGCTGGTAACAAAGTATCTATGGATGAGACTTATAGTAAAGGAGTAACGATAAAAGAGGGGGAAGAAGGCTATGGGAAAACAGTAATACTCAAAGTAGTTGAAGAAAAGCAAAAAGAGAGGAGCAGGTGACTGATAAATTCGTCGCTTAGCAGATTAAAATTCAGAAGTCTAGAAGTACAATGATAAGTGGCGCCATAGGCGGAATATTTCAGAACTACCAGCTGACACAGTAGTAGGATGCTTAGAATGTCACTGTCAGGGCATCTGTCAATATAAAGAGTTCGTCATTGTGTCTATGGCTTCAAAATTTAATGGGGATAGATTGATGAAGTGGTTATCATACAACGAATAAGTTAAGGATGTGGGTTATAAGTTTTAAGATGCGTGAACTAATGTGCAAAGAGATGTGAATGGTTACAGTCATATTAACCTAGTGTTACAATTGGTACATCTAGTCAGGCAACTGAAGAAAGTTAAACAGTGAAATTGCTAGGAATATACCAAAGAGGATAATTTTAATGTAGTTGTACCGCAGAGGAAGAAGGGTATTATGAGTGTTGTAATAATAAAAACGCGTTCCAGGAAACACTACTTATTTACAACCTCTCACATAGCAAGAAACTTTAATGTATATAGTAATTAGTTTAAAATCCTTTATTTATGATAGGACTTTAATATGGTCTAGTAGACCCCAGAGTGAGATGGAATGTAGTTGAAATGTGTGTGTGGCGTTTGTGGTTATATTTCACTCTGCAGCCAAAACCACACATCACAAACGAATAGTGTTTGTATATGGTAGTAGGTATCAGTCTCCCATTGTGCACTGTGGTGGTAGAGGGTTTAAAACGATAAGTAGATGGGAGATATAGGAGTTGAAAGTTACCGACTTATAAAAAATTCTAGGTATGGGTGTCAATATTTTGGTCTTCAACAAAAACTACACAATGGAGACGAACGATCTCTCTGTGTTAATGTAGAAAAAAGTCTCCAATTGTACACCATAGCAGTTCCGTGTCGATAACTATAAGAGGGTGAAAGATATAGTCGTTGAGAGTCGTGAGCTTATCTAAAATTCAGACAAGATCAGCAATGACTTTTGACACTATAGTAGCAAAGAGGTTGTTTGTTATATACAGCGAAACGTGAGGCACACTCTTCAGTACGAATAAAGAAAAATAAGTGCAAATGCAGTTTGAAAAGCAAAACAACCAAGAAAGATGCAAAGCGTAAGAAAGAAGTTTCGCGTTCTCGAATCGTTTCTAAAAGACAGAAAACGGAGCTGAAAAGAATCTCCAGACGATAGAAACTTGAAATTTGTAGACGTTGTTTATTTTACGTTGTAGGCATCGGCGATTTTTCGATATTCCCATCCCTAACGGGGTGAAATAGGATGTGAATGGTTTTTTGAAAATAAGTTGCTATTAAGGCAATTTTCAAGCATGAAATACTAAGGATTTAAATTTTTGATTGGAATTTTAAAAAACACGTGTCAATATTTTTTGTAAATTCGACCACTAAGTGAGTGAAATAAGGGAACATCTTTTAAGGGTGCTACTAAGACTATTTTGATGCTAGAAATGCGAAATTTTGGATTTGGAACCATGGTTAGAATTATTAAAAAAATGTGTTTGGGGATGTTCTGAATTCTGTCATCAATGAAGTGGCAAGTCGTATCAAAATACTTGATTAGGAAAGCATTTTTAAAGCTAAATCTATGAAAATTTATATTTAGACGTTGAAACAACCAATGCAGACAGCCTACGCGTGTGGAGTAGCGAGAATTAAGCTAATCTATATAAATGTGAATGTCTGTTCGGTGTACGTTTATCACGTCTCAACCACAAGACATAAAGAGCTAAAAATTTGTACCTACAGTTACTAATGTCTACCCGGGGAATGTCTTTTCGGTGTACGCTTATCACGTCCGAACGACAAGACGCAGAGACTTACATATTTGTACAGTTACTAATTTATACCTGAGGAAGATTTTAGACACGGTTTTATAGCGATCTGATAGATATTTAGTAATTTGAAGAATATAACGCGAAATGCGGAACAATAATTACTCTTTGAATATGGTTTTATTGGTTGTATTGTTGCTTGAGGGTTGATAATATAAAAGGGTGGAGTATATTGGGATGGAAAATTTTCGGTGTATATAAAATTCTATGTGTGGTGTGTGTGTTAATATTTCGCTCTGCAGCGAAAACTACAGAACGAAAACGAATGGTATGTGTGTAATTGTTGCCCGAAATCTCCCGTTGTACACCATAACTGTTTCATGCCGATAGCTATAAGGGGGTGGAAGGTACGGTGGTTGAAAGTCGTCAAATAAAAAAAAAAAAAAAAATTCGGAATGAAGGCCAGCGATGACGTTTGCGACTCTATAGCAAGGAGGTTACGTACAGCGAAACGTGATGCCACAGACCCTGTCTTTGGTCTATGCGTGCTACAATGTCTTCAGCTCTTTCTCTGTATGGATAAGCATACGAATAAGGAAATATAAGAATAAATAAATAAAGCAGTAAAAAAGAAATTTCTTTTAATACATCTCTTTAAAAAATCGATTTCACGTTTCGTGCATTACATCAAGTGATGGACCTGTGATATTATTAGAATCATTATTGTTGAATTTCGTGATTGGATTCTTCGAAACGAGTTCATTTTTACGTGTGATTTGATCTACACTACTTACTTTCCTGATAAACGGTAAGTGCATAGACTTCTGCAAACTGATAGGAATATTTTTCAGTTCCTTCAAAATCAGACTCACAGCACACTACTGAAAGATTGACCGCCTCCGTAGCTCAGTGCCAGCGTCGCTGACTACCACGCAGGGGGCCCGGGTTCGATTCCAGGGAGGGGACTGGGTGTTGTGTGTTGTCCTAATCGTCATCATCTCATCATCATTGGCACGTAAGTCGCCCACGCGGCGTCAACTAAAAAGACTTACACTATCACTACATTTACATGCAACACATCTTGCGGAAGACGAAAACCGATTTTGATTTTCGTAAATAGTTTTTCGCTGTCGTGTTTACATGGCATAGCGTGAATTGGATTTCCTAGCTCACTTAACATGGTTGCTGGAAAACAGCTGATTCAGTTCCTTATTTAGTCTGCACAATCGCTATTTCTCTTTATTTAAATACACAGATTTATGTTCATTCTAATATTTATAATTTTATTTCACATTAGAAAAATCACTCTTTCCATACGTGCCGAAAATTCTTAACAAGAAAACACAATCTGACAATCCAAGAACGCTTCAAAAACGGTTGCGTTTACATGGGCACGAAAATCGATTGTGGAACTGGAAAACCGCCTTAGAGAAGCGGATTTCCAGAATCGATTTTGGAGTGTTTACATGAACATCCAACAGCGGAATTGGGAAATCGGTTTGCCGCGGTTGAGTAGCCGAGCGGTCTAATGCGTCTCGCTGCGGAGCGCGCGGTTGCTCGCCGTGGAGGTTCGAGTCCTCCCTGGGGCATGGGTGTGTGTGTTTGCCCTTAGGTTAGTTTACCTAGGTTTAAGTAGTTTGTAAGCTACGGACTGATGACCACGCAGTTTGGTCCGATAGATTTACAAACGTTTGAACTTTTTTTTTTTTTTAATCGGTTTACGAAATCCGGTTTTGGGAGCGCGTGTAAACGGGGTGTATGCGGCCGAACAATCACGCAAGGGATCTCCCGGCCAAGAAAGCCATACGCTCATTTCCATTTCACTGCAAGATTCCTTATCTATCTTTTGTGTCCCAGCCTCGTCGCCGCTTCTCTGTCTTGTTTCCGTCGTAGGTGTCGGTGGCCGAGTAGAAAGACCGACACAGGATAAAGGATGCACGCTTGTGCAGGTAGGAGGTGACCAGCCAGTGGGACAGCAGAAACTAGAAACACTAGAGTAAATTAGAACGAGATATATATTTCTTAGAGACTTAGTAATACTTAACTTTTACATAGCTCAGTATTGCAGAATGCTGATACATAGTTGAGCTAGAGGCCTGCCTAGTGCCCGTCCGATAGCCAAGTCTTCACTGGTGCCTATCTGATTCCGAAGTGTTAACTGGTTGCTATCTCAGTCCCAAGTGAACGATGCAGTCCATTGGTGGCCACGAGCGGAGTTGCAGCAGAGGGCGCTCGTGGCTGACGTCGTAAGAACGCCGCGCCGTGCGTGCATGGCGGCGCGCGGCGTAAGTACGTGGCGCGCACGTAATACTTGTGCGACAACACACTATCATAATCAAACCACACGCGAGCAGAGCAGCGGGTTTAAGCTAGCTGTAAATATAATCTTGTAACGCTCAACTTTGAGAAAAAGGAGGTCAGTGTAAAAATCCGCCCAGACCCCGGACAGAGAGCTAAAAAGGAGGACATGTCCGGATTAATCCCGACGTCTGGTCACCCAATGTATGCGTTGTCTACGATCTATGCTCTCCCCGGTCGGGTGGAGGGTCTCGCCGCTGAGGAGGGAGGAGCTGGAGTCTGGTGGGTGGTGACTAAGTCGTCGGGGTTTTCTGACACGTTAGAGCTGTTGCCGACACGGCGCGCGAGGGGGAAGAACGGCCAGTGGGTGTCGGTGGTGGTCTTGGTGAGTGACGCAGGGGCCGGCCAGTGCGCACGTCGCTTCGCCTCACCTCGCCTCGGCCGGTTGCGCCACGCGGCCCGCAAGCACGCCCCGCTTATAAATACGGCTGCGGCGCGCGCCGCGCTCGCTCAGACATGGCGCGCCCGCCTCCGCACCTCGCGGCGGCTTCTCTCCTGCTGCTGCTGCTGCTGCTACTGGCCGCAGGTAAGCCGCAGCCGACGCCGTCTGCCTCACCACGCTGCCGGCCGCGCTCAGCGACGTCGCGACGAGTGCCGTGACATACGTGCCAGTGATCCTTACGTGTGTTTCGCGTCGAGCTGTGCTCACTCCAGTGTGGTGGAACGTGGATGTGGGATCGTCACTACCATCACCTCGGTCAACCTTACAACAAAGTGCTCATTCACTTACAAGGAGACCCCATTGTTATCGGATATTTCTGTGTTGTGTGAAGTTCTGATCCCAAACGGCAATCAGCCAAAGAAATTCGGTGCAGCTCTCAAAAATTCTTTACAAAATAGAGTTTGTAGTTTTCTGAGTGCCTTTAATTACATGTAGAAGACACCTACCGACAGTCGTTGTGACTCACCGGTGTCTGCGCGGTGGCTCGGCGCGTCGGTGAGACGACTGGGATGCTCACTATAATAATAACCATTCTATAAATACGCTAACACGAAAATTGTGGTACAGATTACTAATTCGTACAAGAAAGCCAATGAAAGTTACATAATTCGAAAGATTGTTTGATGTATATTTCACGAATATAAATATTTTGTGTGCATTTAGCCATTAAAAGTGGTAAAAGGAAGTAGACATTTTCCTATCTACAGCTTGTATCAAGTTCTACGTTCTCCAACAATCAGCTCACTGATTGGCTATTCGCCTCGACCAAAGACGCTGTAATGCAGCGCATCTGCAGTATTAAAATAACGTATTAAAATAAATGAATATCGAAACATGAAGTGCTCCCAACTCACTTTCTTGTGCCGTTCAAATGCTTCATTTTCGCAGTGATTAAGAGTGGTTAAAAAACGGATGTTTTCATACGAATGCCGATATAAAGGATGATACGCCGGGAGAGGCATGTAGCGGTGCACGGGGAACACCGAAATTGTAGTTCCATTTCAAATATTAGGCTAATGAAAGTTATATAATTCGAAAATGACATGAGAAGTATATACTTCCGTTTTTATTTGTTGTTATTGTGTCAGGCATTTTCATTAACACGTAAAAGATACCGTTTCATACCTCCCAGTGCCGGTTAAATTTTACCAAATATCCCATCGGCCTCCTATGATGATGTTGGCAACGGATGCTGAATAGTGAGAATCCTGTGAGTCTTCACTTTAGCCAATCGCTTGACAACGCTGATATTTTCTCATGCAATCTTCGCTTTACGAGGGCAATTATTTGACTGAGCGGACGAGGGTACATACAAGAAACTGTCAACCATAAAGCAGGAACAGCATTATTTGTTTACTTCATGGTCTGTACGATACACTAATCGAGTCATTCTATGTGGTTCGAACAAATGGGCAAAGATTTTCTATCGTGTTGTTGATGTTGCCAACATAATCACGCGAGGCCGCCGACATGATACATAAAATTTTACCCCCAGTGAGCATTGTAAACACAATTGGTCGATTTTCGACCACAGGCAATACTAGTAATAATAAAGATCCAAAAATACGGCTATCGATTGCAAAGTTAGACGTTGTTTACTTCACCACAGTTTCAGCTTCAACTAAGGAAGCCTTCATCAGAAGAAAATTTTTAGTTACTTGAAATGGACAATGGTTCTTGAGCAACAGAGCTCACGTTCAAGATACAAATGTAAAATTACATGCGTCATGCAGAACATATTTCACGTAACTAAAACGCACCGCTACGGGTTGCATGTATAGCCAGCGCTGTGGGTGGCATGTAATTTTACATTTGTAACTTGAACCTGAGCTCTGTTGCTTAACAACCATTGTCCATTTCATATAACTAAATTTTTTCTTCTGATGAAGACTTCCTTAGTTGAAGCCTAAACCCTGGTTAACTAAACGACCTCTAGCTCTGCAACCGATAAGCTGTATTTTTTAATGTTAATCTTTCACGAACGGTTGCTGTCTCAACAGCCATGTTTAAAATTGTAATAATAATAATAATAACACCATTACCTAACATTGAAGTTGCATTGAGTTAAATAATAACTCCCAAAAGGAAATGTAGCGAAGATCGCTTTTCTTGCAATTCTTTATTTTCTGACTACCAGCTTCCACGAACTATGTCATCATATTCAATGCTGATCGGAAGATAATGACTTAATTCATCAACACCGCTAGTCAGAAAATAAACGACTGCTTCATTTCAGTTTGGGAGTTGTTGAATAATAATAATAATTAAAACTGACCCAAGAAATCTACGATCGGCTTGGAACAAACACGGCACCACGACGGAAGTGCATATAGAATGTGTGTATAGGGGAGGTGGGGATTTCATGGTCGAGCGTTTGAATCCTGCTTTATTCTTTGTTTTCATTGTGTCGAAATAACTACATAATTTAAATTAAAAATTTATTCCAGTTATGGAAATTAAAACATGTCTACTAGTAATGTTTTATGTTTAGGCTGAATTTTCGACGTGAAAGGCTATTAATAGTAACGGTTTCATGTTTAAAAAAAAAAGATACATCGAAAAAGACTTCACTATAGATTGATACGATCGCCTTTGTATGTTCACCTCGTACATGTAATTCAAAGACGTTTTTCTCGATATTTTTGAGAATTGCATCGAATTCAGTTTAAAACTGTACCATAAATATAAAACAAATACACAATTCCGATAGGCGTGTGGTCTTCTTGGTAGACAAGATATTAATTTCAAGTTTCCTACCGTTTGTTTTGCCCAACTGCGTAGCAAGAGTGTCATTGTTCTTGTTACCGTCTTCCGTCCAAAGATTGATTTGATGCACCCTCCACGACACTCTGAGCAAGTCTCCTTATCAGTGAATAACAACTGCAGCCCACATTCATTTCAGCCTGTTTACTCGAGGCAATTTTTACCGGACACACTTTCTTCCCGAGATTAACTGGCGATTCCTTGCTGTGTCAGAATTTGTCCTACCAATAGATCCTTTCTTTCAATCAAGTTATGCTACAAATTTCCTACCTCCCCAATTCCCATCAACCTTCTTATTAGGTATGCAATCAACCCGTTTAATCTTCATCATTCTTTTACTGCACCTCCTTCTCTGAATTGTTTATTGTACACGTTTCAATCCCGCAGAAGGTTACGCACCAGACAAATGACTTCAGGAAACACTTCCTTACATTTAAAGTAATATTCGATGTCAACAAATTACTCTTATTCAAAACTGCTTTTCTTCTTCATAGCCATTCTGCATTTTATTTCTCCTCTACTCCGGTCATGATAAGTTTTCCTAATCGAATTCCCTCAGCCTGATTTAATTACACTTGTTAATGTTTATGTTAGAACCTCGTATGAAGACACTATCCATTCCGTTCAATTTTTCTTTGAGGTTCGTTGCAGTCTGACACAATTACAGTGTCATAGAGGAACTGCAAGGTTGTTATACTTTCTCCCTAAACTTTAATTCCCTTTTGAAATTTTCCTTACTTTCCTTCACAACTTTCTCAATATACAGACTTAACACTGGATAAAAAGTGCAACCTCGTCTCACTCCCTTTATAACCAACGCATCAGTTTCATACTCTTAGATTCTTGTAAGTTCTGTCTGGTTACTGAACTTTTCGAATCCTAAATTTTACCTCTACTACCTTTAGAATTTTAAAGAATGTGTTTCAGTCAACAATGTGAAAGATTTTTCGAAATCTGCAAAAGCTATAAACGTAGGTTAGCTTCTTCTTAGACAATCTTCTAAGATAAGTTACAAGATCAATATTCCTTCACAAGTTCCTATATTCCTCCTAAATCAAAATACAGCAAGATTTATTTATTTATTTATTTATTTACTCACAGTATTTTTTTAAACGCTCACTGTGTTTCTTTGTATGTTCTTCTGTCCAGTAAAATATTTTTAACGATAAACTTCTCAGCATATTGGTGTCTCTGAATTAGGTTCTAAATGTGGTTCGACCTTGAATGACTTCTTCGTGTATGCATTTTCTTTTAGGTGGCCATTAACTTCCGATAGCCAGTGATTTTTTTTTCATCTATAAGGCTAATTACAGAAATTCGTAGTAAATCTTTTTGTGTTCATGCTACACACGTGACTGTACAACTACAATCACCGCATCTGCGAATTTTTTCGTAACTTAATAGATCTCCTGCGACTTTCATCCGAATTAAATTTTCACACATTGAACCGAAGATATTTTTGGGAGCTGTCCTAACTTGTTTCTTTTTTCAATAATTTTTAGGTATTTTTGTGTGTGTATAGGGGTGGGAGGTGGTGGGGGGGGATTTATCAATAATATCCAGATTTCAGATAAGGAACTGCCTTCTTGATTACCGCAGAGTATAAATTTCTTTCATTGTAATTAACGGCCGCAACCTATGTGAGACAGTCCATTATGGATGTAATTTTTATTTGAGAGCTTTGTTTTGATGTCGTATACACCCATGCAATGTATCCTTCGGTTGTTATTAATGTCAATCAAGAGTGATCTTTTCACTGGCATGGACGAACAGTGTGTGTGCTTCTCTGCTACGTGCGAAAATGTATACGAATTCTGATGCAGCTGAAACGATAGCGATCCTACAAATTTTGCATTCTTAACAAGGATTACAAGTGAAGGTAATCGTCTTCCATTGAAGACTGCACAACTGTACTGTTGCAAATTGGTGTACTTGCGAAATATTTTCGAGACATGAGCTAATTTCGTGTCTTCCACTACTTTGAACGACAGTTCAAATGTTAAAATGTCTGTAAATCTATCGGACCAAACTGCGTGGTCATCAGTCCGTAGCTTACAAACTACTTAAACCTAGGTAAACTAACCTACTGACAAACACACACATCCATGCCCCAGGGAGGACTCGAACCTCCACGGCGAGCAGCCGCGCGCTCCGCAGCGAGGTGCTTTAGACCGCTCGGCTACTCCACCGCGGCTTGAACGACAGTAACAGGTGCAAACATATAATACTTTTGTATCAGTTGTGAATAAATTGTTGCCACTATTTAAGTTGCAACGCTCATTTATTCTGAAATTATTGGTTATTTGTGTTTCTTCCATTGAAATATTTGTAATAACTGCTCTCCATCTTGCTATAATTAGGGTTTTATCAAAATTATGCGAAATGGAGGAACCACATAGTGGTGTACTGAGACGTATTTGCGGACGTCTAAGAATGCGGACAAGTTGCACTGTTTTTCCTAAAATCACAGCTAATGCATATTTAATGCCCTGTTCCCGGTATGAGCCACATAAATGCTTTGTCATGCTAGGCGCCGGCGATGTGACGGCTGCAGCTCTCTCTTTTCTTATTCTACCGATAAAAAATACCACGAAAAGGATGAAGCATGATGATACAATTTTCTAATAGCGCGCCTTAAGCAAGTCCAATTAGCAAGAGCACTCTCATGTAAAAAAAAATACCTTGGAATGTTAGAGATAGGAAGTTCATATTAAACAGAACATATTCATTAGTCTTTTCTGAGGAAATTGATAGTATTTCAGTCAGATCGCTTCAGTTTGCATTGTGTTTCGTAACAGGGATAGGATTTGCCATGAACTCTGTTTCATCGCGCGGTGTAATCGTCGCGTACAAGGCGCTAACGGCGTCCTGTGATAAAGGCAGCCACACTGCGTCCACCTGGATCCAAAGTCCAACTGTGGTGGTTGGCGTTCGGTTACAGTGTTGAACCCGTCATTTCACCGCATCCCACACATTTCTAAGTGGTGACAAGCCTGGTATTCTGGGAGGCCAGGCCAGAAAGCTGACACCTTGTGACACCGAGAAGCCGCGAATGCAATAACATTTCGTCGTGCATTGTCTTGGTGAGAAAAGGCGGCTGGGGTGACGTGCACAAAGGTAAGGCTACGGGTAGCGGGATGTCTTCACAGTGACCTGGACACGAAGCACCTGATTTGTGGCTGTACGCAACAGCGGCCTACGCCACAAGGCCTTGAGTTGCGCTGTGTGTCTTGTGCAAATGCAGTCACTGTGATGCCTTTCCCCGTGACTGCGACAAACCAAAATGCAGTCGTCGTTTTCAAACAAACAGAATCTGGGTTCTCCGAAAACTGCCTGATGTAATTCTTGTACGGTGTTTTTCAGTGTTGAGCCACAGCCGATAGGGAAGCAGAGGTGTCCTGGAATGCCATTCAAATGAGGTGTCGGTCATCTCGAGGGCGTGTCTGGGTGGTGCCAAGGAGGTTAAAACGAGGGGAGAGGCGCTACTATGAAAAGCGTACCTGTCGATTGAAGCCAGTCCGCCATCTTGTGGAGTCAACGAAATGTGATATTCTAACCTCCTTGTATTATTCAGATTAAAGCACAGTGTGGTTCTTGTCCTGTTAACTTTCATACATTTTAATAACTGTCATTTCTGGTTACTTGTTTGATATAGTGCAGACATTCCAAATAGGAGAACTATGATTTAACGACACGAAATTATTGGCTCCACTCATATGGCGACAACGGCTTCACTTCTGTAGCGTTAAGGGTATCTCCCCCTATTCTAACCTACTTGGGTGATGCGACCTGGCCTTGTCGTGTTCTGCAACCATTCTGCACTCACACGTTGTACTTCCGAAACACTTCGTCCTACAGGAGCAACAATTTCCCGGATAATGTGCCCTCTCTTTTTGTTGCTCTTTCAAACTCACCTTTATGACGATATAATTCGCTACAACGTCTGCAAGTCATCCGTACGCCTGTTCAAGTCACTCTGATCCAATAGCATCGATTTGTAGTCACAACGAGAATTACGGGCACATTTTACTAATAAATGGTACTGCGCCGCATTATCGACGTTTATCTTGAAACTAAAAATGTTCAAATGTTTGTATAGTCTATGGGACTTAACTACGGGGTCATCACTCCCTAAACTTACAAACTACTTATGAACTACTTACGAACTAGGACGGCACAAATATCCATGCCCGAGGGAGCATTCGAACCCCCGACCGTAGTGGCCGTGCAGACCGTGACTGGAGCGCCTTAGTCCCCTCGGCCACCGCGGCCGGCTATCTTGAAACTGTGGGCCAACATGGTTCAAATGCTAATCGTTTCTACAAAACATGTGCCTGTCCTTTGAACATGAATTTCCTACCTGTCGTCTTCCAAACCGTTCTCTCTCTCTCTCTGTGTGTGTGTGTGTGTGTGTGTGTGTGTGTGTGTGGTTTTTTTTTTTTTTTTTTTTTTTTTTTTTTTTTTTTTTTTTTTTTTTTTTTTTACTAGAGTTTATTACAGTCTTAAAATACCACTCCACAAACTTACTTTTCAAATAACATTTAAATTAAATAAAGTGCACAGTATCCAGTGTCCATGTACTTCTGGGTGATGTATAATGTATTTCAGTTTACTCTGAAGACAGGTGTGGGCTACTTACGAAACTCCAATCGCCAACATTCTCCTCCGAATGCAAAAAAAAAAAATATATATATATATATATATTGTTGACTCCCACTTACACCGGCTAGATAGAAAAGACCATCAGAATAAAATACGAGAAGTCAGAGCTCTAACGGAGAGATTCAGGTGTTCTTTCTTCCCGCGCTCTATTCGAGAATGGGATGGGAGATAAATAGTATAATGGTGGTTCAATGAACCCTCTGCCAGGCACTTAAATGTGATTTGCAGAGTATCCCGTGTAAATGTAGATCTAGGTGCACTATATGTTAAAGATTTACAACTCCTCATTTATATGGAAACAAGAACAGCAGAAGACATTTGAAGTGAGTCTCGACGGTATATATTGACTAATCGATGCAAACCTTGTTTTGACCACTATGCTGTTTTAGTGTGCCAGCCTTGTGATGGTAGTGAAATCGTGTCCAAAAGTGTTGTGTTGTTGGGCTAGCAAGCCGAGAAGTATAAGTGTTGTGCACTCATTCAAACGAGTAAGAGATATGCTCAACGGGATTGGTAGTGTTTAAAACGAACACCTTTATAAACAGACTATCTCAGACATACCCTTACAAAGGTCATCTTTCTGTTTTCACAGGTTCATTGCCACAAACATCGAGATGTTGTCAATATAGATTAATGTACACCTTTAGTCATATATTTTGTATGTCTATAGCCTGATGATAATGCACAGCATCGAAACATGTCGCTATTAAATATTTTTAACACTTAAATCATAGTTGTGACTGGTAACGGAAATTTCAAGCAACCTTTTTAATATTGTAGTTAGCTTTTTCGCTTGTATAATTGCCTTATAGATTACCATCTAGTAATAAACCTCCACGTCACCAGTAAGTAACAGCCATAGAGTTCGCCATGAACTCTGATAACTGGTTCCTCGCATGGTAGTATCGTCCCGTATAAGGCGCTAATGGTGCCCTGTGTTAGGTATTTTGACAAATGTTCTCCCATATTTTGATCATTTTCCATACAATTCGTTTTGTTCTCGCATATTTGGATCATTTTCCATACAATTCCTTTAATTTTGTTGCGCATCGGTTGCACAATGGTAGAGTGCCAGACTACAAATCCAAAGGTCGCGGGTTTTTATCTGACACTTTTTATCTGTCACTTTCCACTTCTTTCACCGCTGGCAATATTGCTCATGTGAAAAGTACCGAGTAGCACCGTGGCTCGGAACCCACGTTAATCTGTAGGTCCTCCTATAACTGGCTGGGTAAGTCAGTTCGAAGGTCGGAGGAAGGCAATGGCATACCACCTCCAAATCAGGAACCTGCCTAGTAAAGCACTCTGTGGTGTTCAAACCAATCTTCGGGTTGTTGACTGCTTTACCTTTTTCCTTTAATTTTCATCCCTCTAAGAGCAGACTGTAAATTTTTCTCATTGCTGTCGAACTCGTGCGAAGTTGATGAATGAGTCGGTAGCATATTTTGCCTGTGTTGGTAGACTAGAGACTTTACCCAACCGCTGTCCGTGCTGACGAAAGGAGCTGGATGAGGGGAGTGGGCGTTTTATCTGCGGTACCTACCGTACGTACTTCCCGACTCGCAGACTCAGCAGACGGCCGACAGGAAAGCTCGCGAAAGCGGCTGGCTGGCCATCACATCAGCTCGCAGCAGGGAAAGCGCGGCCGGCGTAACAGGCGGGCTATTACGGATCCTCTGCCGCCCCTCACTTGCGTAAACTGCTGCACACTCACTGCCCAGAGGCGAAGCACGTGCGCGGTTGCTGCCGGCTCCTAGCGCACTCAGGGCTAGACGGTACTGGGCGAAGATCTGTGTGTGTGTGTGTGTGTGTGTGTGTGGTGTGTGTGTGTGGACGTGTTGGAACTGGGGGTGGGGGCGTTAGTGTTCTAGGACACGTCTGGAGATATTCAATTTTGTATTAGACGTACTATTTACAAACGGACCACATACCAACCGACTTTTTAAGGATTCCACATATTGTACTGGTACTGTTCATCGAAATAAATTCAATGGCAAATTTGTACTGGACCGCGATACGAACCTAGATTTCCCGCTTCGAGCCAGCTGTCACGTTAATCAATAAAAAATTTCGGTTTTTGGCAGCTCCAATTTTTGGCTCTATTGAATTGAACATTCTATCACATACAAAAAAGGCCCCCTCGTTTGGTGCAAGAAACAGATCGTTCATCGATTCCCAGAACCGGACCACAGCTTTACGCCATACGACAGAGCGTTCGGTAATATGGAAAAGTGTTTGAGGAAGATGGAAAGAGGTTTTCTTCCAGTGAACTATGCTCGCATTATCAGAAGAACCAGCCTCAAATTTCATGTCACTCAAGTGGCCCAGAGATTTATTTTCGACTTTGTTGACACGTTGAAGAATTTTTTTTTTTTTTTGCAAAGAACCCTAACGTATCATTATCGAACAAGAAAAGGGGAAAATATTTAATCAATAAGTACAAAATATTCCTCTATGAACACCGTACACATCGGTAAAGGAATTATTCAATGCAGTGCGACCGCAGGGATGACTGTCTTCGATAATGCGCAAATTTGCAACCAAGGACTTGCGAATCTCATAACAATGGACCACCTTCACCAAGCTTATGATGGTCTCCTCCCGCTTAAAGGCCAAAAGTTTAAAGATGTCAAATAGCTAGCCAGAAAGTATGCTGGGCAAAACGAAACGTCGTTTTACGACCAGGTGACGTCAGATGCTTCAAACGAACCTGAGGAGACTGAAGGGGAGCTAAAAGACTGAAGAGGAACTGTAGAATTAATGTATTATGCCAATAATGTTGTACTTTCTTTATTAATAAATGTTTTTAAAACTGAAATATGGTTAATTATGAAGAAAATGGTTCAAATGTTCAAATGTTTGTAGAACTTATGGGACTTAACTACGGGGTCATCAGTCCCTAAGCGTACAAACTACTTATGAACTACCTAAGACTAAGGACGGCACAAATATCCATGCCAGAGAGGGGATTCGAACCCCCGACCGCAGTGGCCGTGCAGACCGTGACTGGAGCGCCTCAGTTCCCTCGGCCACCGCGGCCGGCAAGAAAATGGTCCTAAAAACAGTTTTTCATTCACTTTGGAACAAAAAACGAAACTCAATTGCACGTACCTGAGTCCATTCATTTGTGTGTATTCTCGTCAGTAATATTAAATACTCGATAGCCTAAAACAAGGCTGACAATTTTTTCGTTTTCGTGAAAAGTGAATATTTAAAACTTTTTTTTTCTTTTTGCCACAAACTGGAAAAAGTGGAGCTGCCTCCTTTTTGTACCAACCCTTTCTTATTTTTCTTTCCTTCCCTCGGGTAGATCGTTTGCTGTTTGATCTAAGTAGATGTTTGAGTTCTTAGCTCTGTATGTTTTATTAGAGAGAGCATCTAGCCCTCTCACCGAACAAGCTGACTAACAGCTAGAGAGACGGGGCCCAGTCACGGTCTGCACGGCCACTACGGTCGGGGGTTCGAATCCCCCCTCGGGCATGGATATTTGTGCCGTCCTAGTTTGTAAGTAGTTCATAAGTAGTTTGTAAGTTTAGGGACTGATGACCCCGTAGTTAAGTCCCATAGACTATACAAACAAGAGATGGGGGCAGGAGGAGAAGAAGCCGTGCAAAGACAAAGCGGTGGGGTGATGCGCTGACATACGGGCGGGGAACGAGTTTTGGAAGTACATCCGATTGCCACACACCTTTAGACATTGTGTGTCGTTGCAGGGTTTGCTAATAGCAATGTAACATGTCTCAACACGATCCACAAATTGCTCTGCAGCAGGTAGCGCCGTTTGTTAACGCGAGTTGAAAAAAGAAGGAATTTGGTGTCTTCAGGGCCCGCAGCGTTATGTCCATCAGTATCAGTGTGCAATTAAAACTCCGAACGCTGCTTTCTAACTCAAATGCTATTTATTGCCACTGGCGCCTATTTCAACATAAATGGTATCTTCAGGTTATCTGCGAAAAAGTAAATATTTTCGGTACAATAGAACGAATTTTATAAGTGCCGAAGGATTCCCTGTTCCTCTACTGTGTCTTCGTCGTCGGGGTTGAAGCGCTTCCCTTTAAGTTGTTGTTTTAGCGGAGCAAACAGAGATGGAAGTCACAGGTCGACATGTCCGGCACGTAGGGCGGATTCTCAGATTGCTCCCACTTGAACTTGGCCAGTACACTTTCTGTGATCCTGAAGACGTGTGAACGCGCGTCATCATGGAGCAGAATCACTTCCTCTGTGAGCAGCCCAGGTCACTTGCTCTTGATGGACTTGCGTAGGCTACGGGGTGTCTCACAGTACACGTCACTGTTAATGGTTTTTCCGTGCTCGAGGAATTGGATGAGCATCGGACCTCTGACGTCGGAATAGACGGTGAGCATGACCTTGCCCGCTGATGGCAGAGCCTTGACTTTTTTTGACCAAGGGGACGCCGCGGTGGAGTGGCCGAACGCTTCGGCGCCTTTCTGCGGAGCGTGCGGTTGCTCGCCGTCAGAGGTCACCATTCTGAGACAAACAAGTAGTTATGTATGCTGTTCTCGTTTTATTGCTTCCAGTAAATGCTCTTTCCTGAGAAACATAAATCCTGACGCAATATAAGATTGAACATTACATTAATTTAGAACTGCTGAGACGTCAAAATGTAAATACCTAAGCCAGGTATAGGAATATTTTCATCGATAGCATGGAGAATAAGGCCTTCGACTCAAGTTTTCAAGCGTTTATGTACAGTTACTATTATATGCTTTCTCTATAAATACCAACCAATTATATAAATATATTTCTTTGACGGAAGTTCCTAGTGTGGATCTGGCTAAAATTCATACAAGTCAATCTACAGCCTAATTACACAAATGCGCGTGTTGACATTAAAGTTACGAGAAAAACGCAAAATTTTGAACATCGTAAAAATCTTACTTTGATAGGCCTATGCCAATTACATGAAAAGCGCACTTTCTAGTTGGTAATTATTTCACAAAACGCATTCTGCGGATGATATATAAGGAAAAATATCGACCAGTAGTAGTTGATGTTATTGTGAGACACACGTAACAAAATGATATTGTGTTTATGGAGGAACAAAAACACACCAAGAACTTAAATACGTAGTATTTTTGTTCCACAATATTATTTATTTGCTTGTTATTAGCAGCATTCGGCTTCTTAGGCCATCGTCAGATAACTTCATACTAAACAGATAGTCCACACGTAACATTGAGGTTACATACACAAAGATGGACTATCTGTTTAGTATGAAGTTACCTGACGATGGCCTAAGAAGCCGAATGCTGCTAATGACAAGCAAATAAATAATATTGTAAAACAAAAATACTACGTATTTAAGTTTTTAAAATGATATCGTCGTAGTAGACGACTTTTGTCACTTAGCATGTCGTTACAAAACATGGCGGGTGAGATTTCAGCTGGCCAGCTACCCACAATTTTCATTAAGTTAAGAGTGACTCTAAGTACTTTAAATGTTTAAAACTATCAAAAATAACTTAGGCTAGGATTTCGGTACAAATAGTCTTTGCGTCTGCTCGAAGTCTGCCGTCGCCCAATACCGTCTGAGCTCTGCCTAGTCACACAGAGCAGGCCGCAATGGCGTAGCTCACTGGCTGGCGGCTGCGACACAGCGGGCAACGTTTAGACAGCTGGATTGTACCTGTTCTGTTCAAAAATGTTCAAATGTTTGTAAATATATCGGACCAAACTGCGTGGTTATCAGTCCTTAGCTTACAAACTACTTAAACCTAGGTAAACTAATCTAAGGACAAACACCCACACCTATGCCCCAGGGAGAACTCGAACCTCCACGGCGAGCAAGCGAGAGCTTTAGACCGCTCGACTACTCCACCGCGGCTACCTGTTCTGTTTTTTTTTTTTTTTTTTTTTTTTTTTTTTTTTTTTTTTTTTTTTTTTTTTTTAGGGCGCACAACTTCTACGGTCATTAGCGCCCAGACAAGGACATAGATTCGCTAGATCTAAAAAAAAATTGGTGACTGTCAGAACATCAAGAAGAGGCTAAAAACGAAAGATAAAAGACAATTAAAAGGGTTAAATATCCTTTGATAAGTTGGCCAAGTTGATAAAACGCAAAACTCGAGCAGCTGCTCGTGTGTCATCAGCTAAAATTTCCTCCAGAGTAGACTGAAAGTGAAGGGCTACACGGAGATGATTAAAATTAACACAAGTCAGTAAAACATGTCGCACTGTCAGCAGTTCACCGCAGGAGCACAGCGGTGCAGGGTCGGCGGATAGCAAGTGACGGTGGCTGAAACGGCAGTGCCCGATCCGCAACCGGGCCAGGATGACCTCCTCTCGCCGAGAGGAGCGTGAGGAGGTCCTCCAAGCGGTCGGGATCGGTTTTACAGTTCTCAATTTATTGTTGTACAGTGAAAACCACCCACTGTGCCATTGCGACACGATACTCCGACGAAGAGCCCGTTGAACATCGTCCGATGGGACGCAAAAGGTAGCCATGCGAGGCAAAAGAGCTGCGGCCTTGGCTGCTATGTCGGCGGTCTCATTCCCGGGCGCACCCACGTGGCCAGGGACCCACAGGAAAGAAACGTGACAGCTGTCATCTTCTAGCAACTGGAGGGAGCGTTGGATCCGATACACGAGAGGATGGTTTGAGAAAGGGTCCTTAAGACTCTACAGGGCACTAAGGAAGTCCGAACATATGGCATAGAAAGTTTGGCGGTGGCGGCAGGTATAGAAAACGGCCTGGTGGAGGGCAAAAAGCTCAGCCGTGAAGTTCGAGCACCGGTCAGGGAGCTTGTATTGGAAACGGTTGTCCCCGACAACGAAGGCAGATACGACATCGGCAGTGCTCTTGGAACCATCAGTGTAAATAAATATGGCACTATCGAACCGCGAACGGAGTTCGACAAGCCTCGAGCGGTATACCAAATCCGGAGTGCTCTCCTTGGGGAGCGAACTAAGTTCAAGGTGAGTGTGAACCTACGCCTGATGCCACGATGGCAATGGGCTTTCGCTCAACCGAAAGGTGGAAGGAAGGGTAAAATCGAGCCGCTGTAGCAGGCGGCAAAACCGAACTCCAGGTGGAAGCAAGGCAATCGCAGACAACTGATATTGGCGATCGAGTGAGTCGTCAAAAAATAATCGGTAAGATGGATGGTTGGGCATCGACCGCAGGCGGCATGCGTACCGACACAAGAGTATGTCACGTCGAGTGGTCGAAGGTAATACAGCAGCCTCGGCATACAGACTTTCAACAGGGCTGGTATAAAATGCACCGGTCGCCAGACGTAATCCCCGATGGTGAATAGAGTTGAGACGGCGGAGAACCGACGGCCGTGCAGAAGAGTATACAAGGCTTCCGTAGTCGAGCTTCGACTGAACAGTGGCCTGGTAAAGGTGAAGCAGGGCGGTACGATCCGCTCCCCATGACGTGCCACTGAGGACACGAAGAACATTAAGGGATCGGGCACAACTGGCAGCCAGGTAGGACACGTGTGTGGACCAGCAAAGTTTACGATCCAACATGAGCCAAGAATTTCGTTGTCTCCACGAAAGGGAGAGCAACAGGGCCGAGACGTAGAGAAGGTGGAAGAAATTCCTTGTATCTCCAGAAGTTTATACACACCGTTTTCTCAGTGGAGAATCGGAAGCCGTTTACTACCTGTTCTGTATTAACCTGCAAGCACCATGCACGGGCAAAATTTACCCGTACTGTTTTCATCGATTAAAAAAAAATCATAAAAAATATCCTACTTTGTTTATGAGGCTTTTTCTGTTTGTCTCTCACCTTATAAATTACTACATTGTACATTTCTATGTCTACAATTTTGAAATATGCAAATCAAATACAGAAATTTTATGCCCAAGAGCACATTTTGCCCTGAGTTGGTACTCCATGCGACCAAAATTCTTATCGTCTTCCCTACAACCATCAAAACGAACAGACAACAGTTCAGTTTTACCAGATGTCCCCCTCCCCTCTTCAGCCATATGGGGCGTCATAATGACATAAAGATGGCGACACTATCGGTTCCAGAATAAAATGGTCGCTGGGGAAAGCCCAGGTCCACACCTTCCTCCTCCCCCTATGACGTAATCAAAGTTGGCGTCTACTGGGAACTCTGAATTTCCAACTGTCCCTGAATGTTTATAAACAATATATACGTCCAGCATGGCGCTGCTTCTGCTGCTGGGGACGATGTCTTCACTCGGCACAGAGTGACGAAGTCCCCCCCTCCCCCCCATTTCACAGTAGGGGAGGGGAGCGGAGGTGGTTGTGGTGCTGACATCTAGAGGTGAAAATTGAAAGTTTTAATTGAAAGTTTTCCCGCAAAAAGAAATTGGAGTGATGGCCAACTGCGTACGAATGAAATTAAAGGTTCCCGGTATTTTTTTGTTTTTGTTTTCGGGCGCAAAACTACTTAGGTCATTAGCGCCCAACACCGCCCATAGTAAAATCCAACCGGGGTTAGAACTTAAATGGCTTTCGCCATATTTGCACGATGTATAAAAAGTAAAACTCGGTCGGTAGAATGCGGATCATCAGCTAAAATATCAGACGTTTCAAATGGTAAACATAGATCATGACGTAGACGATCAAAAAACGGACATTGCACTAAAAGGTGGTACAGGCGCTCCAGTCACGATCTGCGCGGCCTCTACGGTCGAGGGTTCGAATCCCCCCTCGGGCATGGATATTTGTGCCGTCCTTAGTCTTAGCTGGTTCATAAGTAGTTTGTAAGCTTAGGGACTGATGACCCCGTAGTTAAGTCCCATAAGTTCTATAAACGTTTGAACATTTTTTGAAGACGCCAGCACGAAGGTCATCAGAGGTAGAAGGTTCCCGGTAGACCCCATATTCGACTACAACATAGGAGCATGTGGAGGAGGGGGGCATGGTGCTGTGTTTTTCTTGGTGGCCATCATACATTGGAAACGTAATTAGTTAGAATAAATGTATTTTTACAGGATTTACAGGTTATTGTAACAAAGGCAAAAATTGCCCTTGATTGGTGCTCCGTCTACCCTAAAATACCTTGGTGCTCCTAGCGTTAATTAATAAAGCATTTCGCAATGAATGACGAAGATATCCCTGACCTAACTGGGTCAAGTAAAATCCACAGTTCCTCTAAAGTTAGGAAGAAACGACTAAATTTCACTAACGACAACGGTGCCGCAGTGTGCTAATGTTGGCAACGAAATGTTCTCTTTACTAGTATAATTTACTAATAATAATTGTTTCGTGTGACTCGGTGATCTGGTGCAAGTGTTTCCACCTGCATATCCCTAACCTACCCTGTTATCCAACTGAAAAGAGGATCTACAGTTTAACCTGGAATATGAAGCACGTGTCGTTTCTGGCGACTCTGCACATCGTTGAGAGCTGAAGGCTGGATTATAATGCAGACTGAAAAATCTGTTGTGCTACCGCGTCTTGAACCCAAGGCCCCTAGGTTTCCAGCTGAGCGCTTTACTCTGAGACCACAAGACCGGACATCAATTTAGTGACCACACGAGTTTACAGTTTCCTAAACACATGTTACCAGGCATGCATAACTATTTTTATTAATTCGCTTTCCACAGATATGAGTCCCAATGTTTATACTATAACACCTAAACAGTAAATCAAAAACTAAAAATCACACTATTTTTCTAAGATAACTATTATGTTCGCAATCAAAGCACACCGAACGAAACTAACGGCTTGATCGAGAGCTCAACACCTCTCAGTAAAGCTTCTGAACAATCGGTAAGCTCGACCGATCGAAAACAGGCCTCTGCAGCCTACGGAATAGCTACGTCGGATACCAAACCGAAAACGACGCCGTTCTCGAGGTTAAGCTGTGGAAGTGAACGGTACGAACGATGCAGAATATGGCTACTGGTCACGTTTCATAACGACAATGTAGCTAGTAAAGATGTAGCTTCTGCGGACCAGGATATCATACAGTAGTGTTCTTGTGTTATCTACGCACTTAAAGAAAAATACTCTCATAGATCTTTAAGGGACCTCACTTTTGTAATTGTATTTGATGACAACCTTAAAAAGGTGGCGGAGTTGCAAAAATGGATTCTTCTCTCAGATATTGGCACAAAGCTAATTAACACGTTGAAATGCACCATTTTTCATCTGCATTTTGAGGTGATGCTGCTGCTGCCGATAAGAAGGAAACTTCTGAATCGTACCAAAATGTTCCAAGTATCAATGGTTGGACGTAATGTGAATTGGGCATTCTTCAAATACTTGTGTCTTCTACATCTACATAAATACTGAAATGCATGGCAGAGGGTTGATCTGAAAAGTTTGCATGAGAACATGGCATCAACTTTTATTGATACGGGTTTTTGTGGTTTCCATACAATTCTTCAACTTAAAGAGCACAGTCTTAAAAACTAAATGCAATGTTGTACCTTTTCTGAAGAACGTCACATCAAGAGGAAATGACTATAAAATATTTACTAAGCTCAAAAATCCGGCCTTCTGCAATACTTTTGCTGAGTGTGGCGGTTGGCAAACGTAGATGTGGTCAATCCCCTTTGGAAAGACTTATGTCAACGAAGTAAAAGAGCACAAGATGAAAAATACAATGCTCAATACAATTACGGGATCAGGTGAGATACCATACATAATTCACATATAGAAACGTATTTTATTCACGTATTGGTTACAGCTGTAATTTATGTGTGAGATACAGTACGATATTTTGCTGTTTCCACTTTTTACTTGAGGTTTATATGGCGTTTACTTACAGCGAGGCACCATGAGGCTAACATAATAATGAAAAAGTCATTTTCGTTGCCTTCTGATATGGTGTGTGATCGCTTCGAACGGCCAGTACAGGTGCACACCTGCGTGGCATGGACAGTGTGGGGTTGTCAATCAACTCTTGGGGGATATTTGGCCATTCTTCCATGAGTGCAATATTCAGCTCTGCTAACGTATTGAGAGGTGCTGGTGTGACTGCAAAATGTCTGCGAAGTACATTCCAGACGTTCTCAATCGATAAGTCCCGCGAAAAACCTGGCCACTCCTTCGTTCAAGTCCCTCAGCTTCAAACATGTTGTCCACCAGTGCAGCTCTTTTGGGACGAGCGTTATCGCCCTCCAGAAGGAACCCATCTCTTATGGCATCAGCGTAAGTCACAACAAAATATCGAAGGACCTCATCTTCGTCTCTATATCTCTGAGCACTCAAAGTGCCATTCTGAATGACATATAGCACCGATGTCCGCCAATACTGACCTTTGCCCACACCATTCGTCCACCCTGCACGGCCACTACGGTCGGAGGTTCGAATCCCCCCTTGGGCATGCATATTTGTGCCGTCCGTAGTATAATGTAGTTGATAAGTAGTTTGTAAGTTTAGGGACTGATGACCCCGTAGTTAAGTCCCATAAGCTTAACAAACATTTGAACATTCGTCCACCACCATGGTGTGGTGATGTTTCCAGCACCTAAGCAGGATTGTTCCGAGTTTGACGTTCTCTCCAGATGAGGGAACAACGATTATCAGACTGAAAACAAAATCTTGAGTCATCTGTGAACAGAACCCGGCGCCATTCGTTACGACTCCAATCCTGATGTTCCTCCGCCCACTTTCTGCGGGCTAAACGGTGTCATGGTTTTAATGGGGCTCACGCCATAAGTCTTCGTGCGTCAAGGCCACAATCCCGAAGACGATTTCGGACTGTTTATGTCGATCTTGCGCGTCCTGTCAATGCCTGGAGGGTGCGATGCAACTGAGTTACATTCAGCCTCCTATCTCGACGGACTGTTAACCGGACATAACGGTCATCTCTTCCAAATGTTACCTGTGGACGACCTTGGCCTTGCCTTTTTTTAACGGGCCATTTTGTCTGAAATCGTGTCCATGTCCTAGAAACTGCAATTTGGGTCAGTCCAATAGCTGCAGCCACCTCCCTCTGTGTCTGTCTCTTCCTATGGCTCTAAAAGTTTCGGGTAAGTCTTGTTGTTGCATTGTACTACCTGCTCACTACACTGCTTGTGTAATTCGTTTGGTAAACACGTCAACATCAACCCGATCTGCAGCAACTTTCTGTTATCATCACTATCTCAATTCCCATGATGTTGTTGTCTTCACTCCGTAGAACTGGCAGTAAGACGTCGAACCATTTTAGTTCATTCTGCCGGTGACAGTTATCAGAAGCTAGATATCTCAACTGATTCCATAATTGTTTTGACCAGCGGAGGTGATTACAGCTGACTAACGATGAAGAACGTCGAATACCCTCCGCTTACTTAGTAGTCAAGTCTGAAGTATTATCTGACACGAAATGAGTATGTGATATGACTTGATAATGAAGCTGAACTTGGGGCATGTTGTATGTTCTAAGCTCAGAGAAGTAAAAGCACTTGCTAAAGATATTTTAACCCTCTGGACTGATTGCAGGAACTTTCTGATCAAAATGTACTTTTAAAGTATAGAATTCGTAAATACATAAGGTTTTGTGATTTAGTTGTAACAAATAGCGGCCCAAGAACTAGCAAGACTAAATGCCTTGCAAGAATTCTTTTCGGAGAATTTGACAATAAAGTTAAGAAATAATTGGTGCAACTTCTCGGTAAGGCGGTATTTTTCAATCTCCGTGAAAACTAAAGTGAAATGAGAGTCTACCACTTAGGACGAGACTTACTGGAGGGCGAAACCACCTGTCTGCTGTTGTTCATGAGGTTATCATTCTGAGACATGGTCAAGCCTTTGCAGAGCAAGTTTTTCCCACTAAAAAGTGTGTATGACGCTCAATAAAAAACTAACTCATTGTTAGACATATGTGAAGTATGTGATGGCCTTACATAAGCTGGTGGAATCTCCAAGATTCACGTAAACAGAAGAATAATCTAGAACTATTCTCGAGATCGATATCGCTCCAAAGCAAAAGCAACATTAAGAAGGTGAAGAAGCTGAGAAAACTAAACAGAAGAGATCCATCACCCGGAAAGTTAAAGAACTGGATGCCAAAATGTTACACATACTGGCCGAAAGGCACACTGGAATTGCTGAAGAGATCGCTTCGCTAACAAAGATTTTTCATTAATTGATTTTAACTGCTTGTCATCAAAACACAAAGTATTATTTTCAAATGTTTGTATAGCTTATGGGTCTTAACTATGTGGTCATCAGTCCCTAAACTTACAAACTACTTATGAACTACCTAATCCTAAAGACGGCACAAATATCCATGCCCGAGGAGGGATTCGAACCCCCGACCGTAGTGGCCGTGCAGACCGTGACTGGAGCACCTCAGTCCCCTCGGCCACCGCGGCCGGCGAAGTATTATTTGACAGAGAAATGTCACTGAGCGTACCCCAGTGCTGTTCTTCTTTATGGACTTTAATGTTATGTTATATAATCCTTTTACGTTTATTGTCTGATCTAATGCATTACCTTGCCTGGAATGTTCGTAAATAATATACATACATTTTATCTTCCTGTTTCTGTAAGGCTCCTTTTTCTTGTCCTTTGTAAAGAGTGAAGCCAGAGGATCTAGACGTATAAAAATGTGCTCAGAGTTTTCATATGAATGTCTATTGATAGGTACATCTGGTATACCACCTCCACCTCCAGATTTTTGTACTATTATATATAAAGCAAATCATCTTGCATTCATCAGTCACACCCTGAGGAAAGCCACTTTCATTAGTGGGCAACACGTCGGACAATTTTACAAATCGACAATTGATCACAAACGCCGCGTGGAGTGGTTTAACACGCTACCGACTGGGCGGCCGTTCCCGCCGGAGGTTCGAGTCCCTCTTAGGGCCTGTGTGTGTGTGTGTGTGTGTTCCTTAGTGTAAGTTCGTTTAAAGGGCTGGTGAGCATGACAGTTTATTCCAGTAGGTTTACAAACATTTGAACATTTGAAGAAGCCCTGAAGCCCTGAAGAATTTTATTGAGATCATTCATGATGCTTTTCTTCCAAAATGATACAGTTATCTTTCAACGACAGTCCGTTTCTATGTGGTAAACAAATTTATCGGCCGAAATCACGTGTTATTTAATGTCAATAACCGATTTCGAAGCAGCCATCATTATCATATATATTGTTTCCTAATAACGGTCCATTACTGCTGAAGTATAGCGCAACCTAATGTGTTCTACTATACACGACATGAAAAACAGATACAACCATTTGATCGAATGCTTTGGTATGAAATTTTCTGAGTATATCACAATCGTTGACTTTTTTTCTTAGCCGAGGCTGAATTTGATAGATATGTGAAGAGATCTGATTAACATAGTCACTGAGATGGATGCTGTACTCGACAAAAATTTATATTTTAATCAATATTATGTTAAAATAATGGACGATAACAAGTTCTCCTAGTCATAATGTCGTTTTATATGGAAGTTTCTTATGGGTGTATCCAACCAGTACATTTGCACTTCAGCTAATCGCTAACGCTTAGTTGAGGAGTAGAGAAAATGTTTCTTTCTCGGTTCATTGTGCACCCTTCTACAAGTTAGGCAGAAAAACATTACATCAAGTCACCCTCCCCTTCCTCCCCCCCCCCCTCCAAGCGCACACTCATCAATCATCTCACGAATTATGTTCTTCATTTCAGCTGTTAGCCGCTCTATCTCACACCCAAATCACTTTGCTGTGATATATCGTGTGAATCAAAGGTTCTTCGCGTACACTACAACACACTGGAATATCAGTAGAGTTTCAAGAAATCCTCACGCTGCTCCATACGTACGCGTGTTACTCAAGCGTTTAGGATTGTTTGTGTCTCGCTGGGAACCCATGCCAATGTGTTGCATAAAGCCCGGAGACAACACAGAACAGGGGAAAGTACAGTCCTTAGTCAACATCTTGTCCGTGACCGAAATAGGAGAAACGTGAATGTCTACAAGAATGAATTAGTATCAGCCGAAGAAGTTATTGGTGGCATATAAAATCAGTGCTGAACCGGGAATCGGAAACGGATCAACCCAGACTTCCATGCCGCGGTGGAGTCACCGAGCGCTCTAAGGCGTCTTGCTGCGGACAGCGCGGCTGCTCGCCGTTGGCGGTCGAGTTTTCCCTCGGGCTTGAGTGTGTGTTGTCATTAGTTTAAGTCAGTTTAAGTGGTTTGTAAGACTTGGGACAAATGAGCTCAGAAGTTAAGTCCCTTAGGTTTACAAACATTTGACCATTTTCCGAACTTCCGTAAGCGATGTCTGAAGTACATTTCCATTGGTTACATCGATAAACATGGATCCTGAACATCGTAGCTAATTTGGTAGTTAGCTGCTCTCCCGTGCTTTCATTCTAAACATTTGTTTGTCCTGTGGGTTGTGAGGAGACGAGGCTACAAGTAGGAAATGAAAGAAGAGTTTCCATTATCTTTCATAAAACTTCACGGATATTAAATGTCCTACAAGTAATAGTGTCAATACTTAAATGTTATTCAAAGAGTACTGGAAACTGTCCACCTGTTCAAACTTTGTTCCTCCTATTTGCCACTCAATTTGTTTAACTCTCTTTCCCACAGACATTACTTTAGTTTTGGAGATGCTGATCTTCATGCCATAATCCTTACACCTCTGATCTAGCTCTGAAATATTAGATTGCCACCTATCAATGGAATCTGCCATCACAACTAATACGTTCGCATATGATCCATAAATAGTATGAACAACAGGGGTGACAGGGTACAGCCTTGTTCAAATGTTTGTAAATCTAAGTGACTTAACTACGTTGGTTACCAATCGCTAGGCTTACAAACTACTTACATGAACTTAAAGTAACTTATACTGGGAACAAAAGAAACACCCATGCCCAAGAGAGGACTCGAATCCCCGACGGCGAACGGCCACGCGCACCGCAGCTAGGCGGCTTAGTGCGCACGGCTAGTCTGTGGCGGCTACAGCTTTGTCTTACCCCTGAAACCACCTTGAACCAGGAACTCAATTTGCCGTCTACTTTAACTGCTTCCTGAAAACCTATGTTAAGACTTTTAATTGCCTCCAGAAGTTTGCCTACTATTCCATAATCTTGTATAACTGACAACAGCTTCCTCCTAGGAGCACGGTCACAATCCTTTTCTAGATCTGTAAAACAATTCCCAGTTGCACGCAAGATACATTTTCCTGTTCCACGCATAGGTCTTCTCCATTATCTGTCGTAAGCTCAATATCTGATTCTAACAGCCTCTTTATAAACACAACTGGTCGAATTTCTACCATAGACAATACCAGTTGTGTGCAACGCGCTTACGTGTTAAGCATTATTCATACGAGTAGACAACACGAACAGGTAAGAATTCTGAAACGCAAGAACAAATTACAATAAAATATCGCGGAGGTTATCTAAGTAGTAATTGTTTAGGACTATTAGTCGCTTTTGTGCATATAAACCATGTGGTTTAATCATAACTGCTTGTTTCAACAAATCTTCAAGAAACAAACTAGTAAAAATACTCAGACGTTTAAGGTATTTATAGTATTGGCGTGTATCTTTCATACTGGAAGTAACGGCTGCCGAATGTAAACTTCATTTGCAAATAACGAGTGTTAATGACGCTGTGCCGCGAAGCCTAAGAGAAACCGAAGGCCTGAGAATCCTTTCACTAATTTTCTCTTCTCTCGTTAATTACTTCTTAGCCGGTGCTGGCTAGTTACAGGAAAACTGCTATTTGTTATTAGACATAACAAGGAAGCATGAGTTTCCTCTGACACATTCTCAACAAAGCGACTAATTACTGAGACCTTCACAAATCCAATTATAAAAACGGATACTCTACTTTCATGCGCTTGGTGTATTCTCATCTGTTTCGCTTTCCATCTGTTTTTTGCTGTGCAATAAAGTCTGTTTAAGTTCTACGTAAATGAAACACTTGCACAAAGAAAGAAAGAGAAATTTTCTGTCTCCTCAGCTACACGGCGTCCAAATGTATCAACGGTGACTTTAAAAATTTGCGCCGGATTGGGCACCCAGCTGGATTTGCACTCTATGCTAGTCGCGTTCGACTAACTGAGTACGCTTCCCGTCCGATCAAGTTCCCAACTTCCACACACTGTTGGTGTAGTGTCGCTCTTCTATTGTCCCCCTTGCTCTCAGTTTAAACTCATTGTACCCTCAGGTTCTTAAAGTCAGTGCATTTGGAATGAAATGATCAACTGCTGCCCAAGCATATATACAAGAATGGTTTTTCGGCTGAAATCCGCATGTTATTGTAGCAGAGGCACTTTGTAGTTCTATAAGTGATTTTTGTTCCTGTTTCACTGTCAAATGGTGCGAGGAAGGAACGAGTGCCTATAAGTCTACGTACAAATCTTAATTTCTCTTTTCTTCGTTATTCTCAGAGAAGTATTATTGTAAGATTACCTGAGATAGTCGGGTTTGGAGGCGATCTGATCGTTTTATAGTTTTCAAAATGAAAAGCCAAGATAGCACGTTAATAATTTATTAAATGACGACCGGTTTCGGTGCACTGTGTCACCATCATCTGGTCACATATGTTATAAGCTGGCCAGCTTATATCATATATGTGACCAGATGATGGTGACACAATGACCCGACACCGGTCGTCATTTAATAAATTATTAACGTGCTATCTTGGCTTTTCATTTTAAAAACTATAAGTATCATTCTGCTGTCAGCTTCAAATCCTGACTCTCTGAATTGCATCATTAGTGTGGCTCATCATTAGTGTTGCATCATTACTGTGCCTTCTCGCCAGGTATTCCTGTTTGAGTTCCCGAAGCATCTCTGTAACACTCGCATGTTGATCGAAACGATCACCTCCTCTCTGAATTGCTTCCTTGTCTTTCTTCAATCTGACCTGGTAGAGATTCCAACCACTCGAGCAGTACTCAAGAATGGATCGCACTCGGGTCACATCATTTACAGCATAAAATAAAAATATTTATTCCTACCTGACAGACTGACTGAAGATAATTTAGTTTTCACTTGAATTAATTGTTGCTGTAGTGCATATATGTAACAAATGAAGAAACTTATTTATCTCAGTACAGATGTTCCTGCATTACAGAATTTGCTGTAGATATTACAACTCGCAATGCGCACATCATCGTAAATCGCAAGTATTGTCATGTAGTGTATATTTGAACCTATTACTACTCGTAGACAAGCTGGACAGCAGGGTAACTATTTTTTTTGGATAACTCGTCTTATCATGAATGATAAATCAGCAGGATCCATAATTTTAGGCTACGTTGTACAATACATACTGCCATTTATTTATTATTTTTACTGTGCAAGTAATCTCTTTGTTAATTTAATGAAGTTAACTTCAGTTCGTGTTTTTTCCTAAACTGTACTTCACTACGAGACGAAAGAGATGCGAGACATTCATTTCTGGGTCACAAACAACTCTTTCGTTGTTCCATCGCAGAAAACAGACATTCACAATGTAAAGATCATAAGTATTTACTTGACCTCCATTAGAAATTCACGAGAGTAAACACGCAAAAACAGGTCCGTGATACTCTACAGTTAGTTTATTTCGGAATCAAAGAAGTACGTTCAAAGACGCAAATCTCTGACGTCATTCATTTTTATTGCAACGTCGCTCGCTAATTAGCGAGCGGATCAAAAGTCGCGAGTAGCGACACGATGGTAGCAGCACGTTTAATGGGTTTCTTCTCAGCGCAATTAAAAAGGTGTTCCATTTTTAAAGCAAATCACGCCTCTTGCAACTGTCTCTTCTCGTTTCAAAATTAATACTACATCTGGATGTCAGCACATTATTAATGTCTTATCTGAAGAACCTACACATCTATATCCTAGCCCTGCGAATTCGGATAAAGAGTGTGACTGAGGGTGCTTTCTATTGTGCTCCATATATTTAGGTTTCTTCCCAGTGCATTCGCGAATAGATACAGGGAGGAATTACTGGTGAGGTGTTAGTTGCCTATCTTACTTGGTACATCTCTGTAGGGTAAAATTTTTAGCATTGCACGTAGGCTTAGAGATTTGTAGGTTGACAACCAATTCATTATCATATGGTCATTATTTCATATTCATTGTCTGAATTCTGGTTTCCATATTATCATTTTTATTGACCCTTTTTCTATTTCACTTATTTTAACACACTTAACGATCATCTACGATGGCACTCACTAGTAGCACTCACAATACTTAGCCGGCCGCGGTGGCCGAGGGGACTGAGGCGCTCCAGTCACGGTCTGCACGGCCACTACGGTCGGGGGTTCGAATCCCCCTTCGGGCATGGATTTTTGTGCCGTCCTTAGAATTAGTTAGTTCATAAGTAGTTTGTAAGTTTAGGGACTGATGACCCCGTAGTTAAGTCCCATAAGCTATACAAACATTTGAACATTTGAACAGAACCTTAATTGCATTTTGATTGACAAGTGGTACGACTCGGCAATCTGTTGTTAATCCAGATTAAGACCAGTTTTGGCTTTCTTTTGATCGAGTGTTTGTTTACACTACTTCTATTTATGGTTTTCTCGGGTTGATACATTATTAGAAGCGGGTTTCACCTGAATATGAGTCGCGTTTATAACTTTTTTCTTTCATCTGTGTCACATATTTACACGATAATTCTGAAAAATTTTGCCTTCCTGGTTATTGTTTAACGCCTTCTCACGTTGTCTCTCTGAAGTATGTGGCCCCTATTAATGAGTCTGGATTCCATACAGGGAGTTCAGCAGTGGATATGCGTAAAATGTTTTATATTCGTATTATTCTTCCTGAATGTTGCAAAGATAGGCCATTTTAATAATAATGCTTCTATAGTGTTTTGTATATAAAATTGCATTATGTGATAATTTTAAGAACACATCGCACATTATACATTTCCTTTTATTACCATTTGTTTTTTCTTAACGATCACTATTATATATAATAACTCCATTCTTTTTTACTTAATGACATTGTAAAACATTTGTCGCTTGACAATAGTTTTATATCTATGGCATGTTTATTGTGCGACATTTTTATACATTGACTTTATTATGCATTTATTTTTTAATAGAATTGTAACTGTTGTCTTGTTTGCCACATGAAAATTAAGAAATGTCTAACATGCCAGAAGACACAGACACTTAAATTTTTATGTGGCACATGAAATCAGTATAGTTTTCGGATTCTTAGTGCCTTTCAGGACCAGAACTTCAGCTTAAGGCAAATAATGGAAAAGTACTATGAGTGGAATAAGGAATTGTACCTATGTTTCATAGATCTGACCGTGTTTATAGGAGGAAGCTATGATCAGTTCTACAAGATTAGGAATAGGAGGCAAACTTCTGTAGGCAGAAGTTATAGTTGAGTGTAAATTTAGTTTATGGTTCATTCAGGGTAGTTTCATGGGTAAGAAAAAGCTGTAGCCTGTCACCAGTGTTGTTCAAATTATTTATGGATTATTTGTTGAAAGCGATAGACTGGCAGGTTGAGATTAAAATAGGTGAAAAATAGGTAGTCTCGCAAATACGGATGACTTAGCTGTGATGGTAGATTCAATTGAAAAGTTGCAATCTAAAATTTCAGAGCTAGATCAGAGATGTAAGGGTTATGATATGAAGATCAGAATCTTCTGTGGGAAGGAGATTTACACAGACTGGATGATAAATAGAAGGAACAAAGTTAGAAAAATGGAGAGTTTCAAGAACTCAGGATGATGGCAACACAGTGAAAGAACTGGAATCAAGGTGTAGCAAAGTTAATGCAGTGAGTGCTCACGTGCGATCTACACGTTTTTGAAAAAAAAAAAAAAGTACAAAAACGAACCTACTTTGATGAATGAGAGTGTAAGGTGGTTGGATAGAGGTTGCATTATTAATAAGATTTAGGTTAAGGATAGAAAAGTATCAAAGATGATTGCAGGCACTAATAGGTGGGAACAATGACGGGAGGTTGTCCCTAATAAGGAAATCAAACAACGTCTTCTAATGAACACCATAGACAAAGAAATTAGAGCGATCAGGCTTAGATCGTGGAACACCGTCACATGCACGCGAGAAGCACAGTTATTTAACAAACCCATGGTTTCGATAGTAGAGGGTAGGAGTCGAGGTAGACCAAGGATAAAGTACTTATCATCAGACGAGGCATCAAATTACACTGAAGACTAACAGTCCCTTCATTGTGTACACTCCGTGTTCGTTGTTAGTCTGGCCTGATACAGGTTTCATGCAATTCAACAGTATTCTAGTCATAGCTCTAAAATTGTTTAGTATATAAACTTTGTAGTATATACAAAGTTAGTAAGCAGATTGCAGTTTCTCAGTTTGGTACCAACGAATTATTGCCTGCAGTTTGGTTTTCCTGTAACAGATTGTGAGCCTTTGAGCTAGTCCGAGTTTACACATTGCTACTCTCTCATACTTGTGAGATATAACTGGTTATTGTATCGATTCGTTAGACCTCCAGTTAAAGGGTAACTTACGTGTATGTTTATGACGTGCAAATATTACCATTTATGTAGATTATGGTTTGAAACTTGACAGAGTCGCCAATATAGCAGTTTTCTCATTTTATATCCTGGAGGAGTGGGTTTAACTGATAATTGTTCCAAACTCCTGTTTTCATTTGCTGACGTTCAATAATATTGTAGTTATTACACTTCTGGCTCAGATAAACTGTCCGTAAAATGAGGTGAACACAAAACTGCCTCTTGTGAGCAATATATAGTAAGAGAGAAAATTACAACCACACGAATTCTACAACAGCAAATATTCTGCCGCTCTGCCTGAATAATAATATCAGTGAGTAAACAGCGCAGTCAGAAAATAATTATCCCTTTCTGTGCCACATCTCAAACTATAAATGAAAAGTAAATTGAACTGTCATGTAATAAATTAGAAATTAAATCCTCACATATTTTCTGAGACCTCTAAAACAGTAAAAGGTAAACAGTATATTATTGAACTTTTAAATTCCAGTATATTCTGAAAATTTGTTACTCTCACAATCAGTGGAGTTAATGTTACTTATAACAGAATTTGCCAGTTCTATGTTTCCTTGTTATCTGATGTTGAATCGTTTCTTCAGTATTAATTACTCTGTTAAAAATTCGTTTATATTTCAAGTGTAATGTTTGGCATTGGATTGGATGCTCTTACAAAGACAACTTTGGGCATTATATCAGCCTGATATACCAGTATATGGTTTTAGCTTATCTGACTTCACATCCTGTGAAGAAAAAAAAAACAGTAAATGTACTTTCTTCTTCTTCTATGAGATCATGCTTAGTGGCTGTGTGCTGCTACATGCTTCCTTCTCCATTGTTTCTTATCCATTGATGCTTTCCGCCTTATGTTCACATCTATTGTTGTTTGCTTCAGATCTTCATGGAGGCACTCCCTCCAACACTTATTTTGCCTCCACGAGTGTCGCCAACCCATAGATATGAAATACAGGAGATTCGAAGACCATCCGTGATCTCCCAACAGGATCACATGGCCAACCCATTGCATTCGATTGGCTTTGATGGTTACTTCAGTGTTGGGATCTTGGAACAATTTCTGGAGCTCTTCGTTGTGTCTGATCCTCCATTCTTTGCGTCTAAAACTGGACCAAAGTTCTACCAAAGAACTTTTCTCTCGAAACGTAGGGGCATATGGAAGTCCTGTTTTCGGATACTCCTTGTAGTAGAACATGTTGGATCGGGGTATTGTTCAGTTGAACCTTGAATTGTCTGGACAAAAATATGAACAGAATTTGGTAAGCTAGGCTATAGTAATATACATTTTCTGCTTGTATTCTGGCATTAATCTCCGCTTCACATGACGAGTTCTCTGTGAAAAGACTGGTCTCCCACCCGCAATGTATGCAGATGTCCAGCAGATTGACTTTGCCCACGTGTCATAACAAAGTGCTTTTTCTTTGGCTTATTTTAATATTACCACAAATTTGCTGGCAGCCTTCTATGTTATACGTTTTAAATAGACAGTTCATAAATTTTCAAATACACTCACTAGTGAAACCTATTAGCAGGTGTGTACTTCGTTGCTGACATCAGTACGTGGAACGTACAGTCGAAGTTTCCAAACCTGACTTGCAATACTGAAACACCTACACAGTTTGTTTAAGAAAATGCCAGAACGCAAGTCTGTGGATAGTTATGGGCGTCAGCAGGATTATTTCTAGGGTTTTGCATCTCGACCTACAGTGCCATAGATGTCAGTAGGTGTTGATTTCTGGGAGAGGGGAAACTGACATGTATATTTAGAGGACTTTTAACAGACCGTGAGAAGACATATTTTTGTTTCGTAGTGGTGGCCAAGAGTCATTTTGCATTTTTGCGAGAATCTGGTGTATAATATTTTGGATTTCTGGTGACGAACTAGTATTAAAAAGTTTAGACAAAAATGGACAGTGTTTATGTAAAAGAAAATTAAAAGAAGGTTAATGAAAATATATAGTTTAGCTTGTGGTTACAAATTCAAATGATGTTGTAGCCTTTTTATATTCTTAAACCTGGAGACAAACCCAACTAACCTGAAAGCTATCATGAGAGAGTAAAGCATTATATTTTCTTCTCGGATATGTAAAATTATAACTATTTAAGAGTCTTGTTGGGTTGGTTTGGGTTGTTTCGTTGGGATAGGGGGATTAAACTGCTAAGGTTATCATTCCCCCGGTGGGGAGGGAAAGGAGTGAGGATAGGAAAGGAGAGGAGGGGGAAAAGAAGTACAGTCCAGGACGTAAAGAAGGAAGGAAGACTACATTAGCTCGGGGCCCCGTGCTCGCCATGCACGTACTCACAAAAGAACCGTGAGCCCTGAGGAGGGGGGCGGGGGGTAAGTGTCTTGTCTTGATGCCCATAAAGAGTGTACCAGAAGAGAATTTGAAGGAAGAAATGACTGGCATCTAGCTTGGAGCTGACAAAATATTGGGATTTTCCGTTTCCAATTAAGTTAGAAATGATGGACAAAAGTAATGAGATGACGTAAAAGTGTAGTACAGAAAAGTTTATGTCCAAATGACAACATGTCGCTGATTGTAGTAATGAATGTAAACTTAAGTTTGTTTTACCACTGTTAGGGTGCTAAGGTTGGAAGTGCAGGCTTCAAGTTAAACACAACGTTTAGAGATTTCTATCGGCGCTTACCCATTTGGGACCGGCCGTTCTGATCTTTGTTTTCCGTGGTTCCCTGTTCACTCCGGGCAAATTCTGGGATGTTTCCCTGTAAATGGCCACGGACGCTTCCTTCTTTTCTCCTTGTCCCACTTAAGTACGCATGAGTATCTGGCCAAATGGGCAAAGTACCCAAGGCCAATAAAATAAGACGCTTACCCATTTCAACTATGGCGCCAAAGTCAAAAAAATTTTCAAATGTTTGTAAATCTATCGGACCAAATTGCGTAGTCATCAATCCGTAGCTTACAAACTACTTAAAACAAGGTAAACTAACCTAAGGACAAACACACACACCCATGCCCCAGCGGGGGACTCGAACCTCCGACGGCGAGCAACCGCGCGCTCCGCAGCGAGGCGCCTAGACCGGTCGGCTACTCCACCGCGGCGCCAAAGTCACACAGAGTGTGTATTATCACTAGTTCCATAATAGAGCGTACTTCCTTTAGTTTCTCTTAGTTTGGTTATAGGTACCAGGTGTACCTGTAAAGAAGTAGAAGCTGGATCGCGTGATTTTACAGAACGGAACCCAACGAATTCATTATTGGATATCGGGTTGTGTTTTGACTAATTATCAAATCAATGACGATCTGCGTTTGATGTTACTGAGAAATCCTTGGATACCTAATGAAATATACAATTTTTAAAATGGCTTATGTCTTGATGCTAAACGTTCCTTTCGATTTGAGTGGATTACAACTTACTCGCGGTTGGCCTACTCAGCTACACAAAAGGACCGCTATATCGAATATGTGCACTGCTTCGACCTCCAGTACAGCGCGGACTACAAGGACAGTTCATCGTTTCCCGTTGCTTTAAGTACCAAACGTTTCATGAAGCCGCACAATCTCGTATGATAGGTGGCATTGTGATGCAGTAGCTTCTTCGAAAAATTTTGCCCAGGTTATGGACAGAAAGCGTCTGAGTATCGATGAATCCATAAATACAGCTTATCACAAGGAAGTTGAACAAAACAGTGTGAAACTTCGCTCTATTATATCAACAATTTTTTGCTCACAGCATGATGTACCACTTCGTGGGAAAGTTGATGATGGTTCAGTTTTCACAGTTCCCTTTCATTTTCGAGCTGAGTCTGGGGAACGATAGTTTGAAAACTCATTTAGAGTCGGGAGGGAAAAATCGTTGTAATCTCTCATCAAATTCAAAATGAACTGATTCAGACTTGTTATAATGGTCTAAAAAGCAAAATAATTGAGATGATGAAAGCAAGCATCTGCATCTTTTTCAGTGTTAGCTGACGAGACTGCCGATATTAGTGGTAGAGAACAATTATCAATTGGAGCCCGCTATTGCGTCGCGACGAAGGTACGAAAAAGAATTGTTGGAATATGCTTCGCTCCAAGAACTGCACGCAAAAACCATTTCGAAAACTATTACTTACTTGTTGGTGAAGGGTCCTACGGTTGGGCTGTATTGGCTGGTCACGTAGGTGGCGTCCAGAAAATTATTAATGACCAATACCTAACAGCCCTTTTCTTCCACTGTAAAAGCCACATATTAAATCAAATGATCTAAACGATGTCACTGAAGTGAGAAATGTTACTGCTACTACAAAGGATATCGTACAATTTATTTATTTATTTGTTTTTGAGAAAACAATGTGCCGGTATTAAGTCCCAAATATTCCTCTGTTCTGTGAAACACATTTGACGGCAAAATACAAGAGTATCAGAATATCTGCTGAGAACTTTATTAATATTGTGAAACCTTTTGAAGAACTTTTGCAGAACTCATCAAACTCTAAAACTAAAACCAGTGCAACCAACTGCAACAAGCAAATACACGATCTAAATTAACATATAAAATTAAATCTAAGCGTGTTAATACCTCGAGAGAATTTTGAAACGACTTTGAGAAAGGTATAAAAATTTGCGAGGGGCTACAGGTTGAATTTAAACGTCCTCGACAGGTGTCAAAACAAATCTATAGATTAAATCAACCGTCGGAAAGTATGGAAGACTTTCGGAATATTTAATTTTATCCCATACTTACAAGGGAATCTCACCATCGCACCCCCCCCCCCCTCGACTCAGATGTAGTTATAAGCTGGCGCAGTGGATAGGCCGTGAAAAACTGGGCACAGATCAATCGAGAAAACAGGAAGAAGTTATATGGAACTATGAAAAAAATAAGCAAAGTATAAAAACTGAGCAGTCCATGCGAAAGATGAGCAATGTCGTACAGATAGCTATTATAGGAGCGACGTGGTCTCGCGGTTATCTTGAGGTGCTACACAGTGAGAGGTCTTTGGTTCGAGCCTTTCCACCGGCGAAATTTTTAATTTTTTCATTTTCAGAAAGTTATTATCTATTCGTCCGTCCGTCCGTCCGTCCGATGCGATGTAACTGCGCCGTAGTATGGGGACGCTACGCCTAAACAAACATCTAAACACACGACGACAAGTCGACTGCTGTGCACGGCGGAGAGAGTATACCTGTCACATGACGCACTTATCGTCACCAGTGTCGTATAGAATACATCAGACGTGTTTTCCTGTGGAGGAATCGGTTGACCTATCACCTTGCGATTAAATGTTTTAGGTTCCCACTGCAGAGGCACTTCCTTTCGTCTGCTAATTGCACAGTTTTGCGATGCAGTCGTAAAATACAGAGACTAAACTGATTACAGCGAACAGAGATGTCAATGAACGGACTGACAGATCATAATTATGCGAAAAATTAAAAAAAAAAAATTTTGTTCGAGGGAAGGCTAACCAATGACCTCTCACTCTGTAGCTCCCCACGCTAGTCACAGGACCGCAGCTCTCCTATGCTCACAACGTGCTCGACGTTGCCTATCTTTGGCATGGACCGTTCCATTTTTATATTTTGTTATTTTTTTCATAGTTCCATACAACTTCTTCCATTTTTCTCGAGTGATTTGAGTCCAGTTTTTCACGGCCTATCCACTGCACCGACGTATAACTAAACCTGAGGGGTTGTGATGGGGAAGGTTTCCTTGTTAGAAACTAGCACCTCTTCCTTGAGAGACGGATTTTCATCTACCCCCAAAAACGCATTTTCGATTATGCTGCTGCGTCCCAAGAATTTAAGAAAATTAGACAAATCTTTTATGGACCTTGCAGGAGATATACAGAACTTTTACGGAAATTTCCTAAAAAATTTTGTTGCTGAAGCTATGAAATGGTACGAACTGTAAGTCATATGATGCGAGTAATTTAACCTTAAAGTCTGTTGAGAATGTAGATTTGTTTTAATTTTTCCGTGGTAGGACGGCGAAAAATAAATAAATAAATTGCGATCTTGGCATTTTATTACTTCAATGTAGATTTGATTGCACAAGCCCCATCGTTCCAACCAGCTGTGAGCGAGGCAATAGAGATTGGCGGAACTATTCCAGCGACGACATGTAGTGCAGAGCGTACATTTAGTATTTCACGACGTGTCAGGACGTGGAATCGATCTACAATGGGTGACGCGAGGCTAAGTGTTCTGTGCATGCTCTGTGCTCACAGAAAAAGGGTAAAAGAGGACACTGAATTCACTGGAAACGAAATGAACACTTTTGGAGAACAGCCTAGACGCCTCAGTTTTCTGTTTAGACAGTAATTTGCACCAAAGCTTATGCCGGAATAATTATATTTTATATTATACACTAATGAAATTTTTTCCTCCATCATTTTCTGTGTATTTTCTACCAAGAAAGGAGGGTGAAAGTGCACCCCTTTGCACCCCTTTGCACCCCGGCGCCCATGAGCTTAGCAGCCCTCGGTACAACATTGATGTACTTTTAGCGGTAATCAATCGTCGGTAAAGCAGATGCCAGACAGATTCATTGGAAGAATCCTAAGGAAGTGCAGTCCGAAAACAAATGAAGTAGGTTACAGTACACTTGTTCGCCCACAGCTTGAATACTGCTCACCGGTGTGGGATCCGTACCAGGTGGGGTTGATAGAGGAAGTAGAAAAGATCGAACGGAGAGCAGCGTGCTTCGTTACAGGATCATTTGGTAATCGAGAAAGTGTTACGGAGATGATCGATAAACTCCAGTGGAAGACTCTGCAGGAGAGATGCTCTGTTGCTCGGTACGGGTTTCGAGAACATACCTTTACCGAGGAGTCTAGCAGTATATTGCTCCCTCCTACGTATATCTCGCGAAGAGATCATGAGGATAAAATAAGAGAGATTAGAGCCCACACAGAGGCATAGCGACAATCTTTCTTTTCGCGAACAATACGTGACTGGAATAGGAGGGAGAACCGAATGTGGTACTCAAGGTACCCTCCGCCACACACCTTCGGGTGGCTTGCCGAGTATGGATGTATAATGTAGATGACTATGCTGGATGTTCAAGCTACACGACAACGCCCGTCCACATACAGCCAATATCGTCAAACAGTTCCTGGAAAAAAAGGGGGTTATTTATTTATTTTTTATTTATTTATTATTTAACATGCCCAATTACATAGCAATATTACATGTTTGATGGTTTGATTCAGGCGGTTACATCAAATGTTCTTACAAACACAAGTACAGTATACAAGTTGACAGGGTTTACAAAGGAACAAACAATGGTGCAGCATGAACATCCACCATATTCACCGGATCTCAAACCTCCAGACTTCGACTCAAACGCGCTTTGAAAGGATAGAGATTTGACGATATTCCTGATATCCAACGAAACGTGGCGAGGATTTGAACACCATCGCAAAGGACGACTGCGTGCATAGTTTCCAGCACATGTATCGCGTAGCTCAGCGGTGCATAGTTATGGTAGGTGACTATTTCGAAGGACAGTAAGGTAACCGTAGTTCATAGTTCACCAGCGTTAATGTTACAGGACTATTCACCGATCTTTATTGTCAGAAGGTGTATGTCGTAATTGCTAGAGCGTTAAATTTCTCCCGCTTAGTACGAAATATTCCATAGAATGAATACACCGTGTAATGTCCCGCTAGTATTGAAACCAATAAATAATTATAAAATAAATGTACAGGAAATCGGTGACGAAGTCTTATTTTTCAGGTACGCCTTACATTAAAATTAATACAGCGGAACATACTTAATAACTGAACAGTAATACACATCTAAATTTAGTTGTCAAAATCCGATAGTTCCTGGGTGAGATCTGCTAGATCCTGGAATAATCAGCATTTGTGGATTTCGTATTTGCTAAATAACACACACACACACACACACACACACACACACACACACACAGAAACCATATGTTACTTTGCTGGATTCCAGAATATTTATTATGCAGAGCGACACAGATCACAGGCAAAAACTCGAACAAAAAGTGTAACTGGCGACTGACGCAGCCATCGTATATTTGTATTACATCAACAATGCATTACATTACGTTGTTTGAAGTTGTTACAAATCAAAGTTTCACTTGTAGTTTATGGACTATAAAAAATAGAAAAAGAATGGCAATTCAGATACAGTAAAATGTGGTGATAATTCTGAAATAATAATTGCAGTTTTACAGACAAATTCACATACAGAAATTAATAACTTATTTCTTTAAACAATGTAAGCGTAATAATTTTGATTTATACAGAAATTAACTGATGCTTTTCGTTACTAACATTTACACAGCATTTACACTTCAAGTTAATTTAAATTACAAAGGCAGTTTTAGAATGAGAAATAAATGAGCATTTAAAATTGAATATATCTATCTTACCTAAAACAGACATTTCTAGAAATTGACATTTCGAATTTAAATATTATATTGTTTTATAAATATTCGTGGTTTTAGCGTTATAGGTGCAATTCTTTTTAGATGGAAATATAAAACAGTAGAAATTTCTACTGCCTTGGAGTTGTTGGTTTAATTTTGAACATAAATTGTAACATGTATTGCTGTACTAATAAATGGTATCGCATAGTACATTAGAGAATGGTATCTTATAATTCTATACTTACAACTTAGCCCCACATGCTCCTGTCTAAACCGCTTCAATGAACATGCCTATTGTATGTTTCGTAAGTCAGTGACGATGAAAAAATACTGAAATGGTGTTTACGCGGTTAATATTATATTATCAGAAAATAAAAATATATGAACGGTTACAAGTTAAAAATGGAAGAATATTGTAATTCCATTTCCAAAGAAAGCAAGTGCAGACAAGTGTGAAAATTACAGAACTATCAGTTTAATAAGTCATGGGTGCAAAATACTAACACGAATTATTTACAGACGAATGGAAAAAGTTGTGGAATCCGATCTCGGGGAAGATCAGTTTGGATTCAGGAGAAATGTAGGGGAGGCAATACTCACGTTACGACTTATCTTACAACATAGGCTAAGGAAAGGGAAACCTACGTTTTTAGCGTTTGTCGATTTGGAGAAAGCTTTTGACAATGTCGACTGGAATACACTCATCCAAATTCTGAAGGTAGCAGGGGTAAAACATGGGGAGCGAAGAGTTATATTCAACCTATACAAAAACCAGACAGCGGTTATAAGAGTCAAAAGTTCAAGAAAGGGACGCAAAGGTTGGAAAGGGAGTAAGACAGGGTTGTAGCCTTTCCCCAATGTTGTTCAATCTGTACATTGAGCAGGCCGTGAAGGAATGGAAGGAGAAATTTGGAGAGGGCATAAAGTGCAGGGAGAAGAAATAAAAAGTTTGCGGTTTGCTGATGACATAATAATTCTGTCAGAGACCGCAAAAGATCTGGAAGAGCAATTGAATGGGATGGACAGTGTCTTGAAAGGAAGATATAAGATGAACATTAACAAGAGTAAAACGAAGGTAATTGAATGCAATGTCAGAAAATCAGGCGATGCTGAAGGAGTTAGATTAGGTAATGAGAAAATAAAAGGAGTAGATGAATTTTGTTGTTTGGGTAGCAAGATAACTTCTGATGGCCGAGGTAAAGAAGATATAAAATGCAGAATGGCTATGGGAAGAAAAGCCTTTCTAAAGAAGCGAAACTTGTTAACATCCAATATTAATTTAAATGTTAGTAAATCTTTTCTGAAAGTATTTGTCTGGAGTGTAGCATTGCATGGAAGTGAAACGTGGATGATAAGGAGTTCAGATAAAAATATTATAGGAGCTTTTGAAATGTGGTGCTACAGACGATTGATGAAAATTAGATGGGTAGATCATGTAACTAATGAGAAGGTGCTTAACCGAATTGGGGAGAAAAGGAGTTTCTTGCGTATTCTGACTAAGAGAAGGGATAGATTGGTTGGACACATTCTGAGACATCAAGGAATTGTCAACTAAGCATTAGAAGGAAGCATGTGGGGTAAAAATAGTAGAGGGAGACCGAGGGACGAATATAGAAAAGAGATTCAAAAGGATGTAGGTTGCCTAACGTATTCTCAGATGAAGAGACTTGCACAGGACATGGTAGCGTGGACTGAAGACTGAAGACCACAACACAACAACAGTTAAAAAAAATTACAGCGATATCCACTGGAGTGGATAGAGTGCACTTAAGACCTCCCAAGACTTTTCTGTGAACATTTGTTTTTGTTGCAAAATGCTGTTAGAACTCGCTTACTGCCGCTTCATTCACGTCAGTTTGACACGCTAATGACTTCAGGAGCAGACACGATGCTTGTCAGTTCAACTGGCGACACATGCCCTACCGTAGAGTCCCTGCTGAACACTCCAATGGAGTGGGCTCCGTGTGTTTACGAGTCGAAAAAGACCGTAGGCATACAGACACCAGGCGTTCACTGCAGCTGACGCCATGTACAACAGAGTTAATCAAAGTCACGGATGCAAAAAGTTAAAAGCAGACACACTTTGCACATAACATGATTTACTGCACCTGAATACTGCAACAAGTACACGGCTGCTTTCCCATTTGGTATGTCTTTTAGTAAATAATTACGTTTCCTCTGAAATTTTTACTACAGTCAATCATCATCGTCGTCATCATCTTTATATGCCTATCAGCGTTCAAAAAAAATGTTCAAATGTTTGTATAGTCTATGGGACTTAACTACGGGGTCATCAGTCCCTAAACTTACAAACTACTTATGAACTAGCTAATACTAAGGACGGCACAAATATCCATGCCCGAGGGGGGATTCGAACCCCCGACCGTAGTGGCCGTGCAGACCGTGACTGACGCGCCTCAGTCCCCGCGGCCTCGCGGCCGGCTATCAGCGTTCAGTCTGCGGCATAGTCTACCTTATAAAATTCCTTCATGACCCGCTATTCAAGGATTACATTCATGCCCCGTCTGATTTTAAGCCTGTTACTTCACATCATTCCTGACGGAATCAAAGTACTTTTCTCTTGGTCTACCTCGACTACTTCTTCCCCTGCTTGCGAACCTTCAGTCTGTTAAGTAACCTCGTATCTCACGTGCATATAACATGATCCCCAAGAACTAATGCTGTTCGATCTAACTGATAATCATGTGGTGTATTTGGGCGTTAGGCTCTAGCTGGGATCGTGTTAGACATTCCTGGTGCATGTCTTACAAAACGCCTCTCGGGCGACTTGAGCGTCGATTATGATAGAAGGATGATGAAGACGACGTAACACCCACTCCCCGAGCGGAGAAAATCTTCTACCCGATCGAAAATCGAGCTCAAGCCCCTGCATAGCTCACCACGCTCTCCATAGGACTACGTTTCACTCTAACTGCTTCATCTACGATGTTCATTCCCTGTGTTTATTTGATTTCCTCATTATGGACAGCCTCTTGCCATTGTTCCAATCTATTAGTACATGCAATCATTCTTGGTACTTTCATATCTGTAACCTCATCTTTATTAACAGCTGAAAACCCGGCGTTGCCCGGGTATTTATTAATTTATCCCTGTCATTTTTCAAGTATACTTTCAATTGTATGAGTGCTGTATGTCTAAATTCTCTTGGGAATGCAATTAGTAGTAAAGAAGTAATAGATTAAAACTTGGTGCGTGATGGGGCGGTTTTCCATGAACGTTGCTGTTTATGTGCTCATATCTCATGAACTACGTGTCGCACTGTGATACAATATATTTGATACATTCAACTATATGTGTGTATACTTTCTGTATAATTTCCTGCGGCTACAATTTATAGTGTACAAATCATAAATAGTAACGTCATACTGAATACCGTACTTTTACTCCATTAACAGCGGAAAAGTAGTACGCGAGAAACTTTTTTCCTTTCATCATTTTGCTGTGGTTGTCAGTGAGGTTAGAAATTATGTTTAAAGTTTGTTGCAAATCGCTAAGTACTCTCATTCTCATATAGTGTATTTCTAAAGTCTCCTATTGTTTATGACGTCACATCTTCTGAACCATGTGTCCTAGGTGATTCTTAACCCTGCTACAATTGTTACCCCACGGTAAGGAATGTGTGTAACAAATTTGGTTGAAATCGGTCCAGTGGTTTAGGAGAAAATGAGCAGCATTGTCACTAAATGCAGCAGTTTTTCGCGCATCTCATTGTTTATGAGTCATATCTCGTGAACTATGTATGGTTCGTGATTCTTACACTTACGGCGACCGTCCTTATGGATTGAAGCTCACGTGTGCAAAATTTCATAGAGATTGGAAGAAAACTGTAGATTTGTATGCATCACGTACATACATACGGACACTCTGCTTTATATATTAGATGTAAACTGTATTCACCCAGCTTTCTTTCACGTACAACTAATTTGTTCGAACTATTGAACAGTGCACTGCTTAGTTTTGGCACGGACTTCCTTCTGCATAAGTATCAATTTTCGGATTTAGTCAATTCTCGGTTTATGAGCCCTGCAGGTTTTCAATAGTACTTTGAAATAGCCTACTGCAACGTTTATTCTACGTGAACGCAACACTGATGTGTTTAAGTGGATTATTTTGTGTCGCGGCCACACACTCGTGAAAGTCTTGCTCATACCTTTTAGCCTGCTAAAAGTAAGCGAGCAAGCTGGTAACATCTAGGGACAATGAACTCTATAAAGAAAATAATGGCACCAACAGAAGATATATTGACCCCTTCTTTATTTGTCAGATACATCGTCTATTACATCGACCGTAATTAATTCCACAATCAAAGGTAAAGATAATACTAAAGCTATTTAGCAGCTTATGTTGTAGGGGATAACGGGCCTTTCTTGTAGAATGCAGTAGATGCCAAGGATTATGCATATCCAAATACATGTGTTTTACAGCGTTTGTTAATGTTCTCTTATGTAAGCATTTAAGAAAGAGTTTAACTAGATATTAATGTCGCGACATTGGTGAGGTCATTAAATCTGGAACACAAGCTTCAATAGGTTAAGCATAGGAAATGAAATAAGCAGCATCCTCATTTCATAATTCAGCCCGGTACTCGTTCTAGGAAGTTACAGAAAATGTGAAACGGGCTAGCCTGGTCCGAAGTATTCGTAATACTCAGTGATTGGTTTAAAACGTAATGTTCCTTTCCACATTTCGATCAAAACTGATCACTGAAAAAACTTCAGTTTTTACAGATTGTCAAACTTTCGACTGTGTCTTTACGGAAGTAATGTTCGTAGAGTCGCGCAATTAGTAAAAGTAATGTTATTGTTTGGAGAGTTAAAGGACTTGCAGTAGACCGCGGCAAGCGGTTAGATAAGGTTGTAGCGGATTAAACTGAGCAGCGGGTCAGGGGTTTGTCCAAATCAGCGGAAATCTGGGAAAGCCCATGATTTGTACTCAAAACTAATGAGGGCTGTTAGCCGAGCTTTTCTTAAGGGTGTCTGGAGGACATCTGAGTTCTACACTCCAGTAATTCGGAATAAAATAAAACAATCTATAAAATTGTTTACCGTCTACGTTTAAGACATCTACGATGTCGGAATAATTAGGCACATCTCATGATTCTAAAAATAATTTCAATATCTCAAAAATTACAAATGTTTATGGTTAATAAATCAAAGTATAGAAAAAAAATCAAGCTTAAAATAACTTTTGAATGAATCATGAAATTTCAACAAAATCTGCTTTAGATAACAGCTTATTGTCTCTAGCTATCATCTAGACAGCGTTGCACTTGTATATATTTATTTAAAGACTAATTATAACGCATAAAAATTTATAATTGAGATATGAACAAATCATCATATTCTCCACAGTAACACTGAAAATGCAAGCAGCATGATTTACCTCTTATGTTTTACGTAAATAATGAGCAGTCAAGCTCGTGAAAGCTGGTTCACCAATTTACGTATTTAAGACTTTATGTAATACTAATTAACAGTCCGTTTTTGTATTTAAATGATGTTGAATTAGTAAGGAAGTGATTCAGATGTCAGTTTTTACTTAAAAAACTATCTTATGTTAAGATATGTATATGATTTTGGAAGGGATGACCGCCGGCCAATAACGAAGCAACAAGGGACAGAACTTGTTGGGAGTGTGTTTGAGAGGGAGGGGAACAACGAAGGGTGTGCGGAAAAGAAACTCCGTGTCTAGTCTTGGCAGAAGAAGGACCCTACTGGATGATAGCAGTGATTCTATCGGGTGGAGCGTTAAGATTTTTGGTAGCGAACGGTCGCTTCTCGGGACTATAAATTTGACGAGAAAAAGTATACGCCAGAACATCTGATATATGTTTATGTCTTTACACAAAAACTTGAGTGTAGAAAGGTTGTTCGGAAAACTATTTTCAAGTGTTGACAATTTCATGTTAAGTGCTCGCGAAATAGAGTTTTTGTATTTCTTGAAGTTATGATTAATTAGTTGGAAAGAAGTGCAACCAATTTCTTATTGCAGACAATGCAACTGTTTAACCATCTTATTCTATTTATGATTGATAATTCATCTGACCTCTTCCAATAAGGAACCAATTTGACTAAATAAGCCTTATTCAAATAAATCTCTGGCTATGCACACATCATTTGTAAACGTTAGAATAAAACCCTTTTTATTATTGAACCAGTTACTTTATGTAATGCTAGATGACCCGGTCGCTTACCTCTTAATATAAACCATATTAGCACTATAAAGGCATCATCAAATAGTTTAAGTATCGGCTCGATAGTGGGCTGAAAGAGTAGGCAAATCATGCACACATGTCCAGGATAATGTTCATGTCACATTCGTGGAAGTTCAGGGAAGATTTAAACGGTGATAAAATATGGAAAAATCGCGAGGAAAATTTAGATTTAAATTAATGTGGTTTATATTAAGAGTAAGTGATACGAAGTTCACCGGGACATCTAGTCATCTAGTCGACTCTGCAATGCTTCGCATTTGCTAATATGTATGTACTCTTGCTTTGGACTTTAAATGTGCAAAATTTTATCGCAATTGAATGAATGGTATTGATATTTCATAGAAAAATTTCTATTTTTTTCTGAAATTTCCAGTTTTCCAAATTTTATTTCATAAGAATGTCACTCTTTCTTTAAACGTCAAATATGCCAAATTTTATCGCAATCATACGAATGATATTGATATCCCATTGAAAGAAGCGAATTTTCAAATTTTCCGGGTAACTTTCCCAAATTTTTAGTTCATAAGAATGTACATCTTTCGTTGAACGTCAAATGGACAAAATTTTATCGCAATCGGATGAACTGTTCTACACTTATAGTGTTGAGTACTATTAGAAAGACATTGAAAAAGGATCTTGGTTCGAATTTTGCGACTTTCGTTTTTAACTGTCACTTTTTCACTGAAAACTTTTTCAAGATTATAATGAACAAATCAAAAAAAGAATTACCCCTCTCCGTCGTGCGAATAGTCAATTATAGTGCTAAATTCAATCAAAAACGCACTTTCAGTTTTTCTCAAATTTTCCAATTTTCGGGTTGATTTTCCAAACAAATTATTTCATACAAATCTTGTCCTGTCAAGCCGTATTCAAGTGACGCTCTTCCAACCATGTGACAATAGATTTTTAATTATAGAAAAAATTGCTTTCGGGTTTCCCTAAATTTTCCTAATTTCCGGGCGACTTTTCGAAATTTTTGTTTGATCCGAACCTTCCTCTTGCTTTCAACATGAAATGTACAAAATTTTATTGCAAGTGGACGAACGGTATTTATAGCGCACAGGAAAAAGCTGTTTCAGTTTTTCCCGATTTCCCTCTTTTCCGGACGACTTTTCCATATTTTATCACCGTTTAAACCTTCCTGGACTTACACGAATATTTTGAGACTTATACTAGCCAAATCGGTTCAGCCGTTCTCGAGTTTTAGCGAGACTAACGAACAGCAATTTTCTTATTTGTTTCGTAAACTACATCCAATACATGTAGTCTTTTTAACTACAGGATCACAGGTAAAATATAACGTCTGCAACTAAGTTATCTGCTGGGGCATGGAAGCGGACGTGTACGGTTCGATCCCAAGATAACATCGATCCAAACTTCTATATCAGGACCGTAAATAACACAATAAGCAGGTTCTTACAGCGTTTAGTCACACTTGCTTTAATCTTAGCTGTGATAAATGCGGTGCAGGATACTGCGTAAAGTCACAATACTGACCGTGTCACCCTTCGTTAAGTGTATTTTGGATACGTGCCCCTAGTGTTCACCTCTCCACTGCATCTTCCACTAATAATGATGTCGTGCATTGACTTTAAACATTCCTTTCCTTGTGCGCTTTTTCACAGCGGTTTGGTAAACAGCTTGACAATCCCCATGAACAGTAAAATGACCAGAGACACGCGTTTCCCTTATCGCGCTCCTCTGGGTTTTCCTTATCACAGAATCTCCCAATCTAGAAGCTGCCGGACTTGGGCGGAACGCGGAGCTCAATCAAACAAGGGGGGCCGTTTGGCTAATGTGTTGCTGCATTCGGAAAACATATACGTTCTATTTCATATTAGCCTGAGAAATTGTCTCACCACTTAACGACTCAAGGACGGATTTTCCCAGCAGGACACGCAGAGGCCATATGTTCCTTCGAAGTGGAAAATATGTCCTGATACGTTTCTCAGTGGCAAGATCATTAATAGTTGTGTTTAATTTTACTATCGAGTTAATGGGTATTTCTGTTATCTTCTTGCAGGTAACGTTGCTATTAAAGTTAATTTTAAAGTTCTCTGGATCGATATGGTTTTAACATTAGTAAAGGATTCTACTGTTTTACAATGTTTCATACTAGTTTCTTTTCGTGTCCAAAGTACATTCAAACATCCCAATACCAATGCAGAGAAATTCCGCCTTAGGCAAGTCACTATTAACTTGTTTGATTTCTTAATAGGGTGCTTTAAATTTCCGTTACCAGTTACAAATCTGATTTAGGTGTTAATTATTTTAATTTGGAACATGTTCCGACACTGTGCATCATCATGAGGCTTTAGGCATACAAAATCTACTATTACAGGTATACATTAATGTACATTCATATCCTGCTGTTTGTGGCAGTGAACCTTTGGAAACAGAAAAATGACCTATGTAAGGTTATGTCTCTTTATGGGCTCAAATACTGCTGTTTATAAAGATGTTTGTTGTAAACACTTTGATGTGAGTTTGTGTTTATAAACAGGCAGTATTTCAGCCCATAAAGAGACAAAACCTTACAGAGGTTGTAACCTTACCGGCCTACGCTACCGATAATCGCGAGTAATTATTCAGAATGATCCGTGTGCCTAATGAATTTATTACCCGGCTAAAGCTATCAGAGGCGAAACCAATAACGTAGTGGAGGTTACACATACAAACAATACTTCGCGAGTTAATTCACAATGACGATCGTTTGGTGAGCGAAATCTTGAACAATTGCCTTAGATTTAAGAAGCCCGGGAAAAACTGTACCAAGTGAACAATTTTGAATAGGTAAATATATACGGTTGCCAGCTCGATATAAGAGCAACAAATTTAATAAAATGTACTGTTTAATAGCAATTATCACCGTTTGAATAATTTGGAACAATGAGGTCACTGAATGCAGGTTAAGCGGAAGCCATAGCAGAAGGAAACAGTAACATAAAATCAGTTAACTTATATTACTTATGCAGTGGAAACAGTTATCACAAATTCCTCTAATGAATATAAAGTTTTTTGTTAGAATGAGCATGCATGCAACAATTCTACGTAAAGCCCAACCAACACCGTAATGCTTACTAAGCCACTTTACTATATCTTGATTAACAATAATAATTAAAATTATTGTAATTGAAACGTGTCTTCAATGATTAGACTGATTAAGTGAGTCGTTTACTGAGACTTATGCAATTAGCTTTCTTTAACAAATTTGATCAAATGCTAATTTTGAGAAGTAATATTATGCCATGGACTATTGTTCCATATATTGTTGACATATATTCCATCAAACATTTTTAGCAGTATAATTGAATTGTTCAGTTTAATTCATTAACCAAGTATTGCAGTGTCTTTTAGTACGCCATGGACTATTGTTCCATATATTGTTGACATATATTCCATCAAACATTTTTAGCAGTATAATTGAATTGTTCAGTTTAATTCATTAACCAAGTATTGCAGTGTCTTTTAGTACGCGTGAATTGAATGTAGACAAGTGTCATGGGCTGCGAATACATAGAAAGATCCTGTATCATTTAGCTACACTATAGCAGGTCAGCAACTGGAAGCAGTTAATTCCATAAATTATCTGGGAGTAGACATTAGGAGTGATTTAAAATGGAACGACCATATAAAATCAATCGTCGGTAAATCAGATACCAGACTTAGATTCATTGGAAGAATCCTAAGGAAATGCAGTCCGAAAACAAATGAAGTAGGTTACAGTACACTTGTTCGCCCACAGCTTGAATACTGCTCACCGGTGTGGGATCCGTACCAGGTGGGGTTGATAGAGGAAGTAGAAAAGATCCAACGGAGAGCAGCGCGCTTCGTTACAGGATCATTTGGTAATCGTGAAAGCGTAACGGAGATGATCGATAAACTCCAGTGGAAGACTCTGCAGGAGAGACGCTCTGTCGCTCGGTACTGGCTTTTGTCGAAGTTTCGAGAACATACCTTTACCGAGGAGTCTAGCAGTATATTGGTCCCTCCTACTTATATCTCGCAAAGAGACCATGAAGATAAAATCAGAGAGATTAGAGCCCAAACAGAAGCATATCGACAATCTTTCTTTCCGCGAACAATACGGGACTGGAATAGGAGGGAGAACCGATAGTGGTACTCAAGGTACCCTCCGCCACACACAATCGGGTGGCTTACGGAGTATGGATGTAGATGTTGAAACAAAATTAATATTCACTGCTTAGTAGTACTAAATAATTACACTACATGTTCATAGTCAATGATCTGCAATTGTTATTAACTGTGCTTTGAGTTTTTGCAACAGTACTAATTATTCTTCGAACACTGAAATCTTTTGAAATGCAACTGATTTTAGTTACATTTACGTAACATCTTTTATTGTACAGATTGAGCCTCGGAATATTAAAGGTAACGGAATAGGAACCTGTTTGGATAGTGCCGCAGGTGAATAATTTTATCGACACTGATTAATTTCACACATGTTCGCAATTGACTCTTTGCAAAACTAAACGTTAGCTTAGCATTAGAGATCTAAAGACGATTAATTGTTTACATCTTACTTTGCAGCAGTGGTGTAGTGTGGCTGGTGATTGTTGCAAAAATTGTATCTTCTGGGCGACGAAATATTTTTTAAACATTGGGCCCGCAACATTCCTCTTGAAGTTTTAACGCTGTGCTCACCTTAATTATTTTCCAGTGCTCTTTTGTCAAACTGCTGCTCGTACCAACGCGTCGTAAAACCACACTATTACAGTTTGCTGCTGCTATCCAACTTTTCTACCGTTCATCTCGAGAGCTAGACAACAAAAACCACCATCTTTCTCTCTTGCGCCTCTCGCCAGACTGCCTTCAGCGATAATACTGCGGGTGAAACAGTTTTCACACTACCTTTTGGAATCGTGACGTCATTGTGACGTAGCGGCACTGTGAAGGCGATCTGAAACCAGACTATCGATTTGTCGATCGCTGTTGCGTCGAGTTAATGTTTAGGACTGTGTAATGAGGGAATTGTACGGATTTTGACAGTTGTGGGACTGTAGTTATAGCAACGAATGGCTATAAGAATGTGATTGTGTAGCGCGTGTAATACTTCCTGCATTTTAATCAGGAATTTTTGTTTGTTGGGTACAATGCTTGGCCCGTAAACGATAATTAGTTAGTGTTTAAAAAAGTAGTAGGTAGCCTACTTACTGCTTTTAAATGTCCCGTACAGCACTGTAGTAACCAATCTATGAAACACATATATGCTTATACTTCGTTGTAGAAATTATCGATTTACTAGTAATAACGAATAGCATTGAGTGTTAAGCTTTTCTGATATGAATGTGCTAATACTTACTTAACAGTGAGAACGACATTACTGGAACACGTTTAAATAACTTTCCAGTCAAATATCCCCTTAAATTACTATAATTTACAATTGCCTGTACCAGGTAAAAAAAATCTTCACTTTCCTTTATACACTTTTCTATTGCCCTATGGTGTATTTTCTCAACAGTAAACTAGTTTAGCGAACTGGCTGATCACAGCATACGCCTATTAAAAATTATTTAGCTTTATCTCAAGTAAACAGGTAGTCGAAAGACGCACAGCTCACACTGGCTCGTTCACAACTCGATAGTCGAAAGCTGACGGGTGACGTCACGATTGCAAAAGGTAGTGTGAAAACTGTTTCACCCATAATACTGCTCCACGCAAAGATGCTACGAACACTGCCCTCGCTAAGCCAACGTGTCTACTACAATGGTTTACATCAGTGATCTCTATACAAACTGGATGTATAACTCTGGTGTCTGAGAATAGAACTCAGCGTGCCTGTACATTCATATGTTTGGACGCGATTTCGCATTGTCCGCCATGTTTAAATTGGGCAAACGAGTTTTCATCAGTTATTATGTGACAAAGAATTGCTTGCTTACCCCTTCATTTGGAACGTAATTCAATATTCGATGTTGTAGGCTGATATGGGAGCGGAATCGAAACATATTTTCTTCTCTTTTCTTGAAATGGTTCTTAGCAGCCATGTTTGAATTTGGCAAGAAACTAAATATGAATATCTATGGCTGGCACGCTAATACGGCTGAAGTTCAACATCCAGAGTGTATAGAGATCAGTGGTTTACATTTATTTCTCAGTAGAATATGAAATCGTTTAAACATTTGTCATTTACATAATTTACTTACACAAGAAAATTAACAAATTTACACGTATTTCTCATATTATCCGCTGTCATTTATCTGATCGTTTTTACACACGGAGGCAGTGGCGTTGGTCACTGTGTGTTGCGTTACAAGGTCACCTTTCTGTTTCCACAGGTACATTGTCACAAACAGCAAGATTTTATCAATGTACATTAATGTATACCTGTTATAGTAGATTTTGTATGCCTAGAGCCTAATGATGATGCACAGCATCGAAACATGTTGCAAATAATAAAAAATGAATAGCTATTGTAAATCATAATTGTGACTGGCAGCGGAAAATTCAAGCAACCTTTCAATCACTTCGTTACAGCCACGGTCGACACAAACTCAGCACGGCTTTAAATTGTTTGATTTCTGACATATATGTGACAACTGTGGAATGTATTTACTCCAGTCTGAAAATTACTGTAATACAATGAAGTTCACATAATGGCGGCAAAAAGGCCATCCGGCCGTCCCGTTAATATTAACACATGCAAAATCCGCGTTTAACTCAGTTACGACCCTCTATGTACGGGAAAAGGGCCAAAGAGATAGATATATAGATAGAATGACGTTCACATAACGTCACATATAGGTAGGTGAAGGACTGAGGCATAAAAATCAATTTTTCCTTTGGTAATGTATTTAGCTCATTGTTCATGTCACGTGACTGACATACGAAAATAACCTGTTTTGTTGTAGTGAAAATTAGGCCAACAATGCAAGTTAGAAAATGGTAAACATCTACAGATTTTTTTGTATGCTAATAGGTTATTGTATGTTCATGAATTAGAACAGCTACCTCTTTTCATATAGCTTGTCACGCGCAAAACAAAACGAACTGTTTGTGCTCTGTATTTCTTTTCTATTTTAGATAGCAACTCGTGTTATTTATCTTGCTACTCTGGATTTTTTTTTCTTCTCTTAGCCTTTGTTCCTCGTGTTTGCGGTGTGTTGGGGTGTTAGTTTTCTTTCTGGCGTGATTTCTGCCTGTTGCACAAGTATTTTATTTATTCTGTCGGAATACCTGAGGCTACTGTTTCCATTTGGCGCACAGATGCTGCTGTTCCCTGTTAACTTGTTTCGGTGCGTGTTTATTTGCTAGGTGGCGCGCGAATTCCAAGTGTTTGCCGATATCCAGAAACTGTACTGCTTGTGTGGTGATAATGATGTATGTCTGGGAGAATGAAAACACAATTAACAGTATTTTGCATAAAGCGCAATTCCTCAGCATTTGTTCCCAGTAAACACGGAAAGAAGAAGAAAAACAACAACATCATAAAACATTATTATTATTGTAGTATGACGTGGCTTAATTTCTTTCGCCTTCTGGATGTTCCACAGTATGTGACACAAGTCCGTGATTCCGATACTATAGACCAGGCACGGGTCGTGGTTTCCATATTAGAAAAGGCTACGACGGAACTTCGAGGCCCCGTTCTCTTCTCTGGCGCAAGAAGACTGAGATCCTACAGTACCGTTCCACATAGGGTGTGATTGATCAAGACATCTTGTTTCTTTATTAAGACGTTTTGTGGAGAAATACATCATAATCGCAACTCTGTCGACTGCATTAATAGACTTAAGTCACTCATACTCCATGTATCAGACTTATTAGTCAGATTGGAGGTGTTCTCAGTCTTCAGGAAAGCCTCTCTCATGAAGTCTTTGGCATAGCAATAAGTTCAAGGCCTATGTAACAGAGCTGGTACGTCATGCTCTTACCTAAACCAACTTGGTTTCAGTAATGAATATTTTGAGAAAATTGCCGGAGCTTTCATGGACAGTCTCCTCTCCTCTTGTAGCTGTGGAAGACTTTGGAGTGAGGGCACGTGACTCGGCAGAACTTAAACCAAAAGTGATCTGGAGATACGCAGACGACACTTTTTTTAGCGTGGCTCCACGGTAAAAAGAGAGCTGTCACGCTTATTGCACCATTTAAATTCGATCAACCAGAATATCAAATTGACGACGTAAGTGGAGCAATTCTGCTGTCTGCCTTTTCTAGACGTCTTGATCAGTCGCAAAAAGAATGTTCAAATGTTTGTAAATGTAAGGGACTTAACTGCTGTGGTTATCAGTCCATAAGCTTTAAAACTACCTAAACTAATTTACGCTAAGGAAAATACACACATCCATGACCGAGGGAGAACTCGAACCTCCGAGGGCGAGCAATCGTGCGCTCCGCAAAAAGGCGCATTGGAGCGCTCGGCCACTACACCGTGGCTCAGTAGGAGAGTGAATGGATCATGGGACATGTCTAGTTGTCACCACCCATCGCACAGTGTGCGTGCTTCCAACACTGGTGCACCGAGCACATGCTGTGTCTAACAAAGACAGCCTTGAAAAGGAGCTGGAAATCTCCAATCTGTGCTGAAACATAATGGGTATGCTCTACAACAGATGAGTACAGCTTTAATGCGAAATAAACGTGAGCACCCACCAGAACAAGAGGAGAAGGAGATGCTTAGGTCCAGGCATTCCTCCAGTAGCCTATGTTAGTAATGTTTCGCGTGAAGTAGGCAGAATCCTCAGGAAAGTAATCTTTCAGTCACCTTCAAAAACTGATCTTCTCGATTTGGTTAAGGACGACCTGGCATTGTGAAAATCTGGGAGCTACAAAATACCTTGTCAGTGTGTCAAATTCTACTTTGGAAGGCCCACATGTTCAATTTTATCACGAGCACCACACACGCCTTCTGAAAGACTGCGACCTATTAAATCAAACATTACTGAGCTAACAATGTCAAGTCCACATTGGAGTTCAACAATGTAATGAGGGTGGTTTGCAAAACACGGTAAAGACGCCCGTGGAGCAACTACGTGTACATTAAAAAGACACTCATACACACATAACTTAAAGCATTCGGCCACAGCCTTCTTCAGAAAAGATGACACTCTTATTTATACAATCGCACATGCACACTTTCCAGACAAACAACCGTCTTCTAAAGCTGCTGTATTTTTTGCAGTGTTTATTTTTGTGTGTTCTACTGATTATTCTGTCACGAAACTCCTGTCCGTGAAATGATCCTTGTGGGATTCGAATATTTACGAGTCAGTAGATATACGTTTGGGGGACAATATCATTAATTGTATTTGTGGCTTTTAACTGGTTATGGCGTGGGATGTGGTGATTTCTCTAAAATCTAAAGGAAATATTTTATGCCTACTGACAGGTCAAGTGACAATGTTATTAATTTTACATCTGAATATTAGCTTTCTACATGTTTCGCAGAGAGCGTGCATGCAGTGTCATCATCAGTTTTGTGCCTGATTGTAGCAGGTGCCTCTGCGCTTGATCCTCCACGACGGGTTTCAGTGCAAAGTTAGTAGCGAGAACCAGCAGTGTAGGAGAGCCCGGGGCACGTTAGCCATATTTTTTTAAATTATTTTTGTCAATATTAATTTATTTTAGATATTTAAATCTATGAAATTATTGTTAAATATTAGACAGGTCTTTACTGAATCTGGATGGCAGTTATTAAATTTGAAAATCTCAGTTAAAGTATTACGAAAAATTAATTACTGGACGTATGTCAAGTGAGCCAATCTGCCCATACCTCGGAGTAAGTTGCCCCACAGGCTGGGACACGCATACAGATTACTCGTAGGAAATATTATTTTGACACAGCTGAATAGCTTAGAAAAGAAAATTTGTGGCAGTGTACTATGAAGCTACAGCTGAGCTGCATCTCAGCTCGAAATGACGGTAACTTGGAGAAGGTAATCACGCGATTCTGCGCGCTCTCGCGTACTCTCGCTTTTCCCCGTCAGTATTCGCAAAAGGAGCGGACGAATTAAGAGGCGAGGGATGTGCGAACTAATTCGCGTAGTTCGCCTGTGGGAGCGCTCTTCCGAACTAGTTCGTTCGCGAACTACACAAGACTAATGGCCAGCATATTGCGGGAAGGGCGTGAAACGCGAGCAGAGTTGTTTGCTGTCGCTGTCGACATCTGCAGTCGATCGTGGCCCGGAGCCATCGGCGCGTCTCCGTGTGATGTGAATCCCTGCTACGGCGCTGACAGGTGCGGACGGCTTCATCTACGAACGCGAGACCTGCCGCGTCAGGAAAGGGTGATCGCTGATGAACAATTGCAGGCGACGCTGCTGACGTCGCCAAAGACCAAATATAACACAGACTGCGCGTGTCCCTGTCTCTGCTGTGTTGTGGTTTGAAACCAACATCTAATTGCCCCGAGTCACGTAACTGAGGCTTCGTCATTACGAAACACAGTGTTCCTATTTTACACGTGATGTCAAGCGTTGATTTTAACAATAAAACGACTTCTTGTATTCCTATTACACAAGTAATATATAAAGTTAACATGATTTCTCCGTATTACTGACATTAATTTGGTGAGTATCGTTTTTACATGTGACCAGACGAAAGTTATTGTCAGTTGCGTTTACAAGTAAAAGAATTACAGATCCTCAATGTTTGTGTTGCACTATAAATTTTTTACTTTTTTCCCAACTGACCAATGTAATTTTTGAAAAAAAAAAAAAAAAGGTTCAGATGTTTGTAGAGCTTATGGGACTTAACTACGGGGTCATCAGTCCCTAAACTTACAAACTACTTATGAACTAGCTAATACTACGGACGGCACAAATATCTATGCCCGAGGGGGAATTCGAACCCCAGACCGTAGTGGCCGTACAGACCGCGACTGGAGCGCCTCAGTTCCCTCGGCCATCGCGGCCGGCGTAATTTTTGAATGGAAGAGTATTACAGCGTTATGTGACTGAGTATACATGACAGCAAGTAAGTAATTTCTGGTGCACATCTGCCATTAATAGCGTTCCACAACGCTGAAGATGAATACAGACTGTTTATTTTCCCTATAAAACCAGTTCTTGTGACATACATCAGTAATTTTTTGATCACATTATTATTTAATGTAAAAAGCCAATATTTTGCTTGTTTTACGTTTTGGCTTCACTGTGTGTGGAAAAAGTCATAAAATATAAACGCTTGTATTATATTAAAATCGGACATTATAGATGCAAACCGATTTCAGGTAGGCTATATATAAAAGCATGACAAAACATTTCACATGTATTGTTGATGAATCGTATGAAAACTGTTGCTGTTTGGCAAACTAATATTTCGTCTCCTGTGTAAGCTACAAACTAAAAGACTCACAGTACAACAAAAAGAGGCATTCACTTAAGAACTGCACTTCGCCTGTTATAAAAAGAACTGTGAATTCATTTCATCTAGGAACAAGTAAAAACTGTAACCATTGCCCTAATATTGCGAATTACGGAGAACTAACGCCCACTGTACTACTGAATATGTAATAAGAATACGATAAGACGTTTTATTGTCGAAATCTAAGCTTAATTTGTACCAGCAAGGAGAAGAACTGTGACTCTCAGCTGCACTTCACATTGCTTGTAATGGTGAACAGGGTTCCCTGCCCCAAGGCTCGTGACTTAGATGTTGGTTTCAGTATAATGACGTCATGCGCAGTCTATATTATCTATGGTCTATGGACGTCGCCATAGACTAAATATAGCATAGACTGCGCATGTCCCTATCTGTACTGTGTTGTGGTTTGAAACCAACATCTCACATTGCCCCTTGTCACGTGACTGAGTTTTCGTCATTAGGTTCGTTATTTTAAGCAGCTACCAGATTCCCGTAAACTGAGCATGCGCAGAGCTGTTATCGACGTACTGCAACAGCTCTGCGCATGCTCAGTTTACTGGAACCTGGTAACTCGTGGCTGCTTAAACGAACATCTTATGACCAACAGTTTTTCTAGTTTTCAGCTGAAGTCAAGTATTGATTTCAACAATAAAACGATTTTTGTACTCTTATTAAACATGTAGGACTAAAAGTAATATAGTTTTTGCACATTATAATGACATTAAAACTATGGTTGTTTTTATGTGTCACGAGTTGACACTTATTCAGTTCTTTTTACAAGAAATAGAATTACATTTAGTATTTGTTCAGCATTACGGCGGATTTTTTTAACTGAAGAATGTAATTATAGACGTGAGGTCTTGACTAAATTTATATTTAATAAAGTAAGTCATTTCTAGTGCAGATACCTTTTAATAGCGGTGTACACAGCTATATTTGAATACAGAACATACAGTATAGCTATAAAACACTAGTATTAGTTGTGTTTGCACATCACTTATTCTAATCTAAGTAGCAAGTACTTTGCAAGGTTTACCTATTGGCATATGCAGAAGTCGTAAAATACAAACGCTTGTATTGTGTAAAAAAAATCTGATATTATTGATGTAGATCGTTTTTAGTTCCTATAAAAGCATAACACGTATTGTTGAGAAAACGTAAGAAAACTGATGCTGTATGTAAAACTGTTTTTTCGCCTTCTAATCCCATGGCGTTTATAAAGTAAGAGACTCACAAAGCAACAAAAACAACTTAATAAGAGCAACTCATTTATACGTTTCACTTAGGCACATGTAAAAACTATAATCATCGCATTAACATTAAAAATTGCGGAGAAATGACGTTAACTGTAGTGCTAAAAGCGTTATAAGGATATGATTAGACGTTCTGTCGTTGAAATCAAAGCCAAATTTCAGTTATAAATCGGAAAAACTACATCTGTCAGCTCCACATTTCTCGTTATGACTAAAACAGCTTGTTGCCCCGAGTCACGTGACTTAGATGTTGGTTTCAGTGTAATGACGTCACGCGCAGTCTATATTATCTGTGGTCTATGGACGTCGCCCACCGCCGCTCATTTGTTTCCGCTGCAGACGGAAACTCCGACCGGCACAGCTGCTGCACAAAAGGCGCCCAAGGAAGAGGAAGATCGCTGCAAGGGAGGTAGCGCAGCCGCTGTTTTTACTGACAAATGATTCGCCCAAGTATAATCGGATCACAGTGCTCCGCGCAAATGGAACGTAAATAAAAAAATTGCGACCGATCTGATGAATCCGTTTAGTGAAAACAATCGCTAATGTTATGTTTCGATTCTGCAACGGAAGATAATCTCATTATGCAAAAATATTTGGCACTGAATGAATTCAATTAAAGCATTTAATAACGGTAATACGTTTCATAATAACGTTCCAATAATATTTAAAGAATTATGCGAATTGTTTAAATTTTCAGATAGCTTTTATAAAATTAACTGCCGAATAAATTTCTATTCCGGTTGTGTGATGAAATATCAGACACGCGTACGGCTGCTTCCCGGAATTGCGTGGGCCAAGTTTACACACGCCAGAAGCGTGCCGAGCTGCTAACCCAACCCGCCACTGCAAGTTTCAGAGCGTGTGCCACTTAGGCAATGATGTCACTGATAATCGTTATCGATGTGTGCTGGGTTTCATTCCAGTGAGGCAAAGGCGATTCAAGTTCGTCTGCAAGGAGGAAATTCGGTTTCAACACTCCGATGAGGACTTGGTAATCTAGACCGAGCACAAGCGCAGTGGGGAAAGATTTTGGTTTGAGTCATTTAGCGAAACACGGAAACCATAAACCTACATCGCTAGCAATCCAAAATGCAACGCCAAAAAGGGTCGGAGATATCACAGCCTCATTAATTCCGAGGTAATACGTGGTAAAAACATTTTACCTGTTATTATTATGATTCAGAATTGGACCTACTAGGATCACGCGGCATACAGTTGGTTAGTGTCGCTTTCGATGCTTGGCCTTCCTTTGTGTCCAAAACTGTTCCATCCTTTCGGGATGAAGTCTCTTTCTTTCAAGATACTGCGGTGTTCCAGTCCGTTTTCTAATTTCCCTCTTTCCAGTTTTCCAATAGAATTCCAGAAACTTTCGGGTATGCAGCCAGATCCCTTCGTCATTCTGTCACGATATTTCGGCCTGGAAACGTCCGGACATCTTCAGGTGAGTAGCGAGTACTGAAGAGCCCAGGAGCAGTCGCGGTATTTATCGCAGTGTAACATATGCAGTCACGACACTTCCGCAGATTTTTGTAATACACTGCGACATAAGCGCTCCAAGCGGCCGGCAAGCTACATATCTGTTTTTTAAGTTTCCTAAGCCCCTGACAAAGTACGAAACGGTGAATTGCAGGATAGTTTATTTACAGTTATCTTGTAACATAAAGGCTTCTACTGAATAATTTCATTTTCTATTAGAAATGGAAATATCATAAGACTGCCATTTGGCAGAAAGACGTCGCTTTCTACTCAGGAACGTTAAGATTTCTTCACTACAATTCGAGTAAAATCGATGAAGGTGGAACGTAGAAAATGTGTATAGAATGCAATTACTGCAGCATTTAACGTACGAAATCGACCACCACAGCTGTGACTGACGCCGGCCGCGGTGGCCGAGGTGACTGAGGCGCTCCAGTCACGGTCAGCACGGCCACTGCGGTCGGGGGTTCGAATCCCCCCTCGGGCATGGATATTTGTGCCGTCCTAGTTCATAAGTAGTTTGTAAGTTTAGGGACTGATAACCCCGTAGTTAAGTCCCATAAGCTTTACAAACATTTTTTTTTTTTGTGACTGACGGAAAAACGTTAGAGACGTGAAAATAAAACGACAAAAGCGATTAAACTGTTTTCCAAGAAAGAAGAACCCTATTCCACAATTGTTATTACAGCTGAACCACGAACGGGAATAATCTTCAAAACTTTGGCTTTTCAAGCTAAAGTAATTACAATTAAAAGAATATTCGCGTATAAGAAAGACGAATGAGGTGTAAAAATGTGTTAATTACTAGACTCCACACCGAATTAAAACGAGTCAAAAAACTGCCTCTTATAGTAAGAAAAGACCATAACAGAAATATATTATTCTTTTATGTTTATAATCTACTTACTTTCAGCGGAATAACTTTGAAGTACACACATATTCGGAAGTATGTGTTAAAGACGAAGTTGTTCAAATGTTTGTGTAGCTTATGGGACTTAACTACGGGTTCATCAGTCCCTAAACTTACAAACTACTTATGAACTAGCTAACACTAAGGACGGCACAAATATCCATGCCCGAGGGGGGATTCGAACCCCCGACCGTAGTGGCCGTGCAGACCGTGACTGACGCGCCTCAGTCCCCTCGGCCACCGCGGCCGGCGAAGTTGTTATTTATACCACTAAATCAGTTAAATTCGGTTCTTTTTACATTAATTTCCGTATTTTATATGTCTCCTGATATTTTACTAATTCTTGTAACGCAAAAATTATAATAACTATTTCGTTAATTACGTACACAAATAGTTATAAACAAACATAACGACTTCGGCGGCTTGCCCACCACTAGGAGCGCTAGTGTCGTTCCAAGTGTCAGTTGGCAACAACTTTTACAGCAGTGAGTGTCGCGACTGTATATGTTAGACTGTGGTATTTATCGTGATTCTTGCGCATGCCAAAAGTGCTGGCGTTACCAGGTCGAAATATCGTGCCAGAATGATGACGGGATCCGGCTGCACACCCGAAAGTTACTGGATGAAGAAATACGCTGGGAAAACTTCAGAATAGAATATCTTGTCTCAATGTTTTCTTACCCGTATCGCCTGCCTGAGTTATACCGGTTTTCTATACGACCCTCCTAAATCGCAGCGATCCAAATGTTCAAATGTTTTCAAAGCTATAGTACCAAATTGCAGTGGTCATCAGTCCCTACAATTACAAACTAATTAAATTAACTTATGCTAAGGACAACACACACACACACACACACATACAAAACTGCCCAAGGGAGACTCGAACCTCCAAAGGGTAGCAGTCGCGCACTCGGCAGCAAGGCACCTTAGAGCGCACGGCTACTCCCGCGCTAGTTAATTGGCGTAATTTTTGCCACACTCCACTTTTCTTAAAATTCTACTACTCGTTTTGTCTCCATAGTGGGGGCCATTCTTTCAATGTGCCTATAAAATTTAAATCTTCGTTTTCTTATGTCACTTCGTATGTCTGCGTATTCTTCTATTTCCTTATTACTTCTCAGCCTATAAGTTTCTCCATCTGTAACATTCGAGCCTAATACTTTCATACTAATTTTTCTTTCTTTCTTTCAAATGTCTTAATATCCCTCTTTCTATTTAAAATTAAAATTTCTGCTCCTTAAAAACATTCAAGTTTTTTATTACACTGCTGTAGTACCTACCTTAGTTTACTGAATTTAGAAAGTGTTTACGAGTGTGAGTTGCAAAATAAGTTTCCATTGTGGACTGTGGACAGAGTTGTATATGAAAGGGGAAAAAATAGAATGAGTCATTAAAGATAAGACATATATTTATTTTTCTACTTAATTTCCAAGCAAATTACGACGTTTTTTCATACCGCTTTGTAATCTTCAAAAAGCCTTCCAGGTACAAATCAGGGCATTGCATACGGAAGAAGCATTGAACGGCTATATGGAGTAGAAACATCCGTCATCACCTGTCAGCAAATAGCTCAAAAGCATTCCGTCTGCAGTTAAAGTGCTACTCACCGTTTTCTGGGACGCCCAAAGAGTTATATTGCTGGACTGTTTGGAGGATGCAACCATCAACGTTGCCCGGTACTGTACCTCTCTATTCAAATTGAAAGAGGTGGTTCGGAAAAAGAAGCCTGGCCTTCTCAGATCTGGAACTCTACTGTTACTGTTGGATAACAATGCGCGACCACACTCGGCAACACAAAAGCATTTTGCAACTCTTGGTTGGGAGCGCCTACACCATCCGCCATACACGAACTGCAAGACCAGATACGTTATTTCGATAATAGATATCGAACCTTTCCTCTGATTTGCAGTTTACACGAAGGTGTTGATAACAGAAGATGCCTACGAAGTTTTTCCTGCGGTGTCTACTTAATTCACCCCAATCCACGTAATTACCAAATGAGTGAGCTACGAATTTCTGAATCGTCGGGTGCCCTAATTTGGTGATATTATACTGATTACAGTTGTTAGGAAGAGGCCTAGCGGACGTGCATCACAATCCCTCTATAATCAGCTGGCTTGATTGGAGAAAATGAAACGCTTATTTTGTCAATTTTCCGCAGGGTTCCCACAATACGAAACATTAAACATGTCTGACTTTCATCAGTACCAGCAGGCAAACACAAACTTTACCGAACATAGTAATATGTGAGACTACGTTGCATGTCAGGCTGCGTACTGTTTTCTGAAAGTCAGTGTTCGCTCGTACAGAGAAGTGCGATTGCCCTCGCTCCCACAGCGGGGAGATGTGTGCCATACCGGAATACAGTAAAAGTAAGATCGCTCTTTTCGGAAATTAAATTCATCGGCGCACTGCTTGATGCCGATGCCGTTTAACTTGACTTTGTAAGGCAACCTAACTGTTCAGAATTGTACCTTGGTTAGCAGAATGGTAATAAAATTTCAGATTCCGTATAGAATGTAATTCCCATATACAGTACTGCTCCAAACGTCTGATTGTCTTACAGATGATTTGATGTGCTAGACTTTAATCACGTCATCTAGAGAAAAGAGAAATGGTTAGAAACTAAATGTTAAGGTTGTTTGGAATCACCAAGTTATCTGATTACCTCATTCTAGACGAATATAGGGTTATATGCGCTCCAATTCAGGCACAAGCTACTTTTTCATGCGTCTCTGTCTTTATCAGGTCATATCTCCTGAAAAACGTGTCATGCCACGATATAATTTTTGCAGGTTGATTCAGAGATAAAGGTGGATAACGTCTGCTAAATATAAAGAAAAAATAAATTAAATCGTCGCTCCGGAAGCTCACGTTTTACTGCACGCCAGTATAAGCAAACGAAAGAATCTATCGCGTCATATCTTCCGAAAAATGTTCCGTTCACTCATATAATTTTGCATGTGCATTTGTGATGTATGTAGGTATTTTCTATAAAGCGGGTTTCTAATAGAGCTAGTGTGACACAACCGCGACTAATCGAACAGTCATGGGCCACTAAGTGTGGCACCATTGCTAGCCTAAGGACAAGACTTGGACCGAAACTCCCCAAAGACTTATCCAAACACGAAATAAATTATGGAAAGCGATAACTATGTTGATAACTATGTTTGAAATAGGTGTAGCTTATAGCAGTAAAAGAAGTCTGATTAGTATGAAACAAAAAATTAACTTAGGTAATCTTGTAATACTATTGTCGTGCTAATTAAATTTATTAACAAAATGTTTCATTAATAAAAATTTATACACGGTCGCCAGCCTAATCAATCATATTAATACCAAGCAGTGATAAATTAAGAATGCAGTTAAATTCATAAGCTTGGTGCAGAATAAATATAGGATAGAAAAACTTTGTCACTAGTTCCATAAGAGATAAAAAAATACCAAGCACAAAAATAATAAAGATTTAAATGAAAGCATTAATTATTTAAATTATTGTAACGGTAAGACTCACCTCATCAGTTACTTTCTGTTACTATAGAGTATAGCGTGGAATGCAGTATTGCAGTGCAAGTGGCACTCAGAAACAAAGTTACGGAAAGGCTTCTAATTATTGGTAAAAAAATAATAAAAATATAATGATGTTATGGTCAGTGCTGTTCCTAATGTTCTGTGTAAATAAGTGAGAAATTAGTTATGATTGTGACCTCTATTCAAAAATCTACTAAAAGAACACTGACTAGTAGGTATCACTTTGTTGAAAATAATGAAATCTTTCTCCCTACTATTTTTTTAGTAACACTTTGCTGAATAGATTCATCAATCAAATCTGCTAGCCTGGAATCTAGGATGGGGTCACTCAAACTATACTGTCAAGTTATAGGAACACTGTAATCAATTTCGACTAATACCACAATAGAAATTCGTGTCTGAACTACTTCAATTATATGAACTGATTAAAATTAGTTATGTGGCAAAACAGTAACTTATACTATTGTGGAAGAGCAATGAAATTTATAGTTGCAGCACTGTATATTGTACTAAGAAGATTCTCAAAAAAAAAAATTACATTATTAAAACTGATTACTGCTTTAAAAAAATAGGATGACTCGGTTAATAATTCTTTACATGAGAGGATCCCTATTAGGTTATGTGACTTGGGATAAATTAGGGTTACGTACACACTACTTTTAAAAGAAATGTAACCTCTATTTAAAAACCTTCAAAACACAAGTTAAATCTCTCAACGGCCAGTTTATAAGCAGTAACAATAAGTATTGTGACCTGATATTAATGCGGACCAGTGGCGAGGTGGCGGCGCAGCGAATACAGCTCAGATTTCATCTTTATGCAGTTTGTGAGCCGACATTATAACAGCGATTTCCAGTAGCTTCTAATTAGCTCCATATGCAGACAGTAAAAGTGTTACCATTGCATCTGCACGTTCATCGAGGCCATTGTAAGTAGATTGGTCTTCTGCCTCAAGTGAAACAAATATTTGGGCCAGAATACAGTAGCAGAAGTCTGCCACTACGTCTTGCTGCTGTGCCCTCAGGTTCACTACTGCTGTGAGTTCTCACCACAGACTGTCTGCTGTGAATGCCAACCTTCGACTGAATACTCTGTCTCCGTTAGCTGCGCGCAAGCACCACCTTTTCATTTACAACGTAATTCCGTTCACATTGGAATCACTACATCTTTTACATATCATGCTGGTCGTGAGATATTACAAATTTATATAATACTCACAAACATAAAACGATTCAAAAATAAAATTGACATTATCGAAACCAATTAAAATTACAAAAATAATAAGCAAAAATAAACATGATATAGATATTCATGAAACATACAAAGCACATGAAGTACAGACATCACACACACCATACAATAGTGGAATCGATTGTAACATGAATGAAATTTAGTATCTTACATAGCATAAAAATGAAATATTTTTTTTTTTTTTAAAGTGGTCAGAATTGGGCAATGACGTTACACTAGTAGCTAAAAAGTAATAAATTAAATCGTGTTAGCACATGCTGAAGTTTGACCGCATGAAGAGCAAAAATGTAGTAAGCGATAAAGTCATTTTCTTTCATCATTTAGGAGGAGGGGATGTGGAAGGAAGATGTTTCGTAAATGTTTCAAATTGTATACGAAGTTTTTGGAAATAGCTAAATGTTATCATTTTCGGGTAATGGAGAAGCATATTATAGAAATTTTTTGTGCTGTTCACATTGAAGAGAAACAAATAGTTTTTAATTGTAACACTTGATTTATGGGCAGAATATGAGAGCATTTAATATTTTGAAGACTCGTTGATACCTGCCGAATTACTGAACATTTTCTTCTTGTTGTAAAATTCGTGGCGTGCAACAAGAGGGACTGTAATAGGGGGAAGTTGCCTGCATTGGACCACCTTCGTATTTCACTGAGTGTTTGGTAACTAACACCATCAGGTTGGCTGAACTGGGAGAAATGGTGTCAAGGTCAGGTAGCTCAGCGGTCAGTCCACTGTACCAAATTCAAGCAAAATAGTTGCTGTTATTGTATTCTATCTGTTTTTGTTGTGCTACAAAACAAAAGACTGTACTCAGTACGAGTAAGCAAATAAATTATCTACGGAATAATTCGTAAGTACCTTTCACTGGTTGTTTGTTATTGCAGCGTTATCTTCTGTTTTATTGCGTCCAGTTGCCGAAGTTGGACCACTGACTGTTTCCTAATTTGGACTGGTCCATTTAAGTAGTCACCAACACAATTGTTAACGTATTGGTGAACAAGTACATCTTTGAAAGCTTTCCTTTGTGAAGTGGCGAATGAAATGATAGATCTGGTGACGGTAGTTCAATATGCCGAAATCGCTCAGCTTGACAAAGATAATTAGCTATCTTGTCTGCTTTACAAAATACATTAATTGAACAGATCGCCCACAAGTATGCCGAATTTTTATATAATACAGAGGTCTGCAAGTAATCTTAGATGGGTCCGGATATTTTTGAAAATTTTTATCGAGGTCCAGATGTAAAACCGCATCTTTCTTATTAATTTTTATTTTAATTTTCCCTTAAAAATTATATGAAATACAATAGATGTAAAATAATAATGTATAAACAATCCAAAAAAACTTATATAATTCGCTTTTTATTTTCATTTTCACTCACAAAAATTGCGAAATAAAATGGATAAACAAACTTTTATTGGAAAGTCCAGAAACAGATTATACATTTTATGTTGGTTTTTTTTTACTTTAATTTTCACTACGAAAGTTTGAAATACAATGAAATGTAAGTATATGTATTAAAAAATCCATGGAAAAAATTACATTTGCTGTCTTCAGCAGGTTCTTAAAGTTGTGTTCACGTGCGGAGCAGCTTAAGCGAATAGTGTCTTCAAAGTGATCGGTCGTTAGTCTTGAGCGAAAATTATTCCCCAAGAAATTCATTTTTGAAAATGAAATTTCACAAATATATGTGGAGCCAAACATAGCATCCAGAATGATCGCGAATTTTTGCAATTTTCGTATTTTCCGGGACATGTTGACTCCTAATTTCTTCAGTGGATACAGTTTGATACTTTTCCAAGGAAATGTCTTCCTGAAATTTTATTATCTCCTTTTGGAGTGAAGGCCTCGAAAGGTGGAACAACTTCGCAGCCACGACCGTCCATTCTGCTGCAGGAGAATCCTCAAAAGGTGATTTTAAGAATCGTGACAAGCCATTCAAAAAATGTTCAAATGTTTGTAAAGCTTATGGGACTTAACTACGGGGTCATCAGTCCCTAAACTTACAAACTACTTATGAACTACTTACGAACTACGACGACACAAATATCCATGCCCGAGGGGGGATTCGAACCCCCGACCGTAGCGGCCGTGCAGACCGTGACTGGAGCGCCTCAGTCCCCTCGGCCACCGCGGCCGGCGTGTGACAAGCCATATATTGCTTTGAATATTACTGCAAAATTCTTCTTAAGATCTGCCAAGAAATGTGATAATATGTATTGTCTATTTCTAGATTATTTTTATATTAAAAATTGTTACAAAATAAAGAAATTCTTGACTTAAAACATCTCTTTCGAATAATCAGTTTGTGACGGAATGATGATACACTTTGAACCAATTCACATATTAATTTTCCATTTCCTTGTAGCTCGGTGTTGTTGTCTACAAAACAATTCTTTTTTCTAATAATTAGAGTATGTAACTTACACTTCGAAAATACTTTTGGCAGTCCGGACCGCGGTCCGCCAGTTACCGACCGCTGGTATAATGCATTCTGTATAGGTGTTGTTGAGTAGATGGTGTTTGTAACGTAACTAAATACTGAATTGTCGCCGCGCGGGATGGGCCGTTCGCTCTAAGGCGCCTTGCCGCGGAGTGCGCGGCTGCTTCCCGTCGGAGGTTCGAGTGCTCCCTCGGGTATCTGTTGTCCTTAGCATATGTTAGTTTAAGAAGTTTGTAAGTTTAGGGACTGATGACCACTGCAGTTTGGTCCCAAAGCCTTACAAACAGCTGAGTTGCATTCAGCCTCCTGTATCGACGGGCTGGTAACCGGAGATAAACGCTCATCTCTTGCTGATGTTACCCTTGGACCTTATTTTAACGGTTCTTGTTATCTGAAATCGCGTCCAGGTTCTGTAAATTACACTTTGGGACACTCCAATAGCTGCAGCCACCTCCCTCTATGTCTGCCCAGCATCCACGCTTCCTATGGCTGTTCATGCCGTAGCTTCAGGAAAGTCATTTGTTGCACTGCTCACTACACTGCACTAGTGCTTGCATAATTCGTTCGGTGCGGTAAACATCAGCCCTCTCTGCAGCAACTGTCTGCTATTACCACTATCTCGGTTGCCGTAATGCTGTTGTCTCCACTCCGTAGAACCGACTGAAAGACGTCGAACTATTTCATGTCATTCTGTCGATAACAATACTTCACAACCTACATATCTCAACTGAACCCGTAACTGCTTTGACCATTGTACACTGGACCAAAATTGATAGGGCTATGGTTTTACTTCGAGGACCCTCCTTGAAAAGCGGGATGACCTGCCTGTTTCTTTCCAATCGTTAGGAGCGCTTCACTCCTCTATAGATTTGTGACACAACTAGAAAGGGGAAGGGGGCAAGGTCCTTCGTCATTGGCGAGCGATTTCAGTCATTCTTTTCGATGTCTTCGAATTTTCGTTTCTGTTACGATTTACAGGAGGAAACACAATGTGATCTTCCTCCGTGAAACGGCTTTTAACAAATGCGTTTAGTTCACTAACTAGGCAGTCTACATGCCAATTCCTTTATTTATTTCCCTAGTAACCGGTTTCGGTAACTTACATGACTTCTTCAGACCACAGCCGTAATGTTGGCCACCAGTTGTTTTCAGGTGGAGCTCCTAAAAGGTTTAATGCAGTCAGCCTTAAACCTTTAGGCTGCTCCAGCTGAAACACGTGGCGAACATTAGGATTGTGTTCTGAAGATAGTCATGTAAGTGACCGGAACCGGTTACCAGGGAAATAAATACAAGAACTGCCTTCTAGACTGCCTGGTTATGTGAATTAATAATTAAGATCGCTGTTAATCCATAATGTCTAAAAAAAAAAAGGCGTTTAGGTTTCCGGCCATGTAGTGTATCATCCTCCGTTTCAACGACGTTATGGTCACAGGTTCTCTATACATATGGTTCTGATCCGTATACTGATTTAACATAAGACAAAAACGTCTTAGGATTTTCTGCGAAGTCAGTACATAGAAGTTGCGCTAATTTTGGTTTGTTTTAATTATTGATGTCTGTGGAGCTTTGACTGCGTTTAAATTTGCAGAGAACTTCTGTATGCTGTTGTTAAACCACGGCGGATCTTTCCCACCTCTTAAAATTTTAATCAGTTCATGCTTGTCTTAGCGTATTGTACGGTAATCTTGACATTTGCCAATTTACATTGAATACTGTCAGTTCTGGAATAACATTTTAATGAAATGTTAGGTACTTCTGGAATCAGTCTCCTGTCGCTACTGCTAAAAAAAGTATTTTCTGCTTTTCTTGATATTCTTATTTGCAGCTGTATTCAATGGTTCTGTAACGAAAATCTATTTACCAGACTGCGTTTCTTTGTTTTAGCTGCTGATGACACTCAGGTGGGAAGACTAGCAGACGATGGTCTTCTGGAAGGAACTGCCAACGAGAGCCCGAAGTTCAACTGGCGCAGGCGGCCGTCTAGATGGCGAGCCAGCTCACCAGTGGTGGTAGGACCAGTGCACGGCAGCGCAACCACTTTCCAACCTCCTGCTGAAGTGGTTGACAGCCAAGTAACCACTTCGCCAGCACCATCTAGCAGGTCCCCCAGAACACGGAGTCGAGCCACTCGACGGAACAGCAGAAATCGAACATCGGGCTATGTTCCGGTCTCCAGGACGCCACAGCACCACTACGCAGTTAGAGGAAACCACGAAGCGAGGACCACCACGGAATCAGGACTGACATCTCCTCTTAGCTTTAGTTCAACTACTGAGTCTATCCTCGCGCAAGCTACTACCGAGGACTACGAGCACATCAATCACAAGGCAGTACCGACATCAGTGATAGCAGAGACAGTTATCACCAGGAACACTGAAAATGAAAATCAACAATTTTCAGAATCTTACAAGAAAAGACCAACGGAATCACCTTTTTCTATAGATCTATCGGTCGCTATCAGGTCTCCAGAACCGACTGAAGACGGTCAGACACACATCGCAAAGAGTACCCAAAGTGGGTCTTTTTCTTCTGCAGCGACTGTCTCTGGTTTTAATTTCCGGCGGACCATCCCTCGAGCAGCTGGTGTCAGGTCTCTGTTCGGGAGGCGCTTCAAACAGCAGACTACATTACAGCCAGAGCAATACAGGAGTCGATCAACTTCACTGTTTCACACAACTGCTGAAATTCCTTTAACGCAGACAGTGCTGTTGGATGGTCACACGCGTGCCACTCGTGAATATGAAGTACCAGAGACGACCACTCCTCAAGTTGATGCAACGACTACGAGTGGAAGACGGCGACTGGTCAGTGTTGCTAGAAGGAGACGACCTGTTGACACTAGCACAGAGCCTACGGTCTCGACGATGAAGGATGAAGGAGGCCAGCGCCGTATTGTAAGAGTCCAGAAGAGGAGGCGGCCTCCCACCATCGCTGCCACCACAGATTCAGCAGTCTCTACCACAGAGGCTGGAGGCCGCGTTCTGAAGACTAAAGTTTATAAGAGGAGGCGTCCCATTTCCGCAGGTATTGTCACCACAGAGCCTTCAATTTTGGATGAGGATTCATTAGGTAATCAGCGGGGATATAGGCGCGTGCGTCCTTCGTCACCGCAACAAGAGACAAACAGCCAGCAAGACAGCACGACCAACGGAGAGAAATACCAGTTTTCAATCCAGAGCAGTTCAAAATCAGAGGAAACAATTGTAGGAGGTCGGCGAAAACTTGGTGGTAAAGTTAGAGTCGGGGTAAGAAGGCCATTATTGAGCCATTCTGAACCAGATGTTGCATCACCTGAGAAGGCAATTGGAGGTAAGGGACGTGGAACGGTGCTTGAGGCAACAACTGCAGGAATATTACCAGAAACTGCTTCAGTGCTACCGGAAGTTCCTGAACCTCAAGATACACCTTCCACGAGCACTACAACAGAGGTCTCAACCAGAAGGCGAGTTTTGGCAGGATCAAGGCGGCCATTTCCTAGTTTCCGTCGCGCCGTAACACCCAGTATAGCTCCACTGATTCAAGCTGAACCTGTCTCACAGACGAACCCCTATATTCATCTGGAGGAAAGTAGCACTGCATTATCTGTGACAACTCCGACGGTAAAGGACGAAAGTACGACAGCACAAACGGTCGCAGGAAGCACAAACGTCTCCACCACTTCAGCCAGCGATCTTTCAAGTACCCAAGTCACTAGCGACACTACATTGGAGAAAGAGGGAGGACTGTCAAAAAAATTCAGTTCAAAATTTGGAGGTCCCAAGGGGCGTCTTCCTGCGAGGAGAGTCAGCATTGGGAGTAAATATTCGAAAGAGCTACGAAAAACCACTCCTGAGACCGGCGTACTTAGCCTAACAATTGGACAACATGAGTCTTCTACATTGAACGCTACTGGCGAGAAACCGACAGGACGTATCACAGACCGTTTCGTAAAGGCGAGGACACTTAACTCGCTACGGAACAGGAGACCAACATCGCTCCTTGGTCGGAAAAACCTGAGCAACGTAACTGAAGCGCCAACAACTGCTAACAAATCATTGGTCGATCATACTGTCGAAGATGAGAATCTTGTCACTCTTGATGGTGAATCAACAACTTCCCCAAAAACGTCTGTGGTGGACAGTTACATCACGACAGTATCTCCAGAATCATCTACAATTAAGAGCAAAGATCGGCAGAAGAAAATTAAGTTACCTCTGACACCAAGAAAAACAAAACCACCGCCCAAGTTACCTGTATACAAGAAAAATCCTTCAAACTCCACAGAAGACGAAACAAACGAAACTTCGGCGGTACCAGACTCGGAGGCGCGTCCCAAGGAACGAAAGACGACCCGACTTGATAAGCTACTAAAAATGAGAAGACCTCTTCCGATATTAAGGAAGAAGTCTCAGAATGAGTTTGCATCACCTGCACCTGAGATTGTAGAGAGTAGCAGTGACAGTGAAACAACAAGCGCAAACAGTACTCCGTCAATACAAGCGGATGTCACCCTAGGTCGAACGACTGCGGAAGAATTTGATACAACTACTGTCCCGGTAGCCACATCTCCCTTGCAAACAAATACGGAAAGCGGCGAGCCTGTCAGAAAATTGCCGAAAGGATTTAGACCTTCACGCTTAAGACCGAACATTAGTGAAGCGAGGAAAAGTAGGATTAAGGATACACCTGGACAAGCGGTAAGGGATCGACCTCGCTTTACCCCTTCAATTACTGTGAAGAAAGGAGGGCGGGTAAACATCTCTGCTGGCAACGGTACTCAGTCTACAGCTCCTTTAAAAATTGGTCTGTTCAATAAGAGGAAACCTTTCACTGGTCTAAAATCGCCTTTCCTTAAATCAACAGGCAGGTTAAACGAGAAACCAACCGACTCTGAAGACGATGATACTGAAATACCGACAGTTTCAGTGAAAGAAACGACTGAGGAATACAGTGCCTCACCAAAGGTCGAAGATAATGTGATCGAAGATTTGGGAAGCAACACTACCTCAAAAGTGGATGATGAAGTTCAGGAAATGATCTCCAAGTCCATAGCAATTACTGAAGAAACAGTTACATTTCAGACACAGAACACTACACTAGGAAATGGAGTAGAGGAACCCGTTGATCCACTAGTGAATCCTTCCTTGTCTCCACTGGAGGAGAGCGGTTCTACCACGAGGAAAACTTTCATCTTTCCCAGAGGGCGAAGTCGCGGCAATGAGAAGGTATCCAAAGTCAAGAGCCTCCAGAAACTATTATCTGTACTTCGTCAGAAATCTAATAGTGGGGGTGCAAGTACTACCGAGAAAATCGACACTGAAACGCAGCATCCGATGCCAGAGGCGCCGAGCGTTCTTCCACACGATGATCAGAATACCATTTCTGTAACAGAAGTATCTATTCTGGATGGTGAAGATCTTACAACAGTACACACGACTGAAGAATCCGGTCTTACAACAGTAATGGAAACGACTGTTATGCCTCTTGTTCCTGAAGAAATTTCGGGTAACTCCTGGAATACATCACTGACACTCTCTGCGACGTCAGATTCCACAACTTTTTCTACATCTGAGAAGTCAGATTCTGAAGATAGCCCTACTGTGGCAACGAAGGTATTTGAGGCCGAAACGGAAACAACTTTCCCAGAAACGACCACAGTAAGCGGCGGGAGTCGGGTGCTGGAGAGATTCGATTCCTTGTATAACGGGAACAATACTATGAACCGCTTGAATACGTCAGGGGAATTCGTGGAAACAGATGAGCACTCGAGTTCTCTACCAAGTGGAGTGCAACTGGATGATAACCCCATTTCATTTTATGGCAACAATATTAGTGCCGAGACCACAGAATTGCCTTTCTCTGTTACAGAGAGACCGGATGAAATTCTGAACACTGTCGAATCCAGCACGGAAGTACCAGGTCAGTCGACGACCATGGCTTATGAAGAAACTGTAACAGTAACTGAACCAGTATCCACGTTTCACTTGGCAACACAGTCGGTAGAGTCGACAGATTCGAAAGGTTTGACGGAGCCCAGAAATGTAGTCAGCACTGAAGCTAATGAAAGCCCCGTACCAGAATCTGGAAGTCCACTCGTTTCTCTTACGGATATAGTGTTGCATAATTTGACGGAAGCCATTAGTCAACTGTCAAATGAGATTGACTCAGTTTACACAGACATCAATGTAACCAGCGAGTTCAAATCCGCAATAACGCCCGAAAATACGACAGATTTGCCAAATATTACTGAACAAGCTACTGACGTAAGCCTAGAGCTGAATACCTCCAATCCACCTGACACAGAAGATACTGTTTTGACAACAGAATTGTCTATCACAACGCTTCCTTTGAATGAAGAAACATTGTCGCAACAGTTTAATACTACATATGAAATTACAACCGAAGCTAATACAGTAGATTTTGGTACTACGACCAGCACTACCGATGAGAATACTCACAGTATTGTTGTCCAAGACATTGAACAATCAACGGCGACTATTGGAGTACAAGAAGAAACCACTTTGTCTCCTGCAGATGTTGTGAATGCGGAAACAGTAACGCAACAGTTTAATAATACATTCGAATCTACTACCAAAGCTAGTACAGAAGACGCTCGCGCTACAAACGAAAATGTAGAGGTCACCTACAGTGCTGCTGTCACAGAAACTAAATTTCCAGCTGCGACTACTGCAGTACCCGACGAAACCACAGTGCCTTCTGGACTGGATCCAGAACAAAGCATTACTACCACTGAACGATATAAGTTTTTCATGGAGAGTTTGCCCACTGTGGCTCCCACGGAGATCCCTGACACCTGGACGGACATTACGTCTGGAAGTGTAACTGAGATTTACGAAACTGTGGCCACACAAACTGACCGCCCAAATTCGAAGACAACTAAAGGAAACTTGTCTGATGAGAGTTCATTTCCCACAACAGAAGAAGATACAAGCAACACTGAACCATTTGTGGATAAGGCACTCATCGGTATTTCTGACAACCACTCAGAATTAGATTCGAGTATCCGTACCGCCACGACAGCTGAATTCCCAACAGCAGGTACGACTAACGTTGAAGAAATGTCGACCACAGCCATTACGTCTGAGGAGCAAGGAGATAATAGTGGAATCACACAACCCTCAACAACTGAAAGTTTAGTAACGTACAAAAACGATGTGTACAATATAACGGCAGATTCTGATGCACTTAATAATGATAACAACTCGTCCAAAATTAAAGGCAACCAGGAAGAATCATTCCGTTTCACTTCAGAAGAAGAACAAGAAAATCTTACCACAGAATCTTCGGACAGTAACAACTTCACCGAAACAACAGTGTACGAAAGTCAGGAACCGGTGACAAATACGGCAGTAGCAGAACAGGTGACGGAAAGAGAAACTCTGCAACCTTCTGCCCCCGTAACTTCACACTTCAGTGTCAGTGCTACAAGTGATTCTAATTCTGTTTTGGATTATGGAAAAGTGACAGATCCTGCCACTATTATAACCGAGCTATTCGTCACGGAAAGCTGGGAGACTGCAGAAGGTGCATTGTCGACTATGGTTCAGACGAACACGCCCGAAGAGAACGATCTAAAAGCGAACGAAATAAATGTTAATGACAGCTCACATCATTTGCCAACAACAGAGGTAGAAGAAATAACATTACCGTCCCAAAGTCTGCCACACGTTGACACCGACGCATCTGTCGTCTCGACAACAGAATCCAACTTTCATGCAACCAGCTTCAGTACAAATTCGTCAGAAGAAATGTCTTCGTACAGTTCTCTTCCAGATACCACCTCAACAGAAAATAATGTATCTGATCCATCATCTGCATCATTTGAAGACACCAGTTCACCAGCTTTTACAGATAGCGAAGTAACAACAGTAAGTTTTGCAACCGATTCTGGTAATCCAGAACTCGAAAAGACTTCTTCCGTTACTTACGAATCAACGACAGAGAACAGTCCAGTAAATGACAATTCAATTCCGCAAGAAAACTATGCTTCTTCTGGCCCGTTTCACGTCCAAACAGTCACTTCACCCAGTTATTTACCAGACGAGAATGTCCATTCTTATGAGGAATCTACTATATCTCCAGTTGCTGAACCACTGCTCAACTCCACAATCAACGAAAATGACCAAAATGAAACCAGTTCAGCGCGGCATTCAAAATTCGCAAATACAGGAGGAACAATGGCTGATGAAGACACCACGTTTTCACCAACAGTTACTGTCGTCTTTCCACTGTCGTTGGATACTGCAGACGGCGTAACTAATGCAGACATTCAGTTGAGTAACACAAAACATACCTCAAGCGAGGACGACTACGTGATGAAATATCGAGATACTGAACGTAATACAATGTACACAGATGTTCCCGAATCCGTTTTTACGGATAGTGTAGAACCATCCACACCGCTGCCTCCAAGTAATTGCACAGGACAATGGATGGATAGAACCGAAAACAATTGTACTGTCAAACATGATATCGCCACTGGATTTACTGACACAAGCTTCCTAGATAAGCATACCACGGAATCGCCGTCTTCAGGTTCTGAAGGCAACCATGACCACTTACTGCTCACTGATGCGGCAACAGAGTCTCAAACAGAAGACGGTATATCTACCTACTGGACAGAATCCTTTGAGTCGCATGCAACAGATAGCTTGGTAGCAACAGAAGACGAGTCCCTAACATCTGATTCAACGGGGATAAGGGAAAGTTCCTTCAGTGATAGTAGTACAGACTTCACAATAGTAGATTCTGAAAACGGTAATGGAAGGTTTACAGCGCCAGATTTCCACACTCTTGCTCCTTCTTGACGTCCTCCGCTTCAGTGAACTATTTTCCTTCCACAGTACAAATTCTCTTCTAATAAAACCGTGACCAAGAAGAGGTAGGATTAAGATGCAGCCTGTCAAACATCGTGTCACTGAAGTGAATATATCGTTTTTCTCGACATGTGCTCAACACTTCAGTTTGGACGACTGTGTTCCACGTTATTTTGCCACGAATTGAGTACCGTGATTACCATGCCACAAGGACATTTGTTTTTATTTTTTACATCACTGTCTGAACAAGCTGAATATATAAGACTGACGTTTTAAAAAAAGACACTACTTTATCACAGAACATGCAGTTCATTTCCATGTACTCTTGTTCAACAGAGAAGCTCACGTGCAGTAGTAACTTTGTTAGTTTTGAAAGCTGTCTGCAGGTATATTCAGAACGACTTCCCGTCCCCTGGTACAAGTTAGTATTGAAATAGGAAAAGTATATTTCCGGAAAATAATCGTACCATTAATGAGAGATGCGAAATGCTTGGCTACCATGAATTTTGCGCGTGTGTGAGACAATGAGGTAGTGAAACTTTTGATTTCGTGCATCGTGCTGAAACGTCGATTACCTGGTACACTAACACTAAAATATATACACCAGAAATATATATATCTTGCGGATACTGTTATTCGCTATTTCGTTCCTTGGTGTCAATTTCAAATGTGTTCACAGTTACTTACTTAGACTCAAATGTAAATACTCTTCATCTTGTATCATTAAATATCATTTGCCAACTAGTTAATTTATAGTAAAGTTTAATTCATGCAACTGATTTACATTAATTTATAAGACAACTATCACATCTGAGACTGAAAGAATAAGGTGCTCGATAGTAAATTAACTGTAAGTTAAATCTATATCAAATTAATGTAAGAATCCTAAAGAAGGTGAACCCTGTGTCACAGGAAAAAATGAATTTCATATGTAAGGATTTTTACACAGTATAAGATAGAATAATTTAAAAAAAATTAAAGTCAGATAATTGTTTACATGTAATGAGAGCTGCGTAAAGCATGGCGTTCAGTAATACATACACACTATAAGTTTTAGATCTCATAATTGATTTCATCTAAGAGAAATTTTATGATTCGCGGTTCTTGACAAATACGATATATTAAAAAGTTTCAAAAAAAGTTCAAAACATCTAGTTTTAAAAATAGAATTTCGTTAGAAAAGGAGTTGATTATTATTTATCTATTAGTATTGGGAAAACACAACTGCAGTCAATAAAGTTCCCTGGTTACCAACAGACATCACGTCTCCAATGTCTTTCTACTCCTCTAGTGGAGACAAGGAGTCATAATGCAGTTATTTTCTTGTCAAAATGCATACTAAATCTCACTATTTTGCATTAATATGTAGTTTTATTTGAAAAGAAACGTTTCAAAGAATATGAACTCACAGGCAGCTTTCAAAACAGAATGTTTTAAGTGATGTACTGATTTACGTGTTGCAATACACAGTATGACTGAGTCACAGATTAATAAAAACTGCCCTGAAAAAGGGTAATTTATTATTTTAATGACGGTATTTATCACTTGATACTGTTATTACAATTTTATAAATTGTACATTTTTCACACTTTTATGTGATAAATTAAGTCACCTGTAAATATACTGCGATTTGTATGTGTTGGTCCAGTAGAAATTGTTTTTAAAATAAACCTATTTTATAAACATGCATTTGTCATTTAAACTTGTCACATATAGGCAACACCTGATACAGCAGTTTAGCATTTACTTACCTCTGTTTCTATGAATGTTATTGCACGTAAAAACATATTGATTTAACTATCATAACGACCACAGATAGCATGATTGTATTTGTTGTAACTTTTTTCCTAACTAAAATATGAACAGCAGTACTTCTTTTTAAATAGTATCGTAGAATTTATCGTTCAAGAGGTGTTCATAAACGTATCACGTATTTACATAAACATAACATTCAGTTTCACATGAAACAGAAACAGGGGTCTTTAATAGCAATTTGTAGTACTGTAAGCCATTTTGCTACAAAAACATTCATAGCTGTTCAAAGTAGTGACCACGAACAATAATGCAAGAATTCATCACTAGTTCTTCTGAAGTAAATAACAAGCAAGCCACATACGTTCCTGTGTGTTCTCTGCAGATGTCGTAACGTCACGATAGACGTCTTCTATGCAGCTACAAATTTAAGAAGAGACAGTGTTAGAGGGGAAAAGGGAGAGGGTGTAAGAGAGAGAGAAAGAGAGGAAGGGAGGGAGGTAGGGAGGGGGGATGCAAAAGAGAAAAGAGAGAAACGGAAACAGAAAGTTGGAAAGGGAGCGGGAAGAAGACGTACTGTAACGAGTAAAAGAGAGAAATGACGAAAATCATAAATACACAGCACGTTGTTTTTTTATTCAGAAACACTTCAATACATTAGACATCAACACCGGTTTTTTCAGGTTCACGCAAGTCTTCGACTGAGTAACAAGGTAAGATGTTCCAGACGATCGCACTACACGAAAACCAGCCATCGAGCCCAGGACATCTGTTTCCTAAATCGTTGGACTGGGAAGTATTTATGTCACTTGTTTAAACTTAAACAAAAGGCTGAAGAAGTTTTTCAGCAACAAGGAAGTCATACTTAACCACTAAGCAATAGTAGCTTAAAAATAATAGTCTAAACTTCGCCTTACTAGCCAAAATATCTAGCAGAGACAGTTCCTCGGAGAATCGTCTTTTGAATACAGGCAAGTGCGTAGCATGTAGCTGCCCCCATGAACCACAGACATTGCCGAGATGGAGTGACTCGCGTCCCTCAACATTACAGACAGCCTGACCGTAGGTGTAAGCACAGCGGATGGGTATTTACGGAGATGCCAGACAAACATGTGGTTCCTGAAGAGGGGCAGCAGCCTTTCCAGTAACTCCAGCGGCAAGAGACTGGATGAATTACTGAGCTGGCCTTGTAACGTGGCTTTTCCATACAGTTACTGCGAACAGCTGAAAGCAATATGTCATGATGTCATCCTCTTAGGTGAAATAGTTCTCCATTCGGATCTACGCGCAGGGACTACTCAAGACGATATCGTCATCAGGAAGGACAACAATGGCATTATAAGGATGGGAACGTGGAATGTTAAATCCCTTAATAGGTTAAGGAGGTTAGAAAATTTAAAAGTGGAAATGCATAGGTTGCAATTATATATAGTGAGGATTAGTGAAGTTGGGTGGAAAGATGAACAGTATTTCTGGTCAGGCGAGTACAGGGTTACAAACACAAAACCAGTTGGGGATAAAGCAGGAGTAGGTCTAATAATGAATAAGAAAATAAGAATGCGGATGAGCTACTACAAAGAGCACAGTAGTACAAACTTGTATCTCAACTAGCTCTGCCGATGGTATGGAAATCGAAGAAATGTATGATAAGGTAAAGGAAATTATTTATACGGTTAAGGAAGGAGAAACGCCAGGCAATGCTGACCTGAATGCTTAACTTAGAAGATAGATTAAGAAAAGGCAAAAGTACATTTCTAGTTTTTGTAGAATTGGAGAAATCTTTTGACACTGTTGACAGGAATATCATCTTTCACATTGTGAAAATATAGGGAACGGAGTGTTATTTTCAGCTTGTACAGAAATCAGACAGGTTATAAGAAGAAAAGGAAGGAAGATTAATGTTTAATGTGCTATCGTCAGCGTGGTCATTAGTGATGGAGTTCATGCTCGGATTATTTGGGTAAAGATGGGGAAGGAAATCGGCAGTACCCTGTCATAGGAACCGTACCTGTATTTTCCTGGAGTGATTTTGGGAAATCACGGATAACCTACATCAGGATGGTAGGAGGTGGATTTGAACCACCGTCCTCCTGAATGCGAGTCCACTGCGCCACCTCGCGCGGCAAGGTTATACAAGGTCATGACAGTGAAGCATTGGTTGGGAAAGGAGTGAGAAAGGAACTGTACGCTTCTCCCCATGTACCAAGCTGTGAAGGAAAGCGAGGAGAAGTTCAGGTTTAAGAAATAAAAACTTTGTGATTTGCCCATGATATTGTAATTCTGTCACAGACAGCAAAGATTAGAATGGAAAAATGGTTTATATAGGAATAGTCTTCATTACATTGAAGTCAGTTACGTAGAACACATCAACCAAAATATGTATTTTCTCGTATAAATATTGTAAGTTGAGAAAAGACAAAGATTAAATAGTTTTTTTTTTTCATAGAGTAATTATTGGTGCATATTTCATGCTATATTTTACGAAACAATATATCTATTATACCACACACTTATTGAAGTGGCCTATTTCAATCCTCAGCTATCTTCATAACAGATTTAATTATAATCGATTCAGCGTGTAACATTTACTTTTGTGTTGCTGCCTGTACGCATTAATATTAAACTCCGCGATTAAAAGATTAAAGACTTTTTTTACAATTTCGATCATCGAAAAATCGGATAAAAATCTGATTAAATACTTTATACAAAGGTGGATGAAGCCCTTGTCAATTACAACCTTGCCATCAGACGGGCAAAGGAGGCATCCTGGAAGGTATTCTGTGAGGAAGTGGAGGGCACGGCTGCTCAAGCGAGACTTCATAAAATCCTCACTAGGGTACCAACTAATCCAGGAGGAACATTGAGGAAGGAGGATGGGGAGTATACAAAGACAGCACATGAAACGCTGGAACTGCTCCTCAAGACTCACTTTCCTCAATATACTCTGGGGGATAACTCAGACCAGAATACAATTCCTGAGAGACAACGGTTCTCAGGTATTCGCAAAGAGGACTGGGATCTGGCCAAGTAGTGTGTCGATTTCAGTAAGGTCCGATGGGCGGTGGGAATGTTTCAACCGTTCAAGTCACCTGGCCACGATGGAATCTTTCCAGCTCTCCTGCAACAAGCAGGAGAAAATCTTATTAGATTCCTATGCAGGTTATTCAGGGTTAGCCTAGCAGCAGGAATCATTTCCAATGCCTGGAGGGCAGTGAAGGTTGTCTTCATTCCAAAACCAGGGAGAATTGATCATACCAAGGCCAAGGATATGAGACCATTCAGCCTGTCCTCCTTCATTCTTAAGACATTGGGAAAGCTGATTAATGTGCATGTTGGAGAAAGGAGGTTAAGTAGGGCTCCTCTACATTCAAACCAACATGCATATCAGCCAGGTGAATCATGTGAGACAGCTCTCCACCAACTCGTTGGGAAGGTGGAGAAAGCACTACACTTTCAGGAAATCACCCTCTGTAAGTTCCTGAATATCGAGGGGGCTTTTAGCAACACGACCTTCGATTCCATGGTTAGGGCAGCAGAGGTGCATGACCTAGGGACCACTATATGTAGGTGGACTAGGGCCATGCTCAGTGGAAGAAAGGTAGAGGCTACCATGATGGATGAAAAAATGGTGATCAACACCACTAGGGGTTGCCTGCAAGGAGGAGTTCTTTCCCCTTTATTGTGGAATCTAGTGGTGAATGATCTCATTGGAGAATAAAACTCTAGGCAGTACTTTTGCCAAGGATACGCAGATGACCTTGTCATAGTAATACTTGGCAAATTTGCTGACACAGTGAAGAATATGGCACAAGGTGCATTGGACATTGTGCAAGACTGATGCAGAAAACAGGATCTGGGGGTTAGTCCTAATAAGACTGTTGTTGTACCATTCACAAAGAAGCACATCCAACAAGTTGGAATCTAATGCTTTTCAATGAAGCGCTACCTGTGATGGGGACAGTGAAATATCTAGGGGTTACCCTAGATGAAAAACTGACTTGGACCCTTCACATTAGGAATATTTGCTCCAAGGCAAAAGGTACTCTTGTGAGTACCAGGAGAGCTTGTGGCAAAAATTGGGGCCTGAGCCCCAAGGGTATGCACTGGATATACACCACAGTGATTAGACCCAGGATCACCTATGGGGCAGTCGTGTGGTGGAAGAAGGTAGAACAGCAGGTTGCTGCTAAAGAGCTTGGTAAGGTGCAGAGATTAGCCTGCTTAGCCATAACAGGCGGAATTAGCAGCACACCAACTGCTGGGATGGAAACCATGCTGGATATGCCCCCATTACACCTTTGGATCAAGATGGAGGCAGCGGCTGGTGCATACAGACTCAAAACTGGCAACAACTGGAATCCTTTAGGATATCCAGAATCACACACTAAAATAGTGAGTGAGGTAAATATAGGAAAGGTTGGGGAAATGCCAGCCGACTATATTATAACCCCATACTGCTTCAACAAGCCTTTCAATATAACAATTGGAAGCAAGGAGCAGTGGGAGAAAATAGACACCGTACGGGAGATATTGTCTGGTTCATTGACGGGTCAAAATCAGACCAAGGTGTTGGGGCTGGGGTATATGGGGTGCAGCCAAGACTGGAGGGCGTCATCTCTCTAGGTAAACTGGCATCAGTATTCCAGGCCGAAATCACTGCCATCAGGGTGTGTGTGGAGGAGAATTTGCGTAGGTGCTACAAAGATCGTAGCATATATATCTATTCAGACAGCCAGGCAGCCCTGAGATCACTGGCACCTCCTGCAACAAGGTCTAAAATAGTTGCAGAATGTTACAGGGTTCTGGTGGAGCTAGGGGAAAGCAATAGAGTAAACCTATTGTGGGTCCCTGGACACTCGGAGATCAGTGGCAACGAACATGCCGACAGATTAGCCAGGATGGGGGCAGAGACTCCATTTATTGGACCGGAACCTGTCCTGACAATCACCTAGGCAGTGATCAGATTGGAGCTACGTAACTGGCTCAGAAGACAGCACGTAGAATATGCATCAACAAAAACATGGCAAGGTAATGATGCCAAAGCCATGTTTTAAAAGAAGCTCTGCAATCCTGGGTCTGAACAGGAGAGAGATTAGACTCATGGTTGGATTGCTGACAGGCCATGGGAATTTCAAAAAACACCTACATACAATGGAAATAACAGAAGAGGACCTTAGGATCTGTGATGACGGTGATGAAACTGCATCACATCTAATCTTCGAATGCATTGCATTGGAGAGTAAAAGGCACAGAATATTCGGGACAACCAGACCCGAAGAAATTGTGTCTAATAAAGAACTGGTAAAGGGACTCCTTGCACTGTTCAAGGGGAATGGTTGGCTTTACTAGATATACAGGGAGCGATACCGCACAATAAACTTAGTTTCGGTGCGGGCAGTGGCGGGTTGGACCAAGACTGTTTTGGCTTCCCTGAAAAAATCAAATAAAGGTGGATGAAATTAATACACGAAATGACTGAATAGAATGAAATGGCAACACACAAAAATAACGATACAGAGAAAACTTACGGAAAGTACCCATTGTAGCTTCTTTCTGGAACAGTTGATCACAGCAGCTGAAACTGTTAAATAGTTTGGATAAACTTTATGATAATTTGTTTGGAAAACTTTATGATACTTCCCGTAGTAAATTAATGTTCAGAGTGTTCACCTCGCAAGTCATTGTTGACGGACCGTGTACTAAAGTTTGAAAAGGCAAATAACAAACAAAAAATCTATAGGACTTCGCGAAACTGTTAATTTCTTATGAAGGTTCTAAAAGAAAAAAGAAAAAAAAAAGGTAATGTTTGAAAGTAACTGGTCGGGATTTAATCAAGGCAATACACGAAGGGAAAGTGATGGCGTCTGGACATCATGTTACGACGGAATATGGAGGAGCTGAAAACCTCAAAGAAAATGAACAATTAAGAAAGGACGGGACATTATGAAATGAAAACTGGATGGAGACATTGCTCTTAACAAAAGAGGGTATATTTTAAAGTAAAATGTAACAGCACTCACACTTACATCACAAAGCAGTCTGCGTGCAAGTCCACACTTAATAGCTTCAAATAAGAGAGTGTCTGATCGCGGTTCCGTCCTCTCGACACGCTGGAAGAAACGAAAAACGAGTGAAAAAACCTTTTCACAGAAAAAATTTTACGAGAAGGAGGGATACACGGCGACAAGCGTCGCTGATCGATAAAAAAATATTAATTTAATTATGTATCGTTACAAGCGCTATAGTAATGAAAGCTTAATTGACTGTTATAGGCGCATTTATAATATTAGTGTGGCTTTTTTTAACAGTTCGAAATGTGATTCTTGTTACCTCGTGTGTTGCTGTACGAAACCGCTGTTAACATATTTCGCGTTATGGCTTGATGTGTATTGTTAATACGTCACCTTTTGAACACCTGATAATTTACTGGAAGTTTCCTGCATTCCAAATTTGCAGAACACCTAGAACACTACAATCATCAATCTACCAATATGCACAGGACATGAGAATCGCCGGCCGCGGTGACCGAGGCGACTGAGGCGCTTCAGTCACGGTCTGCACGGCCACTACGGTCGGGGGTTCGAATCCCCCCTCGGGCATGGATATTTGTGCCGTCCTAGTTTGTAAGTAGTTCATAAGTAGTTTGTAAGTTTAGGGACTGATGACCCCGTAGTTAAGTCCCATAGACTATACAAACATTTGAACATGAGAATCATTAAGATCAATTACCAAAACAAACAGCTTGTATAAGCAGAGGTTCAGCATCACATTCAGAAAGTCATAGCAGGAAACAAACACAGACTAAATTAACAGACACATATGAATGCAAATTCACTATTAAACTTAAGAAATGCAAAAGTGAAAACACAGAGAGAGACATAACTTATATCATAGATTCACTTTCAACAGATGGCAACAATTTTAGAATAGACGACACCAACAGAAACATAACATTAAAATAAACGTAATTCTCTTGTGCTGGAATAACGAAATTTCGCGTGGGAGAAATAAAAAACAGAGAGAAAGGAGGAAAAGCAGTGGTGCACTTATAGACCAATATCTACAAAAATTATAAGTATAAATTTGTATACCACTACACCATAATTACTTAGAATGTGCCAGAAATACTCCTAACATCCGCAATAAATAAATAAATAATATATAATAGCCGACATTTGTCGGTAGGAGAGTGATCTTAAATGGTTAAAATAAAACACTTCTTAAAGAAGAGTAGCCTAGATCACATTTAAAGCAAAATTACTTTATTTCACTACTAGTTTCGGCAATACTTGTTGCCATTATCAAGTGACAGGTCTACATTAAAAACTACAGTGCACATGTGCAGGAAAAGACTTCTCAAATTCGTGGTTTAACAAATGGCCGACCAATAGCAAAGGTGGTGTGAGACAACTGTTGGACATGTCGTACAATTGCCGCTGGCAACTTCAAATCAGCTGTTGTTACATGTTCAGTGGTGGTTCTCTTGATGTTAAGTGAAAGACATACAATAATGTGTGTTGTCAAAAATAAAATGGTGACACACCATTATTTTAGTGCCAAGCAAACCCTCATTGACAGACAGCGAACAACTGTAATATAATTATAAAACACTAAAGTCATGGTGAGAACATAATACACAATGTAAATTACAGGATAGTCCAACAGAAGCTATAGATTACCTGTACACAGTAAATGCAACAAAAGGCCAGAAGCGGTTACAATCGAGTAAAACTCCATGGTATAATAATAACACATAATAACACATAAAAACATGGTTCGCTGCTGCAGGTGACTGACATATACTATCGTGAGATGGCTACTAGCAGAGTTCGACATTTGTGCTAGTAGCCATCTCTCGATGGCATACAATAAAGGCCAGATGCATACAGCAATCAAAAATATTGATTTACTCACTGACAGTCTGTGAGGCCTATTGACTGCAGTAAAAGCAGAAAACGTAGATTTGCACACAACGGTGTGAAATCCTATGATCGCCACAAAGGCAAGTAGTTCGTAGGTATCTCTGTACACCTCTCGTTACTGGTACAAAATTTTCATTGTTTTCTGTTTCACCCTCGTTATGGCTCAAATAAGTTTTGATCACAGTAGGTTCTTCCCTTTTGCAATTGTTAGATTTGAAACATCGGTTAGAAATTGTGAAATAATATGTAACACTATTTTGCAAGCAGCAACATAGTTTTTTTTTTTTTTTTTTTTTGCAGCAAAATAGTGTATTTAATTTTCTGACACTTACCTAAATTTTTCAATGGTACCTTTTTTTTCTTTTTTACATCCAATTCATCAAGACTCGCTATTGAATTTAATAGATCGTCATTGTCTGCAAATATCTTTGTAATTCAGGAATTAATAAGGCTAGCGTTTCAAAGTACCCAGATTTGAATGGCTGAACCGCCCGATCATCCAATTTTGTCTCGTGGAGGAACAGGAAGAGCCATCCACTAAGTAGTCCTCCATCTTCCTTGATTTTTTGACTTCCTCTTCTATATCTGGGTTATATTTTCGGAAACGCCGCTTGCCACAAACATCTTCCAAAATTTCATACTATAATTCATTTGATCTTAATTTCGTCATTCATTTTAGACACAACTCTTAGCAGTGTTGTCACCGTTAAGTCTGACATTGTTAATTCATATAAAGTCTTCAAAGTCGATGAAAAATTATCCTTTACAACTCTTGTGATTACCAAGTGTTCTGACCAACGCTGTTCGAGAAGCCGGCCAAACCTCTTTCCACCATATAAGGCAGCTATTTTCCCATGGTGAAAGAATTTGTGAAACAAGATGTACTGAGCAAAAAATTAAGTCATTTCTGAGATAGTTCTGATGACTATCAAATGCAAGCGATGTTTATAGCAGTGCACATAAGTTATATTTCGACTCAGTCTATTTTCTATTCTGGTCGCCAACTCATGAAACTTTCCTACTCATTTCATTTGCATCATAGCATTGGTTTAGTATACGAGAGAGGCCAATGTTATTTTCCTTTATGGTCTTTGAGATCATTTCCATGAAAGTGCCAGCATCAAGGTTTTCGGTCGTCGTAACTGTCAGCAGCTACTCATTGACGATTCTATTTTTAACGTAACGTATTGTTATTACAGTATTTTCGCGGCTATTTTTATCCCTCGTCGCGTCTTCCATTAGAGTAAAGCCAGTTCACGTCAGATTCCTTAATATCTTTAACAATGGAACATCATATTGCTTGAACCATTGATTTTGAATTTCATGTGAACAGTATGTTGCATTTTGTGGGATGTGACTGAAAGCCTCCTTCAAATTTGGATCTTTCATGCGTGTGTATTGAAACAAATTTTGAAATAATCCTTCTTCTTCTATCTCTAAAATATAATTTCCACACATAGCTAATTCGTTAAGAACTAGAAATCTGTCAAACAACTTACGCGGTGGTCGACGACGTCATCCGGCAGCATACCCGTAAGTTCTCTGAACGTTCGTGGTATTTTTTGTATAATAAAGGTTGTTTCTTATTTGGTTTAATTACTTTTGTTTTGTTTTTAAGATTATTTGGAAGTATTATTAGATTTGTTGATTTAAAATCTTTAATTGCTTATTCTTCTTATGCTGAGTACGCCGGGAAAAGTTAAGGTTCCACAACTAGAAACTGTATTAGTTCAATAAAAGACTTCACGTGATACCTGATTTTTTCTAGTGTTTTTTAAGTATCAACGTTTCAGCACTGCTCTTGATACACTACGTAATTTGTCCTGCTACGCCTAATAACTTGTGCGTGATAAATTTGATTGTTCATTTTTTGAAAAACCAGCTTTTGAATCTCTGGCATTTTTCCAGAGCCTAACTAGTGGAAGTGTATCAAATCTGTTTGCTTTCATGAGGTAAAAATGTATGTAGTAATTTCAACCAACAGTTAGATGCAACCATCACAAATCTAGATATGAAACACTTCGAGGAAATAGCTGTCGAAACATTTTATCTAAAACCTTTCAGTCGATTCGTGGACAACGATTCCTGATGTGGCTGCATGGCGAAGAAAATTTGCAGGAAGTTCTTGGCTACATACTCCAAGAAAGCCTTCATTCACCGATATAACGCCTAACTAGTGGCGAATTATTTTCTCTGGATGACGGTTGCATGCGAACACGTTCTCGGAAATAAAAGTCTGAATATTTCTGACTTCAAGCAGTATTTTGCAGGGGTGTGTAACAATCGATTAATTGACAATAAAACTGGTTGCATGTGGCTACGAGTCTGAATGGTCAACAGAACTCAATGTCAAATATTTCTTGGAGAGGTCTAGTTTCCTTCTACGGCCATCTTGGATATCAGTGATGTGGTGTCATGCCCCCACAATCGCGTAAGCGGCCGACTGCGAACAGCGGACAAATTGAAGAGCGCCTCGGCGGCCATTGTAGTGGCAAACTTCCGCGCCAAATGTGCGTAAGATTCTTTGATTAGAGAGAGTATTCATTTGAGTTAAGTCGCGAAAACTATGTCTAATTGAAATAGATAAGTACAAAACAGCTTCAGACTCCTTCAATATACAGCAACTATTCGTTGTTACGGTATAGAAATTGGCCAACAGCGTTTCCATTTCCTAACGACGAAACCGAACTATAACATGTAGTTTTTTAGCGTTCTAAGTGCAGCGTATGAACGGAATTTATCGTCAAACACGACTTTTTGGCTCTCAGTATATTTTACGATTGTTAAACATTTTTACAAACATTAATTTCCGAAGAGTTTCACACTTTACGTCTTTGCTTTAGTGCTGTATTCTCCAATATTTAGATATTTCATAGCATCAAAAAATCAAACAAGGCTGCCTGAAACAGCTAATGCTAAAAATCGATTGCGAAAGCGAAATATGCCATCAGGTACATAACTAAAAATAGCTTCTTACGTTGTGAATACAGCAACCAGCCACTACCAAAGTCTTTTAAGAACACGAAGTACGCCATAACTTTTTCTTAACTAATGCATCTAACATTAGTATTAGGGTATCTAGCAAGAATATTAGCATTTTAATGCTGTAAGCCAAATACCTTACACCAAAGTCAGCAACTATTGCCACAGGGTTGAACTTCACACTGTGCATCCAGTGTGACTATGTGTCATTCATATATGGAACTATACACAGTTCTGAAAACCCCTTTCAGTTGTTAAAGCTATATGTAAAGCAGATTACCTTTAAATTCTGCATAACAAGCTGTTAATATTAATTTCATAAACAAAAATTCGAACTGCAGTGAGGCAACTAATTTCGTAACCCCATTAGTTATTTTACACAATCATAAAATGAAACTTTTTGAACTTCCTGTCCACCAGTACTGCCTAAAGTAGCTCCTTTTTAAAAGCTACAAGAATTGTAAAAGTCTGTTATTTATTTCATTCGGTCCTATATCGTCTTGACTAACAAACTGTTAAGCAAGAGAAACTATCTCTGAACATAAGTAGTAGGGCTACTTTTATGCCTGAGAAATATAAATAAGAATACAGTATTCGATCTTTTTATTCCTTTCTTAAATTGATGTATGTATTTAAACGCTGAGAAGCTCTTCACCATCATACTTCATGTACACTGCGATAGTCAAACAATACAAACGTGACTATCAATTGCGTATATATCCCGCAGTAGCTATTTAATACATGATTTACCTGCTAACAACACTGGTATATATGTGACGCTTGCCACTACCATGGTGGCCGGCCGAAGGTTCAAATTATCCCGCGACAGCAGCGCCGTTAGGGAGTCTAGTTATTTTTACAACGTCTTTGTGTGGTGTAGGCCTCAGCTGCGCATGTCTTGTTCTTAAGTCAGTGGTTGGTTGTCCTGAGTGAATGGAAACTGTATAAGTATGAAAAGTGCATTTGCAAGACGTAGATTTCTGTTGAAGCACTATGTTGTTTATTAGAAGGATGTAACAGGTTTTTTTTGCGTGCAGATTCTCGGTTAGAAGGGCTCTTACATCAGATCGCGGAGACAACTGGAAAACGGACAGTGGATTTTCGAGAACGAAACGAATTTGATGTGATTTAAGTGAAGCAAATAAATTCCACTTGTGTCCATGCAAAAACGAGTGCAATGTTTTTATGAAGTTTTTCGCTTTTGTTTTTATTTTACTGTATTTCTGTTTTGTTATGTGGAGATTATCTGCGAAAGCTAATGCGATCTAGTGGAGGTGGTGCGTGAACTGTAAGCGATAACTAGAATGCAGCCCAGTGGCCGAACCTCGGAATCCTCCTCTAATTGGCTGCATTTAAACAGCGCTTTGATTGTTGAGAGTGTTGTAGTTGGAAGATTAAATCGCGCGGCTCAAACAGCGGCATCAGAATTATTAATCTGCGTTCGATATTAAACGCTTCCAGTGAAAGCTGCTAACTTGTACCGGTACGTCACGTAATTTGTCCCACGCGCCACACGACTACTGTAATCCCATTTTCCAAATTTCTCCTTAGTTCAGCTTACTGGTGCCTCAATAAACAGAAATAAATTGGACTAGGCTACAACTAAGTGCCACTCCCTTTCCGTCTACCGCTCCCCTTTCAGGTCTTTCGACGTTAATATCTCGTTTCTATATCCGTTAAACTTCATTTACATGATAAATCAGTCAAGTCTAAAGGGAGTAAATTCAACTAAATACCTAGAAATTTCAGTTACAATAACGAACAACTTTAACTGGAAAGAACACATAAAAAACACGTTTCATTGGCAGAAAACGTAGAAGATGCAATAGTCCCACTGAATAAACTGCCCACACTCCACTTATGCGTCCTATTTTGTATTGCTGCCCACTGTTGGATCTACACCAAGTGGGAGTGACCGAGGCTATAGAGAAACTTCAGAGAAGAGCAGCTCGTTTTGTATTACACGTACTCGTTGGAGGCCCGTGAACGCAACATCTATTTTAACCTATTTTAAATTTCAATGTAATCATGTTTTAACTGTGGACAACGTACAGATTTTATCAGTCATTTGCTTCATGCAGTATATTGTTACGGTTGGAATAAGGCCTATGGTTTGAAAACGGACGAACAAGTCCGAAACTAGTTACCAACTTCTAAATAGTGCAACTGTGACAAAAAAAAAAAAAAAAAAAAAAAAAAAAAAAAAAAAAAAAAAAAAAAATGGTTTTCATTTTATAAAAGGTTGTTAATCATAAAAAACGTAACTTAACATTTTTTACATTATTGGCTTCACTATTAGTTAACGACGGTTATCTTTGTTCAAGTTCTGAAGAGCTACGACGCTGTTTTTGGAGAGTCATCTGTATAGCTACTAATAACTTTCCAAGCAGCTAAAAAAAATAATAATAATAAATAAACAAAAGTAAAGAATAAAAAAATAAAAACAACTGCCGCGGCGGAGTGGCCGAGCGCATTGAGACGCTATGCTTTGCGCATGGCCGTTCTCCGCCGGGGCTTCGAATCCCCTCTCGGGTATGAATGTTTTATGCTGTCTTCTTTAGTATAAGTTAGTTCATACGTAGTTTGTAAGTTTAGGGACTGATGACCCCATAGTTAAGTCTCATAAGCTTAACAAACATTTGAACATTTTCAATTCGAAAACAACGAAAAAATATTTGTTACAGCGGGATTCGAACCACCGACTCTATGGTTGTGATATCAGAACGCTACCACGTACACAGACAGATGATGCAACTCTTTTAATTATTGGTACTTATGTGTACTTTGCAAAAACTTCAAAATCGATTTTCTACAGAATTTTTGAGAGTTGCGTCCAATGGATTTTGGCTGATTGTTGTTTAAGTTCTCAACTTCACGTACCATAAATATAAAGAAATTCTACAATCCGATATCCACGTGTTTTCCTTGTAAGACATAGTTTCTTGAAATCGCATTTACGCATTCAAAAGTTGCTAATTTTAAGTATTTTCAGATACTGTGCAAATTAACTATTGTAGTTTTCAAGGTATGTAGTTCATGAAATGTGCGTAAGTTTTCTGCGTTCATTAATACATTTGGATTTGCTATAGGTCAATAGGGTAAATTATTATTGAATACTGTATTTGTAATTACGGACATTCTCAATACTGACCGCCATCAGCTCATTCGGCGAGGCCGGCCATGTCATTAGTCCAGCATCGTCGATCAACATACGGTATCACCCTGGTCCAGGTGTCTGTGAAAACCAGAAGGTGCGACCCAACCTGCACAAGTAAGCAATGTTCCCCACAAGTGAACACCACTGAATAAAGATTCCCGGCTATTTCTGTTATCTTAAACTTGTGTCCCAGCCTCGTCGCCACTTTTATGTCGCTTTTCCGCCGGTTGTCGTAGGTGTCGGTGGCCGAGTAGAAAGAGACCGACACAGGAATAAAGGATGCACGCGTGTGCAGGTACGGAGGTGACCAGCCAGTGGGACAGCAGAAACTGGAAACACTAGGCTAAATTAGAACAATGTATATATTTCGTGGGGTCTTGGTAATACTTAACTTTTACATACTTCTTGTCTGCAGAATGCTGATACATAGTTTAGATAGAGGCCTGCCTACTGATGATTCCTAGTGCGTATCCGATAGCCAAGTCTTAACTAGTGCCTAGCTGATTCCCAAGTGAACGATGCAGCAGTCGTGGCCACTACGGTTGCCAGATTGAACTCGAGGCAGGCCCGGAGACCAGACGTGCCCCCCTCCCCCTTGGCCAATGACTCACCCCCCCCCCCCCCAACTGCGACCAACTCCCCCCCCCCCACCAAGATTACACGTGAATTCTAAAAGGAAAAAAAAGTCCAATGAAAACGGGACATTTGGCTTTAATTCGCTTAGTATCTTCTCTTTAGCATAAGGCAGAAGCACAATTTTTTACTAATGCCTCGCTTTTTGTTCGGCCGCATCTTACTTTCGTTGCCACTGAGGAATCTCTAAAAACATAAGGATATAGCTTATTACCACAATATTGAGAATTGTAAGAATGGTGATGTTTCACACCATGGTACGTCAAACTTAATTCCGTTGCAGTGACTTTGTCGTCTTCTGCAGAAAATTGTTTCGGCAAGAATTTAAGAAGCGACTGATTCTTCTTTTGTGTGGTAATATTCGCTTTGTGTCTTTCTGATTGTAAATGTATATTCACAGCTTTTACTCCGTCGTACTTAACAGTAAATAAGATATTGCATATTCTGCACTTACACATACACTCATCAGTATCGACTTTTTGTACCCACTCTTTATAATTTTCTTCCTGCAACCATTCTTCACGGAACGAACTTAGATCTCGTCTCTTCACTTCACTGTTATTACTCACTAATCTGATTTAATGTAAGCTTGTCTGTTCACAAGCGATCCGAGTATTCCAGAAATTGCCGGTAAACTGATAACAAACAATGAACGAACGAACACAAATAATAGACGTCGCCAGTTGACACGTTGCCGCAAAGGTGTTTGCTTAATAATGCGCTAGCCGATTACTACCGACGCAACAATGAAACGTTTTCAGAGAAAGAATAGAAAAGTAGCGTTTTGTTGCAATAAGAAATTGACGTTTATATAAAGTTATTCATAATTACTAGAGAGGAGCCGGCCGGCAATGGTCGAGCGCACTGAGACGTCTTGCCACGGTGGGCGAGGCTGCTCCCGCCAGAGGTTCGAATGCCCCCCTAGGGCATGGATGTTGTGTTTGTCCTTAGTTTAAGTTACGTTAAGTTCGATGTAGATCGTCGCTACATGAGCATAGTACTTAAAATGCGTCGTAAAACAAAAAGTTAAGACGAAGGTTACATTCAAGCCCGGAGATGAGAGTCATTGGCCCGTAGACCCAGAGAATTCATTACAAACCCGGGCACTCCGGGCGGCGCCCGGAGATCTGGCAACCCTAGTGGCCACGAGCGGAGTTGCAGCCAAGGGCGCTCATGGCTGACGTCGTAAGAACGCCGCGCTGTGCGTGAATGGCGGCGCGCGGCGAAAGTAGGTGGCGCGCACTTCATACTTGTGCGACACCACACTTACAACCTATTGCTTACATCCGTGCACTTAGTTTTCTACTTTTTCAAATACATTATCCTGAGATTTCAGTTACTTCCATTCTACTAACAGCCTTTTTGCAGCTTATACCGTTTACAGACACCCCGCAGTCGTGCCTCTTTGAAAAAGGCAAGGTGTGTGTGCGCATAGTCACCTGTTTACAGCGGTCGTTCGCCAAGGCGTTTCCTCCTCCGTGTCGACACTGTGGCTGCCAGTCATTCGTGTTGACTTTCACTCGTCGGTACTTCAGTGGCCACTCACCTCGGCCAGTTGCGAGTACTGTCGTTTCGCGACGACTGAGTGCTTGCAAATGGACGATCAGACCTGTTGATCACAGGTATTCGCAAGTCATAGGTATGTTGTACAGGAACGAGACCTGAGAGCCTTGTTAGCAGCTTCTCGTGTTGGAACAATTATGTTTAAATAAAATTAATAAAGTAAAATAAAATTTTGTTTTGTATCGGAAAGTAGAGTGTTTGTGAATGGACTTGTGAGCTGCGGCAACAGTACCTGTCTAGACTGGTACAGCACTGTGAATGTGAAAACTGATCTGAATATCTGTAATTAAAGTACGAGTAAATATTATAATTAATCAGCCTGGCTTCGACTGATTGCAATGAGTATGGCCCTGTTAGTGCGCTTAACTAGCCAGAACACGAGCCTGGTTAAACAATGAATGACAAATCCGGTTGTAGCTCAAGATCCGATTCGTTAATTAGACAGACAAATAATTTATTAATTAAACAAAATACAGACCAATGTATAACACGATAGTGATGCCGAAAATAAATGTGATCACGGCTGGAGTAACAGACAATTTCTTATTGCGAGTGATAGCAACAGAATAACATGTAACGGTATGTCAGAGTGAGAGTACTAAGTTGACAATTATGTATCCATTAATTAATTAAAGATCAAAGTTTAGATTACTAATGTAATAAAGACTGAGTATAATTTCTATTGCGATCTTAGTAATGATTTTTATATGTAAAGTCACGTGCTGTGAACGAGATCTAACTCATTAATAAACAAAATGTTGTGTTGTCAAAATAGTTCATTTGCTGAGTAGGGTGCAAAACAAGTAATACTGAGTATAAATGCGCTCATGCGTAGCATGACACAATCTATAACAGTAGGCCCCCCTAGATGATAGCAACAAAAGGAACTTGTACAATCTATTATCGTGTAGAAATATCTAACTCGATAATTGTGTAATTGACTGATTATTTAAAGTAAAGGTCAAAGTTTAGTATATAAAATCCCAGAACTGACTAAGTATGGATTCGCTTACGACCTTAGCAATAATTAATGTGTGTACCGACACCATCTGATCTAATTTTATTAACAAACTAGTTATTGTACTGTCAGCAAGTGGTGTAATTAATATTTGTACGAAAAAGAGCCTCACACGATAGACAACAAATGCTGGTAGCTACCTGATAAACTAGTTGGTCACTACTTCTACAAATGAATGTGAATGACATAATAAAAAACTGAACAATAAACAGGTGGTATAATTAACTTCGTTTATAGAACACTTTCAACGATTGGCAAGAAATATTGGTAGATACCTGATAAACTGGTTGCTTACGATTCTTGTATCAAAAATGTGAGAACATAAAAAATCGAGGTACTAAGTATGTGTGAAATGTTTAATAGAGACTCATCAATTTACCTCCCTATTCGGAATCCGAACATACATAAATTCAAATTCACTCACCTCTTATCTGTAGACAGCAACTTGGTCACTTGCAGTACATTAATGATGAAGTATAAACAAAGGTGAAGCTTGTATTCGTCCTACCGTTAGTTCAAATGTTTGTTAAGCTTATGGGACTTAATTACGGGGTCATCAGTCCCTAAGCTTACAAACTACTTATGAACTACTTACGAACTAGGACGGCACAAATATCCATGCCCGAGAGGGATTCGAACCCCCGACCGTAGTGGCCCCCTGACCGTGACTGGAGCGCCTCAGTCACCTCGGCCACCGCGGCCGACCCTACCGTTTGTTTTAAAACTCCTAATCTAACACAACTTGCTAAGCTTGTATTCGTGCTACCGTTAGTTTTAGACTCACAATCTAACACAACTTGCTAATAATGCTGAGTTTAAAAAGGGAATGACGCTATCATCTAACTTGAAGTGAAAGAAAATTATGGATTATGATATTATTATTACTTTTCAAACATCATAATTACAATAGAAAATACATATCAAAATGTATTGATATAAGCCAGTTGCTCGGCCACCATTGACCAGACGTTTTCATTTGGTGAGAGACCTGGAGAATGTGCTGGCCAGGGCAGCAGTCGAACATTATCCGCATCCAGAAAGGCCCGTACAGGACCTGCAACATGCGGTCGTGCATTATCCTGCTGAAATGTAGAGTTTTACAAGAATCGAATGAAGGGTAGAGCCACGGGTCGTAACACATCTGAAATGTGTAACGGCCACTGTTCAAAGTGCCGTCGATGCGAACAAGAGGTGACCGAGACGTGTAACCAATGGCATCCCCTACCATCATGCCGGGTGATACGCCAGTATGGCGATGGCGAATACATGTTTCCAATGTGCGTTCACCGCGATGTCGCCAAACACGGATGCGGCCATCATGATGCTGTAAACAGAACCTGGATTCATCCGAAAAAATGACGTTTTGCTATTCGTGCACCCAGGTTCGTCGTTGCGTACACCATCGCAGGCGCTCCTGTCTGTGATGCAGCGTCAAGGGTAACTGCAGCCATGGTCTCCCGCTTGTCCATGCTGCTGCAAACGTCGTCGAATTGCTCGTGCAGATGGTTGTTGTCTTGCAAAAGTCTCCATCTGTTGACTCAGGCGTGGCTGCACGATCCGTTACAGTCATGCGAATAAGATGCGTGTTATCTCGACAGCAAGTGATACGAGGGCGTTTTGATCCACCACGGCGTATCGTATTGCCCTCCTGAACCCACCGATTCCATATTCTGCTAACAGTCATTAGATTTTGACCAACGAGAGCAGCAATGTCTCAATACGATAAACCGCTACAATACGACCTTTATCAAAGTCGGAAACGTGATGGTACGCATTTCTTCTTCTTACACGAGAGTCACAACACCGTTTCACCAGGCAACGCCGGTCAACTGCTGTTTGTATATGAGAAATCCGTTGGAAACTTTCCTCATGTCAGCACGTTGTAGGTGTCGCCACCGGTGCCAACCTTCTGTGAATGCTATGGAAAGCTAATCATTTGCATATCACAGCATCTTATTCCTGCCGGTTAAATTTCGTGTCTGTAGCACGTTATCTTCGTGGTCTACAGCTACATCTAAATGGGATACTCTGCAAATCACATTTACGTGCCTGGCAGAGGGTTCATCGAACTACCATTATACTATTTATCTCCCATTCCATTCTCGGATAGTGCACGGGAAGAAAGAACACCTGAATCTCTCCGTTCGAGCTCTGATTTCCCGTATTTTATTCTGATGGTCATTTCCACCTATGTAAGTGGACGTCAACAATATGTTTTCGCATCCCGAGGAGAATGTTGGCGATTGGAGTTTCGTAAGTAGCCCACCCCGCAGCGATAAGCGCCGTTGTTGTAATCCCCCTTTCCCACGACATTATCTACGTGTTCTTTCCAGTTTGAAGTAATAGTAATTCCTAGGTATTTTGTGGAGTATACGGCCTCCACTTTTGATTATCTTGTAAACGTAGTTTAATGGATTTCTTTTCTTACTCATTTGGACGACTTCACACTTCTCATTATTTAGAGTCAATTGCCAATTTCTACATCATACTGATATTCAGATCGTTCTGCAGTTGGTTTTGATCTTCAGATGATTTCACTAGACGGTAAATGACGGCGTCATCTGCAGACAACATAAGGGGGGGGGGACTACTTAGATTTTCCCCTAAATCGTTTATGTAAATAAGGAACGGCAGAGGACCAATGACACTACAATGTGGAACGCGCGATATCACCTCTGTTTTAGTCGAAGCCTTACCATCGATTACTACAAACTGTGTCCTCTCTGACAGGAAATTCCCTATCCAATCGCAAATTTGGGGCGATATACCATATCCACGCAATTTGATTAAAATTCATTTGTGAGGTACTGTGTCAAAAGCCTTCTGGAAATCAAGAAATACGGAATAGATTTGCGAACCCTTGTCGATAGCACCCATCACTTCGTGTGAATAAAGAGCTAGTTGTGTTTCGAATGAAGGATATTTTCTAAATCCGTGTTGACCTTGGGTCAATAGATCATTCTGTTCGAGATAATTCATAATATATGTTCCAAAACCCTGCTGCAAATTGCCGTCAATGAAATAGGCCTGTAGTTTAGTGGTGTAGCAATTTTAATGGCCAATAGTATACATTCAGTTTAGAGTAGTAAATCTATTCATAAATTAATCAGTACAGAAACTTTCTTCGAATGTTTACTCCCTGTGTTACAGAATAGGTCACGGAATCCCCTCGTTCGCTATCAATGGATTGATTGGTGTGCAAAACAAAATTTAATCCGGGTAGTATTTGTCGTAGAAACATAAAACACACAAAGTAAAATGAAAAATAAACAGTACATAGTTAAGCATTTCTATTGTAATGCCGTAGTGGTCCATGGTAATTTTAACACCTAATGTTTACATGCATCGTAACTTGTATGAACGACATGTTAATTTGACATGTCGCTATACATCACCTCATACAGAAGTTCACCAAATATGTATGAGGACCTTCCCGCGCATACATGTCGTGCATACATTTTGTAAATCGCTTTTTCGGCATATACCCGACATGTCGCAGAACTTGCGCATGCGCAGTACCAGTGTTTCTCGTCGTCTGCGGCTTATTTTGACAAGCAGCAGAAACTGCAGTATAAGTTTATCTTGGCGTCTGTTGCATTGTTGAACGGTGTACTGTGCTGTGTTGTGTAGTCAGGGCTGATGTTTCGATCATTAAATGAAAATGAATTTGTGGTCGAAACAAAATACAATGCGACTCATCCCTGCATTAATTTTTGTTGGATATCTTATTTGTGCAGAAAGTGGCCTCGCAATTTGTAATATTGTATTAGTGACTGAAGCATGGCATTCGTACCAAAGCACTAAAAGTTATCCTATTTAAAGAGCATTTCAGAAATTTATAGTGCAGGGTATATGTGCCAGCTTCCTAACAATTAATAAGAATAAGAATTAAATAGAGAATTATGTATTCTTATCACATTGCATATTGAGCTTTTTGATATTCTATAGAAATACATTAACGTGTAAAAGGAATCCCCAGTGGCCAAAAATCGGTGTGTCACTGCTAACTGATACTCTGTTGTAATTGCTAGCCAAATTTTTGCGTTCATCCTAGACACGAGAGTATTCACGAGAGACAGCAAACTACAGGAATCTTCCATCCTCATCCTAACAGAAGTTTTGAAGTACGCGCTGAGTACTAGAGTTAATTCTTGAACCAGCATTGCGTGAGCTCCTTCAGTAGCGCGTTTGCAAAGGAAATCTCGTTGCCACCACCTGCGCTTCCACCGCCCCCCTTTTTTTCCTTTTCTTTTTTCCTTTCAACATCCAAAAGAGGAAGCGCACCGGCGCGTAAGAAGGTGAAATTTTCGACATCGTCGCGGGAAGCCATCGTGAACTGATACAAGTTAACAGGTGTAAACGCGCTATCATACATGCATGATGTCGCTACTTTGTCAGCTCATACAAGTCGTGATACATGCCCCGAAGCAACACCACAAGGCCTCACAACTAGCCGTGCCTACGTCACATCTAGAGGCCGCGAACGCTAGCTGACTGGCCGGCCGTTACGCGACGGTGGGCGTGCCCCAACGGCCAGTCAGTGAGTTGGTGGCTGCGACCTTTAGGTGTGACGTAGGCACGGCCTGTTTTCAGGCCTTGTCTTCTAGGCGGTGTTGTCCGAAATCGCATATACATGTAGCGCATACATGTGCCGATACAAATCACAGTGTAAACGTACCTTAACATAGACAGCCGGCCGCGGTGGCTGAGGGGACTGAGGCGCTTCAGTCACGGTCTGCACGGTCACTAGGGTCGGGGGTTCGAATCCCCCCTCGGGCATGGATATTTGTGCCGTCCTTAGTTGTAGGTAGTTCATAAGTAGTTTGTAAGTTTAGGGACTGATGACCATGCCGGGCGCCGTGGCTCAGCGCGCCCGGTCAGAGGGCTCAACGCCCTCTGTAATAAAAAAGCTGAGCCAAGAACTCATCGAACAAAAAAAAACGAACATACCCGATCAGCGTCCGCAATGAATAGAACCAACCATAGAGAGGGAAAAAAAAAAAAAAAAAAAAAAAAAAAAAAAAAAAAAAAAGGGGGACTGAGGCGCTTCAGTCACGGTCTGCACGGTCACTAGGGTCGGGGGTTCGAATCCCCCCTCGGGCATGGATATTTGTGCCGTCCTTAGTTGTAGGTAGTTCATAAGTAGTTTGTAAGTTTAGGGACTGATGACCCCGTAGTTAAGTCCCTTAAGCTTAACAAACATTTGAACATTTTTTTAACATAGACACAACGTTCACTCATGAGTGAGGAATGAGCGGATCATTGGTTTTTCGAGCAGTTTTGTGCATGGCTGTGAATCAGCGACTGTTACAATACAAATAAACTTTTAAGGGGCAGCCACACCTAAAAAGTAGCAGCCCCCAGTGATTGCTCCGCCTGGTCACAATTATTTTTTTGAGGTATGACTATCTGATTATGTCAGATACTTTTTGTATTATTTTAGATCTTGACATGTAGTTTTAGCATATTCATCTTCGTCTGAAGGTGTCCATAACGGCATTGAAACCTGGTTACGGTTACATTCGTACTTTGCGACTGAGGGCTGCCCCTTAAAAGTTTATTTATTTTTCGAGCAGCTGCAACTCTTTGAGAACTAGATTCGTACAGTACCTTAATAGTTTCCAACAGAATGTTCTGCATTCTAGTACCAACGTAATTCAGCGATGTTGCAGCTGTAAATTTGGTCCAAACTCTCAGCTGTAACACTCACAGCAACGGTTCAGTTACATTGAAAGGTTGGAAGGTAGCAGTCTTGACCTCTAGTTATCTTCCCACGCTATTGAGGAGATGAGAAATATTTCACAGGATAGGAGAACATGTCAACGGGTGACAGGAAATTGAAATGAATGTAATTTTGACTCATGTATTATGGAAACTTTGATGTTAACTGTAGGCTGTAACGTTTCTGCTATGTTGCACGCTCCTTACAAAATCAGTTGCCAACATTACAAACATGAAATATCGGACACCTAAGTAAAACTTGGACATCTAAAATATCAGATTCTCGCGTACAGTTTGAAATACCATTAACACTATTAGTAAAACGCTTTTAAGAAATAGTACATTGTTTTAAACATAACTTTGACTGTCCTTTTTTACGAAATTTTCCATTTTTATACTTTCGTAAATAACAACTACAAAACACTAAAAAAAATTCGTTATGCATGGTTATGGAAATAGCTGAACCTATAAAGATACTTATTTGTATAAAAACAACACTACTACATGTTATAACTAGCCGGCCGCGGTGGCCGAGGGGACTGAAGCGCTCCAGTCACGGTCAGCACGGCTACTACGGTCGGGGGTTCGAATCCCCCCTCGGGCATGGTTATTTGTGTCGTCCTTAGTCTTAGTTAGTTCATAAGTTGTAAGTTTAGGGACTGATGACCCCGTAGTTAAGTCCCATAAGCTATACAAACATTTGGACATTTTGTTATAACTATTGCACAACATGATTACAAAAGTACCTTTTGTTTAAATAAATTCGGGCAGACCATGTTTTATATATCACTGGATCCTAAATTAAATACTGATCATTTTTACATACTAAAATTAATAATCCATTTGGTACTATGAAACTATCTTCGAAATAGACGAAACTACTACAACTCTACACAAATCCGTATTTATAAAAAATTAGACTGCAAACTGAAATACATTAAAATTTCATGTCTAAATAATAGTACGCCTCACAATATTGGCAAAACAGATAAGTGTGCATTTCAAAAACACAAATAACGTAAATAAATTGAATTGTTTTAAAACAAATCAAAACACTACTTTTATTTTTTGTACCACATTAAATACAAATTTCATAAAACACGTACATACATTGAGATAAATAGTTTAAGCCTAAATGTAATATTTTAAGTTGTGTATTTTGGCATATTTCAATTATTGTTATAGTATTTATTTGGTAACCGAGGAACTTTGCCATCAATTTTATTACGCGGTTACGATGAAAGATGTTTGAGAGAAACCATGTTTTGTCATTCTGTTGGTAATCACAAACATGTAAGCAGCTCTATTGTCTTTCTGCTGCGTTTTGGACATTGTGCAACTATGTGATTGGTTTAAACTTGAATTAAATAGAAATAAAATCGTTTCCATATCAACTGACATGTTTGTAATTTACGAAAATACCCTGAAGCATCAAATCTTTTAGTGAATGCCGAAGCCAGCTCACAACGCAGGGGACTTCAGCCAGCATATAAGTTCTTTTTATATTAACTTCACCTACAGTGGAATGACTTTGTAATAGAGACTGTGAACTAATAAAACTTTCCGTGATTTAGGAAAATATTAGGGCTCAGTTTGAGTCATTCCCAAAAGGGGTGACAGTCGTTAGAAGGCCGCGAGTATCAGAGTACGTACGATTGTGACGGTATCGATGTGTAGTTAGTAATTATCAGGGGGAGCATGTGCAAAATATTGTGAGCCAGCCAGTTGCGCACCTGGTCAGAGGAAGCGAGTGAGCTGCGAACCGTGGCGAGTCTGTGCACCCCGGAAGTGACAGCCAAGAGGTGTGCAGCTGAGCGCGAGCCAGGGGGCAAGGGTCACGATTCCTGTGCGCCAGAAGAGCTTCCGAGTCCTCCAGAGAAAGCACAGCTGTGCAGCGAGAACTGGTTGTGCACGGCGAAAGCAATATGTCTCGCGAAGACGAGTGTTTGCTGGTTTCGTTACCCGCCGACTCCAGGCATCGGTCATAAAGCTGCGAGTTCACTGTCCTGCGAAGTTCGCGTCTCTTATGATTCCTTAATTTCTCCTGGCGAATAACAACTTCGAAAAACTTACGGGTATGCTGCCAGGTACCAAAATCGACGACGGCCGATATTTCGGCAGGAGACCACCCTGCCATTTTCAAGGCGAAACTGCAGTAAGAAAGCAATGTGCAACGATCTTTAAAACCTCGGTTTTCAATGAGTAAACAGGAAAGACAACACACACCGAGCAAGCAAGCACACAGTGCCGTCACGACCAAAGATGAAACCGGTCAGAATATCGATAATAAACATCAGTACTCGACAGATGAGGTCGGATTAGTTTTCTCCCTCTGTTTTTTGACAAGTGAGAGAGCAGGATCCCAAGCGTAATGTAAGCAGAATCCTCCATCCCTATTCATACCGTTGTCACCTAGTTTTATTTCTATCGCTTCCTTGATAACACAGTCCCAGTAGTTGGATGTGCATGCCAGAATTTCCGTTTTGTCATATTCCATGCCATTTCTGACCCAGAAAGTTTGCCCGCTGAGCTGTCTCATCTGGAGGTAACTTTTCGACAGAATGGCTATGGTGAAGGGCAGGTTAAAAGAGCGTTGCGCTATCGACCACATGTGCAACGGGCTAGTGATGATAACACTGAGTTGGCAGCACTTCCAATAAGATTGGTCGCATTTTGCGTAAAAATAATGTAAAATGTGTGTTTCGTCCACCTTCAAAAATAAAGCACTGTTGGTATCCGTTAAGGATGATCTCGGTTTGCGTACGGCGGGTGTCTACCGTATCCCATGTAGCTGTGGCAAATCATATGTTGGTCAAACTATTAGGACTGTTGAGGACGGTTGTATTGAGCATAAACGTCACAAACGTTTACAACAGCCAAACAAATCTGCTGTGGTCGAACACTGTCTTGACACAGGTCACCCTATGGAATATGACAAAACGGAAATTCTGGCATGCACTTCCAACTACTGGGACTGTGTTATCAAGGAAGGATAGAAATAAAACTAGGTGACAATCTTATGAATAGGGATGGAGGATTCTGCTTACATTACGGTTGGGATCCTGTTCTCTCACTTGTCAAAAAACAGAGGGAGAAAACTAATCCGACCTCATCTGTCGAGTAGTGATGTTTATTATCGATATTCTGACCGGTTTCATCTTTGGTCGTGTCGGCACTGTGTGCTTGCTTGCTCGGTGTGTGTTGTCTTTCCTGTTTACTCATTCAAAACCGAAGTTTTAAAGATCGTTGCACATTGATTTCTTACTGCAGTTTCGCCTAGAAAATGGCAGGGTGGTCTCCTGCCGAAATATCGGCTGTCATCGATTTTGGTACCTGGAAGCATACCCGTAAGTTTTTCGAAATTCGCATCCTTTAATTACGAAAAGCCATAGGGCTTAACGTCAGTTCACGGAGGGTGGAGGGCGGTTTAGTGTCATATGTAAGAGGCGGTATGATTTGCTTTTGGCCATAGTCGCTTTGGTAGGACATAAAAGATGATGTGTGATCGGCGTTGCTTTTGCACCGACAAAACGCATAAGCCGTTTGCTACTTTTGCGCGCGCACTCCACTTGTATTAGGCGGAGGAAGGTAAACAGCGGTCGAAGTGAAGAGCACTCTGAGTGCTGTGCCAAACGTGACGGACGCGTCTCGTCTCTGGGACGACGTACCAACCCGACCGAAGCTTTGACACCGCTCTGAACTTGGCGACGCAGTAGTACGACTTCGTACTTTGGTTCTTATCGCTGCTCTAAAGCAGCATAAAATAGTAGACGTACTACTAGCGGCCACGATCAGGGTATAAGTTAACTTGATAACAAGGCAGGGTCACTGGTGCTGTTTGAGCTTCACAATCTTATTTAGTAAGGTAGTTAGATCGGCAGAGTGGCAAACGTGTGTATCAACTGCATTTGCGTTTCAGAATTGAATCGAGAAGGGGGAATAGGCTATGTAATCTATCTTTCCATCACCACCCTTTATTACAGATAAAGGAGAAGCAATGAACTAAAACTTGTGTTGCGGTCGGGAATCGAACCCGGACCTCCATACTTACTAGGCAGACGTCTTACCGTTAGACCACCACACCACTAACGATTAAGGCGCCTCGGAATAGTCAAGTATAATTAGTAATTATCAGGGGTAGCATGTGCAAAATATTGACTATTCCGAGGTGCCTTAATCGTTAGTGGTGTCGTGGTCTAACGGTAATACGTCTTCCTAGTAAGCATGGAGGTCCGTGTTCGATTCCCGGCCGCATCACAAATTTTGATTCATTGCTTCTCCTTTATCTGTAATGTCTTGGACATATTCGAGACGAAAAACCGTCTCAGGGTTACTGAATTTATATTTCATTTGATATTTATAACATCCCTTATTGTCTTTGCCATAACCTAGTTCAATATTGTAAGCGTCAGTCACCTGTTGAATTAATGTAGTTAACTGTTTCCCTTTCTTTAGTAAATATAAAATATTGTTAAACTTTGGGGACTGTTCTGATTCAAGTAGTACTCCTTTTACTCACCTTATTTTGGAATATTCATGAGGGGACAACTGTGTAAATTTCAATATTTATGTGGAAGAACCATTCACCGATCCAGGGCCATTCATCACTAGGAATTATATAATTAGCATTCCCCTAATTTAGAAACACGACAGCTTCCAAGGTGACGATTTAGCTGTCCAGAGGCGATGTCTGGTAAGTTTGTGATGCTCTACAAAGTACCATTGTATCTTTCTGGATGTGTATGTTGGGGCATTATCATCTTGGAATATCGCATTATTTTAAGCAATATGTTAATCATATTGTCGAGTATGGTGAGATATTTGTTGTGACTGAAGAACATACACGTTTACACAACGCAAAATAATTTACACAATTTAGTCTTACAAATTCCAAAATTAGTATAAGTCCTCATGGAGGAATATTTTAACGAGACATGGTAGGAAAACAAAATATAAACCGAATTCTTAATGCGGTTAACGAAAGTTCTATCACAGCACAGTAGGATTGTGGAACAGCACACGAAAAGATAGGGCCCACAAGCACAAGTACAAGCACTACTTAGATAAATGTTTGAATTTCGTCAAAACAGAGTGCGGCGACAAAGTTCTAGTGGCGCCAGTGTGGGAGTCCACGAGAAGCCTGCAGTTGGTGTACGGAGGTGAGTTGAGGCTGAGGGTACCCCGGTGCGAGAGCAGCGCTACTTCCTGTCTTGCAGCGCCCTCTGTTTGCTTCTGGCTACAGCTGCAATAAGTAGAGCACTTAAAATATGCCAATATTGATGTTGACACCGACGCAGAATTGGCGCGTGGTCTAAGGCGTCATGCTACGGACTGGAAGGCCGTTCCCACCGGAGGTTTGAGTTCTCCTTCAGGCATGGGTGTGTATGTTCTCTTTAGTGTAAGTATGATAACCACAGCAGTTTGGTCCAATAGGTTTACAAACATTTGATTGTTTTTATCAGAGGCGTACCTGAAAATGGCTATCATCTCATAGGCTGTCAACAAGGTATCCCATATGGATGCCATATTTCTAGACATATTTTTGTTCCACTTATGGGAAACAGTACTCTTATTTAAATTTATATATGAAGAAGTAGGATTGATAATGAATAAGAAAATAGGAATGCGGGTAAACTACTATGGCCAGCACAGTGATCGCATTATCATTGTCAAGATAGATACGAAGCCAACACCGACAACAGTAGTACAGGTTTATATGCCATCTAGCTTTGCCGATGATGAGGAAATCGAAGAAATATATGAGGAGCTAAAGGAAATTATTCAGACAATTAAGGGAGAGGAAAACTTAATTGTTATGGGAGACTGGAATTCGGTAGTAGGGCAAGGAAGGGAAGGGAAGATAGTAGGTGAATATGGTCTGGGCAAAAGGAATGAAAGAGGAAGCCGCCTGGTAGAATTTTGCACAGAACATAATTTAGTTATAACAAACACCTGGTTCAAGAATCACAAAAGAAGGTTGTATACGTGGAAGAGTCCAGGAGACACCGGGAGATACCAGATAGATTTTATAATGGTAAGACATAGATTTCGGAACCAGGTTTTAAAGTGTAAGACATACCCAGGGGTAGATATAGACTCTGATCATAACTTGTTGGTTATGAACTGTAGGCTGAAACTGAAGTGTAAGACCTACAAAAAATCCTTATATATCACAGGAGATACTAAATTTAATCGATGAAAGGAGAAAATATAAAAATGCAGTAAATGAAACAGGCAAAATGGAGTACAGGCGACTAAGAAATGAGATTGACAGGAAGTGCAAAATGGCTAAGCAGGAGTGGCTAGAAGGCAAATGCAAGGATGTAGAAGAATGTATAAATTGGGGGAAAAATAGATACAGCCTACAGGAAAATAAAAGAAACATTTGGAGATAAGAAAAACAGCTCTATGAATATCAAGGACACGGATGGAAAACCAGTTCTTAGCAAAGAAGGGAAAGCTAAAAGGTGGAAAGAGTATATAGAGGGGCTCTACAAAGGAAATGAACTTCGAGACAATATTGTAGGAAGGGAAGAGGATATAGATGAAGATGAAATAGGAGATACTGTACTGAGAGAAGAATTTGACAGAGCCCTGAAAGACCTAAGTCGAAACAAGGCCCCCTGGAGTAGATGATATTCCCTCAGAGCTACTGAAGTCTCTGGGAGAACCAGCCATGACAAACCTGTTTCACCTGGTGTGTAAGATGTATGAGACAGGCGAAGTACCCTCAGACTTTAAGAAAAATGTTATAATCCCCATTCCAAAGAAAGCCGGTGCAGACAGGTGTGAAAACTACAGAACCATCAGTTTAATAAGTCATGGTTGCAAAATATTAACACGAATTATATACAGAAGGATGGAAAAGCTTGTAGAAGCCGACCTCGGGGAAGATCAGTTTGAGTTCAGGAGAAATGTGGGAACACGGGAGGCAATACTCACTTTACGGCTTATCCTAGAAGATAGACTAAGAAAAGGCAAACCTACATTTTTAGCCTTTGTAGATTTGGAGAAAGCGTTTGACAATGTTGACTGGAAGACACTCTTCCAAATTCTGAAGTCAGCAGGGGTAAAATACAGGGAAAGGAGAGTTATTTACAACTTGTACAAAAGCCAGACCGCAGTTATTTGACTCGAAGGGCATGAAAGGGAAGCATCAGTTGGAAAGGGAGTAAGACAGGGTTGTAGCCTCTCTCCGATGTTATTCAATTTGTACATCGAGCAGGCGGTGAAGGAAAGCAAGGAAAAATTTGGAATAGGGATTAAAGTTCAGGGGGAAGAAATAAAAACATTGCGTTTTGCCGATGACATAGTAATTCTGTCAGATACAGCAAACGACCTGGAAGAGCAATTGAACGGAATGGATAGTGTGCTGAAAGGTGCATATAAGATGAACATTAACAAGAGCAAAACTAGGGTAATGGAGTGCAGTGTAAGAAAATCAGGTGATGCTGAAGGAATTAGATTGGGAAACGAAGCAATAAAGGAGGTAGATGAGTTTTGTTACTTGGGCAGTAAAATAACAAATGATGGTCGCAGTACAGAGGATATAAAATGCAGAATGGCAATGGGTAGAAAAGCGTTCTTGAAAAAGAGAAATTTGTTAACATCGAATATTGATTTAAGCCTAAGGAAGTCCTTTCTGAAGGCATTTGTATGGAGTGTTGCCTTGTATGGGAGTGAGACATGGACGATAAACAGTGCGGACAGGAAGAGGATTGAGGTTTTTGAAATATGGTGCTACAGAAGAATGCTGAAGATTAGGTGGGTGGATCGCGTAACTAATGAGGAGGTACTGAACAGAATTGGGGAGAAAAGAAATTTCTGGCATACCTTGACTAAAAGAAGGGATAGATTGGTAGGACACATTCTGAGACATCAAGGTATTGTGAATTTAGCGTTGGAGGGAAGTGTGTGGGGTAAAAATCGCAGAGGAAGACCAAGAGATGGGTACAGTAAGCAGATTCAGACAGATGTAGGTTGCCGTTCTTATGTGGATATGAAGAGGCTTGCTCAGGATAGGGTATTGTGGAGAGCTGCATCAAACCAGTCTCCGGACTGAAGACCACAACAACAACAACATATGAAGAACAGTCTAGAGGGCAAAAAAAAATTATTTTTTCGACTAGTTTCGGTCTTATTTAAACCATCTTCAGAAATAAGCTCCATTGATGTTGTGGATCTGGCAGGAGACTTTGAGCCTTCTAGTGACGCACTAGTCAAAAAAATAAAAAAATTTAGCACTCTAGACTGTTCTTCATATACATATTTCTAGACTTCGGGAAAGCATTTGACTACCTCAAGAGCGACTTATAATCAAATTGTATCCTTTTGGAATATCGCCACGGCTGTTTGTTTGGATTCGTGATTTTTTTCTCGGAAAGAAAACAGTCCGTTGTGACAGAAAGTCATTAGGTAAAGCAGAAGTGATGTGGCGTTCCCCAGGGAAGCGTTATAGGTCTCCTACTGTTCCTTATCAATAAACGATTTAGGCGTCAATGTGAACAGCTCTTGAGACTCTTCACAGATGATGCTGTCATTTATCGGTTGGTGACATCACCAGAAGATCAAAAGCAAGCCGCGGTGCAGTAGCCGAGCGGTCTAAGTCGCCTCGCTGAGGAGCTCGCGGTTGCTCGCCGTCGGAGGTTCGAGTCCTCCCTGGGGCATGGGTGTGTGTGTGTGTGTGTGTGTGTGTGTGTGTGTTGTTCTTAGGTTAGTGTATCTTAGTTTAAGTAGTTTGTAATCTACGGAGTGATGACCACGCAGTTTGGTCCGATAGATTTACAAACATTTGAACATTTGATCAAAAGCAACTACAAAATAATTTAGGTATCTGCATGGTGCAGAAATTGGCAATCGACTATAAATAATGAAAAGTGTGAAGTCACCCATATGAACACTAAAACATCCGTTAAACTTCATTTACACGATAGGATAGTCAAATCTACAGTCCGTAAATTCAATTACATACCTTAGCATTACAATTATGAACAACTTAAATTGGAAATAACACATAGAAAATATTGTAGGGAAGGCGTACCAAAGGCTACGTTTTATTGGTAGAAAGCAGATGCAACAGTTCTACTAAAGAAACTGTTTACAGTACACTTGTGCGTCGAATTTTGGAATATTGATGCGCACTGTGGGATACCCACTAAATGGGACTGACGGAAGTTTTAGATAAAGTTCAGAGAAGGGCAGCTCGTTTTGTATTATCGTGATATAGGGAAATGATGCACGAGTTGGGGTGGAAATCATAAAAAGAAAGGCAGAAATTTATTGGCGACATTTCTGTCACGAGCTTTCACTTCCGAAAGTGAACATGTTACCACCCACCTTCATACTAAAATAAGAGAAATCAGGTCGAAAACGGAAAGATTAAGGTGTTCCCTTTCCCCACGCGCTATTAGAGAATATTTATGTAGATGTCGACTTCGTAGTTGGACTGTGCTGCTTGGGGGAACGCCTTTGGTGTAGGCTGCCTGGAATACTTACCGGTTAAGTGGTTTGCCAGCCCATAGGCGCTATCCAGGAACCGGCATAACAGTATTCATTCACAGCTGTCCGACTAGTGAGGGTTAGGTTAGTTGAATATCACGATATGGCTATCCAAATCGTGACAGAACTCAGCCCTGCTTGAAGGTAGGAAGCAGGCATGTCACATCATAAGCTTCTAGATTTCATAATCGTCACAATACTGACTTCAAATGTTCCAGTGTTTGTAATCCTAAACGGCCAAACTGTTAAGGTCAATAGTCACTAGACTTACAAAGTACTTATACTAATATTTTATGCATGGCTGTTGACCAGCGACTGTACTATATCTATCAGATTTAAAAAAAAAAAAAAAAAAAAAAAAAAAAAAAAAAAAAAAAAAAAAAAAAGACCTACAGCCCTCAGTCACAAGTTTCATTTGAATATGCTACGTAGGTTTCAAAGTCACAAAGGAGACATCTTCAGACAATTTGAGATAAAGGGTTAAAATTACATGTCAAACCTTAAAAGAAATTAAAATGACAATAACATTATCTGCCGTGGACAGATAGTCATACTTAAAATAGGAATAGCAGCAACAGTCACTAGGGGCTGCATGTAGTCGCTACTACGGTTGAAAAGCAACAGGCCTACACCTTCGTTACGTTCAAAGGAAAGTTTTGTCATTGGCACACTACAATATATCGAAAGACTTACGATAGCAGACCTACTGTTGTGACAGCTGTCTTAATAAGTACCTTATGACAATTACAAAAATGTTAATAAGAAAAAATAGTCTAGTTTATCGGAATGCGTCCAAATCAATGACATTCAAAATGGAAAAAAGTTTCACATCTGTTGTTCAGGATACACACATGTTTTCAGCACTTGAAATAGTCTTATTTATAAGAAACTAGCTGAAAATCCGGCGTTGCCTGGGTATTTATTATTATTATTTATTCCTGCCATTTTCCAGGTATATATTCATTTGTAGAAGGGCTGTATGTCTATGAAATCTCTTGGTGATACAAGAGGAAGTAGTAAAAAAAGTAATATATTAAAACTTGGTGCGAGATGGGGCGGTTTTCCATGAACATTACAGTTTATGCGATTATCTCATGAATTACGTGTCGTACTGTAATACAATTTAGAAGGTACACTAAACTAAAGAGCTAGGGATCTTCACAGTAGCTTCTCAATATATATATATATATATTCACTTATGAAATTTCTTATTACCTATCCCACCGATTTCAAAAGCAATAGCAGTGTACATAACCACAACACTAGGAGAAAGAATGGTCTTCACTATTCAAGGTTAAATCTAGCTTTGGCACAGAAAACAGTGAATTATGCTGTCACAAAACTCTTTGGTCACTTACCAAACAGCATCAAAAGCCTGACAGATACCCAACAAGCATTTAAAAATAAATTAAAAGAATTCCTTCGTGGCATCTCATTCTACACTATAGATGATTTTTTAGATAAAAATTAGTAAATTTGAAAAAAATTAATAAACACAAAAAAATACAAAAAAATTGTGTCATGTAATATTTAGTTCAAAGTAGTAATTTGTAAAGACACCTTTTATTAACTTGACACGTTCCACATCATTACGAAGTGTCGTATTCATGATCTATGGAACAAGTACTAATCTAATCTAATCTAATCTCTAATCTATGACGTCATATCTCGTGAACTATGTATCGTATGTGATTCTTACACTTACGACGACCATCCTCATGGATTGAAGCTTACGTGTACAAAATTTCTTAAAGATTGCAACACGTACACACAAACAAACATACAGACACTCTGCTTTATATATATATATATATATATATATATATATATATATATATATATATATAAAGAGAAAATTAGTTGTACGCTATAAACACTAAGGGTCTCCGATTTAAAGACTTGACACAAAACAAAAAAAATCAAATGTTTGTAGAACTTATGGGATTTAACTACGGGGTCATCAGTCCCTAAGCTTACAAACTACTTACGAACTAGCTAAGACTAAGGACGGCACAAATATCCATGCCCGAGGGGGGATTCGAACCCCCGACCGTAGTGGCCGTGCAGACCGTGACTGGAGCGCCTCAGTCCCCTTGGCCACCGCGGCCGGCGACACAAAACATCTTTTACTTGCTTTTTACGAGCAAATTCATGGATAATAATCCAAAATGCAATTCTGAAACTACATCGTGTTCCGTGGACAACATGACAACCGAAAACAGGCGAAGAGCGACGTGCTCCTTCTGAAGTAATAATACGGAAATCAATTTCTGGCGGCCAATGAATGTATGCAGTTAACTTTCGTATTTCCCTGTGCACCTGCGTAGTTCAGAGGCAGCGTCGCTGATCACCGATGCAAGAGGCCCGGGTTCGATTCCCGGTAGGGAACTGGGTGATGTGTGTTTGTCCTCATCATCATCACTGTCATAGACACGCAAGTCGCCGAAGTGGCGTCCGTCTGAAGACTCGCAGTAGGCGGTCGATGGCGATATTCCGGCAAATAGCAGCCGTGCGATCATTTCATTCTCTATTTCCCTAAAGGAAACTGAAAAAGCCTGTCTCGTGGGAAACATTTGCTAACGAACATACGTAACTCCGCGTTCACACGTTGGTACCAACACTGGCGAATGTTTCTGCGCCAACGCCCACACATTGGAGCCAACATTCATTTGAATTCGGAGAGAGCCTTTGTAAACATATATGACGCGCATTCTGTGGTCGACGCATTAACAGTTTTGTCACTGCAAAACAAAAAAGGAAACAATGTGAAAGAAGATGAAAGTGGTGTGTTGTATCACTCCATACCGTACGTTTAGAAGTCAGTAACTTTTAAAATATGTTACAAGTAATCAATGCAAATTATTAAAAGTTACGGCTGCTCCTTCAAATGATTGAAGACAAAATGAAGAAGAAAGACACTTTTTGAAGGGAAGCAACACCTGCTGAAGTTCCTTAGGCAGTGACGCTTCGAGTCTTTGCTACAGGAGAAAATTTTAAAACCCTACAGTTCCTTTTTTAAAATATCCATGTAACTGATATCACTAGTAATGCTTTAAGTTTGTGAAGCAGTATGTGGACCTAGACAAGCAATGTTGGGTAACGTTAATTTTTGAAATTTCATTCAGAAACCGAGAGTGTCAAAAACACCATTAAGTTTGAAAATTTTATATTTCATTTTTATTTGTTCCACTGCAGTGTTGTCACTTTGTTCTTGTTGTCTTCAGTCCGCAGACTGGTTTGATGCAGCTCTCCACGCTAACCTGTCCTGTGCAAGTCTCTTCATCTGAGAATACTTTCGGCAACCTACATCCCTTTGAATCTGCTTACTGTATTCGTCCCTCGGTCTCCTCTACGATTTTTATCCACACACTTCCTTCTAATGCTAAGTTGACGATTCCTTGATGTTTCAGGATGTGTTCCACCAACCTATTCCTTCTCTTAGTCAGAATACGCCAGAAATTCCTTTTCCGCAATTCTGTTGAGCACCTCCTCATTAGAAGTGATATATATATTTATTGTCCACGCTTCACTTCCATACAATGCTACACTCCAGACAAATGCCTCCAGAAAGGACTTCCTAACATTTAAACTAATATTGATATTGGATGCCAACAAGTTTCGCTTCTTCAGAAACGCTTTTCTTCCCATAGTATTCTGCATTTTATATCTTTTTTACTTCGGCCATCAGAAGTTATCTTGCTACCCAAGTAACAAAACTCGTCTACTACTTTTATTGCCTCATTATCTAATTTAATTCCTTCAGCATCGCCTGATTTTCTGACGCTACATTCCATTATCCTTGTTTTACTCTTATTGATATTCATCTTATAACCTCTTTTCAAGACATTGTCCTTTCCATTCAATTGCTCTTCCAGGTCCTTTGCGGTCCCTGAGAGGATTACTATGTCATCGGCAAACCGCAAACTTTTTATTTCTTCTCCCTCACCAAATTTCTCCTTGCATTCCTTCACTGCTTGCTCAATGTACAAATTGAACAACAATGGCGAAAGGCTACAACCCTGTCTTACTCCCATCCCAACCTCTGCGTCCCTTTCATGCCTTCGACTACTAACCGCTGTTTGCTTTTTGTATAAGTTGAGTATAACTCTTCGCTTCCTATATTTTACTCCTGCTACTTTCAGAATTTGAAACAGTGTATTCCAGTCGACATTGTCAAAAGCTTTCTCCAAATAGACAAACTTTAAAAACGTAGGTTTTCCTTTCCTTAGCCTATCTTCTAAGATAAGTCGTAATGTGAATATTGCCTCCCGTGTTCCATCATTTCTTCTAAATCCAAAATGATCTTCCCCAAGGTCGGATTACACCATTTTTTCCATTCGTCTGTAAATTATTCGTGTGAGTATTTTGCAACCATGACTTGTTAAACTGATAGTTCTGTAATTTTCACATTTGTCTGCACTTGCTTTCTTTGGAATTGGAATTACTATATTCTTTTTGAAGTCGGAGGGTTTTTCCCCTGTCTCATATATCTTGCATACTAGGTGGAACAATTTCTTCATGACTGGCTCTCCTAACGATATCAGCAGTTCAGACGGGATGTCATCTATTTCAGGGGTATTGTTTCTGATCGTGGCTAAAGTTTGCTATGCCATTTCGATTTTTATGGTTGCTTCGACAAAAGAATCTCTTGCTGATACAGCTCTGCTATGTAGATAGACATTTTGACACTTTTAAATAAACGGCGACGAAGAACGAACGAACAAAGAAACACAGCTACGAAACGAGCAGACGGAAAGACTGAACGAAACAACGTTGGCGCCAATGTGTGTACGGCGTGTCGATATTGGCTCAGCGTCCTTTTGAAGTTTGGTCAAAATAACGACAAGCAACGAGACCGTACTAACGCTGGAGCCCATGTTCGTTCCAACGCTATTTCACCGAGCCATACACTGGACGGCCGGTGTTGGTGCCAACGTTGATTCCAAAGTGTGGACCCGGCGTATTGCTTGATCGATTATTACTCACAATGACGAGTAGAAATGACGCAAACAGTAAATCGCGTACCTCTTAAGCATGAGCAATAGTCATGTGTTGACAATGGATATTACTATAGCCCATCATATCATGCGACTGATTCCTTCGATCAGTGACGTTGCCAGGATATTGTCAAAGGTGGGGAGGGAGGGGGTGGTCCGAATGGTTAAAGAGAAATTTACAAAGGCTTATGTTTTCCATTTATTCTAAAAACTAACTTAGGCTAAGACTTTTTTTATATTTTATGGACATAGTTTGCGTTTGTAAGACCTTCTTACACATGTTGTTGTTGTGGTCTTCAGTCCGGAGACTGGTTTGATGCAGCTCTCCACAATACCCTATCTTGAGCAAGCCTCTTCATCTCCACATAAGAACGGCAACCTACATCTGTCTGAATCTGCTTACTGTATCCGTCTCTTGGTCTTCCTCTGCGATTTTTACCCCACACACTTCCCTCTAATGCTAAATTCACAATTCCTTGATGTCTAAGAATGTGTCCCACCAATCTATCCCTTCTTTTAGTCAAGGTATGCCAGAAATTTCTTTTCTCTCCAATTCTGTTCAGTACCTCCTCATTAGTTACGCGATCCACCCACCTAATCTTCAGCATTCTTCTATAGCACCATATTTCAAAAGCCTCAATCCTCTTCCTGTCCGCACTGTTTATCGTCCATGTCTCACTTCCATACAAGGCAACACTCCATACAAATGTCCTCAGAAAGGACTTCCTTAGGCTTAAATCAATATTCGATGTTAACAAATTTCTCTTTTTCAAAAACGCTTTTCTACCCATTGCCATTCTGCATTTTATATCCTCTGTACTGCGACCATCATTTGTTATTTTACTGCCCAAGTAACAGAACTCATCTATCTCCTTTATTGCTTCGTTTCCCAATCTAATTCCTTCAGCATCACCTGATTTTCTTACACTACACTCCATTACCCTAGTTTTGCTCTTGTTAATGTTCATCTTATATGCACCTTTCAGCACACTGTCCATTCCGTTCAATTGCTCTTCCAGGTCGTTTGCTGTATCTGACAGAATTACTATGTCGTCGGCAAAACGCAATGTTTTTAATTCTTCCCCCTGAACTTTTATTCCTTCACCAACTTTCTCCTTGCTTTCCTTTATAGCTTGCTCAATGTACAAATTGAATAACAATAGAGAAAGACTGCAACCCTGTCTTACTCCCTTTCCAACCACTGCATCCCTTTCATGCCCTTCAACTCTGACAACCGCTGTCTGGTTTTTGTACAAGTTGTAAATAACCTTACGCTCTCTATGTTTTACTCCTGCTTGCTTCAGAACTTGAAAGAGTTTATTCCAATCAACATTGTCAAAAGCCTTCTCCAAATCTACAAAAGCTAGAAATGTAGGTTTGCCTTTTCTTAATCTATCTTCTAGGATAAGCCGTAAAGTGAGTATTGCCTCCCGTGTTCCTACATTTCTCCTGAACCCAAAGTGATCTTCTCCGAGATCGGCTTCTACCAGTTTTTCCATTCTTCTGTATATAATTCGTGTTAATATTTTGCAACCATGACTTATTAAACTGATGGTTCTGTCTGCACCTGCTTTCTTTGGAATGGGGATTATTACATTTTTCTTAAAGTCTGAGGGTACTTCGCCTGTCTAATACATCTTACACACCAGGTGAAACAGGTTTGTCATGGCTGGTTCTCCCAGAGACTTTAAAAGCTGTACGCGTGTTTTGGAATGTTGAACCTTTCGTTAAATCAGACAATAAATTGTTCATTAACACAGCTATTTGGTTTAATTATGCCCCTGATATTAATGTACAAGAAACAGTGCATTAAGCTGATTATGTGCGCAACGGATATTTTTAACAAAACAACTGTGACATGTAACCTTTTGAAACAGACACTGACTATACTCAAAAATTTTGACTGCGAGAAAGATATAGGAAAAACCACAAATCACTTTCTTAATGCTTGACTGTGAGAATTTATGTCGATCAGTTATTATTGAAATCCAAATCAACTATTATCTTACTATCGCACCAATAATGAAATATGTTCAATAATGTTATTCAAATCAACACTCCACAAAATCAAGTAATTATCAAATGAAGGAAGTAGGTTAATTTTCTAACTACGTAAATGAAATATGAAACAGGGTTAAGTTACTTATTATTGATAAACAGCATTACATTACCTACATAATACAACTTCTGACTTGCTGGCAAAGCAGCCTCTGCTCTACATCGGAGCCATACACACAACCCAACCGCTCTCTAAGCGAGCTGAACCACTAGTGCTACTCTCTCTCTCAGTGCGAGCTACAATGCTATGCAATACATGATCTTTGCCAGAGATGAAACTTTACACATATCGATACATACAGTAGAAGCGATATTATACATTTTCTTGCAAGCAAGTTACTCGATACAAAACAGGAGGCACAATATTAGACATTTTCTTATAAAAATAATTTTTTATGGACACGTTTCATCACCCCCCTCCTACCTATTAAAATTTTGTAGGGTGGGTGATGCCAATGGCATTGCCTAGCCAGCAAAATTACTGAATTTCAAGTCCAAAAATCCATTAATGACATCCAAAATATAACAAGATCAAAACAACAGATGGAGTACATAGAAAATTTAAAAAAAAAAATGTGACAGTCATAAATACATGCCATTTTACAGAACAGTACCATCAAAAGTCACGCATGGAGAGGTACAGGGTGTGACAGGCATAAGCAAATGTCAAAATTTACAGAACATCAGCAATAAGTGGAATATATGACAATTATACATAATGGTAAACATAAGTATATATATAGAATTTCAGAAAACATAGTTTGACAAATGATATAGTGGAGAAAATGAGATAGCTAGAAGTAATACACAAATGGAAAAAAATATACAATCATAAACATGAACATATACAAAGTTTTACAAAAGATATTTTAACTAATGTCATCATTCTTTAAAGAAAATGTGGTAATTACAAGTAATACACACAGTAGTGTAAGTTCCATGGGTTTAAATTTTGTACAAGAGATCAGTATTTTTGGGAACATAAAATGAACATTTGTATCTTGTGCACAATGTAGTCTATGTAAATTTTTAGTGCACTTAGTATAAGATAAAGTGTCAGTTTTGTATTCTGTGATGCATTTAAAATGCTATACTTTCATGGATGCTAGAACATACATGTAAAATTTTTGACTACATAGGCTTCTGATCATGTACAAAATAATGTTACTGCTTCAGCACAATAGGATTGCAATATAACGTTTGTCAATCGAATAGGCACAGTGACATTTCAGACTAAGTATATGTATCTATCAAGAGCACAATTTTATTTTGGTCACTGACTGTGAAAGAACCATGAAATATACCTAAACACTGGTAATGAACCTGTGGACAACGTTTGCAATGGGAGGCACTGAATAGTATATGCACACGAATAGCACATTAGCTCCTAACATTCATTTTAGGTCTGCACACGAACACAAAACACTGTGAGATTACACCACACTGTAGGCGGGCTGGCTGGTTGCATTGAAGTGGAAGTCATGGGGAAAAGGTTCTGATGTATTCCTCCATGCAATTCGACAACCAAGTGTGCTCCAACCAACAGAGCTATTAGCAGACTGCATCAGCATAGCCAAAATTAGAGCAAACTGGTGGTGGGTGGCCAAGGCTGCAATGGACAGTACTGTGTGGCCAAACATCATCCAACAAACATCTTCATTAAAAGGCCCAAAATCAGTGGTGTATAGTAACTCGTCCATTGTTCTGTGTGCATTCTGGAATCTCGTGTGCGAAATCGCCACTTCCCATGCGTGTCCAAAGTACATGAAATAAAGCATTTTACACACAAATTAGTAACATAGTCATGATATTTCAGTTTAGACTGAAAGAAAAGTCATTGATTAGAACATATCTACAGAAATATTTTCCCACAAATTCAAGTGGTACAAATGGGGTCATGGTATTAAACCATATTTTTACATTACAAGTAGTGTCTTGAAGACGGATACATTTGAATACTAATGAGTAATTTAATTCTTATTTTAGAGTATCTACAACATTAGTGTCATTTCATATAAGCACAAGGCTGTACATACTATGTACATATTGCTTTACAAACACATAATCGTATGAAATACATTGAGGGTGCTTGTCATCAATTTGGCATGATATGACTTAAATTGACATTCCAATTACCATTAGTTCATATCTCTTTAAATTAATATATATCACTATGATGGTGATTACATTACCACAAATTATAACACTTAAATTACATAAGTTGCCATGGCCAGGCTTTTGTCTCAACCGAGCTACATATTTCATTGCCTTAAGGTATAACACATCAGGGTAGTTTCGTGAGAATATCAAAAGAGGTTCAAGTCATCAGGTCATGTCTGTGTCTGTCTGAGTCAACAGTAGGGTCAAACAAAACAATTAGTGCAAATTTTGGCACAGTACTAGATGTACATCACAGTAAATCATCCAATAACATAAACACAGACGTAATATTCGTTAGGCATAGCTGCAGATTTTCATCAACAAGATCATCAATACAATTTGGAAGATAGTAGTAAGCAAAAGCAAAATATTTCTGTGCATTATCTTTCTAGACTTAACTAGGCGCAATTTATGGCATAGCTGCAAGTTTGCAAGATAGATGGCTGTGTGCAACGTATAAGCATAACCATACATTGTCATTGAGCTTCATTATAAAATTAATTAGCATAGTGGTAGGGCTTAGGTATATAATTAGTGAGCATAGCGGTAAGCTTTGATTACAAGAGCAATACGCATAGCTGCAAGCATAATTAGAAATATTCATTACACATAATTACAAATAATTACAGATCATCAGAAGGATATGAATCTCACCAATCACACATGCCATTGAAGGCACAATGCATCAACATACAAAATGGTGCACATAAGCACAAAGAGAAAACACAAAGGGCAGTGCGAGTAAGCACATAAGAAAAGAACAGAACATAGCATCATTAGCAACATAGCGATTCTCCTCATAATTGCTTCATAATCATTGTATAATCTCGTCATCATTAGCAACATAGCGATTCTCCTCATAATTGCTTCATAATCATTGTATAATCTCGTCCACATAATTACATTTATCAAACATCTTTGACTGTTACCAATACCTTCCTTACCATCATTTATCCATAAACAATAATGCATTTTAAAGACCACCATAACATATTGTGTATTGCCTTACTCATCATCCTCCATAATGTTCTTGGCTTACCAAATGCTCATGTCAACTCAAAATCTTCTTTACTCGCTCAGAACTTCGTAAGTTATGCAATTAGTAACACAGAAGAGAAATCTGATATTTTCTGAAACATAGGAACTTAATTAGATTACACAATCAAAAATTTCCATTAATTTTATTTGTCTTGCACAGCCACAGAGTTCGTTATATGCAAATTGCAAGATAATCAAAGTTTCGTATGACAATATCCCAGCGTAGCACAGAGCATAAGTATTCAGAGTTAGAGAAAAGTAACAGTGAGAAAAAGAGGTAGATAGAGCGCACTAAGGAAAAGCGGAAGAATAGTGACACTCAGCTCGAGAACGGGGCACCAATCGCCACTTGGTGTGTCCAAAACAGATTAATGGACTCTCTACCCCAAATTTATGCCTTGAAAATTTTAATATTGGAAATGTGGTGTATGCCTTTCGACTTGTGCGTCTTTAAAGTTTCTACCTCAACGACGTTGTCGTGGATGATACGTTTGATTCGATACGGACCATTGTATAGTAAGAAGAATTTGTGAATCATAGATCTTCCCTTGTGGGATAAGTGGTGGGATCTAATTAATACCTTTTGTCCTACATAGAGTTGTTTAGCATAACAATTACGTTGAGAGCGTTTCCTTTTTTCAGCGGCTTTCTTAATGTTTTTAAGCGCCAATTCAATGATCTCATGATGACGTAGTCTTCTGTGTTTAGGAAAAGGTATCAATTCCTTGATACGGTCGGGAGGTTTCTTGTTTTTCAGAATCAGAATTGGTGAAAGACCTGTAGAATCATTAGGAAGTTCATTTATAATATTTTGAAATGAAAGAAGATATCTATCCCATATGTTATGTCGTCGGTAGCAATATAGCCTACAAAGTTTTCCAAGTTCTTTCATCACTCGTTCACAAGGGTTAGAGGCGGCATGATAAAGTGATATGAACACAGGTTTGATGTTTCTGCGCCGCAACATCCGTGCCCAATCATGAGAACGGAATTGAGGTCCATTATCGGAGATGACTTTATCTATATGGCCAACATCTTTTAGGAAGTTTTTGACAAAGGCGTTAGTTACTGTCTTCGCCGTGGCACGGCGGAGCGGAGTAAAAGATACAAATTTTGATGTGAGCTCAATAGCAACGAAAACAAAAGAGAAACCATTGTTAGTTCTCGGAAGAGGTCCAAACAGATCAACGGCTGCTAACTGCTTTAATTTTGAAGGTATAATCGGAAAAAGTGGAGCAGAATGCGATATGGTCGGCGGCTTTGCTTTCTGACACAATTTGCATCGAGATAACACATTGCGTATACGTTTCTCCATGTTGATGAAGTAACAAGAGTCGCGTAATTTCGCGAAGCACTTCTTGGCACCATAGTGTCCGTAACTGAGATGAATATACCAAATCAATTTGTTCACGGACTCCTCCGGAACACACACTAACCAAAATTGACTGTCAGGGGCTTTACGTTTGAAGAGAATGTTATTATGGATAATGTAAAATTGTCTGATGGAAACATTATATTTATCATGCCATTTTATTTTAATATCTCGCCAGATTGGATCTTTGTCTTGTTCTTTAGCAATGTCAGAAAATGTGGCAGATATGTAATTTTCGAAAGCAACTTGCTGCATATAGAGGATAGTAAAGTTATTTTCTAAGTATGCCTCTTCCGTCGCCTTGATGAGCCCAACAGGCGAACGAGATAGCGAGTCTGCAACGATGTTTTGTTTACCAGGAATGTAAATTACAGAGAAATCGAATTCTTGAAGGAACAAAGCCCATCGTCTAAGTCTATCATGGTTAAGTTTTGCCGACATGAGGAATTGAAGTGCACGGTGATCCGTGTAAACTTTAGTGTGTCTGCCAAACAAGAAATAACGGAATTTTTCGAATGCCCAAACTACTGCCAAAGCTTCAAGCTCAGTGACGGAATAGTTCCGCTCTGACTTGGATAATATGCGACTAGCAAATGCAATAGTTCTCTGTGTGGCAAAGCCATTTTCTTCATCCTCTTGAAACACGTGAACGCCAAGTCCGAATTTTGAACTATCGGTAGAGATGCAAAAGTTCTTAGACAAATCTGGATGGTGCAGAATAGGTGCGTGAAGGAGTGCATCTTTTAAGCAAAGAAATTCTCTTTGGGCAGCTTCATCCCAGAACCAAACAGTATTCTTTCCAGTTAATTCATATAATCTGGGAGTAGTTAGGTCTTTCAAATTTATAAAACGGCGATAGAAATTAATTAAACCCAAGAAGGCTCTTAATTGGCGTTTAGTAGTGGGAACAGGCATTTTCATTATCGCCTCTAACTTTTCGGGGTCGGGCTGGATCCCATCTTTAGAAATAATGTGCCCTAAAAATTTAATCTGAGAACGACCAAACTGTGACTTCTCTAAGTTGACAGTAATCCCGGATTGAGCAAACACTTCAAGTAAAGATGCCAACGTACTGTTATGTTTTTCCCAGGAAGATTCTGCACGTAAATTGTGATTTGTTGTTTTAAGTGCTCAGGGAGTGTGGCATTCATCGCACGGATGAAAGCAGATGAGGAGATGTTCAGTCCGAAAGGCAATTTACGGAACTGATAACAGTTTCCGAAGCAGAGAAACGCGGTATACTTCCTACAGTTGGGGTGCAGTTTCACTTGCCAAAAACTAGACCTAAGATCTAATGAGGATAAAACTTTGACACCATAGAATTTTTGTAACAATTCTTCAAGGGTTTGGGGTCGGTCGGTTTCAGGTAAAATGATAGTGTTAATTTGTCTGGAATCGAGCACTAATCGAATTGACTTATCTCTTTTTTCAACAATATGTAGGGGACTGTTATACGAGCTAACTGCAGGTTCAATTATACCTTGACTGAGCATGGACTGAATTTCAGCCTTAACTCTTTCCCTGTATACTATCGGAATGGGATATGGAGGTACAAAAAATTTATTATGTTCTTTGATCTTAAATTCATAGAGAAAATTTTTTATGGTACCAGGACTGTTAGCGAATACACGGGAATAACGCCGCAAGATAAGGAACAATTCTTCCTTATCACGTTCTGAGGCACCTTCAACTTCTACTAATTTTTTCTTAATGATGTCAGAAATCAAGTCAATTCGCTCAGTCTCGAAATGTTTATCTGTTATATCATCATCAGGTTTGACATCCTGCGTCGCATTAGAAATAGATAAAAATTTTAAACAACTGGCACCTTCTTCATATCTGGTAATCCAGTCTTCGAATTTAATTTGAATGGCATTTTCCTGAACAAAAGCAGTGGCACAAGCCGTATTGAAATCCAAAATAACCTTGTACTTGGATAGGAAGTCCACACCTAATATTATCTGTGTAGTTAAACGGGGGACAATCAATAGGTTGGCAGAAAAGAGATGACCTTGACATAAAAATTCTGCGTATGTTTGCTGTCGAATTTCGACAGGTTTGCTAGAAATGACGCCACGAATTTTAGTACAATGCAAAGGCAGAATGGGACCATTAAGCAAGTTCTGATATTTCTTGAAAGTCACTTCACTGATTACTGATACTGGGCTACCAGAATCTAAGACAGCAGAAAGATTGATTTTGCCAATTTTCACAGATACAATAGGGTGAATTGGAATATCGAGACATCCTACCTTCTCTTCTAATAGTGCCTCTTTTATGTCATCTAACTGTACAAATTTTACGTCTTGTTCGGTAGAAGGTTCATAAGAAATTTCTTTGTTGAGACAAGTGTTACCAAGATTAATGAGGCTTTCACAAGATAAATGCTTTTCAAATCTTGGTTGTTCATCAACTTCGCATTCGCTATCATCATCATTAGAAAACATGTAATTGTCTATCCAATCAGCAACAGAGGTGTGCTGCAAATCTAATTGTTCGACATCATTTTTTGCTGTTCCAAGGTTACTGTTAGTTGCATTATTGTGTGGCAGTACTGTGTCGTGCCTTTCAAAGTACATGACCGGTCTGTCATATGCAATTGTTGGTTGATATTGTAAGAATTTTATTTCGTATATAGTGTCTTCCTCAGAGTCTGAAGACGAAGCTTCTGTCTCCCAATCTGAATTGTCGTCATTATATTGCTGATCGACAATTATCTCGTTTAACCGTTGGGCAGTATAACGTTTGTTCGATACCTTTTCATTTATTTCGTTAAATTTGATAGTACAATTTTTGTTACTGTCATTACTTTTAGGAGTAACGGCTTTAGGTTTTGACACAAGTTGTGTCGGTTTTGCCTTATCACTTACTGAGGTGCTACCAGCATCAGTATTGTGCACTTCCGCACAAACTACTATTCTGTTTTGTTCGGGAGGTTGTTCATCGTAATCTTCCTCTCTGTGAGGTAGTTCACAATGAACAAGTTTCAGCGTATAGTTAGGATCACACAAATTCTGTACGGCCGAATTATTTGCCGTCGAGTCCGCTAGTCATACCTGACGCGGCCCCTTTTTTGACGAATTGTAGCGTGGATTAGCAGGTCTGATTTCAATGTTTTGCTCTTGTCTTTCCGGGGTATGCGATCTGCTTTGGCCCTGATTTGTGTTTTCGTATCGTGGAAGGCGATCACGAGAATTATCGCGTGTGCCCTCCCGACTACGCTTCTCAGCGTTATTGTTGTGATTTTCAGTCTCGCGATCACTATCAGTATTGCGTCTATCACGCCAATTAGTATCATTCGAAGTATTGCTGTTATGATAGTAATTATTGTAGCGTCCTCCGCGACCAAAACCACCACCTCGGTTGCGGCCACGAAAACTTCCACGGTTAATGTCACGATCATGAAACTCACCGTTCTCATTGTCGCGACTTTGTTTGTAAGATTCATTAGTGAAAGAATTATTTTTTGGTTTATCGTCGTGCTCTGAATAACGTTTAGTGCGCGGCGGGCTTTGTTGCGACCGGCGATCATATCTGTTTGTTTCAAAATATCGACTGCGCGAGGAATTTTCCTCGTCTTCTTCTTCTAAGTCTTGTAAGAGATTTCTAAAGGCTTCAATATCATTCTTGCATCGTGCCGCAATGGCAATTTGACGCAAGTGTAGAGGCAATTTGTTCAAACAAATTCTGATTAATTCCGCAGGGCAGTAAGGTGCCGATAAAAATTGATTTTTGTATACTAAGTTTTGGAAATATTCCACAGGGCTCGAGAAATTTGATCGCTCAAAAGTTTTGAATGTCGCAATACTGTTTTTAACGCGGTCTTGTGCCGCTTCCGACCAGTATGCGGATAGAAATGAGCGTCGGAACTAATTCTCGCTATAGCACTCTTGTGCAATAGCTCTCATTCTGGTGGCTGGCTCGCCTTCCAGATAACCACATATAAATTCTAATCTGTGCTCAAGTGGCCAATTCGGGGGAAGACAATAATCGAATTGCTGCAACCACTCTTTAGGGTGCAAGTCATTCGGAGAGTTTTTAAATGTCTTGAATTTACGTACAGTCAGGAAATGCTTGTAGTCAAACGCTTCCTTTCGCCCGTGCGGCGTAAGTGAGCGTAAACTACGCACTGCGTCTTCATTGTTGTTACTATGAGGTACACTTCGTTCACGTACCAAGCGACCTACTTGGCTCGAATCATCATTGTCATTTTCGTTCAAATTTTCTTCCACATCTTCGTATGGATTTCCACAAGTGTGGTCAAATTTCCTCTCTATTCGCGCCACACGATCATCTAATTTTCTGACCTCAGCCTTGTATTGCTGATTAATGGTCATTTGACCTTGTTTGAAACGGTCAAGGGCGAGATATTCATTAGTTTCATTAAACGGAGTAGGATGCGTTACATCAGAACTTTTGTCAGTGTTATCACTAATTTGGGTAATCTTAACAGTAATATCCTCAAACTGTTTATTAATTTTATTGATCTGTTCCGTCGTGACTGACTGGAAGTTCTGCAACTTTTCAACAACTAGATTACTCTGTTGCTTCAATTGAGCGAGTTCAGTAGTTTCCATATTTTCGACTCGTGACGCAAGGCTTTCCATATTTTCCACTCGTGACGCTAGGCTTTCCACTACCGGGTTAATCTCGTCGCGAATATCTTGTCTTATTTGCTGAGATTCACGTTTGAGAGTATTGAGCAGTTGTTCCCTGAACCGATTGTTGTCCTCGTTTATCTTATTAAAACTACTTTGAATACTCACAAACCTCGAATCGCACGTTTGTTCAATTTTCTCAAGTTTTTCATTTAATTTCTGAGATTGTTCCTCAAGTTTTTCATTTAATTTCTGAGATTGTAATTGACTATTCTCAAGTTTTTCATTTAATTTCTGAGATTGTTCCTCAAGTTTTTCATTTAATTTAGAGAGCTGTGACAATAAAATTTGTATGAAATCATTTGGTAATACGTTTTCCATAGCCGTCGCACAAGTATTTTTTGTAGCAGAGCTAGGCGGAACCGATGCATTATTTTCCGCAACCACGTTACAAGAATCGGAATTCTGTATTGTCGAATCCTGTACTTTGTCATTATCCATATTGTCTGTTCCCGAACTAATCTGTTCCGCGTTTTCAGACACGGTATTTACTGTCGTATTTGTATCAGTGCAGTGAGAAGACTCTTGTAAAAATTCAGTTTCTCTCCTTGCTTCATTCAAGGTCTCATTTTCGGAAGCAGTTTTAGCATCAGCGCGGACTCTCCTATTCTTCGACATTGTTAACAGAATTTTGCAGTAAAGTGACCAATAATATTTATTTTCACCTACTGCTAATTTTTTGAAAATTACACACGGTAATTATGAGAGAACAATAGGCTGAATCGGGCAAGTGCAACATACAATCACAATCGAGATTACGCAAACCGTTAATTATCACACGAGTTCCGCGGTACTAGAACTTCCATCACAACAAACATCAGACAATATAAAAGAGAGACTTGTTCAGTAGTAATGCAATTATTTGTATACTCAATTCATCTACTATAAACAATACTACACAATCTCAAGAATGGTAAGTAACAGACTACAGAAACAATTACTATGCTACTGTTGCTACAACAGAGGATGGTGCTACAAAAATTAAATTAAGAGACAAAAGGTAAGTTGGTTAGTGGAAAAGACAAACTAACTGAAATAAGACTACGTATCTAACTACGTCACGATCCTGTTTGTGAACTATCCTGGCAGAAAGGGCGCCAGATAAAAGCTGTACGCGTGTTTTGGAATGTTGAACCTTTCGTTAAATCAGACAATAAATTGTTCATTAACACAGCTATTTGGTTTAATTATGGCCCTGATATTAATGTACAAGAAACAGTGCATTAAGCTGATTATGTGCGCAACGGATATTTTTAACAAAACAACTGTGACATGTAACCTTTTGAAACAGACACTGACTATACTCAAAAATTTTGACTGCGAGAAAGATATAGGAAAAACCACAAATCACTTTCTTAATGCTTGACTGTGAGAATTTATGTCGATCAGTTATTATTGAAATCCAAATCAACTATTATCTTACTATCGCACCAATAATGAAATATGTTCAATAATGTTATTCAAATCAACACTCCACAAAATCAAGTAATTATCAAATGAAGGAAGTAGGTTAATTTTCTAACTACGTAAATGAAATATGAAACAGGGTTAAGTTACTTATTATTGATAAACAGCATTACATTACCTACATAATACAACTTCTGACTTGCTGGCAAAGCAGCCTCTGCTCTACATCGGAGCCATACACACAACCCAACCGCTCTCTAAGCGAGCTGAACCACTAGTGCTACTCTCTCTCTCAGTGCGAGCTACAATGCTATGCAATACATGATCTTTGCAAGAGATGAAACTTTACACATATCGATACATACAGTAGAAGCGATATTATACATTTTCTTGCAAGCAAGTTACTCGATACAAAACAGGAGGCACAATATTAGACATTTTCTTATAAAAATAATTTTTTATGGACACGTTTCAACTTCAGTAGCTCTGAGGGAATATCATCTACTCCAGGGGCCTTGTGTCGACTTAGGTCTTTCAGGGCTCTGTCAAATTCTTCTCTCAGTACAGTATCTCCTATTTCATCTTCATCTACATCCTCTTCCCTTCCTACAATATTGTCTCGAAGTTCATTTCCTTTGTAGAGCCCCTCTATATACTCTTTCCACCTTTTAGCTTTCCCTTCTTTGCTGAGAACTGGTTTTCCATCGGTGTCCTTGATATTCATAGAGCTGTTTTTCTTATCTCCAAATGTTTCTTTTATTTTCCTGTAGGCTGTATCTATTTTTCCCCTATTTGTACATTCTTCTACAGCCTTGCATTTGCCTTCTAGCCACTCCTGCTTAGCCATTTTGCACTTCCTGTCAATCTCATTTCTTAGTCGTCTGTACTCCATTTTGCCTGTTTCATTTACTGCATTTTTATATTTTCTCCTTTCATCGATTAAATTTAGTATCTCCTGTGATATATAAGGATTTTTTGTAGGTCTTACACATACTGCAATATTTTATATACAAAATTGAGGAAAACATTTCTTAAAAATTGTTTCAATATACGACAGCAGAACCTTCAGTTGTTATTCCAAATGAAGTCAGATTATTAGAATGAGAAGTGTTTCTTTGTATTTGAACACTGGCAACGACGGGGTTGCATGTCACCAAGCTCGCCGCCTGTCAGCCACGACTGTAGCTCGGTGTTATGCAAAATCTGCATTAATTTTTGCATCAGTATAAATACCTTGCATATTGATTTAGGAAGCGTAAGTCTATAATTTTATTTCCAAGATAATTGGTTCTTTTACTCTTGTTGTCATTGCAACATATCCATCCTCTAGATAAAATATTACTCTTAAACCTAAGTATAAAAACTATTATACGTACTGAGTGAGGTGCCTTAAGATATACTGGAATATTGCCACTCCAAATAACGACTCCACTGCAGTAAATAGATAAATAAGCTATTATAGTAGTACGTATTTTAACTTACGATAACGCTAGTGGTTAAATGTAAGTCGGTTTTTCTCTTTTTATGAACTTACTCATAATTGGAAACTTATCTTAACAGCACAAAAGAAATAAACGACAGCGGCAACATTCTACTGTAGTGCTTAACATAGCAGTAATGGAGCAAGGCCAACAATGGACAACGGCTAAAGGAGGACTGGGCAATAGCCGATGCTGTTATCGATGTATCGATAATTAAAATCTATAGATGGCTTTGTTGACTTTCGATAGTGCGTATCCCTTTCTCGGTGTATGATAACAATATCATTCAGTTTCACTATACGGTAGCTAGGTCGTGTCTTATTTCATTTACTCCCTTCGGAGGTTCGAGTCCACCATCGAGCGTGGGTGTGTGTGTGTTGTCCTTAGCATAAGTTAGAGTAGTATTTTATCGTTTAGGTGATAGGGGGATCCGGTCCCCCAAGACCCACCCGTTTGGCTACGTCCTTGCTCTGATACAGCATACAGGCATAATTTTCTAAATCTGAGACGTACTCCAGTGGCCATAGTCGAGTCACAGTGGGTATGTACATGAATTACAATACAGTGAAAGTAGTTTCAGAAACAAAATTGTGGCTGACAATTTTCAAATTAAGAGGGCTATTTAGAAAGTAGGGAACGTTTCCGTCTGATGCCGCTAGGCGCGCGCCGATCGCTTATATTTTCGTATGTCCGTGCTCGGCAGGTCAGCCGGCATCCAGCCGTAACAACTGAAACGTCTCTGCGCTTCTGGTTTTTTCGATATTCGAATTTGAAATGTGCGTTGCAATCGAAAATCCCGGCAGTTGTGAGGCGCGGTCTGTGATACGGTTTCTGTCGGCAAAAAAACATGAAACCTATAGCAATTTGTCGTGAACTGTGCGAAGTGTACGGATACAACGTAACGAGTCAATGTTCCGTTCGGAATGGTGCATTAGGTTTAAAAGTGACCGAACCAATGTTCGTGATGAAGAGAAGAGCGGACGGCCGAGCAGTGTGACTAATGATCATGTCGCTAAAGTTGAAACGATTCGCGAAAACCGTCGCTTCATAATAATAGAGTTTTCGATCTCTTTTCCACAAGTCTCACGGACATTGTGGCTGAAAAGGTGGCTGAAGTCCAGTAGCGGATGAAAGGGGGGGGGGACTCAAAATACCTCGAAAAGACTATTTATTTATTATTTTTTTTTTTTTTTTTAACGCGCTTGGCTTCTTGTTATTGGGCCTCCAAATCTCGGAAGCTATTTCTTTAAGATTTTCCCGTTCCTCTCGTCCTGGGGGCCTTCAAACATCAAAAGTTACTTTTTTTTGTAGTAATCCATGTATTTGTAAGTGGTCAGGGGGCGTCATTTTGTTTTGCCGCCGCCGCGGGCCTCCGACAGGCTCAGTCCGTCACTGCTGAAGTCTCGGGCAGCAGAATTTTACGACGAAGGAATTTCAGAGCTTGTCACCGCCATAAGAAGTGCCTCAATTTGGATAATAGTCTCGATCAGCGGCATGGCCTAATGTATTTACGTGACGTGAAGTGGCAGTGTTGGTAACAGACGATGTGGATGCTGGGATGAATGGCGGCAGACAACGTATACAAGATGTGAAAATGAATGTGTTAACATCACGTTTCAATGATTTTATTTCCGAAACGAATCACAGCGTTCGAATGTAGAAGATCGCACACTACAAAACTACGTTTCTCCACATGCACTGTCTTTCTGTTCAGATGCAACACTTTTTTAGGTAAATCGAAATACGTGTGTGTCTGTCCCTCAAATGATACGAATTACATTTTCAATGTTCATATTTGGTAAAACGCTTGCAACAATTTAATCTGTACTCTTCGGTTCCTGCCTAACCACTTCCTTTAATATCATGACATATTCGTAAAAATCATAACATTCGCTCACAACAATTTAAGATGTACACTCTTAGGTTCCTGCCTAACCACAACCCTTAAAATCATGACATATTTGTAAAAATAATAACATTCGTCGATGCACTCTTGTTCAGTCAGTAATTGAATTATCGTACACCCCATAGGCTATTCGAAATGTACTAAGTTACCAATCTAACACTGCTACGGGCGCACCGCGACGCAACCCAAGCCGCTGATCGGGGCGGGGCGGCTGTAAAAGAAAATGAGGCCTCCCCCCCGCCCCGTCTACTTGGAAATACATGTATTACTATAAAGAGAAGTAAATTTTGACATCTGGAGGCCCCCTATGGACGAGAGGCACGGGACAGTCTAAGGAAAACAGCTTTAGAGATTTGAAGGCCCCAGAAAAAAATAAATAAATAAATCATGCTTTCGAGGGTTTTGAAGGCCCCCAAGTGTGCGACTGCACCGTTTGCACATGCCTAGGGCCGGCCCTGGTTGTCGGAGATCTTGAAGGGGTTTCAAGAATTTAAGTGTCATTGCATCGAATTATAAGCAAAAACCACGCTCCATGTAGGAGTACGGAAGTGCACTGCTGGCCGTTTGCCTCGAGTGTAGGGAAAGCCGCGAGCACCAGCTGCAGGCGGCGAGAGCAGAGAACAGCAGGAGGCGACGCTTACTCCACCTGGAGGCCGCCGGCTGAACTACCAGCGGTGCAGCAGCAGTCCAGCCACCACCGCCTAGAGAGAAGGACGCGGCGCTCTCGTGTGACGTCAGGTAGAGTAGGTTGCGCGCTTATAGCTGACTGGCTCGCATAGTGGGCCGTGCCCCAGCGGCTACCCAGTCAGCTATGCGCGCGCAACCTACTCTGCCTGATGTCACACGAGAGGGCCGCGTCCTTCTCTCTAGGTGATGCTGGCCCAGTACGACTCTCCCACCCTACCGTCTGAGGGTGAGGTATCTGCATTAAAGGCAGACGTAGGCCTAAATGCGATGCTGACATTTAAAATTTGATTTCTCCTACAATGCTATAGTTACAGATTTAAAGCTTGCCACTACTGTGTAGTATATAAAGCGCAATAATCTGTGAATTTTGAATTTTTGTTCGATCATGATCATGGAATTTCAATTTATAAGGATTTAAATTTTTAATTACTGGTGTACATATAACGTACCTTATCTCATAAACTATTCCAGCATTAGAGCTGAAAGTTTACATTGCGCAACCGAGTTTTGTTTAAGGTCATAGTTACTTTCAAATTAATTTTTCAGTTTCTTGTTAATTTAGGTTGCTCTACTTTCCTCTTGCAGCAAAGAAGTACTACTCTCAGGCACAAGTTAAAGTGCTGCAGCCGGCCGCGGTGGCCGAGGGGACTGAGGCGCTCCAGACACAAGTCTGCACGGCCACTACGGTCGGAGATTCGAATCCCCCCCGGGCATGGATATTTATGCCGTCCTTAGTTAAATGTTCAAAAGGTTTGTAAATCTATCGGACCAAACTGCGTGGTCATCAGTCCCTAGCTCACAAACTACTTACATCTAGGTAAACTAACCTTCGGACAAACAGACACACCCATGCCCGAGGGAGCACTCGAACCTCCACGGCGAGCAACCACGCGCTCCGTAGCGAGGCGCTTTAGACCGCTCGGCTACTCCACCGCGGCAGTATTAGTTGGATCATAAGTAGTTTGTAAGTTTAGGGACTGATGACCCCGTAGTTAAGTCCCATAAGTTATATAAAATAGGATTCTTCAGTAAGTGATTTTTAAAAACTGTGCCAAATTTCAAGAGGTTATCTTTTACAGTTCCTGAGAAAAGGTACAGAATATCTTAAAAGATCACTTTACAGGATATCTCATTTAAACAATGAAGGCTTTCACGACCGGATGTCATAGTGGCTGGTAGGTCTTACTTCCGTTGAGTCTTGCCGACAGCCGACAGTCGGCAAGACTCTGCGGAAGTAAGAAGACTTCCGAAGATGTCCGGCGTAGCTCTGGACGAAACCTTAAAAGAAACTGATGAGTTTTATGGACGACGGCCTTATAATCCGGGATTTCTACCAGCAACTACCTCACTTATAGTTTTTATTTTAATTGTTAAGAATACTGTTAGACCTTTACACACTAATGCTGTCCATATAACTACTCTCAGGCAAAGAGAAAGTGCTGCACAGGATTATTCAGTAAGTGATTTTTAAGAAATCTGCCAAATTTCAGGAGGCTAGGTACAGTATAACTCAAAAAATCACTTTATAGGAAATCTCATTTAAAGTTTTTATTTTAATTTTAAACAATATTTACATACCTTTACACACTAAGGTATCCATAAGGAGTGAAAAATTAACACAAAAATATATCTAGTGTAAACAAGGAGTGGAGCACAGCACAGCACAGATAAAGGGGACCTGCGAAGTGCAGAGGGTCGAAGAAATGTGGTTCTTAAAAATATTTCTAAGCATATTTCGATAAAGAAACTTTGAGATATTCTTACGATACCAACCTAATAAATTACGGAACAACATAACATTCAGATTTTTCACTATTTTGCCCTACATCTGCTTTTAATGCGACAGTGGGGCGGTGATTTGTATGAGTGTGTTATAGCTGACTGCAAGAAGGCCATTTCTTTGTAGTTCAAGATTGCTGCTGGAAGATGACACTGACGAGGAACTATACGTTTCTGTAACTTTATTCATGGGGCTGTTCATACTGTTAAACACAGGTCTTGTGGGGCATCCAAATGTTCAAATGTTTGTATAGTCTATGGGACTTAACTACGGGGTCATCAGTCCCTAAACTACTGGAGCGCTTTAGTCTCCTCGGCCACCGCGGCCGGCTGTGGGGCATCCCCCTCTGGGGCACCTTAGGTTAGATATGAAGATTAATGTAAGCAAAGGCAAAATGATTCAAAGACGATAAGCAGTATAAACAACAAACTAAGAGAAAATCAGGCATTAACCACAAAATCAGATAAAAGTCACACAATTGTCATTATGGAAGAAATTGAATACACTGACAATATTCTAACATTTTTCACAGAAAAAAGATAGTACAACTAAACAAAGATCCAACAAACACAACTGTACAACAAAATTAAAGGACAAAAAGATCCCAAATTAAGACCCGAACTTAATGAACGCAAAGAAGGATGCCCCGTGATACCTGTGATGAACAGTATGATCAGCCTTGCATACAAACTATCTCAAAAACTCAATCAGTTCCTAAAACAGTATTTCACATTTGAAACAACGCATACTGTAAAAACAGTACCAAACTGATCGAACAGATAAAATAAGTAAACATTCCAGGCGGTGTACAGTTTATATCACTAGACATCAGAACCTGTATTCAAATATTCCTGTTAAAGAAGCAATTGTTGTTATAAATCGTAATTTACTGAAGCATAAAAAATGTTCACAGGCTGAAAGTGTTGAATTTATAGATTTACGAGAAATAATCCTAGCCATGGGCTCATCCAAATCTGGCACAATAGCAGACATATTCACAAACCGCCTAGAACAGAAAATCTTCAGCAGCTAGGAACCATGTTTAAAAAAATAATAATTTACTACAAAAGATATCTAGATGATACGTTAATTTTATTGAATGGTGGCACCATAGACACCAACAACATCATAAATCTATTTACTAATGTACACAGCTGAATACCAAAATGCTATCAGTATCAATATCTATATTTGTGCATAGAAAATCACAACAACAGGCACAGTTTCAAGATACACAGATGAAAACAGCTTCTTGTAACAATCCTTGCCTCAGAATGACACCCAGATACACAGAAGAAAGCTGCATACAAGACATAGACATAATTAAGCAAATTACAGTAGATAATGACTTTCCTGGCTCAATGACATAGACATAATTAATGACACAGACATAATTAAGCAAATTGCAGTAGATAATGGCTTTCAAAGTCCCAATGACTGACAAAATAGAGAACCAAACAGCAAATAAGAAAAAAAAAAATCCAAACACTTCAGAAGCAACAAACAACACAACTATATGTATAGCCGACACACCTTATGTAGGTGATATTTCCCAAAAAGCAGCATATATATTTAGGTCACTTAAAGTAAAAGTAGCTTTCTCCACAAACAACGAACTGCAGCAGAAATTGGTACACACCTAAACCACAAAAATGATAAATTTTCAGACTCAGGAAAATATAAAATCACTTGCAACACTTTCTCAAAGTACTGTATAGGACATACTGGCAGGAATTTTCAAATTAGATATAATGAACACATCAACTGTTGCACACATAACCAGTTCACAAAATAAGCAATAGCAACACATATAACAACACAGAACCATTTGAAAACATAAAAGAAGCTCTTAAGATACTCTACCATTTCAAAATCACTTGCAATGGATTTAATGGAAGAGCTTGAAATTTTTGTACAACACAAAATGCAAGTATAAAAAATCCTCAATGACAAACTGAATAGTGAAACGACTAATTTCTTTGAAAGCTTCTCGTCTCACATGAATGTAACGTAAGCTTATTTAATTCCTCACAATAAATTTAAATTATGTCAAAAAATTTAACATCTTTGAATATATTAAAATTCTGTGTAAAAAGTAACGTATCTGGATGTATACAAACTTTCTAAATATGTGCTATATTAACATCTATGTAACATGTTTGTTTCCAGGAATAGTGTAGTGATGTTCTCTATATGTATAAGATTCTGTACAATGAAAAAGGCACAATACCTGTTAGTAGAAGCTTAAAAATAATGTAGAAATAGCATCCTAAAATATGTTATTCAAACTATTCTCTGAGTACAGTATCATGTATGAACCAAGTGGCAGGAGAAACAGAACACCATAAATGGAGACATCACAATAAATACAAATTATGTAACAAAAAGCATCTGAAGATGGGAATAAATCGGCGAAACGCATTATGCTGAGCATTAAAAACAAGTAACTGCTGCATTTTCTTTACATAAATTGTCAATGCAGACTACCTTTAGATCTCTAGCACCGTAAAGGCAGGAGATGGCGGTGGACAAGACAAGCCGCACAAACGTTTGTCTACATTGCCTGAAACTGGTCATGAAATAAAATCAATAATTCCGCGATCTGGACTGTTTTCATTTTCAGTTTTAACCATTATAAAAATGATCAAAATATCCACGGGTGTACTGCTGGTCTATAGTGTCCAACGGGCACAATATTTCGGCGATCAAACATGTCGCCATCATCAGGTGAACTGACGGACTGAGCTCCTGGAAACGCGCCGGCACGGAGATCCGCACGCCACGGCTGCTCGAAGGGAACTGGGTTCTAGCCCGGTAGCGGGCCATTTAAATACCCTCGGCCCGCGGAGCGACCCTTCCGCGGTCCGCGCCCCGCGCCGCGGCCGCGCAGTGGAACCGATTGCGCCGGCGTCTGAGAAGACGTCGGTGTGAGGGCTCTGTCCGCCGTGGTCGTCACTTCGTTACGTTTGCTAGATTTACTCTTAATTAACCCAATCGCTGGTTCCCAAGCTTTGCTAAGATTATAGCCACAGTCACGGTTTATGAGGTCGTCACTTGTGCGAATTTCAATGGCCTCTCTAACGACGCAGTCCCAGTATCTCGACGTCTGTACCAGAATCCTAGTGTGTTCATACTCCATGGCGTGATTCTCCGACAAACAATGTTCAGCGACCGCCGACTTGCTCGGATACATCAATCGTGTGTGCCTCTGGTGTTCAACGCATCGATCCTCGACGGTACGCATCGTCTGTCCAATATATGACTTTCCACACTGACACGGAATCTGGTACACGCCCGCCTTCCACAACCCGAGATCATCTTAAGCGCTCCCCACCAGTGCACGAATTTTATTCGGCGGACAAAAAACAGTTCCAACCTGGTGTTTTCTCAAAATGCGGGCGATCTTCCCTGAGAGTGCGCCGGTATATGGAACGAACGCAGTGCCTACATCCTCCCTTGCGTTTTCATCCGTTTCCACAGGTTGTGTTGTAGTGGTTGGGCGGAGAGCCCGCTGAATCTGCCACTCTGAGTACCCATTTTTTCGAAATACAGTTCTCAGGTGTTCAAATTCCTGGGGTAGACTCTCTGCGTCGGAGATAGTGCGCGCCATATGTACTACAGTTTTAAGTACCCCATTCCTCTGTGAAGGGTGGTGGCAGCTGTCTGCGTGTAAATACAGATCAGTGGGCGTTGTCTTCCGATATACACTATGACCCAGGGTGCCATCAGCTCTTCTCTTGACCAAGACGTCAAGGAACGGCAATTTACCCTCCGTTTCAGTCTCCATAGTGAATTTGATGTTGGGGTGTATGGAGTTCAGATGTGTAAGGAAGTCAAGGAGTTTATCCATACCATGTGGCCAGATGACGAAAGTGTCGTCCACATAACGGAAAAAGCAAGTGGGTTTCCATTCAGATGATGCCAGGGCTTCCTCCTCGAAATTCTCCATGTACAAATTTGCAACCACAGGGGAGAGTGGGCTACCCATGGCGACTCCCTCCGTTTGTTCGTAGTATTCGCCATTGAAAAGAAAATACGTGGAGGTCAAGACATGCCTAAAAAGTTCGGTGGTCTTCTCGTCAAATTTCTGACCAATCAATTCTAGTGACTCTCGAAGGGGCACCCTCGTAAACAACGAAACGACGTCAAAACTCACCATGATATCTGACTCATCCAGCCTGAAGTTGTTAAGGCGTTTCACAAAATCCACGGAATTACGGATGTGATGAGGGCATTTACCCACATAAGGACTTAGTATTCCCGTCAAGTATTTAGCCAACAAATATGTAGGTGCTCTGACGTTACTGACAATGGGACGTCAAGTAGGCGTTATACAGAAAATCGCCAGTATCTATAGGGTTAGATACATCGGTTATTACAAAAATACGCGTGTTTAAAATTAGGACAGTAAAACAACATTTCTAACATCAATAAAATCTTGCTTTAATTGCCTTATTACATGAAAAAAGCACATTGTTTTTAGGGATTAATTATTCCCCGAAACGTTTCGTGAGCGATATAAATTATAAGAAAAAAAAAAGATCGACAGGCAGTACTAGATGTTATTATAAGACAAAATGCACCAAATGATTTCGTGGTACCAGACGACTGTATAACTCAACATGACGTTCCAAAACATGGCGGATAAATTTTCAATTGGTCAATCAAAACCTTAAATAAATGTCTGCAGTAAGATCTTGGATGGGCTCCAATAATTATTCTTATTGCACGCCTTTTGTCCAATTAATACTTCTCTACTCAGTGATTAATTACCAAAAATATAATGTCATACGAAAAAAGTGAATGAAAATAGGCATAGTAAGCCAATTTATCTAAATGATTATTGCTAAAATTTGCAATACGCTAATAGTGTATGTAGATGAGCTGAAACATTTCAGCAGATCATCAATGCGTTTCTTCCAATTCAGTCTCTCATCAATGCGCACACATAACAATTTTGAAAATAATACATTAGCTACGTTGTGGGTTTCAGCACGCAGAATTGCACTTTCTATCAGAAACAGAAATCGCTGAAATTTTTGAGTAGGGGAGGCACTGAATTAAAGGCTGTGCCATCACCAGGATTCGAACCCGGGGCCCCCTGCCAGGCAGTCACTTTATCCACTCGCCCATCGTCGCCTTATGGGTAATGTGAATGCACGGAATGTCCTAAAGCACTAATTTTAACTCAATGCCTCTCTGTCGATTCAAAATCTTTGATATATTGAGACAATATATGTCTCAGGAAACTGAATTATTGTTTGACATTGACGTCACGTACGCCTGAGGTACAAGGCGGGAAGTGAGGTTTGTAACTGGTAGATTCGATCAGTGCGCGAGTGTTACTGAAATGCTTCGGGAACTCAACTGGGAGCCGCTGGAGGGAAGGCAACGTTCTTTTCGATAAGCACTGTTACAAAAGTCAAGTGTTCAAAAAAATTTTAATGATTACTTTTTAAATGTTGTAGAGAAAATAGGATCTAAACGTTCATTAGAAGTAACAAGGCAGTTAATGGAAGAGAACCTACCCACCTCTCATTGAGAAATTAGGAAAATAATAAACTCTCTCAAGAGTAAAAGTTCACATGGAATTGATGGCATTTTCAACAGGGTATTAAAAGCTTGTTCCCAAGAGTTAAGTAGGATTCTCAGTCATATAAAGCAGGGTATTTTCCCCGTTAGACTGAAATATGCTATCGTTAAAACTTTGCATTCAAAAGGGGATATGTCTGATGTCAACAACTACCGCCCCATCTCACTTCTGACAGCTTTGTCCAAAATTTTTGAAAAAGTTATGTATTCTTGAGTTGCTTCACACGTTAGTAAAAATAAAGTTGTAACAAAATGTCAGTTTGGTTTTCAAAACGCTTTTCAACAGAAAATGCTATATATACCTTCACTGATGAAATATTAAATGCTTTGAATAACCGGACATCACCAGTTGGGATTTTTTGTGATCTCTCAAAGGCTTTTGATTGTGTGAATCATGGGATTCTTCTGGGTAAGCATAAGTATTGTAATATGAGTGGGACAGTGAACACATGGTTTAAATCATACTTAACTGGAAGACTGCAGAAAGTTGAAATAGGCCTAAGCAGATCACATGATACAGAACAAACAATTAATTCCTCTATCTGGCGAGTTATTAAAAATGCGGCCCCACAAGGTTCGTCTTGGGTCCTTTTATGTTCTTAATACCTATTAATGACTTGTCAATATATATTCACGGAGATGCTAAGCAAGTTGTTTTTGCTGATGATAGAAGTATAGCTATCATGCCTGACAAACAGGAATTAAATGATGAAATTGTAAACGATGTCTTACAGAAAATTATTCAAATGGACTCTCATTAAACTTTGATAAAACCCACTATATACAGTTTCAAACAGTAAATGGCATGACACCATTAATAAATTTAAACTTTGAACATAAATCTGAAGCTAAGGTAGAACATTCAAAAAATTTTGGTGTTTGCATTGACAAGGGATTGAATTGGAAGAAACACATTGAAGATCTGCTGAAACGTTTCAGTTCGGCTTTTTAAGCTATCATTGCAAAATTTGGTGATATACATCTCAGTAAAATAGCTTACTATGCCTCTTTTCTGTATAGTTAACTTCCTGTTATTAGAGTAATTCGAATCAAGTCAGTTCTCAATTTGGGCCAGGGAACAAGGTTTTGCAGCAGGGATTAGCCGGTAGTTCACACGGACCTTCTGTTAATTTTACTGCTAAAATTAACCTTTTTTTACAACAGTAAACTCTTATCTGGGTACCTCCTACCAGAATTAAGCTTTTATTTCGTACAGCGGTCAACTCTTAACGTTCAATGGTGGAGTGCTATTTCATAAATGGAGAGCCTCGACAATACTGGTTCATGTTGCATAGGGGAACATAAAAGCAGAATTGTTGTCTTATGCTTTACGATATTCACTGCATTGCACTATCTGTAAGGCCACGGTGGCTGAGTAGGTAAAGTAATTGCCTGGTAAGGAGGACGTCCTGGGTTCGATTACGGGTCGTGATACAAATTTTAATTTAGTGCCTCTATTTCTATTCACTATTTTTGATTTACTGAAACAATTTATGTCTCCGGACACTGAACTGTAGCTTGATATTGTTCGCTGAAGTAGTAATTCGTTCAGCGACATCTGTACTGGATCACACTAGCGACTGTGATGCGGCCCTGCGTCATTTAATATTTAATTAATTACTTCCGTCTAGGCCCGCCGTAAAAGGGTCGAGCGGCGCACAGGACACGTGGCGTAATATCGTTCTTTTCCAATCTGCCGAAACGGATCCGTCGCGAGCGCTTTTCAGTCCCGTATGCCGCTCGGAAATTGCATTTCCGCTTTTTAAAGGCGCGCTTCGCGCTGCGACTTGAACCCCCCGCTTCGAAAATTAAGTAGAGACGCGGCCGTAAATCATTTTTCATTAACTCGCGCTAAATCAAATTCCGCCCCCGGAGCGCCATCCATTAGACGCGCGGGCGCCCTCCAGCGCCGCCAGTCAAATGCGGCCACACAGGCCGGGCACTCTGCCCCTATGACGTCACTGCAGCCAGCCCGTCAGCCCGCCCGTGTTTCAGCGGTGGTGCACTCGCCTCCCCTCCCGTCGGCTCGGACGCGACACAGGGGCCCCCACACTTTTAATCCGATACCGCTATCTGCGCAGCTCTGCTTGCTGCCCCCGGGGGTTCACAACTCTTTTGTGATTTCGAGCGTGGCGGGCTCGGAGGCGCCTAAGGGGTACTTCCTCGCTGTGCCTTATTCTCCCCGGCTATATATCAGTGACGGCGCGTCCTATGTGTTCACTGGTTCAGTGAAACTCTTAGAAACATACCAAACTCTCCATGAAGAGGATCCATTTACAAAAGAAACGATCCAAGCTGGTGAAATATTGCTGGAAACCATTACAGCAACTCGCAAGGCCAAGTGGAGTAATTCGGTAGAGAACCTGGATATGAAGCTGAACAGCAGACAAGCCTGGAAACTGCTTAAAAACCTGAGTGGTGACCCTGTAAAACCCCCAGACAATTTTACGAGTATGAGTCCTGATAAAGTGGCAACCCAGCTCCTGCAGAACGGTAAAATAAAACGACGACCAAAGAAGCTCTTCAGCGCGTCCCAGAAACCGAACACCATTTTCTTAGGGATCCCTTTTCCATGGCTGAACTCGAAGCTGCCATCTCAGGCCTGAAGATGCATAAGGCTCCAGGTGTCGATGACCTTAGAGTCGAACAGATTAAGAACTTCGGCTGTAAAACGATGGAGAGGCTACCAAGCGTAATGAACAAATGTGTCGCCAAGTTACACATCCCCAAAATCTGGCGGAAGTCTCGAGTCATTGCAGTACTTAAGTCTGGGAAGGAACCAACTGACGCGAAAAACTTTCGACCTATCTCCCTTTTATGCCACACCTTCAAGATATTTGAACAGCTGGTACTTAACCGAATCAGTGCCAGCCTCGAAGAGAAGTTTGTCCCACAACAAGCAGGCTTTCGTGCTGGCAAATCATGCTCTAGTCAGATCTTGAATCTAACCCAGCACATCGAGGACGGTTTTGAGCGTGGTGAGATTTCTGGAGTCGCTTTTGTTGATCTAACAGCTGCATACGACACCGTGAACCACGGGAAACTGTTAAGGAAAGTGTATGACCTTACTAAGGACTACCAACAAACTTCCGTTATTAGCACCTCCCTCCAGAACAGAAGATTCCAAGTTTCATTACAGGGTAAAAGAAGCAGATGGCGAACGCAGAAGAACGGTCTTCCCCAGGGCAGTGTGCTTGCCCCAGCACAAATGATCAGCCATTACCAGCAAATACTAGGCTCTTCATCTATACCGATGACACAGCAGTAGCTGTTCAGGGACCAACCTTTAAAGGAGTAGAGAAGAAACTGTCTCTAGCAATGGACGAACTCTCCAAGTATTATGATGCCAACCACTTGAAGCCCAATCCCAGTAAAACTCAAGTGAGCGCCTTCCACAAAGAAGCGGAGCACAAACTGGACATCACATGGCGAGGAGAACAATTGAAACACTGCCCAACACCAGTCTACCTAGGTGTCACTTTGGACATGGCTCTAACGTACAGGCAACGTCTGAACGTAAAACAAAATGTCAGTGTTCGTAATGGGATACTTAAGAAGCTGGTTGGCAGCAGCTGGGGAGCCAACTCGCACCTCCTAAGGACTTCTGCATTTGCGCTTTGTATATCAGCCGCTGAATACGCTGCTCCTTTGTGGGACGCTTCAGCGCACGCTAAGCAAGTTGATATTGCGGTCAATGATACAGAAAGGTTCATTTCAGAATGCTTGAAGCTCACAGCAGTGCAGAAATTGTATCCAATTGTTGGAATAGCCCCACCCAATATCCGGAGGGCCATTGCTGCAGACTATGAAAGAACAAAGCAGGAGACTGACCACAGACATCCTCTGTATGGTCACCAGGCAGCAAGACACCGCCTTAAATCTCGCAAGAGTTTCCTAGCTAGGACTACGCCACTAGAGAGAGCACCAGAGGCAAATCGTCTCGCAACATGGAAGAGCTCACTGCCCGCAGACGTATCGCCGAAAGAAGAAAGAGCTCCCGGCGTAAACCTACAATACCCTGTGTGGAGGTCCCTCAACGGCCTAAGAGTGGGCGTCCCCCGATGCAAGAGCAACCTGAAGAAATGGGGAATACTCCCAGCGAGCGCAGACACCTCTTGCGACTGTGGGGCTGATGAAGATGCGAGTCACCTACTTGTATGTCCCCTCCTGGACAACACATGTACAGCACAAGATGTTCTCGAAGGAAATGACACAGCTATCGCAGCTGCTATGTTTTGGAAATGCTGACCGACCGGACACGGAAATGAATGAATGACTGGTTCAGTGAACCCCCGGAAAAAAGACCGTCGTGAAAAAAGTAACTAAAGAAATAAAATAAATAAACGATCATTATTCGTTTCGTTCTTCTATCAGATAATTTTATATGCACATTCAAAGTATTTTTATCGCATGAGAAACGTTTTAAGTCGCGACACAGCGCATATACGAGTCGTAGCGCGGCCACTTAATATAGGCGGCAGTGGCCACAGCGTTGCAGTGCGCATGCGCAGCCGACGTTCAAATTCTCTTCTGAACCCCCTGGAGGCAGCATACGGGCACTCTCGCGGCAGGGAGGGGCGAGGGGAAACGCCGCTTTTAACATTGGCGTTGGAGCTGGTAGACACCAGCTCTTGGCTACTCTAGGTCTGGCGGTTATGCACTAATGGTCCCGAAGCAAAGACAATGGAGCTACTGCGCACCTCGGCTTGCGCATGCGCAAATCCTCCATGAAGGCAACATCCGCCCTTCATATTTGCTTTTGGCGCATTGAAGATTCATAAAAAACACGTCATATTTGGTAACATGACTTATAACTATAAATTAAAGACACATCGACTGTAGAAGCCTTCAGAAGATTCGATCATGAATAATAATGAAGTCATTACTCTTCACCTAGCAAAAATAGTCGTGTGGTTAGCGGCATCGCTATACGCTGTCGAAAGTAATGGGTTCGAGAACGACTGTAAGCAATTTTTTTAAACCCAGTCTTCTTTTTAACAGATTACTTTTGTTATTTGCCACATATAATTTAGATGTTTTTGCAAATGAGTCGCGATTGTGAGTGTAAATGAAATTTATACTCTTCGCTGTAACAAATATTTAACTATTTGAAAAGATGTGGGGGAGAGTAGCCTTTGCGCATGCTTAAGGTAGCTTCTCTCTTCATCGTAACAGATTCATTTTGTTACAGTCACTTAGCAGTGTAATCAGTTACTTACTGCGTTTTAGTGCTCATGCGCATATTCATATGTTATTGGTATTTATTATCAAAGAAAAATGGACAACGTACACTATCTTTTAGCAACATATTACACAGATTTAAGCTTGGAAGAGAAGTGTGAAATAAAAACGCTTGGTAGGCCAACGCCTCAGCTAGAGTTGAAGCAAACGCAAACAACCAGAGGTAAGACATTCTGCAGATCTTGTAACGAAAATATACCTAAAGACGGGGGGGGACTGGGGCGCAGTCACTAATAGCACCGATTGCAAAGTGCGCTCAGTAGCGAGCAGTACATTAAAATGTTTGTAACGCTGACCTTTGCACAGATATTTTTTCCTGGTCATGAAAGGCCCAATTCAGTACTATTTTAGGATATTTTACTACTACCTAATAGTAACCGAACATCCACAAAAATATACGTTTTCCATATTAGGTGTATTGCGCTGCCACCTACTGCCAAAAACCCCATATCAGCGACGTCAGTAGTCATCAAACATCGTGAGAGAGCAGAATGGGCCGCTTCGCAGAACTCACGGACTTAGAACGGTCAGGTAATTGGGAGTCACTTGTGTCAGAAGTAGGTACGTAAGATTTCCACACTTATGAAGATCCCTAGTTCTACTGTTTCTGATGTCGTGATGAAGCGGAAACGTGAAGGGACACGTATAGCAAGAAGGCGTAAATGCCGACCTTGTCTGTTGACAGAGACCCGCAGACAGTTGAAGAGATTTGTAAGGTGTAATAGGTAAGTATCTATGCAGACCATCACAGAAGACTTGCAAACTACACCAGGATCCTGCGCAAATATTAAGACGGCTATGCGGGATGTGGGAAAACTTGGATTTCCTGGTCGAGCAGCTGCCCATAAGCCGTACGTCACGCAGGTCAGGGTGTAAGGAGCGTAAACATTGGACTATTGACCAGTGGAAAAACGTCATGTTGCGTGACGAGTCACGGTACACAAAGTGGCGATCAGATGGCAGGGTGTGGGTATGGCGAATGCCCGGTGAACGTCATCTACCAGCGTGTGTAGTGCCAACAGTAAAAGTAGGAAGCGGTAGTATTATGATGTGGTCGTGTTTTTCATGGTGGAGGCTCGAATTCCTTGTTGTTTTGCTTGGCACTATCACAGCACAGGTCTACATTGATGTTTTAAGCATCTTCCTTGCTTCCCCACTGTTGAAGAGCAATTCGGAGATGGCGATTGCATCTTTGTATACGATTGAGCACCTGTTCATAATGGACGGCCTGTGGCGAAGTGATTACACGACAATAACATCCCTGTAATGGAATGGCCTGCAAATGTTCAAATGCTTGTTAAGCTTATGGGACTTAACTACGGGGTCATCAGTCCCTAAACTTACAAACTACTTATCTACTACCTTATACTAAGGACGGCACAAATATCCATGCCCGAGGGGGGATTCGAACCCCCGACCGTAGTGGCCGCGCAGACCGTGACTGGAGCGCCTCAGTCCCCTCGGCCACCGCGGCCGGCGGGATGGCCTGCACACAGTTCTGAACTGGATCCTATAGTGCGCCAGCTTCGTGCCAGGCCTCACTGACCTCAGTGCAGCACTCCACCAAGAATGGGCTGACATTCACCAAGAAACCTTCCAGCACGTGACTGAAAGTAAGCCTGAGAGAGTGGAAGCTGTCCTCAAGGCTAATGATGGGTCAACACCATACTGAATTCCAGCATTACCGATGGAAGGCGTCACGAACTTGAAAGTCTTTTCAGACAGGTGATCGGATACTTTTGATCATACAGAGTTGATACATAGACTTGAAACCTCTACTGCACTATGTATATTTAAATATACATATTTTCAGAACTCTGTATTAGCTCATGTAATGTAACTGTGCCATTCCATACGTCATATACAGCTGTGCCTCTTGCGTATCACGGCAGATGGCAGCATCTGCTTACAGCACTTGAGGAAAAGTTCGCAGGACTGTTGGTATGTCTAGAAGATTGTGAGTCTCCCGGCGTGGATTTGTTTGAATTTCTTTATTCATGAGTGAAGTCTCCCAGAGTTTTTCTTTCGCTGTGTTTCTCTAGCAAGAATCTACATAAGCTATAAACGTATTGTTTCTCTCGAAATAACTGTTTCTTTGGTTTTGTACGAACTTTTGTGTGTGTATATTTGAATGAACAATGTGCAGTAAAGGTAAAAGCGAACTATGCCTGAAGGAAATGTGGATACCCAAAACAACTGAAAAGAGCGAGAAACAATTAGAGGCCATCCGATGCTGAAATGAAAAGGAGGGATGAGGCACATCTGTTGACTGCATCAGCTTCTGGACATGATTGTTGTGAAATGACAAGACAATAGGTGTGTCAGCCTTATGAGTACTTTCTCAGGTATATACCCAGAAAGCCAGGTTGCAAGATATGACAAAAAAAGTACAAACACAATGTACAAAGATTGTGAAGGCGTACAGCAAGTTTATGGGAGGTGTTACTATTGACTCGTTATTAGCTCTGTACAGAAGAAATATTACATGAGACTGTTCTTCCATTTACTGAACATGAGTTATGTTGGTCACTGACTATTTTCCCAGAGAGCCTGTATTGAAAACCCAGATGGCTTTGTTCGATTTCAAGTTTGATATTGCTGAATCCCTATGCTGGTCTGGAAAATCATCCAAGAAGGCCGTCGCTGGATTGCTCACCAGGCAGTAGCAGAGAAAAGAGAAGACAGACAAATAAGGCAAATGCTGATATCAGGAAGGGCCGAGTCCATCGCTGGCCTAACTACAGTAAAAAATCTGCCAGATGTAAATATATTAAATGTGAAAAAATAACACAAGTAATGTGTACGACATGTGACACCTATTTGTGTTTTGTACCAGGTAGAAATTGTTTCTACAATTCTCACAATGTATAATTTCTGGAATTATGTAATTTCAAAGATACTGTTATTCATTCCATAATCTTTGCACTTAGCGTTGATTCCACTAGTAGCATGTTTATCTATTAAGCAACAGTACAAAAATGTGTTAATTTCATCCCATTATATGAACTTATCTTTATTACATTCTATTTGGTTCGAAACTGCTGCATATTTCTGTAATCGACTTTTATGCGTTCTATAGCCTTATTGTATACAAATGCACTTGTTTGTCTGTATAGAGACCAGAAGAAGGGCACTCAAGTGCCCGAAACCGGTCGTTGAAGTTCAAAATAAATAACGACAAGCAACTGGTTGCTGCAATTCATTTATTTATAATTTCAAAGCAGTAACATTTTGCCAACTGATGTATACCCAAACTTTCTAATGTTTTTCATTTTTTAAATAAATGCATTTCACTTTAAAGTCTCAATTTGCTGATGTACCATACATATTAAAAACTGTTCCCCAAAAATTTAGTACCTTCTACTAACTAATATGTAAGTACTCCCAACATCCGTATTTGCGCAGTGTATATTTGAATATACGGAGTGATATTTTCCAAAATGTATATACTATTCTAAAAGGTTTATGATTATCTATTTTACATTCGGGGGCACCATAAAGTATAATTCCAATGTTGTTACTGAAAAATTCTTACTTTAATTATTCTTTTGCAATAGAGGGTTAAAAAAATAAGTATATAGTTTCATGTGTTAGAGCGACATCACATTTTGCTGATCTTCACGACGAAACTAGTTACATTTAGTAATTTTCGACAACATTTTCCATTCTATCATCGGTCTTCTTGATGTTTTTTTTTTATCGATGGTGTTTAATTGACTCTCTATTACATCATGGTTCATGGACGAAAAACCTTACTTCAAAAATAAGTTATTCATCATTGTCGCACTCAAGTAACACTCAAGCAAAAAAAAAAAAAAAAAAAAAAAAAAAAAAAAAAAAAAAAAAAAAAAAAAAAAAAAAAAAAGCCTCCGAAGACTAGATATAAAAAGGTGATGTTCATCACTTTGTTCTGAAGAAACGATTAGCATTTTAGTCACTTCGGGTAATCAAGGGTCCTGTCGCCTGGTAGCCTGACAACTTGTCCCATGGATGGTGGCATCAACGCTTATAAGGCGCGAATGGCGTCCATTAATATACCCGTCCCTGCTGCATTCACCTGGCCGGTGTAGTGGGACGAACATAGACGTTCTCCACTTCCCTTCGTCAGCCCTGTTTTGAAGGCTATAAACCAAAAGAAATTTCTACAAAATTGTATATATTTGTTGTTTAGAATTTAACCGACGGCTACGGGGCCGCGGTGGCCGAGGGGACTGCGGCCCGACAGTCACGGTCTGCACGGTCACTACGATCAGGGGTTCGGATCCCCCCTCGGGCATGGATATTTGTACCGTCCTTAGGATTAGCTAGTTCATAAGTAGTTTGTAAGTTTAGGGACTGATGTCCCCGTTTTTGAGTCCCATAAGCTCTACAAACATTTGAACATTTGACGGCTATGGGGCTAAGGATCTAGCTGCGCCTTCTCTATTTCTGCGCGTCAATAGTTTTCAGAGAAGAATATATTGATAACATTGTTAATAGTCGTCCTGAGTTAGTCGTGCTGAATACTTGTCTTCTTACAAAGATTCATTTTCAAAAAATAATGTATGTTCCTTTTTCTCAGAAAGTATTCAAGAGATTTCTACAAAAATTTCTGTGTTTAATCTACTTATATGTTGTAAGCTCCTCGCATGAGTTTTTTTGGAATAGGTAAAATAGGAGAATTTTCATAACTTTTTAATTATAATGCCACAAGTACAATTTTAAATTCATGCAAAATTCCAAGCACTGTGTCCCATATCTCAGTTTGCAATCAGAATTTCAAAATTTGCTCTTGAAACAAAGCTTATTCGGTTTACAGAAGTATGTGTACAAAATTTCATAATTCTAGCATTCGTAGAATCTGAGGAAAAGGTACATAAACTTTAAAAAACAAACTTTTCAGGAAACCCAATTTAAAGTCCAATCTAACTTTTTTCCTTATGTCACTTATTCAGAAGGCACCACATTTGTACCTGGGTCGTCTTTCTCTTCATAGCTTTTCTTCTGGTTACTTATTGTCTGTCTTCTCTATCTTGAAGCCCATTCTTTCCAATACCTTCATCCCCCCAACGTTCCCATCATTGAATACAAGTATTGCATCATAAGTTGCAATTCTGACAAATGTAGCAGATGCAAATGTAATTTTAGGGCATCGTTTCCATATGAGTGAATTTAGAAACTTATTGGATTCTGGGTTTTACCATGAACTCACTTTTTGAGAAGTTCAGGAACGGCCAGAAACAGAGATTCATCACTGAAGTATGCACCATTCACCTCACTAATTTTTCACTTGGTGACGAGAAGACGAGTTCACATTTTCAGCAGATGTACTTACTTCGGACGTAGCCCCATTGCTGGTTTGTCGTTGTTTCTCACGTCTTCTATTCACTAACATATTCAAACACAGTTTATCCAGTTTTTTAATAGCATAACTGAATTAAGAAAGAATCGATCACTTGTATAAATCTCCGTCAGTATCACAAGGCAAGAAAGAATTGCTTCGACGTAATCGATGCAGCTATTGTTATTGTTATTTTTTAAGATACGGAACAGAGTCAAAGATTATACAGTACATATCACGGCTTTTTAGATGTATCCCACACATGTTTGGTTGAAAGTAATACATAGAATCGTTGTTCACTCAGCTGGTATTGAAGTGCTGCTTCAAAACGTGGGCGTGGCAGGTAAGCCGCGTCACACTTTTAATTAATATTCAGGCACTTCAGATGCGATTATAACATTGAAACTTTGAGAACTTATTGTCCATTAGTTGTACTAACAAATAAAAAATAAATCGAAAATTGAAATTTTTTGTCAATTTCATTAACTTCCCCTTTAACCGAAATTGTTTTGTTACTTAATCTAATTCCTTCGAGATCACCTGATTTTCTTATTATGCGTTCCATTACCCTCGTTGCTCTTGTTGATGTTCACCTTATACGTTCCTTTCAAGACGATGCCCATACCGTTAAATAGTTCTTCCAGGTCCTTTGCTGTCTCTGACAGAATTAGGATGTCATCAGCGAAACGCAATGTTTTTATTTCTTCACCTTGAACTTTAATGCCTTTTTCAAATTTCTCCTTGCTTTCCTTCACAGCTTGCTAAATCTAAGAATTGAATAACATTGGGGAAAGGCTACACTACTACCTCCCATTCATTCCCTTCCATTCATTTTTGTACAAGTTGTAAATAGCCTTACGTTCCCTTATTTTACCCCTGCTGACTTTAGAATTTGAAGGAATGCATTCCAGCCAACATTGTCAAAAGTTACAAAAGCTAGAAATGTAGGTTTGCTTTTTCTTAGCCTATCTACACTACTGGCCATTAAAATTGCTACACCAAGAAGATGATAAACGGGTATTCATTGGACAAATATATTATACTAGAAATGACATGTGATTACATATTCACGCAGTTTGGGTGGATAGATCCTGAGAAATCAGTACCCAGAACAACCACCTCTGGCCGTAATAACGGCCTTGATACCCCTGGGCATTGAGTCAAACAGAGCTTGGATGGCGTTGTAACGTCCCAGCTGCGTCCACCTAATACTCAATAGGCGAAGTTGCCGTTACATTCTATTTTATGCTTAATCATTTAATAATTGTTCCAATGATTTGACGGTATGGGATGCGGACAATTGCTAGGTTGATCCATAACAGTAAACTTTGTTAATTTCCTTTATTATGGAACGACAAATGTTAACAAACTCTTCCCTTTAAACACACTGATTTAATAACCGCGTGCCACTACGATGAATGTCTACAAGTCCAAACTGAAACATTTCAATATACAACTGCAACCGTATGCGATACGACGGAATGGCAAAAACTTTAGCCACCACTAAACGCAGGTTACGAACTCACTGCCGACATGCTACCGCCTCGCTCTGCGGTCGGCGGGAGACTGTCGCACACCGGCCAACAAACAAAGAACATTCCAACCGAAGCATTGTTGCCAGCAGCTCTCGCTGCACATCAATGATAACTATCGTTCGACCAAAAGAGGTTACTAACCTAAAACCCTGTATCCTCACAGCGTGTACAGGCACAGATGCCCATCAGCTTCAACGCGATACCACAGTTCATCAAGAGTAGTGACTGGCGTATTGTGACGAGCCAGTTGCTCGGCCACCATTGACCATACGTTCTCAATTGGTGAGAGATCTGGAGAATGTGCTGGCCAGAGCAGCAGTCGAACATTTTCCGTATCCAGAAAGGCCTGTTCAGGACCTGCAACATGCAGTCGTGCATTATCCTGCTGAAATGTAGGGTTTCGCGGGTATGAATGAAGGTTAGAGCCACGGGTCGTAACACATCTGAAATGTAACGGCCACTGTTCAAAGAGTCGTCGATGCGAACAAGAGGTGACCGAGACGTGTAACCAATGGCACCCCATACCATCACGCCGGGTGATACGCCAGTACGGCGATGACGAATACACGCTTCCAATGTGCATTCACCGCGATGTCGCCAAACATGGATGCGACCATCATGATGCTGTAAACAGAACCTGCATTCATCCGAAATACTGGCGTTTTGCCATTCGTGCATTCGTGCACCCAGGTTCGTCGCATACTCCATCGCAGGCGCTCCTGTCTGTGATGCAGCGTCAAGGGTAACCGCAGCCATGGTCTCCGATCTGATAGTCCATGACGCTGCAAACGTCGCCGAACTGTTCGTGCAGATGGTTGTTGTCCCCATCTGTTGACTCAAGGATCGAGACGTGGCTGCACGATCAGTTACAGCCTTGCGGATAAGATGTCTGTCATGACTGCTAGTGGTACGAAGCCGTTGGGATCCAGCACGGCGTTCCGTATTGCCCTTCTGAACCCACCGATTCCATATTCTGCTAACAGTCATTGGATCGCGAGCAACGCGAGCAGCAATGTCGAGATACGATAAACGGCAATCGTGATAAGCTACAATCCGACCTTTATGAAGTCGGAAACGTGATGGTACACATCTCTCTTCCTTACACGAGGCATCACAACAACGTTTCACTAGGCAACGCCTGTCAACTGCTGTTTGTGTATGAGAAATCGGTTGGAAACTTTCCTCATGTCAGCACGTTGTAGGTGTCGCCACCGGCGCCAACCTTGTGTGAATGCTCTGAAAAGCTTATAATTTGTATATCACAGCATCTTCTTCCTGTCGGTTAAAATTCGTGTCTTAGCACGTCATCTTAGTTGTGTAGCAATTCTAATGGCCAGGAGTGTACGATGATAAGTCGTAAGGTGAGTATTACCTTAAGTGTTCAAACATTTCTGTTAAATCCAAACTGATCATCTCCGAAGTTAGCTTCTAGCTCTTCCATTCTTCCGTAAATATTTCGTGTTATAACGTAGTAAACTGATAGTTCTCTAATTTTCGCCAAATTTAGAAGACGTGAGTTAAAGCAGTCAACAATCGAAGATTGGTTTGAACACCACAGTGATTTACTAGGCATGGTCCAGTTTGGAGACGGTGTGCCAGACCTTCCTGCGACCGAACGGACTTACCCAGCCAGTTATAGGGGGACCTACAGTTCAACATGGATTCCTAGCAACGTTGCTACTCGATATTTTCCACATTAGCAACATTGCCAGTGCTGAAATAAGTGGAAATTGAAAGATAAAAAATATAGGACCCGGCGAGGATCGAACCCACGATCTTTAGGATTCATAGTCTGGCACTCTACCACTCTGCTACCCATATACGATTTGCTAAAATACATTATGAATTTGTAAACAACTAGAAGCTGTAGGGAGGAGGGTGTCAGCAGTAACATGAAGTTCAGAGTAAAAATTGACAGCCTTTCTATCCCTGCGGCCCTCTGGCAGTGCTCGCTGTTGGCCAGGTTTCTGCACCGCTCCTTCGACCAGCAGTGAGTCCTCCTATTTTTCTGGGGTGGGGTGCCGGTCACCGCCCCCGCGGAGAAAAACAAAAAGCGTCGGCCCGCTTGCCAAGAGTCGGCCGTAATGATCCTGGCGTCTGTTTGTCTCTTGGCTCATCCCCTGACCGCAGTGCAGGCTGGAACTCGACCCGAAACCGAAGCTACGTCAGAAGGCCTCCGTGACACTTGTTATGGCGTCGGAGGCCTCGTTAACCGTAAAACTGAGTGCCCTGCACTAGTAACTAATGCAGCAAAGTTACGTTCATCCGCAGTGCAATATGCTCAAGGCTAGCAAATCTTTCTTCCGAATAAACATTCTAATAATCCAGCTCATTTCTTCTCCTTTTCCGCGTTCTACCCTTCTGTTTTTCTTCTTCTAGAGTCTTTCGTATTTGTCCAGCATTGGCGTGAGGTCGGCATGGGTGTGCCGTGGTTCGTTTTAAGCCCATTTTACACGAGCGACTTTGTGGTCAAAATCGAATACCCAAAGTGCATTTGGTGCCTGCGTGTAAATCGGGGACCATCGACTTCGCGAGTGCGTCTATGGCGGCAATGATCTATATATTGTGCGGAGTATGGAGTTCTATATAACCGATAATGTTGCACTCTGCCCATGCGCAAAAACAAAGGAACTTTTGTGCCGTCTGCTAATATCGAAAGTTAATCTATTCTGAAGGAGCTCTTTCCAGCTACTGATCTTCTTTCACCTCTTCTTAAAGTTTATTCAGTTGTTTGTTTCCCTGTCACAATGAAAACTTTAGACCAGGACTTAGTACTCTTTCAACTAGCGTTCCCCTTAAAAAGATACCAAAGATCTGAAAGGAAAATATTTATGTTTTACAGAATAAATATGTAGTATGCATAAATAAAAATATAAATATATAAACGTGTTTTAATGATAATTATTTCAACACTCGAAACGTCCAAATGATTACACAAGAGAAATAATTTTTGATGTTATTTGACACATAACCTAGAGAGTCAATATATCTTTCCTGACTAGGAGTCTTTACATTTTTCCATAATTATAATTAATAGTTATGTCCAGATAATGTTTTACTTCACCCAAGTGTTTCATTTGGAATTTTTTGAATACAAAGTTTTGACTTTTCGTAGTTTCCTACTACTTTTACAGCAAATTAGCAAATTTTCAACAAATACAATTACAAAAATCTTATGATTTACAGTTATTAACACATATAAACAATAATCAAAGTCACTTCTTTTAAAACCTAGACTCCTTAAATATGTATGCAAACAGTCATACTATGCTCGAGGACTTTCCCTCAAACCTTTCAATGCCCTAAGGAACTAAAAAAAACTCTATCTCTTCCATCATCATATCCTAGAGGATGTTTTACATAAATGTACCATTACGAAATGCTGGCTGTACATCCATTTGTTCAGCAATTAGACCTTCTTGACAACAATTTTATAATAAAAGTTGTAATGTTTGCATCATAGCTACTGATGAATAAATACCATCAACAATTTCCTTCTGTTGAAAACCCCTTCCAACCAATCTTGCTTTAAAAGCTCGACCACGTGACCAGTTGTTGTTCCACTGTCGCTGTGGCCGTGCTGCCAGCTACCTCGCTGTATAAGCTGTCCATGACCGCCTCCTCCATGTTGTGCGCCACAAATCGATGCATCCCTACTTATTCCCGGCTGGCGACAATTCCTCTTAAAATACATTGCTTTGCCACATCCGTAACACAACTGCTCCTGGTAGCTCGTATTGCCTACCTTTTCGTCTGAAATGCATTGGATTTGACGCCTTCATTTACATCCTTTACTCTAAAATCTATCATTTGAATTTTATTTTTAAGATATTCCGCTGTCTGACCTGCTTCTTTGAAGACGTCGATCAAATCTCCTATAAGTTCTCAACATGTAGTTTAATTTTTCCTTTTCTTTAACTTTTGCATCTGATAATTTCACTTCATTAAACGTTTTTTTCTTCAAAAAATGCTGAAGAATGTCGTTGCATCACTGTAATCGTTTAGTCTCAGTTTATCCAACTTATTTCTGCAAATAATTTGTAACGCTGTCGATTACCTGGAGTATGATTCGTCGATTTCTTTTATTATCTGGAATGCAGTTGTTTTATCACTCACATATTCAAGTTGTTTGTTAGAGATCGCACCGTACATGTAATTCTTAGCCACCAATTTTTCTTAGTCCCAAGTATCTGTCTTTTCCGCGCTTGTTTTTGCTCTTTTAATCACTATATAACAATTCATCATTTTCAGGAATATTTCCATCTGCTGTTTCTAGTTCCTGTGGTCGTCTCCATCGAATACTGGGATCTTAATGTCCGTCATGTCCAATTGCACCAATTCGTATTTTCACAGAATAACAAACTTATTCGTAGCTGATAACCACAGACCTCGTCTACCATGTTGATATTTATTGGACACACGGAACAAGTCATTGCATATAACTGAGCGTAACAATGAACATAATAACTTAGAATAACAACTGAACAACTGCACATTACAACCGAGAACTGAGACGTATTTGTACGTCACACAGGTGGCGCCAAAAGCAAATTATCGATATAAATGTATTGCTACCAACATTTTTAAATGTTTGGACGACACTTTCTCTATTTTTCATTTCACCTCATAGCCTTTGACAAGAACATCCATAATTTATTTCCGTTTGGTCATTAATAAACTCTATTTTCATTGCTTGTTCCTGCCGAAAAAGTGCCCTTATAACCTCTCTACACGTGCGAAGCTGCAGAGCAGTTTGGTACTAATGTCTGAACAAAGCGACCATTTATCACAGACGACACTCAGTACGGGAAACACACACCAGGGAGCTGCAGTAGACCCACTCGTCTCGCGTAGAGACAGGCTACGGTCGGATGCCCTTCCTGTTGGTTTTACGAAGACTGCTCTGCGGCACTGACTCCTTACTTAGCTTGCATTTATCGCGAATATTTGGCACTAAGAAAGACGTAGTTGACTCCTGTGATTAAGAAAAGGCTAAACAACGAACCCGAAAAATTGTAGTCACGTATCAGTAACATCAGTTTGTTGCAGAATACTTGGTGGTATTCTTAGTTCGAATATAATAAATTTCCTGCAAACGGATAAACTTCTGTCCTTGCGCCAGCCCGGCTTTAGAAAGCATCATTCGTCTGAAATTCACATCTTGAGAGCCTTACATGATGGGCAACAGGCAGACTGCATATTCCTTTATTTTTAAACGGCATTTGACACGGTACCCCACTGTAGATGCTCAAGTATGAGGGCGGCTCATTCTTGTGTAAGAGACTGCTGTACATTGCCGTCGACGGCCAATGTTCAATAGAGACAAGGATATCTGACTGCTCGCGAACGATTCGTTGTTGAGATACTGTACGAACATGCAAGATCACAGAGTTAGACAAAGTTTCTAGTTGGCAACTAGCTCTAAAGGTAAGATGATATAGATGAATAAGAAAAATAACCCAATAATCTTGGAGTATAAGTAGTCTACTGTGCTCCTTGACACAATCACGTCGTTTAAATATCTACGCGTAATGTTGTACCTCGATATTAAATAGAACGAGGATGTAAGGGCAGTTGTGGGAAATTGGGAAATGTTGTTGTCGACTTCAGTTTATTTGGAGAATTTTGAGAAGATGTGGTTCACTTGTGAAGACGATCTTGTACAGAATACTAGTGTGAGCCATTATTGACTAGGATCCACACCTGACCGGACTAAAGAAAAACTTTCTTGGGAGAAATGAGTTATCAAGTTTAATCCAAGGGAGCAAACTCAAGAAAGGGTACTTTTGTCTTGATCCTGGTGAAGCAGTAGCTGCCACTACCAAAACAGTGTGGGTTCCCAGCAACTGGTCCTGGCCATTTTCTGCTCAACATACCACATTCAGTAATATAGTTGCCAGAGTTCCAACGGTTTCTAAGGCTGAGTCATCACAACCAAGTAGCATCGTGCATTACTCTCATGGTAATCTGCAGAAAGATGTTTGAGTACAAAATATAATTCTGCACATTGAAATTGGTCTAGTTATAACAACAACTAATTTTACAGATGTTCTTTTTTCGTGCATTTCAAAAATACATGTTTTAGTTCATTCTTAAGAACAGCGTGCTTTTTTTATATTACCTACCATTTAGGTGGAACTTTAAAACAAATTCCAAACTCTTATGTTGTTTCCTCTATATCTGTTCCATACACTTAAATCCTTTTTACAGATAATATTTTGCTTATAACATATTGTGCACATTCTTTAATAGTATTGCTTCCGAAATGTCTCTTCCGAAATACGATCTGTACTGATCCTGCATTTTTGTAGGCTTTCCGCTTTTTCTTTTCTTGAGCTAGGTTTTTGTGACTAACTGATACTTTCAGAGTAGTCTTTTATTATTAATACAAAAGTATACTTCACGTCTTCCATTGCTGTATGTTATATGACCAGGTTGAGGATAAATTAAAACTGATGTGTATTTTATTATTAGTTGGAGGAAAATTATTCAAAGTCTTTTATAGTATTCTGACCGTGTCGCCTAAATTACTGTTTTAAAATTATTTTCTCATGTTTGTGTTCAACCTAATGCTGGTAAGACTTTACACTTGAAACTGTTCGTAATGTACCTAGCAAAGAAAGTCGTCTCCAGTTAATCAATGTCTTTCAGCAAAGAAAAATGTCAATATGGAAAAATAATGAAGACTTGAAAAGTAGAAGTTCTTTAACAATCATGCATCTCAGCGTCTTCTCGTTGAGAAATGAAGACTCCACCACGACGTACAGGATTCCTGAAATTATCTGTAGTTCAAAAAGCTCGAAAACTTAGTCCCTCGGTTGACTAAGAGTGCAAAGTCTGCATGTGCAAAATTCTTGTGCTTCGGCGAAAGGATCAATTACTGTTTATCTTTGAATAAATTATTAATAGCTTCAGGCTCGTCGCACTCACACACAAGAAAAAAAAAAAAAGCACAGTTCGATGCCCTAAGCTTCCGCATTCGCAAAATGTTCATAAATGTGATGAAATTGAATAAATAACTTTTCAGAAAAGACGTATTACCATTTAGATAAGATCTATTTACAATTCTGTTAACGATACATTACAGTTCCAACCAATCATAATACATTATTTTCAAGGAATAATACAATTTCAAAGAGTAACCTACGAGTATCTCTCTCTCGCCGTCAGTATATCTAAGAATACACATAAATAAAAATTACATTAAAATTGAATATGTAAATTTGTGACAGCTCAATGGATACATAACAGAAACACTAAGCACGAAATACGTAACTCAAGTACACAGCAGACTTCGGCACACATATGTAAACATTAAACAATACCTGAATCAAAGGTACAAAGAACTTTCACCAGGATGAAGGGAAGTCAGTGACCTCTATACTAACTGGATGTATAACTTTGGTGTCTGAACATAGAACTGCAGCATCCCAGCACATTCAGATGTTTTACTCATGATTTTGCATTGTTGAAATGTTGAAATTTGGCAAACGAATTTCCATCGGTTTATACATGACAAATAATTGCTTGATTGCTTCTTGGTTTGTATTTGTGTCAATGAGCGATGTAATAGGATTGTATGGGTACAAAATCAAAAGTATTTTCTTTTAGTATTCTAGTAAGATTTCGTGTAGACCTTGTATAGCATATTAGTGTGAACCATTATTGACTGGGATCCACACCTGACCGGACTAAAGAAAAACTTTCTTGGGAGAAATGTGTTATAAAGTATAATCCAAGGGAGCAAACTCAAGAAAGGGCACTTTCGTCCTGATCCTGATGAAACAGTATCTGCCACTACCAAAACAAAATGGGTTCCACTGGGCCTGATCGCGTAAAGTAAGTAAGTAAGGTTTCATATCACCCATATTTCAATTTGACAAGACACGATCTATGGCTGAAACGTTTAGACAGCTGAAGTTCAGCATTCAGTTAGTATAGACACAGTCTTACACATACAGTCGTGACACTCCCACAGATATTTGTTATACACTGTGACAGCAGTGCTCCAAGCAAATAGTATCGTTTATATTGATTTTAACATGCTTTATACCTTAGGAAACGTATGTAGTGCCATAAAAATAGGTAATAACTTCAAACAACTTACGGGTATGCTGCCGGGTGACGTCGTCGACAACCGCCGATATTTCGGCAGGAGGACACCCTGCCATTCTCAAGGCACAACTACACTTAAGGAAGCAATGTGCAAGCGTATTTAATACCTCGGTTTGCAAAGGGTAAACAAGGAAGATAACACACACAGTACAAGTCACAGCAGAGTCAACACAACCAAAGATGACCAAACATCAAAAATATCGATAGTGACTTAATCAACAGGTGAGGCAGCATTAATTTTTATCCCTCTGTTTTTTGACGAGAGACAGTGCCGGATTCCAAGCAGAATTTAAACAAAAACCACCATCTCTGTTTATAAGGTCGCTTGCTAGTTTAATTTCAACAGCTTCCTTAATAACACTATCCCAATAGGTGGAGGTGCATGCCAGGATCTCCGTGTTGTTGTATTCCATAGGATGACCGGTGTCAAGACAGTGTTCTGCAACAGCGGATTTGTTTGGCTGTTGTAAGGGCGTGTAACGTTTATGTTCAATACACCTGTCTTCCACAGTCCTGATTGTCTGACCAATATATGACATGCCACAACTGCAAGGAATACGATATACACCTGCCTTACGCCTTCCTAAGGTGCACAAACAGAACATTCCTCTGAGGCCTATAGTGTCTGACATTGGTGCTCCGATATATCGTGTAGCTAAACATCTTGCTAGTTTGTTGAGTCCAATGGTGGGCAGTTGTGAACAACACATTAAGAACTCAGCGGATTTCTTACGTCGATTGCAGGGATTGCGTTTGAATGACTGTGATATTTTAGTGAGTTTTGATGTTGTGTCTCTCTTCACTCGCGTTCCTCAGTCAGATTCGTTGCAGCTAATTGAGGTTAAGTTTGGTGTCGAGTTAACAAATCTTTTTCGACATGTGCTGACTTCCACTTACTTTTTATTCAATGGTCAGTACTATGAACAAACTGATGGAGTTGCAATGGGAAGCCCGTTGTCACCTATTGTGGCCAATTTGTTTATGGAGGATTTTGAGGAACGTGCTTTAGCGTCAGCGACTCTGAAACCTCCGTGTTTTCTCAGATATGTAGACGACACTTTTGTCATTTGGCCTCATGGTAGTGAGAATTTAAATGGTTTTTTTGGAACACCTAAATTCAATCCACCCGAATATTCAGTTCACAATGGAGGTGAAACAGAATGGCTGTCTTCCTTTCCTTGATGTGTTGGTCAGAAGGAAGGTTGATGGTACATTGGGACATTCTGTTTATAGGAAGCCTACTCACACAGATTTGTATCTGCGAGCTGATAGTTGTCACCATCCAGCTCAGCGTGAAGGAGTACTTCGTACCTTGGTTCACAGGGCACATGTCATATCAGACCCTGAAAGTTTGTCAGCTGAGTTGTCCCATCTCGAGGAGACCTTTCGTCAGAATGATTATAGTGAGACACAGATAAAACGTGCATTGCGCTATCAGCCTTCTGTGCAACGGGTGAGTGACGATAGTAATGAAGTGGCACCTAAATCTATGGCCTTTTTGCCTTACGCAGGAAGTATTTCCAACAAGATTGGTCGTATTTTGCGGAAATATGGTGTGAAATGTGTTTTTCGACCACCTTCTAAGATAAAGGCCCTGTTGGGGCCCGGAAAGGATGATCTTTGTTTGCGTAAGGCAGGTGAGTATCGTATTCCTTGCAGTTGTGGCATGTCATATATTGGTCAGACAATTAGGACTGTGGAAGACAGGTGGATTGAACATAAACGTTACACGCGCTTACAACAGCCAAACAAATCCGCTGTTGCAGAACACTGTCTTGACACCGGTCATCCTATGGAATACAACAACACGGAGATCCTGGCATGCACCTCCACCTATTGGGATAGTGTTATTAAGGAAGCTGTTGAAATTAAACTAGCAAGCGACCTTATAAACAGAGATGATGGTTTTTGTTTAAATTCTGCTTGGAATCCGGCACTGTCTCTCGTCAAACCGCAGAGGGATAAAATTAATGCTGCCTCACCTGTTGATTAAGTCACTATCGATATTTTTGATGTTTGGTCATCTTTGGTTGTGTTGACTCTGCTGTGACTTGTACTGTATGTGTTATCTTCCTTGTTTACCCTTTGCAAACCGAGGTATTAAATACGCTTGCACATTGCTTCCTAAGTGCAGTTGTGCCTTGAGAATGGCAGGGTGTCCTCCTGCCGAAATATCGGCGGTTGTCGACGACGTCACCCGGCAGCATACCCGTAAGTTGTTTGAACATTCATTACGCCGGGAAAAGTTGAAGTTTCAGGAAATAACTTATAAACATCTCCACATTTGTCTTTCTTTAGTTTCCTAAGATCCCTGACAAGGTACGAAACGGTACATTACAGTACAGTTTATTTACAATTATCTTCTAACCGACAGACTTCCACCGAAGAATTTCATTTACTACAAAAAATTAAAAAATGGCTAGGAAACACCAGAAGACTTGCCCTTTGGCAGAAAGACGTCGCATTTCTACGTAAGTTTCCTTCACTACAATTCCAGTAAAATCGGTGAGATGAAACGTAGGAATCGTATATGGAATGCGATAACTATAGTATTTACCATACCAAATCAGGCATTACAGCTGTAGCTGAAGGAAAAACGCCCTAGACGTGGCAGGAAAAGGGCAAAACGATCAAACTGTTTTCCAACAAACAAGAACACTATTACACAATCGTTGCTACAGCTGAACAACAAACAGCAAGAATTTTCAAAACATTGGCTTATTAAGCAAAAGTAATTACACTCTAAAGAATCTCCGCCTTTAAGAAAGAAGAGTGAGGTATAAAAATTTGCGTACCATTAGACTCCGTACCGATTTGGTACGCATCACAAAATTACCTGTAATAGTAACAACAGACATGAATAGAAATTTTTGTTTCTCTTATGTTTATTTTCTACTTACATTGAACGGAATAAACTGCAAGTATACACATATTCGTAAGTATTCGTTCATGACGAAGTTGCACTTTATACCACTGAATCAGTTAAATTCGGCTGCTTTCACATTAATTTCCGCATTACGTATGTCTCTTGGTATTTTACTAATGCTTGTAACGCAAAAATTATACTATTTCGTTAATTAGGTACAAAAATAATTATAAACAAATACCATTCCTTCGGCAGCTTGCCGACCGCTAGGAGCGCTAGTGTCGCAGCAACTGTCCGTTGGTAACAACTTTCACAGCAGTGAGTGTCGTGACTGTATGTGTTAGACTGTGATAGAGATCATTGGGAGAAGTAGTGAGAATGTACTCCCTGATCAAAGAAGATGCTTGGATTTTTTTATTTATACGAAACAGAGATCTTAATCAAAGTATGTTCTTTTGCTCTGAGAATGAACTATGGAAAATATTCTTATTTTTATTCGTACGGCCCATTGGTGTCCAGACCTCTTTTCTACAGATCTTGCTAATAGCCAGAATTATTGTTAGGGAGAGCTCGGTGCGAAGAAAGAGAAACCAATAGCATTTCAGCACAGCGAGAACAAGTATTCTAACCTCCTTGAGCGAGAACGTATAGCATTGCAGAACACCGTACTGGTGTAACCTGGACTCGTTGCAGCATACGCCGTTCTTCATTCTGGCACAATTATGTTATTTTGTATTATTCGTGATAGGTTGCAGAGAGCCATTTCAAAGCGATAGTTCACTGTCAGTGTATTACAAGGATATGTCCCCTATCATTACGCAGCAACAAGAAGACCCTATAAGAAATTCAATGATAAGTACTAACAACACCAATCGTGTGTGTTGTGTACTAGATAGCGTACAGCCTCCAGTACTTCCTTTAGTTTTTTCAATAAATTTTTATTTAAAAATACTCTAGGAATTTCATATGAATGTAAGGCAACTACGATTCGCAATGTTCTACATTATTTATACTTCCGTGTGATAAGAAAATGGAGGATGATATCCTTGTCACAAATATTTCGCTATTTATTTCCCACTGTATGGGAATTTCACTGTGTTCACTTAGTCAGGAGCCGAAAGGGACAACTTCACGAGCAGCAGAGCTATTAATATTCTTCCTTATCACGTATTTGGCTGTATGTTTTCAAAATGTAGCGATTTCCGAGAGTGTTATCAGAGTGGTATTGCAGAAACGGCTGGCAAACCTCACCATGTCATTTTTACTTACGTGCTCTCTGAACTCTATAATCATACTATTCACAAAACTAAGAGTGTATATTATCTGGATGATAAAAGAAGGCCGGCCGCGGTGGCCGAGGGGCCTGAGGCGCTCCAGTCACGGTCTGCACGGCCACTACGGTCGGGGGTTCGAATTCCCCCTCGGGCATGGATATTTGTGCCGTCCTTAGTTGTAGGTAGTTCATAAGTAGTTTGTAAGTTTATAGACTGATGACCCCGTAGTTAAGTCCCTTAAGCTTAACAAACATTTGAACATTTTGAACTGGAGCGCCTCAATCCCCTCGTCCTCTGCGGCCGGCCCATAACCTACACAAACATTTCAACATTTTTGATAAAATAAGTAAATATGATCTTCAGATAGAGGCCTATATTAAAAATTCTAATCGGAGACAAAAAGGAGCACGGCAAATTATTCAAGCTTAAGAGTATACAATACACTTACAGTTGATGTTACATCAGCCACTGGGGATATGGCTAATTCGAAAAGCAACTAAAACATTATTTTCTGGATAGCTTTTCTTTGCAGGAAATTTTCGATAATCTGTAATAATTCGTGTAATATATATTTAATTTCAAGCTTTACTATAAGACTTGACGATGTAACACTCTCACTGTTATATCACCTGTTGACTCTATACTTTTTCTAAGAATCAGAACGTAGGCTTGATGGCAAAATTTTACTTACTGTAGCGGCGTCGTAGTGTTCCGATATTGGCAACGACCATTGCATGCCCAGTGAAAATCCCAATCACATCAGAATGAGCGGACTAATCTTTTGTGCTGGACGTGAAGTGAACAATAAATACTGTTCCTGCTCTATGAATGACAGATTCTTGTATGTACCCTTGTCCGGTAACTAAATTAATTATCCTCGCAAGGCGAACATTTCGTTGCCAACATTAACACACTAAGCAGTTGCTGCCATAACTCTTTTCATGCATATGTTTACAAACAATTTCGACAGTAAGCCACATGACATTTACATATGATTATTATTGCATTAACCTAGCTGCGGAGCACGTCGCTGCTCGCCGTCGGAGGTCCTCCCTCGGCCATGTTGTCCTTAGTATAAGTTAGTTTAAGTAGTTTGTAAGCCTAGGGACTGATGACCAACGTAGTTTTATAGATTTACAAACCTTCGAACACAATATTGCAATAATCTGACACGTTGTACATCCTAGCGATACACTCGTGCCAAAGACCCAAGGGCCTCGAAAATAAATGGATAAAATTAATCTGGTCGGGTAGAGAAATATGAAAGCATAAATTTCCTTGGAAGGAGCAATAAAATTCACATTCTTCTCCCTGACTACACACTCGGAAATCGTCACATATCCGGAAAGAGACAAATATAAGGAAGGACATGAATTTTACTTCTATACGTTTCACTCGCCGCTATTTCAGCTTACGTTCCTGCCTGAGCATATACTCAGAACTGGCCATATACTGTGAAATAAGCAGCAAAATATTTCGGGCAAGTGCGTGTTTTTATTTCATCAGTTTTTATTTCATCCTTTGTTCTGTAATCAAACGGGGATGTAAATAATATGGATGATCGATGTTAAACAAATATCGATTTTAGTGGTAAAATATCGATGTTTGTACATCATGTTACTTTCTCTTAAACATAGAAATATCGATGGTATAAAAAGAATAACGGACCGTACAACAGGAAAAAAGTCTACAGGGGTTATTTTAACCGGTCCTGTAACATTTCCTTTCCTCTTCCATGTTGCCATGGATGACGCACAACAGATTGTGTTTGTATGTTGTTGTTGTTATTGGGGCTTTAGGGCGCTCAACATCGTGGTCATCATCGCCCATACTAGAAAGAGATGGGTGTAATACCGCTAAATGGTGCAGGAGACAGGCAAGGGAAGAGACAATACGAAAGGACGAACGCTCTTCCTCCTACATCATATGCATAATAGAGAAAGGTACAGTGGCACTAATAAGACACTAGACAAAACAGACAAATGGGCGACAAGGCTAAAAAGACGGTGGGCTAAACATATAGGGATGGACCGAACGGTCCTATCTTCCCCTATCTATATTTTAGAACCGTCGACCTAAGATCTTTGGTAGGAGGTCGGCCAAAACACAAAATCGTAAAACGCGTGCCACTGTCATATCACTATGACCTAAAATGGAGCGGATGTCATCCGACAAACTGGCTTGTTCCCGCGCGGCATCATAGGAAACACAAGTTGTTAAAATATGCTGAACGGTTATCAGCACAGCACAAGTAGGGGGCTCCTTGCCACAAAGAAAGAATCTATGCGTCAGGGGGCAGTGTCCTATTCGAAGTCTTGTTAAGCAGACTTCAGCACACCTGACAGGCTGCATGGATGTACGACAGGGCCTAACTGTGTCTTATTGACCGCAACTTATTATCCACGACGGCCAACCATTCTTGGTCCCAGAGGCGCATGACAGAGCTCCTAAGAAATGACAGCGAGGCACGGAGAGGGAGAGGACAATCAGCTACGTTCGGAAGCCGACAGGCCTCCTTGGCCGCGGTATCGGCCAACTCGTTTCCACGGATACCCACATGGCCAGGTACCCAGCAGAAGGAAACTACCTTTCCTTGCCGTTGCAACTTCAAAAGGATATCTTGGATATTCTGGTCGGTCTTATCTGCTGGGTACAGATGCTGAATGGTCTGCAGAGAACCGAGTGAAGCGGAGCAAAGCAGAAAGGTAGACCCAGTATGACGTTTCATATGCTCCACTGCTTTCAAAACAGCATAAAGTTCTGCGTCAAATACCGCGAACTGGCAAGGCAGACGGCATCTGAGGATTCTGGTAGGGAACACTACAGAGCACCCAACCGTATCCCCCTGTTTCGACCCATCTGTATAAATAACATTAAATGAATGATGGCTATTTAAAATGGCACGAAACTTGTCCTTAAAAACATAATCTGGAGTGAACGGTTTGTTACACTCAGTCAAGTCTAAAATGAGGTTGGGCTTCACTAACAGCCAGTGTGGCGCTTTGCACCAACCCTGACGCTGTATGTTGATCGGAGGCACACCGAGATCTAGTATATGCTGCTGCCCTCTGATACCAACTGGTTTCGACCCTCGTTGTCGTGCGTTGTAGAGTCGCTTCAAGGGGGCCGGGATGTCAATAGTCACAGAAAAAGCCGGAGACGACGGAAACGACCGGAGCTTTAAGGCGTGTTTAGCAATAAAGAAACGCCGCCGAACGTATAGTGGCGGCTCTCCTGCCTCGGCGCACAGGCTAGGTATAGGGCTTGTCCTATAGGCTCCCGTAGCCAATCTGATACCCTCGTGATGCACAGAATCCAACATCTTCAGAGACGTTGGGGATGCCGAGCCATAGACCACACAACCGTAGTCGAGACGGGAGCGCACGAAACTCTTATAAAATTGCAGCAACCAATATCTGTCTGTACCCCATTTTTTCCGTTCAATCACTTCATGATGTCCAGTGCTTTCAGGGCTTTTATCTTGAGCTCCTTCAGGTGGGGCAGCCAAGTAAGTTTGTCATCAAATAAGAGACCCAGGAAGCACACCGTCTCCTGAAAATGTAAAACAGTATCCCGCAACAGTAGTTGCGGGGGGGGGGGGGGGGTAAAAGTTAACGACCACGATTAAAATCAACGCATACGGTTTTCTCAGGGGAGAAGTTAAAACCTGTTCGAGCAGACCAGTCTTCTAGTCTTTTAAGTGTCAACTGTAACTGGCGTGAGGCACATGCGGGACTAGAAGAAGAGCAAAAAACAGCAAAGTCATCCACATACAAAGAGCATTGCACAGGATTCCTTACAGCAGACGTTATACCGTTGATCGCGATTGCGAACAAAGTGACACTTAAAACACTCCCCTGCGGAATTCCGTGAATCTGAGGAAATTTATCGGAAAAAGCATTCCTGACTCTGTATCTAAAGCAACGGTCAGCAAGGAAGGGACGCAGAAAAGTGAAAAGTGGGAAGGCGTCCCCGAAAATCCCCATTCATGAAACTGACTTATGATAGTGTGTCGAAAAAGATTGATATTAGGTGCTGCTTTCGGAGGAACGCCTCCTGTATAGCCGCTTCCAGGTAGGTGAGGTTATCAAGAGTGGACCGATACCTGCGAAACCCACATTGGAAGCGACTAAGGAGGTTCCGAGATTCGAGAGTCCAAACAAGTCTCGAGTTGATCATGCGTTCCAGCGTCTTACCGACACAGCTGGTTAAAGCGACACTACGATAGCTATCAGGGAGCGTGCGGTCCTTCCCCGGTTTAAGAATGGGTATCATTATGGATTGCCTCCAGGGTATGGGATATACCCCTTCTGTCCATAACTGATTAAAAAAATTAAGAACAGTCTTAGACTCTGAATTAAGATGCCATAGCATGCCACAGTGTATCGAGTCGGGCCCCGGGGCCGTATCGCGAGCAGAAGCTAATGCCGTGTCCAGCTCCCACATAGAAAATAAAGCGTTATAAGCCTGATCATTAGAAGAGGCGAAATCAATGCGTCTCCTATCCTGAACCGCGCGGTAGGCGTGGAAACCTGGAAATGGACTCGGGGAAGATGTTATAAAAGTGCTTTGCCATCGTCTGAGCAATCTCGACTGGTTCAACTTTAAGGATTCCATAGTCCTTTATGGCAGCCAACAGGCAAGAACTCCTTTTCCCAGATATTTTCCGTACGGAATCCCATACTGCAGTGGCGGAAGTGGAACGATTAATGGACTTCAGAAACTCGTACCATGAACGCTTTTTACTCTCCTGCAATATTCATCGGGCTCTTGCCCTCGCTTGCCGAAAGGCTGCAAGATTCTCTGCCGATAGAGAGCGCTTGAATCTACGCAGCGCTGAGCGCCGGTCGCGTATGGCGCGCCGGAACTCATCGTTCCACCAGGAAACGGGTGACCTACTACTGTGACCTGACGATTTAGGAATAGATGCGTCTGCAGCTGAGTGTATCACAACTGTTATGTGATCCACCCAGTCATGAATATTGTCCCGATGCTCAAGAACAGCTATTCGGCTATAAAGAACCCAATCTGCCTCACTGAGCAACCACTTGGTTGGGTAACTCTCAGCTGGCAATCGCTGTAGAAGGTGAACAGTGATAGGAAAGTGGTCACTGGAGTGAAGGTCGTCTGCTACCTCCCATTGGACAGAATCTGCAAGAACATGAGAACAGACTGTCGGGTCAATGGCTGAAAAGAGCCCTGTTGCTGCACAAAAATGTGTCATCGCACCCGTATTCATGAGACAGGAAGAGCCTGAACGGAGTACCCGTTCGACCACTCGGCCCCTGGGACAAGTAGACACACTACCCAAAAGAGTGTTATGGGCGTTGAAATCTCCCAGGAGCAAAAACGGCCGGGGAAGTTGATCGACTAGTGCCAAAAAGGCATCTCCGTCCAACGGCCCATGTGGCAGGAGATACAGAGAGCAAAGCGTTAACTGAAACGACACAAAATGCACTGCGACAGCAACTGCTTGTAGGTTGGTAGTAAGGCGAAGAGTGAAGTGTGTCTTTGACAAACACCGCCACTCCCCCCTGAGCCCTGTCGCCACTGAGGTCATCAGTACGATATAAGTGATAGCCCTGGAAAACAGGGCGATCAGAGTCCTTAAAATGTGTTTCCTGGAGGCACAGACACACAGGCCCGGCCCGTGTGAGGACTTTTAATTCATGTAGATGGATTCTGAAGCCATTTAAATTCCACTGCAGTATGTCCATTACGTTTTAATAAGGACTGGCTTTACCGATACTTTACTCCTTGTTGGGGAGCCTGGAGTCCCTGGCGGTGGGCCAAGGGGACTTGGTGGATCCCCGAGAAGGACCACCTCCATTTCAAGATGATCAGCAGCAGCCGTCGCCGCTGACTTACCTGCTGGATGTTTCGTCGCCAAATCATCAGCAACAGTAGCAGCGGCAACAGTGGCTGCTGCTTTGTTTGCTGGCTGTTTTGGTACTAACTCTTTTGCAGCGGTGGAGACCGCTGATTTTATTGCTGGCTGGTGAAGTTCCACTTCGCCAGATTTAGCATTTGACCTTGAGGCACGTTTGGCTTTGCTGGTCGATAAACCTACAAGTTCTTCTTGCGGTGCACTGGTCAGTGCTGAGGGAACAGTTGTTGTTGGGGGTAACGGCAGGGCCGCAACACTCTGAGATCTTTGGGTGGCTGAGTCCCTGGCAGGCGCAGGGGTAGCTGGATCTGGCTGCTGGCATGTGCAACAACAGTAACAGGTGTTGGTAGCAGCGGTTGCTACTTCTGTCTGAGTTGACACGCTAATCTTGGCCGCCTGCTGTTTCACCACTGAAGCAAATGTAACGAATGACGGAGGTTGCGTAGCTTTAAACTGCTTCTTTGCCTCGGCATAAGGCACACGACGCGTTACTTTTATTTCCTGAATTTTTTTTCTCGTCCTTGTAGGTGGGGCAATCTCTACTCCAAACCGGATGTGAGTTGGAGCAATTAACACATACCGGTGGAGAGGTGCAGTCCACACCTCTCTCCTGGGCTGACTGACCACAGTTCCCACACGTAGCACGACCGTTGCACGCAACCGTAGTGTGACCAAGCCGTTGGCACTTGAAGCACCGCAAGGGGTTTGGATAAAAGGGACGAACCTTTAGACGTAAAACTCCAGCCTAAATATGACTGGGCAGGACCTGCGAATTAAACGTTAAGATGAAGGTAGAAGTCTTCTCAAGATGTCCATTCACTCCCTTCGTAACAGTTTGCACTTCCGTAACTCCTTCACTAGCCCATTCCTGTTGGAGAACACTGACATCTTCATTCACGAAATCTTCACACGGTACGACCCCTCGACAAGAATTTAAGGTTTTACGCAGCTCTGCAATAACTGGATATTCACCCAGAGATTTTGCTTGAAGAAGTTTCTGTACTTGACCAGAGGTCGCAGTTTCGATCAGCAGCGTACCAGTACGAAGCCTCTTTATGGACTTCAAACCACTCGTAATCCCATCAATAGCCTTCTGAATGTAGAATGGGGACACCTTCGCAAAGGAACCCTCCACATTTTTACACGTTTGTGCCCTGTTCGTCTGACTAAATCTAAGTGTTTGAGGAGCACGCTCAGGAGAGCTGCCCTCACGACTTCGCTTGTTTGGATGGGAGGGAATGCTCACCGGTGGCCCATCCGATCCTCCAGGAGCATCAGAAAACTATTGAAGTGACTCCATGGGTGTCCCACGAGTAGCTAGGGAAACATTGTCGACCCAGGCAGAGCCCCGCATGCCTGGGCAAGCCTCATACGTCTGAGGTGCGGCAGATTCCTCAGAGGTCGCCCGCTTACGACTGTTCTGCCTCAACAGCCATGCATCCTCTCGGCGCGAACCTCACCTTAGGATTTCGGTTTTTTTTTTTTAGAGAGGTTTTACCATCTTCGCGACCCAGGCGGTAAAGCCAAGAGCCCCGGTCTCCGGACAACCGACATTACACCACTGCGCCACGTGGTGGTCGTTGAAGCCTACCCGGAGGTTACGGTGACAGAGGACTGTTGGCGCATATCAGCTGGGGAGCTCGGGGACCCCGGGTTCGCCAAGCCCGTACTCAACAACTGAATGTTGAAAGCTTTCGGTATATGCTGTCAGTCAGTAAACTATACATTTTATCATGGTAGTCTTCACGAGTCATTAAAACAGTGTCATTTCCTTTGTCAGCTGGAAGAACTACTGTCTCGTTATCCTGGCGAAGTTTACGTAGTGCATCCCTCTCTGCCACAGAAATATTACTTCTTTGAGGGCGAGCCTTCATTACAGCACGGCAGGTTTCACGTCTTCTTCCAGCTGACAAAGGAAATGCCACTGTTTTAATGACTCGTGAAGACTACCATGATAAAATGTATAGTTTACTAACTGACAGCACATACCGAAAGCTTACCAAAGACCCCACAAACCAGGTAGTGAGGAAGACTATATCACTTCTGAACGCCTCCACCTTGCCTCCAGAAGTTGTGAGAAGATTAAAACCAAGTGGTGCGGTTCCTCCAAGACTCAATGGACTTCCAAAGATCCACAAAAAGGATGTCCCATTGCGTCCTATAGTGAGCAACATTGGCTCTCCTAACTATGATTGTGCCAAAAATTTAGCGTCGTTATTAAGGCCATTGGTGGGAAAATGTGCTCATCACATACGTAACTCCGCTGACTTCATTGCCAAACTAAAATCTTTGAAATTGGACATCTCTGACTTCTTAGTCAGTTTTGATGTAGTGTCCTTATTTACCAATGTTCCTCTTTCAGACTTATTATCTCTTATTGGCAAGAACTTTGACAAAGAGATTTCAGCTTTGATTAAACACGTCATGACCTCGACATATTTTTTATTCAATAACGAGTTCTTTGAACAAACTGACGGTGTCGCCATGGGTAGTCCCTTGTCCCCCTTGGTGGCTAATATATTTATGGAGGACTTCGAGGAAAAGGTGCTGGAATCTGCCAGATTGAAGCCCACAGTGTTCTGGAGGTATGTTGATGACACATTTGTTGTGTGGCCTCACGGTGAAGACAAGTTACAAGAATTTTTAAACCACCTGAATTCCATCGATAACCAAATCCACTTTACAATGGAAGTCGAAAAAGATGGATGCCTTCCATTTCTGGATGTGATGGTACGACGTAAAGATGATGGCACCTTGGGACATTCAGTATATAGAAAACTGACGCATACTGATTTATACGTACATGCAAATAGCTGCCATCATCCACCCCAGACGATGAGTGTTCTTAGAACACTGGTCCATAGAGCACACGTCATTGCTGATGAGAGCAGTCTGCAGGACGAGCTTCTACACCTGAAGAGAGTCTTTGAAGCAAACGGGTACTCTCCGCAACAGATACATAAGGCACTACGTACGAAGCCAACGGTACGTGCAAAGAATACGGAAGATGATGCAAAAAAGTTTTAAATCTATGGCTTTTCTGCCATATGTTGGGAGCCTGTCGTCGAAAATCGGACGGATTATGAACAAACACGATGTTAAAGTAATTTTTCGACCCCCACCAAAGACAGCAGCACTTTCGGGTTCTAACAAGGATGATTTGGAGCTCCGGAAGGCAGGGGTTTACAAGATCCCATGTGAATGTGGCCTTTAGTACATAGGACAGACGACACGTACAGTGCAGGAAAGATGCACGTAACACCAGAGATATACCCGTCTTTTACAACCAAATAAATCGGCAGTTGCAGAGAGAGCACTGTCTTGATACTGGACACTCCATGACGTACGAAAACGTCAAAATTTAGGCTTCCACTTCATCTTTCTGGGACTCTGTAGTGAAAGAAGCAATAGAAATTCGCTTGGGGACGAATTTAATTAACAGGGACAGTGGCTTCAGTTTAGATGTCAACATCTATTTATTTCTAATATCGATGATCCCTAGTAAATAACATGGAATGTTGCAGAACATACCTGCATTATATCAACAAGAAAGCGACGGAACGCGTTCAAAGCTGCCGCATAGAGGAAAAGGTTCCACCAGCATGCAATTGTGTTGGTTGTCGCTGTCCTACAATGCTGTTGGTTACTGTCAAAGAGGTATATAAACAACACAGAGAGGCTAGAGGCAAACCACAGAGCTCTGGGTGGCAGCACTAAGCAACATCGGGCGCCATATTATAGAACGTCAGTTTGAAGCAGCAGCGTAAGCAGACACTTCTGTTTCTAATCTAAAGTGTAAGCGCTATTATTAGTGGTAAATCAAGCCCACTGTATGTTCGCCGTACTATTGCAGCGACCGCAGTGATAAAACTGTTGGAATATCATACATAAAGAAAGAGATATGTAATTATATAGATCGTTGCGTATCAGCGTGTATTTGTCTATAAATATTCATTATACTTTTGCATTTACCAAGTTTCAAAATTATATTTACTTCACGACCATCAAAAAGCTAGGCTGAGGATGTATGTATTTCGTGTGTTTTAATGTAATGACAGTTGTTTATATAGTGCACAAAAGCGTATTAACCATTGGGTAAGTAGCCTAGGTATATGAACTGTAATTAAAGTATTCTTTATACAGATTTCCTTTGCAAAACAAGGAGTTCCTAACCCAATGGGTAACCAGTATGAGGCGTGATAAGTGGCAGCCTACAAAGTATAGTTACATATGCTCTTGTCGTGTTGAAGAAAAGTTATGGATGCTACCACCGATCGAAAGCAGCTACTTGCTAATGCCGTTTCAACACTATCTTCGTTTCCTGAGCACCTACAAAAACCAAAAGCTGTAAGGAGAGTACCAATGAAACGTCAAATTGTGGAGAGCTTGATAAATACGCAATGTACTTCAAAGCATGAAACATCATTTGAACCACAGGCAGAATAAAGGTAGTTAAAGATTTTAAAGAGATTCGCCTGTATTTATAGGGAAGATATGTCGGCAAATACAAACGATTATTGACATTATAGTAACGTCAAATAATGCAGCAGTTCGACGATTGTAAACATTACACTTAGGACGCAGTAGTAAACGAGAAATGTTGCTCGTAGTGGGAATTACTTTCCGAAATGCGTCGCCCAGAAATTAAGGACAAATCGAGACTGGCAATGATGAATATAAAACCTATGATTCAGCGTTATCAGACGCCCAGTATCACCTGGCGTGACATTGACGTCCTCAAAGATGGCGGCAACGTTTCCAATTGGCTTCAACCATAGACTAAATATAGCATAGACTGCGCATGTCCCTATCTGTACTGTGTTGTGGTTTGAAACCAACATCTAACATTGCCCCTAGTCACCTGACTGAGTTTTCGTCATTAGGTTTGTTTAAGCAGCTACCTTTTACCAGATTTCCATAAACTGAGCATGCGCAGAGCTGTTATCGAGGTACTGCAACAGCTCTGCGCATGCTCAGTTTACTGGAATCTGGTAGCCACTTAAACGAACCTCTTATCAGCAACAGTTTTTCTAGTTTTCAGCTGAAGTCAAGTATTGATTTTAACAATAAAACGACTTTTGTACGCTTATTACACATGTGGTACTGAAGGTAATATAGTTTTTGGACAATTTTAATGCTATGATCGTTTTTATATGTGACGTGTTGACACTTATTCAATTCTTTTTACACTAAATAGAATTACAGATTGTGTTTGTGCTGCATTATTTTTTATTTATTTTACTGGAGAACGTAATTATCGACGGGAGGACAATGCTAACTGCTCTGACTAAATTTATATTTCAATAAGTAAGTCATTTCTAGTTAAGATATGTTTTTAATAGCTGTGTACACAGCTCTATTTGAATACAGAACACTCAGTATAGCTATAAAACTAGTTTTGTTGTGTTTGCACATCACTTATTCTGATGTAGTACTTTGCAAGGTTTACATATTGGCATCTGCAGAAGTCGTAAAATACAAACGCTTGTAATGTGTAAAAAAATTCTGATATTATGGATATAAACCGTTTTTAGTTCCTATAAAAGCATAACACATATTGTTGAGAAAACGTAAGAAACTGATGCTGTTTGTAAAACTGATATTTCGCTTTCTACTCCCATGGCGGTTGTAAAGTAAGAGACTCGCAGAGCAACAAAAACAACTGACTTAATAAGAGCAAGTTATTTGTACGTTTCATTTAGGCACAAGTAAAAACTATAACCATCGCATTAACATTAAAATTGCTGAGAAATAGCGTTAACTGTACTGCTAAAAGCGTTATAAGGATATGATTAGACGTTTTGTTGTTAAAGTCAAAGCCACATTTCAGTTATAAATGGGAAAAACTACATCTGTCAGCTCCACTTCACATTTCTCGTTATGACGAAAACGGCTTGTTGCCCCGAGTCACGTGACTTAGATGTTGGTTTCAGTGTAATGACGTCACGCGCAGTCTATATTATCTATGGTCTATGGCTTCAACTATGGCGGCGCTGTGGCCAGACTATGTTGTTTACATAGGTCTTTGGTCACTGTCACTTGGCAGCGATCCCTCCCCAGCGTCGAGTGCAGGCGGCGGCAGGTGGCGCCGCCAGCGGCTATCTGTGAACTAACCGTGTGGTGGGGAGCGCTGAGTCAGCAGCAGGCGGCGGCGGCAGGCGGCTGGCCGCTTATCTTCCGCGGCACGGCACACGCACAGGCATACGGCCGCCTCCTCGCACACAAAATGTCGCCGTCCAAACACAACGCCCGGCTCTTTTCATCGTAGCTTCGGCAAACTGCGTTCCGCAGAACTTTAAGAGTTCCGCAAAAGACTCGCAGGCAGTGTTGCCAGACGTAAGGAATTTCCCCTACACGACGTAGATACTTTTAAGCAGTGGCGTAACTATGGAGGGGGGATGAGGGGGATAGAAGCCCTCCCAGAAGCCAGAAAAAAAAGAAAGAAAGAAAAAAGAAAAGAAATCGTATAACAGCAATTTGATAAAGGTAAAGATTGAAAACTTGGGGTGTTTTACCACAATCTTTCATTGGATGGGAGTGAATTAGTTTCTTCAGCAGGAGTGGTCTGTCTGGAAACTGACTAAAATTTTGCTCGTCAAGCAGATCTATGCCCCCGCCCCCCCAAAGCCAAGTCCCAGTTACGCTACTGCTTTTAAGCATTATAATCATGTACAGGGCCGGCGGAAGGGGAAAATATCACCCGGGCAAAGAATCAGTATGGCGCCCCCCTACAACCCATTGGTATTACTGACTTTAAATTTGCTATGCTACCTTACACATAGCTGATTGTAAAGAATAACTTCATGAACTATATAACTATTACTATAAGAATCAATTATCGAACTGAGGAAGATCTTAACATTTGTCAGTTAAATACACAGAGTAAGTTTTGGTTAACGATATACAAAACAATTATTTACACATCCTGATGCAAGGCTGATCCCAATATTTAATGGGAAAGGTGATGTGCAGGACTGCAGTAACTATAGAGGTATTAAACTGATAGCCCACACAATGAACATTTCGGAAAGAGTTACAGAGGCGAGAGTACGCAAGGAGACTGTGATATGTGAAGAACAGTCCTGGTAGCTGACGGAAAGTAAACTGCTATGGAATCAAGCAAAGGGCAGCTCGCTCAGGTAACAAAGGAAAGCCTATCACAGTCCGACAACGCCTTTCCGTTTGCCGGCAGAAATTTGTGGGTGGTGTTCTGATAAGCGTGGCTAACAATTTCAGCGCCAAACACGCCATTTCCCTCTTTCTCTCTGGACGAGTAAGAAGCACCCATCCCATTTTCATAAATAAATAAATAAATAAATGACAGTGTGTGTCATTCTAGGTCAGTCAATGCGTGGAATAAAACAGAACAAGAATACACTTAATGACACATCGCGATATGTAACAAACTTTTGTTACATACCGAAACCGCAGTATAAGTGTGTGATGACATCATAAGACTTGTAAATAGCTTCACAGCTTCAGAAAAATCCGAGTACGCACATCAACAACACATCACTATAAACTAATTATTAGTGCAGTTCATTATTGTAACAAAGAACGACGATTCTATTGATGCACAGATAAATACATAACCAAATAATCTTCAACATTTTAGACATTTATTTGCAAATTCCGAAGTCTGTTGCTCTTGGACTATCATTCGGTAACCACGTGATCAGACAAGTCATAACAAACATGAATACAAGAAAAACAGCTGCATGAACATCAAAAATTCAGACGGAAAACTAGTACTAAGCAAAGACGGGAAAGCTGAACTGTGGAAGGAATATATAGAGACCTGTACAAAGGAAATAAACTTGAAGGCAGTATTCTAGAAATGGAAGACGAAGTGGAGGAAGATAAAGATAGGAGATACGACACTGAGAGGAGAATTTGACAGAGCGCTGAAGGATTTGAGTCGAAACAAGGCAACTGGAGTAGATGATATTCCGTCTGAACTTCTGATATCGTTAGGAGAACCACTAATTAAAAATTGTTCCACTTTGTATGCAAGATGTATGAGACAGGGGAAATACCCTCCGAATTCTAGAAAATTCCAAAGAAAGCATCAGTTTAATAAGTCATGGTTGCAAAATACTGACACGAATTATTTACAGACGAATGGAAAAATGTAATCACATGTCAGATCCGACCACGGGGAAGATCAGTTTGGATTTACGAGAAATATAGGAACACAGGAGGCAATAATCACATTATGGCTTATAAGATAGGCTAAGAAAAGGCAAACCTACGTTTTCAGCGCTTGTAGATTTGGAGAAAGTTTTTGACAATGTCGACTGGAATACACTCTTTCAAATTCATAAGGTAGCATGGTTAAAATATAGGGAGCGAAGAGTTACATTCAACCTACACAAAAACCAGACAGCAGTTATTAGAGTCAAAGGGCAAGAAAGGGAAGCAGAGGTTGGGAAGGGAGTGAGAAAGGGTTGTAGCCTTTCCCCAATGTTGTTCAATCTGTATATTGAGCAAGCAGTGAAGGAATGCAAGGAGAAATTTGGAGAGGGAATTAAAGTTCAGGGAGAAGAAATAAAAACTTTGCGGCTTGCAGATACATAGTAATTTTGTCAAAGACTGCAAAGGATCTGGAAGAGCAATTGAATGGAATGGACAGTGTCTTGAAAGGAAGATATAATATTAACATTAATAAGAGTAAAACGAGGGTAATGTAATGTAATGTCTGAAAATCAGGCGATGCTGAAGGAATTAGAATAGGTAATGAGACAAAATAAGTAGTGGATGAGTTTTGTTATTTGCGTAGCAAAATAATTTCTGGTGGCGGAAGTAGAGAAAAATGACTATGGGAAGAAACACGTTTCTAAAGAAGCTTCACTTGTTAACATCCAATATTAATTTAAATGTTAGTAAGTCCTTTCTGAAAGCATTTGTCTGGAGTGTAGCATTGTATGGGAGTGAAATGTGGACGATAAGGAGTTCAGACAAAAAGATGATAGAAGCTTTTGAAATGTGGTGCTACAGAGGAATGATGAAAATTAGATGGATAGATCACATAACTAATGAGAAGGTGCTTTACCGAATTTGGGGAGTAAAAGAGTTTGTGGCATATCTTGACTAAGAGAAGGGATAGATTGGTAGGACACATTCTGAGACATCAAGGAATTGTCAAATTAGCATTTGAAGGATGTGTTTGGGGTAAAAATCGTAGAGGGTGACCGAGGGACGAATACAGTAAGCAGATTCAAAAGGATGTAGGGTGCCGAACTTTTTCTCAGACGAAGAGACTTGCACAGGACAGGGTAGCATCTAACCAGTCTGCGGATTGAAGACCACAACAATAACAACCATGACAGGCTTACAGTGGCAGAAGTCTGTCTCCAAATCAAAATATACTGAAAAGAGTTTGAAATAAAAAACCAGTTTAGTTCGAGCAAATTTTAAAATTCGTAAGGTGACCAGTTTCGATCCCTCATTGGGTCATCGCCAGGCCGTTTGTCTCATGTTGGTGTCGAGACGATGAGTGGGATACATGTGCGTGGAGACAGATTGTTTGGAAAGCGCCTGAGAAAGTGATGTGCGTCGTAAAGGAGTGCGCATTCAAGACAATAGTGCAACCATTGTAGAATTATGTCGCAATTTTACAGTCATTATTAAAGAAGGAAGGAAGAAGGGATCTGGTTTAATGTCGACGCCGCGGTCATTAGAGACGGGAGTACATGCTCAGATTGATTTTTGTTAAACTGACGAAAGATGTCAGCCGTGCCCTTAGAATGGAACCATCCCGGTATTTCCCTGGAGTGATTTGGAGAAATCACGGGAAACCCTGAACAGAATGGCCGGAGGCGGATTTGAACCACCATCCTCCCGAATGCGAGGCCAGTGCGTTACCACTGCGACATTACCTGGTGGAGATGACAACAGACATGGAAAGAAACCAGAGCAGCTCTCTTAAGATTGATACCTGTGGGAATAGAACTTACTAAAGTAAATAATCAAATAAAAAGGTAAGTTAAAGCAGTCAACAATCAAAAAATTGGTTTGAACACCACAGTGCTTTACTTGGCTTGGTCCTGTTTGGAGGTGGTATGCCGTTGCCTTCGTCCGACCTTCGAACTGACTTACCCAGCTAGTTATAGGGGGACCTACAGTTTAATTTGGATTGCGAACCACGGTGCTACTCGATATTTTTCACATCAACAACACTGGCAGAGGTGAAAGAAGTAGAAAGTGACAGATAAAAATCCTAGGACCTGGCGGAAAACGAACCCGCAACCTTTGAATTTCTAGTCTGGGAAACAAACATACATTCGCTATTATTTGGTGACAAATGAAAATTTGTGCTGGATCTGGGCTCAAACCCGGGTCTTTCGCTTTTCACGAGAGTTCACCTTAACCATTCGGCCACCCGAACACGCTTCCCGGCCAAATCGAAACTTTCATTTGTCACACTTGCTTCAACAAAGTAAACAGTTGATACGTTGGGGATATTGATGTGGGAACTCTAAAGGAGGACGACGTAGTTATCGCCAAACTCTGTTGCGTAGATTTAGAGATTTTGTAATGCACGACTACTGTGCAATCATTCTGCCACCGCGAAGGTATACGTCGCACAGGAATCACAAGAGTAAGATAACAGACCATAGGATGCTGACAGAGGTACCATGATTATTTCTTCGGTCAATACAGGAATGTAGCACAGATTGAGCTACAAAATTGCTTTAATGCTGTGAAACATTTTCGAAAAATTTGCATTCTGAGATGTCAAGTAAAAATTATCATACGAGGGGCGTTCAAATGAAAATGTACGAAACAAACCGGATGAAATTTGAACATGCCACTTTGGGATAAGGTAGTGCGACATCTAGGTACGCGACGTCGCCACCTCCCCCTATAAAATTAAAGGCTGTGCGCTCAGATGGTCACAGTCTATTTCGACCTCAGAGGTCCGATACTCATCAAATTTCTCGAGCACGGAAAAACCATTAACTGCGACGTGTGCGGTGAGACATTCCGTAGCCTACGCGAGTCCATTAAGCGAAAACGGCCTGGGCTGTTCGGGGAGGGCGTGAATCTGCTCCATGATATCGCGCGGCTACAGAGGCACACTAAGTGTGCTGGCCCTACGGCACGGAGTTGTCGCCCTGTGACTTCCATCTGTTTGGTCCGGTAAAACATCATCTCAAAGGGAAGCGCTTCAACTCGGACTACGAACTGGTTCACACAGAGGACTTGCTGTTATCACAGACTCAGGAATTCTTAGAAAACGGAATCCTCCGGCTTGTTAAACAGCGGGATAATTGTACTCAGGACTCTGGTGATTACGTTTGAATAAAGACTTCAATTATATCCATAGTGTCGTTTCGTACATTTTCATTTGAACACCCTCGCAATATGGAGAAGTATCTTCATGCTCAGTGGCGTAGTGCAGATAGTACTCGGACTACAAAACTAAATTTGTTAGGTGGTGCTGGTTCGAGTCTTGATTTGTGCAAATGCTTTTTTTCTCACATTCGTGTTTCCTGGTAGGTTCAAAGACTTTCTTATTAAATTGGCAAAAGTATTCTGTTTAATACAGAATGTGTCTCACACAATAGGAGAACTGACAGTAGTGTTCGCATAGAAACGAGTTCGTCTTTTTGACTATCTTGCGTGCCAAGTGCTATATGAGGTGTGCATGGAAAGGCCTACCGCAACATTTGAAAGTGTCAAGAGCAAACCAAAGACCAATGGACACCGTGGTACTGGAGAAACTGGCAACTCGGATACTGAAACTCAATGCACGTGATACTATGAAAACTGCTGAGAAGCTGTGTACTCGAGGTTTCATTAGCTACCCTCGAACTGAAACAAACATTTTCCCACGAGAGATGAATTTACGAAATATTGCCGAACAACACACAGAGAATCTGCTGGCCGTGATCTTCAAGATGGGCCAAACCCTCGAGATGGAAAGAAATCAGACCAGGCCCATCCTCCATTCACCCAACAAAATAGAGCAACTCACTCACAGGGAATGAACAAAGACTGTACGAGTTTATTGTTCGTCACTTCCTCGCATGTTGCTCCAAGGATGCAGAGGGCCTGGAAACTATAGTGGACATTGATATTGCAGAAGAAAAGTTTGTAGCACAGATTATAAGTGCTCGTCCTCTGAGGAGTGAGTGTGTTCAAAATGTTCAAATGTTTGTTAAGATTAAGGGACTTAACTGCGGGGTCATCAGTTCCTAAACATACAAACATACAAACTACCTTATAGTAAAGGCAGCACAAACACCCATGCCCGAGGGGGATTCGAACCCCCGACTGTGACTTACGCGCCGCAGACCATTCGGCCACTGCGGCCACCCTGAATTTATTCGATTACTTTTATGAACAGGAGAGTTTGCGCCATACGTAGAGTGAAATATGCACTTTCTTGTTTAAAGAATTGTATTTTACATGTTCTAAAGATTCTACTAGTAAATATTAATAGTCATCGAGGAATAATTACCTTTGAGTTTTAATAAAGGCGAGAGTGAAGCGATAAGGTTTGTCTTAATTCTTTTTTTTTTTTTTTTTTTTTTTTTTTTTTTTTTTTTTTTTTTGCTGTATTTATTGTACTGTCGGTTCCTATACTGGTACAGCGGGCGGGCGGTCAGCAGCCTACAGATGCCGCTCTTCAGGCATCTGACGATATAACTGGACACAGCGCAAAGTTGTTTTTGGAGGAGAAGATAAACTGGAGTATTTATACAGTAGCATCTGTAGACAGGTGACAGAAAACAGTATGGTGCATATGGCGATTACATGATGAAACACAGAAGTACTAGGACGGTTAAAACGTAAAGGTGTCGTCTGTGGGTTGGACAGTTGCAGTATTTCACAAAATAAACGCGAGTAAAGGCCAGACACCAGTCGATGCGCTGAACACAAAATCAACACTGAATGGCGAAGCGATGAACACACACGATGAGAAGCTACACTGTATGAGGTGGATGAGCGGTGGGAGAGGTGGGGAGAAGGGGGGAGGGGGACACAAAAGGGGGGGGCATAGATAGTACAGAGACGGGAGGAGAAACCGAAGAGAAGGGTAGGTCGGGAGGATTATGAGGAGCATAGGAGAAGGGGGAGGGAAAGGAACGAAAGGGGAGTAAGGGAGTTCTGGGTGGATGAGGCAGGGAGGATGGGAGGGGAAGGTATCAAAGTTGATAAATGTCGAGACGGAGGGAATCATACGGGAAGGGGAGGAGTCAGAAATTGGCACGGGACAGGCTGCAAAGGGAGGAGGCGTGGAGGGTACGCGGTGATGGAGGCGCGGCAGCTGGACAGGGTTGAATACAAGTGGTAGAATGCTGGGATTGGGTGCGTCTAACTTGCGGGAGATATATCGGAGGTGTTCAGGTGTAGAACTATTCTAATTTTACACTAATGGCCATTAAAATTGCTACACCAAGAAGAATTGCAGATGATAAACGGGACAAATTGAACGCTTATATTATACTATATCTGTCATGTGATTACATTTTCACGTAATTTGGGTGCATAGATCCTGAGAAATCAGTACCCAGAACAACCTCTGGTCGTAATAACGGCCTTCATACGCCTGGGCATTGAGTGAAAAAGAGCTTGGATGGCGTGTACAGGTACAGATGTCCATGAAGCTTCAAAACGATACCATAGTTCAACAAGAGTAGTGACTGGCGTATTGTGACGTGCTAATTGCTCGGCCACCGTTGCCAGACGATTTCAATTGGTGAGAGATCTGGAGAAAGTGCTGGCCAGGGCAGCAGTCGAACATTTTCCGTATTCAGAAAGGCCCGTACAGGACATGCAACATGCGATCGTGCATTATCCTGCAGACATTTAGGGCTTCGCAGGAATCGAATGAAGGGTAGAGCCACGGCTCGTAACACATCTGAAACGTAACGGCTACTATTCAAAGTGCCGTCGATGCGAACAAGAGGTGACCGAGACGTGTAATCAATGGCACCCCATACCATTACGCCGGGTGTTACGCGCGTATGGCGATGACGAATCACGCTTCCAATGTGCGTTCACCGCAATGTTGCCAAACACGGATGGACCATCATTACACTGTAAACAGAACCTGGATTCATCCGAAAACATGACGTTTTGCCATTCGTGCACCCAGATTTGTCGTTGCGTACACCATTGCAGGCGCTCCTGTCTGTGATGCAGAGTCAAGGGTAACCGCAGCCATGGTCTCCGAGCTGATAGTCCATGCTGCTGCAAACGTCGAACTGTTCTTGCAGATGGTTGTTGTCTTCCAAACGTCGCTTCCTGTTGACTCAGGGATCGAGACGTGGCTGCACGATCCGTTACAGCCATGCGGATAAGATCTTGTCATCTCGACTGCTAGTGATACGAGGCCGTTGGAATCCAGCACGGCGTTCCGTATTGCCCTCCTGAACCCACCGAATCCATATTCTGCTAACAGTCATTGGATTGCGACCAACGCAAGCAGCGATGTTGAGACACGACAAATTTTCACGGGACAACGCCGGTCAACTGTTGTTTGTGAATGAGAAATCGGTTGAAAACTTTCCTCGTGTCAGCATGTTGTAGGTGTAGCCACCGGCGCCAACCTTTTGTGAATGTTCTGAAAAGCTTATTATTTGCATATCACAGCATCTTCTTCCTGTCGGTTAAATTTCGCGTCTGTAGCACGTCATCTTCGTGGTGTAGCAATTTTAATGGCCAGGAGTGTATATCGCACAACTTGTCACGTAGCTTTCATAAGTCGCTGCTCTTACTGATTAAACATTCAGCTATCGTTAAAGCCTTATGTTCATAGATGTTGTTATTCGTGGTCCAACCGACCGCCATCCTCAGGTATGTGAACTGTTCGCCAACCCCTCGGAACCTGAAGCATTGGTGAACAGCTCACACACATGAGGATGGCGGCCGGTTCCACCTCCGAAATATTGTTTAAGATGACGTCCTGATCCGGCAGAAATCCCTAGAAGAATATTAGATGATGTCACGCTGGGAAAGCCTACGTAGTGACAATTGAAGTTCGTTACATAGATGTATATCTTATACAGCATATCACAACAGTGAAAATGTGCGTTTTAATAGGTGTAGCTGGGAGTTTACTCCGCCCATTTCGTAAAAATTGTGTTTCCAGAACGTGATGCTGCCCCACATGAGTCGCCGGCGCGCGTAAACACCTCAAGACGCACGTCTGGTTCGTACAAGCCTCGCAGTGTCTGTGCGTTGTAGACTTGCGCATAATAGTTCGCGATCGGGAGAGCTCACTTTAGTTCGCGGCGCTCCAGCGAACTAGTTCATTCTTTTAGTTCGTCCGCTCCCAGTGACGGCTGAGCGGCGTGGTCTGCGCATGCAGGTAGAGGGAAGAGTTCCCCAAAAAAAAATGTTCAAATGTTTGTAAATCTATCGGACCAAACTGCGTGGTCATCAGTCCGTAGCTTACAAACTACTTAAACCTAGGTAAACTAACCTAACGACAAACACGCACACCCATGCCCCAGGGAGGACTCGAACCTCCACGGCGAGCAACCGCGCGCTCCGCAACGAGACGCTTTAAACCGCTCGGCTACTCCACCGCGGCAAGAGTTCCCCCACCGCTGCTTCATGCACTTGCTGCGTGAGCCGCTAACGATATCACGCAAACCAAAAGAAACGGTTTGTGGATAATTTCTCGCGTTTAAGTTTAGAGTTATCTCTATAACTTCGCATTCTGCAGAGGCAGAATACTTTAAGAGAGAAATTTTGTAGCACTGGACTATTTAATCTAGTAGGCAGACGCTCACCTCGAAATGGTTCTCATCAGCAGAAGGCAAACACGTGATTTTTAATTCTGCTGCGCGCCCTCTCGCTATTGACCGTCGGTCTTCGGAACAGAATTCAACAAAAGAAGCGAGATACGTTTGGCATAATAGTTCGCGACCGGTAACGCATGTTTTAGTTCGCGACCAATCGCGTATAATTTAGTTCGTGACCGATCGCGCATATTTTAGTTCGCGACCGGTGTCGCTCTTTTTAGTTCGTCCGCTGTTTTTGGCTTTTGATACCGCTACTAAAAGAGCTCTTTCTTTTGTTATTACAGCTTTTTTATATAATGATCAGTGTTGCCCAAGCGTGTGCTATTACCCGTATTTTTGGGCAATTAGACATCAAATACTTAAGCAAATAAACCTGGCATTCGTAAACGGTAGAATAAAAATAGCTCTTCAGTAAGGCTATAAAGTTTTATTAACTTTAGGAAATAAGGCGAAAAAAGAATGCAGTGCATCACATTTACAAAGCGAGGAATGTTCGTGGACTATTTCATTCGGAATTTCAAATACGAAAACAGACTATGAAGATCACCGGCCAAATTCTTCGAAAGTACAAAGACGAGTACAGCTACTTTCGACTAAGTTCTCAATGAGGCTTTGTGCAGAAACCATCAACAACTGAATAAATTCGAAATGTCTTATTGGAAGACGAGAGTAAATCATTTAGTCAGTGTACCTATTTGAGGAGACGGCGTAGCGTAGGGTTAGCGATGTGGACTATCAAGTGTAATACAAGTGATTTTTGCGGTCGCGGGTTCGCTTCCCGTTCCATCTTATATTTTAATTTCTTTCACCTGTTATTTGCGCAAAGTTTTACTTATTACCTTTAGAGAGCACCACAAATTATTTTTTTTTTTTTTAAGTTTTTACCCCTAGTTTATCTTCATTGCAAACACACTATCAACTGTACACCTATCAAACACATTAAATTCCTACTGAAACATTATACCTGACATTTTACTCAGAAACGCAATTTACACGCATCTCGTTTCCCTCTCAGGAGTAACTTTGTTATTGCCGATACACCAAACACACAAAGCACACAAATGCGCGTAATTCTTCACATCACGCCCATCGTGGTGTAAATTAAACTATCACTCAGAATAAAAATACAGAAGACTGATATATTCTAAACAATTTAAAAATTTAACTTCAGTCGTCTATAAAAGCCAAAAGAAAATTTATGGGCTAGTTATCCAAAGCAAAATACTTCATTATATGTGGAAGGAGAATTCTTTTTCTGTTATTTCACAAACATGTTCCGTTTCATAAATTACAGGGATTATTCGCTCGCAGAATTCTTGCGACAACCTTCATAACTTCTAAAAGCAGTCAATTCTCAACGAAACTCGATACTTTTTAGCGCGTGCGACAGCGACCAGATTCAAACAGGCTTGAATCTCAAACGCCGCTGGTTGTAGCGCGCGACACGCAGCGACACCGTCTCTAATGACCACGCTGTCGACGGGACGTTAAACCCTAAGATTCCTTCCTCCTTCCTTCCGTGCAGCGACAGGCAGCGCCACAGTCGGCGCTCACGCAGGACACCCCGGTAGCAGTACATGTGGCCGTCTTTTGTCGCGTGAAGCTGACGCGCGCTGTCGCTAGAACGTGTAGCCCACGCAGCAGTGGCGGCTACTCCTTGAGGACTCTGGGGCGGCGCCCTCCCAAAAATATCCAACACGGAATACGTACCAATCGTTAATCACAAATCTAATTGAATAATTTTCGTGTAGCAGCAGCCCGTGTAAGTGAATGACCAATGTTTTTAGTCTAGGTAGTCTGCCAGCCAGGCTCACCGAATGTTTTCAGAATGGACTGACTGTCGGACTCTACGCGATCCGTCCGCGCCTTGTAAAGGCTGGCAACGGGCGCCGGAGTGAGTGGGGGTAGTGGGGGTTGGGCGGGGGTAGTGTGCTGAACCGGGCCGCTTAGTACGGCGTCCGCGCCAAGAGCGCCAAATACAAAGGCGCACCGGCACCGGTCAGGCAGTTTCTAACAGGTGCCCTGCGTGTGAAGGTGCGTGTTATTCCCTAACTGTTTTTCTAGTTCCCTATTTAGAATGAATAATATAAATAGCGTTAACTACATTTTAACATTTGGTAGTGAAAAATTGACTTTTGAAGGAAAGTTGGAATTAAAAAGTTTAGGATCACGCGAGACCTAATTTGAACAGTGTACAGACACAAAATGCGTGCAAAAGCAAAAGTAGTTTCACTAGGAAATTTAATCCTGCTTTATATAAACACACCAATATATAAGCATACCAATGGTATTACTACATTTGTTGGTGACAGTCTTCTAATTTTAGTAACATATGTTTGTCGCTGACGAAGCATTTGTGTTCTCTGAACACTTACTTATATAGTTACACACACAACGAATTTACTTCTTACTTTATATTATTTTAAGGTACAGTTTTGGGTCTGTTGTGAAATCTAATATAATGGAGTTAAAAGGTTTTCATTGCCTGAAGAAAATATTAAAAACGACATATTTGTGCGTAAATTTGTTCGTATTTTGGTATAGGAGGAAAAAGTCGTGTTAGATGAAGGGTTAAATTACGTAACTAGCTAATAAAATTAATGCTATATTCTGCCAATAAATGTTCTGAAGGGACAAAATGTCGTGTACAATTGAAGACACATGCCGCCCCTCCTAATAAACAGCCCACCAGCCGCCACTGCCACGCAGGCCGTGGCCTAAGAGGCGACGGATGTGCGAACTAGTTCGCGTAGTTCGCTTGTGGGAGCGCTGTTTCGAACCTGTTGGTTCGCGAACTAGACAAGACTGCGTTGAGCCGCAGCGTCCCGATGCCTGGGTCGGTGCGCCGGCGCGACGCGGCGGCCTCAGGTAGACCAGGGCTTTTTGCGGCCGTGATGACGACACGCCGCGTATGGCCCATAAAACGCGCCCGCGGCCCACGGCCGCCCTCTCGCCAAATGAAATGCTGCGCGCCCGACAAACTTAATTACGGTTTTGTTCATAGCCGGCCACAAAAAAGACCGCAGCCGCCGCCTCTCAAACCTACAGCCGGCGATGGCTTTGTTTGCCGGAATGTTGATTAGTCACCGACTCCCCACCTGCTGGGCCACCGATGCCTTCCGAGCCATTCTCCCGTTGCAGAGGTGTGTGTCAGGCCTGGCCACTCATAGAGTTCTGTGACTCTACCGAGTGCCGGACACTACTACCTTCTCCACATCTACATCACCCAAACCTTCAGATGTACCTCAGATTGGTACCAAACGTTGTATATCGATAGAGAATAAACCAAAACTTTTATACAGGGTGTTACAAAAAGGTACGGCCAAACTTTCAGTAAACATTCCTCACACACAATGAAAGAAAATATCTTATGTGGACATGTGTCCGGAAACGCTTAATTTCCATGTTAGAGCTCATTTTATTACTTCTCTTCAAATCGCATTAATCATGGAATGGAAACACACAGCAACAGAACGTACCAGCGTGACTTCAAACACTTTGTTACATGAAATGTTCAAAATGTCCTCCGTTAGGGAGGATGCATGCATCCACCCTCCGTCGTATGTAATCCCCGATGCGCTGATGCAGCCCTGGAGAATGGCGTATTGTATCACAGCCGTCCACAATACGAGCACGAAGAGTCTCTACATTTGGTACCGGGGTTGCGTAGACAAGAGCTTTCAAATGCCCCCATACATGAAAGTAAATAGGGTTGAGGTCAGGAGAGTGTGGAGGCCATGGAATTGGTCCGCCTCTACAAATCCATCGGTCACCGAATCTGTTGTTTAGAAGCGTACGAACACGTCGACTGAAATGTGCAGGAGCTCCATCGTGCATGAACCACATGTTGTGTCGTATTTGCAAAAGCACAGGTAGAGTATCCCGTATGTAATCATGATAGCGTGCTCCAGTGAACGTAGGTGGAAGAACATGAGGCCCAATCAAGACTGGATTAAGCTCAATCGCCATACCAGATGAAAGGCCATGATTTATAATTGGGGACTCACGGACAGCCCAAGTTGTGATTGTGGAGCACCTGAACAGACGCTGGACCACATCATAAGAGTGTGCCCAGGAAGAAAATATGGTGGCTCTGCTGAGGACTTTATAGAAGCCACAACTCAGGCTATGAAGTGGATTCAAGATCTGGACATTGATGTGTAGCCAAAAGCTTGTCTCATATGACATACGTCGTAATTCCAAGTGTTCTGTCATAATTATATCATTGATCAGTCACATTTACTCAAAATGAGCTCTTGTACAATCTTTTACTGATATTTGTATATATATTCTTGTTCTTTGTTTAATTATATTTTTATATGTGCTGTTGTCATATGCCACACGAAAAATAAATAAATAAGTAAAGACATCACCAACAATTCCTGCCCAAACGTTCACAGAAAATCTGTGTTGATGACGTGATTGCACAATTGCGTGCGGATTCTCGTCAGCCCACACAAGTTGATTGCGAAAATTTACAATTTACATTTAAAAAGAAATACTAAAATGAGCTCTAACATGGAAATTAAGCGTTTCCGGACACATGTCCACGTAACATATTTTCTTTCTTTGTGGGTGAGGAATGTTTCCTGAAAGTTTGTCCGTACCTTTTTGTAACACCCTGTATAATTCGTGCTATGTGCTGCCATTCAGGAGAACGTGCGTAAACGGGAAATAATATGTAACACCTGTAACTTCGGATATACTCGTCAGCTTTGACGTGGTATCCCTCTTTACACGGGTACCACTGGAAGAGTCCTTGAGTTTAATTAGTGAAAAACTAGATGAAGAGGTGGTGAAGCTCTGTCGTCATGTACTGACGTCCACGTACTTTTCTTTTGGTGGCAAGTTCTTTGAGCAAAAGGACGGAGTGGCTATGGGCAGCCCTTTATCACCCATAGTCGCCAATTTATTTATGGAGGACTTCGAGACAGGGCACTGAGAACTTCAGCGTTGCAACCAAAGTGCTTTTGGAGATACGTTGACGACACCTTTTTCATCTGGCCTCATGGACATGATAAGCTCAATCGATTTTTGGATCATTTTAACTGCCTTCACCCAAACATCAAATTTACTATGGAGGTCGAAAGTGACGGTAAACTTCCCTTTTTGGATGTAATGGTTTACAAAAAAGATGATGGTACCCTAGGACATAGTGTTCACCGAAAGCCGACACATACTGACAGGTATTTGCTTGCTAGTAGTTGCCATCCACCATACCAACGCAACGGCGTCCTTAGAACTCTGGTACGCAGAGCATATGCCATTTCAGATGCAGACAGTTTACCATCGGAACTTGAACATCTGACGACTGTTTTTACGGAAAATTGCTACTCTGAAAAACAGATTCGCCGTGCTATGCAGTTGGGACCATCTCCAAAAGTGCTGGAAGAGGAGTATAGGGCTCTAGCCTACATTCCTTACGCCGGAGCCGTTTCTTTTAAAATTGGAAGACAATTAAAAATTTGTAACATAAAGACTGTTTTCCGTGCGCCGTCCAAGATTAGGGCATTGCTCGGCCCCGCCAAAGATGATCTAGGACTCAAGAAACCCTGTGTTTATAAAATACAGTGTGAGTGTGGCGGTAGCAGAACACTGTTTAACGCAAGGATACAAGATGATATATGATGAAACCCGCATAGTAACCAATACCTCCGGTTTCTGGAGCAGTGTTTACAGAGAAGCCATTGAAATCAGGGTGACGGACAATCTAATAAATAAATCTTAGTAGAACATAGAATCCATTACTAAATAATATCAAATTGCATTGTTCGACCCGGATTCCAGCACCTGGGATTGATTAATGTAAATGCGATATATCGATGTGGCCTGTTCCACTAGGGGCGGCGTCACCAGTCCTGTCTAGGAGGCAGCAACTGTGACGGCCGGCGCATGCGCCGTGCATGCGACCGACGCCTATATAGGACGCGGTACTTCGATCTTGCTCCAGTATTCAGCCACAGAATAGGGAGCATACAGAAGGGAAAGCTGGGGGCGGCGCCTTTGATCTGTATGTTACCAAGCGTTGCGCTCGACGCCATATTGAAAAGCAGTAAACCCGGAACTATAGCCACTTAGTACTTTAGCTGGAAATGGACTTTTTACGAACTGCAGCTAATCTCACCGACTTTTACGAAAAGAAAAAGCTTTTCATTATGCTCTTATCTATTTTGCGCTCTCTTCTTGCACCTAATTGTGATCCAAGGGAAAAAAGTAGGCCTAAATTTTAATACAACTACGAAAATGTACAGAGGAATCGATGATCGTTTTATTTGGTGCTTATCTCTAGAAAAATTCCAAATAACGCGAAGTTATATGTGGGAAATTAGTTATAAACAAGAAAGTGACTTTACAACTGCCAGGTTTTATTTGACACGAATAAATTCGCACAAAATATTGTGTCAGACTTAGCAGTACAACGTGATTGCACAGAACTAATGACGTCTGGGCATATATAAAAGTTGTATTTGCTTTAGGAGTATCATTAATTTACTGATCGGAGAAGGGCATATAGAGGAATCTGTCAACCACAGAGCAGGAACAGCATAAATAATTATTCCCCTTAATCTATTTGTTTGAGTATACGAAGAGCATTCATTGCCAACATTAGCACACTACGCCTCCAATGCCGTAAGTAAAATTTTATCTGCCTACTTACACACTATTCTTTGTCATTCATTTTATATTACTCCCTGCAACGTTAGACTTATAAAATGTAAATGTAGTTCAACATTTCGATGCTGTTCAACTGCTGCAGCAACAGAAGCAGCGAGAGTTATCGTCAAGAGAAGAAGCAAGGCTACTTTTAATAATTACGCACATACTACTCTGATTCGAAACTGGTAACAATTAACTTTCACTACACATGTAGCGACGTTCACTTACTGCTCAGCATCTTTTGGGAAGGTGAAGAAACTTATATCCTTATTTGTATTCGAATTATTGCGGCAATTAGGTGCTGAACATCATTGGCCGCCTTTTCTTTTATTGCTGCTCATAATAAAAACGGAACAGCTCCAGTTCTTTCTTTTCACTGTACCAAATACTTGTTTACTTTTATGCGATTCAGGCAGTTAAAATACACCATTAACAAACAAAGACGGCGCATTACCACGCCACAGAGTAGGGAGTGATCACGCGTTTACTGCTTTTCAAGAAGGCCGATTCCGCGCATGCGCACAAAATTTTGGACGACAGACTGCAGCGGGAGTTTCCTTTCTGTATTCTCCTTATTCTGTGATTCAGCGGGACTCAGCAGCAGCAGTTTCCTGAAGATGGCGGACAGCTGTACCGTCGAAATATTGAATCAGTTCGATTTTATTATCCGGCAGAAAACCCGCTGAGACTTCGAAAAAGATATGTAACACCTGTCCTACGGAGCACAGGAAAAGCGAACTGTAGGGGTCTCCCACGCTGAACTCCCGCGGGGTAGTTGATAGAGCGAAGGTTTGTTGTTACGAGAGTCCTCGGTTTAAACCCAGATGCGCGATATATAAATATTTTTTTACTTGCTAATTGTTCTACGTCGACAAACGTACACCGAGTCTTACATGGGAAGTAAGTTAATTTATTCACCTACTTAGAAAGTAAAATTACACCGGATGGCAGAAGTTCAGCAGACATAAAAAGCAGAATTGCGCAAGCTAAACTAGCCTTCAACAATAAACGGATGCTTCTTACTTCAAGAAATATAAAAGAAGACAACAAAAAAGCATTTATGAAATGCTATGTGTGGAGTGTGGCATTATATGGCTCCGAAACTTTGACACTCGGCGTTTGCGACAAGGGAAGACTAGAAACATTTGAATTGTGGTGTTGGAGGATGCAGAAAATCCCTTGGACGGCTAAGATGACAAACGAAGAAGTTCTTAGAAGAATCGGCGAAAAAAGAGCACTTGTGAAAACGATAATGAAGAGAAGAGACAAGTTAATAGGTCATCTGTATAGGCACAATGAGTTTATAGTCAATGTGATGGAAGGAATGGTAGAAGGAAAACGAGGCAGAGGAAGACCAAGATTGCAGTACTTGAAACAGATTCAAAGAGATGTAGGAGTGAAATCATATCAGGAAATGAGGAGGCTATCCGACAACAGAGAAGTGTGGAAGAGAAGAATTGCTGCCAACCAATCTTCGGACTGAGACCGAGAGAGAGAGATGGTGGCCAATTCCAATATTGTAGTATGTTTATCTTAACGTGGACAGGTAATGACAATAACACATTCTATCATTTGAAAATATAATTGGTACGGATCTTGATATTGGGCCTGAAATGTAAAAGTAAAATGACAGTTCGGATTTCATGTAATCGACAGTTTGCTTCCGCTTCGTTTTATTTGAAAGTAGCAAACCTGTAGAGTATATTCGTAGAAGAAAGAAACAATTGCACCATACGTGCGGAAGTATTAAAGTAATAATAATAATAATAATAATAGTAATAGTAATAAATGACTGCTAGACAGGCGGCACCGCCATTCAGCGGAAGTGCGTGTTGTGGCTAGAGTGCCGTGTGTTTGTCCACACCATCAAGTTGGGCTGACGTTGCTGTCCAGTCCGCACGCTACTGCTACTGCTGCAACTGACAGTGATGTTTTGTGAAAATAACTCGAGGAACGTTATAGATATTCTCTTTTAACAATTTTCAACTTACTGCAGTTAAAAAAATAGTGTTACTACCGTAACCTAAAGTGGGCCAAAAAGGCTGTAGGCGGGACTTGAAACCACGACTCTCTGTTCGATGAACTAACGCTCTACCAACTAGCCCACGGTGATAAGTTCTCACACTTTCGCTTTTCCTCTACTCCGTAGGTTAGGTGTTACTTATTATTATAGTTTACGCAAGTTCACCTGGACGGCAGCACATAGCACGAATTATATAGACATTTTGGCTGATACTCTATCGATAAAGAACGTTTGGTACCGATCTGAGTGACATCTGAAGGTTTGGGTGTAAGCTCGGCAATCCTGTGGTGGGCATGTACGTGTTGGCCAACGTCACTTTCCCCTTTTCCTGTTCCATTCGCGGACGTGTGGACTCTTTGTAACAGGAAGTCATACTACTACCTTTGTGGCAACGAATACTTTCGCGCCGGCCGCGGTGGCCGAGGTGACTGAGGCGCTCCAGTCACGGTCAGCACGGCCACTACGGTCGGGGGTTCGAATCCCCCTTCGGGCGTGGATATTTGTGCCGTCCTAGTTTGTAAGTAGTTTGTAAGTTTAGGGACTGATGACCCAGTAGTTAAGTCCTATAAGCTTAACAAACATTTGAACATTTGGAATACTTTCGCAAGTCTACAATTAAATTAGATCTCCCAGTGCCTGCCAACGGGTTTAGCTGAACCTCTCTATGACGCTTTCTCGTCAACTAACCCTTGTGTCCACAATCAAAAAAATCATACTTTATTCTATAACCAGGTTACCTGGGTAACCCAAATAATTTATTGCCGTACAGTCACGGTTGGCAACACGTAGCCCTAAGTATATACGCATTTTTTTGCAACATGGCATTCTAATCGTTGCTGTCTACAGTTGCTACTGTTTCACAGCGTTTTGAACTGTTCATTATTGTGTAAGTTTTGTTACTCTGAACATCAGCTCTAGATTCTCATGGATGATAAAATGGAATTCTCCAAATCTGAATACAGTAGATTAAGCTATGAAGCGAAAGAAGAATATATTAGAAACTTATTGACTATTGATACGAAGAGGATTTGCTTCATATTTCGGTTACGAAGATTCTACAGACGAATGGATTCCAAGTAAGGAGGCTAGGAGGCTGTTGCTTCTTCAGACATTGAAGATGCTATTGATGCTTGTAGTGATATTGAAGTTGAAATATAGACACGTGAAAATACACGAAATTCTTATCCAATAACTGCCCAAATTTATACAGGAAAATCTGCTTCTGGAAGAGAAAGTAATCAAGGATAGAGGGTTGTAAAAAATCTATGTTACCACTTTAAGGGTACCGGCAGATATATAGTTACTCACAATTTTTTCGTATCTTTACCGTTAGTAAGGCTGTTGATGACTTGGGATTTATCCATAGTTGGTACTGTGAAAAGAAACAAGTCCTCTATTTCCGCCAGAAATGAAGCCTTCCTCTTCACGTCAAGAACTGTCGTCTGTACTTGGATTCAGTAAACATAACGTTTCTATGTGTTCATGTGTTCCAAAGAAGAAGAAAGCACTTCTAATGTTATCAACAATGCATTATCATGCATCCACTTCTGGTCCTCTTTCAAAGCCAGATGTTATACATTATTATAACAACACAAAAGGGGGCGTTGATAATGTGGACAAGTTGTGTTCTCATTACAGTGTGAAAATGAGGACACAGAAATGGCTGTTAGCATTGTTTTACAACATACTGAATATTGCTTGCTTAGCAGCATACATTATATAGAAAGAAAACAATCCTCAAGCAAAAAATTTGACTCATAGACGCAGACTATTTGTATTGGATCTGGGGAAAGAATTGGCAATGCCTTCCATTATCTCAAGGTCATCAAATCCTAAATGCTTGGGAAAATTTTCCTTGAATTCTGGCATTGAGTGCATGACAGGAGGAACTGTAATTCTGGGTTCTGAACAAGTGGAGGCTCAGCCTAAACGAGACACTTCTGTACGGCTGAAAATCATTCGTGGCTGTTTTGTATGCATATCTCAACCAAACAAAAGGAAGAGGAAAACAAGAAAAAGTTGCAAGACATGTAAAAAGCAATATGTGATGAGCATTGCATTACAACAATGATGTGTGGACTGTGTGAGTAAATCTTAATTCTTAGTGTCTCTCTCCAGCAGCAAAATTTAGTAGCTTATAATTTTATGTAATTCGTTATCTGAAGTAAAAAAACTGATATATTTTCATTTATTTATGTTTATATCTGTTGTACTATCACATGGTTGTCTAATAAATAATAAAACAGTTACTATAATATATAAAAGAACCACAGACATTGCCGAGGTGGGGTGGCTTGCGTGCCTCAACGATGCAGATAGCCGTACCGTAGGTGCAACCACATCGGAGGGGTATCTGTGGAGAGGCCAGACAAACGTGTGGTTCCTGAAGAGGGGCAGCAGCCTTTTCAGTAGTTACAGGGGCAACAGTCTGGATGATTGACTGAGCTGGCCTTGTAACATCAGCTAATGTGGCTTTGCCACACAGTTACTGCGAACGGCTGAAAGCAAGGGGAAACTACAGCCGTTACCTTTCCCGAGGACATGCAGCTCTACTGTATGAACATATGATGATGGCATCCTCTCGGGTAAAATATTCCGGAGGTAAAATAGTCCCCCATTCGGATCTCCGGGCGGGGACTACTCAAGAGGATGTTGTCATCAGGAAAGACAATACTGGCATTCTACGGATCGGAGCGTGGAATGTTAGATCCCTTAATCGGGTAGGAAAATTAGAAAATTTAAAAAGGGAAATGGATAGGTTGAAGCTAGATATAGTGGGAATTAGTGAAGTTCGGTGGCAGGATGAACAGGATTTCTGGTCAGGTGAGTACAGGATTATAAATACAAAATCAGTTGGGGGTATCACAGGAGTAGGACTGGTAATGAATAAGAAACTAGGAATGCGGGTAAACTACTATGAGCAGCACAGTGATCGCATTATCATTGTCAAGATAGATACGAAGCCAACACCGACAACAGTAGTACAGGTTTATATGCCAACTAGCTCTGCCGATGATGAGGAGATCGAAGAAATATATGAGGAGCTAAAGGAAATTATTCAGACAGTAAAGGGAGAGGAAAACTTAATTGTGATGGGAGACTGGAATTCGGCAGTAGGAAAAGGAAGAGAAGGAAAAATAGTAGGTGAATATCGACTGGGCAGAAGGAATGAAAGAGGAAGTCGCCTGGTAGAATTTTGCAAGGAAGATGATTTAATCGTAACAAACACGTGGTTTAAGAATCACAAAGGAAGGTTGTATACGTGGAAGAGACCAGGAGACACCGGAAGGTACCAGATAGATTTTATAATGGTAAGACATAGATTCCGGAACCAGGTTTTAAACTGTAAAACATACCCAGGGGCAGATATAGACTCTGACCATAACTTGTTAGTCATGAACTGTAGGCTGAAACTGAAAAAACTGCAGAAAGGTAAGAAAATAAGGAGATGGGACTTAGATAAATTGAAGGAACTTGATGTTCTGGAGAATTTCAGAGGGAGATTTAGGCAACAATTGACAGAAATAGGGGGAAATAAAACAGTAGAAGAGGAATGGGTAGCATTGAGAGATGAAATAGTGAAGGCAGCAGAGGATAATATAGGTAGAAAGACAAGACCTACAAAAAATCCTTGGATATCACAGGAAATACTAAATTTAATTGATGAAAGGAGAAAATATAAAAATGCAGTAAATGAAACAGGCAAAATGAAGTACAGACGACTAAGAAATGAGATTGACAGAAGTGCAAAATGGCTAAGCAGGAGTGGCTAGAAGCCAAATGCAAATCTGTAGAAGAATGTATAAGAAGGGGAAAAGTAGATACCGCCTACAGGAAAATAAAAGAAACATTTGGAGATAAGAAAAACAGCTCTATGAATATCAAGAACTCAGATGGAAAATCAATTCTCAGCAAAGAAGGGAAAGCTGAAAGGTGGAAAGAGTACATAGAGCAGCTCTACAAAGGAAATGAACTTAGAGACGATGTTGTAGGAAGGGAAAAGGAAGTAGATCAAGATGAAATAGGAGATACTATACTGAGAGATGAATTTGACAGAGCCCTGAAAGACCTAGGTCGGAACAAGGCACCAAGAGTAGATGACGTACCCTCCGAGCTACTAAAGTCTCTGGGAGAGCCAGCCATAACAAAACTATTTGAACTGGTGTGTAGGATATATGAGACAGGCGAAATACCCTCGGACTTTAAGAAAAATGTTATAATCTCCATTCCAAAGAAATCAGGCGCAGACAGGTGTGAAAATTACAGAACCATCAGTTTGATAAGTCATGGCTGCAAAATTTTAACACGAATTATCTACAAGAGAATGGAAAAGCTGGTAGAAGCTGACCTCGGGGAAGATTAGTTTGGATTCAGGAGGAACGTAGGAACCCGGGAGGCAATACTCACTTTACGTCTTATCTTAGAAGATAGATTAAGGAAAGGCAAACCTACATTTTTAGCTTTTGTAGATTTGGAGAAAGCATTTGACAATGTTGACTGGAATACACTCTTTCAAATTCTGATGTCAGCAGGGGTAAAATACAGGGAAAGGAGAGTTATTTACAACTTGTACAAAAGCCAGACCGCAGTTATTAGACTTGAAGGGCATGAAAGGGAAGCATCAGTTGGGAAGGGAGTAAGACAGGGTTGTAGCCTTTCTCCAATGTTGTTCAATTTGTACATTGAGCAAGCTATAAAGGAAAGCAAGGAGAAATTTGGAATATGGATTAAAGTTCAGGGGGAAGAAATAAAAACATTGCATTTTGCTGATGACATTGTAATTCTGTCAGAGACAGCAAAGGACCTGGAAGAGCAGTTGAATGGAATGGACAGTGTGTTGAAGAGAGAGTATAAAATGAACATTAACAAGAGCAAAACAAAAATAATGGAATGCGGTCTTAGAAAATCAGGCGATGCTGAAGGAATTAGATTAGGTAACGAAACAATGAAGGCGGTAGATGAGTTTTGTTACTTGGGTAGTAAAATAACATGCGGTGGTCGCAGTACAGAGGATATAAAATTCAGAATGGCAATGGGAAGAAAAGCATTTTTGAAAAAGAGAAATTTGCTAACATCGAATATTAATTTAAGTGTAAGGAAGTTTTTTCTAAAGGCATTTGTGTGGAGTGTTGCCTTGTATGGGAGTGAAACATGGACGATAAGCAGTGTAGACAGGAAAAGAATAGAGGCTTTTTAAATGTGGTGCTACAGAAGAATGCTGAAGATTAGGTGGGTAGATCGCATAACTAATGAAGAGGTACTGAACAGAATTGTTGAGAAAAGGAATTTTTGGCATACCTTGACTAAAATAAGGGACCGCTTGGTAGGACACATTCTTAGACATCGAGGAATCGTAAATTTAGCATTGGAGGGAAGTGTGTGGGGTAAAAATCGCAGAGGGAGACCAAGAGACGCGTATAGTAAGCAGATTCAAGTAGATGTGGGTTGCCGTTCTTATGAGGAGATAAAAAGGCTTGCTCAGGATAGAGTAGGGTGGAGAGCTGCATCAAACCAGTCTCCGGACTGAAGACCATAACACAACCAAACACATAAAAGAAAGTCTTTCATTTATGAACTTCACACCTGTTATAATGAAGATATATGGTTACGTGGGTAGTAACACAAATATAGATTAGAGGATGCGTTCTGTTTTTTCCCATTTAAATGCTCTTTTATGACAGTATTTAAATTTTATCTGTTACTGTGACGTTTATAAAGATGTAAATGAGGAATAACCTGAGGCTTGTGTGCACTAGATTCAATACGCCTGAAAAATGGGCTGTTACAGTTAGAAAGGTTACCCGGGCAACTCTATGTGGACACAAGGGCTAAACAAACACATAGCGAACTTCATTGTTTTTGTTTGAAACTATATCTTTGGGCGATTCCGGAAATCATATACATTCTTTTTAGAAGAAAAAAAATTACATACAACTTGACAATACACCCTTTGAGCTATCCTCAACATAATTTCCATGTATACTGAAATATTTGTCACACCGCTTCGATATCTCATCTACGTAAAACCATCCATAGATGCTCTGCTTCAATTCCACAGCCATTTGAAATCTCTGCGATCCAATCCAATTCATCATCATTAGCTTCTTCCTTCAATAAATGATGTGGCCACTTCGAGTCGTGGATTCAGGTAGGCTTTCAGCAGTCCTCTCCAAGTGGGACGGTCTTGAGCAGTTCTCTGCCAGGTGCTACCAGCGACCTTCTTGATATCTTTGTCCCACCTGTCCGATGGTCTTCCTCTAGGCCTCCGATGCTCTCCCGCACTCCAGTACTAGCTTCGTCCATCTACTGTCTTTTCATCTCGCGACGTGGCCAGGCCACTGCCATTTCAAGAAGCCTACTGTCACTAAGATCGGGTGTCATCTGGCCTTTTCCTATCCTTTCTTGATTCTCTGTGCTGACCTCAGTTTCAAATGTTCAAATGTTTGTAGAGCTTATGGGACTTGACTATGGGGTCATCAGTCCCTAAACTTACAAACTACTTATGAACTAGCTAGTACTAAGGACGGCACAAATATCCGTGCCCAAGGGGGGATTCGAACCCCCGACGTAGTGGCCGTGCAGACCGTGACTGGCGCGCCGCAGACCGCTCGGCCACCGCGGCCGGCTGTCCTCAGTTTCGCTTTCGTAAATGTGTTCAGTGTCTATGTCTCGCAACAATATGTCAGCACAGAAAGAATGAATTGATCAAATACTGCTTTTTTCACATTTACTGGCATTTTTGATCTGAGTATTATAGAATTCCTCCCAAATGCTTGCCAGCCAAGTTTTATCCGCCGATAGATTTCAGGTCTTACATCTCCCTTATATTTATAATCTGGCCAAGATAGATATATTCACTGACGTTTTCTAATGGACTTTCGGATCACCAGCTGGGACCCATTTGTTGGATATTACTGTTGTTTTGGAAAGGTTCAAGTTCAAGTCAACTAACCAACATTCCGATGCAAGATCCGTAACTAAGTTTTGGAGCTCTGGAAGTCGTTGGCCAGTAAGGCAATGTCATCAGCATATCTCAAGTTGGTAAGCTTTTTTTCCATTATGTTTAGAAAAATTTGGAATCGCTAGGAGCCAAGTCAGGACTATACGGTGGATGAGGAAACACCTCCCACAGGAATAGACGCTAAGAAGTTTCATTGTGTACTGCAGTTTGCGGAAAAATATTGTCACGGATCAAAACAACACCGGAACTCAAAACGAACCGTTGTTTTGATTGGCTCTCCTGTTGGGTTACGTGTCACAGAACACGTCCACGTTTATTGTTGTTTCGTATGCCATGAAATAAACCAACAAAACACCTCTCTTGTCACAAGAAAAGGTGCTTTCAACTTTTGCTCTGTAAACGTTTGGAGGTATTTCTATGATTTCGGAGAAGTGTTGATGTGGCACCCATGGCAGGGACTGTTGTTATGCTTTTAGAATTCACACATATAAACCACATCTTATATTCCGTAACAATCTGGTCGGCAAACAACTTACCTTCGACATGGTTGCACGGAAATAAAAAAAGAAGTTAGGTTTTTACGTGGCGCCGACAATGCCGTCCCGCGGTGGCCGATGGGACAGAGGCGCTTCAGTCACGGTCTGCACAGCCACAACGGTCGGGTGTTCGAATCCCCCCTCGGCCATGGATATTTGTGCTGTCCTTAGTCTTAGTTAGTTCATAAGTAGTTTGTAAGTTTAGGGACTGATGATCCCGTAGTCAAGTCCCATAAAAAAAAAGACAATGCTGTCATTAGAGACGGAGCACAACCTTAAATAGCCATTGGGAAGGTTATCGGCCATGTTTTTGAAAGTAAGTGTTCTGGCATTAGCATATAGCGATTTTGGACAATCGTAGAGAAGCCAAATTTGGATGGCCGGAGACGAGTTCTGAACCGCTGACCTCCGGAATGAGAGTCCATTGTGCTGGACCGCATCGCACAGTAGCTACAGAAACGTCAATCCTGATTCAATTTCATTCGACGGAAGAATCAGTGAAAATGTCAGCATTTACTTGTGCTTTAAATCTATTTGGATTACATAGTAACATCTACACTAGTGGCTATTAAAATAGCTATAGCAAGAAGAAATGCAGATGATAAACGGGTATTCATTGGACAAATATATTATACTAGAACTGACATGAGATTACATTTTCACGCAATTTGGGTGCAAAGATCCTGAGAAATCAGTACCCAGAACAACCACCTCTGGTGTAATAACAGCCTTGATACGCCTGGGCATTGAGTCAAATAGAGCTTGGATGGCGTGTACGGGTACAGATGCCCATGCAGCTTGAACACGATTCAACAGTTCATCAAGAGTAGTGACTGGCGTATTGTGACAACCCAATTGCTCGGCCACCATTGACCAGACAGTTTCAATTGGTGAGAGATCTGGAGAATTTGCTAGCCCGGGCAGCAGTCGAATATTTTCCGTATCCAGAAAGGCCCGTACTGTCCCTGCAACATGCGGTTGAGCATTATCCTTCTGAAATTTAGGGTATCGAAGAGATCGAATGAACGGTGGAGCCACGGGTCGTAACACATCTGAAATGTAACGGCCACTGTTCAAAGTGCCGTCGATGCGAACAAGAGGTGACCGAGACGTGTAACCAATAGCACACCATACCATCACCCCGGGTGATCCGCCAGTATGGCGATGACGAATACACGCTTCCAATGTGCGTACACCGCAATGTTGCCAAACACGGATGCGGCCATCATTACATTGTAAACAGAACCTGGAAACATGACGTTTTGCCATTCGTGCACCCAGATTTGACGTTGCGTACACAATTGCAGGCGCTCCTGTCTGTGATGCAGAGTCAAGGGTAACCGCAGCCATGGTCTCCGAGCTGATAGTCCAGGCTGCTGCAAACGTCGCCGAACTGTTCGTGCAGATGGTTGTTTCTTGCAAACGTCCCCATCTGCAACTCAGGAATCGAGGCGTGGCTGCACGATCTGTTACAGCCATGCGGATAAGATCCTGTCATCTCGACTACTAGTGATATGAGGCCGTTAGAATCCAGCATGGCGTTCCGTATTGCCCTCCTGAACCCACCGAATCCATATTCTGCTAACAGTCATTGGATTCCGACCAACGGAAGCAGTAATGTTGAGACACGATAAACCGCAATCGCGATAGGCTACAATCTGACCTTTATCAAAGTCGGTAACGTGATGGTACGCATTTCTCCTCATTACACAGGGCATCACAACAACTTTCCACGAGGCAACACCGGTCAACTGCTGTTTATGAATGAGAAATCGATTGGAAACTTTCCTCATGTCAGCATATTGTAGGTGTAGCCACCGGTGCCAACCTTGTGTGAATGTTCTGAAAAGTTCACAAAATGTTCAAATGTTTGTATAGTCTATGGGACTTAAACCACGGGGTTATCAGTCCCTAAACTTACAAACTACTTATGAACTAACTAAGACTAAGGACGGCACAAATATCAATGCCCGAGGGGGGATTCGAAACCCCGACCGTAGTGGCCGTGCAGACCGTGACTGGAGCGCCTCAGTCTCCACGGCCACCGCGGCCGGCAGTTCTGAAAAGCTTATCATTTGCATATCACAGCATCTTCTTGCTGTCGGTTAAATTTCGCGTGCCCAGGCGTATCAAGGCCGTTATTACGGCGAGAGATGGCTGTTCTGGGTACTGATTTCTCGGGATCTATGCACCCAAATTGCGTGAAAATGTAACATGTCAGTTTTAGTATAATATATTTGTCCAACGAATACCCGTTTATCATCTGCATTTCTTCTTGGTGTAGCTATTTTAATGGCCAGTAGTCTCATCTAATTGGTATTCTGAATTTTATATCCTCTGTACTGCGGGGATCATACGTCTATCTTACTGCAGAAGCAACAAAAGCCATCTACCACCTTCATCGTTTGGTTACCTAATCTAATTCCTTCAGTATCACCAGATTTCTCAAATTGCATTCCACTAACCTTGTTATGTGCTTGTTAATGTTCATCCTATACGCTCCATTCAAAACACTGTCCATTCCATTCATTGGTCTTCCAGGTGATTTGCTGTGTTTTTTAATGTTTTTATTTCTTACACACAAATGGAGCTCCGGTCGGTGTGTCACTACGCCGTCTATTGGCGGACTACACTGGAGGCATTATCAGGACATCTACACTATTCAGAATAATTAGGGGATCCGGTGAGATATCATACACAATATACATATGGTAACATATTCACATATTGGTTACAGTTTTAATTTGTGTGTGATACTTTAAGACATTTTGCTTTCTCGACTCTTTACTTGAGAATTCACGGCGTTTAGTTACAGTGAGGCACTACGGGGCTACCACAATAGTGATCACCTCAGACAAGCCGTACAGTAGACACCTTCGTGGCATGGGCAGTATGATGTTATCCATCAGCTCTTCAGGGATATTTAGCCATTCTTCCACGAGTGGAATATCGAACTTTGTGGAAGGTGCCGATCTGTCTGCAATGTGTCTGTTAAGTGCATCCCAAACATGCTCAATCGGGTTTAAGTCCGGTGAAAAAGCTGGTCAATCCATTCGTTCAGTTCCATCAGCTTCAAACATAATCTCACTAGTGCAGTCCTGCGGGGACGAGCGTTGTTGTCCATCAGATCAAACCCATCTCCTATGGCAACAGTTTGAAGGATCTCGTCTCTATACCTGTGAGCAAAGCTGCATTCTGAGCGACATAGAGGTCCGTACGTCCGCCAATACTGACTCCCGCCCACACCATTCGTCCATAACCATGTTGTGGTGATGTTTCCTGTAAATAAGCAGGATTCTTCCGAGTTCCACGTTCTTTGCAGACGAGGGAATGACGATTGTCCTGCTGAACACAAAATCTTGACTCGTTTGTGAACAAAAGCCGGCGACATTCGTTACGACTCCAATCCTGATGTTGCTCCGACAAGTTTCTGCGCAGCCGCGGTGAAGTAGCCGAGCGGTCTAAGGCGCCTCGCTGCGGAGCGCGCGGTTGCTCGTCGGCGGAGGTTCGAGTCCTCCCTGGGGCATGTGTGTGTGTGTGTGTGTGTGTGTGTGTGTGTGTTGTCCTTAGGTTAGTTTACCTTAGCTTAAAAACTGATAACCACGCAGTTTGGTTCGATAGATTTACAAACAATTGAACACTGAACAGTTTCTGCACATAAACGATGTCATGGCTTTAATGGGACACACACCATAGGCCTCCGTGCGTAGATGCCACATTCCCGAAGGCGATTTCGAACTGTTTTGATGTTGTGCGTCCTGTTGCTAGAAATCAAGTGTCAAGTGTTTGTAAATCTTATGGGACTTAACGTCTGTGGTTGTTAGTCCCTAAGCTTACAAACTACTTAAAGTAATTTAAACCTAAAGACAACAGAGACACCTATCCCCTAGGGAGGACTCGAACCTCCTGTTGCTGCCCGCAGGGTGCGTTGCAGATGAGTTGTGTTCAAATGTTTGTAGAGCTTATGGGACTTAACTACGGGGTCATCAGTCCCTAAACTTACAAACTACTTATGAACTAGCTAACTCTAAGGACGGCACAAATATCCATGCCCGAGGGGGGATTCGAACTCCCGACCGTAGTGGCCGTGCAGACCGTGACTGGAGCGCCTCAGTCCCCTCGGCCACCGCGGCCGGCAGTTGTATTCAGCCTTCTGTCTCGAAGGGCTGTTAAGCGGAAATAACGGTCATCTCTTGCTGATATTACCCGTGAAAAACCTCATCCTTACCTACTTTTAACGTGGAAAACCTCAGCCTTACCTAGTTTTAACGGTTTCTGTTGTCTGAAATCGCGTCCAGGTCCTAGAAATTACACTTTAGAACACTCCACACTGCAGACTGCTAACGAAGATACGAGCTTATGGAATAGGTTCATAGATTTGTGACTGGCTGGAAGACTTCCTAAGTAATAGAACGCAGAACGTTGTTCTCGACGGCGAGTGTTCATCAAAGACGAATGTATCGTCAGGCGTGCCCCAGGGGAGTGTGATAGGACCGCTATTATTTTCTGTCTATATAAATGATCTGATGGACAGAGTAAGTTGTAATTTGCGGCTGTTTGCTGATGATGCTGTGGTGTATGGGAGGGTGTCGTCTTTAACTGACTGTAACAGCATACAGAATGACTTAGACAAAATTTCTAGTTGGTGTGAAGAATGACAGGTAGCTCTCAATGTAGAAAAATGTAAGGTGATGCACATGAGTAGGAAAAACAATCCCATAATGTTCGAATACAGCATTAGTAGAGAGCTTCTTGATGCTGTCGCGTCGTTCAAATATCTAGGCGTAACATTGCAGAGCGATATGAAATGGAACGAACATGTAAGGACATTTGCGAGTAAGGCGGACAGCCGACTTCAGTTTATTGGGAGAATTTTGGGAAGACGTACTTTACCTGAAAAGGAGACCGCGTATAAAACTCTTGTGCGACCACGTCTTGAGTATTGCTCAAGTGTTTGTGACCCCCAGCAGATCGGTTTGAAGGAAGACATAGAGGCGGTTCAGAGGCGAGCAGCTAGATTTGTTACCGGTAGGTTCGACCAATGCGCGAGTGTCACGGAAATGCTCCGGCAACTCAATTGGGGATCGCTGGAAGAAAGACGACGTTCTTTTCGTGAATTTCTGTTGAGTAAATTTAGAGGGCCGGAATTTGAAGCTGAGTGTAGTACGATCTTGCTGCCGCCTACTTACATTTCGCGTAAAGATCACAAAGACAAGATAAGAGAAATTAGGGCTCGTACGGAGGCATATAGGCATCCTTTTTTTCCTCGTTCAGTTTGGGAGTGGAATAGGAAAAGAAATGTCTAGTAGTGGTACAATGTACCCTCCGCCACGCACCTTACAGTGGATTGCGGAGTACGTATGTAGATGTAGATGTAGAACAGCAGCAGCCGCCTTCATCTGTGCCTGTCCCGCTTCCAAACTTGCTGTGGCTCTCCATTCCATAGCTTCGAATAAGTGATGTCTTTACATTGCATTACCTGCTCACTACACTATCTGAACCCAACTGAGTATGTAATTAGTTCGTTAGAGTAAACACACCACGAACCCCATCTGCAGCAATTTTCTGTTATTACCACTATCTCGGTTGCCGTAATGTTTTAGAACCGACAGAAAGACGTTGGACTATTTTAGTTCATTCTGCCGATGAAAACACTTCAGAAGCTAGATATCTCAGTGGATTCCCTAATTTATATCCAAAAAGGCACGGCCAAACTTTCAGGAAACATTCCTCACACACAAAGAAAGAAAATATGTTAAGTGGACATGTGCCCGGAAACTCTTAATTTCCATGTTAGAGCTCATTTTAGTACTTACGGATGAGGCTTCATTCTAACGTGATCAAATCGTAAATGTTCACAATCATCAGTTGTGGGTTGACGAGAATCCGCACGCAATTGTGTAATCACGTCAACACAGATTTTCTGTGAACGTTTGGGCAGGAAATGTTGGTGATGTCTTGATTGGGCCTCATGTTCTTCCACCTACGCTCACTGGAGCACGTTATCATGATTTCATACGGGATAGAACATGTGTCTTTACAAGTACGACACAACATGTGGTTCATGCACGATGGAGCTCCTGCACATTTCAATCGACGTGTTATTACGCTTCTCAATAACAGATTCGTTGACCGATGGATTGGAAGAGGCGGACCAATTCCATGGCCTCCACGCTATCCTGACCTCAACCCTCTTGACTTTCATTTACGGGGGCATTTGAAAGCTCTTGTGTGCGCAACCCCGGTACCAAATGTAGAAACCCTTCGTGCTCGTATTGTGGACGGGTGTGATACAATACGACATTCTCCAGGGCTGCATCAGCGCATCAGGGATTTCATGCGACGGAGGGTGGATGCATGTATCCTCGTTAACGGAGGACATTTTGAACATTTCCTGTAACAAAGTGTTAGAAGTCACGCTGGTACATTCTGTTGCTGTGCGTTTCCATTGCATGAGTAATGTGATTTGAAGAGAAGTAATAAAATGGGCTCTAACATGGAAATTAAGCGTTCCCGGACACATGTCCACATAACATATTTTGTTTCTTTGTGTGTGAGGAATGTTTGTTGAAAGTTTGTCCGTACCTTTTTGAAACACCCTGTATACGCTTCGTAAATCGCGAAATTTGCCGACATCTGCTGCTCCTGTAAGATGGACAAACGATCTGCAATACATGAAAATTTGTGCCGGACCGGGACTGTAACCCGCTTTTCGCGAGCGGTTGCCTTAACCAATCGGCCACTCGTGCACACTCCCCGCCCAAACCCAAACTTCCATATGTTGCACTTTCTTCTTTCCCTCACATGCTCGCATACTTTATAGTGTGAGTCCCGCAAGAGGAGAGACACAATTCTACCATCGTAAGCTTGTCAGGCGTTAATGTTTACTATTAAGGGAAAGAGCCAAGTGCAGCATATGGAAGTTTGGGTCTGGCCGGGGAGCGTCCACGGGTAGCAGAGTGGTTAAGGCGACCGCTCGCGAAAAGCGGGAGACCCGGGTTCGAATCCCGGTGCGGCACAAATTTTCATGAGTTGCAGATCGTTTGTACATCTTACAGGAGCAGCAGACGTCGGCAAATTTCGCGATTTGCGAAGCATATATATAGGGATATATTTATCTTTGCTGCAGATCACCGCCAACGTCTGTTCCCTTGGAAGAGACACAATAGTAAAGATCCCCTAATTGTTTTGGCCAGTGTACTATGCCCTAGATGGAACTGCAGCCATCGGATGGAAGTTGATGTCTTTTTACCGGGTGTGCAATTCCCCCCCCCTTTTTTTCTTGTAATGTGAAATTGTATGATTGTGGGAAGCACCTGAGATGCTGCTCGAGTTTCCTTTGGCTGAGTGAATGTGAGAACATTTGGATGGTAGGCCCCGCGCCTGGTGACGGGACAGCTGAGCGCACCCACAGCGAGGGTGTAACCGAGAAGCGCCAGACAGGAGGAGCAGCTGTTGTCCGCGCTTAGCGGAGCAGCCGGCAACGCGATACCACGGGGCGGCGCTGGGTGCTGCGGGGCTCCCACAGCCAGCCGAGGTGGCTGCGCCTGCTGTCGCCGCGACTGCGTCCACCACCGTGCCACCGGAGCGACTCGAAATGGCGGACACAAGCGCTCCAATGTTCTACGACAACTTTCGCCGCACACAGGCATCTGCACGGCGTGATAAATGTCACTAACCCTAAATAATGAAAAATGTATAAGCACTAAAAGAAATCCGCTCATCTTCATTTGCACAATACATTAGTAAATTGTTCAAAAAGATTTCTAGTTTGCAGCCGGTCATCGAAAACTTCATTCCACGATATTGCAACTGGGGACAGCTGTCAGTCATCTTCAGGTTAGCCAACATGAACTGGCAAAGACGTTGTTTTTTTTCTTTCCTTTATTGTGTTTTAAAACCCTCAGAAGGGGCAGGCTGGCAGCAGCGAACATGCTCCTCTTCAGCCGAGAGCATACAAATATGGAAACAGAAGAATTAAAATAATAAAAACAGGTGACAATATATGAAGAATTTAAAAATACACACGGTGAGAGAAATGGGTGGAATGATAATGACCGTGAAAAGGATAATAAAATGTACATATTTAGAACTTAAAAAATCACGGTGGCTAAAACGTCCATGTTGAAGAAAACGGAGCGATGACGACGAGACGAAAAGACACATTTAAAACACATGGCAACACTATATTATACCTGCGCGGCGGTTGCTGATGTTTTAAAAAACACACGTACACCCGAATATCTAGGTCACTGCACACTTAAAATCACCGACAAAGAATTAAAATCACTGAGCAGGCCTCGCAGTGGAAAGGGGAGGGGAAGAAAAGTGCGGTGGGCAGAAAAGGAGGGGAGGGGGCGGAGTGGGGATGGGATGGAAAGACTCCAAAGGAGTGGGGGGGGGGGGGAGGAATCCAAGCGGAGGAAGGGAAAAGGACGGGTGGAGGGGGACGTGTCACTAATCTACCAGGAAGGCTAAGGTTGATAGGAGAGGTATATATCAGGACGGAGGGCGTCATCCTGGAGAGGAAGTTGATGGAAGTTACCCTCGGATAGGATGTGGAGAGTATGGAGGTGGAGAGAGGGAGGAACATGCTGGCAAAGGCGTGGCAGAGGCCCGGGATTCAGGAGGATAGGAGAGACCAGTGGGTGGCGAGATTCTGTTTTGCGGGAGGTGTATAGGATGCGGAGATGTTCAAGGAATTTTAGAAGGTGGGGGAAAGGGATAAGATCATATAGGATCCACGTGGGGTAAGGGAGGCGGATACGGTAAGAGAAGCGGAGGGCGTGGCGTTCTAGGATCTGGAAGGATTTATAGTAGGAGGGCGGGGCGGATATCCAGGCGGGATGAAAGCTACACAAGAAGGGACGCATTAGGGAACGGTAGGTGTAGAGGATGGTGGAGGAGTTCAATCCCCATGTCCGGCTGGAAAGGAGCTTGAAAAGGTTAAGGCGGGAGAGGGCCTTTTGTCGCACAGTTTTAAGGTGAGGATTCCACGAAAGGGAACGATCAAGGGTGAGGCCTAGGTATCAAAGGGTGGTGGTTTGTGGGATGGGGCGGTCATGGAAAGGAAGGTAGAGGTCGTAGTAGCGGAAGGAGTAGGTGGTACGACCTATGATGATTGCCTGGGATTTGGTAGGGTTGACAGTTAGGAGCCACTGGTTACACCAGGAGGAAAATTCGGATAGGTGAGACTGAAGGAGGTGTTGGGAGCGAGCGAGGGAGGGGGCGATGAGCTAGGAAGACGGTGTGACGAAGACGCTGTCAGCTCCGCCTTATATAGCCCGCTTGTGGCATTACCGCACAAGCGTCGAAGACACGGTGACGGTGACACCGCCCGGCGGCAGCGCCCTCGCTGGTGGAACTGCAAGGACCAGCTGTCGTCGATAGCGCCGCTGGCCGCAGTTATCGAAGTCTTCCAGCGTCTTCGTCTAGAACAAATCTCAGAGATGACGGGATTCCACGCGTTGTTCAGCTGGTAACCGCTGTCACGGTTCATCACATTTTCCGCAATGTGTATTTCAACAGTTTCTTTTATAATGGAGTCCCAGAAGGAAGTTGATGTTTTATCATACTCCATTGTACGTCCGTTAGAAATACAATGCTCTGCAACTGCAGACTTGCTGGGTTGCAGAAGGCGAGTGCAACGTTCTTCCACGGTGCGTGTTGTCTGACTTATATAGGCCATCACACACTCGCAAGACATTTTATAAATTCCCGCCTTCCGCAATAACAAATCATCCTTTGCTGATCCGAGCAAGTTAGAAATCTTAGATGGTTGACGGAAAATCACTTTCACCTGGTAATTATTAAGTATTCTTTCTGTTTTGAAGGAGGCATTTCCAACGAATGGAAGGAAAGCTAGCGACTTAGCTGGCGCGATTTCCTCTTTTATCCACTTCCCTGTTCCTGGTTTTTGGTGAGAAGGCCCTGTTAATTTGCCGAGTCGAGTATCCGTTGTCTCTGAATACCGTCCTTAAATGTGCTAGTCCTTTTGGTAGACCTTCTGCATCCAACACGGTATGGGCCTTGTGTACGAGGGTTTTAAGCACACTCGTTGTTTGGAATGGGTGATTGAAACTTGAGAAATGCAAATAGAAATCAGTGTGCGTGGGCGTACGATAAAAAGAATGTCCTATAGAGCCATCACTCTTCCGTTTCACCAAAACATCCAGAAATGGAAGGCAGCCATTTTTCTATAATTCCATAGTAAATCGAATGTTCTCATAAATGGAGTTAAGATGATGCACAAACTCCATTAACTTACCTTCTCCGTGGGGTCACACTATGAAATTGTCGTCGACTTATCTCCTAAATACTGTTGGTTTACAAACCGCTGATTCAAGCGGTCTTTCTTCAGAGTCTACCATAAAAAAAGTTGGCCACCAGAGGAGACAAGGGGCTAATTTCACAAATTTGTCAAAGCTACAGGTTGTAATTTCAACTAAATACAAAGAAATTATTACGAACAACCCTAGTTGGAAAGTACATAATGAAAATATCGTAGCGAAGGCGAACCAAACGCTACGTTTCACTGGCGGAACATTTAAGAGATGCAACAGATTTAGGTGTCCCTTCTTCCTGCGCCCGATTAGGAAGTGCAACGTTAGAGAAATATCATAAAAGCTATTCGATGAAGTCTTTGTCATGCACTTGAATGTCATTTGCAGAATAATTATGTAGCTGTAGAAGTCGACTATAGACACAATGGCTCGATGTGACAGTTCTAAACTTCCTGCTGAATGCCAGGAAATGATGCGAGGATGGCTACTCTTTTATACTCTGGCTCCAAGCCACACATGTCTCAGTTATCTGTCATCTGGTGTCAGCGATAAGCGACATATGGCAGCTCGAAATTTGAATCCAACTACCAGTAATCTCTTCCCGACGCTGCATGGCGACATCCCGCCTGTTATCTAAACCCTGATTTTAGCTGTTGTAACCTGTCGCCAGAGCCAACCCAACAGACTTGAAATCCTGCAGTCATTCCACTGGAGACAAGAGACTTTGCCATCTGTTGATATACTGGTCCTTGAAAATTCTGCCAGTGATTCGACCTTTCTGAGAATCCGAAAGATGCCGGTAAACTGTAAATGGTCGTCGTCTGGCTTGCTGAGTTCTTACCGCCACCTCAAAATTTCCGTCAACTTTAAATACCCCCAACATCCAAAATCCATCATATATTCACAACGTTCATCACCTGTAGCTTTGTTCTGTTTTGTAAGGTAGCTTTCTTGCCTGTTTACCGCCTGTTACAAACACTGAAAATGATTTTAAACTAACTTTGTGATGAGATGAACTCTTTGAAACTTTTACAGTAGGTTAGGTCTTACAAAGCGATATCCACTCACTTTCTTGTCTGGCGTGTGGAAGAGGCTACTTCCTTTTCCGCCTGTCTGCCCGATCCGTAGAAATATTGCAACTAATTTTAAATGCACATCGCGGTGAGTTGTAGATTTGAAGCTTTTAACAAACTACAAACGTGGATTGAATAACCCGCGGTCTTGCGTGTAGTAGAGGGTGCCTTGTGTACCGCTGTTATTTCTTACTTCCCCTGTTGCAGACTCTAACGAGAGTCACCCCTTTTGGGAATGACTTAAACTGAGCCCTAATATTTTCCTAAATCACGGAAAGTTTTATTAGTTCACAGTCTCTATAACAAAGTCATTCCACTGTAGGTGAAGTTGATTTAAAAAGAACTTATCTCATATGCTGGCTGTAGTCCATTGCGTTGTGAGCTGTCTTCGGCATTCACTAAAAGATTTGATGTTACAGGATCTTTTCGTAAATCACAAACATGTCAGTTGATATGGAAACGGTTTTATTTCCATTTAAATAAAGTTTAAATCATTCACATTGTTGCACAATCAAAAAATAAAAAAATGCAGCGGCAAGCCAACAGAGCTGCTTACAGGTTTGTGACTGCTAGAAGACTAACTAAACATGGTTTCTCTCAAACATCTTTCTACGTAACCGCGTAATAAGATTCATGACAAAGTTTTGAAATTCACAATTAAACAATATTCTTTTACATTAAATATGCCAAAATACAGAAATTAAAACATTACATTTAAGCTTTAACTATTTATCTCAATGTATGTACATGTTTCATGAAATTTGTATTTAATGTGGTACACAAATTTAGTCATCCTTTGACTAGTGTTTACAGTGCTCAAATTATTTACATTATTTGTGTTTTCGAAGTGCACACATATTTGTTTTGCCAATATTGTGTAGGCGTACTATTATTGTGACATGGAATTTTAATGTATTTCAGTTTGCGGTCTAATTTTTTATTAATACTGATTTGTATATGGTTGTCGTAGTTTTGTTAATTTCGAATATAGTTTCTTAGTACCAATCGGATTATTAATTTTAGTGCATGAAAAATTATCAGTATTTAATTTAGGATCCAGTGATATATAAAACATGGTCTGCCCTAATTTATTTAAACAAAAGGTATATATGAAATCATGTTGTGCAATAGTTATGTAGTATTGTTGTTTTTATACAAAATAGTATCTATATAGGTTCAGCAATTTCCGAAACTAAGTGTAATGCATTTTTAGTGTTTGCAGCTATTATTTACGAACGTATTAAAAATTTAAAATTACGTAAAAGGACAGTCAAAGTTATGTTTAAATCAACTTACTATTTCTTAAAAGCATTTTACTAATAGTGTTAATAGAATTTCAAACTGAAAGCGAAAATGTGATATTTTACATGTCCGGTAGTGAAGTTTTATTTTAGGTGTCAGATATTTCGTGTTTATAATGTTGGCAACTGATTTTTGTAAGGAGTGTGCAACATAGCAGAAACGTTACAAAACGCGAATGTTCTACGGAAAGAACGATTGCCATTACGCCTCCAAGTGAGATCTTATCGCTCTATTTTTTTTCCCTTTGCGGTCTATTCGCGTGACGTCTATAGTAAAAAGCAATTTACTGAGTGTCTCAAGTGCAGATAAACTACAACAAATATTAAGTTCACCGTACGCTTTTTATGTAACTTAATCAAATGCTTGAAATAGATTCAATTATTCCTTATATAAAAAATTTTAAACGTTTTTTTATATAACACGTTTTTAAAACAGACTAAAGTGTATAAAATATATTTTCTTAGCTTCTTACAAATTCCTAAAGTCCTATACACAGTCATGAAAATGTAAGCATGTGAATTGTCAATAGCTTTGATAATACCCGTAAAATTTAAAGTGAAAAACGTGAGAAGTATGGTATATATAACAGCAGTGAGTATAGAGAAAACCTCTGGTTGAGAGAAATCACACACCATTTCATATCATATGCAGTGTGATAAAATTGTTAATGACATTTGTGAAATATTGATGTATCAATTAGCGACCAACGGTATACGTTTTAAATTTAGCGAACATTGTCGTGGATGTTAAAAATTCACATGCACAAATCCTCAGTACTCTCTGCATAGGGCAGGCAAGTAATTTGATTATTTCTTTTTCAGAACGTCTTGTATTAAAAATTTGTTTTTTAAATAATGATTTCTCTGCATTAAGGAAGTGAAAATTAACTTACACAAGGACAAATTGTAATTACCTCGTATCACAGGCGTGTTAATAGTGAAAGAGAAGTTTGGTGGTGTTCCGTTAAAATGTTCCTACTGTAGCAATTTCCGTCGGTGTATTTCGTAGTTTTTGCTTGTGCGACTTATAATCTTTTATCTTTGACATTTGCTGGTGGATCCATATTTCCACAGCGGTTATCAAGCGATAAGCTAAACCTACAAGCCAGAGTATCTGTCACAACTATGGAGCTTTCTATCAGCTGCTGCTCGATTTTAGGTAAGTTTCGAAACTTGTTCGCCGGAACCTTTCACAAGGCACCGACTTCGAGCTCTCTGACGTTATTGATATGCCGGCTGCCGCTGGATGATCCGCGAAAAACTCCGATCACACGACAGACGCTCACTTTGAAGTTAGTACAGAAATAGTACCTTCAGTGATTCTTGCCTGATTGTCGGACAGTCTAAGGAATAAGACAAAGAAATAACATTTTATATCGCTATATGAATGGATGCTAGTGGAACTCAAAAGTCATCTGCCAGTTAATTCCCACTGCTGAATAAAGATCACTTTAGTTTCTGTGAGGCATACTGTATATATGAGGAGATAAAAGAAATTGTTCAGACAGTTAAGAGAGAGGGTAACTTGTTTGTGATGGGAGACTGGAACTCGGTAGTAAGAAAAAGAAGATTAGGACAAACAGTAGGGGAATATGGGCTGGGGGAAAATAATGAAGGAGGATGTCGGCTGATATAATTTTGCGCAGAGCACAATTTAATCATCAAAAACACTAATGAAAGAAGTCTGTATACATGGGAGAGACCAGGGGACATCGTAAGGTACCAAATTGACTTTTCAATGGTAAGACATGAATTTAGAATTCCGGTCTTAAACTGTAGGACATATCCAGGGTCAGATATAGACTGACCACAACTTATTGGTTATTAACTGAACATTAATACTTAAGGAAAAAACAAAGAGGTACAAAAATAAAGAGATGGAACTTGTATAAACTGAAGGAAGCTGACATTGCCGAGAGTTCCAGAGAAAGCATTAGGCAAGATTTAACTGAAATGAGGAACTGAAATGAGAGATAAAGCAATGAAGGCTTCAGAGGACCATATATGTTGAAGGATAAGGTATAGCAGGAATCCTTGGGTAACAAAGGAGATACTGAACTTGAACGATGAAAGAAGAAAATATTTTTAAAAAAATGAAGCAGGCAAAAGGGAGTACAAGCGGCAAAAAACTGAGGTTGACAAAAATTTCAAATTGGCTAAGCGGGAGTGGCTAGACGACGAATGCAAATTCGTAGAAGAATTTATAACCAGGTGAAAGTTTGATACCGAGTACCGAAAAATAAAAGAAACGATTGGAAACTAGAAAAGCAGCTGCTTGAATATCAAGTGCTCAGATGGAAAACCTGTGCTAAGCAAAGAAGAGAAAGGTGGAAGGAATATATAGAGAGTAGGAGAATGAACATAAAGGCAGTATTATAGAAATGAAAGAACAAGTAAAAGAAGATGAGTTAGGAGACTCGATACTGCGAGAAGAATTTCACAGAACACTGAATGGTGAGTCGCAATAAGGCCCCCTGGAGTAGATAATATTCCATATGAACTGTTGACGTCGTTGAGAGAGCCAGTCATGAAGAATTTGTTCCACCTTATGTGCGAGATATGTGTGAAGGGGAAATACCCTCGCACTTCAACAAAAGTATAATAATTCCAATTACAAACAATGCAAATGTAAACAAATTACAGAATGAGTCACATTTGCAAAGTACGAACTCGAATTATATACAGACGAATCGAAAAACTATTAGAATCCGACCTCGGGGAAGATCAGATTGGATTTACGAGAATGTAGGAACGCCCGAGGCAATATATTACGGCTTATCCTAGAAAATAGGTTAAGGAAAGGCACGTAAACATTTTTAGCTTTTGTAGATTTAGAGAAAGCTTTTGATAATTTTGACTGAAATACGCTCTTTCAAATTCTGAAGTTAGCGGGGGTAAAATAAAGGGGACGAAAGGTTATATATGACCTGTACAGCAACCAGACAATAATTATAAGAGAAGAAGGGCATGAAAGGGTCGCAGTGATTGGGAAGGGAATAAGACAGGGTTGTAGACTTCTCAAGTCTTATTCAATCTGTACATTGAGTTAGCTATAATGAATGGATAGAGATGGAATTAAAGTTCGAGGAGTTGAAATAAAAAGTTTGCTGTTTGCTGATGACATTGAAATTCTGTTAGAGACACCAAAGGACCTGAAAGATAAAATGAACGGAAAGTACAGTGATTTGAAAGGAGGATATAAGATTGTTGTATCATCATCGTTGTCATTTGTTGAGCTCTCGTCCCTGGTCAGCCTGTCTTTCAGGAAAGTTGCGGTGCAGGATTCGTATACAGCTAGAACAACTATTCCGATTAGTGATACAAGTTTTGTTGACTGAAGAATACAATACTTTTATCTGTTCTTTTCTCGCTTCTCGTGGCGTCGTCTTTTGTACGATGCTAGCTGCGCTGAGACCTAGTTCGTAGCCGAGTTCTGACGGGCGTCCAGACGCATGTCGGCCTAGATATAGCAGCTTGTAGAGGGCGCGCATCTCCGTTACTCCCTCCACGATGCGCGGTGTCGCTGCCGGACGTCATCTGCTGCCTTCTCCACGATCGTTCTCTTGCGTCTGGCGTGTGGCGCTGACTTACGCCACAACAAGATGAACATTAACAAAAGCCAAACAACGGCAACGGAATGCAATCCAAAAAATTAGGTTATGTAATAAGAGAATAAAATTAGTAGATGAGATTTGTTATTTGCGAAGCAAAATAACTTCTGATAACTGAAGTAAAATGCAGAAGGGGAATTTGTTAACATCCAAAATTAATTTAAATGTTAGGAAATCTTATCTGAAGGATTTTGACTAGAATGTAACATTATATGGGAGTGAAATATGGACGATAAGGAGTTCATACAAAAGGATGATACAAGCTTTTGTTCAAAAAAATGTTTGTAGAGTCTATGGGACTTAACTACGGGGTCATCAGTCCCTAAACTTACAAACTACTTATTCGAACCCCCGACCGTAGGGGCCGTGCAGACCGTGACTGGAGCGCCTCAGTCCCCTCAGCCACCGCGGCCGGCACAAGCTTTTGAAATGCCATGCTACAGACGAATGTTTAACATTAGGTGGGTAGATCTGTAACTAATGACGACGAGCTTAAACGAGTTCGAGAAACATGAAGTTTCTGACATGTCTTGACTAAGAGAAGGGATCGACTGGAGGGACACATTCTGAGACATTATGGAATCATCAGTTTAGCGTTAGAGGGAAGTGTGTGGGCACAAATCACGCAGGGAGACCGAGTGACGAATATAGTAAACAATTGCACTCTATGTGGTTTGACGTTCTTATGAGGAAATGCTTGCACGGCGTAGCGTAGGGGAAGACCACAAAAACAACATCCTTACCCAAAAATCCGAGCGTAAGCTCCGTCTCTAACGACCACGGGGTGTTAAAACCTAATATTCGTTCCTTCCACTTGTCAGCAGGAAAGGGAGTGAGAGAAACTCCACGGATTAAGAAGTGCCCAAAGCGCACCTATCGAGTTGCATCAGTCCGCCACGGCTAAAGTATAGCATTTGTAGTGCGTACTAGCCATGTACGCCGTGGAGGTTCGTCCTCCCTGGGGCATGGGTGTGTGTGTTTGTCCTTAGGTTAGTTTACTTAGGTTTAAGTAGTTTTTAAGCTACGGACTGATTACCACGCAGTTTGGTCCGATAGATTTACAAACATTTGAACATTTATCCATGTACAAGTATACACGGATGCATAATTTTGTAAGACAACCTCAATCATTTTGATGTGCGAATCGTAAACCCTGTTATTCTGTAAATAATTAACGGCGATTAATACTGCATGGCTTCATTGGGTAGCTCACTTTCGAATCAAACTGAAGCCTGAAAGCTACGAGATTGTTAAAATATCACAAAAAAGGTGAACATGCAAAATTCATTCGTGATTATTTCGTTTGGGGGGGGGAGGGATTAAGCCCCTTCATTCCGCCCCCTCGGCTACGGCTCTGGTGACAGGCTAAGAAATTTTTATTCAGTTCTGAAACACATCTTAGAGCGACACAGGAACATGACAGTATTTTACAACACTGACACCAAGTTTTTATTAATAACGCTTGGTTCGCTCTATCGGTCGTTCAGTTGCTTTGATGATAGAGCAAACCACTCGCTTCTGACTGAACCATTCGACAGTAATTGTGTGAATGTCCGGATCGAATAGCGTTTTCCCCTCAGACAGTTTCTCAATTGCCGGAAAAATGGAATTCGAATGCTACAAGATTCAGAACAGGAGTCACTTTTCCCTTGCCTCCCCCCCCCCCCATCCAACCCCTTATTCTTAGAAACTGTAAGAGACTTAAGTCGTAAAATAACGTAAAACTGGTATGTTGTTTGGTGGAATAAAAGTAAGGCTGTTCTATTGATTGGAAAAACATGGTCGCTACACGGATTTGTCAATAGTGAGCCAGCTAAAGTAGTCTGTTTCAAAAGCTACTCATTAAAACTAATCTGGTGTTAAATGCAGCATTAATAATTGTCATCAGATGGTAGTTAACACTAACAATAACTAACTTTCCATTCAAGCTGATTACAGATTAGTTTAACACATTTATCGTTCATTAACACTATAATTCTGTTTAATTATGGCCCTAGTATTAATACCTGCACAGTTAATTAGGAAACAGTGGGTTTAGACTGATTAAAAGCGCAACGGTTAGTTTGAATACAACAAAATCAATACGTAGTCTGCATAAGGCTCACTGACTACAGTATAAATTTGACTGCGAGAGAAATTTGGAAAAACACAAACCACTTTCTAATAATGCAGTTGCAAGAATTTATTTCGCTAACTGACTAATTGCAGGAACTTAGTATCTTGTTCATCTGTGTAGTATTGCACAACAATCACTATTATTATTAATCGTCACACCAATAAAGAAATATATTAATCAAACTCAGCTTAGTCAATATTATGCTTTGATTTGAATAGCCAATAACTTTCATTGAAAGGAAGAGGGTTAGCTTTCTAACTAAAAAAGTGAAACAGGTAAAGAAATTCAACTTTCTCAATTATTATTAACAATAATGATTACATTACCTTAGGATTGAAGAATAACAAAATCTTCTCAGACTGATACATATATGAATGATACAAAATCTTATAACGACAGAACTGTATCTGTGAAAATCATATTTCAAAATTATTCAATCAGCTCGTACAAAAGCAGATAACCAAAGCACGTCCGATAAATACCAGAGCTACACACCGACTCTCCCTTTCTGTTCAGCTACTACTCACATACATCGTCTTTGACAGAGATGTTACACAACAGAGTAAACCATAGACGTAGTTACTCAAAGAAGTTCATATAACATTTTACATCCGAATATCGATACAAGACAGGCGAAACAATATTATTGAATTTGTACAGACATGTTTCAAACGAATCCGTAAATAGGAGATATCTAGAGGATAAGATCCGAAGTTTAAGTTCCAAAGATAAGAAAGACTCTTATTCGAAACTGAATAATTTTGTATACAATATCTAAGTTAGTAATTGCAACAAATCGAAGTAATCTTACCGACGGTGTGGATCTTGGCTAAAACAGCTACTATAACCGATTGCCGCGCAAAGTCACTTTAAATACCAGAGGGTACTGAACTGTCTCAGAGGTAAACAAAGAAGAAGAATAACGCCTGATGAAACTCAGACCTTGTACAACGCCTCTGCATATTAGGTTTTGTTTGTTATTAAAGAAGCAGTAGAAATCGTAGTGTTCGAGAACAATTTCACTTTGGAGCTGATCTCAGTAACGCTTGTGAGCGAGCTCTCGGCGGTAAGAAAACGCAGAAATGCGCTGAATAGCTTACGTTGCATCACAACTGCAGACATCGTCATTACTGGCTGCGCAGCATGACGTCATGTCGTCGTGCGCTGACAAAGCAAAAGGAGGTCACCACAACAGCAGCTGCGACTGTCAGTAAGTTGTTCCTGACGAAGACGGTGGGCAGTTTCGTTCGAAGGCCAGAATTTTGTCCAGATTTGCCGTGACCAAATGTTTCACAAACCCTTCGGATTGATGGGTGTGTTACGTAACATTCTACCGCCGACAGTGTATTAGTGCAGCGGAAAGTCCAATATTAAGTTTAATATCTGTTTTCACAGTTAAATTCTTAAGGCCTCTGAGGTTTATTGTGAACTTGTGTAGTGTCATTCTAAAATAGTTTCGTAATTTTGAGTGGCATGGAATCGCTTTTTAGTAACTGTAATTGGAATAGTCTTTATTCACAGGTTATTCTCGTGTATTGTAACAATTCTGGAGAACACATACATATATTATTAGACTGGCAATGATGTATACGTTATGGTTGATATCACTAAAGTCGCCCCGCCATATTTCTGCCCTATTAACGATTCAGCAGTCGTGTGCGTAATTACAGAATACAGTGGTAAAAAATACTGATGAAATGATGTAACTACGCTGTTTATAGATTTAAGACATAAAGGTCAATTCGTGTGTTGTTTATAGATGTGATGTTTCGTACAGTAAACGGAATATATATATATATATATATATATATATATATATATATGTGGGGGGGGGGTGGGTGGGTGTGTTGTGGTCTTCAGCCCGGAGACTGGTTTGATGCAGCTCTCCACAATACCCTATCCTGCGCAAGCCAATTCAACTCCACCTAACAACGGCAACCTACATCTGTCTGAATTTGCTTACTGTATCCATCTCTTGGTCTTCCTCTGCGGTTCTTACCCCACACACTTCCCTCCAACGCTAAATTCACAATTCCTTGATGTCTAAGAATGTGTCCTACCAAACGATCCCTTCGTTTAGTCAAGGTATGCCAAAAATTCCTTTTCTCCCCAATTCTGTTCAGTACCTCTTCATTAGTTACGCGATCCACCCATCTAATCTTCAGCATTCGTCTGTAGCACCACATTTCAAAAGCCTCTATCCTCTTCCTGTCCACACTGTTTATCGTCCATGTTACACTCCCATACAAGGCAACACTCCATACAAATACCTTCAGAAAGGACTTCCTTAGGCTTAAATCAATATTCGATGTTTTTCAAGAACGCTTTTCCCTACTCATTGCCATTCTGCATTTTATATCCTCTGTACTGCGACCATCATTTGTTATTTTACTGCCCAAGTAACCAAACTCATCAACCTCCTTTATTGTTTCGTTACCTAATCTAATTCCTTCAGCATCACCTGATTTTCTTAGACTGCACTCCATTACCCTAGTTTTGCTCTTGTTAACGTTCATCTTATATGCACCTTTCAGCACACTGTCCATTCCGTTCAACTGCTCTTCCAGGTCCTTTGCTGTCTCTGACAGAATTACTATGTCTTCGGCAAAACGCAATGTTTTTAATTCTTCACCCTGAACTTTAATTCCTTCTCCGAATTTCTCCTTGCTTTCCTTTATAGCTTGCTCAATGTACAAATTGAACAACATTGGAGAAAGGCTACAACCCTGTGTTACTCCCTTCCCAACCACTGCATCCCTTTCATGCCCATCAACTCTGACAACCGCTGTCTGGTTTTCGTACAAGTTGTAAATAACCTTACGTTCCCTATATTTTACTCCTACTTGCTTCAGAACTTGAAAGAGTTTATTCCAATCAACATTGTCAAAAGCCTTCTCCAAATCTACAAAAGCTAGATATGTAGGTTTGCCTTTTGTTAATCTCTCTCTCTCTCTCTCTATTCAACATCGGCTTTGTATCTTTATTCATTTGAGTGTTCTAACGAAAATTACGGTCTTGTTTGACGCATCCAGTAATGAGCCGTGTTAATTTTCTGGTCGTGGCGGAGCGGCCGAGCGCATTGAGGCGCTATACTACGATGCGCGAGGTCGTTCCCCGTCGGGGGTTCGAATCCCTCCTCGGGCATGGATGTTTGTACTGTCTTTAGTATAAGGTAGTTCAGAAGTAGTTTGAACATTTAATTTTCTGTTTTTATTAATCTGCTATCAGTTTCGATCACCATCGGCTTTTCTTTCAATAGTATGACTTATAAATGTGCTGTTTGTCGTGTTGTCGTGGATATCACATATATTTATTTTTCTGAGTGTTTTCTCGATAAATACAGTCTGCTTTGTTACATCTTCTCTTCATAATACTATTCTGAAATGTATGTGTTAAATTCAACAACTATGGAAGTATCAGCTCAATGCAAAGCGTGTTAGTAAACGTTACAAAGTCATTTCATGTAAGAAGATCATAGTAGTACCATGCGGAAACTTTTTGACGTGAGGTAAAGCCAGATGACGTCCTCAGGCTTCAGTCACAGAGGCAAATTTGCCAGTCTAGTAATATATGTCTGCGCTGGAGACCGAAAACTTCCTCAGTGGATATCAACACGGGTTCCGAAAGCAAAGATACTGTGAAGCCCAGGGCGCTCTGTTCGCCCATTCGACTCAGAAAGTAGACGATACGGGATGCTCTCTGGTGCATTCCGTTTTCCTCGACTTCCGGAAGGTGTTTGATTCCGCACTATTACCTAATGGAAAAAGTAGGCTGAATTCTAACGAACACAACATAGCCATTTTGTACAAAGATAAGTCTTCTGATATGAAACCAATTTCTGGTGTGCTCTGAGGGACTGTTATCGGACGATTAATTTTCACAATATTGTCGCGTTGAAATGGAAGCAGGCTTGACTTCGAAAGCAGGATTGTCAACTGAACACAGCACTTATACTGAAAGCAGGTTTAGTGTGAACTGAAACATCTGTGGTGTCGCACAAGTCTGAAGTGCGCGTCACGTACTTTCGCCGCGCGCCGCCATGCACGCACGGCGCGGCGTTCTTACAACGTCAGCCACGAGCGCCCTCTGCTGCAACCCCGCTCGTGGCAACCACTGAACGGGATCGGCCACTTGGGATTAGGACAGGCACTAAAACGGACTCATCAGTAGGTAGGCCTCTAGTTAACCTATGTCTCAGCAGTACACTTAGTTGGCAGTCATGAACTTTGTAAAAGTACTATATTTCTACGAAATATACAACTTATTCTAATCTAGCTTAGTGTTTCTAGTTTCTGCTGTCCCACTGGCTGGTCACCTCAGACTCTGTACCCGCACACGCGTGCATCCTACTTTCCTGTGTCGGTCTCTCTCTACTCGGCCACCGACACCCGGGACAACCGGCGGAAACGAGACACAAAAACATCCACGCAGCACTGACTGACTCTCGGGCAGAGAGCTCTGCTATTTATACACAGACAAACTGTACCAGAAATTAGAAGAATAGTTAACATGTAGAAATTACAAGCGTACATAAGAAACATGTAGAACATACTGGATATGATATTTGCTGGTAGACGGGATTGAACCGGTGACCTTCAACAGCTACTTCGGTGACATTATCCATTGCGCCACGCCGCCAGTTGGATAACTCGGTGGTCTTGTGGCAATATATATAAATGACCTAGTAGATAACGTAAGAAGTGATATGAAAGTAATTTCTGGTAAGGTACAAGGGAGTGTTATAGGAGCATTAATTTCACACAAAATTTTCTCACCTGGATTTAAAGTTACAAAAGGATTACGGCAGGTATGCTATCTGTCACCAAAATTTTATAAAATATATTCCAAACATGCACTAGAAAATTGGAAAAGAAAATGCAAAAACATGGGGATCCCAGTAATGATATCAGCATATACTCCTTACAATTTGCTGATGACCAGTTAATTTTGGCACAGGATAAAGAAGACACAGAGTACATTACTAGTAAATTAATAGAGGAATATAAAAAATGGGGACTTCAGGTCAACAAGAATAAACGAAAATATTTGGTAGTAGGAGACATAAACCAAGATTTAATACTGGAAGAAGGAATGTGCACTATTAAACTCACTGAAGAACACAAATACGTAGGAGTAACTATCACACAAGATGGCAAACAATTAATGCAAGAATAAATGCTGGGAAGAGTACTGTTGGGACATTAAGCGGTATCTTATGGGATCAACAGATAAGAAAGGAAACAAAAAAAATCTTCAATACAATCATCAAAGCACCATGGCATATGCATCAGAAGTATGGGCATTTAAATCGAAAATAGAAAGGAGGTGATGGCAACAGAGATGGACTTTTGGAGACGATCAGCAGGAATATCTAGGCGGAAAAAAAGTCAGAAATGAAGTCATCAGGAAGCAAATGGACGTTAAAAATTCAATTATAGATGGAAAACAACTCTTACGGTATGGGCATACAAAAAGGGTGTCAAAGGAAAGAATAATGTAATGGGAGCCACCAGGAAGAAATAAAAGATGAAAATAAAATAATGTTTAATGAATGATAATTTAATAATATTAATGAAAAATAATGTAATGTACCGGGTGATCAAAAAGTCAGTATAAATTTGAAAACTTAATAAGTCACGGGATAATGGAGATAGGTAAAAATTGACACACATGCGCAGGTTACACCTATATTCAAGAAAGGCAGTAGGGGTAAGTCACTAAACTGCAGGCCTATTTCATTGACGTCAAGTTGCAGAAGGGTTTTGGAATATATCCTGTATTCAAATATTATGAATTATCTCGAACAGAACAATCCATTGAACAAAGGTCAACATGGATTTAGAAAATATCGTTCATGCGAAACACAACTAGCTCTTTATTCACACGAAGTGGTGGGTGCTAACGACAAGAGTTCGCATATCGATTCCGTATTTCTTGATTTCCAGAAGGCTTTTGACACCATACCTCACAAACGGCTTTTAATCAAATTGCGTGGTTATGGTATATCGCCTCAAATGTGCGATTGGATAGGGGATTTTCTGTAGGAGAGGACACAGTTCTTAGTAATCGATGGTAAGACATCGAATAAAACAGAGGTGATATCGGGCGTTCCACAGGGTAGTGTTATTGATCCTCTGCTGTTCCTTATTTACATAAACGATTTAGGGGAAAATCTAAGTAGCTCTCTTAGGTTGTTTGCAGATGACGCCGTCATTTACCGTCTAGTAAAATCATCTGAAGATCAAAACCAACTGCAGAACGATCTGAATAAGATATCAGTATGGTGTAAAAATTGGCAATTGACTCTAAATAATGAGAAGTGTGAAGTCGTCCACATGAGTACGACAAGAAATCCGTTAAACTTTGTTTACAAGATAAATCAATCAAAAGTGAAGAACGTAAACTCCACAAAATACCTAGGAATTACTATTACTGCAGACTTAAATTGGAAAGAACACGTAGATAACGTCGTGGGAAAGGCGAACCAGAGACTGCGTTTTATTGGCAGAACCCTTAAAAGATGCAACAGAACTACAAAAGAAACTTCATACACTACGCTTGTCCGTCCATTTTTGGAGTATTGCTGCCCATTGTGGGATCCTTATCAGATGGGTTTGACGGCGGACATCGAAAGAGTCCAAAGAAGGGTAGCTCGTTTCGTGTTGTCAAACTGCAATCGCCAACATTCTCCTCCGAATGCAAAAATATATTGCTGACTCCCACTTACATAGGTAGAAATGATAATCAGAATAAAATACGAGAAATCAGAGCTCGAACGAAGAGATTCAGGTGTTCTTTCTTCCCGCATGCTATTGGAGAATGGAATGGAAGATAAATAATATAATGGTGATTCGATGAACCTTCTGCCAGGCACTTTAATGTGATTTGCCGAGTATCCCATGTAGATGTAGATTGACACGGGGTTTTATTAGAGTATAATAATAATAATAATAATAAAAGTCCGACAGATGGCGCTTCATCTGACCAGAAAAGCAATAATTAGCATAACAAATTAAGACAAAGCAAAGACGATGTCCTTTACAGGAAATGCTCAATATGTTCACCATCATTCCTCAACAATAGCTGTAGTCGAGGAATAATGTTGTGAACAGCACTGTAAAGCATGTCCGGAGTTATGGTGAGGCACTATCAGTTCCGATCGGAAGATTCACTTGAATGCCAGTCTTGTTTAAACAACTGTATTACAGCACCGGTGCATACACTGTTACAGAAACATTCAACACCAGATTAATCAAGGGTAAAACCTATGACCTAGAAGGATTTTGGTAGTGAGAGCTTGTCATCTGCTGCGACTCTCATTAATGTTTTTACTCAGTCATTTTTTTAACTTTGCGTGAGGTTTAATGTTAGAAGTTTCACAAGATTTATTTTTCGCGTATGATAATGAAGTATATGAAGAAATAGCAACGCTGTAAAACTGCAGCGAAATGCAGGAGGGTGTGTAATGTATCGACGCTTGGTGCAGGGTGTGCCAAATATGTAAATAAATGCTTACTGCGAGTAAATGGAAGGATCCATTATTGTGTGAGTACACAGTTGCAGAATAATCACTAGAAGCAATTACTTCTATACGATATCTACCAGTATGCATACAGAGTGGAACGGCGACGCGATAAATTGTGAGTAAAGCGGATAGCGAACAGGAAGAAAGAAAGTCCCACAACAAAGGAAGTAGCTTTCAAAGCCCCACTCGATCAATAAACGAATATTGTTTGTCAGAGTTGGATCCGTAACGACAGCATGTGTAGAGGAACAGGAACAGTGGGTGAGGAAAGGACGTCACTAGTACTGGTACAAGATACCCTCCACCAAGCATAATATGGTGCCTTGCGGAATATTTGCGTATATACGTGAGATATGTAGCGTGTAGAAGAATAAGGAAGTGAATATCAGATTCCGCTGACAGGAGCTAACTGAAACAACAAGCTACGGCTTTGCAGCAGACATAATGAACAATACAGTACGTAACAGTCGCGAACTTTGTACTGTGGCAGTTGAAGCGCGTTGGCATGCATCACGGGCACTTCCCCTCGTAATTTTCGCCTCCGCTTTAGTCATTACAGGCTCAGACAGCGCCTCCGACGATTAAAACGGACTGATTCAGGCCAGTGGCGCAGGTTCAAACGCGGACTATGGCCACTGCATTACTGGCCGGCAGACATTCCTCTCCGCGTCCGACAAACTATGGCGGCAGTCACGTGAAACGAGTCGCCTCCGTAACCGATTGGTCAGGGCGGTCGGCGACCATACAGGGCCCCCGGGATACATTTCCGGCAATTCCAGGAATATTTAGTTGACGAGGACCGGAACGGCGTACAATTACCTCGTGAGGACAACTCAGGAACTGTATTCGACTGATTATAGGCACCTTTGACCTCTGAAGCTAGAGATTGCACTAAGCAATGCTTAGAAAACCCATAAGAAAGGACAGAAAGTAATAAAAAAATCAGTGGTCTGTTGTCATTTCCAGGCAAAACATTACATTCTGCTACCAGAAGGTTTCTAATGGTGGCATGTAATGAAAAAATGTCAAATTTCAATTAACATACAATATCTCAGACACCAGAGGAACGCATTTTCATACTCAAAGATATTACAAAATTCCAAATGGCAAGCAATACCTCAGAGACCAAAGAGACACACTATTTCATAATCAGAGACAGTACAAAATCCAGAGTTTAAGACATTTGTAAATACATTGACATTCAAAGATAACACAAAATTCGAAATTAATCATCTCAGAGAAGCTAGATCATTACCAAAGATATAATGAAATATAAGATCTTTGTAAACACATAGCATTATAACAACTGTCAAATAAGAAAGTAACTACATTAAAAATTATTTAAAAAACGACTTTCTAAGAAAGGTACCTAATAAGCAGCAGTAAAGGCTATCATACTTATTAAAAATGTCACATTATATTTTCAATCAACAAAGCAAGAAGCCTCTGCTTGAAATTGTACTGTATAGCGACCGCAGTAGTCGAGCGGTCTGCGGCGCGCCAGTCACACTCTGCACGGCCGCTACGGTCGGGGTTTCTAATCCCCCCTCGGGCATGGATGTTTGTGTCGTCTTTACTATAAGGTAGTTCATAAGTAGTTTGTAAGTTTAGGGACTGATGACCCCGCAGTTAAGTCCCTTAAGCTTAACAAACATTTGAATTTTGTACTGTATCTAGTACTTCCTTATTCCGCAAGACATTGGACGGTGTTGGACGGTGTGTAATTGAGGGTACTTTCTGCACCCCATTCACTTCCCCCTCCTAATCCAGCTTTGTATGATTCGCGGAAAGTAATGAAGAAAAAAAAAAGTTTTTAAATCTATCGGACTAAACTGCGTGCTCATCAGTCCATAGCTTAGAAACTACTTAAACTAAGGTAAACGAACCTAAGGACAACAAACACATCCATGCCCTAGGGATGACTCGAACCTCCGACGGTGACCAACCGCGCGCTCCGCAGCGAGGCGCTTTTGACCGCTCGGCTACTCTACCACGGCAAGTAACGATTGAAGCCATTTTTTTCATTCTGGTCTTTTCGCGAGGTATACAGAGGAGGAAGCAATACATTGCATCACTGTGTGACATACCAGATACATACTCCATACATCTACATATCCACTGGGCAAGTTCAGGATCTTATTTGTGGGGGTTTCGGAGAATTAGATTATTCCTGATAACTACATCACGCCTAAATTCAACAGTTTCCACACTACAACACTGTTTATGAATGAACTGACGACTGATACATGTTTTCGGCTTTGTACTGAAGATAGCTGTGAGACCAGCGTGGGACTGGACAGCACATAGCAGAGTATCCGACGACGTACGACGACGATATGCAGTGCTGCAGTGATAAAAGGTAAAGTGCCACGAAAACGGAGATCAGCGGACAAAAAACCAATCCATAAATTGCTTATGGGCGTCTAATTAATTTGCCACAATTTTGTAATTTGTACGACTTTTAAGTTACTTTTATATATATATATATATATATATATATATATATATATATATATATATATCGTAGATTAATACTTGTTCCATAGATCATATACACGACATTTCGTAATGATGTGAAATGTGTCAGTTTAGTAAATGTTGTCTACACCTGACAATCAATATTTTAAGGATTGTTTTTTATTATTATTATTATTTTTTAAGTTTTATCTAAAAATTCATCTACATTGTATGAGTAGAAGTAGTTGCCATTCAGAAATTCCTTTAATTTCTTTTTAAATACTAGTTGGCTAACTGTCAGACTTTTGATGATACTTGGTAAGTGACCAAAGACTTTTGTGGCAGCATAATTCACCCCTTTTTGAGCCATAGTTAGATTTAACCTTCAATAGTGAATATCATCATTTCTCCTAGTGTTGTAGCTATGCACACTGATATTACTTTTGAATTGGGTTGGATTGTTAATAACAAATTATATATATATATATATATATATATATATATATATATATATATATATATAGTGAAGCTACAGTGAGGAACCCTAGATCCCTAAATAAATGTCTGCAGAATGCTCTTGGGTGGGCTCCAGCAATTATTCTGATAAACGCTTTTGTACAATGAATAATTTTTTACTCAGTGTTTAATTGCCCCAGAATATGATCCCATATGAAAGCAGTGAATGAAAATAAGCATAGTACGATAATTTACTGAGATGTAGATCACCAAATTTTGCAATGACTCTGATAGCATAAGTAGCTGAACTCAAACGTTTCAGGAGATCTTCAATAGGTTTCTTCCAATTCAGTCCCTCGTCAATGCAAACACCTCTAAATTTTCAATATTCTACCTTAGCTTCAGTTTTATGTTCAAAGTCTAAATTTATTAATGGTGTCTTGCCATTTCCTGTGTGAAACTGTATATACTGCGTTTTATCAAAGTTTGAGAATTCACAAAAAATCCCAACTGGTGATGTCCGGTTATTCACAAGCATTTAATATTTCATCAGTGAATGTATATATAGCATTTTCGGTTGAAAAGCTTTTTGGAAAACCAAACTGACATTTTGTTAGAACTTTATTTTTACTAATATGTGAAGGAACTCGAGAATACATAAATTTTACAAAAATTTTAGATAAGCTGTCAGAAGTGAGACGGGGTGGTAGTTGCTGACATCGGATGTATCCCCTTTTTTATGCAAAGGTTTGTTGTTGTTGTGGTCTTCAGTCCGGAGACTGGTTTGATGCAGCTCTCCACAATACCCTATCCTGAGCAAGCCTCTTCATCTCCACATAAGAACGGCAACCTACTTCTGTCTGAATCTGCTTACTGTATCCATCTCTTGGTCTTCCTCTGCGGTTTTTACCCCACACACTTCCCTCCAACGCTAAATTCACAATTCCTTGATGTCTAAGAATGTGTCCTACCAATCTATCCCTTCTTTTAGTCAAGGTATGCCAGAAATTTCTTTTCTCCCCAATTCTGTTCAGTACCTCCTCATTAGTTACGCGATCCACCCACCTAATCTTCAGCATTCTTCTGTAGCACCATATTTCAAAAGCCTCAATCCTCTTCCTGTCCGCACTGTTCATTGTGCATGACTCACTTCCATACGAGGCAACACTCCATACAAATGCCTTTAGAAAGGACTTCCGTAGGCTTATATCAATATTCGATGTTAACAAATTTCTCTTTTTCAAGAACGCTTTTCTACCCATTGCCATTCTGCATTTTATATCCTCTGTACTGCGACCATCATTTGTTATTTTACTGCCCAAGTAACAAAACTCATCTACCTCCTTTATTGCTTCGTTACCCAATCTATTTCCTTCAGCATCACCTGATTTTCTTACACTGCACTCCATTACCCAAGTTTTGCTCTTGTTAATGTTCATCTTATATGCACCTTTTAGCACACTGTCCATTCCGGTCAATTGCTCTTCCAAGTCATTTCACCAAATTTCTCCTTGCTTTCCTTTATAGCCTGCTCAATGTACAAATTGAATAACATTGGAGAAAGGCTACAACCCTGTCTTACTCCCTTCCCAACCACTGCATCCCTTTCATGCCCTTCAACTCTGACAACCGCTGTCTGGTTTTTGTACAAGTTGTAAATAACCTTACGCTCCCTATATTTTACTCCTGCTTGCTTCAGAACTTGAAAGAGTTTATTCCAATCAACATTATCAAAAACCTTCTCCAAATCTACAAAAGCTAGAAATGTAGGTTTGCCTTTCCTTAATCTATCTTCTAAGATAAGCCGAAAAGTGAGTATTTCCTCCCGTGTTCCCACATTTCTCCTGAACCCAAACTGATCTTCCCCGAGGTCGGCTTCTACCAGCTTTTCCATCCTTCTGTATATAATTCGTGTTAATATTTCGCAACCATGACTTATTAAACTGATGGTTCTGTAGTTTTCACACCTGTCTGCACCTGCTTTCTTTGGAATGGGGATTATAACATTTTTCTTAAAGTCTGAGCGTACTTCACCTATCTCAAACATCTTACACACCAGGTGAAACAATTTTGTCATGGCTGGTTCTCCCGGAGACTTCAGTAGCTCTGAGGGAATATCATCTACTCCAGGGGCCTTGTTTCGACTTAGGTCTTTCAGGGCTCTGTCAAATTCTTCTCTCAGTACAGTATCTCCTATTTCATCTTCATCTACATCCTCTTCCCTTCCTACAATATTGTCTCGAAGTTCATTTCCTTTGTAGAGCCCCTCTATATACTCTCTCCATCTTTCAGCTTTCCCTTCTTTGCTGAGTACTGGTTTTCTATCAGTGTCCTTGATATTCATAGAGCTGTTTTTCTTATCTCCAAATGTTTCTTTTATTTTCCTGTAGGCTGTATCTATTTTTCCCCTATTTATACATTCTTCTATATCCTTGCATTTTCCTTCTAGCCACTCCTTCTTAGCCATTTTGCACTTCCTGTCAATCTCATTTCTTGGTCGTCTGTACTCCATTTTGCCTGTTTCATTTACTGCATTTTTATATTTTCTCCTTTCATCGATTAAATTTAGTATCTCCTGTGATATACAAGAATTTTTTGTAGGTCTTGCCTTCCTATCTATTTTGTCCTCTGCTGCCTTCACTATTTCATCTCTCAATTTTACCCATTCCTCCTCTACTGTTTTATTTTCCCCTGTTTCTGTCAATTGTTGCCTAAAGCTCCCTCTGAAATTCTTAAGAACGTCAGGTTCCTTCAATTTATCCAGGTCCCATCTCCTTATTTTCCTACCTTTCTGCAGTTTCTTCAGTTTCAGCCTACAGTTCATAACCAACAAGGTATGGTCAGAGTCTATATCTGCCCCTGGGTATGTCTTACACTTTAACACCTGGTTCCGAAATCTATGTCTCACCATTATAAAATCTATCTGGTACCTCCCGGTGTCTCCTGGTCTCTTCCACGTATACAACCTTCTTTTGTAATTCTTGAACCAGGTGTTTGTTATAACTAAATTATGTTCTGTGCAAAATTCTACCAGGCGGCTTCCTCTTTCATTCCTTTTGCCCAGACCATATTCACCTACTATCTTCCCTTTCCTTCCTTGTCCTAGTACCGAATTCCAGTCTCCCACAACAATTAAGTTTTCCTCTCCCTTAATTGTCTGAATAATTCCCTTTAGTTCCTCATATATTTCTTCGATTTCATCATCATCGGCAGAGCTAGTTGGCATATAAACCTGTACTACTGTTGTCGGTGTTGGCTTCGTATCTATCTTGACAATGATAATGCGATCACTGAACTGGTCATAGTAGTTTACCCGCATTCCTATTTTCTTATTCATTATCAATCCTGCTCCTGTGATACACCCAACTGATTTTGTATTTATAATCCTATACGCACCTGACCAGAAATCCTGTTCATCCTGCCACCGAACTTCACTAATCCCCACTATATCTAACTTCAACTTATCCTTTTCCTTTTTAAATTTTCTAATTTTCCTACTCGATTAAGGGATTTAACATTCCACGCTCCGACCCGTAGAATGCCAGTATTGTCTTTCCTGATGATCACATCCTCCTGAGTAGTCCCCGCCCGGAGATCCGAATGGGGGACTATTTTACCTCCGGTATATTTTACCCGAGAGGATGCCATCATCATATGTTCATACAGTAGAGCTGCATGTCCTCGAGAAAAATAACGGCTGTAGTTTCCCCTTGCTTTCAGCCGTTCGCAGTAACTGTGTGGCAAAGCCACATTAGCTGATGTTACAAGGCCAGCACAGTCAATCATCCAGACTGTTGCTCCTGTAACTACTGAAAAGGCTGCTGCCCCTCTTCAGGAACCACACGTTTGTCTGGCCTCTCCACAGATACCCCTCCGCTGTGGTTGCACCTACGGTACGGCTATCTGTATCGTTGAGGCACGCAATCTAAAAAAAAAAAAAAAAAAAAAAAAAAAAAAAAAAAAAAAAAAAAAAAAAAAATTTCAAATGTTTGTAGAACTTTTTGACTTAACTACTGGGTCATCAGTCCCTAGGTTTACAAACTACTTATGAACTAGCTAAGACTAGGGACGGTACAAATATCCATGCCCGAGGGGGGATTCGAACCCCCGACCGTAGTGGCCGTGCAGACCGTGACTGGAGCACCTCAATCCCCTCGGCCACCGCGGCCGGCGGCACGCAAGCCACCCCACCTCAGCAATGTCTGTGGTTCATGGGAGTGGATGCAAAGGTTTAACGATAGCATATTTCAGTCTATCCGTTGATAGTTAAAGTTGTTCCATATACCACCACAATATAATACACTATTGGCCTGTTATTGAAAAATGATTAGTTATTATGTTAACTATGTCAACAGCATGCGACTTACTGTGCCACATCGACCGGCCACTTGACACAGGAACTGGAGGTATTGTGATTTTACGGAAGTACTGTCCTTAGAGTCGTGCTATTAGTATAAGTAATGGTATTGTCTTGACCGCGGAAAGCTGTTGGGGCAGCTGTCAGACAGGCCAGGTACCGGATTAAACTGAGCAGCCGTCGAGGATTTGTCGAAATCGGCGGAAATCTGGGAGAGGCCCAGGCTTTGTACACAAAACTAATGATGGCCGTTACCCGAGCGTTTCTTGTGTGTCTGGAGGACATCTGTGAGTACCGCACTCATTCAGAATAAAATCAAATAATGTATATAACTATGTACTGTCAACATTAGAGACATTTACGATGTCGGAATAGTCACGCACATCCCATGATTTTAAAAGTAATTTCATCATCATCATCGTTAGAGACTGATTATGCCTTTCAGCGTTCAGTCTGGAGCATAGTACCTCTAATAAAATTCCTCCATGATCCCCTATTCAATGCTAACATTGATGCATCGTCTGATGTTATACCTTTTACTTCAAAATCATTCTGCACCGAATCTAAGTACTTTCTTCTTGGTCTACCTCGGCTCCTCTTACCCTTCTCTGCGGAGTTCATGAATCTTTTAGGTAACCTTGCTTCTCCCATGCCTGTAACATGACCCCATCGTATCAGTCTGTTCGCTCTAACTGCTTCATCTTTGGTGTTCATTCCCAGTTCTTCTTTGATATCTTCATTATGGACACGCACCTGCCATTGTTCCCATCTATTAGTACCTGCAATCATTTTTGCCTCTTTCATATCTGTAACCTCTACCTAATGAATAAGGTAACCTGTATCCACCCAACTTTCACTCCCATACAACAAAGTTGGTCGAAAGATAGAGCGGTGCACGGCTAACTTAGTCTTGGCACTTACTTCCTTCTTGCAAAAGAAAGTAGATATTACCTGAGGACTCACTGCATTAGCTTTGCTGCACCTCGATTCCAGTTCTTTCACTATGTTGCCTTCCTATGAGAAAATACCTCCCAGGTACTTGAAACTGTCTACCTGTTCTAACTTTGTTCCTCCTATTTGGCACTCAATCTGTTTAAATCTCTTTCCCACACACATTACTTTCGTTTTGGAGATGCTGATCTTCATATCATAATCCTTGCACCTCTGATCGTGCTCTGAAATATTAGTTTGTAACCTTTCAATCGAATCGACCATTACAACTAAGTCGTCCGCATATGCGAGACTGCTTATTTTGTTTTCACCTATTCTATTCCCGCCCTGCCAGTCTACTGTTTTCAAACTATGATCCATGAATAGTATGAACAACAGTGGTGACAGGTTACAGCCTTGTCTTACCCCTGAAACTGCCCTGAACCATGAGCTCTAACTCCCCCCTGACAGTCTACGTAGAGCCCTTTAATTGCCTGCAGAAGTTTGCCTCGTATACCATAGTCCTGTAGAACTTCAGTAGCTTCCTCCTAGGAACACTATCATAACCCTTTTCTAGATCTATGAAACATAGATACAATTCCCTGTTCCACTCAAAGCACTTTTCGATTATCTGCCGTAAGCTAAAGATCTGGTCCTGAGGGCATTGAGTTCTCGCCTGAGTCTCAGGACGTGCGCTAGCCGCGCATTTCGCGTATTTCAAGCGTCAACTTCGCGTCTCAATATCTCGGGATGTAATTGGAATATTGCGATGCAATCAACGCCATTGTTTATGTGATTTGTCATGCTATGGATTGCTGAAGAAAAAAATAGGGTGTTCATTTATAATGTTTTATAATGTTTCCAAATGTGTACATTCATGGGTCCCAGCCGTACATCGATACCGGTGAAAGTCGTTTTCCAATAACTGTTATTGTTCCAGAGATATTTTGGGTGGACAAGATAGCTGGGACATCCTGTATAGTCAATGACAGATCTGGTTCCCCTACCTTCCCAAGTGCTTAAAGAAGGAGTTTGTGACAACTAAGCCCATACTGAAACAGAAATCCAAGAGCTGTTTTCCGTTACTGTTGGCCTCCATATCCTCTCCAAACTTACCCATAACCTTTTCATAACCTTCTGTTCGATTTCCTATCCTGGCGTTGAAATCACCCATGATTAAAACACTATCCTTATCCTTCACTCTAACAACTACATCACTAAATGCATTGTAAAATCTGTCCATTTCATCTTGATCTGTCCCTTCATAGGGTGAATATACTGCCACAATCCTAATTTTCTTGCTGGAGATGGCCAAATCTATCCACATCAGTCGTTCATTTACATACCTTACTGCAATAATGCTTGGTTCGATTGCTTTCCTTATGTAAAACCCTACACACCACTGTGCTCTTACCACTTTGACTCATGACAGGTAGACCTTGTATTCTCCGACTTCGTCCTCTTTCTCTCCCCTTACCCTAACGTCACTAACAGCTACAACGTCTAACCCCATCTTTTCAACTAAATCTCTGACTTTGTGCACATCATTTGCAAACGTTAGAATAAAACCCTTTTCATTATTGAACCAGTTATTTCATGTAATAATTCTTGTTTGTTTCGCAAACTACGGCCGATGCATTGATTGTTTGTAACTACATGGTAACAGGTAAAAAAATGTTCAAATGTTTGTACAACTTATGGGACTTAACTACGGGGTCATCAGTCCCTAAGCTTACAAACTACTTATGGACTAGCTAAGACTAAAGACGGCACAAATATCCATGCCCGAGGGGGGATTCGAACCCCCGATCGTAGTGGCCGTGCTGACCGTGACTGGAGCGCCTCAGTCACCTCGGCCACCGCGGCCGGCTAACAGGTAAAAAATTATATCTGAAACTAAGGTAGTTGCTGCGGCATGAAAGCAGACATGTACGGTTCGACTCTAAGATAACATCGAGCCAAACTTCTAAATCAGAACCGTGCATAGGTGTAGGTCTAAGAGTTCCAGATACTAGCCTCATAGCTTTTCGTACTTGAATATTTTTGATACGTGTGCACTTCTGGCCCATACAGTTGCACAATACTCGGCCATGATATGTACCATTGCCAAGGCTGAGGTCCGCAAGGTATTTACATCACACACTCAAGCTGATCCAGTGAGTTTGAAAAGGGTGGTATTTATAGCTTTCAGTTTTTGATCTAATAACTGTAAATTACACATGTGCGTTTGATCGGTCAATTGTGATCAGGTATTGCTAAGCAGCATTCCTGCGGACAGAGAGTGTCAATATGATATCACAAATCACAGTGGCGCACCACCTCTAAATATGTCTAGAACGGCGTGGTCTACTTACGAAACTCCAATCGCCAGCATTCTCCTCCGAATGCAAAGATATATTGTTGACTCCCACCTACATGAGTAGAAATGATCATCAGAATAAAATACGAGAAATCAGAGCTCGGACGGACAGATTCAGGTGTTCTTTCTTCCCGCGCGCTATTCGAGAATGGAATGGTAGATGAATAGTATAAAGGTGGTTCGATGAACCCTCTGCCACGCACTTGAATGTGATTTTCAGAGTATCCCATGTAGATGTAGAACGTTCTTCAGTATTTTCTCAACAAGAGAAAACGGTCTGCAGGGTCCCCCCCCCCCCCCACACACACACTGACACACAAAACGACGCGCAGGCACATGCTATGACTTTATTAAAATTCAAAACGAGGAGAATTATTTTCAGAAAAAAAAGAACCAGGTGACGACAATTGGCGTGTTTAATACGAACCTACCATAAAAAACGTGCAGAATTTCACAAAAAAAGTACAAATGTTAGGAAACCTAAGAGTCGCAAGTGCTAAGGTCGTCGCTTCCTAGACTTACAAACTATTTAAACTAACTTAAGAACGACATATACATCCATGCTCGAGTGAGGGCTTGAAGGTCCGATGGGAGCGGCCCCACAATCGTGTCACTGCGCCTCAGCCCGCGTGGCCATTCCCACGCAACTAGAAATTACATGAACGGTCAACGTGACCGACATGCCAATGTGAAGCTCCAATTGAACAACATCCGAAACAAGAACTTTCCTAACAGTTTAGTTGTATGACCTGAATTCAAATTTCAGTAGACTACGTAGAGCACCCAAAGGAATAAAATCGCCCTCTTAACTTTTATTCTTTAATAATTCAGACACTGCGGTGTCAAAGAGGTTAACTAGGTTTTTAATTTATTTGATTATGTTCTACCAAGAAGCGACGGAAGAATCAGTCAAAAAATCAGACACTGCTCTTTATGAACTGACGTGGTACGGAAATTTACAGTCCTGTAAAATGAAAAAGGAACACTATGAATTCTTTAAAATTTAAATTTTAAATTTTATTGACACATTCTTGAGGATGTATACTTCACGATCAAACGGACAGAGCCATACGCTCTTGAGTACAGTCACCAGAGCGCGTACAGTGTCGAAGCTAGAACCGTGTATACCCTCATTTTGCAGCAATGTAAGCTGCAATTCTCCCATGGAGACGATTGTAAAGGTGCCTAATGTAGTCTTACGGAATGGCGTACCATGCAGTTTCAACCTGGTGCCTCAGTTGGGCCAGATTTTGTGTCGGTTGGGCAGACTGTGCAAGATGACGTTTCATCCGGGTCCAAAACTGCCAAATGGGAGACATATCTGGGGTCGTGCTCGCCAGGATAGTTGACGCACATCTTGAAGAGCACGTTGGGTGGTATGGTATACATGTGGATGTGCATGATCCTGTTGAAAAAGCATAGTGCCTTGTTGGTTTATGAACGGTAGTAACACTGGTTGAATGATGGTTTCAGTGTTCCTTGAACTTTACAATGTACCCAGAGCTTAATGACCAGTGTAGGCTCCCCACATCATAATGCCGGCTGTAGGCCTTGTTTGTGTCTGTCGTATACACTCCAAACTTTCGCGCTTCCCTGCACGACGCCACATGCATGTACGGCCATCGTGGGCACGGAGGCAGAAGCGACTCTTCATCACTCAAGACGACACGTGTCCATTCGTCCTTCCATAAGTGCCAATCACGACACCACTGAACAATGTTGGGGAGTGAGCGGAAGACACACTAACAGCACGCATGATCGTGTGCAATGGTGTGGGGAGACATATCGTACACTGACCGTTCTCCAATGAGGATCGTCAAGAGAACATTGAACAGTGCGCGGTACAATCAGATCATCATACAACCCGTCTTACTACCGTTCACGCACTAACAATGCAATATGCATTTCCAACATACTATGAATCTCCACATGTTTCCCATACCGCCCAACATGTCTACAGAGACCGGATGAAACGTCATCTTGTCCGAACTGCCCAACCGACTCGTAATCTGACCCAACTGACAAGGAAAGTACTTGGGCTCGAACAAACATATCTGTATGAACGTTTAGTTACAGTATCTCTACGTACACCTCAATGTGCTGGTGGATGTCGTTTTTATGCAAAACTTTGCAATCATGTTCTAGATAGCACTGTAGCTGTAATTGTAGAAGCCATACGTAATGCAGATATCTGAACTATAATCGTCGTACATGTTCTCTAGCGTATTGTTATCAAAAGCCGTGATGATAGTTGCAACTTTAACCTTCTTCTCGGAACACTGTTGGTATTCACTGCCACTGCTTCCATCGCATTTTCCCGCACATACCGTAGCACTACCGCTAGCAATGAGTTCTTCGTCATTATCATCCCTATTACATCTACATCTACATACATACTCCGCAATTCACCGTAAGGTGCGTGGCGGAGGGTACACTGTACCACTACTAGGCATTTCCTTTCCTATTCCACTCCCAAATTGAACGAGGAAAAAAAGAATGCCTATATGCCTCCGTACGAGCCCTAATTTCTCTTATCTTGTCTTTGTGATCTTTACGCGAAATGTAAGTAGGCGGCAGCAAGATCGTACTACACTCAGCTTCAAATTCCGGCCCTCTAAATTTACTTAATAGAAATTCACGAAAAGAACGTCGTCTTTCTTCCAGCGATCCCCAATTGAGTTGCCGGAGCATTTCCGAGACACTCGCGCATTGGTCGAACCTACCGGTAACAAATCTAGCTGCTCGCCTCTGAACGGCCTCTATGCCTCCCTTCAGACCGATCTGCTGCGGGTCCCAAATACTTGAGCAATACTCAAGACGTGGTCGTACAAGCGTTTTATACGCGGTCTCCTTTACAGGTGAAGTACATCTTCCCAAAATTCTCCCAATAAACCGAAGTCGGCTGTCTGCCTTACTCACAACTGTCCTTACATGCTCGTTCCATTTCATATCGCTCTGCAATGTTACGCCTAGATATTTGATATCATATATATATATATAGATTATCATCATTACGTGTTAGTGTTACAACAGTATCTAACTTCTGCTCACATTTCTGAAGCATAGCCGGCCGCGGTGGCCGAGGAGACTGAGGCGCTTCAGTCACGGTCTGCAGGGCCACTACAGTCGGGGGTTCGAATCCCCCCTCGGGCATGGATATTTGTGCCGTCCTTACTTGTAGGTAGTTCATAAGTAGTTTGTACGTTTAGGGAATGATGACCCCATAGTTAAGTCCCTTAAGCTTAACAAACATTTGAACATTTTCTGAACCATAACAGATGCGAGAAAGCATGCGAATGATTCATCTTCTACACTAATACCATCTTCACGAAGAATGGTTCTCCGTAACTTCATCTCAACTAATCGCAATACATTAGCAGGACTGATTAGCAATCGCTTCTCCATCTGACGCTTCACCACACAAATGTCACAAAACGCACACTGCACCGTCCCTACTGGCGAACCGACAGGTCAAAGTGCAATGTGGCAAGGCACACGCAGAGGCCTCTAACGGACGACTGCAGAGTTTTGCAGATGCGGGAGTGTCACTAGTGCAATAAGGGATGCCGGCCGCGGTGGCCGAGGGGACTAAAGCGCTCCAGTCACGGTCTGCACGGCCACTACGGTCGGGGGTTCGAATCCCCCCTCGGGCATGGATATTTGTGCCGTCCTAGTTCGTAACTAGTTGATAAGTAGTTTGTAAGTTTAGGGACTGATGACCCCGTAGTTAAGTCCCATAAGCTTAACAAACATTTGAACATTTGAGCAATAAGGGATCTTTACATTATCTCTCGTACGATTTTGATGTATATGTGTTTGTTCGAGCCCAAGTACTTTCCTTGTCAGGCATCAGGTGAAAACTGCATGGCAGGCCATTCAGCAAGACTACATTCGGCACCTCTACGATCGCGTCCATGGGCGAATTGCAGCTTGCATTGCTGCAAAAGGTCTAGCGTTGCCATTGCGTACGTTCTGGTCACTGTACTTACGTGCCTACGGCACTGTATGTGTGATCGTCTGCTGTATTTACCCTCAACAACGTGTCAATAAATTTTCCCCCTGCTGGGTCGACGAATTCATGGTGTTCTTTTCTCATTTTCCAGGAGTGTATTTGGAAACGTTCCCAGAGCTCCGGATGGGACACGCGTCGACGGTTCTAGAAGTTTCACACGCCCTCCTGATGTCACATGCGGTGTTCGCTGCAGAGTCGTTTACAAACGTGCAGCGGTGTCGATGGAAAGCGTATTGAGCATTTAATCTGACAAATTATTAGCGCAGTTATAAAAACGTATTGTCCATTTATTTAGATGCGCGTTTAACCGGAATTTTTATTAATTGTACTTATTTAGCTAGCCGATTCTATAAACCAATCCGAAAATAATATATTGCTTGAAACATATACGCAATACTGTTGTAAATCAGTGGTTTCCCATTTGGAGAGACGGGATCGTTTAAATAGACAGCATTTTAAATTAATTACATATTTAAACAATAGCCCATTATATATGATTTGTTAAAATAATCTGTGACATATTTTACTTGGCATATACGATAGCATCGACTATACAGATAGACGTACTCTTGATCAATAAATCTAAACGTTAAACCCATCCATTTGTTCAGTGTTTACCAGAATCACACCATTACCTACGGCTCATAGGATCACGAAAGTTGATCGAAGGGAGACTCGTGACAATCACACACACACACTCAGCTCTGAGAAATAGCGGCTTCGCGCTTTGTGCGAAATAATAATTTGCTGCAAACTTCCACAACCTTTGTACGACAAAAAATGTTTGTATAGTCTATGGGACTTAACTACGGGGTCATCAGTCCCTAAACTTACAAACTACTTATGAACTAAGTAAGACTAAGGGCGGCACAAATATCCATGCCAGAGGGGGGATTCGAACCCCCGACCGTAGTGGCCGTGCAGACCGTGACTGGAGCGCCTCAATCCCCTCGGCCACCGCGGCCGGCCTTTGTACGACATTCAACGGCTTTCAGGCGTTATCGTATGGATTTATGCTTTTAAATCAACGTAGATGTATGTTTAGGAGTGGCAAGTAATTCTGCATTCATTCTGCATTGATTTCTCAAGCAGGAAGCTGCTGGTCTGTAGCTTTACGCTGAGTAAATGCGAAATACCGCAGGTACAAAACCTCTCCTCAGTTTACCCCGCGGCTAGGTGTCTGAAGTTACAATGAAGTAATCTTCTACTCGAATCTGTAATTGACACTATAAATGGAACCAAACTTTGTACGTAAAAATTAAACGGATATTTATTTATATAATAAAAAAATTAGAAGTTCCGACATAAAAAGAGTTTTGAGGTTTACTTATGTGCATCCTAAGCAGAGAAAAGATGCAGCTTATATTATGATGCGGTTAGTGAAAATCAGCTGATTAACTACACTGCTCAAGACAATTAAGGAATCTGTTGAGATATCTAGGTTCAGAAGTATTCTTATCGGCAGAATGAACTAAAGTGCTTCGAGTTTTATTTTGTCGGTTCCACGGAGTGGAGAAAACAACATTACGGCAACCGAGATACTGATAACAGAAATATGCGGCAAAAGGGGTTGGAGTTGACTTGTGTCTACTTTACCAAACGAATTACAGAAGCAGTTGGGTTCAAATAGTGCCGTGAGCAGCTAGTGCAATGCACCAACGTGACTCAAATGTTTGTAAATCTATCGGACTCACCTGCTGTGTTGTTAGTCCGCAGCTTAAAAAATACTTAAACTAACCTAAGGACAACACAAACACCCATGCCCGAGGGGGGCCTCGAACCCCCGACGGCGAACGGCCGCGCGTACCGCAGCACGGCGCCCCAGCACGCACGGCTAATCTGCCGTGGCCCACCGTGGCTTACCCGAAGCTATGGTATGGATAGCCATAGAAAGGTTGGAAGCGGGACCGACACAGAGGGAGGTGGCCGCAGGTACTGGAGTGTCCCAAAGTGTAATTTCCAGGTCATTGACGCGATTTCAGACGACAATAAATGTTAAAGGCTGAACCGTTAAAAGAAGGCAAGGCCAAGATGAACGTTATCCTTGTGATTCCTTAATTTCTCCTGGCGAATAACAATGGCAGGGTGATCTTATCTTTATAAGAAAGATAAGAAACTCATCACTGCAGAAATAAGTAATGTCGTGCCTAGTGCTATTGTGTTGAAACTTAAGAAAACATCAAAATCACACACTGAACAAATGGAACAAATTTCTGCAGAAGTAAATTCAACAAATTCTCAAATTGACAACCTCACACAGTCGGTGTCGCAACTTCAGATTAATGCAGATAATAAGTCAGACGACACACAACCCATTCATTTCACAGATTCCGAAGAATACCGCGCTCTAGACAATTTTAAGAATGCACAAATGAAAGTAAATAAGCAACAACGAAAGGACGAGCACATTCCTGGCTCTAACAACATTGTTGCCGACGTTCTCTCTCGTTCATTGGATCCTGATATGCAATCACAATCCGACACATTTTGCCAATCCAATTTTAGTCTTCTCTATATCAAACAGTTCCTTTCGAAAACTATGTCTCGGCACATGGCAGATCATAGCTTTCGAACAGGACAAAGATCCCATTTGGCAAAAGATTAAACAACAGTGGCGAGATAGATCAAAACCCTTCTGTTAGATTTCATTATACTGTGCATCAAGACATTTTGTTCAAGCGTCCTCATCCAAACAGTGATACATGGCTTGTATGCATTCCGCAGAAATTCATTAGTAAATTAATATGGTACATTCACCTCTCATATGACCACTACAGCGCACGCAAATGCTATTCGCTTCTTAGCCAAACAGTATACTTCTCCAATATGGAAAAACATATCGCCGCGTGCTGCAAAAATGCAAACTGTGTCAAAAAGCTAAATCTGACCCACATCGCTTTTTGCACGCCTTTTTCCTATCATTCCTCTGAAACTATGTCATCTTGCAGCGATAGATTTATTAGGACCACTCCCTATGACAAAAAATAGATATCAGTTTGTATTTGTTGCAGTAGTACCTACTTCCAAATTTGTCACGCTTATGCCGTTACGCAAGGCTACAGCCAAGTCCGTATCTGCTGCTTTTATTCGAAATTTTCTGAGAGAGATTGGTCATGTTGATAAGGTCATCTCAGATAATATACCACACTTTCGGTCGGAGATTTGGTTACGAACTTTACAAAAGAAGAAAATATCTCCTATCTTTATCTCATTGTATCATGCAGCCTCTAATCCTGCAGAACGCACTATGAAGGAGCTTGGAAACTTTGCAGACGATATTGTCACAGTAAACATACCGAATGGGATAAGCATATTGCCATATTCCAAGACGTCTTAAATTCTTTACCCAATGAATCAACAAAATTATCACCACATTTTGTTCTCAAAGGCAAATAACCTCCAGATAAAATTAGAGAAATTGTGCCTTTCCCGAAACACCGTTGCTTACGCCACCATCAGATCATTGATATCGCTCTTACGAATATTAGGAAGGCGGCTGGTAATAGGAAACATCTTCAAAAAGCTGTACCACACCTTCGTGAGTTCAAAATTGGGCAAAAATTTCGTAAGTTCTTTCTGATGTACCAAGGTCCCTTTCGTGTCTGTCGCATTCTACATGAAAACATCGTTGAAGTTCAAACCTTACGTACTAAAAAGTCAAAAGGCCTACATCACATCTCAAACGTAAAGCCTTTCATCGAGTAAAATGATTTTTTTTTTCCCGTAAAGATTCCACCTATGGCCTGTTTTTGTCTTGACATAGCCCAATGGAATATTTCTTTCGTACTGACATTGCTTGTTTCTTTTCAGATGATTGACCATTATAACAACAACTTTTTTCCCGTAACTGCAGACTGACCCACTGTTTGTTGTATGCCTTTTACCGGGCTTGTATACACAGGGTCCACGGCAGCGTAGTCGGTAGCGCATGAGAATGGTATAGAAGAGGTTCTGGGTTCAAATCCTGACACTCCCCAACTAGTATCTTCTGAACCATGTGTCGTATGTGATTCTTAACCCTGAGGCAATTTTTAGCTCGCGGCAAGAAATGTGTGTACCAAATTTGGTTAAAATTGGTCCAGTGGTTTAGGAGAAAATGAGCAGCATTGTCGCTAAATGCGGCAGTTTTTCGCGCATGTACTTGTTTATGACGTCATGTCTCGTGAACTATGTATAATACGTGATTCTTACACTTACGGTGACCGTCCTCATGGATTGAAGCTTACATGTACAGAACTTCATAAAGAATGGAACAAAACTGTAGGTTGGTATGCAACACGTACACACAAACACAAACATACGGACACGCTGCTTTATATATTAGATTTATCAATGTCGCTATAAATGTGGGAGTGGAGGAATTTATTATGTGGAGGTTACGCTTAGAACTATGAAGCGACGCAATCGGTAATATTTCATACAAATGATGTCGGCATTAGGAGTAATAGACAGGGAGTTCAACTTAACAGTCTCATCCCATCTGCCGCCTGTATCACACCTGCAGAGCACTAAGTTGCGTAATTTAACTTTCCTGTGTTTTATTAGTAGTCATTTCTAATTTCATAAGTTCTTCTGTTTCTTAGAGCATCATCCTCGCGTGTTTTGCTACATGCGGTAATTTCGAGTAAGTAACTTGAGTTTGAGAAGCATATAAATGATTTCTTGGTGACCAGCTCCTCCCACTCCATTGGTGAATCTCTTAGCAGGACCGATTAATGAGTATACGTTATTAATAACGTCACATAATGGTAACATTGTCAATTTGAGTTCTGTACAAATTTTGCACAGTAAGGTCATGATTGTAAATAAGGGTTGTAGAAGGACTTTTTATTTCAGCTTTATTGTAATGTCACGTTGCTGTAACAGCCTAAATATAATGAACGTGTATTATTTGGTAACAATTATTCTGTTCCCTTTAGATGTAAATATACTTCAGATTTTTTGATTGATACCACATCCACAAGTGTAATTTCATCTGTGTTCTTTGTAAACTACAGTAGCCTATCTACAATTATTTTATTAGTATTTATTGTGTAATATTGATAATGGAGGATAGATAACAACTCACCGTAAAGATTGAGTGATTGCGTGAATGTATGTGTTTCTTTTTCTGACGAAGTTGCGTGAATGTGATTATCTATTTTCGTGTCTGTCAGCAGTACAGCGAGCCTCTTTACGGTGAGTTGTTACCTACTCTCCATTATTGACATTCCTATTGGATTTTCCATTGTTAAAATTGCGTAATATTGTTTTGACAAATTTTTCATCCAAATGATGTGGGAATTGCACAACAAAATTCGATATGTTGCGGGTATGAATTGAAGTGTAAGGCTATTTCGAGTTGATTCGTTGTCTTTCTGTATGACACCTGGAGGACTGTTAAGTGCCACACAGCGCTTGCATATCTATATGTAGACTGACTCATTCCTGACAGAGTTGTCACAATAAATTACCGTAGGTGTAACGGCAACTGACTCACAGACTGACAGTTTTCTATTTACCGGATCTTTTCGAACGAAATGTAGATCCAGTCTAATCTACAGAACGGTAGAGACCGCGCCTGTTGTGAACGGATTCAGGAGGAGTTGGCCACTGTTGCTAAGCAGCCGGAGGCTGGTTTGGTTGGTTACAGTCAACAGTCTTGAGGCTGGTGCCCTGAGCTGTAGTGTCACCCGGGCGCATGAGGCGATTGCTGGGTTACTTCTAGTGTCTGTTAGGACGTCTCAGGTTCCAAATGCCACTGTGTATTCCTGCCCCAGCCAGTCCACAGTCGTCTGTAGGTGATTGGCAAACTGTGCCAGGGTCGCGAAACTCTTAGCAGAAGGCAAAACTGGGAACCGCCAGAAAGGCTGTTCCTTTACGCACTAGCAAAAGGTTTGAGGTGTTAACCGCTGCTCTAAGCACATGCTTCCTCGTCTGTTACGGCAGGGGCCTATCCTTCTGAGAGGTTGGAACAGACGCAGAGGTGGGTTTACTTGTTACTAAAAAAAGAATGTTCAAATGTTTGTAAATCTATCGGACCAAACTGTGTGGTCATCAGTCCGTAGCTTACAAACTACTTAAACCTAGGTAAACTAACCTAAGGACAAACACACACACCCATGCCCCAGGGAGGACTCGAACCTCCACGGCGAGCAACCGCGCGCTCCGCAGCGAGACGCTTTAGACCGCTAGGCTACTCGGAGCTCCATTGTTTGGCGGGTGATGGCGCCCCTTACGGAAATAGCCGGAAGATCTGTAAGGAATGCGTGAGTGCAGTCTGTTTGCTTACCGGGTTTCTCATCCGAGATGTAGAGGTAGCTCTGCCGGCAGCGTAGGGAGCACTGGGAGAACCCGGTTGCAAATCGTTGCTCCTACCGGCAAAAATGACTGCTGCCGCCTCGGCGCAGAGATCATACGGTTCCTTTGGCTGGCGCATTTAGTGAAGACTGCTAGCCTCGCTTACGGGGTACAAGCGGAACTATCGATTTCGTTCCCAGACCCGATCACGGTCCTCTGGTTTGGAGCAGAGTATAATGCTTAAACCAAGGGTACACAATACATTTAAAGCTACTTCAGCCTCTAACGACCACACTGCTGGCGTTAAATCCTAATCAGTGGCCGAGCGGAGCGCGCGGTTGCTCGCTGTCGGGGGTTCGGGTCCTCCTTCGGGCATGGGTGTTTGTGTTGTCTTTAGCGTAAGTTACTTTAGGTTAGTTTGTAAGCTTAGGGATTGATGGCCGACATAGTTAAGTCCCTTAGTTTTACAAATATTTGAACATTAGAAACCCTAATCTTTCTTCCTTCCCTCCTCTTTTGTATGCTACTTGTTGCGTAGTCACAGACAAGAGAGTTAGCCAAATCAGAGCTATTAAATTTAGTAGAATAACAGAAGTATAATGATGTGAGTTTGTAGCCAAACTCTGTCAATGATGTCCCCCCCCCCCTCAAAATGGTGTCTTCGGGAAAATCCATCCCCACTCTTCCTCCCCTGGACAATGGCGCTCCTCCACCAACAAAGCATGAAAATAAAGTATTATCATTGTTGTCTGCTGAAAGCTACACGTCTGCTTAGTGAAAGTTGATAAAAGATAATAAAAACTGAACTTGAGACCTAAGCGGGAGTTGTTACTAAAATAACTGAAACTTGTTTGTGTCAATCAGGTTGCCAGTCTTTAAGTACTTTACCTGAATCAAAGTTATCTGTCTAAACAAAATAAAGTTGCCATGTGCGATATTTAGCCTCACAGTAAACTTGAATGACTGTTGAATCAAAGTTGCTAGGCCTCAAGATAAGCCATTGTAATGATTAAGTAACAATGGTTTATAAAAGTTGTAAAAACTTTGCTGTAATTATACGAGCTCATTTAACACTAGTAAAAAAACCTGTTTACGCGTCTGACTCGTCTTTTTAATAACATTTCTAAACAAATTCCAATGCACCATATAACGTGATTATTTCTTGTGCGTATATAGACTGAAACTAAATTTTTGACGGCCGCGGTGGCCGAGGTGACTGAGGCACTCCAGTCACGGTCAGCACGGCCACTACGGTCGGGGGTTCGAATCCCCCCTCGGGCATGGATATTTGTGCCGTCTTTAGTCTTAGCTAGTTCATAAGTAGTTTGTAAGCTTAGGGACTGATGACCCCGTAGTTAAGTCCCATAATTTGTACAAACATATGAACATTTTGAACTACATTTTTTGCTCCTCTTTCCACAGCACAACTCTGATTAAACCCTTGTGTAAGCACACTATGGAAAGCTATCTGGAAAGCAAACCTACGTAATAAAACCACTTCTGATTTATACCTAAGTTCACAAAGAAAATGTATCCTCAGCCTTTGTGATATGATTACCAAACAAATTCACACACGGCCGTTGAACCAAAATATGTAAATGCTTTGATGACTCCTGAAGTCATTTCCTTGACAATTAACACAAACCTTTGTTATACCACAGCTGCTCATGTGCTCTCAAAATCACTGCAAAAGAATACTAGCTACATGATTCGCTATGTACAATGCGAATCCTCAATTAACTACTGATAGTACAATCCATGTTCATACTGATTTAAAGAAGGTGAATAAATTACTGGGGCTGTTTTTGGGAAAATGATGAAGTCGATAATCTAGATAAGTTTCAAGTATTTATCTAATTGAGATGTTGTGTCACAAGACATGAAGTTAAGTACATATTACAAAACTGTCCAATAACATGTTGCAATCAAAAATAAAATAAATAAATAAATAAAATAAAAAATACAAGAAAGCCATTTCGCATTTTGCTTCTCCTTTCAAAATAACAAAATTACAAGAGAACAACACTACTTCTTTGGGAGTGTTTCGTAGTTCGTTAACAATATTTGTTATTTAATTGTTTGATGGTCAAACATGGATTATACTGATTGGATTACAACAGCATGAAATTGTAGTTATCTTACCTCTAGTCTTCGTATCATGAAACTAGCAAAAATTATTTCCACTCCATAATGCTCGTTTAACTACCACGACAGCTTCCTAGAGCCTTTCCTCTGTCCGAAGCACTTCAACTCTGCCGCAACACACCACTGCTCAAACGCGAGCCCCTCCAAGCCAAAGATAGCCCTCGTGGAGCCAGAGATATTGCGTCGGAGATATACAAAACGATACAGTCACTCTTCAAGGATATTGCGTTTATGATTGACAGCTAATATGAAATTGTAAGTACCATCCAATCTCGTATACAATACATCACACTTAACTCCACCACTTAAAGAAAACCGACAGCCGCAGCCCCCACATCCATTCACTGCCTCCGCCACTGATCTGAATGGACTACTTGTATTGCTGAAGTTCCCGCTCCCTTACCAGAAGAGGCCTGAACTACTACCTGCTACTCCACAAGAATCAATTATCTCTGCCCCTGTTGCAGACAGGCGTCTAGGGACAGTAGTGCGTCGGACCCCAGTTACCCGTACGAACCGTTAGATGTCTCTACGGTTATGCTACCATGATGCTATGCGACTCCAGGGCTTCTATTTATCATTCCTGCTGTTTAATTTACGTAAATATTTCTACCTTCGTATTTTGGCATTCGAAATATGAATCATTCTAAGACTTCAATATTACTCTAATAGAAGTGTATCTGTAATATTCCATGATATTTCTGTAACACTGCGCTATTAAAATGACAAGTAAAACTTTCCAGCAGTCGAAAACTTGAAGCCGCGGTGGAGTAGCCGAGCGGTCTAAAGCGTCTCGCTGCAAAGCGCGGTTGCTCGCCGTGGAGGTTCGAGTCCTCCCTGGGGCATGGGTGTGTGTGTTGTCCTTAGGTTAGTTTACCTAGGTTTAAGTAGTTTGTAAGGTACGGACTGATGACCACGCAGTTTGGTCCGATAGATTTACAGACATTTGATTTTGTGAAACTTGAAGTTCGAAACTTAAACTGTAAAAAGACACAACATAAAGCAGAGGATACTTTCCTGATCAATAAAGCGGAAAGCAGAGCTGAGGTTCTACATGAATTTCTGTTTTGTTATTGAGAATGTTCTCGTGTTAGTTTTCGAGTGTCACTTTCATGAGAATGAATGGCACTGGTGTATTAAATATTGTTATTATTTCACAGATGGGATAGAAAAGATCGGCTTTTAGAGGAAACAGAATGTATTCTTTTTTCGTTGTCGGTGGCGCCTGAAGAATTGGCGATATTATGTCAATTTAGCTAACGGCGAAAGTTATGGTGGCACTAGATATTTTGTTTTGTAGGTTTATTTAGTAACATTTTGGTGGTAATATAGGTGACAGGTATATATATATATATATATATATATATATATATATATTTACCTTGACTCCCAAAAGTTTTCTGACACATTTATTAAATAGAATTTACGAGTTGCGATATTCCGACATATCGGCAAGTACAACTGCTTCTTCTTAAAAGTGCGTTTCTTCTATTCAGTGAAATATGCTCCAACAAATTGTAAACACTGTCTTCTGAACTACAGTACCTGTACATAAAAATGTTCAAATGTTTGGTAAGCTTAAGGGACTTAACTACGGGGTCATCAGTCCCTAAACTTACAAACTACTTATGAACTACCTACAACTAAGGACGGCACAAATATCCATGCCCGAGGGGGGATTCGAACCCCCGACCGTAGCGGCCGTGCAGACCGTGACTGGAGCGCCTCAGTTTACCTGTACATAAAGAGCAGACACATTGTTATAGTGAATGTTGCAAATGACATGCTGATACAAATAGTTCTTACATTAACTAGAAAATACAAAGCTCTTGAGATCAGATAAATGGCAACAGTATTAGCGCACTTACAAACAATGCAAGAACGTGTATAACAGTTGTTGCAAAAAAGGAACAAGGCACTTCAGTCTCTACGTAATCTATATATAAAATTATTTGAATCAGCATGACATTTAGAACATTAATTATTATAGTGTGTCTTCAGTTTATGTGCAGGTAGTTCACGAACAATGTTCACAATTCGTTGGACCATGTTTCACGGTATTTTTCACTAAAGAGAACAATCGCACTTTTTAGAGAAAGCGCTTGTATACGTAAATATGTCGAAATATCGCAAAATGTAACTTCCTTTTAATTAACAACAGTGTAAGAAAACTTTTAGGAGTAGAGGTAAAAAAGAAAAAGAAATTGCCTGGGCCGGGAACAGAACCCCCGCCGACGCTTAGCAGTTCTTCAATGAGATGCTTTTCTCCGTTACGCTACAAGGAGCACGTATACAAAAAAGCTCTCTTTTTTACGTTGCCATAAATATCAAGGGCTACTCGCCAATATGACATTTATTGACTGTAATTTACAATTAATTCTACTAAGAACGACATGATTTTGGTACCTCTTAAGTGTGCCGTAACAACACACGAGTTATAAGGAGAAAAGCATGGAAATACGCAATGGAAAATGACGTCTCTGCGGGACATAGCTTGCGACCTTAGAGACATCTATCGGCGTGGAATTCCATAAAGTATCTGTTTGTTTGTTTGTTTGTAGAGTCTATGGGACTTAACTACGGGGTCATCAGTCCGTAGACTTACAAACTACTTATGAACTAACTAAGACTAAGGACGGCACAAATATCCATGCCCGAGGGGGAATTCGAACCCCCGACCGTTGTGGCCGTGCAGACCGTGACTGAAGCGCCTCAGTCCCCTCGGCCACCGCGGCCGGCCATAAAGTATCTGGGAGTAGTCATTAGGAGGGATTTAAATTGGAACGACCATATAAAATCAATCGTCAGACTTAGATTCATTGGAAGAACACTAAGGAAATGCAGTCCGAAAACAAAGGAAGTAGGTCACAGAACACTTGTTCGCCCACAGCTTGAATACTGCTCACCGGTGTGGGATCTTTACCAGGTGGGGTTGATAGAGGAAGTAGAAAAGATCCAACGGAGAGAAAGTGTTACGGAGATGATCGATAAACTCCAGTGGAAGACTCTGCAGGAGAGATGCTCTGTCACTTGGTACGGGTTTCGAGAACATACATTTACCGAGGATTCTAGCAGTATATTGCTCCCTCCTACGTATATCTCGCGAAGAGACCGTGAGGATAAAATCAGAGAGATTAGAGCCCACACAGGGGCATACCGACAATCCTTCTTTACGCGAACAATACGTGACTGGAATGGGAGGGACAATCGATAGTGGTACTCAAGGTACCCTCCGCCACACACCGTCAGGTAGCTTGCGGAGTATGGTTGTAGATGTAGATAGATGCAGATGATACGGGTAACTGGGGTCCGACGCACTACTGTCCCTAGACGCTTGTCTGTTGCAGGGCACTAAACGACCAAGTTGCGCTTGGTATGACTTCGCGGAATTAGCCAATGAGCGGAGGCGGAGGCGGCAGGTGGTGGCGGCGAGTGTTCCTGGAAGCTGGCGAGTGGTCGCCGTGGGCGTGGGTTTCCCTCTGCGTGCCGTCGCGGCTATTCCTGGCCCGTTTATTATCTGGGGGAGGGCAGGGCAGGCGCGCATAACGCAGACGCCGCGCTGCCCGCTATGGTAGCAGCCCGCCACCACCGCCGCCGTCTCGTCTCTGCACTCGCCTACCCACAAATACTGTTGAACACTTCACTTTTGTAACCTTCAGCTCGTCTGGTAACCTTTCAGCTTGTTTGCAGTTGTGATAGTCACGTTGCTTGTAACCTTTCATTAATATGCCTTCCCTCATTCTCACATTTGGAGTTATCTGGGTGACTGAATTCTATAAGGTGTAATCATAATAATGCTGGGGCCGAGCGGTGTGTTCCCTGCTTTAGGTCAGGATGAGACGTGGAACCTGGCGGAGCGCCAAGGGACGCTAGTGAAACAGAATTATAGTTGACACATTTTGTTCCGTAACATACATAAGTTTGATGAAGGCGCTAGCTCGATCGGAGCTAGAGCAGTAGACGGCGTCGCCTTCGAGCTGCAACCTTGATGTTTCGTATGATGGTAGTGCCCGCGCCACGCCGCGATGCCGGGAAGCGATGCAAAGACTGTTATTGCCCCTTCACCAGGCTATGCAGCGGCCAGGGACCCCTCTGAAGTCGGATGTCGTGCTGGTTCCCGACTCGGGACACCGGCTGGCTGGATTAGCACCAGAGTACTAACCGACGACAGGAACATTGGCCTTTAGTAACCACTGAAGACTGCGCTGGCCTCAGGCAGCCACCAGAGAGGTGTGAAGTCGTCAGCACAGCGGATAACCATCTTCTCAGATGATGTTTAGTGTGAAGTATGGCCTCGACCAGACTCCATCTCTTAGCTGCCTCTAGCAGCTACCCGTATGTACTGCTATCTGTGACAAAGACTGAGTTCAACGATTAGGCCAGTGAATTGACGACTACCTCCTGGGCATCGTCGATTCAGAAGACAAAGTGACTGCTACTTCTAAATGTGGGAGTATTTATACATAAAATTGGCTGAAGCTATGACGTATGAAACGGTTTGATTGTGTTCCCTTTGAAAATGCAGTGTTCGTCCGATGGTCTTATTCACTCTTGTGACAGAGTTAGGTGTAGTTATGAAATGTTTACTAGCTGCGTCACTGTCTGACAGCCATTTCACTCACACACAGTTCGCTGACGGTAGGCTTTCCAACTTGCCGATGCAGCGGCTGCCGTCATCACGCAAGGCGGGTGAGCATTTTCTGCTACCGGCTGCTGACATTATTCCGTCTTGCTAAAGTGAACAAACCAAGATCTTAACACATTTCCCTGTCACAATATTTGCGGCATAACAATAATGTAGGCTTTCACGGCCGACGTCTTCATTAATTAAAACTTCCGGACTACGATGCCGTGGTCCATCTGTAAAACTTCCTTCTCCCAACATTTCGGTGCCTACTGCGGGCAGCATCTTCAGGGGTGAGTCGACGACTGGTTTCTAGCCGCCTGAGGTCCCGTTTATATAGATCACATAGAAGGTGCAATCTTTTGTCTCGTACTGCCGACTATGAAGCTATCTTTGACCAGTGTCATCGTTCTCGATTACAAGTAAGCGTGTCAAAGCCCACTATCCAGTCACTCGTTGATCATTCCGGGGCAGTATAGAAGAAAGCAAACGGAAAGCTGAAGTTCTAAATTTAACATTTAAGAAATCTTTCACGCAGGAGGACCGCACAAATGTACCATCATTTGATCAGCGTACTAATTCCGAAATCGAGGACAAAGTAATACATATTTCCGGTGTAGAGAAGCAGCTGAGAGAGCTAAATTCGAAAAAGTCTGCTGGTCCGGATGGAATAGCAGTTGGGTTTTAAAAAGACTTATCTGCGTCGTTGGCCCCCTACTTAGCTTGCATTTATCACGAATCTTTAATTCAGCGCAAAGTTCCTAGTGATTGGAAAAAGCGCAGGTGACTCCCCTTTATAAGAAAGGAAAGAGAACTGGCCCACATAATTACAGGCCAATATCGTTGACTACAGGAGAATTTTGGAGCATATTCTCAGTTTGCATATAGTAAATTTCCTTGAGATGGGAAAGCTCCTTTCTATGAATCAGCACGGGTTTAACAAACATCGTTCATGTGAAACTCAGCTTGCCCTTTTCTCACATGACATCTTGCGAGCCGTGGATGAAGGGCAACAGGCGGATTGTGTTTTTCTCGACTTCAAAAATGCGTTCGACGCGGTGCCACACTGCAGACTGCTAGCGAGCTTATGGAATAGGTTCACAGATTTGTGACTGGTTGGAATACTTCTAAGTAATAGAACGCAGTACGTTGTTCTCGACGGCGAGTGTTCATCACAGACGAGTGTATCATCAGGCATGCCCCATGGGAGTGTCATAGGACCGCTATTATTTTCTATCTATATAAATGATCTGATGGACAGAGTAAGTTGTAATTTGCGGCTGTTTGCTGATGATGCTGTGGTGTATGGGAGGGTGTCGTCTGTAACTGACTGTAACAGCATACATGATGACTTAGACAAAATTTCTAGTTGGTGTGAAGAATGGCAGCTAGCTCTCAATGTAGAAAAAGTGAGGTGATGCGCATGAGCAGGAAAAACAGTCCCCTAATGTTGGAATACAGCATTAGTAGTGTGCTTCTTGATGCTGTCGCGTCGTTCAAATATGTAGGCGTAACATTGCAGAGCGATATGAAATGGAACGAACATGTAAGGACAGTTGTGAGTAAGGCGGACAGCCGACTTTGGTTTATTGAGAGAATTTTGGGGAGATGTACTTCATTTGTAAAGGAGGCCGTGTATAAAACGCTTGTACGACCAGTCTTGAGTATTGCTCAAGTGTTTGGGACCCGCAGCAGATCGGTTTAAAGGAAGACATGGAGGCGGTTCAGAGGCGAGCAGCTAGATTTGTTACCGGTAGGTTCGACCAATGCGCGAGTGTCACGGAAATGCTCCGCCAACTCATTTGGAGATCGCTGGAGGAAAGATGACGTTCTTTTCGTGAATTTCTCTTGAGGAAATTTAGAAGGCCAGAATTTGAAGTTGAGTGTAGTACGATCTTGCTGCCGCCTACTTATAATTCGCGTAGTGATCACAAAGACAAGATATGAGAAATTAGGGCTCTTACGGAGACATATAGGCATTCTTTTTTTCCTCGTTCTGTTTGGGAGTGGAATAGGAAAGGAAATGCCTAGTAGTGCTACAGTGTACCCTCCGCCATTCACCTTACGGTGGATTGCGGAGTATGTATGCAGATGTAGATGTAGATGTAATCGATTGCCACATCGTTAGTGAAAAGTCGACCGCCATATCTAATTTCAAACCTTCTACTTTTCTATTGAAATTATTGTGGTGCTTCTGGATCTCTATGGCTTCTATGTACATGCGTGTATAATAATGTGAGGTCTTGGCTAGCACTAGTTTCACTGAATTTTATTTCATGATCCCCGTTTGTAAAGACATGTTTCGTTACAGCTGCTGTGTCAGTGTGTCCCAGTAGACAATTCCTTTTGTGTTCCATCATACGGGTATTAACACTAATTTTCGTTGTTCCTATATAGACCATGCCACAGCTACACAGAATTTTATACACCCCAGGCGTTGCTAGAGGGTGTCGTGCATCTTTCACCGATCTTAAACATTCACTAATCTTCTTGGTGGATCTAAAGATTGTTTCCACTTGAAGCTTGGTCAAAACTCTCCCAACACTACCCGTGATGTTGTGGATAAACGGAAGAAAAACTTTCCCAGCCGACAATTGTTGTTATGGCATGTTTTCTGACACTTTTCTTCTAGGATGAAGTACTCGCTCTATCTCTTTATCGACATACCCATTTTTCTTGAAAGCCTTTCGTAAATGTTTTAATTAATCTTCCACATCAATTGACTCACAGACATTATTTATCCACCAATGTAGCACTGAACTCACGCAATGCTGGATCTTCGCAACCGAAGCGTAAGCCTTTCAGGGCTGATTTAAGGCGGAGAAACAGAAAGAAGTCTACCAAATATGGAGAATAAGGAGGTGTGTGTATGTCTGTGTATCACACCTGCAGAGCACTCAGTTGCTTAATTTAACTTTTCTGTGTTTTATTAGTAGTCTGTCGGGGTAAGAAACCACCTACGATCTATACATAAGGAGATGTGACGTCATAAACAATGACAGTCATGAAAAACGGCCGCATCATGCGATATTATTCTGAGAGCACTTAGCGCTTGCAATAAATTGTAAACATAATTTCAAATCTTTACGAAACTTTTTCTCGCTGACAACTCCAACAAAATTATGAAAGGAAAAAAGTTTATCGCTTACTACTTTTCCGATGTTCATGATGTATATTTACGGCATTTGGCATGAGGTTACAAGTTATTACTTCTACACTGTAAATTTTATACGCTAGATAATTCATAGGCAGTACACATACATACCACTGAATGTTCCTGCGATATTAAATCACAGTTCGACATGTAGTTCATGAGATATGAAGTCATAAATAATTTGGTTCATGAGAAGTAGGGGGAAGTACAGCAAGGAAGCGAACGTCTGTGATAGAATTAAGCAATCTTATCTCTGCGAATACCAACAAATTGAACATAGTGTTACTGATTTAGCTTTGTGTATTAAATACTTAACGACATTTCTTTTGGCATGTTTCATTTTGTATCAAAAACTTAATGAAGATACATCGTTTCGGAGGATAAATTTTACTTCAATTTGACATCTTTATGAAGAGACATCGTTTGGACAAGGACTTTAACTTACATTTGAGATCTTGGCTAGGACAACTGAATTCATTGACAGAGCGAGCCAACAAGGATTTTTACTGACTGAGGTCTGGAACCCTAGAAAGCCATGATACGCACATTCCCTTCTTTAACAACCGTTGCAAAGCACGGGCACAGAATAAGGAGTATGCAGAAAGGAAACTCCCGCTGCAGTCTGTCGTCCAAAATTTAGTGCGCATGCGCGGAATCGGCCATCTTGAAAAGCAGTAAACGTGTGATCACTCCCTACTCTGTGGCGTGGTAATGCGCCGTCTTTGTTTGTTAATTGTGTAGTTTAACTGCCTGAATCGCATAAAAGTAAAGTATTTGGTTCAGTGCAGTGCAATGCAATGAAAAGAAAGAACTGTGTGTCAGTAGCTGGAGCTGTTCCGTTTTTTATTATGAGGAGCAATAAAAGAAAAGGCGGGCGATGGTGTTCAGCACCTAATTGCCGCAATAATTCCAATACAAATAAGGATATAAGTTTCTTCACCTTCCCAAAAGATGCTGATCAGTAAGTGAACGTCGCTATATGTGTAGTGAAAGTTAAATGTTATTTGTTTCGAATGATAGCACTGTGTGCATAATTTTTAAAAGTAGCCTTGCTTCTTCTCTTGACGATAACTCTCGCTGTTGCTGCAGCAGTTCAACAGCATCGAAATGTTGAAGTAAATTTATATTTTATAAGTTTAAAGTTGCGGGGAATAATATAAAATGAATGACAAAGAATAGTACGTAAGTAGGCAGGTAAAATTTTACTTACGGCATTGGAGGCGTAGTGTGCTAATGTTAGCAACGAATGCTCTTCTGATACTCAAACAAATAGATTAAGGGGAGTAATTGTTTTATGCTGTTCCTGCTCTATAGTTGACAGATTCCTCTATATGCCCTTCTCCGATCAGTAAATTAATAATACTCTTAAAGGAAATACAACTTTTATATATGCCCAGACGTCATTAATTATGTGTAATCACGTTGTACTGCTAAGTCTGACTCAATATTTTGTGGGAATTTATTAGTGTCAAATAAAACCTGGCAGTTGTAAAGTCACTTTCTTGTTTATAACTAATTTCTTAAACATAACTCCACATTATTTGGGATTTTTCTACAGATAAGCACCAAATAAAACGATCATCGATTCCACCGTACATTTTCGTAGTTGTATTAAAATTTAGGCCTACTTTTTCCGTTGGATTACAATTAGGTGCAAGAAGAGGGCGCAAAATATATGAGAGCATAATGAAACGCCGTTTCCTTTCGTAAAAGACGAGATTAGCTGCAGTTCGTAAAAAGTCAATTTCCATCCAATGTACTAAGTGGCTATAGTTCCGCGTTTACTGCTTTTCAATATGGCGTCGAGCGCAACGCTTGGTAACATACAGATCAAAGGCGCCGCCCCCAGCTTTCCCTTCTGTATGCTCCCTATTCTGTGGCACGGGCGTACAAGCTAGTCGTTGATAAAACACGTCCCTTCCTTCACAGAATAGTTTTGGGGGATTTTTTCGATCGCTGCAGAGCAGAGCCATTTCCTTGGCGTCCTGTCTGCAGTGCCCCTGATTACTCGCGCCCATTACCTGATCATTTCCCTGGCGGAAAGCCTTAACGCGGAACTCATCACAGCAACAATTACGGACGGCTATTCGCAGGCAATCAAGCGCGATTTGTCAGCCATTCGCAAGAGATTCACAGGTGCGATTACAGCCTCAATGCCTGATTGCCGTTGTACAGTATCCGCCAGATAAAAATGTATACACAGCTTATGTATTTTACATTTAATAACTGATCACACAAGTTGTGCAACTTTCAGTTTACCACGCGGTTACTTTAAATGTTAACAATCTTGGCCGTTGGCGGCTATACACACAGAGGAACGACGAACGGTCGCCTCGACTGCGTCAATGCAGATGTTTCAGTGGAGATCGCTGCACATGTCGCTGTAATCTTCTGGCCATTCTTCCAGCGCGCGTGGCTTACATCAATAGACGCTATGTTTGACAGTTCCCCAGAAGTCCACAGGTGTTAGATCTGGCGACCGTGGAGAGAACTCAATGGGCCCTCTTTATCCAATCTAATGTCCCTGAAAATTGTCATCCAGGCAGGTTCGTATAGCTAAGTGGTAGTGTGGTGACTTCACTTCTACGTGGATGATTGTATCTCAATATGCGAAACAGCAGAGGCTGCAATCAAGGTCCAGGAAGATCTCAAGAGGTTATTGAAGAAAGTTTCATTATCACTGCGAAAATGTTGCAGTTAGAGTGAGGAGTTATTAGAACAAATCTTAGAGATACGAGCAATAAAATTCACAACTAGCCTTACGGATAGATAACGACGACGATATTGAAACATTAGGTGTACTCTGGTATCCAGCTGATGATCAGTTTCAAACTGTAATCGGTGTCCAGCAAGTACGCAATGTCTGCAGTATCTCAAAATGCATTGCACTGTTTGTCACGTCATCCATTTGTGATCCTCTGTGATTAATCAGTCCTAGTGTGATCAACTTCAAGATCTTCTTATGACGTGTGTGGCAGCATCAGTTTATATGTACTCCAGAGTTGACTTACACGTGGCAGATGACACGCAGCGAAATTCACGTGCTCCGTGCTGATATGGCTTGCAGCACCATCCACTCAGTGGAAGTCGTTCGTAGGGAGCCGTGTTACCAGGGCCATAGTCAGAATTTTATTTGTGGGGGTGGGATCAGAGAATAAAACTGTAAATTATGACATGTATTCTAACTTGTACAGCTTACTTACTTACTACTATTTTACTTTACACGATGAGGCCCAGTGGACCGCGCGATGATATAATCAAGACTGTCCATTCATTGCGATTCTTCGCTGTCTGTTCCCAGTTTTCCCAGGCTTCAAGTTTTTGCAGGTCTTCTCTTATACCGTCCATCCTCCTCTTCCTTGATTGTCCCAGTGGTCTTTTGCCTGTTGGTATCAGCTCCATGGCCACCCTAGGCCATCGCTCCTCACTCATACGTACCACATGCCCTGCCCATTCTAATCTTCTACTTCTCATCAAGCCCGCAATGTTGGGTTCACTATAGAGTTGTTAAAATTCTATATTGTGCCTTCTATTCCATTCTCCTGTTATGTTGTCTTTAACCAGTCCAAATATTTTCCTCAAGCATCTCCTGGGATTACGAGAAGGATCTTCTGCAAAACTGCGGTGGGAAGGAACAACTTGGCTTCGCGTGTTACACACGTATAGCAACGGTGCAGCTCTGGAGTGGCCAGACGAATGGGACAAACTTCGTTGGAGATAGTCGACAATTGTGCGAGTTACTAGCTGCAGTCACTATCAACAGACATAAGTTACCCCCCTGCGGGTTCGGGGGTAAGAATAGGCCCGCGGTATTCCTGCCTGTCGTAAGAGGCGACTAAAAGGAGTCTTCATACTTTTCGGCTTTCCATCTGTGGTCCCCTATGTGGGTTTGACCCTCCATTTTTCAAAATTTTTCAGAAGAGCGACCCATTTGGGGAAGGACACCTTACGTGGTGCAACATGTCATTCTTGTGCCATGCCATCTAATGCACCCATCATGGAATGGACTTGCGACTGCGGATTCTCTTCTGCCACTGGGCACGTCACTGATTTTCCGTGCAAGTCGCGTCCATTGTGCACTGCCATCTCAGCACTCTCCTTTCTGATGGTTCATGTAGCGCCAGAAAGCCAACACGGTAGCCAGTCCGTTGTGGTGGGGTCGTCATGTACCCTCTTGGATGTAGCCCCCTGACAACACAGGGATCGCTCTACCGGTGCCAGAGCTGCATACTCCTCGTGCAAGCCAAGGAGTCGATGCTTGTCTCTGTGGGGCATCAGGACTCCCGGCAACGGTCATCCCGCCAGGTGACGTTGCTGTGGCTGGGTGGCGCCCATGAGGAGAGCCCCTGATCGGAGTGGGTGGCATCGGGGCGGATCACCCGCAATGAAGAGACAAAAATCGGGTGACGTTGGCGGACGTACAACCGCCGTCTCTAAGCGAGGAAAATTCAATGCTTCCACGTATGACCCCAAAACGTTCCCCTCCCTGACTGCATCTTGGGAGGGACGTCGGGGCGCAAATCCGACTGATGAATATGCTCCAAGGTATCTCGTGTGCAGCAGGACTGATGGGGACTCATTCTCAGCGACCAAGCCTCAGTTCTTTGTGGACCATCTGGAGGACAGGTTTGGGGAAGTGGAGTCACTGTCTAAAATGCGCAACGGCTCTGTCCTCATCCACACAGTATCTCCTGCCCAGTCACGGGCGTTACTCGCTTGTGACAAACTGGGTGATGTTGCAGTGACTATTACTCCACACAAGTCCCTGAATATGGTCCAGGGTGTAATATTTCATCGGGATCTATTGCTACAGACGGATGACGAGCTACGGGCGAACCTGGAACGACGAGGCGTTCATTTTATCCGGCGTGTCCATAGGGGCCCCAAGGATAATAGGGTCGCAACTGGTGCCTTCATCTTGGCCTTCGAGGGTGATACATTGCCCGAAAAGGTCAAGGTGATGGTTTACCGTGTTGACGTGCGGCCTTATATTCCTCCCCCTGTGAGGTGCTTCCAATGCTGGAAGTTCGGCCACATGTCGTCCCGTTGTATGTCCAATGCTATGTGTAGGGACTGTGGGCGTCCAGCACATCCGGGCGCCCCATGTACACCGCCTCCCATCTGTGTCAACTGTGGTCAGAACCATCCTCCCTGCTCGTCGCAATGTCCCGCACTTCAACGGGAGCGGAAAATTACAGAATACAAAACCCTGGACCGTATATCCTATAATGAGGCACGGAAAAAGTTCGATCGTCTGCACCCAGTACCTATGAAAAATTCATTCGCAGCAGTGACGTCGTCGCCACTCTCCTTGGCGGCGACAGTATTTTCTACTTCACCTGTTCCTGTGGGCCCCCAGGGCCACCAACCTAAGCCTGCCCCCACGGAGGTTGGGGGCCATCCTTCCACAGCTCCCAAGGCGAAAGCCTCGGGGTCAGCAACCACCTCTCCGCCGGAGAAAGAACAACCTTCTCCGGCTTCCCTCAGGCGGAAGGGGTCCCTTGGGACACTCCCTTCTGCCAGTGTCGATATCGACACTAACCAGCAGCCGGCGCGCTCGCAGACTGCTGGTCGTAGGGCTTCGCGCTCCTCCTCAGTCCCTGTGGCTGAGTCCAAGGAGCACCTCCCACCGGCGAAGCCCCCGAGGGAACGGAGGGGTAAACAGAAGCCAAAGACAGGCATCTCAAGAGACACCACGGTGGCTACAGTGCCACCATTCCCCTCCACCTCCACCTCTGCTTCTGAGGATGAGGTGGAGATTCTTGCGTCACCCGAGGACCTCGCTCTTGGGGACGCCATTGAGAAAACGGACAATCCCGATGACACGCCTACACCGGTGGGTGCCAGTGATGCTGAGTTGTAGCCCACCGACTCGGATTCATGTCTTCCCAGCACTCGAACAATGTCATTCTCCAGTGGAACTGCGGCGGTTTCTTCCCCCACCTGGCTGAGCTACGGCAGCTTTTGAGCACGACACCTGCTTTCTGCATTGCTCTTCAGGAAACTTGGTTTCCAACAATGCGGACCCCAGCCCTTCGTGGCTACAGGGGATTTTACTGCAACCGTAGCATATATAACAGGGTATCAGGTGGAGTGTGTGTGTATGTCCTCACCTCTGTGTATAGTGAATCTGTGCCACTTCAAACGCCATTAGAAGCAGTGGCTGTCAGGGTGAGGACCACACAGGAGTTTACCGTCTGCAGTATCTACTTGCCGCCAGATGGTGACGTATCTGTGAACGTCTTGGCTGCACTCGTTGCTCAACTACCCCCACCTTTCTTACTGTTGGGCGACTTCAATGCCCACAGTCCCTTGTGGGGTGGTTCTACGATCTCTGGTCATGGCAGGGTTGTCGAGGATTTCCTAACTCAACTCGACCTCTGCCTCTTGAATACAGGTGCCCCCACGCACTTTAGTGTGGCACATGGCACTTTTTCGGCCATTGATCTGTCGATCTGCAGCCACGGCCTTCCACCATTTGTTCACTGGAGAGCCCATGACGACTTGTGTGGCAGTGACCATTTCCCTGTCTTTTTGTCACTCCCACAACGCGAGTCCCCAGCGCGCCCACCTAGGTGGGTTCTGCACAGGGCTAACTGGGAAGACTATGCTTCCGCTGCCATCGTTGGCCCTCCCCCACTCGAGGAAATCGATGTGGTGGTCGAGAGTGCCACACATTCCATCATTTCTGCTGCGAACGCGACCATTCCGCGTACATCAGGGTGCCCACGGCGTAAGACAGTGCCGTGGTGGTCGCCGGAGATCGCTGAGGCCATTAAAGACCGCAGGCGGGCCTTACAGCGATACAAACGGCACCCCTCTCAGGAGCACCTAATCAATTTTAAACGGCTTCGCGCTCGTGCTCGCCAGCTTATAAGAAGACGGAAACAGGAGTGCTGGGAGAGGTACGTTTCCACTATTGGGACAGGCACCTCAGCCTCGCAGGTCTGGAGTAAGATCAGACGGCTACAGGGATTACAGACACCAGTGGGAATCCCTGGGATCTCCTCAAATGGAGTCCTATGTACGGACCCGGCCACACTTGCAGAGATGTTCGCCGAGCATTATGCTCGTGCCTTTGCCTCTGCAAATTATCCACCGGCCTTCCGTGCAGTAAAGGAGAGGGTAGAACGCCAGTCTCTCTCCTTTCGTACCAGCCGCTCTGAATCTTACAACACCCCCTTTTCTGAGTGGGAGCTCCTCAGTGCTCTTCAACAATGTCCTGACACGGCTCCAGGGCCTGATAGCATCCATAGTCAAATGCTGAAACATCTCTCAGCAGATAGTCGGCGAAACCTACTTGCGGTCTATAACCGCATTTGGTGTGATGGTGTTTTCCCGTCACAGTGGCGGGAGAGTATCATCATCCCAGTGCTTAAGCCTGACAAAAATCCTCTTTCCTTGGATAGCTATCGGCCCATTAACCTGACTAACGTGCCGTGCAAACTGCTGGAGCGGATGGTCAGTCGGCGGTTGTGTTGGATTCTTGAGACTCGAGGATTGTTGGCTCCATGCCAGGGCGGTTTTCGCCAGGGTCGATCTACCACCGATAATCTGGTGTACCTCGAGTCTGCAATCCGCACAGCTTTTTCCCGGCGCCAACACCTTGTTGCCGTCTTCTTTGATATGCACAAAGCATACGATACCACCTGGCGACGCCACATCCTCAACACTTTATATGACTGGGGCCTCCGGGGCTCCCTACCGATTTTTATCCAGAATTTTTTAGCTGTCCGTACCTTTCGTGTTCAAATTGGTGCCTCCCTGAGCGCCTCATACATCCAGGAGAATGGCGTTCCTCAGGGCTCAGTTTTAAGTGTTCCATTATTTTTAGTTGCCATCAATGGTCTAGCGACAGCAGTTGGATCGTCGGTCTCCCCTTCTCTTTACGCTGACGACTTTTGTATCTTTTTTAGTTCCTGCAGCACCCAGGTTGCTGAGCGTAGGTTGCAAGGTGCTATTCGGAAGGCACATACCTGGGCCCTAAGTCATGGCTTTCAGTTTTCTGCCACCAAGACTAGAGTGGTGCACTTCTGTCGGCGTCGGACCGTCCACCCTCACCCTGAACTTTACCTTAACGACGAACTCCTGACAGTGGTAGACACGCATCGGTTTTTGGGTCTGGTCTTTGACGCCCGGCTGACGTGGCTCCCCCACATCCGTCAGCTGAAACGGAAGTGCTGGCGCCATCTCAACCTTCTCCGCCACCTGGGTCATACGACCTGGGGTGCTGATCGCTCGACACTGTTGCGGCTTTACACGGCGCTGGTGCAGTCCCGTCTCGATTTTGGGTGCATTGCCTATGGGTCTGCGGCACCTTCAGCACTGCATCTCCTGGACCCCATTCACAACTGTGGGGTCCGCATTGCGACGGGCGCTTTCCGCACCAGCCCGGTGAACAGTTTACTAGTGGAGGCTGGGATCCCGCCTTTCGGGATCCGCCGCCAACACCTGCTCGCAGCTTATGCAGTGAACGTATATTGCTCCCCAGGCCACCCAAACTGTCGTCTTCTCTTTTCTAATGTGGTTGTCCGTCACCATCAGCGACGCCCCAGGTCAGGTCTAACGATAGCCTATAGAGTTCGGTCCCTCCTCCTGGAACTTGAGTCTTTGCCCCTTCCGTGTCCATATCGGGTCCAGGTGCATACACCTCCATGGTGTTTGACAAGGCCGTCTATTCGGCTGGACTTGGCCCATGGGCCCAAGGACTCAGTACCACTGGAGGCGCTCCGCCGTCAGTTCTCGGCTGTCATAGCGGAGTTCCGTGGTTATGACCTGATCTACACCGATGGCTCAATGGTGGATGACCGTGTTGGATTTGCCTATACACACGGTGACCATGTGGAACAGCACTCTCTGCCGAATGGCTGCAGTGTTTACACTGCAGAGCTGGTGGCCATTCACAGAGCTCTTGTGCATATCCGGTCTTGCTCAGGCGAGTCTTTTGTTGTTTGCAGCGACTCCCTGAGCAGCCTTCGAGCTCTGGAGCAGTGTTACCCACGGTCTACCCTGGTGTTGGCCGTTCAGGAGACACTTTATGCCATTACACGGTCCGGGCGATCGGTGGTGTTCGTCTGGTCTCCAGGTCATGTTGGTATCCCGGGCAATGAACGTGTTGACAGGCTTGCCAAGCAGGCTGTAGGTATGTCCTGTCTAGAGATCGGCCTCCCAGCTTCTGATCTCCGTTCATTGTTGCGCCAGCAAGTACGTCAGCTTTGGGATACTGAGTGGCGTAGCCTGCGCACGCCCAACAAGCTCCGGGTGGTCAAGGAAACGACGGTTGCATGGCGCTCCTCCATGCGCGGTTCACGACGGGACTCAGTGGTTTTATGTCGCCTCCGCATTGGGCATACGTGGCTCACCCATGGACATCTCCTTCGGGGTGAGGACCCAGCCCAATGTCGGTGTGGCTCCCATTTGACAGTCGTCCACATATTGTTGGACTGCCCCCTTTTAGCCGCCTTGCGGAGACATTTTAACCTCCCTGCTGTTTTATCGGAAGTTTTAGGTGACGATGCCACAATGGCAGATACAGTTTTACGTTTTATACGAGCGGGGGGTTTTTATCATTCGATTTAACTGGAGATTTCTGTGTGTTACCGAGTGGTTGACTTTTCCTTTTTTTTATTCTTATGGTCGGTCAACCACGGCCATCGGTTTATTTGTTGTAAGTTGTGTTTGTGTGACCATCTCTTCGTTTTGTCTTGTTCTTGATTATGTTTTATGGACTCGGTGGGACTCCTCTCCCACATCGCAATTTTAAACTCTGTGCGTGATACCTGTCACGTGTATGGTTTTACTTTTGCCGCCTAGAGGTGGAATGGGGGACTGATGACCATTGTAGTTTTGTCCCCCTTAAACAACCTAACAACAACAACAACATAAGTTAAAACTACATGCACGAAGAAGGTATCGGATGGCATTTCATTCCTCCAGCATCACCACACTTTGGCGAAATATTGGAAGCAGGAGTGGAAGTCCTTCAAGTACCACTAGCGACGAACGATAGAAAACGTATGTCCAACATTTGGAGACTTGATAACCCTGACTGGCCACATTGAGGCCTGCTTGAACTCTCGTCCTCTCACACTGCTTTCCTGTGATCCTGATGATCCCCACATGCTCACCCCTGGTCATTTCCTGATAGGGACCGCCATCACAATGTAATGTCTCGGCGTGAAAGCTGAACACGTCATGCAAATAGAACTGTAAACACTCAGGAAAAGTCAACTGTCAGAAAATGTTTATAAATTGGGCTAAAACTACCAGCTTCTTCTATCCATACTGCACTCATAAATGTTCTTCGGAAATCAAAACTTTTATTTAAACATCAATAGTACATAAAATCATCTTCTTTGTTTGGTCCAAGATGACTTCCTTCCTAGCAAATATTACCTCTATACAAAGCCCAGAATATTTTTCATAGTGAGTACTGACATCAGATAATCGCTCACAGCATTGGGGCATCACCCATTTGACTAGCGTAAAATATTCATTGCTAGCTTAGCTCACATATACTGACGAAATACATCTTCCAGAAAAGAGACACAGCCAGCGTTCGCTGTACCAGTGTACATATAATACAGTTTACGGCTTAATTACCTCACGTCATGTGACACACAAATCTCTGGGTTTTAGCATATTACACTTCATATAACAACTATATATAGTTATTTGTTAAAGAGAGTCATTCCAAATATATTGTGAATATAATTACTCTTAATCAAAAGAAAAATTGTTAATATCATAATAAGGTGACGATCGGCAAACATGTGATCGTCAACTGCCATTTCTTCTTAAGAATCTTTGAAATACATCGACTGTAATAGGAAACAAAATACAACTTGGGCCAATTCCGACCTTAAGTGGTATGTTATACGAAATTCCACGATACATTCAACCTGAAATATACATCCGTAACAGTAATAAAGTAAGATGGATTATATTCCGTTCTTCAATTACAAAACAAATGATTAGTAAAAAATTTCAAAACAAATATGTACTAAAAAGTTAAATACATAGTATTTTTGTTTCTTATTAGCGGCTTTTGACTTCTTAGACCACCGTCAGATAACTTCGTACTAAACATATAGTCCACATGTAACATTGAGGTTACATATACAAAGTTGGTTTTTCAGAGATATGTGAATCTGCAAATTTCTTGTGTCTATGAATTAATACCACAGAACAAGCGTACAACAAAACAAATGATTTTTAAATGAACACATCTTAGCCTAGGATGCGTTCATTTAAAATCCATTGGTTTTGTAATACGCTTCTTCTGTAGTATTGATTCATAGACATAAGAAATTTGCAGATTCACATATCTTTGAAAAACCATCTACGTATATGTAACCTCAATGTTACGTGTGGACTATATGCTTAGTAAGAAGTTATCTGACGATGGCTTAAGAAGCCGAAAGCTGATGATAACAAACCAATAAAAATATTGTGGAACAAAAATACTACGTATATGTAATTTATCTTCCAAGTACGACGGAATATTCCATAAACAACCATGCATCGTCACAACAAGTATCCCTCAGCCAGATCTAGATACAGACAGCCTGAGCTTGCTCACAACGTGGGAACGACTGCAGCAAGGCTTCCAGGTCTTTTGGTGGAGCTGGTCTTCTGAGTACCTGAATGGTCTTCAGCAGTGGGCCAGGCGGACGCCCCGCCTGGCGCACTGATCGTGGTAAGGGGACGACAAACTCACAACCTCACGCTGGAAACCGGTCTTCATTGAAGAGGTACACCTTGGGCGCAATGGAATTGTGCGAGATGTGCAAAAGGTTTTCATGGGACCAACCTGCAAGCTCTATCCTTTACTGGTGAAGTGATTGAAAAGCGAACAGTGTATTCGTGTTTTATCTTGTATATTTTCTTTTCTTTGCGTGTACCTTGCAACAGACTCAGTGAATTTAGTCAGATAATGTTTCAATTGTCCTTCATTTTGTGGTGGAACAGGGACGTGATAACTGCGATGGTTAATACAGTTACTCATATTCATCTTTAGTCGCTAGTCATGAGTGTTTTGATACTAGAAAGATTTTATCAGTTGCTAGGACGTTGTCCAGTTATTTACAGTCCTCTAGCAACACCAACTGTCACAATCGAATCGTGTAAAATTTCAAGACTTCGTCCGAAGTGTCCCGTACTACAATATAAATTAGAAAATATAGAAATAACTTCTTTAAATAGTTCACAAAAAATACATTAGGTTCTTGTACGAGCGGGGCAAGGAAACTAGTCTGTTGCCATTACTAAAATTTTATCTCAGTCAAACACAGTCACCACTGTTTGCTGTCACTAACTTGTACTGAAAAAAATTAATATTCCACCGCCTGCTAAACACTGTTTTTCCATATTCACACTCGATACCAATATAATATCACATTCGAAGCTAACCAGTAAACAATTCAATCAGAATTTAAATTGTTTTCTGAAATAAGTAGAAGTTCTTCACAAAAATCGAATTACTCTTGCTTATATTCTTGATTATAAATAACTCTTCAGAAATGAAAGATACTTTTAAATATTATCAAATATTTATTCTTCTTCATGCGAAAACAAAGTCATTTTATCAAGAGAACTAAACCTGTACAACCAGCTTGGACTGAATCTCAACAATAATAATAATTTAATGTTCTTTTCTTTTCTTCTTCGAAACGATTGACGCGCAGCAATAAAGAAGGCGCAGCTGTATTCGTAGCCCCGTAGCCGTCGGTTAAATTCTGCTAGCATAGCGGTCACATACTTCAGGACTGGCTGCAGTGGCGACGACGCTGCCCTGGTTGATTGCAGCGCCTCGATCGTACATGTAACATAAAGAAAATAAAACATTTTAAGAATCATATTATAAAATACATGAACATCAAATACGTATACATTTTAAACAAAAAGTTTCGTTTTTCCTATTTACAACTTCAAAAAAGGGCTGACATAGGAAAATGTAGTAGACTATCTTGTCTTGTCCCACTACAATTTATGTGACTGAGATTTTCAGGCGCAAGTTACAACCTCAGTTGACAGACTAGCTCATTCAAAGACTCTCTGATAATGTGTATTTCTCCCTTTCTCCTGTAAGTATACGATAACTTGTGATATCTGGAAGTTACATTTCTTTGACGGCCGTTAAGCTCGGTCGAGATGCGGGTGAGGGCTGCCCTCTGCTGACCTGTCCTGCACCTGTTGGTGTTTCCGCAGGGCTCAGTAATGTTTATGAGGTATTGCTACAAGCACCTTACGAGAACGAATGCCACAAGGCAGCGATTCCGCTGTGCAACGGTCATCACGTCTGCTTAACGAAACTTGGACGTAAAAAATGACTGAAAAATCGAAAAAAAACTGCCACCATCTGAAAAACAAATTTCTCCCGTTTCCAAAAATGTATGATATATTTACTTTTAAATAGTTATTATAGTCTTATACACTCTTTGAACAAGTATCTGCACAGTGACCACACTGATGCTTCAGGCAAGGAATGCCACCATAAACACTCCAAGCCTGCCACAGTCATGGAAACAATAAAGGCAATATACGGGACCTTGCAGCTAAAAAAATTACTTAGCAAATGTCTACATAGTCGTACACAACATCCTAATAAGGGTTTCAACAGCCGCGTGTGGCAATGATTACCGAAACAGTGTTTGTTGGATGGACAATACTCAGAATAGGTGTATGGATGCTGTTATCTGTTTCAATGATTGTGTAATTAGCAGGATAAAAGCAATAAACAAATTAGGCATCCAAGCAGGAAATAATGATAGCGGCTCTGACTGCCACAGACCGTCAGCGACTGTTTGAAGCTGAAAGGGCTGAGGAAGACACCTCTAAAGAGTCCAGAGGAAGGAAAAGACTCCTGAAAAAGTCTGCATGGAATAAAGAAGCAGCTGGCCAGCAAGATTACGCCACTGGGATGTTCTGTTCTGAGTCAAAAATACTGTGAACATTCTTCTCTCGTTTCCTCGAAACTACATTTTCAGAACATTAGGAACATATATCTTGATAATGGTTTCAACTATGTTCACCAGATTTCTCCCAATTGAAGAATTACACAGTATTTTTGTATTATGCATAATAATTTGCAAAAATGATCTATGCTTCCCACTCTTTATAATTTTGATGGTAATTTTTAGACAAAATAGTAATGAAGTGTAATAAGGGTTTTTCTATTTCTTCGAATATGCTCCAAACTACAAAATAAGAGGCATATTATATTCATAAGAATGTTGGCAACAGCCTGCCACAGTCTAAATGTTATTAGACTGACGATGTACCAGAATGTGAACGTTTATTATAAAACATCTATTAAGCAAGATATTGTAATTTTTAAACTATAACAGATATGATGACTAATAAATATTTCACAATATTTATTGTTTAATACAAACTAGTTTTCGACTGTTACGCCATCATCAGGTGCAGAGGTTACTATAAACAAACGTCAAGGCAAAGATTTTACGACATGTTCATCAAAGAATGACATATATAAGCAAAGGATAAACATTGCTAGGAAGTTATATTAAGAAGTGATCCAAAATTATTAATTATTGACTAAGTAACTAAGAAAAGCGACAGTTTGAAAAATAAATTACATGGTATTTGTTACAAAAATAAGCAATAATTTGGAAAAGTTAATAACATGACAATTGGTACACGGCTATTTGTTTGTAAATTAAGACTATAGTGCATTTGGTAACTTTTAGAAAATGTGATAAAGATATGTGTGTCACTGTAAGACTATTACAAAAAAAAAGAGGATTACAACAAAATATTCACATTCAGGGTGAAGGTACATGTAAGCCTATTGGTAAAGTATATATGTGACAAATTATTCACAGAGAGGGTGATATGATCACTAATAAAAAACACGACAATGTTGCAATATTCCACAATATTTATTTCTTAGTACAAACTTGTTTTCGGCTGTTACGCCATCGTGAGGTTCAAAGATTACTGTAAACAAACGTCAAGGCAAAGATTTTATGACATGTGCATCAGTGCACATGTCACACACACACACACACACACACACACACACACACACACAATATATATATAAACCAATAGACCTACAAACTTTTGTCCATGGAGTGGTCTAAGGAAGCGATACACATCATTATTGATGCACACAGACACGAAACACGTCTTTATGATAATAAATCGCCTATTTATCATAAATCCGCACTCGACAAAACAGGAGCTGAAATTATAGCCAATATGCAAAGTCTTCGAACAACGTTCGTGTTTAAACTTAACAAAATTAAAATTTCGACGAGGAGTGGTACGAGGTCTGGAGACGTGTATCAACCTACGGTGTGGTAGTTTAAAAAACTCCTGAATTTGCGAGACCATGTTCAGACAAGTAAAGGAACTTCCAGCGGAGAAGTTTCACGGGAAAGAGAGCATTACACTAAGAGCACGAACGTCATAGAAAGTAATACTTTCGTCCTTCAATTTATCCTACGATTAACACAGTAGCTGGAAAGATTAAGCTGGTACCTTGGGTTTGTCATGACGCAATTCACAAACACGCTACATTATTGTTTACATACTGTATCTTGTTAGCTCAGTTGGTTGGTGCGTCTAGTTTTCATTTGTAGTAATGTGAGTTCGAATCCAGCTGGTGACTGTAAACTTTTAAAAATAATAATAATAATAAATGTCACGCGAACTTATGGAGTCATTTCGATAGCGGCGGGCAGCGCGGGTCCAGTCTTAAAAGTAGTTTTAATTGATTTTTTAAGATGAAGTGTTTCGTTAAAGTGGAGAGTATGTGGTCCAGTTAGTAACTTCAAAGCGGTCAGACACATCGATATATTTGTGCAGGATGCCCGATAAGTTTATTCTATGCGAAGGTTTCTTTATATGCTTAGTGTTCTAAACAAGATGCCTTTAAGACATATGATTAACGAAAAGGTAGCAGAGAAATAAACGTCTCAATAACTTTCCAAACGTTTTTACTATGAAAAGACTTTTTGTTTTGAGGAACACTCAACGAATTACAGTTATTTCAAATTCCACTGCTGCTCTTCAGCCTGCAATGGGTTGTGTAGTTTCACTGATATTCGTGTTATGTTGACAATGAGGAAACTCGTCTACAGCAGGAACTTAAACACCTACAGTTTCAAATCTGCTTGTTTAGTTTCATACGCAAATTAGTTTCTACCGTGCGCGAATAGCCGTACACTATAAGGTTCTTTGCCGCGGAGTGTGCGACCGTTCGCCGTCGGAGGTTCGAGTCCTCCCTCGGGAATGGATATGTGCGTTGTTCTAAGCATAAGTTAGTTTAAGTAGTTCGTAAGATTAGGTCCTATATCTTTACAAACATTTTAACAAAATTAGTTTCCACAGTATAAATTTGCCAGTTACCATTATGTAAATGCTTATTTACGCAATCAGGAGATTGAAATCTACCCACAGAAGCTCATTGGAAGATTTCAACTTAAGAGCTTGTCTTCAAATTACCATTACGTACTGTAAAAATAGTATCAGAGATTGATCTTACACTGTCGACGTACAGACGTATCAGCCACATGGTTTTAATATGGTGTAATAAACAACATAAAGTGAACTTTCACGTGTTTTCAAAAATAGTAGTTAGTACACCCTTTTCTCTCATGAACTTGAATTTATTATGAATTTGTTTTGTTACTCATATGCAGGGAAGGAAAGCTGCGAACGTGTGATATCATCCCCTAGAAAACGAGTCAAACAGTCGCAATAACAGTTCCAGTGTTTTTGCATGTTTAGGAATTTGGTTCGCAGCTGGTGGTTGTGAGTTTATAAAAGTTAAACTTTCTCTAATTTAAACTCTCACCCCGACTTTCACCCTCGCATTTGGGGGCTCGTCCGGGATAAGTTCACGTTGGACTTGCTCGGACGGAGAGATTAGGGTGTGTATAGGACAGTGAACAGTTACGAACAGTTGCAAACAAGTGCGCGGACGCGACGGACAATTTCAAGTGTGTGTGGCGGCTGGCAGCAGAGAGCGGGATAAGTTCACGTTGGACTTGATCGGACGGAGAGATTAGGGTGTGTATAGGACAGTGAACAGTTACGAACGGTTGCAAGCAGATACGCAATCGCGTCGCGCGTTTAACGACGGTTAGTGACGCAGAGTTCGGGCGCGGGCATCCGTAACCGGCGATCGACGGCGCATCGGACCGGCAGCAGTGAACGGTGTCGCGTGGGTTCAACGCACTCAAATTTCATCTTCTGCAACGGACGGCAGTGATCGTGGGGACTTCGCAAGTCGCCAACGGAGCGTCTGGGCCCAGCAGCTTCGATTCTACAAAGGATAAGGAATGCAGTGAGGACATATTCCAGCCACAGCTTCTACAACAGACGGCAGCGAGCGTTGGGGACGTCGCAGCTCGTTGCAGCAACTTCTGGATTAAAAGATAAGTAAAGCAGCTGGCGCTATAAATTCTTGTGTGTTAATCAAGCTTTCTTGTGGTACTAAATCATGGAGCAGGTGTTCAAAAAGTCGCCAAGCGTAGATTCAGAAAGTAGCATACCAGAAAGTCCAGAGAGGGTAAATACTGGGGGAATGTTGTTGACACCGGAGATGTTAGCAGCCATGTTAGCGAGTTTTAGCTCAAATTTAGAATCAAAAATAGAAAATTCAAACTCAAATTTAAAATCAGAAATAGAAAATTCGAACTCAAATTTAAAATCAGAAATACAAAATTCAAATTCAAATTTAAAATCAGAAATAGGAAATGTAAAATCAGAAATAGAAACTGTAAAATCAGAATTGAAAGCAGACTTTAAGGCAGACATTGGGGCACTACAAAATTCAATGCTTGGATTAAAGACAGAAATAATCACAGACATTGACAAAAAGATAGGAAGTCTAACAGAACGGTTTGAAAATAGGGAAAAGGAGATACATGCCAGAATTGGTGCTATTGAGACTGAGGTAGGAGGCAAGTTAGATGCTGTGAAACAAATATGTGATCACAGGAATGAGGGCACTATGCAAGCGTTGGCTGAGGTTGACAAGAGGATGGTGGCAGGTATTGAGGAAACAAAAACTTTGTTGTCAGGAAAATTAGAGAATACAGAATGTAACTTTAGGAAAAAGATAGAACAAGTAGTGACAGTAAACAATACTGAGATTGAGAAGGTGAACACTAGAATAAATAATCTAGAATTGGGTACTGCATCAGGAAACACTAATTGGTCCATGGTGCAGACACCTAATGGCAAAAAGTTTTCAGGAGTGGGTAATTATCATCCAGTAGATTTTTTGGCTGCATGCAAGGACCAATTTGTGCCTGGTATGTCAGACCAGTGTAAAGTGAAGTTAGCAAAGAGAATGCTTGACTGTTCTGCTCAATCTTGGGCAAATCAGTGTGCTGATAAATTTGTTAGTTTTGAGGCGTTTGAAAAATTGTTTTTAAATAAGTATTGGGGGGAGGCCAAGCAAGCTAAGATACAAAATGAATTCTTGAACGGGCCAAACTATGTGAAAGGGAAACAGAGCATGAAGGAATTTTGTCAGGAGGAACTTGAGAAACTAGTGCATTTAGATACACCTTTGAGTCTTTTAGCAGTAATTTCCACTTTGTGTAGGAGGTTACCTGCAGATTTGCATTGGCAGTTAATTCACCATCCCACAGATTCAGCTGAGAATTTCATTGAATTTGTAGAAAAGATAGACCAGGGTTTAGTTATGGAACGACAGCTCAGGGGAACACAGCATGTGAACCACAATGAAAACAGAGGCAGTAGAAATGTGGGTCACAACCAGGGAAACCACGATAGAGAGAGGAATTTAAATGAAAATTGGAGATGTAACAATAACAGAGGAGACAACTGGGAGAATAGAAGCCAGAGGGAAACATGGGAAAATGATTGGAGAAATCGAAGGCAGGAAGGTGGAAATAGGAATGGGGATAACAGTAGGAGAGAAAATCAGAGACAGAATCAGGGAAACTAAGATTTGTTCCAAATGAGGTCCGCTTTGGGACAAGGAAATATTCTAATAACAGGACCAGAAGATGGGATATCAGGGGATCTAATGACCATAATTACAGTAGGAATAGATATGGGGAGAGAAGGGAGGAAAAACTATGTCACATGGACAGAGATGATGATAGGAAAGAGGAAGTAGGAGTTCACAAGGGCAAGGATAAAGAAAAGAGGGAAGAAAACATAAATAGAGTAAACAAGGAAAGGGAGAAAAGAGAGGAAAGTATGTGTCAGATGGACGCTGTTATAGGTAGTGAGGAAATTTTTGGGGATTGGTTTATGCAAAATGACAAAAGAGAGGCAAACAGGAGGAGAATGGATAGGAATGAGGACAGTATAGGGGAATATGATGTACAAAATTTATTTGATAATAACATTAAAGAAGATAAAAACAGTGTTGGGTTAGCCTTAGTTTTGGATAGGTCAGAGGCACAAGTGTTGACTGAATGTGAAAGTATGAATGTAAATATTGATGGTACTGGAGCCAGCATAGATGGTGTTGAGTGTGTGAATGAGAATGAATGGAGTTCTGAATTTCAAAAAATTAAATGTGATCCAGTAAAAACATTAAATGGCACTGGGTCTAGTATGAATAATGAGAGAAATGTGAATGTTTCTGAAGTAGGTGAAATTGTCAATACTGATGTACACCCACCTGTAACTGATGATGTGTTGGGACAGGACAGAGGTATTATTGAGAAGATAAAGTTAATTAGGAAGTGGGCACCAGATGATTGGCTATTACACAAATATGAGTATTTGGACCAACTTGGGAAGCAATGTAATAGGGATCAAACTTACTATAGCCTGGTAAAAGACTTAGTGAGTGGGGACAATGAATACAATGAATTAAGGGGATTAGGCATGTGTGCTGTAGACCAAAATGAAGTAGATGAGGGATTTTGTGTATTACAGGAGGGAATAGATAATGATAAGGAGAGTGTACAAACTGTTGTAGTATACAACAATGAAAATTGTAAGGAAATTGATTGTGATGGGGTAGGAGCAGGGTGGATTGATAAAGAAGTAAGTGAATATGGTCCAGATGATTGGGTCCAACTCCTTAGACATTTAAAATCAGTGGAGCCAGTATCATAGGTAGAAGAGAAATATGGGTATGCAAGGAAACTTGGGGAGTTGAGTGCAATAAACTCAGAATTTGGGAAAGCATTCAGTGAAATATTTGGAAATGATGAGGACATACAACCATATTGTTATGTAGGGGAAGTAAATACTATGGTTAGAAACTGTATGCAAGAAATTGAGGAGGATTTGTTGGCAGAAAATGAACTTAAGGAAGATGTCATTGAAAATGTACAGCCCGTTATAAATGTTAAGGTAGAAGGGGTCTGTGAAACTGCATTGATTGATACTGGAAGTACAATTAGTGGTATCTCAGAGGATTTCTACAATCAAATCAAGAGTACAGGGACAGTAGAGTTTCCAGTCACTGGGGTACGGATAAAGAATGCAACTGGCAGTTATAGCAAACCAGTGAATAAGGAAGTAGTGTTAGACTTGATGATTGAGGATGAATTGTTTAGTCAAGGTTTACTTGTCATAAAGGGATTTTGCATAAATTTAGTGTTGGGAAATGATTTTTTGTGCAAATATGGGGCACAACTAGACTATAAGGATAAAGTGCTAGAATTAAGTCTGGAGGGATGCATGAAGAGGGTGAAATTCAAAAATTTTATAAGTGATAAAGATTTAATGGCATGTTTACACAAGTAACTGTCATGAAGTATAGATTCAATGCATTGTAGATAGTAGGTTAATAATTTGTGTATATTTATTCTGTGGTCTGTGTTAGTATCTACTTGTGTGTTTAGATTTAAGCATTGGGGTCAAGTTTACAAGTAATCTTTGTAAATGTTTTTCTTTTGTTGTTTGTGTTAAAACATGTGCTTGTATCAGATTTGCAGTTCAACAGTGGTACATGAGGTAAATAAGTATGTATGTATGCCAACACCAAAGGATAGAGGAAGTGGGAGTGTACTGTTTATGTGTGTGTATATGTGAGCAGGGCAGGATATGTGATGTGAGTTGTGGGGTGACTCGGAGAATGAGAAAGTGGTGGACATTGATGCAGGAAGTGGGGTCTGTGGCTTAGATAAATTGTGATGAAAATGTCAGCTGACAGTGTTGCATATGTGGGTGTGACTGACCATATGGGTCAGAAGTGAGGAATGTATGTTTGTTGTGGCTGTTTTGGCTAAAGATGGGTTGGATTGAGAAATGTTTCAATGAAAGAAAGTGTTTGCTCTTTAATGTCTGTCTCTTTGAGTGTTTGGTAGGTAATGTGTCTAATAGGAAATGCTCTCTGTATTGTTATATTAAACTGATTCTGATAACACATTTTGGTTTCTTTAATGGTGCTCAACTGTTGACTGAACAAGTTCTGCAACAACAGTTGACGAGAACTATTTTTCTGTCTAGCCTGAGTATCAATAGGGTTTGGTGATACTTCATTTTAAAAAATTTAGATGTTTTGTGATAAACTAATTTTGAGATTAGACTTTAACCTTAGATATTTTATTGTGGGGAGTACTTGTGGAAAGCACATGAGGCTGATGACGGGGATGCAAATTTAACCTCACACCAGTAGAAATAATTTCTTTTGGTGCGAGGGGGTAGGATTTGTATTTATGCTTGTAGCTGTCATTCTGATAGAAGAGAAAATTCTCTATGATAACATTCGTTTGGTAGTAATACTACAAGTAGGCCACATATTCTCTTGTCTGTTTCATCTGAAGCTATGGCTGTTGAGAGTGCAGGCATGGTGGTTTGGGTTGATCTGATAATGACTAACACAAGCCACTTTGAGTTCTTAATTCTGTTGATTTGCATGTTATTGTACATGTCTCAATGCTTAGTTTCAATTGCACCAAGTCTGGATGGCAGGGGGGTGGGATACAAATCCAACCGAATCCTGGTGTCCAGACAAACTTTTGTCTATGCTGACTCATGAGTGCCTTCTGCTCTTCCTGTTCCATGTAAGGTGCATATGACGTTTGTGAACAAGAACGCTTGATCCAGTGCCATGAATCTAAGCTGCAACAGCATGTTGGTTGAAATGACGGAGACATAGGACCGTACACCATGGACCATGGACCAGAGTTGCTGCAACGATGACTCTCGGGTTCTCAGTGTCAAAGTGGTGAGAGATTTCCTTTAAACAAGTGGAGTGTACACCGTCAAACGTTTTTATAGTGACAATTCTAGTTTTTCCATGTAGGACAAGGTTCTCTAAAGACTAAAGTTTAATAATATTATAAATTTGGTGCCAATTCTGTATATAAACAACAGGCACACTTAAATTTCATTGATGTAATTAGTTATAAGGATTCTTTTCTTAAAAATATGCACACACTATAAGTGGTCTTAATGGTACAAATATTGGGAAATTATCTCACTGCCCTGTTTATTTTTTATTTATCTATTTATTTATTTTTTGCGTTAGTTGAGGTCATAATTGGCATAGTGTTTGAGCCAATCCGATTCAATAATTTTGTAATTTAAAAATTTTGCTCATTTGAATGTATTCATTTTGGTGCTACTTGCGCCATCCTGCACATGGTTTGGATGCCGCAAGTGGGGGTATTGTGAGATTACCGCCCAATAGAAATACTGGTAATTAATAGCATTTGATAATTAAACAGTATGAAGTTCACTGCAAACATTGACCATGCCAATGCACTAAATGTTACACAATTTTAATCTTATTAATTATGGTAGCAATGTATGTACACAGTTGGGTGACAACATTTATAGTTAGGCCATAGGTAGAAATTCTCCACGTTGAGATTTGCTGTGTGCTTGTAGCTGACGGGAGGCCAGCGAGCAGGCCGATGTTGGTGGCTTGTTCCAACTTAGGATTTTACAGTTCGTTTCCGGTGAGGGGAGAGAGGGACAATGGCGAGTGCCAGGCACAGTGCAGTGCACAAATATTGTAATACTACTGGCATTTGAAGTAATACGATGCAGTTAGGAACCTTTAAGGCCCTCATTACAAGATAGCCTGTTGATAAATAAACAATAAATTAGCTGATATAGTCACATCTAACGTAATATGTTTAATTGACAATGAAAAGTAATAAATTACCAACGAAGACAAGACAGTTACACAACTAGCATGGCAATGTTTGTTTATAAAAATAATATATTAACTATTTCTCATTTTATTTTCAATTAATCTTGTGTATTTTATCTTGAAGTATTCAGTTAAATCACTTATCTGTGCTATAAGAAATTGCACGATTATGATAAACAGTACAAAGGATGTTTATATTAATATAAAAACGTAAGAAAATATTTGTTTAATGTGTAGTGTAATTATTTTGATTTTAAGTAAAGTTTTAGAAATGTATTGGCTGAGCGCTGTACGTTGGCAAATCGGTTACAACAGCTTACATGGGGAAGTTGATGACGTAGGGGAAAAAACCCCGGCAGTTGAGCTTTTGGCGCGCACGAGGGCAGGAAGTGAGGACTCCGGAGCATGTGGTGAGCTGGCCGGGTGGCGTCGCTCTGCGTCAGTCGGCATGTGGATCTCGAGGTGGTGACTTGAGATTTGTCTGTGGCAATCGCCACGTGTGGTTGCTCGTCGTAGACTGCACCAAGTTAAATCGAGTGCTACTGTATGTTTGTGAATATTTAGCCGGTGGAACAAGGTGTGCATCGCATTGAATTCAAGTGACTGTGATTTGTTAATGTAACACGTGTCGTCGCATAGGCATGAACATAAACGGTGTTTGAGACAGTCACGTGGTGTGAAAACAATTCGCGACAAATATTCATTTTGTCTGGGGGCTCTCGAGCTATAACTTTAATTGATAAATGTGCCGACGTACAGACGTATCAGCCACAGGGTTCAAGTATTGTGAAATAAACAACATAAAGTGAACTTTCACGTGTTTTCAAAAATAGTAGTTAGTACAAAATTTTCTCTCATGAACTTCAATTTATTATGAATTTGTTTTGTTAATCATATGCAGGGAAGGAAAGCTGCGAACGTGTGATATCATCCCCTAGAAAACGAGTCAAACAGTCGCAATAACAGTTCCAGTGTTTTTGCATGTTTAGGAATTTGGTTCGCAGCTGGTGGTTGTGAGTTTATAAAAGTTAAACTTTCTCTAATTTAAACTCTCACCCCGACTTTCACCCTCGCAGCGACCGTAAATTGTTTTCCTCCAGTAAACTCAATTTTTCAGCCATTTGTTTACTTTTTAACAGCAATAATAATTTACAAAATATTTTTCATATTCATTACCATATTTCCACTCGATGTCACGCACTTAAACTCAGTGGCATCGATCAAGTTATAACCTCCACTACATTTATCGGCATTAATTTATTTAACGATTGCCTTTCCACGGTACATTCTTAATTGTTAATTGTCCGGTAATAGTAGGGGTGGGAAGTTATACCGCATCCTTCCCTCTCCAGAGGTATAACTTCTTAGTTCCGTAAGGTGATGCAGTCTAGTGGAAACAATGCGAAACGCCTCGCTGACGCCAAACATAAAACACACGGACAAACGAAAGACATGGAAGGCAACCACTGAGGGCCGGTTACAATTCCGAAAGACAAACACACACCAACACAAACACACAGGGGTTGTAAATCACAGGGTAGCGCAACTAGTGCTAAGATCACCTATCAATTCTAAAGATAACATTAACTGACGGTATGCACCCGAAAGGAAAAGGGAGTGGTGTCGGGGAGTACGCCAACAGTGTGACTAGATTGGTGGAAGAGGCAGAGTCACAACAACACTTTGGGCCGAGGAGCTACCAGGCGACACGTCGCAAGTACTAGGTAACGGAGCACAATGGCGAGCCGATGTTTAACAGTCACTCACACAGCTTTCCACAAGAAGCCAGTACATCCGAGAGAACCGTGACGGAGGATGATGATGATAGAATTGCGAAGCAGTCACAATCCGGCCTTACAAGCCCGCCATGTCCGCCAGGAAGAAAGCTGGGCCTCAGTCCTCGTGCACCGCAACAACGCAGAAGGTGGAGAGGTGCGCCGGCTTCGGAGAGTGCCACACTGCTGCCCCGCGGCGCTCATGACCTCAAGTGGCTCCACCCGACGGCAGTTCCGTACACCGACCACGACAGCCGCCTCGAGGTACCTTCGCTGATTCGCAATCCACCACTGGCCTCACCGCGGCGCGCATGCCCGTTTAAGGACCGCACCAGGCAATGATCGTAGGGAGGAACAGAAGAAACGCATCGCCACGAAATTACAATCGATATCACTCGACCAAAGCAAAGAGAAAGATAATCAAGATAGATAGGGGTACGTAACGAGTAATAAGAGAAGGGGGATAACGGAGGAATGGTGCGATGCTGAGCCGGAACGGCTCATACAGCACTGTTAGTATACGCATAGTCAAATTTAGTTCTTTGGACACAACACGATTCCAAATTCAACCAATTTTCTCTATAAAAATTAGCCAGTTTTCAAGGTTGACCCCATTTCGAAAAATGTCTGCAAGTTAGATGTGCTATCTAGAAGGAATATGAGGGCTTAACTTTCTGTATGAAGCTCAGAATTGTTATGTTCAACTACATAACATTCTGTGTTAAATAACAGCTCAGTGTGTGAGGACGTGCAGCCCGGTTTTCATTTGTTAGCCAAAATATAGCTTGGTAAGTCGTATAGAGCGTAGATTTTAGCCGTGTGCCGTGACGGCAGTAGGTGGGCTACTCTGGCGCTCGCAAAGAGCGTTTGGTCTGGGGTGAAAAATGGCGGCGGTCCGCGGCCACAAAGGAAGTGGCTAATCGAATGAGACGGGGCGGCCAGAGCCCGCGTCCAGGGCCAGGTGCTGTGCGCACACAAAGCGGCTAACGACTCCGAGCCGCAGCGGCGCACAATTAATTTTTACTGACCCGCTCGCACAAAGGCCTGTTGCTGCGACCTCCCCGGCAAAGGGAATTAGTAACGGTAATTACGATACGCGTCCGTCACTCGCAACTCCGCGCAGATTACTTTTTCAAGTGAGCAGCCCGCCCCTTCCTAGTTCCTATCCTACAAGTCTGTCAGTATCTGCAAGCCCAGTCACCGGCGATGTGGCTCCACGCCCCTTACTGCGTAACACAGGCTGCACGTTTAGACCATCTTAACACGTGAGGAGTAGTCAAATGCAAACAATACACCAACACCATAACTGGATCATGAATTATTTACATTCCAGGCTAATCACCATACGCATTAAAATATTTAGCCCACTGGGAGATCAGACGATCTCGGCATGCATTCTGTTTGGAGGTTTCTCGGGTGTCCACTCTTGCGAAACACAGCTTGCCCTTTATTCACATGAAGTGATAACTGCCATCGACAAGGGATCTCAAATCGATTCCATATTTCTGGATTTCCGAAAGGCTTTTGACTCTATACCTCACAAACGGCTTCTAATGAAATTGCGTGCTTACGGAATATATCCCCAAATGTGCGATTGGATTCACGATTTCCTATCAGAAAGGACACAGTTCGTTGCAATTGACGATAAGTCATCGAATAAAACAGAAGTGATATCTGGCGTTCGCCAGGGAAGCGTCATAGCCCCCGTACTCTCCCGTAGACTGTTCGCGGATGATGCTGTCGTTTATCGGTTAGTGAAGTCAACAGAGGAACAAAAGCAACTACAAAGCGATTTAGACAAAATTTCTACATGGTGCAAAAATTGGCAATTGACACTAAATAAAGGAAAGTGTGAAGTAATACACATGACCACTAAAATAAATCCGCTAAACTTCATTTACGCGATAAAACAGTCAAACCTTAAGGTCGTTAATTTCTACTAAATATCTAGGAGTTATAATTACGAACAACTTAGACTTCAGAGAACACACAGGAAATATTATGGGGAAGGCGAACCAAAGATTACGTTTCATTGGCAGAACGATTCGACGATGCACCAGCTCCACCAAAGAGACTGCCTACAACACGCTTCTGCGTCCTCTCCTGGAGTACTGTTGCCCATTGTGGGACCCTCACCAGGTGGGACTGACGGAAGATATTGAGAAGGTTCAGAGAAGGGCAGCAGCCGGCCGCGGTGGCCGAGGGGACTGAGGCGCTCCAGTCACGGTCTGCACGGCCACTACGGTCCGGGGCTCGAATCCCCCCTAGGGCATGGATATTTGTGCCGTCCTTAGTTGTAAGTAGTTCATAAGTAGTTTGTAAGTTTAGGGACTGATGACCCCGCAGTTAAGTCCCATAGACTCTACAAACATTTGAACATTTTTGAAGGGCAGCTCGTTTTGTTTTATCACGTTGCGGGGGGGGGGGGGGGAAAGCGTCACGGAAATGTTGCACGAATTGGGGTGGAAATCATTAAAAGAAAGACGTTGTTCATTGCGGCGTGATCTGTTTGCGAAGTTTCACTCACCGACTTTTACTTCTGAATGTGAAAATATTATGCTAGCACCCACCTACTTAGGGAGACATGACCATCGCAATAAAATAAGAAAAATCAGATCAAAAACGGAACGATTTAGGTGTTCTTTCTCCCCGCGCGCTATTAGAGAATGGAACGGTAGAGAAAAATTATGGAAGTGGCTAATGGACCCTCTGCCAGGCACTTAAATGTGGTTTGCGGAGTATCTATGTAGATGTAGATACGATGGTTGAATGTCCACGATATTTCGGTTGTAAAGTGGCGGAAATTTCACGAACTTACATGCTATTTTTACGTATTAATAATAAATAAGGAACATTCATTTATAACATAAAAGCTGGTATTACTTTGATTCCGAATAATCTGAATTCAAAAATAGGTAGGAAGAGTGGAAATATTAATGTTGGCTAGGTCGCTGGGAAAACTGGTTGATGCTGGTAGGCAACATTTAATATTAGCAAGATTCGCATGTAGTACTTTTCTTGTGGTTGGAAACGAGAACCCAGCCAAGTCAGTGAGAGACTCCAGTAAGCGGTGAGGGGAGTCTAACGGTACCACAAGGACGCAGCGTGTTGACCAGGTGGTGCGCGGGCGCAGGTCACTGACCGGACGAGGGCCGATGGCGCACCGTGCCAAAACTCGCGGGCGACCATACGATTGGTGAATGAGTTCAGCCGCCACACGGTCGAAAGGTTCTATTACATTCTAGAAGACTCTCGAAGCTGTTCGGAAGGAAGTAATGGTGGGGGCCAGAGATTTGAAGCTATAGCTGTGATTGGCTCTCAAGAAAAAGGTCTTGAGAGACTTGTTGCATGCTGCAAAGTGACTCGCGGATTCGGCTAGCTGCACTCGTGCTGTGAGGACGCAGGTGGGCAGTTGCTGTCAAGGCGTCCAGTGACTTAGCTCACAATTAGTTGCAAGTGCAGATTGCATTGCTTCAAGTATTCAAATTTGTTTCTCTGTGTACAGAGGAACCAAGTTATTTCTTCAGTGTATTGTACTTGCATTTCGAAGCACTCATTTGCATGCTTAGGATTGAACTTCTCATAAACGTGAGACGGCAAGACAGGGCGATCAGTATGGTTTCAGTGTGGTGGCTGTTTTAATTTTTGAGAAAATGGTTTTGTCTCTCCGTGTACCCTGAAAGCCCTGAAGCATTGATAATAAACTTTCATAAGGAGAAATAGGCACTAATAACGACTTCAAAACTATGCGAAGTGGATTAAATCATTTGTAATTACGCACGATTTCAACACATTGTAAACGCCAGGTTTCAGCAGTTGTTTCTTAGCGAACGGTCCGACGTAACAATTTCTGTTACCAACTTTTATTTATACATATATTGGCGATAACAAACATTATCAATATATAGACTGAAACAATATTAATTACTTTTAAGTAAGCATGGTGTTTTTACTTATTACAATGGTTGATACGGCTCGTAAACCATGTTAGAAGCTGCTGAGATCTTAAAATGCCCGAACTTCTGTGAGTTTCCGTCATAGCTATGTTGTAGTTTACTTGGCTATCTCGAAATTAGACCCTTCTTATTCGCTTATTGGAGGCAATCGGTTTTTAATGACTTAATTTGGCGTTTTTTTGTTGTTGTCATAAGTCATAACTTAAAACCTTTTTAAGCATCTACGTTTTTTCGTAATAACTTATTTAAAAAACTAATTTTTAGTTTTATTTTGCAGACAGTGAAAAAAAAATAGAGCGAATGGTTGCAAACGATTGAATTTGACAGCAACACAAACTATTTCCAGTGAGCCATTCCCCTCTTATTCATAAATGTTTTATTGCATCCTAGCGTATCATGGTAATGTACTTTCATAGCTTGAGCAAAGCATAGATCCTGAGAAATCAGTACCCATAACAACCACCTCTGGCAGTAATAACGGCCTTGATACGCCTGCGCATTGAGTCAAACAGAGCTTTTATGGCGTGTACAGGTACAGGTGCCCATGCAGCTTCATCACGAGACCATAGTTCATCAAGAGTAGTGACTGGCGTATTGTAACGAGCCAGTTGCTCGGCCACTATTGACCAGACGTTTTCAATTTATGAAAGATCTGCAGAACGTGCTGGCCAGGGCAGCAGTCGAAGATTTTCGTATCCAGAAAGGCCCGTAAAGGACCTGCAACATTCGGTCGTGCATTATCCTTCTGAAATGTAGGGTTTCGCAGGGATCGAATTAAGGGTAGAGCCACGGGTCGTTACACATCTGAAATGTAACGGCCACTGTTCAGAGTGCGTCGATGCGAACAAGAGGTGACCGAGACGTGTAACCAACTCCCCATACCACCTCGGCGGGTGATACGCCAGTATGGCAATGACGAATACACGCTTCCAATGTGCGTTCACCGCGATGTCGTCAAAAGTGGATGCGACCATCCTGATGCTGTAAACAGAACCTGGATTCATCCGAAAAAATGACGTATCACCAGGCAACGCCGGTCAACTGCTGTTTGTCTATGAGAAGTCAGTTTGAAACTTCTCTCGTATCAGCACGTTGTAGGTGTCGCCACCGGTACCAACCTAGTGTGAATGCTCTGAAAAGCTAATCATTAGCATATTACAACATCTTCTTCATGTCGGTTAAAGTTCGCGGCTGTGGTACGTCATCTTCGTGGTGTAACAATTTTAACGGCCAGGAGTGTAGTAACTGCGGATGCGCTCAAACTACGGAACTGACCTTCTAGGCACGGCAGAACTAGAGTAATACAAGCCGTGTATGGTGTTAGCCCTATGACTGGAAATGATGGCCGTCTTACCCACTTCAAATTATTGGCATTACTCATGCACGATTGTTTACATCTTTGTAGGGGTTGAGTGACATTTATGGAAAATTTAAGAAACTTTGTTCTTATGGAATATACATATTCAATGACAGTTCTCAGGAGACTTGGAACCAGGGTGATACAACGCTTTTTTATGTTTGTATATAGTTTGAAGTCATTGTCGTCTCAATGTAAATTTACGTTACCACTATTACTATGAACAGGTCTGAAAATCTTGTTAATAGCCGTATTTTCCTCACTTGAAGAAGACAGCGACTTCAAGAGTCTGCAGATGACAAAGTGAAGAGGTATGTCTGCAGATAGAAATTGTGTCCCTGGTGACACGTTCCGTGGGTGCGGCCTTACTGATGCCCGAGTGCATAGTTGCCGAATTAAGTGGTCCTTTTCCAAAACCCTTTTTAGCGCTCATTAAAAGTTGACGAATTGCAGTGTGCCCGCCCGTAGCGGCTTCCTGGCCCACCAATGACTGCAGCATGCCAGATGGTTTGCACTCTGGTGGTCCCCACCGGGACAGGTCGAGCTGGTGTAGCCCAAATGCCTGCGTACACCGTAAATCGTGGACTGTGTGTTTAGTGTACTTTTTCGGTATGGTGTTCTGTGAACGGTAGTTTCGGGAGGTGGGCCGTGGCTAGCTAGGATTGTGGGCAAGGTCTGCAACTGAATGAAGCGATTAGTTCACAGATACTTTTATTACGAATGAACAAAACACGCTTGTGGTATTATATTCTTCATCAGTAAATAGGGCTCTCGCAGTAGACGGATTCGTTTCTGGTAGACTGTTATACTGTTCGGTACTGGCGGCTGTACTCGCTAGAATGAACGTAGTCCTCTCTGTTAACCTCTCATACCTGTCGGTGCGCCGCAACGAGCTTAAATTTCATAGAGTGGCGGTAGGTCCGCCATGTTCGAGGCAAATTGAACTGGCGTCCGCCATGTTATTTGCGGTATAGGCTGACAGCTGGTATGCCACCTTCATGCGAGATTTTACATATTTACAGTTCCACGTTTTAAATAAAGATTGATACTGAATACGGATGTGCATCAAGTTCCGTCAGACTTTTTCGAAGCTGCGGATTGACGAGCCTGGTAGTATATTTCCTAAAATTGCAGTAATGAAATATCACGAACCTGTCAGTTTTACAGTTCCAGTTCGAAGTACAACAGTTGAGGTGTTCTATAACAACGAATGTGCCGCTGAAAAAATGTTTGTGTTAATTTTAATGCAAGTACATGGTCTAAACGAGCTGTGAAAGATATAGTGAACAGTAATTCTTATGACGAACAATCATGACCATGGATTGCATCTGCTGTTAATGTGTTGTAACAATTGTTTTCTTAAAGTCTAGTATACACTTACCTTGTGTTTACTAAACCTATTAAGAGTACAGACTTGTAAAAATGCTGTTAAAGGGTTTGGTTGTACACTCTGGTGGATGAAGTTTGAGTATAAAGAAGAAAATGACAACTAAATACTGCAGTTAAAAATTCGCTTAGGTCATCTGCCACAAAAGCAGTCCACTTCGAAAAGGCGTTAAGTTTCTTTGTTGCCATGCTGAAGCAAGTAACGTTTGATACGTGAAATTTAAGTACAAAGACTAAAGTGACAACAAAATATTGCTATAAAATGCGCCTGGGTTAGCTGCCACAAAAGCATTCCAAGTCGAAATAAAGTTTCATTAAGAATTTTCGTTGTTGCCGCGCTGAAATAAGTACATATTTGTTGCAATGAATACAGATATACACAAGTGAAAAAATTATGTCGTCACTACTGCTTCCATACTTCGCACTGCTTGCATGTCAACCATGCACGATCAAGTGTTATAAACAACAAATGAAAATATTTTTAAAGAAGGTGTAGACACTCAAAAGAGTGGTTTTAACAACCACAAGAGCGACAGAATAAGAAATATCTCAAAAACACATTTAACACTGGGTAGAAAACTGAGCAATTTTTATGGTGTGCACTTGAAGGGAATTGCAGGATAGGTCATCTGAAGCTTCACTCTTGTGACAGCTAAGTGCCATTAGTCAGGAATTTTGAGTATAGACAGATTGAGATCCAACAGAATAGTTGGTGTTCTTCCGCGAATTATTTGTCTTTTATCACTTCGATTGGTGTATTTAAATGCTGAACGCACTTCGGGCATATTTCAGCAGCAAAAATTGTACAGGCAACACACACCAAATGCAATATATACTAAATACAACACTTCAAGCTCAACAACAACATTATTTAGACAGACTACTCACAAGTATACTGACCACCGAAAATATGGCGGCCGAGTTTAGACAGGTTGACGCAAAGAGCGCTTTAGATCGTCGGTTAGCCACTCTATGAAATTTAAGCTCGTTGGTAGGCCGCCATATCTAGCTGAGCCCTCTTCTGATTGGCCGGCCGCGGCGCAAGGCAGAGAGGTACGAGACTTAGGGCGCCCCCGGCGGATGAAGTGTTGTGGGGCGACTTACCGCTCGTCGTCTACTTCCGCGGACCGCCATTGTTGTGGCGAATGACGACGCCACAGCAGTGTGAACTCGTATAGTGGAAATGTGGCGGGAAAGCTGCACGCGTGTATAATTTTCAATAATCGTGAGAATATTTTGTCTGTACCGGTATATGACTTCTGCTGCAAGTGGCCGTTCCCCGGTGTCTTGACGCAACCCAGCACATCTGCGTTTTCACTTACCTTGTAAGCTTGCGATCCCTATATTCGTGAATCTATCATTACCAAACACTTTAACTAGAAATGATAAGTTTAGACAACATCATAACTCACGCTTCTTTGAATAGTATCTCGGAACTGTAACAACATGCAGTGGGAATTGAGATTCCACATGAAGGCAACACATGTAAGAGGCGAACCTTATTCCTCAATAATGACACAGAAACTGGTCGCATTATTTTCTTCGCCGATTCAGACTTCAAATTTCTATGTCAGCAGGAGATTATACTGATTAGTGGCACTTTTCACTATGGAGCAAAACATTTTCTTCGCATATTTACAATACATCTCCAGAAGTCCTCACATACAGCTACTTTTCAGCATTATGTTACAAAGCAGCAGTAAGTTGAGCATGGGTGTATGAGATAAAAAAAATCAGTTGTTTTAGCTTAGGGTTAACGTTCCGTCGATAGCATGGTCTTTAGAGACGGAGCTCACGCTCGGATTGTTTCGGTGTTCTATGGGGAAGGAAATCGGCCGTGCCCTTTCAAAGGAACCATCCCGGTATTTGCCTGGAGTGACTGAGGGAAATCACGGAAAATCCAATTCTGGATTGCCGGAGGTGGATTCGAACCACCGTCCTCCCGGACGCGAGTCCAGGTTGGTGCCATTGCGCCACCTCGCTCGGTGCCGTGGTGGGACGAAGAACCGATGCCGTTACGAATTCCCTTGTCAAATTAATTCCAGTTCAATTATCTGTACATATTGAGTGTTTAAGTACAAGTATTATCGGTTTGAGAGTTGGTCTTTCTGTGGTTATTATTTTTCCAGTTTGGTTTCTGTATAATTCTGCACCTGTAAGCTAAGTTTAAGCGATTTAAACTTTTGAATGTTTGACTTACAGAAACAACCTTTGCCCATAGGATCGATCACAAAAACACGGTCTATTGTCTAGCAGTCTTCAAAATATTCGTTCAAAAAGACGAAAGAAACTGCTTGCTAACATTGTCTGTGGATACGGACACACTCAAAGCCGCACGATTGCTCTGTATGTGGTCCAAAATCGCGAAATTACTGCTAATTGCTTGAAGACTGGGAGTGCATGTCTCGGCCTCGCATTTTTCTCCCGTATTATCACTAATGGCTTTTTCTGTTATGTACATATCACAAAATTGCAACTATTGGAACTGGAGGTAATTTATAATGAAACAGGTGCAATCAGTTGCTTTTGTAACGGTATTTATTTCTCTAAGATGATGTATCAAGATGTCTGGCATCATGTCTCCAAATGTTAACGCGGCTTGATAATTATTTACTTATTAGCGGTATTCCTGAATTATCAAAACAAGTTTGTATTTAAGATAGCTGTTGGAAAACGACTAAGTAATAAACATTTTCTCACGGCAGGTATACAAATATAAATATCTCAGAACGGGATGAACATAAAACGAATGCATTCTTAAAATCACTCGTCCTACGAGGGCCAGCTAGTTGGCGAGGCGTGTAGCGGCTGCCACTCGTATCGGTGTGCTAAGCCATAACCTTTAACGCCACGGCGTTATCGTCTCGGTTTTATGCTCTAGGAGCGCCGCTATTGTACCACGTGGCGAGGCGGCCCGCTACGGCATCAGGTCCGCACCTCACCAAAGGTAACCAATTATCTCCATACTGCCTCAATCATACACCAAAGATAACACAGACTGCGTATCATGTCATTCTACTGAAACCAACATCTAAGTCATATGACTCGGAGCAGAAAGACGTTTTCTTCTTAAAGAGCAATTATAATTGAAATCGAGCACTGGTTTTACCGCGCGAGATGTCGCAGTGGTAAGACACTGGACTCGCATTCGGGAGGACGGTGGTTCAAATCAACCTCCGGCCGTCCTGATTTAGGTTTTTCCTTATTTTCCTAAATAACTTCAGCTACTTTTTCTCGATTGATTCCGTTATTATACTGTCCCAAAGTCTGGGTGTCTGCACCAGAATCAAGGTGTCATCATAATTCATGAAATGATACAGTGTCAGACAGTGTTAAGTAATTGCTGATTTCGTCATCTGCCTTAGTTGGGTGTGCCTATGATGTTCCTTGCATCTTGTGTCCACTGTTCTGGTGGTCTGACCAATGTAGGACATTCCCCATTGATAAGGAATACTGTAAATCCCTGGATTCCTTAGCCCCAGGGCGTCTTTTACATTTCCCACCAATCCCCCAATCTTAGTGGATGGAGAGAAAACACATTTGATGTTGTGTTTATGTAGGATCCTACTGATTCTTGCAAAAACAGAACCAGCATAGGGTAGGTACACCATCTTCTTTGCTTCATCTTTCTCTGCTTCTGCAACATGTGCTGTAGTGGCTGGTAGTAGTGCCATCCCAATTAGTTTAGTCGTATACACTGCTTAAAGTGGTCTATTTCTGTGGGTAGATTCTTTTGGTCTGACAGGGCATGTGCTCTGTAGACTAATATCTTGATGACCCCATTCTTCTGTGCAGGATGTTGACAGCTGCTGACCACAGGTATAAATCGGTGTGTGTAGATTTTCGATACAGGCTGCGGCCAATTGACCCATCTGCCTACCTTCTTACTAGTGCATCCAGAAAGGGCAGTTGGCCATTCTTCTCCAATTCTACGCTAAACTTGATATTAGTGTGGCATGAGTTCCAGTGTTCAAGAAATTCACTGTGATTGTTCTTTCAATGTGGCCATATCATGAAGGTATCATCCACAAACCTGAAGAAGCAGATGGGTTTATATCTGGCTGTCTCTAATGCCCTCTCCCCAAATCTCTACATGAACATTTTGGCAACCATGGGAGACAATGGGCTGCCCATAGCTACACCTGCAGTTTGCTCATAGTATTGGTTCTTATATAGGAAATGTGTGTAAGTCAGCATTTGCCTAGATAGGTCCAAAAGAGCACCGTCAAATTTCAGTGTGTCTTACAGTGGGACCCTGGTGTACAGCGATACCACATCAGAACTACACAGAGCACGTGCCCTGTCAGACCAAGTGTGTCTACCCACAGAAATAGCCCAACTTAAAACAGTGTTCCATAGAAATGGGTATATGACTAAAAATTGGGATGGCACAACAGCCAACCACTACACCACATGTTCCATAAGCAGAAGCAGTAAAAGCTCTATGATGGTGCCATTTCTGCAAGAATCAGTAGGATCCTACGTAAACACATCAAATGTGTTTTCTGTCCATCCAGTAAGATTGCGGGGTTGGTGAGAAATGTATAAGACGCCCTGGGACTAAGAAAAACCAGAGATTTACAGTATTCCATGTCAATGGGAAATGTCCTACATTGGCCAGACCACCAGAACAGTGGACACCAGATGCAAGGAACATCAGAGGCACATCCAACTAAGGCAGATGACGAAATCAGCAATTACTGAACACTGGAACTGTATCATTTCAAGAATTATGATGACACCATGATTCTGGTGCCAACACCCAGACTTTGGGACAGTATAATAGAGGAATCAATAGAGAGAAAGTAGCTGAAAATCTCATGAACAGAGACACAGGTTACCAAATGAGTAGAGCCGAGGATCCTGCTATAGAATTATTAAAGAAGCTATAAGGGAGCTGCAGCATACCACGAAGAGAAGAACTGAAGGTGTGGGTATCCAAAACGATCCCAAAGCAGAGCACCAGGCACATGGAGTCGAAGACAGAACGTCCAGGAGCGAGCTCATTGGGCGTGGACCTCTGAGGGAGCGCCAGAACGAAGTTCCAACATCCAGGGGAGGATCCTGCAGGCGCGGACCACAGGGGGAACGCCTAGAGCGAAAGCGAACGCAAAACGGAGCGTCACCAGAAGATCACAGCGAGCGGACGCGGACCGCAAACACAGCGCCAGACTGTAGATGAAGCACTCAGAGGCGAGAGTGAATGGCGCGGACCACATAGCGAGCACCTAGGGCCGTATCGAACGTAAAATGGAAAGACAACGCTCCAGAAGATCGCCGGGAGCGGGCGCGGGCCGCAAACGGAGCACCAGACCAAAGATGGAACGCTCAGAGGCGGGTATTATGGGCACAGACTACACAGGGAGCGCATACAACCGTCACTGGGGAGGGAGGCCACAGACATAAATAATGTACCAGGTCCACTCAAAGAGCAGTCTTAGGTCGCACATGATGAAGATTACAGGCCATGTATCCGAAATATCGTGCAAATTTGACACATCGGACAGAACACTAGACAACCCATTATGTTAATATTATTGATGTTTGAAAACTTATGTTACCTTTACACTCACATGTGTAAGTGAAATACCAGAAGTGAACTTACTGTTAAAACCAGTGCTTGATTTCAGCTATACATGAGAAAACGAGTTGCTGGTAATGACGAAAACTCGGGGTGACTCGGGGTAGAACGTTAGGTTTTTTTAGCCCGCAGCGGTGGCCGAGGGGACTGCGGCGCGCCAGTCACGGTCTCCACGCCCACTACTGTCGGGGGTTCGAATCCCCCCTTGGGGAATGCCAAAACAAGAACAACTGGCACCAAGGCGATTAAAATAAGTGGGAGACAGCGTTCATGTGCCGAGTACAGATGTCAATTGAAGACTGTCCGCCATATTGGCGATTCATAGAATGATACCTTTCTATTGAAAATATCAGTTAAACCGGCCCCTTACTGTTAATACATTGAATTGGCAATCAGTTCACAGTATGTACTTTCAAACAATATACTTTCTTGGATATATACGCATAAGTAGAAATTTGTCAACTTTAGCGCTGGTTTCCACTCTCTTAACGTGGTGTACATTACGGAAAAGCCGTCGAACATTTTATTTCCGTTTTCAGGAACATCAAACATAGCTCTACGATACGAACAAAGGCAGGCAGGCCAACTGTTTCCAGTGGGAGGGCGCTTCCCTGAGTTCCAGCCTCCCTGGCAGGCAGGCTGCAAGAGTCCAGAGTCATACTGTACGTCCCGGGTGTATAGGCACACTGATTTCCATACTGCCTGGATGTTGGACTGAGAGTGCCAGTCATAGACGTTCATATTTCGTTTCTTTCCAAATTATAGTGTAGCTGCTCCGAAAAGAGCACGAAAATACATTTCATTTTTGCCCCCATACCAGCCTACTACATCCCAAATTGACATTAAGGTGAAAAAAGACACAAACAAGAAATTCTGCCTCACAAACAAAATGCTGTAAATTCCGTTTGCCAAACTGCAACAAGGTGGAGTGCCAGTGTAACACGAATAAATGTGCTGGAACGCGACAGAGACCAGAGTTATACACCCAGAGAGTACTGTACAGTCAGATTAATACTTGTTCCATATACCATAAATACGACATTTCGCAATGATGTGGAACGTGTCAGTTTAATAAATGGTGTTTATACATGACACTCAATATTTTAAGCTCTTTTTTTTTTCCTTGTCTTTGCGAAACTACTATGTTTTAGCTAAAAATTCGTCTAAAGTGTAGAAGAAGTTGCCACTCAGAAATTCTTTTAATTTCTTTTTAAATACTAGTTGGCTATCTGTCAAATCTTTGATGCTAGGTGCTAAGTGACCGAAGATTTTCGTGGCACCATAATTCACGCCTTTGATCTCTATACTTCCTGGATGTTGAATTTCTGTTGTCTGAGCGTGACAGACATAGATGTTCATATTTGTTTCTTACCCAATTCAAATATGGATGCTACAGTTTTTATATAAAAAAGAAATTAAATAAATATTTCGATTCCACTGACATACCAGTTTATATCATTTCAAAGATGGTCAACGACGCGACAACATGTGCAAAACATATGAATGAGCAGGCAACCTCCTTGGCAGGCACGGTGCAGTTCTATGGAGACCAGAGTTATACATCCAGGTTGTATAGAGATCACTGCTTGTAACACACCCTATAGATACTTTGTCTTGGAGAAAACGTTGACTTCGATGACAGTAAATTATTTTATGAGTGTCAGGACTATACGAAATTCGTGCAAAAAAGACGGCGCTTCATTTAAAAACCTTTTGTCACATGAAAGGTGGACAGTTCTAGTTATAACAGCTTAGGGAGGAGATGGCAGAGTATTACTTTGGAATTCATGGCTACAATACCTTTATAAAAGCTGTTGGTTTTGATACACGTCTAACAAACAAAGAAACACACTAACTTGCAAACCACAATAGTCGCAAAGATGATGTTGTGTAATTTAGATTGTAATAAGTGAGGTTCAAATGACAAATTTAATGCAGGCGATGAAGGAAAGCAAGAAAAATTTTGGAATAGGGATTAAAGTTCAGGGGGAAGAAATAAAAAACATTGCGTTTTGCTGATGACATTGTAATTCTGTCAGAGACAGCGAACGACCTGGAAGAGCAGTTGAATTGAATGGACAGTGTGTTGAAGAGAGCGTACAAAATGAACATTAACAAGAGCAAAACAAAAATAATGGGATGCGGTCTTAGAAAATCAGGCGATGGTGAAGGAATTAGATTAGGTAACGAAACAATGAAGGTGGTAGATGAGTTTTGTTACTTGGGTAGTAAAATAACATGCGATGGTCGCAGTACAGAGGATATAAAATGCAGAATGGCAATGGGAAGAAAAGCATTTTTGAAAAAGAGAAATTTGCTAACATCGAATATTAATTTAAGTGTAAGGAAGTCTTTTCTGAAGGCATTTGTGTGGAGTGTTGCCTTGTACGGGAGTGAAACATGGACGATAAGCAGTGCGGACAGGAAGAGAATAGAGGCTTTTGAAATGTGGTGCTACAGAAGAATGCTGAAGATTAGGTGGGTAGATCACATAACTAATGAAGAGGTACTGAACAGAATTGGCGAGAAAAGGAGTTTTTGGCATACCCTGACTAAAAGAAGTGATCGCTTGGTAGGACACATTCTTAGACATCGAGGAATCGTAAATTTAGCATTGGAGGGAAGTGTGTGGGGTACAAATCGCAGAGGGAGGCCAAGAGACGCGTATAGTAAGCAGATTCAAATAGATGTGGGTTGTCGTTCTTATGAGGAGATGAAAAGGCTTGCTCAGGATAGAGTAGGGTGGAGAGCTGCATCAAACCAGTCTCCGAACTGAAGACCATAACAACAAGTACAAAATGATTATTGTTACTTCTTTATAAGTGTAACTGAAATGACTGAACGTATTGAACAGCTATTTGGTTTCTGTTCTAGAAGACTGATAAATTATTTTGTGTTATAAAGAACTTTTACTTTCTTTGACGTAAGATTATCTTTGGAATTCCAGTTAAACCGGTTCAACAGTCAATTGCTATCAAGGAGGTTACAATACAGGAAGACGCCCTTAGGCTGAAAAATTGAAGCCTGCCTCCGCCATATTACTAAGTTTTGGAAATGTGTTCGTATTGTAGAGCTAATGTTATTTCTCACTTAAAACAAACCATTCGATGGTTTTGCCCTGATGTGAAACGTGTTAAACGAGTGCAAATTAGCCGTTAAAAATTAAGTTTTCAAATATAATATGCTGAGTATTTATTTCTACTTATTCAAGAAAGTATATTGTTTGAAAGTACATACTTGGCAGTGACTGTCAGTCCAGTGCATTAACAGTAAGACGGCCGACTTAACGCATAGTTTTAACGGAGAAATAGCAATCCAGCACTGACCAAGATAGCGGACAGGCTTCAACTGAAGTATGTGCTCTGCATAGAAAATGCCATCTCCCTTTATTCTAACATCCTTGGTTGTTTTCATAATTGCCAACTTATTAGGCTATTTTTGTTTTTCTTTTTAGTTAGAGCACGATTAAGACTGAACTTACCGAATACTTACAGAGACTATAAATAAACGTTAGAAAGTTACAAAGAGTGTATAAAATATGTAGTCCGGCTTTTATTTCGTAGCATATGTCAGAATTATAAATAAGGTGAGCCTCGGTGTATTTGCTGAAACCGAAACTATGTTGACACCACGCCATGAATATTTGTGAAAAAAAGTGTTCAAATGTTTGTTCAGCTTATGGGACTTAACTACGGGATCATCAGACACTAAATTTACAAACTACTTATGAACTAGCCAACACTAAGGACGGCTCAAATATCCATGCCCGAGGGAGGATTCGAACCCCCGACCGTAGTGGCCGTGCAGACCGCGACTGGCGCGCCGCAGTCCCCTCGGCCACCGCGGCCGTCGATTTTTGTATGTCACTACAGTTTTTTTCGAAACTGTTATTGTTTACGAGTGTTTTCCCTCTGTTGTATTTCTGAACGCTGTTACCTGGCAACGACCGTTATAGTGCCCCGCTAGAGTTCGCGGCACATCCCGGCAACTGCGAACTACATTTGTCACTGAGTGTTCCTCGCTTAGCTGATTCATGCAGAACTAGCCGCTAAACTCTCAGTGGCCACACACGTATTCGATGATTTCATCTTCAGACGCGGCGAAGAAGTTATTGCATCAGAGGACGCCTTGGGCTGAGCAAGGTCAGTGTGGTAATAGGTAACTGAAATGTCAGAAGCTATTAGACAGCAGATGCATACTTAGTTCGGTAATTTGGAAGAAGCGATGCACATCGCATTGACGGCCTACTGTCGATAATGGCCTGTTAGCAATATATATCAAGGACGCGAGCATCAGAATGGTATCGTAGCTTGTTTACTCGCAAGAATTTAAGCTGTACTTTTAGGTTCCTGCCTAACCACATCCTTTGAAATCATGACACATTCGTAGAAAATAGTAAGCTACTGCTATCAGTCGGAATACACATCTACAGTCGTCGTTTCCTACGAATATCTCAGGCCGAAATGAAGTACTTTTGACAAGCTAGACCGTATACGTATATTCCAATTTACAGCAGTACTTTACTATTTTCTACGAATATCTCGTGATTTTAAAGTATGTGGTTGGGTAGGAACCTAAGAGTACTACTTAAATGCTTGTGAGAAAACAAGTAAAGAAACGACACAGCTCTTTTCATAAGCTACATTGTAGACGTCTATTTCGATTGACAGCAGTACTTCAGTATTTTCTACGAATATGTCATGATTTTCAAGGATGTGGTTAGGCGATTCTAAGAGTACAGCTTAAATAGTTTTACAAACGAAATACACCCAAAAGATTATCTTTTTTCGTTTCTGTCTGCATCGTTACCAACATTAGTCTCCTAAGACACTGCGAGTCTCGCCTGTTCGGTACATATCGACAGTATGCCGTCAATGCGATGTACAACGCTTCTTCCAAATTAGCCTTGGTTCACAGCACCTCCACTGGAGCACTGAAGAAAATTCATCTGATGAGATGCATTTTAAAACGAACGCTTGCATCTCTCCTGTCTACTATAGGAAAGTGTCACGATGTTTCCAATAATGATCGTTGTAACTCTACCTTAGATAAAGTTATTTAACCTGCAAAGTTTTATTTCCTTTTACATTTTGTGACAGTGTGGTCTGGCTTTGGTCGTGTTTTCCATTATTATAATAATTCCCACCCCTACCCCGAAGAGTGTTAAAAATCTCCCATTTGAGTTCATACATTATACTCCAAGGGAGATTTATCGCACAGTTATAAAAAATATTCAGTCTGAGTCACGAAGATAGGCACATATTTTACTAGCCTATTTTATTCTACAAGTAAAATTAAAGAAAAAGATTCATATAAACATAGGTCCGCAAATGTTTAGTTACGGTGTTAAGGGTAAAAAAAGATATTGCCTGAAATTGAGCAACCTCTCTAATATGAAGCTATTGCAAAAGAACGAGGTTATAGTGAAACAAAATTTCCACTTATTTTGTTTTTATTGATCTGTTGAATCTAATAGAACATGTCCCAGGCGTATATCTGCAGTAGTTTTCCAGAAGTTCCAGAGAAGCAAAAAAATAATTTGGGAAAATTAGTAATTTGTTAACTACTTGGCCCATTTTTTAATTCCCGACAATTGCACAAAGTTTTCAACAGAAGTTGTAGATAATTTAATTTTGGAAAATGGTGGTAATAAAGTTAACTAAAACTTATGAATGTGTCGGATAATCTGTCTTTATTAATTCCGTAGCATACGTGAAGAAGAAAAAGAAAACAAAGCTTAGTGTTAAGGAAGTTGTACACTGGACATACAATTTTACAATACATTTACAAATGTTCAATCGTGTCTCCACCGTGTTCAATGGATTTAGCTCCACGTGTATGAACAGAATTTGGTGCTAGTTCCAGTTTCACAGGGTTGTACTTAATTCCGCCTACTGCATTCATAAGGCGAGCAAGTAGTTCTTTCACTGAACAATACAGAAAAGTAACTCTCTGAAGGGTTAGGAAACGTCTGAAACCACTCACTAACGGTTGCCAAAATTCTTAATGTAAAGTAAACAAATTTACTTGTATAATCTCTGGAATTTACTTATATAATCTCTGGAATTTCAGGAAAACTGCTGCAGATACACATCTGCGACATATTATATATTATCAGATTAATAACAATGGAAATAGTACATTACTTTAACCTAGACTTGCGCATAATAGTTCGCGATCGGGAGCGCTCACTTAGTTCGCGGCTCTGCTCTTTTAGTTCGCTCTTTTAGTTCGTCCGCTCCCAGTGACGGCTGAGCGGCGTGGTCTGCGCGTGCAGGTGGAGGGGGAAGTTCTCCCACCTAGCTGCTTCATGCGCTTGCTGCTTGAGCCGCTAACGATATCAGCAGTCAACAATCCGAAGATTGGTTTGAACACCACTGTGCTTTACTAGGCACGGCTCTGTTTGGAGGTGGTATCACACAAACCAAAAGTAACAGTTTGTGGATAATTTCTCGCTTTTAAGTTTAGAGTTATCCCTATATCTTGGCATTATGCAATTTATTTGTCAGATATTGCAGAGTGCAGAACACATCAAAACAGAAATTTTGTAGCACTGAACTATGTAATCTAGCAGGCAGATGCTCACCTCGAAATGACTCATCAGCAGAAGGCAAACAAGTGATTTTTAATTCTGCTACGCGCCCTCTCGCTATTGCCCGTCGGTCTTCGGAAAAGAACCCAACGAACTATGAAGGCCGGCCGCGGTGGCCGAGGGGACTGAGGCGCTCCAGTCACGGCCTCCACGGCCACTACGGTCGGGGGGTTCGAATCCCCCCTCGCGTATGGATATTTGTGCCGTCCTTAGGATTAGCTAGTTCATAAGTAGTTTGTAAGTTTAGGGACTGATGACCCCGTAGTTAAGTCCCATAAGCTCTACAAACATTTGAACATTTGAACTATGAAGCGAGATACGTTTGACATAATCGTCCGCTGCTCCTTGTTCGTCCGCTGCTCCTAGTTCGTCCGCTCCTACTAGTTCGTCCACTCTTTTCGGCTTTTGCTACCGCTACTAAAAGAGCTCTTTTTTATATAATGAATCAGAGTTGCCAAAGCGTGTGCTATTACCCGTATTTTTGGCCAATTTGACATCAAATACTTAGGCAAATAAACCAGTTATTTACACGAATGGGTGATACAATGGTATTCAACTACTTTGCATACAGAATACTCGTAGTACTTTATTTTTAAAATAGATTTCTTGTGGCAGTGAACTGTGAAACTACAGCTGAGCGGCATCTCAGCTCGAAATGAAGGTAACTGGCAGAAGGGAATCACGCGATTCTGCGCGTTCTCGCGTCCTCTCGCTGTTCCCCATCAGTCTTCGGAAAAGGAGCGGACGAACTAAGAGGTGAGGGATCTGCGAACTAGTTCGCGTAGTTCGCCTGTGGGAGCGCTCTTCCGAACTAGTTCGTTCGCGAACTACACAAGATTAACCTCATACAGTTTTGCAATGAGTTCATATTAGCGAGTTTGCTAAATTTTAGGCAAAATCTATTATTACCCGTAATTCCGTAACTAAAGATTTACGGACCTATATGTATATAAACTTTTTTCTGTAGTTTTACTTGTAGAATAACATATTAAAATATTTGCAGATCTTCGCGAACCAGCAAGTATAAGTGATCTAGCATAATGTCAGAACTACCATAAGGCTTTCTGCGGATGATGCACTTGTATAGAGAAATCACAACTTTATAAAATTGTAGAGAAATACAAGAACATCGACACTGGGTGTACGAGCGGCTACTGACTCTCACAGTAACAAAAGTATCGCACTGCGAATAGACTATGTTGTTTGAGTAGCGTGATTTCCGGGGTTGTCTGGCTGTTTGTTTAGTCTTGTTTTCAGTACATGTCCTCTTGCCCCCTCTTTCCAACGCTTACTACCCTACTCTTTAACCATTTCAGTTTACTTTAAATGCAGTTTAGCCCTTATGACGTCGTATCTCCTGAAAATGTGTCCTATAATAAAATAATTTTCCAGGTTCGTAGAATGGAATGTGGATTATTGGCAAATAGGTTGCAAAATGTGTTGCAGATGCAGATGATAGAAAGCGGTAATAAATTATAGCGTGATGTGGCGGATTTTCAGGCATTGCATTCGTTTTTACGTCATTTATGCTGAACAACGTGTCGTACTGACACATTATTTCGAAGATACTTCCAGTGTCATTTTTGTGTACTGACTGTAAACTGTCTCACGAATACAACAAGGAGTGTAAGACATACATTGTAACGTCATGCAGAATGCTGTAGGTTTACTGCCTGAACAGCGGAGAAGTAGTAGGCGATAAACATCTTTCATTTTAGTGTAATTTGAGAAAAATGCAACCAGTCACTTTATTTTGAAATGGTATTAGTTTATTTCGTGAACCAGTTTTAGAACCTTCTCAGGTTCATCTTCAGATGGTGCGGGATAAGTTCATTTCAAAGCGTGATGTTGGGTGCTGGTCCTGTGGTAGAAAGGTGGAACATGCTTTAATAAACCGACATGAGCATTGTTTCTGTCGCGTTTTGTATCTAGAAATGCGTGAAATGAGTTTTACTGCGACTGCATGGCCAGCTTTTGTAAATTACTTCCATCGTCAGGTTCTGTTGTGATTAGAATACGGTACCACATTGCTCACTTTTCCATATTGGAAAATATAAATATCTTTCATTTCATCATTTGGTTGGGGTCATCAACGAGAGAAAGTTTCATAAAGATTTGATATTACGTGATAAGTTTGTTGCAAGTTGCTAAGTGATCTCATTCTTAAATAGTGCATGAATGAAGCCTCATTAATTCACACGTCGCACATGGGGCAATTTACTGTCACTCACTGCTTATGGCGTCATAATATAATCCCCGGAACTATGTATCTCGGGTGGTTCTTAATCCTACAGCGTTTGTTGTCTGACAGGAGTATTGGTTGACATAGATCCAGCAGTTTAGCAGAAGATGAATACAGGGTGATACATGAAGATATGAAAATACCTTAATACGTTTTTCAACAAGTAAAACTAAAGAAGAAAAGTACATATAAAAATAGGTTCCTAAATGTTTGGTAACGGAATTACGGTCAGTAAGATTTTACCTGAAATTTAGCCACTTCGCTAATATGATGTCATCGCAAAACTTTACGAGGTGAAAGTAAAGCACGATTCCATTTATGTTGTTGTTATTGATATGGGGAATTTAATAAAACTTGTCCCAGGCGTGGATCTGTAAATTCCAGAAATTTCAGGAAAGCAAAGAAATAATTTGGGAAAATTTGTAATTTATTAACTAATGGGCCCGATTTTTAAATCCCAGACAACTGCACAAAATTTTCAACAGAGGTTGAAGATATTTAATTTGCGAAAATGATGGTAATAGGTTTAACAAAAACCTTATGAATGTGTTAGATAATCTGCTTTTATTAATACCATAACAGACGTAAATTCATGTTACTATGTGGTTTCACTTACTACACTGTTGTCATTATGTTCTTTCATTGAACAATACAGAAAAGTAGCTCGTTGCAAGGTTAGGAACGGTTGAAACCACTCAATGACGATCACCAACTTCTATAAAAAACAGTCAACAATTCGAAGATTAGTTTGAACACCACGGTGCTGTACTAGGCATGGTCCTGTTTGGAGGTGGTATGCCGTTGCCTTCCTCCGACCTTCGAACTGACTTACCCAGCCAGTTATACGGGGACCTACAGCTTAACGGCAAACTATTGCAGATACAAGTCTAGGACATAATTTATTACATCCACGACATCAGGAACAAAAAAAAAAAAAAAAAAAAAAAAAAAAAATGGAAATCGTTCTTTACTTTAACCTGGTACATTTTTGCGATGACATCATATTAACGAGGTTGCTACATTTCAGACAAAATCTTTTATTAGCCGTAACTCCCTAACTAAACATTTGTGGACCTGTGTTTATATGAACTTTTTTCTTTAGTTTTACTTGTAGAATGAGATATTAAAATGTTTGAATTTATTCGTGAATTACCCTGTAGGCCTATACATACATCGATTTTTATAATTCTAAGGACGGCACAAATATCCATGCCCGAGGGGAGATTCGAACCCCCGACCGTAGTGGCCGTGACTGGAGCGCCTCAGTCTCCTCGGCCACCGCGGCCGGTGGAGGTAATAGAGAAGAGCCAAAGAAACTCAGTTCGCGTAGTAAGCGCGAAAGTATCCCACAGATGCTAAGAAATCACTGATAGATGCTGTAGGACAGGCGTTCTGTACCACGGTACGATCCATATTCCGAGGGGAGATTCGAACCCCCGACGGGGAACGGCCTCGCGCATCGGAACAAAGCGCCTCAACGCGCTCTGCCGCTCCGCCGCGGCTAAATAAAAGTGAGACAATAACTTCCAGAATTATGGTTAAATATTGATGAAAATCTTATAATATTAAGTAAAAGAATTAAGATGTAAGAGACAAGGAACATGCAGATTTTACTGCCAGTCCTAATATATAATTAGAATAATAAGTAATGGTAGTGTGCACGCGCATGGGCGTATATCTACATCAACATCTACATCTATAATGAGCATGTTATCTTACGGCACGTGGTGGAGAGTAATTACCATACTATTGAAACCTGTTCCTCTTCCTGTTCTGGTCGCGTAAGGTTCCCTGCAAGATTGGTTGCTGGTAGACATCCGTTAGGAATTGTCTCTCTCATTTTACCTTCACTGGTGTTTTTTTCCCGTGGTATCTGTAGGAGGAAGCAATATATTGGTTGACTGTTTCAGCGTTGTACGCTTTCTGAATTTAAACAGTGGATCGTACCGTGGTACAGAACGCCTGTCCTACAGCATCTATCAGTGATTTCTTAGCATCTGTGGGATACTTTCGCGCTTACTACGCGAACTGAGTTTCTTTGGCTCTTCTCTATTACCTCCATAAGAGCGTCTGACACGGATGCCAGTATGACGAGCGGTATTCGAGTGCCGGCCGCGGTGGCCGAGGAGACTGAGGCGCTCCAGTCACGGTCTGCACGGCCACTACGGTCGGGGGTTCGAATCTCCCCTCGGGCATGGGTTTTTATGCCGTCTTTAGTCTTAGCTAGTTCGTAAGTAGTTTGTAAGCTTAGGGACTGATGATCCCGTAGTTAAGTCCCATAAGCTCTATAAACATTTGAACATTTATTTAATTTATGTTGTAACCTGAAGTTGGTTATTTTCATCATTTTATAGTAGTAGAATTTTATTCCAGTTCCATGTTTCATACGTTATTTGAAGGTTTAGACGCGAAGTATGGTCAGTTTAAGTTTTTAGTGTCGGTTGAGCACATGTTTTACTCTTCTGTACGTTAAACCTGAGGGTGATAAACTTGTGTGGATTGTATTCGCTCGATAAATGTCTTAAAACGGACATTATGATCGATAAAGAAAGACAAGTTTAAGGCGTTGCAGCCTCTGAACCAATAGATGACCGGACAGTGTTGTTTAACGACCCGCTCGATCTTGGCGACATTTCCGTTTCAAATAATAAGTGGCAGTCGTTTCTGTGGAAAGGGCAGTGATGTTTTTATGTAACTTTCCCACTATTAATTATAAACTGTATTACATATTTCGTTTCCCAGGAAAGTTTTCTCACTGTATCTCTATCCGCATTTCTATCTTCAAACGGGCCCAAAATTTAGTTCCACAAAATTGTTCGTGCTTCCACTACTAAATCTCTTAATCATTTAAGCCGTTGCAAACGCATGCCTCAAACAGGCAAATGACCATTTCCTTGTGGGCGTAGAAAAGAGTTCGATCCCTTGCTGAAATGCAGATTAAGCTGCGAGAAATTAGAATAACACACTAGTACGCGATAGGTTGATGATTTGGGCAGGGCTAGAAACGTTTCTGTATAGCCGATCGCTAGCTACCCTCCATAATAAAGCAAAGCGAAGATCTCGATGACATCATAAAATAATGACACGATCTAGCCGAAGAATAAAGAAAGGAAAAAAACACACACACACACAAAATGAGTACGAGTTCCAGTCTGGCACAAAATTTTTACTTCACCATTGGATTTTATTCAGTGCCCTGGAACAGACGAGAATTGAAATATTTGAAATTTATTGTATGTTGTTAGTTGTTGTAGTCTTCAGTCCGGAGACTGGGTTGATGCAGCTCTCCACAATACCCTATCCTGAGCAAGCCTCTTCAACTCCACATACGAACGGCAACCTACATCTGTCTGAATCTGCTTACTGTATCCATCTCTTAGTCTTCCTTTGCGGTTTTTACCCCACACACTTCCCTCCAACGCTAAATTCACAATTCGTTGCTGTCTAAAAATGTGTCCTACCAATCGATCCCATCTTTTAGTCAAGGTATGCCAGAAATTCCTTTTCTCCCCAAATCTGTTCAGTAACTCCTCATTAGTTACGCAATCCACGCACCTAATCTTCAGCATTCTTCTGTAGCACCACATTTCAAAAGCCTCTATCCTCTTCCTGTCAGCACTGTTTATCGTCCATGTTTCACTCCCATACAAGGCAACACTCCACACATATGCCTTCAGAAAGGACTTCCTTAGGCTTAAATTAATATTCGATGTTAACAATTTCTCTTTTTCAAGAACGATTTTCTACCCATTGCTATTCTGCATTTTATATCCTCTGTACTGCGAACCAGAGACTGCGTTTTATTGGCAGAAACCCTTAAAAGATGCAACAGAACTACAAAAGAAACTGCATACACTGCGCTTGTCCGTCCTTTTATGGACTATTGCTGCCCAGTGTGGGATCCTTATCAGGTGGGTTTGACGGAGGACATCGAAAGAGTTCAAAGAAGGGCAGTTCGTTTCGTATTGTCACGATACAGGTGAGACAGCGTCACGGAAATGATACAGGATCTGGGATGGGAATCATTACAACGGCGCTTATCGCTGCGGCGTGGGCTACTTACAAAACTCCAATCGCCAATATTCTCCTCCGAATGCGAAAATATATTGTTGACTCCCACTTACATAGGTAGAAATGATCATCAGAATAAAATACGAGAAATCAGAGTCCGAACTGAGAGATTCATGTGTTCATTCTTCCCGCGCGCTATTCGAGAATGGAATGGGAGATAAAATAGTATAACGGTGGTTCGACGAACCCTCTGCCAGGCACTTAAATGTGATTTGCAGAGTATCCCATGTAGATGTAGATCTTGTAATGACATGATTATTATAATGATACACCAACAACACTGCTTTATATTTGCTGTTATTATTTATAAATTACAATGAGCTCATTTCGGCCTTTAGCCATCATCAGGTGTACTGTAAATACATTTGAATGGTCTGAATATACATATCGTGGTCGTCAGTCCGAAGACTGGTTTGATGTAGCTCTCCACGATACCCTATCCTTCATCTGATAATACGAACGGCAACCTACATCCTTTTGAATCTGCTTACTATATTACCGGCACGTATAGCTTCCATATTAGAAGTGATTGCTTCATAGTACCTGTAGAGGATACATTGAGTCGCGAAAATATTTCCAGGGTGATTGTACGTACTATTACGAAAATGATTAGGAACCACTGGTATAAGGTAAAAACGTTTGTTGTGAGACTGTCGTTGTACAGTGCACACTTCACACAGTAAAAACTGCATTACAGAGGTAGTTGAGTGAATGGAAACTGTGAAAGACGTAAAACTTCTCCTGCTAGTGATTACTCTATAAGGAAAAGAGAGCATGTCTTGTGAATGAATGAGGTAACAAACACAAAAATCATACAAGTACGTATGGAATGACGTCGTTATGTGAAAACAATGAACAGGTACAAGGGTTCAACAGTCCTACAAAACACTCTTTGTTAACCAAAAAGACTCTGTCAACGAAACTCTGCCACATTCTTGCTTTTCACAAAAGTCGACCACCTAATACACTCCAACACACACACACACACACACACACACACACACACACACACACAAAAGAACGTACCACGAAGAAATAATGACAGAAGTTGGCGGCAGATATGATTCGTGGAGAGATAAAAAATTTATAACAATTCAAGAAAAATTCAGTGATTTATTCAAGAGAGAGAGTGCTCTATAATTGAGGAAACCAGTAACGCCTTGGTCGACCTTTTAAGTTGTTACATTACGGGCGAATTCCTATCATTTGTTGTTTTTTTCATTTTTATACATTTTTTATACATTTATACATTTATTATTTATTATCATCTTTCCATTTTAATATAACGAGTAATTTTTTCACCATGATACATCGAAAATAATGTTACGTCATATATGAACACTATAAATTATTTAATAACAACTACTATGAAAAAATGTTAAATTTGTCTGTTCTCTGTCGGCTCTGTAACTGAAAAGACGCGTGATATATTTGTGATGTAACTTGTTTGTTGCGTGGAATTGCATGTGAAGTATTTGCTGAGTTTTAAATTTAATTGTGGGTTGGAGGGGTGCTCAACAGCGAGGGTATCAGCGCATAAATTTAATTAAAAACTTCCTCAGCCAGTACGTTCTATTTTTCTTGCTACTGAACTCCTAATGTGTTGACTAGTGAATTTCTTATACTGGTGAACAGCAGGATAAAACAAAGCGAAGCGTCGAGAACCTCAAATGAATAAACATGAGTGGACTACAAGAATTTATTGTGGTATTTCTGAGTTAAATATTGCACCTTATAACAGATGTGATTTAGATAACATTTCTTCTAGCTGTTTAATAAAGACAAATACAACAGAATGGAAGCACAATTTTAATGACTTTCGTTCTTCCTCTCTCTGAGTTAATTAATTTAAAAGTAAAATAACCATCTCTCTGGAACTTAGCAAGAAATTATTCGCATTCACATTGATTCTGGAGGATAGGAGTCAGAGAGATTAAAGACGAGGCATCAATGTTAGCAATCAACGGGGGATGTGGAGGACTTTTATAAGGGTTAATATGCTCCATACTGACCGCTGAAAGGCATAATTAGTGCTCAGTGATGAAGATGTCATTGATTAAGTTGCTGGTTATCCCTATAACTTGTCCCCAACTGGAGCGTTGGACAGACAAAATCCCAACGAGGTAAAGAGGGCCCTGCCCATGATGCTGTCAAACTCCTGTATTCGGGGGAGATCCGAAGACCTCGCTGGCCATGGTATGGTTTGGTAAATGCGAGGACAAGCAGCAGAAACTCTCGCTGCGTTCGGATGTGCATTATCCTATTGAAAAATAAACCAGGGACGGCTTGCCACAAAGGGGTACAAAACGTAGCGTAGAATATCATTGGATGTGCTGCAAGTGTGCGGATGACAACCAAATGGGTCCCCCATCGCTGTTCGGGGCGTCTCCAGTCACATCTTAGATGGTCGATGGTATCAATTCGTAGTGGAAGATTCCACTCCAGTCAATGAAGTCCCAAACCGAATGTGGCCGACACAACTACAAACGATTTCGTGGGTTAGCCATGAACATTATATTACTAGCTTATATTCCCGTGCTTCGCCACGGTTGTTAAAGAGGGACCTGTGAATATCATGGTTTTTTTTTTTTTAGGTTTCCGGACCAAGGTCAGAAAAACAGAATCCTTGTTGGATCCCTCTGTCAATAAACTCAGTTCTCATAGCCAAGATGTCAAATTTAAGTAGAAAAACCATGAATGTTCATCAAGTATTTCATACAAAAATTGAAATTAAAGTCCGTACACCGGAACGAAGTAAATTCAATGTTAAGTTGTGTTAATAAGGTTGAGACTGCGGTGTGTACTTGTCTGTTCGGCGTAAACTTCTGAAAACACTTCTATCGTTGAGATGAGAAATAGTAATAATAATAACAGTGCCATGTATTGGTTCTATGGTGTAGTACTAAACTGTTTATTTCTCACAGTAAGTGTATGCTGAAGTATTAGTATGTTGCACTGGGGACAATGTAGTTTTTCTATATGCAGTGCTCCCTATTATCGAAAATTCGACGAATGCTGAAAGTCCGGTAATTCAATCAACATAGCAGTTCATGTCTGTTTAAACAAGACGTCATGGTGGTGTTAATGTGCGATAAATGTGGGTAATCGTTTAAGGAATGGCGTCAGCTGATAGTCTGTATAGAACTTTCCATTAAATATAGTATTTCCAGCGAATTGTCTTCACTGTGATAACAGAATCGGCCACTGTTTCAGCTAATAAATGTCCCCACGTCCTGCAGTGATTACTTCGTAAAGCACGAAGTTGGAATCTACCGTGTGTAGTAGAACTATATATTCAGAAGTCGTATTATAACTAAGTGCAATTGTCTCTGCAAAAGAAGACGTCTCTATGTTAATGTAGTCCACACCAAAAGTAGTAATTAAGAGATTTTAATCACATATTGTACCGAATAATTATGAAAGCAGAGAGGTTTCTGATGAGTTTGTCGCTCGCTTGTGTAAATTATCTCTAGTTGCAGGCAGAGAGCAGAAATATCTCTGATCATTCAGATGCGCAAAACAGATTTTGTGTCCTCAACATTAAGGTGGAAATGTCACATTATATTGCGTAAAAATCTACTAATCGCTGACTTTATCTTGGTCCCTTTTTGATCGGTTAAGACGCTATGTATAAATGGTCCTTTTAGCGACGCTTCCTCAACTTTCTAGTTGCTTCTGTGACACATTTATTTACATGTTATTTCATGATATGTGGGTGCTCTGCGAAAAGGAGGTGGGGCTTCTTTGCAGCCAGTGCGGTACAAACCAATCGTAATAGCAAATAAATGAGTGGAAAGAGTGGATTTCTCGCAATATCACGTGCTGATTCCAGCTTAATGTTGAGAAGATGCACAGAACGCAATGCTCACTCCTTAGACTTTTCTACTATTTAGTGGTTATACCCATCAAAAAGTGCACTTCTTTTCTTTCTATGACATTGAAAAGCATATGGGGTAAAGCTAGGAAGATTTTTTTTTCTCCTACCTGGAATAAATTTTACTTGCAGTGCCAGCGGTTTAATTTGCTATCGTTGGTAATGAACTACTCGCTTTAGTAGGATGATTAATTTACTGACCAGAACAGCATAAATTATTTATTTCATCTTAAACATAAAGAATTATGCCCCTCATTCTACAAGACTGATTTTTGAAAAAGCATTCAACAGCCGACATCAGCGCACAACGCCGCCGCCGTAAGTAAAATTGTACCTCTTCTTATAGTCTATTATACCACAGTTATGGGGGGAAAACGAAGCAACGCCATAATTAGTTATTTGGTTTACTACGTAATAACGTCGCCCCAGTTTGTCCTTTCCTGCACTATGGCGTTTTCGAGGCATTCCTAAACAGAACGAACTCAAAATGTACACCGAACTCAGAAAGGGAACTACATAAATTCGTGTTTCCTAGCATAAGAATTCTTAGTAAATGGAAACATCGATAGACGCAAAAGAACGACGTTATGTTTTAAATTCAGATGATACCCGCGGAAAGACGCACTGTTTTTCTTTCCATGGCATTGCAAGACATGAGGGGTACAGATAATAGAAATATTATTTTTTGTGTCATACCTGAGTTAAATTTTACTTGCAGTAGCAGCAGTTTAGTATGTTAACGTTGGCAACGAAATTTTCGCTTTAGTGGGATCATTAATTTACTGATCGGAACAAAATTAATTATTTATTTCATCATCAACACAAAGAATTATTCCACTCATTGTACGTGACTGATTTTTCAAAAAGGATTAAACATCAATACACTACACCACTGCCGTAAGGAAAAATGTTCAAATGTTTGTATAGATTATGGGATTTAACTACGGGGTCATCAATGCCTAAACTTACAAAATACTTATCAACTAGCTTATCCTAAGGACGGCACAAATATCCATGCCCGAGGGGGGATTCGAAGCCCCGACCGTAGTGGCCGTGCAGACCGTGACTGGAGCGCCTCAGTCCCCTCGGCCACCGCGGCCGGCCGTAAGGAAAATCGTAGCCCTTGTTTCAATGTAATATACGGGTTGCCTCTTCAGGTAACATACGCTCGCAGAAGCCATACCGGGAAACAGAACTTCAGTCCTGAAGTGTATCACTGTAGTTTACCGACCATCTCCAAGTCACTTTCGCGCATACTGAATAAAGCTGTAACGAAACGTGCTGCTGTCCTTTGGTTCTTCTGTATCTTCTCCATTAACCCTATCTGGTACGGATTTCTCACTGATAAGCAATTCTCAAGTATTGGTCGAAATGTTCAAATGTTTGTAACGCTTATGGGACTTAACTACGGGGTCATCAGTCCCTAAACTTACAAACTATTTATGAACTACTTACGAACTAGGACGGCACAAATATCCATGCCCGAGGGGGGATTCGAACCCCCGACCGTAGTGGCCGTGCAGACCGTGACTGAAGCGCCTCAGTCTCCTCGGCCACCGCGGCCGGCAGTATTGGTCGAACGAGTAATTTATTCATGGGCTATACTTTCTGAATATTCTTCCAAATAAACCCCACTCTGCCAAATGCCTTCCCCAAGATTAATTTCATGTGGTCGTTACACTTCAGATAGCTCCTTATGTCAATTGCCAGATATTTTATGGAAGTAAGTACTTCCAAAGATTATTCTGTAACTGAGGAATCTTTACGCCATTGTGTAAGTATTGCATACAAATCTACATTTTTGTTCCGATCTTAATGGAACTTCGCCGGCCGCGGTGGCCGAGGGGACTGAGGCGCTCCAGTCACGGTCTGCACGGCCACTACGGTCGGGGGTTCGAATCCCCCCTCGGGCATGGATATTTGTGCCGTCCTAGTTTGTAAGTAGTTCATAAGTAGTTTGCAAGTTTAGGGACTGATGACCCCGTAGTTAAGTCCCTTAAGCTATACAAACATTTGAAAATTTGATGGAACTTCTCACATATGACCACCAAACCAAGAGGACAGTCGCCGTAAGTGTAAGAATCACGTAAAACACATAATTCACGAGATATGAGGTCATAAACAACGAGATGCTTGAAAAACTGCTGCACCACGCGACATTGTTGCTGTTTATTTCCTAAACCACTGGACCGATTTAAACCAAATTTGGTACAAATATGCTTTACCGTGAGGTAACAATTGGCGTCGGAATAAGAACCTCATGCAACACATGAGATATAGGTCTGTGAATGTTAGCACGCGACAGTAATAGGTTCGCAAACGCTATTTCTGATTGTGAGGTAACGTATCTTGAGGAATAGGAAATGACTAAAATGTTGTTTAGGTGTTTATCTGGAAAAATCCGTTTCCCGTTTTTGGAAATGTGTATTCGTTATCGCGATACGCTTCAAAAATCATAATTTTTGGTATCAAAAGACCCAACTGCGTACATTGGCAAATCTACACTTCTATTCATAGCAAATCGTCGAAATTTTTACGATGCGTTCTAATATTATGATTCCGGAAAGCTTTGAAAGTTTTTCCGATATTACTATCCATTACCGAGATTTGTAGATTCCAAGTTACCGCACATATTCATGACAAATATGCATGTAATAACCGGTCTGACGTGTAATTATGTTTTTAACTAACGTATCGAACGTACAGCAATGGTTCTTGGTTTGGAGGTCACGAACCTGTTTCTAGTCGCCGTTTATTCACCGATAACATTTATAAAAGTTACAAATCATCGTAAATTTTTATCTGTAATTTATTTAGTTATAATAGTGACAGATCGCCGACAGTGTGTATGTGTGTGTGTGTGTGTGTGTGTGTGTGTGTGTGTGTGTGTGTGTGTGTGTGTCAAAAAATTTTACACTGCATAGGTATACTCTCACATATTTCCGTAAATCGGATCTGTGACGAAACATTCTGCAGTTACGATGTTACACCCGTTACATATTGACGTTAATTGAGGCTGCATTTCCAGGAGCTCAGTCCGTCAGTTCACCTGATGATGGCGACATGTATGATCGCCGAAGTATTGTGCCCGTTGGACACTATAGACGGGCAGTACACCCGTAGATATTTTGATTATCAAATACGCCGGGAGAAACTGAAGAATCTCTTAAAATCTTATTTGTGTTTCTAAAACATTACCCTTCGAGAGAGATTTTAACAATGACACCGGAGACAGTGAAAATTGTTTTCCTTTCGCATACTAATCATTTTCATTTGTCATTTACTATTGTTCTCCAAAATGTCAAAGAATTTATTTTTGACAACACTTATTTTACTTAAATTATGCAGAATCATTTTCTTGTAAGATTTTTATTTAATTAGTTTATTTTTATTGCTTTCCTTCAAATTTGTGTCTAAAAATGCTGCTCTGGTACCCAGTTTTCTGTAAGAATATGATTATCGATATCGCCGTCTTCGTGCACATTGACATTCTGTGAACACGTTGATGCAATGTTCGCGTGCCACTGTGCTGATAGTCCAAAAGCAAATGGGGAGTAGAGAAAGCACAGAGAATGATAATTTAATCACCAGTGCGTGCGCCGCTGTAAAAAATTTAGTGACGCGGTGACAGTTTTGTCACGGGCTTGTTCATAGGGCAGCCGACAGAAATGACATTCGGTTGTCACGTCGTAACACGCCGACAAGTACGTATACAGGGACAACTGGTAACTAGTGATGAAACAGTTACGGTGAGAAATATCACCCGGGCGCGCTACCCCTTAATAGAATAAAGTACTAGCTCACGTTATTTGGGAATTATAAAAAATAAATAAATAAAAATAAAAAATAAAATTCAAATGTTTGTAAATCTATCGGACCAAACTGCTTGGTCATCAGTCCGTAGCTTAAAAACTACTTAAACTAAGGTAAACTAATCTAAGGACAACACACACACACACACCCATGCCCCAGGGAGGAGTCGAACCTCCGACGGCGAGCAACCGTGCGCTCCGCAACGAGGCGCTTTAGACCGCTCGATGATGATGATGATGATAGGGGGTTTTTGGGCGCTCGACATCTAGGTCTTCAGCACCCTATCAAATTAAAGAATATAAGGACCAACAAGTGTGAACAGTAAGGAGACAAAGGACAGCGATCCAGCAAGTAACACGTGCAGCTGAAATGAAATACATAGGTGAACAGTAGACTTTAAGCTCTCGAAAAGTACCCCAATACCAAAAATGGAGAAAGAGTTAAAATTAGTATGCTGAGGAACACGGCCGGCTGATCACAGCGATATAAAAGTTTGAGGCAGCCACGTAGCGACATATTAAAACCTCCAGCCTAAAAGTTTACGCCAGAGTTGGGACAAATCACAAAATTTTTAAACTTTGCGCACACACGCTTCGTCATTACGTAAAATAGAGGGCAAATCTGCACCAAGAATAGCCGCAACCCTCTGTGTACGATATAAATCACATTCGATTAAAATGTGGCGGACAGTAAGCTACATGCCACAGGCATCACACAGCGGGGGCTCCTCACGTTGAAGTAGGAAACCATGCGTCAATGGACAGTGCCTAATGCGGAGGCGTGTAATGGGTTAGACCACTCGATAATAATTATCATTATTAATTAGTAAGTATCCTACGTCTCTAAGATAACGTTGTGTATAGAATGTGGTGTCGCACAAGTACAAAGTGCGCGCCACCTACTTTCGCCGCGCGCCGCCATGCACGCACGGCGCGGCGTTCTTACGACGTCAGCCACGAGCGCCCTCTGCTACAACTCGGCTCGTGGCAACCACTGAACGACATCGTTCACTTGGGACTGAGATAGGAACCAGTTAACACTTCGTATTCAGATAGGCACCAGTGAAGACTTGGCTATCAGATAGACACTAGGCAGACTCTAGCTCAACTATGTATCAGCATTCTGCTGTACTGAACTATGTAAAAGTTAAGTATTGTATAAATTCTGTGCAATATATATCTCGTTCTAATTTACTCTAGTGTTTCTAGTTTCTGCTGACCCACTGGCTGCTCACCTTCGTACCTGCACAAACGTGCTACCTTTATTCCTGTGTCGGTCATCCTACTCGGCCACCGACACCTACGACGGAAACGAGACACAAAAGCGGCGACGAGGCTGGGACACAAAATAGAACATTCCTTTTTACCCAAAAAGTGAGCTATTAGCTAACTGGAGGTTTCTTTGATGAACGGAACTTGCTTGGCGAGTTCGTGAGATTTTAGGTAGCTGCAGGTGTATTTGACGAACGAAACGGGTATTTGTTTCTTTGTAAATTTGATTTCCTGAGTTTTTGCGTGGTTGGTGACCTATTTGCTTTGAAACTTTTATCTTCGTGGAGTCGGGCGTGGAGATCTAGCGGTTAGCCGGAGCGGCAGTTCAAGGAGTTGGATCAGAGGTATATTAAAAAAACTGATCATCATCCCACTGAAAGAAATCAAATGAACATGATCCCACGCCCGGAAAGAATTCATCTATCCGAACGGAAAAAAGGTAAGCAAACGGCGGTAAAGCGCTACACTGAAAACCGAGAGGTCGCAGTTACGAAATCCGGTCGGATCATTTTTTTCCTGTCTGCGTTTCAACCGAAGCTTGAACTATTACTTGCTGCCTGACCCTGTGTTGGAGGATTCTCAACATAGACAGTGTAATAGTCCGCTCAGGTTGTTACTTGTCACTCAAGCCAGGTCTTCTTACTTTCGGATTTTAATCAAGTTGTTTTATCTTTTTAAGTGTCAAGAATAATACTATTATAGATTTGAGGTCCAGCATTTGCTGGGCCTCCTTGAGCCTAATATATTCAACTCCAGAATATCACTTTGTACTAAATCCTTCATCATTCTTTTCACACCAATCAATAATTCTAACTCTGGTTAACTTCTTGTGAAATAATTTACACATATGTAATCTTAAACTAAGTTTATTACTCAGAGTCGAGATACAATCAGAACATTAACATGTTACAGGCTCAGAGAATTAACCAAGGAATACAAAGTAAACAACAAAATCACACTTAGCAACACATCAGAGATAACACAATCTCTTCTTTTTCATGTGCATGTTTACTCTTAGCGGACAGGAGTAGCGTCACTGAATACTTGCTGCTGCCACCACCTCCAGAATCTGAAACAAACAGATTCTGGCGGCAGTTCCTGTTCTCGTGATTTCTTAATTAATTTAACAACGTAAATTAATGCTTATTTTGGTAACTCAAGGTATATGACAATTAAGGAGAGTGGCTTGTACCACTACAAGCTTTACCATCTCAAGAATATGAGAAGTCGTCAGAAATGACGCTTTGTTCGGGTTCTAAGTTAAATGTACGCCCCGTTTCGCTCTAAGATTAATCAGGGTAGGTCAAAGTCGGGCAAGTCGCCCCAGTGGCGTCCAGTTGAAAACTTCCAACAGTCTGTTGAGCCACACGAAATTGTCAGCATCTTCGTGGTGGAGATTAACTTGCGAATGTATGAAGAAAGCACCTGTTAGTGGTGTTCTAACGGTCTGGTGGTCAGATCTCGGATGCTTCTAATGCGCTCGGGGAAATAAATATTTGCATATATATTACGTTAGTTATGAAATGTAGCTTTGATTATGATCGTTAGATGATTGTGGGTGGATTCTTAGTTGGAATTGACTCCGCGTCTGCCCACATTATTCCCCTGAGCCATTAATATACCCTAATTCTAGACTACGCACTTCACTCTGATGCAATATCGTCAATAAAGGATTCTCATTCATTAACACACGTTAATTCAGCTTTGAATCAGTGTATTGGAACTCATGAAATAATATTTGGTTGGACTGTAGTAACACAAAGAGAATAACAGATGGGTTGAAGGTTCCAAACTGTCCTTTTCCAGAATAAAGATAGCTTGAGGTATTAGCTCATATTACACAATATGCGAGCCCAATATGTTATTCACGTGCAATGGCAGTCCAACTTCAGTTACAGCAATTGTTGCCAGTTCGACACTTCCATCACGACGCGGTTGCCCGATATTCTTGATGTCACGGTTGCGACGAAAGTTTGTATTTTACGAGATCAAAGTTCCACGTTAGTCAGATCTTCTTCATTTATATCCAATCCATATGTAAAACCATTACCGTCGCGACGCGGTTGATTGTTTTTCTAGACGACACGACACACGTTAGCGCACACTTCGACAGAAATACGCTTTCTACTGACTGTAAACATACACGATAGCTTAGCGTGGCTCATCAGTAAGAATCACTGTTCAATTAGTTACACCAGATTCAATAATAACCATTTCGTTCGTACCACTGCCGTAGTTAGCTAGATCTGCCCTCCCTCCGCCACGCACAACTGCTGCTCTTAATAAACTCGACTCCTCGGACGTGATCGACAATCGATATCACTCGGACAGTCAGAGATGTTGACTACAGTACGCTTACATTCTTTTGAACGAGGGTGCACCTTTTCACAGTTGTTGTACAAGTGATAACTGTGCCCGTATATTTCCTGGGGTGACGCGTGACGCTTTGCGGCTTTGTGACTACTCGCCCGCGCTGACGAGTATTTCCTTGTGAATCAGTGAATCAGTGAATCGACTCACTTGATGTGTCACGCAAACCGGTATGCCGCTAGGAGGGCGCGGGTATTGGCCGGGGCAGCGAGTACGACTTGCATCACAGCACGACTCGCCGAGAACGAGAACGAGGCTACGGAACGTTTCGGTGAGGCTGCGTTATTCATTCCTGACGCGATGGCGGTGTACTGCCAGCAGATACTGTAGTTGCTAGCCACTGTAGGATCTTATTTACAGCTTAATGTAACAGCTTTAAGAACGAGTGTCAATAACAACTCTGACTTCAGTTCAGTTAACCGAGCGGTGAAAGCGCCATTTTCTGGAACGTGAAAATATGTCAAGCTCGGTTCGGAGATCCCTGAAGGATTAATGACATGGAGGCGGAGTGCATATCAGCCTGGACGCGGTTTTTAGGCGGTTTCCCACATAACGCCTCAGTTACACGATTCGTAAAAAAAGAAACATTTACAAAATGTTCTCTCATTTTCACACGTGCAACACTATTCCCAGACAGTTGAGGTTCATACACACTGGTCAAAACAATTAGGGATTCAGTTGAGATATCTACGTTCTCAAGTATTGTCATCACCAGAATCAAGGAAACTGGTTTGACGTCTTTCTGTTGATTCTGCGGAGCGGAAACAACAATATTACTGCAACCGAGATAGTGGTAATAACGGGAAGTTGCTGCAGAGGGGGTTGGTGTTGACTTGTGTTTACTCTACCAAACGAATTACACAAGCAGTTGGGAGCAGGTTATGCAATGCAACAACAATGTAACTTACCCGAAGCTATGGCATGGAGAGCCATAGGAAGGTTAGAAGCGTGACGGTCACAGCGAAGGTGGCTGCAGCTATTGGAGTGTCTCATAGTGTAATTTCCAAGACCTGGACGTGATTTCAGATAACAGGAACCTTTAAAAGTAGGTAAGGTCGTCCACGGGTAACATCAGCAAGAGACAACCGTCATCACCGTTTAACAGCCCGTCGAGACAGGAGGCTGAATGCAACTCAGCTGCAGCGCACACTGCAGGCAGCAACAGGAAGCGCAATATCAACACAATCGCTTTCGGGAATGTGACCAGTACGCACGGAGGCCTATGGCTTGTGTCCTATTAAAACCACGACACCATTTAGCCCGTAGAAACTGAGCGGAAGAACATCAGGCTTGGAGTCGTAACGAAAGGCGCGGGTTCTGTTCACAGATGAGTCTGGAGTCTTGCGTCCTGTCGGAAAAGCGTCGTTCCCTCGTCTGAAGAAAACATTGAACTGAGAACAATCCTGCTTATGTGCAGGAAATATCACCATATCATTGTAATGGACGAATGGCGTGTGCCGCAGCGGAGCGGCCAAGCGCAATGAGGCTCTATGCTACGATGCCCGAGGCCGCTCCCCTCGGGCATGAATGTTTGTGTTCTCTTTAGTTTAAGTTAGTTCATAAGTAGTTTGTAAGTCTAGGGACCGATGACCCCGCAGTTAAGTCCCTTAAGCTTAACAAACAACAACGAATGGTGTGGGCAGGAGTCAGTATTGGCGGACCTACGGACCTCTATGTTGTTTAGAATGCCGAGTTGCCTGCTCAGGGGTATAGAGATGAGATCCTTCGATCTTTTGTTGTGCCCTAGGCATATGCCATAGGAGATGGATTCCTTCTGGTGAACGATAACTTCTGTCCTCACAGAGCTACACTGGTGGGCAACATGACTGAAGCAGACGGAATTGAACGAATGGAGTGGCCAGCTTGTTCACCGGACTTAACCCGATTGAGCATGTCTGGGATGCAGTTGGCAGACGCACTGCAGCCAGACCAGCTCCTCCCATGACGGCTGTACAGCTAGGTATTGCACTCATGGAAGAATGGCCAGGAGCTGATAGATAACCTCATACTGTCCGTTCTACGCATGTGTGCAACTTAACTAGCCATCTGAAGTGATGACACTGGCACCTCAATCTTTAGGTGTGATTAGGTTGGCCTGAGAAATTCGTAGAAAGGATGAGGAAATGGAATCGAAGAATAGATTACCGAATGAAAAAGTTTATTTAACAGAACACATGTACTAAGGCTGGTTGCTTTCCTAGATAAGAATTTGAATATTAAATAAAACTTGATATTATTGCAATAATGCCGGCCGCAATGGCCGAGCGGTCTGCGGTGCGCCAGTCACAGTCTGCGTGGCCGTTACGTTCGGGGGTTCGAATCTCCCCTCGGGCATGGATGTTTGTGTCTTTAGTATAAGGTAGTTCATAAGTAGTTTTTAAGTTTAGGGACTGCTGACCCCGCAGTTAAGTCCCTGAAGCTTAACAAACATTTGAACATTTATTGCAATAATAAGAACATGATTATCAAATTAAGGAAAAGCGAAGCCGAAAAGCTGAAGGACTTAGCGGCACATTCCAAAGAATCACTTTGCAATAATTGAGGTTGATTAAGATTACAGAATGCACATTTGAAATTTTACCACAATTTTAAAAGGTACAGATTACGCTACGGCTAGTACCCATCTTTTATAGCACCAAAGATACAAGTAATTTTTACAGCTACAACAAGTATTCTAGGTGACTAAGCATTTAAGATAATAAATAATTAGACCCCAAAGATTACGATTAAAACATCAAGAACGGCCAAACCGACTTTACACTAAATAAATACAAATTGTCATGAAATCAGGAAAATATTGAACAGCCTGCATTAAGATAACGTAATTCATCAACTGAGAAGCCAGGTAACCTTAAATATAGAACGGGCCCTGCTTAAAACAATCACTATCAATCCAGCTAGACCCAAATTTAAAACCACAATTATATTTTAACAAATAGATAAGATATAGTCTGTGAAACAGGAAGGTAAAACTAAAACTTCAGTCACAATTTAGCTCGTAAACCTGAACCTGATATAATAAGGTATATAACAGGCGAGCAATAAATTCTCAAAATGACAATGGATGAGATACTGCTTTCTAACAGGCGAGACAAAATTTCACTGACTTGCCGTACTTTCAAAACTGGCGCAATCTGGCTCTGTAACCTCGACCTTATAAATTATTAAATAAAATAGAATTCACATGACAGTCAGATGCACGATCACAGCTACAAGCGTTAAAAGATGACAGGTATCAGGTAGGCTCTTAGGCTGCAGAGATCGCTTATGGTAAACCAGCGTTTAAAAGGTAACACGGCATTCAAATCTAAACCGATGGCTTACAATATACCATTAGCTTAGGGCTGGCTTGTTCACAGCTCCAACTAATTGCACAATTACATTTTTTGTACGTGCCCTGCAAGACGTAAACAGGATAGCACGTAAACAAGGGTCGAACATGTCCCAATCTCTCAAAATTTTAACAGGTAGCCGGCGAGGCGGCCGACACGGTGTAGTGTAACGAGTTGCACTGCAAACCTATGATCCGACATAAGAATGTCAAATATATTAATATAGGAAATATTAGCGGTCAGATATTTTGCACAAAGACCACAAAGGTATGATTAGAGTGATTAGGGCTCGTACGGATGCATACAAGTATTCGTTTTTCCTTCCTTCTGAATGGAAGTGGAACAGGAAAGCAAGGAAGTAGTAGTGGTACTGAGTACCCTCCGCCACGCACCTTTGGGTGGATTCCGGAGAATGTATGTAGACGGACTAATATGGCATGGATCGTCACCTGGTACCTCAGTACCGCTTGAGCTATGGATCTGTGAGTGCAGTCATTTCAAGTACGCCGTGCCCACTGTTTCAGCAATAAGTTGTGAAGGAAACGGCCAACTTTAACAAAGTGTATTTATTTTGGTTTCCGGCGGTATTGATCATTTACAAGCTTCCATATATAAGAGTAATCAGAACCAGAATTTTGAATATTCTATTTTCTATTTCACTTTTTTGTTGTAACAACAAGTAATTATGTGCAACCGTCGTAATTCGAAGTGAATGGTGTCCATAAAGTCCCTTTACAGCTACAAAATTTTATTACCATGCCAGTTGTTAAAATATTTCAACAAATTTCTTTTATTGTAATCATTGTTTACTAAAGTTTTTATATGTACAAAAATTTTGTGTTTCAGATACTCTGTTGATGGAAGGAACTGAACCTCTATAAAATGGCATCTTCTCAAGAGAAGGCACAATTTGTGTCCTGGTTTATTGAGACAAAATCGGATGTTCAGACTCACGAAACTTCAGAACGAAGTGTGGAAGAGATCCAACATCGCGTCCCTCTTTTCGTACATGGCACAGAGAACGTATGGAGACAGGGACAGTGTTGGATAAAGGGAGGAGCGGGCGACCAGGACCATCCGAGGAAAACATCGATCGCGTTTTAAACGCCTTCACTTGTTCATGCACGAAGTCCATCCACATTGCTGCCAGACAGTTGCACGCTCAACTGTGCATAAGGTCCTCCACAAGAACCTAAGATTGTACACTTACAAATTTCAACTGTTACAAACACTTAAGACAACTGACAAGTCAAAACGGACAGAGTTTGCACTCAACATGTTGTAACGCATTTCGGAGGATGAAGCATTCCTCAAGCGAGTCTGTCTCAGTGACGAGGAAACGTTTCATGTTTCTGGGACATTACACAGACACAATGTGAGAAATCAAATGTTCAAATGTTTGTAAAGTCTATGGGACTTAACTACGGGGTCATCAGTCCCTAAACTTGCAAACTACTTATGAACTACTTACGAACTAGGACGGAACAAATATCCATGCACGAGGGGGGATTCGAACCCCCGACCGTAGTGGCCGTGCAGACCGTGACTGGAGCGCCTTAGTCTCCCCGGTAATGTGAGAATCTGGTGATCTGAACACTCCCATGTGTCTAGGGAGCTTCACCGGGATAGTTCAAAAGTGAATGTGTGGTGTGGAATCATGGGCAACCGAATAATTGGTCCATTTTTCATAAACGAGTCAATAGTTATTGCAGATGTTTACCTCGCCCTTCTGACCGAATATGTGGCACCACAACTGATTGACTTATAACGAACTGTCATTTTCCAGCAAGATGGCACACCTTCACATTGGTGACTGCATGTTCGTCGGTTCCTCACTGAAACATTGCTAGGCAGATGGATTGGCAGGGATGGGCCAATTCCTTGGACACCGCGTTCGCTGGATATCACCCCCTGGACTTTTTGTTATGGGGGCACGTAAAAGACATCGTGTATCAAACACAAGTACGGGACTTGAAGCAAAGGATTCGTAATGCCATTGCCATCATTGGTGACGCTATGCTACAGCGAACATAGCAAGAAATCGAGTACCGTTTTGATGTGCTACGTGCAACAAAAGGGCCCATATAGAAGACTATTAAACACTGTAAAAACAACAGCCGTAGTAGGAAAATTTTCAAGTTTTAAAGGGACTTTATGGACACCCTGTACATCATAAAAAACACATTAATTACGATCGGAATCGTGCGAATAAAGATTTAACTTTTTTCAAAGGTAGTTATATGGTACCTGAAGAGTTGGTTCGCGTCGTGAAGCTGTCGGATTTCAAACAGTTATTTGTTGTAAAAAACTCCCATTGGTCCGGAACTTGTGGGAGGAATTCATGACGGTAGAGCGAAGCTCCACCCACTCCCACCCCCTAGCTTTGAGATATTATTCGCTTTTGTTATGGCGTAGCTTTGTAACAGCACTGAACTGTTCTTTCCCCTTTTTGTAGATAACAAAGCGCCATTCGTATAAAGGGGTTGCAGCAGACAGAACAAGCAAACAACACGAAAATTTCTCCAGGGATGGAACTATTGTTGAAACGGTATTCTACTTGGTAGACGGCTGGCATTATAATGAGTGGAAAATCAGTTTTGTGGAATGTTGGACGGAGTTTCAGTCAGACCAAATATGCCGGCGGCGACGCGAAAAGTTTTATGGCACTGAAGCAGACTGCCGTCACGAAATTGTGGAGTATTTACTAGAAAAACACAAAGAGTTTCATTAAAAGCGATATGTAGGTCGCCAATTCTAAGACTTCAGACCTCAATTGACAAGGCAAATTAACACAACTGACGTCAATAAGAGGTGCAAAAAACTGTATACACAAACTTAAAGACAGACAGTAACCACAGTAGTATTGGAGATATTACGTATTTTTTTAAAGTACAATATATTGTATTCATTACATTTATCAGCAGCTGAGTGAAAAGAACCTAGTGTGTCGTCCTACAAAGCATCGTATATGGACATTGTAGCTCTTACGGATTTGCTTCAGTTTCAATCGAAAATCAGAAGAGCGGTCAGGTTTAATTTTTTTAGTTCTTCTACATCTTGTAGTGGTGAACGACAATATTACGATATCCGCCTACGGGAAGATTGCGGGCACGTCATGCAGTAAGAAAGTATATAAGCGGGAGAGAGATGGATGGACAACTATGCTGCCGCAGTGGAGTGGCGGAGCGTCCTAAGGCGCCTTTCTTGCTCGCCGTCGGAGGTTCGAGTCCTCCCTCTGGCATGTGTGTGTGTGTGTGTGTGTGTGTGTGTGTGTGTGTGTGTGTGTTGTCCTTAGCAGGAGTTAGTTTAAGTAGTTTGTAGACCTATGGACCGATAACTGCAGCAGTTAAGTCCCTCAGATTTACATTCATTTGAACATATGACAATTACGCTAGGAAACACATTAATCTCAACTGACGTAAACGGCTTTGACAGGGACAGACTGTTTCACCAGGCAACGAACACCTAGGAAACAACGAAGTTTTTCGACTGTTTACGTGATACTGTCACGGACGGCAGTGGAAGGTAGAGAATGTACTCAGTTATATTAAATATTTCTACACATATTTGTGAGGATACTTCGTATGATCGAAGTAGGCTGTGTACGTTTCTGAGTAGTTTAAACATTAATTATGTCAGAGTGGGACTGGAAGTAATTGACTTCAAAGTTAGATTATCAAAAATGTTCAAATGTTTGTAAAGTCTATGGGACTTAACTACGGGGTCATGAGTCCCTAAACTTACAAACTACTTATGAACTACTTACAAACTAGGACGGCACAAATATCCATGCCCGAGGGGGGATTCGAACCCCCGACCGTAGTGGCCGTGCAGACCGTGACTGAAGCGCCTTAGTCCCCTCGGCCACCGCGGCCGGCAGTTAGAGTTATCCTCAAACCTCTTTTAAAACATACGATAGTTGCCCAAAAAGTAACGCACCACATTATTCAAACAAAAATTTAGTTTACATAATGAAAATTACACAAACAAAAGAATGATGTTTCACGTACATCGTTTTTTGTCACTTAATGTCCGTGCCGTTCTACGCCCTTCCTCCGTCGCGAAACAAGCGCGTGTACGCCTTATTGGTACCAATCCTTGTTCTGCTCATGGAGCCTTTTTTTCGCAGTGTGAATTACCTCCTCGTCGCCCTGAAAATATCTTCAACGAATGACGTCGTTTAATGGCTCAAACGAGTGGAAGTGGCTGACAACACCAGCATGTCAGCTGTGGAAGGCTGCAAATCTCGGAACTCCGCCGAACCTCTTACAGATGACCTCACCCTCTTCGTCCAGTGACTGATTGTACTCCTGTACTCCTGTCGACAGACTTTCCTCAAACTAAAATCGCAGAGGAAGACCAAGAGACGCTTATAGTAAACAGATTCCAGTGGATGTAGGTTGTCGTTCTTATGAGGAGATGAAAAGGCTTGCTCAGGATAGGGTATTGTGGAGACCTGCATCAAACCAGTCTCCGGACTGAAGCCCATAACAACAACAACACATATACCTCACACACAAGGTAGGTACTATGTGTGCGGGTGACCGTGCTTCTTGTATGGCCTATTTGCCAATCACTAGGCGGGCTCTTTGTGTAGTAATATCTGCAGCTGAAATTCCATTCATCTTGTCGTAATTCTTCCCTATGAAATATTTACTGCGCCTTGAGGTCCAGCTAGTCCGTCCCTCATGTAGTCAGACAATTTCTCACGTAAAGTTTCGGAATTCGTAAGCCCGAAGATTGTCTTCAGCGTGAGGAGATAAAAGAGAGAAAACCGAGCATTTACTGCTCAATAAATTTCAATTAGATGTCAACTTTAAAACAAATAAGCTGTTTATTGCTCTCCTCTTACAACAGCCAACTTACAACTCTTTTCTTTTTCAACAATATCAATAGTCTGTATTACTTGTAACTATTCTTAGAGACTGTGACATTCCGAAACACGATATATATTCTGTAGCACTGTTTCACAGAGCGGTAGCAGAAAGTGGATTTCCCGATAGATTACCTGTAGGGTAAAGAAAAATCGAAATAGAAATATCTGACTACCAGAATTCCCTAATAAATATATTTGGCCATCTTATGTCGGTTTATAGGGGAGTAGTGCAATTCATTACACTAAAATTTCCCTTAGTTTCTTTCTCTAGAGGCAAAAATTCAATGACGAGACGATGTTTGTAACGTACGGCACTAATAGTCGCCATTATGAAACGGTCCTGCAACTACGGCCAGAAAGTTTGCGCTTACAATCAGGAAACGTGAAATAAGTCATATGTAATGTTTCGCATTGGCAACATGGCTTTCGGCTGAGAGTGATGTCAGGTGTGGCACAGGGGAGTGTCGTGGGTCCGATGCTGTTCATGATATATATAAATGTACTTGCAGATAACATCTGAAGTTCACTGAGTCTTTTTGCGGATGACGCTGTAGTATATAGAGATGTTGTAACAATGGAAAATTGTATTGAAATGCAGGAGTATCTGTATCGAATTGACGCATGGTGCAGGGAATGGCAATTGAATCTCAATGTGAACAAGTGTAATGTACTGCGAAAACATAGAATGAAAGATCCTGTTTCACTTAGCTACACTATGGCAGGTCAGCAACTGGAAGCAGTTAATTCCATAAATTATCTGGGATAGGCATTAGAAGTTATTTAAAATGGAACGACCATATAAAATGAATCGTCGGTAAAGCAGATGCCAAACGTAGATTCATTGGAAGAATCCTAAGGAAATACAGTCCGTAAACAAAGGAAGTAGGGGGAAGTGTGGGTTCCGTATCTGGTGGGATTGATAAGAGGAAGTAGAAAAGATCCAACGGAGAACAGCGCGCTTCGTTACAGGTTCATTTGGTAATCGAGAAAGCGTTACGGAGGTGATCGATAAACTCGAGTGGAAGACTCTGCAGGAGAGACGCTCTGTCACTCGGTACGGGCTTTTGTCGAAGTTTCGATAACATACCTTTACCGAGGAGTCTAGCAGTATATTGCTCCCTCCTACGTATATCTCGCGAAGAGATCATGAAGATAAAATCAGAGAGATTAGAGCCCACATAGAGGCATACCGACAATCTTTCTTTCCGCGAACAATACGTGACTGGAATAGGAGGGAGAACCGATAGTGGTACTCAAGGTACCCTCCGCCACACACCATCGGGTGGCTTGCGGAGTATGGATGTAGATGTAGATTAAAAATTAGGTGCATCACTTAATGGACATCCCTCCTATATCAATATGCACTGGTCAAAACAATTAGGGGATTACTTTAAATATCTAGGTTCTGAAGTATTGTCATGGACAGAATGAATTAAAATGGTTCGACGACTGCATGTCGCTTCTACGGTGTGGAAACAACAAATTACGACAACCGAGATGTGATAATAACAGAAAGTTGCTGCAGTGAGGTTTGCTGTTGACTTAGAAATTACACGAACAGTTGGGTTCAGACAGTGTAGTGAGCAAGTAGTGCAGTGCAACAAAAACGTGACTTCCCGAAGCTGTGGAATAAAGAGCCTTAGGTAGGCTGGAAGCGGGAAGACACTGAGCGAGGTGACTGCAGCTGTTGGAGTGTCTCAACGTATAATTATCAGGAGCTGCACACGTTTTCAGACAACAGGAACCGTTAAAGGAAGGCGTCGCCAGGGTCGTCAACAAAAACGCCAGCAAGAGATGATTCTCATCTGTGGTTAACAGCCCGTCGAGACGGGAGGCAGAATGCAACTCAGCTGAAACGTACCCTCCAGGCACTAACAGAACGCGACGATCAGAAATCGCCTTCGTCAATGTGGCTTCTATGCACGGAGACCTATGTCTCATTACAATAACAGTACAGTTTAGCTAGCGGAAGCGGGGCGGAGGAAAATTGGGATTGGAGTCGTAAACGAATGGGGCCAGGTTCTGTTCACAGATGAATCAAGGTTTTGTGTTCAGCCGGATAATCGTCGTCCCCTCATCTGCAGAGAACGTGGAACTCGGAATGGTCCTGCTTATGTGCAGGAAACAGCACCATATCATGGTGGTGGACGAATGGTGTGGGAAGAAGTCATTATTGGCAACGTACGGACCTCTATGTCATTCAGAATGTCGCTTTGACTGCTCAGGGGTATAGAGACGAGATCCTTCGACCTTTTGTTGTGCCCTACGCTGGTGACGGCAATCAGTGGAATGGAGGCACACTTCAGCCCCAACGGAGGTTAAGCTTAAGCAAATCTTGACACCTCGAAAAGTCACGTGCACCGTTTCCTAAGACAGAAAACGCATTTTGCTGATTGATTTCTTACCACGAGGCCAAACAGGCAATGCACATGGTTAGTGCAAGACCATTAAGAAATTGCGCCGTGCAATAAAGAACAATCGCCGAGAATTGAATACCTCCCTGGAATAAGGATGTAACCATCAAATCAGTAAGTTTTCAGGAGAGAGGAAAATTGTTTGTGGGGCCTATTTTGTGAAATACAGTATGGGAACTCGTTGCATATGCAAGTGTACAAATGTTTTCAGCTATCAAAAGCAATATTTTATTGTTGTAACTTAATGTTTTACAAATAAGATAATAATTGGAAGTGATACAATGGAAAAAGGATGTATGATCAGTAATATATTTTGGAGTATTTCCTACATAAGAGACATATTGTACATGCACTTAGTATTCAAATTTTAAAAAGTAATATTATAATAATAAAGAAAATAACAATGTGAATGAAGATCTCAACAAAATATTTCAGAATATAGATTTGAAACTTCATTTTAAGCATGATTTTACAATGTTATTGTGGTTTGCAGGTCTCACCATTTAACTTATTTTGAAGTGGTATTGGTATGCTGAAACCACATTCAAAAAGTCACATTGTTAAACTCTAATGCTGTCTGTTCCATCCTTATTCCATGGAGGGAAACGTTCAGCTAATTGTAAACCAGCTTGTTGTTCAAATATATGACACAAGATGGCACCACAGCATAGCGGCATGCAGATACATCCTAAAAAAAAAGGTAAAGCAGTCAACAATCCGAAGATTGGTTTGAACACCACAGTGCTTTACTAGGCATGGTCCTGTTTGGAGGTGGTATGCCGTCGCCTTCCTCCGACCTTCGAACTGACTTTCCCAGCCAGTTATAGGGCGGACCTACAATTTAACGTGGGTTCCGAACCTATATCCACTGAAATCACACTTTTCGAAAATTTGTGGGTTACATCCTTATTCCAGGGAGGCATTCAATTACTGTCAAAAGGTGGTTTTTTTGTCTAATGCCCGACCTCACCCGGCGAATGTGGAACGTGTTTGATCATCCTCCATGCAGCCCGGACCTCGCTCCTAGCAACTTTCATCTCACACCTAAAATATGTTAAAAATTCAAAAAATGTTCAAATGTTTGTATAGTCTATGGGACTTAACTACTTATGAACTACTTACGAACTAGGACGGCACAAATATCCATGCCCGAGGGGGGATTCGAACCCCCGACCGTAGTGGCCGTGCAGACCGTGACTGAAGCGCCTCAGTCCCCGCGGCCACCGCGGCCGGCAAAATCTATCCTTGGGGGTCAACACATTAACGATGATGAGCTGAAAGAACATGTTACCACATGGTTGAATAGGCGGCAACCTACTATGAAGAAGGCATACAAAAGCTTGTGCCACGCTATGACAACTGCCTATAAAATTGCGGAAGCTATGTAGAAAAGTAGTATACAGTTGTAGATTTTTGTACAATAAATATTTTTTCTGTATCTGTTCACGTTTGTTTAAATAACCAAACGGAACTTACTTTGTGGACATACCTCGTATTAATGAAATCTCTGTATTATTATACTCTCTTCCATACTTTTGCCTTTCATTATTTTGTTGGTAATCGTAACTGCTCATAGTAAGTGATCTGTTCTTTGAGATCAGTGCTGCCTGTTCTTCCGCACAAGTGCCAGGAATACAAAAGGCAATATTCGCTTAACAGCGATTACGAGCACAAGATTGCCAAATCGAACGTTAGAAAGAAGACAGAAATTCAAAAAATAAACATGAACAAACGAAGAACGTCGCAGTGCGACATTCGCTGTTTTTGAGAGCTGTTTGCGTGGGGAGTTAATGAGCAAAGTATTTTTAGTTTGTGTTTACGTTGACTTATCGTCAGTAAACAGATATTACTGAAAAAGTTCACGTTATCTTCCGGGAAAGAGAAAAGTTACAACCAGCGTAACGACAGCGACAGACTAGAAAAATACGTAGTTACCCAATAGCGTGCTGGTCTTCCTCCAACACGCACATCACTAGCTGTTAAACTGTGGCATGAATTATACGAGTCCTGGTCTCCACAGCCAGAAGTAAATGGCACTTGCGTAAGCAGGGCCATAGTCAGATTATTTATTTATTTATTTATTATTTTATTTATTGATTTACTACTGCACTGTTACTTACTAGCAAGTGGTTGACTGGTGAGGCTCGACAGCATTCTAAAGTTCTTCAGTTGAGTTAATATTCTTCAAGTAAGGAATATAGAACAGCAAAGAAAATTCATTTACCTTGTTTCTGAAAGGTTATGCGACTCCTTACGAAGTAAATTCTTTAAATAAAGGACCAACGCTTCTGTAAATTATTTAAATGTCAATCAATTTGTCTGTTACTAGTTTTATTTTGTTATTGGTATTTCGAACTACGCAGCATTGTCAAATGTATAACATAATACTTGAGTCAAACGTAACAAAACAATTGGGGATACGACTGTTTTCCGGAAATCGTCTGAAATGGATAATTGTGTTCATAACATGCTTTCTTCTTCAAATGTCAAAAAGCGTGGTCATCAGTCCGTAGCTTACAAACTACTTAAACTAAATTAAACTAACCTAAGGACAAACACGAATACCCATGCCCCAGGGAGGACTCGAAACTCCGACGGCGAGCAGCCGTGCGCTCCGCAGCGAGGCGCCTTAGACCGCTCGGCTACTCCACCGCGGCGCTTTCTTCTTCATTATTTGCAGTACTTAGAAGCGAAAGAAGAAAAACTAGAAATCGGAAGTGAAATTCGAATAAAACCTGAAAGCCTGCTACAACGCTCCATTTGAGTCATGTGATACCTGTGACGTCAACCCCACATAGAGCTGCTCTTGCTGCCATATACTTTCCTAACAGTGAAATGTCGTTTGGACATTCACGTATCGAAAAATGGTCTACAAGTAAATACCGCACGAGGGATGTTCAAATGGAAAGGTCCGAAACGTCTTAACAACCAAACTGATTGAAATTTGAAAATGCCGCTTTGGGATAACGTCTCCTCCCTCTAAAATACTAAAGGCTGTGCCCTCAGCAGGTAACGTGATGCTCACCGACTTTTTCGACATCCGAGGTGCGATACTCATCGAATTTCTCGAGCACGGAAAAACCATTGACAGTGACGTGTACTGTGAGACACTCCGTAGCCTACGCAAGTCTATCACATAGCTAACGGCCTGGGCTACTCATAGAGGGAATGATTCTGCTCCATGATAACGCGCGTCCACACGTTTCCGCTAAAAAGATCTGTGCTCAGAAGTCTGGTGATTACTTTTGAATAAACACTTCAATTATACCCATAGTGTCGCTTGGTACCTTTCCTTTTCAATATATCTAGTACATCTACAAACACTTCTTTTGTGTGTTTCTTTAACGTATAAGCCACTATGGACTACGATTATTTCGTTTCTCCTTTCTTTTCTTCCATATTTCTCTCATCATTTTCTGATGTTTCTTCTTTCTTCGGTCCACGTGACTCTAGTGTCCTTCTTCGGTTTTTCCTGGAAACATTTGGCATCATTTAATTTTTTTCTCAGTGGTAGTTTTTTCTCGATACCTTCTTGGGTAATCTGGAGCTCGTCCATGTCCCTTCCAACTACTTTGCACAGTGTGTTGTCCATTTTTAATTTACTGAAGTAACAGAACAGTCCTTTTTGTCAATCTGTTGAGATTCATGCTTTTTATGTGGCCGTGAACAGCTATTCTTCTTTTCCTGATTACATAAGTGATTTCTTTTTCATTGTGTGTACAGATTTCACTTCTATGACGCATTCTGTATTGTGTCTGTTCTTTAACTGGCAACAAGATTTTCCTTAATATTTTTCTTCACCTGAACTAATTTCTTCTCTCAACTTTTCCATGTTATCATTGTAAGCTGTGTTAATATTTGTCATAAATTTCGTTTTGTCAAAGGAGATTTGTAAGCCTGCTTTTTTAGTTTGTTCTTTGAGCAATTCCATTTGTATCATGGCTGTTTCTATTGAGTCTGAAAAAATAGCTAAGTCTTCCGTAAACCCATCATAAACGTCCGAAATTAAATGCAAACTTCGTTGCAAGTCCCTAACTACTCCCATTTTCTAATAATCGACGCATAAATCTGGCTATTCTCACGTGGTGGCCTCTCATTATTTATGACGTCATATCTCCTGAGCTGTGTGTCGTGCTCTTTTGTTTTGGGTCAGAAACCTTCGTGGGCATTCGGTGAACAGTTCACCAAAGTTTCATTGCAATCGAATGAATGCTTTATGAATACATAGAGGACATACAGACAAACATTCATTTATATGTATATAGATTTAGGAGACAATCTGAGTAGCTCTCTTAGACTGTTCGCGGGTGATGCCGTCATTTATCGGTTAGGAAAGTCACCAGAAGATTAAAAGCAACTGCAAAATGATTTAGATATCAACACGTTGCAAAGTTGCCAATTGACCATTAATAATGATAAATAAAAGAAATCCGTTGACCTTTAGTTACGCAATAAATGAGTGAAACCTACAGGCTGTCACTTCTACTAAATAACTAGGAGTAACTATTACAAAGAAGTAAATTGGAAAGAACTCCACTACGGTCGGGGGTTCGAATCCCCCCTCGGGCATGGATATTTGTGCCGTGCTAGTTCGTAAGTAGTTCATAAGTAGTTTGTAAGTTTAGGGACTGATGACCCCGTAGTTAAGTCCCATAGACTTTACAAACATTGGAACATTTTTGAAAGAACTCATATAGTAAATATTGTAGGAAGGCGAACCAAAGACTACGTTTTATTGGCAGTACACTTAGAAATGCAACAGTTGTACTAAAGAAACCGCCTACTCTACATTTGTGCGTCCTGTTTTGGAATATTGCGCATTGTGGGATCCACACAAGGGCATCTCGTTTTGTATCATCGCGATGTAGGGGAGAGAGTGTCATGGAAATGATGCACGAGTTGGGGGTGCAAATGATTAAAAGAAAGGCGTTATTCCTTGCGACGAGATCATTTTGTGAAATTTCTTCCAACTTTCTCTTCAGAATGCGAACATACATTGTTACCACCCACCTGCATAGGGAAATATGATCACCAAAATAAGATAAGAGAAATGAGATCGAAAACGGAAATATTTGGGTGTTCCTTCTTCCCGCGAGCTATTAGAGAATGGAAGTACAGAGAAATATCATGCAAGTGGTTTGATGAACCCTCTGCAAATCACTTCAGTGTGACTAGTAGAGAAACGATGTAGATGTCAGACTGCCAAGAGGCACTCGGCGTATTTTCGCCTGAAAAAGGGGACCACCATCTAAAACGGTTGGGACTATTTAGGTTTCCCAAATCCAGCAGAGACTTTTTTTTCTTTTCTTTCAGTAAAATGGTGTACTGTGACTTTTAAGTCACTCTCTACAGTCGCGCAGCAGTGAAGAGTCTTTTTCAGAACGTTCTTGAAATGATTCCGGCTGTATATTGATTCAGGGAGAGAGTATTATGAATAAATACGGTGCTATTGTAAACGTAAACCTGAAACGACACAAATAAATGTATTAATTAGCAGAAGATATATTTCAATCAAGGAGACTTTCTCTCTCTCTCTCTCTGAACCTTAAGTCACTTTCCCTTGTTTTTCTGACGAGAGAGACAGATCAGCGTTCTGCTGCATCTGTCTGTACCTGTCGTCTGATTATTTAAGACGTATCTGTAGCGGCTCCTGTCATTGTTGAATAATATAAAGTGAGCATAGTGCTCTTTTTAATGAAATATACCTTGATGTGTCTTAAAAATTTAATACGACTGGCTTTGATTTATGTAACAACCCGCCATTTCCCCCAGGCGTAAATAATTTCGCCCATTGAAGTTGTGTGATGTTTTGGACGCCATTACGGCTGATGAGATATCGTGCAGTGATTATGGCAAGTTTTAGTAACTTTCAAACTATATCATTCCCCTTCAAAATCAACCGGTTTTTAGAAACTACAATCGCGTTTCATTTTGCAAATGTTAAATTTCGAAGTCCGATAATTTTCCGCGTAATATGTTTCCCGCAACTCGGCTTGGACACTGAAGTAAAATTTAACGCAAGGTCCGCTGCACGAACAAACCGCGCAACTAGTTCAAACCCATATCACGACGGTATTTTACCTTAATGAACATTAATTTTTATTGCAGCAGCCAACAGAATGAGCTGATCTAGCCTTAAGAAAGATAAAATACGTCTCCTTTTTTTATAACGTACCTGCCACCGACATCTACCGTTCAATCTTCCAAATTATTTAAAGAATCAAAATTATTTCCACTGTTTATTCATAAATTCCTTCCTCTGCAAGTATTATTTACCAAATTTTGACCACCTAGATTCCATTCCTAGCCTACGAACTACTTATAAAATTAATTGAAAACTAAAATATATGACATCAACTGCGAATGGGCAAAGCTGAAAATGGGTACCCAGCCGGGATTCGAACCTGGGTCTCCTGCTTTCTAGGCAGTTGCGCTGGCCACTGGGGACACAGTGATCACCGTACCTGCAAGGACTACCTAAGTGAGGATTCTCCGGAACAGTTCCGCTTTTGGACTCGTTGGCCCGCATTGGGATAATTACTGAAAATGTCTCGCAAAGTGGCAAAAGTGTTCCGCATTCCACAATTTTTATTATTATTATTATAATTTTTTTTTTTTTTTTTTTTTTTTTTTTTTTTTTTTTTTTTTTTTGTCTAAATGCACAGGCGGAAACTATTTGTGTACGGCACGCTATGTCACACTGCTTGCAAGTCAACTTCATGGTACATCATCTACCAATAAATGACAGTCTCCTTACATTAAATACAAAAGAAAAAAAATCGATATAAATCATCTATTTCGAAATTACAAATTCGATAGCAGTGGAAGTTGTTTTTGTTCTAAGCTGGTACTGATTTGGTGATAAGATGACTTATTAAAAAAATTCTGTTTTTGGCATTTTTCTGTGCCTTCTGAAGTACGTTTCAATAATTAACAGAATATTTTTCGATGCTCAAGGTGACAAACATGATGTAATATTATCACAGTCTGTATAACCGTATTTAAAATCTGACATGCAAATACAATATCAACATTCAACTTACTTCCTTCGGGAATAAAAAGGTGGTGAAATTCTGAAAATTACACAACGAAAATGAATGAGCAGTTAAACAGTTAAACTCTTCACTTCATCGAAAGAACTTCTATAACACAATAGTTCAAATGGTTTTGAACCGTAGTTCTCATCAAATTTAATTCGGGCTTATTGCAAAACATAATTCTTTGAGCGGAGTAAGCTACTTATCAAAATGTGTGGAGCACGATGATCTAACAGCTGGAACAGATAAAAGTAGTGCTGACAACGAAAGTTATCGGAAAACCTTAATGGAGAAATAATATTTAAAAATTGTCAGACTCTAAACTTCAAATAGGAGCATGTGAAAATGAAATGTCACTCATGCTAGATATGTTACTTTAAAAGTAAATGAGTAGGCCTACTCTGCTCGCGTAAATTTCTTTCTAAATTTCAGAATAACTGGCACAATGAGTCACGTGATCTTGGTCCTCCTCCACATCCTAGAAATGTCTCGCATTGACTTTTTGAAAACGTTGGTCGCCATAGCTTAGGTTGTACTTGCACGTGCGGTGATCGCTGAGCCCCCAGTGGTGTAGTGGTCAGCGCAATTGCCTAGAAAGCAGGAGACCCTGGTTAGAATCCCTGTTGGGTACGTATTTTCAGCTTTGCCCATTCGCAGTTGATGTCATATATTCCGTGAATGTGAAAGAATAACAACTGCAGGATCAGAAGTGATGTCTGTTCTTTCGGAACAGACGCCACAAGTATATATGAAAACTGAAAGTTGAACTTTTCCATAAAGCTTAACCCTCCATGGCAGTTTCATCAGAGTCGAACATAAAGAGTCGCGAAATTCCCAGTGATTTTCTGCAACTTGGCGACTGCAGCGCTGCCAAGCGGCCGGGACGTAAAATCACACCGCGAAGCGATTGAGTAATGAATGTGTATTTGGACTGAAGCAGCATTTTCAAAATAACTTCGTATTTACGAGCTTTTGTGGCGCTATAAATTGTAGCAACTGTCAAAAATATAAGTCGGAAATCTCTCATTTGCAAAGGATGCTCAGAAGTAACAGAATAATGTTATGAATAACTGGTGTTCGTTTACCGTGGTTAGTTATACTTGTAGGCATAGAAGTAAATCTTTAACAATTCATTCACGTCCAAACTTATGCTGTTAATGAGAATTGCAAATACTTGATCACTATTTCATAATATTACTGCTGAATAAAAGTAATGTATGAATGACTGCATTAGGTTTGTACCTCAGCTTCACAAAACTGATAACCCTGTATACTAACATATTTTGTGGGTTACATACTAGTTTGATAAACTGAATACGTAGCTACAAATAAATATGTCCATATATAAGCTGTTAATGTTAGCACGTCATATTCTTGAAGATACTCAGTTTGATACCTGCCAAGTACCTAAAAAATTATGATAGGTACACGAAAGGCACAGAAGCAAGGACGAGGTGAAAAGATGGTTTAAACAACTATGTAGAATTTAGTCCCCTACAATGTGAAAATCGTATATACTTTTGAAAACATTACAATGTCCGAAATTCGCTAAATCAAAACTCGTGCAACATGTTAGTAAGCATCGAGAATGCGAACATAATTATAATCAGTTTCTTTTATATACTTCAGCACATCAGGTTGTAATTCATTTCTGCTTTCTAAAGGTTTCAGACGATATTAATATGACTCGGGTATTGTGAACTGTATGAATTACACTGCACTGACAGTTTGTTAAATTATATACTGCCATTAACAGAAGCGGTGATATTACATTAATGATGTTTTCGTATTTGTATTAGAAAGTTCACAGGAATGTTCAGTGACTAGGAAATATGAAAGTAACAGCATTAAAAACGGCAACTTCTCAGTTTGCATCATGCCATTCCACTGTTATTCCCTACTGGCCGCTTGGAGCGCTAGTATCGCTTCAGCTGCAATTTTTTTCCTAGAGAGTTTCGCGACTGTCTGTGATAGACTGTGGTTTCATTGTAAAGCAGTCGTGACAGAACTAGGAGACAGTGTTTGCATGTAGCATGTGGAGCGTGTAGTTAGAGGAGACAGGCTAGGTAGTGAGGCGGCAGACGGCGTCAGCAGCAGTAGCAGCAGCAGCAGTAGGGGCTGGCGGCAGAGCTGGGCTGAGTGGAGCGCGGCTGTCGCTGACAGCGGGCGTGGCCGCTGCCGCTGCCGGCCTGTCTGCGGGGGCGGCCTCTGTGTGCCGGCGGCAGGCGACTGCTCCACGCAATCTCCACTGGCGGCCGCACTCCCGGCTAAACAGTCACCAGCGCTGACGCTCAACGCTCTCCTGTTTATCATACCGTTGTTGTTGTTATGGTCTTCAGTCCGGAGACTGGTTTGATGCAGCTCTCCACCCTACTCTATCCTGAGCAAGCAAAAATGTTCAAATGTTTGTATAGTCTATGGGACTTAACTACGGGGTCATCAGTCCCTAAACTTACAAACTACTTATCAACTACTTTATACTAAGGACGACACAAATATCCATACCCGAGAGGGGATTCGTACCCCCGACCGTAGTGACCGTGCAGACCGTGACTGTAGTGCCTTAGTCCCCTCGGCCACCGCGGCCGGCCCTGAACAAGCCTTTTCATCTCCTCATAAGAACGGCAACCCACATTCATTTGAATCTGCTTACTATGCGCGTCTCTTGGTCTCCCTCTGAGATTTCTACCCCACACACTTTCCTCCAATGCTAAATTTACGATTCCCCGATGTCTAAGAATGTGTCCTACGAAGCGATCCCTTCTTTTAGTCAGGGTATGCCAAAAATTCCTTTTCTCACCAATTCTGTTCAGTACCTCTTCATTAGTTATGCGATCTACCCACCCAATCTTCAGCATTCTTCTGTAGCACCACATTTTATCATACCGTAAATTACCATAACGATGGTCCTTAACACAACTATGGACCACATTCGTTTTGAAGACTCTACACAGTACCGTTTAGTGACAGCCGAGCGCTTCCATCGCTCTCGAAAAACTGAGGGAGTCTGCCGTCCACTAACAGGATGATTAACTGCAAGGTCGCAGACAGTAAAGCATCACAGTCAAGAATCAAGAATTTTATTCACCATAGGTCATTGTACAATGATATTGGAATATATAATACAATATGAAGTATTAAGTACAGATAATGAAGTACACTAATCTAATGCCAATAAGACATGTAATGCCTTCAAACATAGAAATAATAAAATACAGAGGAAAGTATTAGATAATAATGTCTTAAGCTATACTATTCTGTAATCATGGTGTAGCAAATCATTTGTATAGCAGTTTTTAACATGTGTGGTATACAATTACATGACACTTAATACACATAAATCAAATATTATTAATTAAAAAGAATTGTTAAATGTTAATATCCTGCTCTGGTATTTCTAAGAATTCTTTAATCTCATAAAAACGATGATCAGATGGCCAGCTGTACCATTTCAATTTAAACATGTTTATATCCATAGATCTTGCATATGGGGGCAATCTGTTAAAGAATATCAGAGGATTCACTTTGTGAGAATTTTTAGTCCTTGACAACCTGTGTCTTGGTATATCCAAGTTATTCTTAGCCATGGTATTGTGTTCATGTATTTGTCCCCTAGCAACAAATTCTGAGATGTTGTTTTTAATATAGAGCACAGACACATAGATGTATAAATTTATAATTGTGAGAATTGTTATTTTTATGAAAATAGGACGACAATGTTCCCTACGGGCCCTTTTACACATTATGCGTAAGACTTCTTTTTTTTTTCCTTTTTTTTTCTTAGTTTTAAGATATTCTCAGTGTGAGAGGAGTTTCCCCATATAATCAGACAATATGAAGTATGGGACTGAAACATCCCAAAATATGTCACTCTGAGGTACTCCACACTCACTACCTCCCTGAGTTTCATAATGAGGAATGCTACCCGAGATATTTTTTTACATACAGTAGCCAGAGCGATAACATGAAGAGGCTCATTTTGAATTTAGTCGTCCAACTTTCCATCGTACTGAGAGCTAGGTAGGAGATAGCTCTTTTGATTTTTCTTTATCTGTCTTGAAATATATTTAGGGTATATTATCTTTAGCCTGGTGCTTATCTGCTGATATTATACATGAGAAATGTGAAATATATTAAAAAGGGAAAACTTGAACAAATCTATGGTCCAGTTTTCCGGGATGGATTTTAATTTTCAGATTCCCAAGAAGACGGTGATGACTAGAGGTGATGAGGATATAGCATTGCTTCTATCAGATAACGATGATACCTTCTATTTGAACATATAATAAATTGGCGACGCTGAAATGAAGTTTGTTGATGCAACAGTAGTGCCTCAAGTGTATGATGATGTGGTAATTCAGAATGAGGGGGGCGAGAGGTCGGAATACTGGTCCAGTGGCGTTCTGAATGTGCATAAATCATGCACCACAGTTAGCTGTATGGGGAGAAGCGGGAATTTTTGCAAACGGCGACCTGTAAAGTATATGTTAACGCTCGAAATGTCAGATATTGTATGTAAAATTAGTGTAACAGTGTGAAGGTCTCTTCGAAAAGGGATTTGTACAGTATCTCAGAGCTAAAAGGCAAGTGGGATGTAAAGGCGTAGATTGTTTTTCTTATAACATTGTGCCAGCTGTTTGAGAAGGTGTGTCATTTATATTTGTGACTTCATTTTTCATTAAAATACTTTCTACATCCTGAGTGCAAAAAGTAGTGAAATACATAGTTAAAGTAACGGCATCATTGATCCAACATATAAAAATCACAATGCACTATAGTTGGGCACTTGCCATAGAACAATGTACCACTTTTTGCCATGAAGTTTCAGCAACACATTGACAGTGTTGAGTCCAACTCTCACAGTAATTTAATTTCTTACATAAACTGCTATCTGTAAAAGAAAAAAAAATGTGGCTTTCGGAAATTATACAGTAACGTTACTCATTAAAATATGTCAAAAGTGGTATATAATTGTGGGAAGTTACGGTACTCAACGGACTGTTTATTCACACGAAGCACTAGATCTATCGTCAATCGCCAGAACAAACTAAAATGGTTCGACATCTTTCTCTCGCCTATACGGAGTGGAGACAACAATATTACAGCAACAGAGATAGCGATAATAACAGAAAGTTGCTGCAGAGGGGGCTGGGTTGACTTTTGTTTACTTTACCATACGAATTACACAAGCAGTTGGGTTCAGACAGTGTTGTGAGCAGGTTGTGCAATGTTACCAACGTGACTTACCCGAAGCTATAGCATGGAGAGCGGGACATACACAGAGCGTGGGGACTGTAGCTAATGGAGTGTCCCAAAGTGTAATTTCCAGGACTTGGGCGCGATTTTAGACAGCAGCAACCGTTAAAAGGAAACAAGGCAAAGGTCGTGGACAGGTAAAATCAGCAAGAGATCAGTGTTTTTCTCCGCCCAACAGCCCGCCCAGAATGAGGCAGAATGCAGCTCCGTCGCATTCTCCACCCTTTTCCTTCGTGCGTACGAGGGGTGTTTGAAAAGTCCTTGCAAAGTCCGAGAGATGGCACCACCGGCGCGTATCGACGTCATGTTTAGTTGGTAGCATATTTGGAAAGAACGCACACCAAATTTCAGCGATATTGGTCTATTTCTTTGTGTTTGGCATTCGTGTGAAACAAGAAAATGTTCAAATGTTTGTAAATCTATCGGGCCAAACTGCGTGGTCATCACTCCGTAGCTTACAAACTACTTAAACTAAGGTAAAGTAGCCTAAGGACAACACACACACCCATGCCCCAGGGAGGACTCGAACCTCCGACGGCGAGCAACCGCACGCTCCGCAGCGAGGCGTCTTAAAAGGCCGCGGCCTGCGTGGGCTACACATTCTAGCGACAGCGCGCGACAGCTTCAGGCGGCAAAAGACGGCCCCACGTATCGCTACGGGGGTGTCCTGCGTGAGCGCCGACCGTGGCGCTGCCTGTCGCTGCGTGTCGCGCGCTGCAACCAGCCACGTTTGAGATTCAAACCTGTTTGAATCTTGTCGCTGTCGCACGCGGCCACGCGCTACAAACAGTGGCGTAGCTATCATAGGGCTAGGCGGGGCAGTGCCCCGGGGCCCCCGAGCTCCAGGGGCCCCTCGGCCCTTGTGAGCGACGAATTTCTTTTTTAATTTTTTATCCCCTTTCCCTTTAACCAAGTTTCCCACAGTAGCCGCAATGGGCCATCGGCTGGCGGAACAATGCTTCTAATTGGGCCTGCACAAGACACACTGCTGACAGGCGAAGCTGCCAGTCAATGTGTCCAACAATCGGCACACTTCAGTCGGCAGAAGTAGCGGCAACATCAAAGCTGCTCACAGCAACAGCTGAGTCTTCCAAGTGTTGCGGCGTGCCGGCTCGGCACAGTATGAAGGATAGCGCTCCTCCAAATACAGTATAAATATATTTACTGTACAGTACTTCTTATTGGCAAATAGAAGTGTACAATTCGAATATCCGAATAAACCGGTTTTCAAAATCAAAAATGTTCAAATGTTTGTATAGTCTATGGGACTTAACTACGGGATCATCAGTCCCTAAACTTACAAACTACTTATGAACTACTTACGAACTAGGACGGCACAAATATCCATGCCCGAGGGGCGATTCGAACCCCCGACCGTAGTGGCCGTGCAGACCGTGACTGAAGCGCCTCAGTCCCCTCGGCCACTGCGGCCGGCAAACCGGTTTTCCGAATATCCATGTCCACAAATTACTTCCGATTATAGACGTTAAACTGTATATAATATTTTAGTTGAAATAAATCGCAATTTGCGATCAGTTATGGCTTCGGTGTACTAGGTTTAGATGGAACACCAAAGTGTGGCGAATGGAAATTTGTGCCCGGCCGAGATTCGAGCCCGGGATCTTCTGCTTACTAGGCAGACGCGTTGACCACTCCGCCACGGAAGACACAGTGACCAACCCGACTGCAGTAAAGTAAATGATCCCTGGGGGTCGGTAACCCAAGTATACCTTTGGCAGCCAAAATGTTAATATAGTTATTGTTAAACCGAATGGACTAAGACAAAATATTAAATGTATACAGCATATTTAAGTACAGTAGGACAGTATTGGGCATATGATTTGTTGTTGGGATGTGACAGGTGACAGCAGGAAGGGTTGGAGGGCAGAAGGTGCGGGAAAGGGCAGACCGCTGGAATGGTCAGGCATTGCCGTTCTTTGTGCGCCTGCAAAACGAATAGCGAGAAAGCGAGCCCCCACTCTGTCTACCCCCTTACGTCGCAATAGGAAATTACAATGTGTTTTACAAAGTTATACCGACCCTTCCACAGTGCACCTCATAAATCACAGATGACGTACTGCGCAGACACACTTGGAGAGTGCGCATTTTCCACAAAATGCGTTACGTCAGGAAACAGGCATGTTTATTTTCCACAAATGCGTTAATACTGAAAGTAATACCAAATAGAATCTACATACTTTTCTATTGACTCGGCATTCTGTGTCTTTTTTCTGGGAATGGCGCCTTCCCATACCATAAGAACTATTCCCTCTTCAATTTACGTTCATATTAACACTATACCCTCCGCCGCATTCTGCTCAGTTCTTCTATGTGAAAAACATACAACTTCACTGTGTTTTAAAGTAATGCTGAGAATTTAACACTTCACACAATCTTTTAAGGTACGTCTCTACCCGCACACTATTTGTTTATTCTGCCATTTAAAGATGTAATTACATTCGCGGATCAGATGTTTCATGTAATAATTACTTTGTCTCAATAGTGAATTGTGCAACAAGACGCTGCCCTCTACCCCACTGTCACGATAATAAGCGAAGATATCGACTTAGTTATTTTACTTATTACTTTTTCCTGGCCAGACACTAACATCAAGAAGCCTGGTAGGGGCACGGCTCAATCCAAAGTGTTTAATCAAACAAAATCCGGCAACTTACTTTTGATGAAACCATCCTACCCGAATATTTCCCCTATCTTCCTTCTTTGATTGGGCTATCCAAAGTGTTTTATCAAACAAAATCCGGCAACTTACTTTTGATGAAACCATCCTACACGAATATTTCCGATATTTTCCTTCTTGGACTGGGCTATCAACGAAATGAGCTAACAGCGCAGTAGTTGAGAGTGAGTTGTCGGCACTGACAGCAGTCCGCCCGCTGATACCGCTGACGAAAGATATCCCATGGGGCATTTTCACCTGTATGTCCTACCCAGGTCCAGCTCTGTTTCTAGCCCTCCGCAAAATTTCATCCAAATCAGCTAGTAATTTTTGTATGAAAGTGTAACAAACAAACTTTCACAATTATATTAGAGAGTATGGTTATATATTATCTGCTGCGTGACACGTAATAATTTGCATAATAGTATTTAGGTTTGCCTTATTATGTCTTCCAGTGGGCGGTAAGGAGCTGATGATGAAGTAGTTTTGCATCTGTACAGTATTAGTGTAAAGAGGGCCCCAATGTCATTTTTGCCCCGGGGCCCTCGGTGACATAGCTACGCCACTGGCTACAAAGTGCCGAGTTTCGTTGAGAGTCGACTGCTTTTAGAGGTTGTGAAGGTTGTCGCAAGATTTCTGCGAGCCAATAATCCCTGGAGTTTATGAAACGGGAACTGTTCGTGAAATAACAGAAAATAAAATTCACCTTGCACATATAACGAAGTATTTGCTTTGCATAACTATCTCGTAAATTTTCTTTTGGCTTTTATAAACGACTAAAGTTAAATTTTTAAATTGTTTCTAATATATCAGTCTTCTGTATTTTTATTCTGAGTGATAGTTTCATTTACACCACAATGAACGTGATTTAAAGAATTACTCGCATTTGTGTGCTTTGTGCATTTGCAGTACCGGTAACAAGAAAGTTACAGTACTCCTGAGAGAGAGAGAGAGAGAGAGAGATAACTATGGGATTCAAAGGAGATGCGTGTAAATTACGTTTCTGAGTAAAATGTCAGGATACAATGTTTCAGTAGCAATTTAATGTGTTTGGTATGTGTACAGTTGGGTACGTGTGTTTGCAATAAAGATGAACTAGGGGTAAAAATTTTTTAAAAAATAATTAGTGGTGCTTTCTAAAGATAATACATAAAACCTTGCACAAATAAAAGGTGAAAGGGTTGTAATTGCAGTAATTAAAATATAAGATGGAACGGGAAGCGAATCAGCGACCGCAAAAATTACTTAAATTACGAACTAGCAGCCCAGGTTGCTACCCCATACACTACGCAGAACAGTGATAAAAGAAAGAACACGGGCTCAGTGACTTACTATCGCCTTCGAATAAGTCCTATTTCGAACTTATTCAGTTGTTGATGGTTTGTAACCAAAAACTCATTGAGAACGTAGTCGAAAGTAGCTGTACTCGTCGTTGTACTTTCGGAGAATTTGGCCGGTGATATTCATAGTCTGTTTTCGCATTTGAAGTTCCGAATGAAACAGTATACGAACATTCCTCGCTTTGTAAATGTAATGCACAGCATTCCTTTTACGCCTTATTTCCTAAAGTTAATGAAACTTTATTGCCTTACTCTGGAGCTATCATTATTCTACGATTTACGGACGGGAAAACTTTAGAAACAGCTGATCGGTTGTAGCGGCCATCTTGAAGAGAGGAGTTGTCGCGCTCACGTCGGACACCCGGCCATGTCGCCGAATGTGGCCGCTTGTAGCAGCATTGTCGCGTCGCTGGATGTCGCGCGCTGTCGCTAGAATGTGTAGCCCACGCAGGCCGCGGCCTTAGACCGCTCGGCCACTCCACCGCGGCTGTGAAACAAGGAAGTGGAGTGATTGTCAAAGAATGGACAAAAAAGAATGTCATGTGGTGATTAAACATTACTTTACAAAAGGCAAAACGCCTTAGGAGACTAAAGAGAAGCTTGATAAATATTATGGTGACCCTGCCCCTTCGATTAAAATAGTTTATAAGTAGTTTCAAAATTATCGGAGTGTCCATATAGGCACAATTGACTCTGGACGCCCTGTCGAGGTTACGACTCCAGAAATCATTCATAAAATCCATGATATGGTGATGAATGACAGAACACTTAAGGTGAGTGAGATTGCTACTTCTGCGGGCATCTCAAATGAACGGGAACATAATATTTTGCATAAACATTTGGACATGAGACACCAAAGAATAATCTAAACAATGGTTACCAAAGGAGAATCTGCACCAAAAAAGGCGAAGACTGTTCCTTCGGCCAGAAAGTATGGCGACAGTATTTTGGGATTCGCAAGAGATAATCCTCATCGGCGACATGGAACAGGTTAAACTATTACAGTTGCAAATTATTCATCGTTATTGGAACGTTTGTAAACCGAACTGCAAGAAAAACGGCGGCGAATGGCCCACAAAAAAGTCCTTTTCAATTATGACAATGCACCAACACACACCTCAGCAGTTTTGATCGCAAAATTAATGGAAGTAGGTTTCCAACTCGTTTCACATCTCCACACTTGGCTTCCTCAGACTACTATTTCTTCCCTAATTTGAAGAAATGGCTGGCGGGACGAAGATTTTTTTCAAACGAGGAGGTGATTGCAGAAACTAATAGCTATTTTACAGTCTTGGACAATTCCTGTTGTTCGGAAGGAATCAACAAATTAGAACAGCGTTGGACGAAGTGTAAAAGGAGACGAAGTCGAAAAATAAAAATGGTTTTCCCCAAACACGTTAGTAGTTTTTATTTTTGTATAGACTTTTCAAACGCCCCTCTTATTTGTGCCGAGCATGCTTTTCGTGTATTTGTGGATGGTAGCTGTTTATGAATGCTAATGGTTCCCATAAACTCTCCTCCCGCGAGTACCAGCAGAATATATATTTCTTGTTCATATATGAGACCAAATTTATTTTCTTACATAATTTTCTGAAGCACCAAGTTAGTGCGCCTATAATGAAAGGTTGTAATCAAATAATGGATGTGCCCTTTTGTAATAAAACATTGCTAAAACTATAACTTATCTGAATCGCCTCCACAATTTTTGCTAATAACGCCACCCTTTGCTACCCCCATACTTATTGAATTTTGATTTAAAAAACTTCTCAGATTAATTTAATCTTGATGATATGTCAAGAAAATTGCAATAGCGCCACCCTTTTCATGTACTGGAAGTGATCCAATAACGTAGTCTTCCCTTCCCAAACGGGCACACTGGTTCCATTTTGTTCCTGTTAAATAAAAACCTTGTGTTATCCGCTGCTCTGTAGTATGTGGCAGGAACAAGTTTGACTCTTCGGACAAGTAAAAGCTTAAACTGTTCAAATGTTTGATAAGCTTAAGGGACTTAACTGCGGGGTCATCAGTCCCTAAGCTTACAAACTACTTATGAACTACCTTACTCTAATTACGACACAAACATCCATGTCCGAGGGTTGATGCGAACCCCCGACCGTAGTGGCCATGCAGACTGTGACTGGCGGGAAAGGCTTACAAATAGCCAAGTCAATCCTACGTCAGAGACATGTAGGAGCCACAGCAGCGCATTTAAAGCCAGCAATTGGGTAAGCGGATCCGGTGCAGCAACAGCAGAAACTTAAAACTTATGACACTCTTGGCAGAACGAAACAAACAAGGTACGTTCCAATACGATTAACAGGGGATAATCAGCAAACGCAAATAAACGCGTCACGAAAGGTCACCATTTTGTTTTTCTCACTGAACAGCACCACAAAAACGTTGAAACATCTGAATTGGCAGTATCCAGTAGTAAGCGAAGAATCCACAGTTTTGTTCGACCCCCTATGTATCGCTTCCAAAGAGAATTTTAAGCCAAGATTACAGATACGTGAGCAGTGTAGATGTCTCGATGTGCAGTGTTCATGATCATCGATGTAACCAATGGAAATGCCCTTCAGATTTGAAAGCATTTCTTTTATCCTTGGAAGCATACATGTCCCAAAGACATTTTCAGTGCTTACATTATTAGACACAGATTTTGCGTATCGTATTTAAAGACTAGGCAAGGCATGTGCGAACCATAATAATCGTCTCTCCCTGTGCGAGAGAATGTAGTAGACAATATCTGGCATATGAACGTTTGGCTCCGGCTAGGAGGCGTAATGGTTAACGCGACCGCTAGCAGAAAGTGGGAAATCCATGTTCGAATACAGATCGGCACAAATTTTCACATGTCACCAATAAATTGTACACGAGACATCACAGCAACGTTTCACCAGGCAACGCCAGTCAACTGCTGTTTGTGCATGAAAAATCGGTTGGAAACTTTCCTCATGTCAGCACGTTGTAGGTGTCGCCAACGGTGCCAACTTATGTGAATGCTCTGAAAAGCTAATCATTTGCATATCACAGCATTTTCTTCCTGTCGGTTAAATTTCGCGTCTGTAGCACGTCATCTTCGTGGAGTAGCAATTTTAATGGCCAGGAGTGTACGTGCGTTGCCGACTGCAGCGCCGTCCTCTGAGTGTTTAATATCTCTGTGTTGACACATGCATGCCTACACCAGTTTCTTTGCCGTATCAGGGCAATTTTATCTCGAATATTTAATTACTGGTTCTCTAAATCTTTTTTTTTTTTTTTTTTTTTTTTTTTTTTTTTTTTTTTTTTTTTTTTTAAAATTGCGAGTCGCACGGCAGTTATAGAGGTTGTCCAGAAAAGGGCTCCCTCATTTCAAAATTAAATATCTCGAAAACAAAGATCGATAGAGGAATGCAGTGAACAGTATGTTTATTGTGAAAGCTGTAAGAAGTTTATACAGCAGTTTGAAATAATAGTTACAAAAGCTGATAACAGATGGCGCTGTACACTCTACAGCTCATATCAGCATACATAAGTGAAATAATCGTATGAAAACACTCTTTGCAAACAATCACATCACAATGTTTTCAAAATGTTCACCATTGGCACTACAGAGGTGGCGCAAACGAAGAATGAAATTCGCCAACACATTTCGTAGTGTCTCAACCGAAAAGGATTCACATGCCACAGAGATCGCCGATTTAAGCTCGTCCAGCGTGGTGGGATGGTTCGGGTAGCCCATGTCTTTCACTGAGCCATAAAAAAAAAAAAAAAAAAAAAAAAAAAAATAAAAAATAAAAAAATAAAAAAAATAAAAAAATAAAAAAAAAATCACAAATTCGGCGAATATGGAGACCAATCCATGCCTGCACCTGTAAATTTGGGATATTCCAAAGCAATGACTCGATTCCCGAAGTATTCATCAACATAGCGAAACACTTGTTTGGTCCGATGTGGTCGGGCTCCATCTTGGGTAAATCATTCAATACCTGGTCGATCCTCTAATCCTTGCTGTGTGGCGACAAATTGTTCCAAAATTACAGCGTAACGTGCACCAGTGACCGTTTCTCGAATAAAAAAGGGCCAATAATGCCTCTGCTGCATACTGCAGCCCACGCAGTAACTTTAGGAGAATACGGGTTTCGCTTCACACCAATGTGGCTTTTCGGAACCCCAAAATCGCTAGTTCTGCTTATTCACGTATCCATTCAGGTGGAAGTGTGCTTCATCTGTAAACCAGATGCAGCTAACATCAAATCCTTCACTATCAATTTTTGTGAGCGTCTGATTAGCAAAGGCAACCCTTTGTTGCACAACTCGTACGGGTACGTTTGAATTTTGAATGGAAACATGTTTAGGCTCTTTCTCAGTATTTTCTGCGTGCTGGAACGCTTCAAACCAGTCTCAGATGCAATTCTACGGACGGATGACATTTGATTTCGCTGAATAATTCCAGAAACTGTGGCGATATTTTCAGGCGTAATTGCGATTTGCTTGCGGCCAACATGCCCCACTAGATCATCAGTTACGCTGCCTGTTCGTTGAAATTTTGAGAGGAGCGTACGAATGGTTTTCGCATCGGGTCCTTTTGGAACATTAAATCGTGCTTGAAAACTTCGCCTTGTTGCCGTATGACTCTCTTTTAACCTGTGGTACTCTAGCACCAGAAAAACGCGTTGTTCAATGGAGTACATGGTTTTAATCTCTTCCTTGGGTACGCTAACCTGCTTTCACGTTTCAATAGTGAAACTGATCGCTCTGGGCTTCGGATCACTATTTATACTAGGCATTACGTACGGCGATTACAGCGCCATCTGTTAGCAGCTTTTGTAACTATTATTTCAAACTGCTGTATAAACTTCTTACAGCGTTCACAATAAACATAGCGTTTACTGCATTCCTCTATGGATCTTTGTTTTCGAGATATTTAATTTTGAAATCAGGGAGTCCTTTTCTGGACACCCTGTAGGTGCCGGCCGCGGTGGCCGAGGGGACTGAGGCGCTCCAGTCACGGTCTCCACGGCCGGGGGTTCGAATCCCCCTTCGGACATGGATATTTGTGCCGTCCTTAGTGTTAGCCAGTCCATAAGTAGTTTGTAAGTTTAGGGATTGATGGCCCAATAGTTAAGTCCCATAAGCTATACAAACATTTGAACATTTTACATGTTATTATCCTGACCATTTACTGCAAACGTTTACATGAGAATGGTTATAAAAATACATAATTATGCACAATCATCGGACAGGTGTGAAAAGTAATTGACCCATGTTGGACTTGAACCCAGGTCGCCAGATGGCAGCATTGCATCTTGCCGATTACGCCACGATGTCACGCTGAGCGGTAACCGCCATGTATAAGTAGACATTTGCTGCGAAGTTGATTTCGATTTTCTTAGAAATCAAGGCCCATTGGAACAAATACTTTTAGCTTGATGGTCTGGAGGAATTCCCTCACAACATATCTACGACCCATCAAATTCCATTGGTACCATACTTGGTGTTTCCCTTCAGTTGTGTTGACATATGCATGCCTATACCAGTTTCTTTGCCGTATCAGGCCAATTTTAGCTCGAATATTTAATTACTGGTTCTCTCTCTCTCTCTCTCTCTCTCTCTCTCTCTCTCTCTCTCTCTCTTTCCAGATAGGCGTGTCGCCTCGGCAGTTAAGATCGGGACCGCTGCTCTGTGATATGAATAGGTGTTACCCGCGATGACGTTCAGGTTTCCACAAACATGGCAGCCGAACAGGCTGTCTGCGAACTTGGAACTGTTGGTCGGTGTGCAGGAAGCTCTCAGCGGTGAGCAGCGGCGGCGGCCAGGCGCCAGCCAGCTATCTGCGGCAGCCGGCAGGCCGTGTTTAGGGCGGCTGCACACGCGGACGGGTTTTTTGCTGCCACCGGCAAAGGGCTCTCGCAGCCAGCGCTCGTGTGCCCGTGCCGGACCTCGCGCTCCGGCGTATTCCCTTAATAAGAGAGCCCACCTCCTGCCTGCCCGTTTCGCAACTGCCTCATTTTATTTATGTAGCTCATTATTCCACACATTTCAAAAACGTGCGCAACAGGAAATGCCTCCAAGGTGAGGTGTTCCGAGGCTTCCTGCCCATCAACAGCACTGCTGGGCCTCTCAGTCTGATGCTACACGTACCATCGCCGCACGTACACCAACTACAGAACGATTTAAATAAGATACCAGCATGGTAGTGCGCCTCGGTTGCATATGCCGGGCGCCATGACTCAGCGCGCCCGGTCAGGGGGCCAAACGCCCTCTGTAATAAAAAAGCTGAGCCAACCATTCAACGAACAACCAAGAACGGACTGAAACAACGACCGCAAAACGTTCATCCGCCTGAAAAAAAAATGCCATAGTGGTAGACTGTTAGACTATAAATCCAACGGCCGCGGGTTCGATCCCCGCCAGGTCCTAGGATTTTTATCTGTCACTTTCCACTTTTTTCACCTCTGGCAGTATCGCTCATGTGAAAAATACCGAGTAGCACCGTGGTTCGGATAGCCACGCTAAACTGTAGATCACCCTATAACTAACTGGCTGGGTAAGTCAGTCCGAAGGTCGGAGGAAGGCAACGGCATACCACCTCCAAACAGAACCATGCCTACTAAAGCACTGTGGTGTTCAAACCAATCTTCGGATTCTTGGCTGATTTACCTTTTTTATAAGTATGGTGTAAAAATTGGCAATTGACTCTAAATACTGAGAAGTGTAAAGTGGTCCACATGAGTACGAAGAGAAATCCGTTAAACTTTGTTTACTAGATAAATGAATCGAATGTGAAGACCGCAAACTCCATTAAATACCTAGGAAGTACTATTACATCAGACTTAACCTAGGTAAGAACACGCAGATAATGTCGTAGGAAAGGCGAACCAGAGATTGCCTTTTACTGGCAGAACACTTGACAGATGCGCCAGAGCTACGAAAGACATTGCATACACAACGCTTGTCCTTCCTCATTTGGAGTATTCCTGCCTAGTGGGATCCCTATCAAGTTGGTTTGACGGAAGCCATAGAAAGAGTCCAAAGAAGGGAAGCCAGTTTTGTACTGTCGCGATACAGGGGAGATAGCGTCACGGACATGATGTATTATTTTATTTATTATTTATTTGTTTATTTAGCCTGATCAGATTAGGGCCATCAGGCCCTCTTTTACATCGGACCAGGGTTTCACATATACAGTATTTCTTTACATGTGAGTTACCTATAACATAACAATGATTTTTACAGATAAACAATTAATAACATTTATTTATACAAGTTGATTACATGTAAAAGGATGTAGATAAAACGTTTTGACTTAACTCTAATAGGATTAATACTAGTAGTACCACTGAGACACCTTCTGCTGCTATTAGTGTAATAATAGGAGAAACAAAAATAGCAGATACAAAATAAAATGTTTAAATGTTTGTATAGCTTATGGGACTTAACTACGGGGTCATCAGTCCCTAAACTTACAAACTACTTACAAACTAAGACGGCACAAATATCCATGCCCGAGGGGGGATTCGAACCCCCGACCGTAGTGGCCGTGCAGACCGTGACTGGAGCGCCTCAGTCTCCTCGGCCACCACGGCCGGCAGCAGATACAAGATGTACTTTTGAATATATCCAGACTGGTTGAGGCATGGCGAATTCTGACAGAAGGAAGTTAAGAAAGCTGTACCTGGCGAGAGCAATGGCAGTAGGGGAATATCTGGGAGGAGGAATGGATGTGACGTACCTGGACCGTAGGGTATTAAAGACTGGCGTAGTTATTGACTTAGTAGATAATCCATTAACTGTCGTTTGAAGCTGGCAGTGTTATTCAGTTCTCTGATATATTGAGGTAGATTGTTCTAGAGCCTGGTTCCGGCTACTGAAAAGGATTTTGAGAAACCAGCTGAGTGATGGATAGGGACAGAAAGGGTTTTGCTCTGACAGGAACGAGTAGTTCTGTTATGTTGATCAGATAAGAGTGTTAAGGTCGAGGAAAGATATGAGGGACAGTGTACGTTGATAAGAGAGTAGAGGAAACAGAGTGTATGAAAATCTCTGCGCTTGTCAGCACGGAGCCAGGATAGTTGCTTATAAGATGTAGGTCCTGCGATGGGAATCATTACAACAACGGCGCTTATCGCTGTGGTGTGGTCTATTTACGAAACTCCAATCACCAATATTCTCCTCCGAATGCGAAAATATATTGTTGACTTCTACCTACATAGGTAGAAATGATCATCAGAATAAAATACGAGAAATCAGTGCTCGAACGGACAGATTAAGATGTTCTTTGAAATTCAAATGTTTGTTAAGCTTAAGGGACCACCGCACCCACACCTTAGTGAAATTCCCAGTTCTTGCAGTTTCATTTTTTATTTTATTTTATGTTTTTTAATTATTATTTTTTTTAATAAAAGGGTGTACTGCTACTTTTCTCTCACGGTGCACTTAAACGTGTTTCGATAACAAATATTGTAACACCGATAAAGTCACTATTATTGTATGAGAAAAATAATTTTGTACGTTATTTCACACTTAGCAGGTAAATGTTCAAATGTTTGTAAAGCTTAAGGGACTTCACTGCGGGGTCGTCAGTCCTTAAACTAAAAGACTACTAAAAAACTACCTTATACTACAGACGACACAAACATCCATGCCCGAGGGGGAATTCGAACCCCTGACGGGGAGCGGCCTCGCGCATCGCAGCATAGCGCCTCCATGCGCTTGGCCAGATGTTCTTTCTTCCCGCGCACTATTCGAGAGTGGAATGGAAGATGGTGGTACGATAAACCCTCTGCCTGACACTTCAATGTGATTTGCAGAGTATCCCATGTAGATGTAGATTTTTATCAAGCCTATGGTACAGTCATGACACTATTTGACCTCGTGCGTAAGTAGTATGAGGCAGACGAAATAGCCCCAGACTTTAAGGAAACATGTAATAATCCTCATTCTATAGGAAGCAGGCGCAGACAGGTGTGAAAATTACAGAACCATCGGTTCAATAAGTCATTTTAACACCAATTATTTACGGAAGGGTGACAAGCTGGTAGGAGCAGACCTCCGGGAAGGTCACTTTGGATTGAGGAGGGACGTAGGAACACGGAAGGCAACACTCACTTTACCACCTATCTTAGAAAATAGATTAAGGAATGGCAAACCTACATTTCTAGCTTTTGTAGATTTGGAGAAAGCTCTTGACAATGTTAACTGGAAGACGCTCTTTCAAATTTTGAAGTCAGTAGGGATATACAAGAAACAGACAGCAGTTATTAGAGTCGAAGAGCAAGAAAGGTAAGCACTGGCTGGGAAGAGAAGATAGGGTTATAGCCTTTCTCCGATGTTATTCAAATGTTTCTAAATCTGTGGGACTCAACAGCTTGGTTATTAGTCCCTAGCTAACAAACTACTTAAACTAAGGTAAACTAACCCAAGGACAACACATACACACATGCCCGAGGAAGGACTCGAACTCCCGACGGCGAACGGTCGCGCGCTCCGGAGCTCGTCGCCTCAGTGCGCACGGCTAATCCGCCGCGGCCAATGTTATTCAATTTGTACATTGAGCAACCTGTGAAGGAAAGCAAAGAGAAATTTTGAGAAGAGTTAAAGTTCAATCGCAATTTGCCGATAAGATTGTAATTCTGTCAGGGACAAGCAAAGGACGTGGAAGAGGACTTGAACGGAATGGGTAATGTTTTAAAAGGGGCATATAAAATGAACATTAACAAGACAAAAACAAGGTATGGAATGCAGTCTTAGAAAGTCTAGTGATGTTGAAGGAATTATATTAGGTAACAAGGCGAGAGATAAATTTAGTTACTTAGGCAGTAACATAACAGATGACGGCCGGGATACAGAGATATAAACTGCAGAATGGGCATGGGAAGAAAAGCGTTTCAGAAAAAAAGCAATTTGTTATATAATTGAAGTCTTTTCCGAAGGCATTTGTGTGGAGTGTTACCTTGTACGAGATTGAAACCTGGACAATGAATAGTTCAGACAGAAGGAGAATAGATGCTTTTGAAATGTGGTGCTACAGAAGAATGCTGGGGATTACGTGGGTAAGTAGCGTAACTAATGATGAGGTATTCTACAGAAATGGGGAGAAAAGGAATTTTTGGCATACGTTGACTACAAAGAGGGATTTATTGTTAGGACATTCTTAGACATCAAGCGATTGTGAATTTAGCATTGGAGGGAAGAGTCTGAAGTAAAAATCGCAGAGAGAGAGACGAAGAGACGAATACAGTAAGCAGATTCGAATGACTGAGCTGCCGTTCTTATGAGGAGATGAAGAGGCTTGGACAGGATAGAGTAGGGTGGAGAGCTGCATCAAAAAATAAAAAATGTTCAAATGTTTGTTAAGCTTATGGGACTTAACTGCGGCGCCATGAGTCCCTAAACTTACAAACGACTTACGAACTACCTTATACTAAGGACGGCACAAATATCCATACCCGAGAGGGGATTCGAACCCCCGACCGTAGCGGCCGTGCAGACTGTGATTGGCGCGGCGCAGACGGCTCGGCCAGCGCGGCCGGCAGAGCTGCATCAAACCAGTCTCCGGACTGAAGAGCACAACGACAAATGGGTACATGAATAAACAATTATCTGCCATTACAAATTACACTTCCTAGTACAAACAACACAAACCCATGAAGTAATGTGTAATCATTGAACGATTAAGTATTCAATCAATTTGAAGCCCTTCGAACAATTTTTTGAAACGGGGTATGTTATTTGCGTTGCTTTGCGAGCAAACAACGAAGTGATGACTGTTTATTGCACTAGCCTTTACTGTTGTTTCCCATGCAACCCAGCAAACACATAACTGAATATGAGCCAACAATGTTTCCCCCTCTTATACCACTTACTTTTTGCCTTGAAAAGTTCCTCTTTAAGCGAAAAGTATTTGTTGGAACATCCTGTCACTGACGTAATCAGCTCTCTGGAGTAACCACGCCGTTAAACCCTGAACATGCTGCGAAAGCTGTTGCAGTGGTGGAAGGTGGTCACAGCCTGCATTACGTTGCAGTTGTGTTCAGGACAGCATCTCCACGATTTGTAGAACCATATGAAGATACAGGCAATCTGAGGGCTCACGCAACCCACACCAGCAAGTCCCAGGGATGAATGTGTGGTTGCCAGATGGTCGGGATTCCTCTGGTTTCTCTCGATATTTCACACAATCTCCAGACACCAGATAAAGTACAGAATCTTCCTTCAAAAATCTTCTCGTCGAGTTCTCTCACTCTTCATTATTGAACTGAAGAAACACCTTGCGGGAAGAAAACCACAACGCACATAAATTTAAAAATTATGAAACAGTACACTAACAGCCGTTGTTTTTATAGAATTGTATTCAGCTACGAATTTTAACGCCTCAGTGAAAACATCGGCTATTGGTTTACTACTGTACAATTCAACGAGCAGAAATAATGCCACAGTCGACAGGTATCGAATGAAGATAAGTTCACAAATTAAAAAAAAAAAAAAAAAAAAAATGTATCATTTGTGTTGTCCCCCCGCACGAGGAACTTTAGGATTTATCATTCGGCTACAGAGCGGGTTTAGTAAAGGCTGAGTTAATAAATAGTCTCTGAAAACCACTATTGGATCCAAAATGGTGCACTCAATAAAATTCTGCAATATATATAAGCGGAACCGTAAACGTTAGTAGTAAATTAATTATCTTCCATCAGTGTCAAGTCTTTCAGAATGTAGGGTGTCGAACCCGCGACCCCTTCAATACGAATCCGACCTCTTGCCGCTGAGCCAAACACTGCTTCAAAAAAATACTCTAACACAGAGAACTGATAAGCTGTATATGGTAATCGAGCCGTATTATCAAAATTTTACTTCCTAAACGCATATCCATCTCGAGTTCTCACTTGGGACACTTTTATGTCTTACCTCTCCCTACATCTACCATAAATTTGGAGGAATTCCGCGATGGCGAATAGTCGGCCTCTCCTTGTTAGAGCCTGGCGGCGGATTCATCGAACCGCTTTCTGAATATTTCTCTACCGTTTCAGTCTAGAAGAGAGCGCGGAAACATGGAACACCCAAATCTTTTCGTTTTATTTATGGCTTCCCTTATTTTCTTATGATGATCATGCCGCCCCTATGCAGGTGGATATCAACTAAATTTGTTCGCATTCGGAGGAGGAGTTGATGAAAGAATTTTCGAAGGTTTTTTAATTACTTCCACTTCAACTTGTGCAAATATTTCCGTGAGACTTTCTCCTATGTATCGTGTTAATACAAAGGGAGCTATCCTTCTCTGAACTTGCTCTAAATGTTCAAATGTTTGTTAAACTTAGGGGACTTAACTGCGGGGTCATCAGTCCCTAAACTTACAAACTACGTATGAACTACTTTATACTAAAGACGACACAAACGTCCATGCCCCAGGGGGGCCGCGGCGAACTTTTTCCATGTCCTCCGTCAATCCAACTTGGTAACCATTCCACAATGCCCGTCAATATTTCAAAATAGAACGGACAACCAAGTGTAGTGTAGGCAATCTCTTTAGTAGAACTGTTGCATCTCCTGAGCGTTCTGCCAATGAAATGCAGCCTTCAGTTCGCCTCCCCCAAAGCATCTATATGTTAATTCCAATTTAATTTCTACTTATTTTTTTACGGAGTTTCACTAATTTAAAGAAGTTTAACAGATTTCTTTCACTGCTCATGTGAATGACCTCAAATTTTTCATTATTTAGGGTCATTTGCCAATGTATCCATCATACAGATATTTTACCTAAATCGTTTTGCAGTTGCTTTTGACCAAGGTGATCAATAAAGTCACGATAGCCTGATCCACAAACACTCTTAGAGGAGTGCTCTTAGAGGAGTGCTCCTATATCTTTCACATAAATAAGGAACAGCGGAAGACCTACAACGCTACCCTGAGGAACACCGGTTGCCACATTTGTTTCAGTAGACGCCTTTCCATCAATTATTATGAACTGTGTCCTTTCTTACAAAAAATCGCGAACGCAATCTGACAAATGTGACGATATTCCGCAGATTTTATTAGAATCCGCTTGTGAGGCACCGTATCAATAGCCTTACGGAAATCCAGATATATGGAATTTATTTGAGATCCCTTATCGGTAGGAGCCCCCATTCCGTGTAAGTAAAGATCTACTTGTGTCTGACAAGAAAGGTATATACTATTTTTTTTATGGCCATGAGTCAATCCATTACTCTCTTCGAGGCAATTCATAATGTTACAAGAAGGTATACGGTAAAGGTAAAGCAGTCAACAATCGGAAGATTGCTTTACTAGGCATGGTCCGACCTTCGAACTGACTTACCCAGCCAGTTATAGGGGGACCTACAGTTGAAAGTGGGTTCCGAACCACGGTACTACTCGATATTTTTCACATTACCAACACTGCCAGAGGTGAAAGAAGTTGAAAGTGACAGATAAAAATCCCAGTACCTCTCGAGGATCGAACCCGCTATCTTTGTATTTGTTGTCTGACACTCTTCCACTGTGATTCCCAAAACTTAAATCATAATGTTCTAACAAAGTATATGATCCAAAATCCTGCTGCAAATAGAACGTCAGTGATACAGACCTGGAATTCTGGGGTTACTCCTATTGCCTTTCTAAAATAGAAGTCACATTACATCTTCTAAGATCTTTACATAGATGGAAACAGCTACCGTGGAAAGCATTCTTCGTCGCGAAAATAAACACAATAACTTGCTTAGTAAAAGACCTATTAATTCTGTTTACCTACGTTCTTCTCGTTACATTACACCGCAAAGTACATTAAAGGTGTAGCCATAAAGCCCTGTGTCACAGTAAAATTACAGCTTGCAGTACGACACACATTAACATAGGAACTACCGTCAGCCGATTTGTTACACTGCTGCCATTATGGTTTCAATTTCATTTTCATTCTAATGTGCGTTTTACAGGACAATGTAATTTTATTACAAGTGCCTTTATGTCCACTCTCCAGCATCGTGTAACGAGTGTCAATAGAAGACGTCTTTATACACATCGAAATGTAGGTCAACAGATCTTTAATAAATATTTTACTACGCAACGGATTATCTGTGTTCACTTTCTTCGCGAATATTACTTGATTATACATTGAGCATTTGCGAGTGGACCACGGGGAACAGGTAAAAGAAACCAAATTAATCACATCTCAGTCATTTTACGTCCACTAGTTGTGCAAAAATGAATGCAATGATCAAATTGTATGGGTGTATGAAACTAGACATCCACAGAGTTCAGGGTAGGCCTACGTTCTCGGCACTGTACAAGGACTCTTGCAAATATGTGTGGACAGCGATTCACTGAGGTAGCTCTGTTCGCAAATCAGGAAACAGATACGAAGAAATGTGCGACGTTAGCTGCCACTGGGCATTAAATTACACCAATGGGGGAGATTTAACAATTCGTGCCCAGCCGGGTTTCGAAACCGATTCCTCCCATTTACTAGACAGTCGCGATAACCACTGAGACAAGAAAGAAACCGAAAACATTAGGAAAATGTTGCAGACGCTTCTTGTATACGCAGGACGAATGCAGATCTAGGAACCATTGGTGTAACAATGGTAAATTGTCGTAGCTGTGCTGGGAAAGTTCCAGAGCTCCAAGTGCTGATAGACAGTACTTAGGCACAAATCGTTATCGGTTCTTCAAAAAGGATAGATTAAATAAAAAAAAGGGGTAAGTGTGTTTATTGCTGTTACAAACGGTTTATCCTGCAGCGAACTTGAGGCAGATACTTCCTGTGAATTCGTATGGGTAATGGTTATACCTGACAACCGGAATAAATTAATAATTGTATCTTTTTAATCGGCCTCCTGACTCAGACGATGCAGTTGCCGAAATGTTCAAAGAAAGCGTGAATCACATTTCAAACAGGTACCCGAAGCATACTGTTATAATCGGTGGCGACTTTAATTTACCCTTGATATGTTGGTCTAAATACGTATTCAAACCCTGAGGCAAATATACAACATCGTCCGAACTAGATCTGAATGCTTTTTCTGAAAACTACTTCGAACAGTTAGTTCATGAACCCACTAGAATAGTAAATGGTTACGAAAATACCCTTGATCTTCTAGCAACAAATAATCCTGAGCTAGTAAAGAGCATCAAAACAGATACAGGGATGATCGAGCATTGAGTTGTAGTAGCGAGACTGAATATCGAAATTCCCAAATGCACAAAACTAAACGAAAAATATATCTATTCAAAAGAGCAGATAAAAATTCGCTTCACGCTTTCCTGACTGATAGTCTCCAGTCTTTCAAAATGCGAGTGTAGATCAGTTGTGGCTTACATTCAAAGACATAACATCAGCAGCAATCGACAGATTTATACCAAATCAATTAATAAAAGAGGGGACTGACTTTCCGTGGTACACAAAACAGGTCAGATCACTGTTTCAGAACCAAAGAAAAACGAATGCAAATTTAAAAAAGACACAGAATCCCCGAGACTGGTAATCTTTTACAGAAACTCGCAATCTAGCGCGGACTCCATTGCGAGAGACTTATAATAGTTTCCACAACAAAATCCTGTCTCGTAATCCGGCAGAAAATCCAAAGAAATTCTGGTCATATGTGAAGTACACTAGCGGCAAAACACAAACAATACCTTCACTACGCGACAGCAATGGTAATACTACCAATGACAGTACTACTAAAGCACAATTGCTAAACGCATCTATCCCCAGTTTTTTCACCAAAGAAGACGAAGTAAACACTCCAAAATTCGAACCAAGAACAGCTGCCAGCATGCGAAATTTAGAAGTTGATGTTATGTCACCAAATAAAAACAAATCTTCCGGGCCAGACTGTATACCAACTAGATTCCTTTCAGAGTATGCTGATGCAATAGCTACAGACACAGCTATCCCGGCCGCAGTGGCCGAGTGGTCTGCGGCGAGCCAGTCACACTCTGCACGGCCGCTACGGTCGGGGGTTCGAATGCCCCCTCGGGCATGGATGTTTGTGTCGTCTTCAGTATAAGGTAGTTCATAAGTAGTTTGTAAGTTTAGGGACTGATGACCCCGCAGTTAAGTCCCTTAAGCTTAACAAACATTTGAACATTTTGAACTGCGCTATCATATACAACCGATCACTCAGCGAAAAATCCGTACCTGAAGACTGGAATGTTGCCCAGCTCACTCCAATATTCAAGAAAGGTAATAGCAGTGATTCCCAAAACTATCGGCCCATTTCATTGACGTCGATTTGCAGTAGGATTTTGTAACATATACTTCGTTCGAACATTATGAACTACCTCGAAGAGAACGACCTATTAACCAATAGTCAACACGGATTCAGAAAATATCGCTCTTGCGAAACACAGCTTGCCCTTTATTCACATGAAGTGTTAAGTGGCATCGACAATGGATCTCAAATCGATTCCATATTTCTGGATTTCCGGAAGGCTTCTGACACTGTGCCTCACAAGCGGCTTCTAATGAAATTGAGTACTTATACAATATCGCCCCAATTGTGCGACTGAATACACGATTTCTTATCAGAAAGGACACAGTTCGTAGTAACTGACAGTAAGTCATCGAGTAAACCAGAAGTGATATCTGGTGTTCCCCAGGGAAGCGTTATAGGTCCCCTACTCTTCTTTGTGTTTATAAACGATTTAGGAAACAATCTGAATAGCTGCCTTAGATTGTTCACGGATGATGCTGTCGTTTATCAGTTAATGAAGTCAACATAAGATCAAAAGCAACTGCAATACGATATAGACAAAATTTCTACATTGTATGAAAAATGGCAATTAACACTAAATAATGAAAAAGTGTGAAGTAATACATATGACCACTAAAAGAAATCCGCTGAACTTCAATTACACGAGAAATCAGTCAAACCTTAAGGTCGTAAATTCTACCAAATATCTAGGAGTTACAATAAAGAACAGCTTAGACTAGAGACAAAACACAAAATATTGTGGGGAAGGAGAACCACAGGTTACGTTTCATTGGCAGGACGCTTCGAAGATGCAACAGTTCCACCAAAGAGACTGCGTACATCACACTTGTGCGTCCTCAAAAATTTTCAAATGTTTGTATAGCTTATGGGACTTAACTACGGGGTCATCAGTCCCTAAACTTACAAACTACTTAAGAACTAGCTAACACTAAGGACGGCACAAATATCCATGCACGAGGGTGGATTCGAACCCCCGACCGTAGTGGCCGTGCAAAGCGTGACTGGCGCGCCGCAGTTCCCTTTTTTTTTTTTGCTCTATGGGTAGTTCTGTTCATTGCGGACGCTGATCGTATTTGTTCGTTGATGTTCGAAGTGTTCTTGTCTCAGCTTTTTTTATTACAGTGGGCGTTGAGCCCCCTGACCGGGCGCGCTGAGCCACGGCGCCCGGCATTTCGGCCACCGCGGCCGGCTGTGCGTCCTCTCCTGAAGTACTGTTGCCCACTGTGGGACCCTCACCAAGTGGGACTGACGGAGGACATTGAAAGGGTTCAGAGAAGAGCAGCTCGTTTTGTTTTATCGTGATATAGGGGGGGGGGGGAGCGTCACGAAAATGTTGCAGTTTTTGAGGTGGAAATTATTAAAAGAACGACGTTATTCGTTGCGGCGAGATCTATTTGCGAAATTTCAATCACTGACAATTAATTCTGAATGTGAAAATATTTTGCTTGCACCCACCTACATAGAGAGTCATGGCCATCCAAATAATACAAGAGAAATAAGGTCGAAATCGGAAAGATTTAGGTGTTCTTTCTTCGCGCGCGCTATTAGAAATGGAACGACAGAAATAGGTTATGAAAGTAGTTAATGAACCCTCTGCTAGGCACTTAAAATGTGATTTGCAGAGTATCTACGTAGATGTAAGTGTAGAGACTGTTATGGGAACTAAATACGCAGACACTTTTAAGATACATTCCTGGCCATTAAAATTACTGTATCACGAAGATGATGTGCTACAGACGCAAAATTTTAACAGACAGGAAGAAGATGCTGTGATATGCAAATGATTAGCTTTCCAGAGCATTCACACAAGGTTGGCGCCGGTGGCGACACCTACAACACGCTGACATGATGAAAGTTTCAAACCGATTTCTCATACACAAATAGCAGTAGACCGGCGTTGTCTGGTGAAACATTATTGTGATGCCTCGTGTAAGGAAGAGAAATGCGTACCATCTTGTTTCCGACTTTGATAATGGTCGGGTTGTAGCCTATCGTGATTGCGGTTTATCGTATCGCGACATTGCTGCTCGCGTTGGTCGCGATCCAATGACTGCAGAATATGGAATCGGTGGGTTCAAGAGGGCAATACGGAACGCCATGCTGGATCCCAACGGCCTCGTATCACTAGCAGTCGAGTGACACGCATCTTATCCGCATAGCTTTAACGGATCGTGCAGCTAAGGCTCGATCCCTGAGTCAACAGATGCGCACGTTTGCAAGACAACATCCATCTGCACAAATATTTCTACGTTTGTAGCAGCATGGACAATCAGCTCGGAGACCATAATTGCGGTTATCCTTGACGCTGCATCACAGACAGGAGCGCCTGCGATGGTGGACGCAACGACGAACCTGGGAGCACGAATGGCATACCGTAATTTTTTTTCGGATGACTCCATGTTCTGTTTACAGCATCGTGCTGGTCGCATCCTAGTTTGGCGACATCGCCGTGAACGCGCAATGGAAGCGTGTTTTCGTTATCGCCATACAAGCGTATTACTCGGCATGATGATATGGAGTGCCATTTGTTACACGTCTTGGTCACCTCTTGTTTGCATCAACGGCACTTTGAATAGTTGCCGTTAAATTTCAGATGTGTTACGACCCGTGGCTCTACTTTTCATTCGATCCCTGCGAAACCCTACATTTCAACAGGATAATGCACGACCGCATATTGCAGGTCCTATTCGGACCTTTCTGGATACGAAAAATTTTCGATTACTGCCCTGAACAGCACATTCTGCAGATCTCTCACCAATTTAAAACATCTGGTCAATGGTTGCCGAGCAACTGGCTCGTCACAATACGCCAGTCACTACTCTTGATGAACTGTGGTATCGTGTTGAAACTGTACGGGCATCTGTACCTGTACACGCCATCCAAGCTCTGTTTGACTCAATGCCCAGGCGTATCAATGCCGTTATTATGGCCTTAGGTGGTTTTTCTGGATACTGATTTCTCAGGATCTATGCACCCAAATTGCGTGAAAATGTTATCACATGTCAGTTCTAATAAAATATATTAGGATAATTTCTGGAGCTCAGCGAATATCACCTTACAGACACTTATTTAAGGATCTATGATTCTTCACATTAACTTCACAATATGTATATTCACTTATGAAATTTGTTATTGATAATCGAATTAAATTCAAATGTAATAGCAGTGTCCATAGCTACAACACTAGGAGAAAAGATGATCAATACCATTCATGGTTGACGTTGGCACAGGAGGAGGTGAATTATTCTGCCGCAAATGTCTGACAGCCAACCAGCATTTATTAAAAAAAAAAAAAAAAAAAAAAAAAAAAAAAAAAAAAAAAAGTTGGAAGAATTTCTGAATGACAAATGATTCTATTTTTACATGTATGTCATGTAATGACGTTTATTAAACAGACACGTACCAAATGATTCCGAATTTTCTATTGATGAACAAGTATTAATCTAAACCAAACGAAGACGACCACTATAGATAGCCGGCCCCCTCTACAGGAAAAAGGTGACAAAGCGCCTCAGTAGACCCACTCTTCTTGAACAGTCAACAGAAACAAGAAATTCAGTCGTGTAAAAGGGGCTTAAGACATTATCGGACACCTTTAAAACAGATTCTGACCAGCGGTCAGGAATTTACGAGAACTACGTGACATGCCAGTGACACCATCGATGCCAGTACCTCCGAACACCTACAAAGAACTTCTGGAGCTCGTGTCATGCAGAACTACCGATGTATAGCGTTCCAAAAGTCTTCACGTTATTAACCAGGTTGTCATAAACCCCTTACCTCAAAGCCTTTTCATCTAACCTCCATGGGAAATATATCACATCATAGAGAACAACTTCTGTTAGACACACCAAACAGTTATTGTGAGGCTAAGTGTCTTTTATTATTAGTCATGCATATATGTAAAGCTGAAATATTCTTCTTAGGAATTCAGTTCTGTTCACGTTCCAAATGTACATTCAGATCAGCATCCCAATGCAAACGGCTGAACTGAACTGTCAACGTTTGAAAATATTCTGTCGCTTTACTGATGTAGGTAGTAGCCAGATACAAGCCACCTGATTAGTAGACTACTACTAGTTGGGCGAGACCACAGGAGCGGTGAATAAACAGACACCACAAGGGAATGGCCACGTGGCTCTAGCTCCATGTCAGGGATTTCGCGGCCACTCCCGCCAGAGATTCGAGGCTTTCCTAGGCCAGGGGTGTTTGTGTTGTTCTTAGGATAAGTTAGTTTAAGTATTTGTAAGTCTATGGACCGATGACCTGGATTATTTGGTCCTATAGGTTTACAAACATTTGAACATATGGATAAAAAGACGCTTCGCAGGAAAACGTCGACTGGCAGTTGTTACTGTTGACAAGTCGTAGCGCCCAGCAGCAGTATCGCTGTAGCAATTATGATGTATAGTTCAAGTTTCCACCGCCACTTGCCTCTGTAGTCGCAAAACTCATAAATTAATATGTTCAAATGTTTGTTAAGCTTATGGGACTTAACTACGCGGTCATCAGTCCCTAAACTTACAAACTACTTACGAACTACTTATGAACTAAGGACGGCACAAATATCCATGCCCGAGGGGGGATTCGAACCCCCGACCGGAGTGGCCGGGCAGACCGTGACTGGAGCGCCTTAGTCCCCTCGGCCACCGCGGCCGGCGTAAATTAAGAATGGTGCTGTCGGGAAATTCAAAACGAATACTTAGAAATTGAAGTTGACAAAACTATACTAGTTGTACATCATACCACTTTCATCCATCTCTCACCCTTCACCCTCTACAGTCAATCATACCCCAATATTAAAACGAAACAACCACTCAAGAATCTAAGATTGTATATATATATATATATATATATATATATATATATATATATATATATATATATATATATATATGGGGGTCATCCACAAAATGAGTTCCGTTTCTATTTCTACCCGCGGAAGACCTGCTATCGCAGTTCCGAGCATGCGCGGCAGCTACTCTGACTCAAGGAGAAGACATGTGCGCCATTTTCAGATCGCTGCCGCCGACGTGTGCTTTGTAGTGCTTCTTTATACTGTCAGCCGTAATTGAAACTCCCGCCGCGTGTGAAATCAGATTTGTGATTAGTTTTCTAAATGCAAAGAAAGTTAAACCAAAGGAAATTCATCGGCAAATCTGCGAGGTTTACGGACAGATGTTTAGAAGATGAGTCAGACTGTTCAATGAAGGTCGTGATGAAGTGCACGATGAAGAGTGAAGTGGACGCCCGTCTGTGGTTACTGATGAACTGGTTTCACACAATTGAAGAGTAGAACCGTAAGCTTCTATTTAGTGCCCTTGCTAAGGAAGTCCCGCAAATCTCACGATCACGAATTCATGAAACTGTTACTGAAAAACTGAAATATCGAAAACTGTGCTCACGTTGGGTACCCAGAGTTCTTACTAAACCACAGAAAGAACATCGGATGGCCAGTGTACTTCAGTTTTTGACACGCTTCAATAAAGAAAGCGATGGTCTTCTTTCTCAGGTAGTCACGGAGGATGAAAATGGGTATCGCCCGACACCCCTGAAACAAAACGGTAATCAATGGAATGGAGGCACACTTCAGCCCCAACGAAGGTTAAACCTAAGCAAATCTTGACACCTCGAAAAGGCATATGCACCGTTTTTGAGACAGAAAAGGCTTTTTGCTGATTGATTTCTTACCACGAGGCTGAACAAAGATTGCACATGGTTACTGCGACACCATTAAGAAATTTCGCCACGCAATACACAACAAGAACTGAGGACTACTGTCAAACGGTGTTTTATCTACGATAATGCCCGATCTCACACAGCGAATGTGACCAAACAACTCTTACGGGAATTTCACTGGGATGTGTTTGATCATCCTCCGTACAGTCCGGACATCGCTTCTAGCGAATTTCATCTCTTCTTACACCTAAAATCTGGCCTCGGTGATAAACACTTCAACGATGATAACGAGCTGAAAGAACATGTTACCACATGGTAGAAGACACAGGCGGCAACCTTCTATGAAGACATCTACATCTACATCTACATGGGATACTCTGCAAATCACAAGTAAGTGCCTGGCAGAGGGTTCATCGAACCACAATTATACTATTTATCTCCCATTCCATTCTCGAATAGCGCGCGGGAAGAAAGAACACCTGAATCTCTCTGTTCGAGCTCTGATTTCTCTTATTTTATTCTGATGATAATTTCTACCTATGTAAGTGGGAGTCAACAATATATTTTCGCATTCGGAGGAGAATGTTAGCGATTGGAGTTTCTCATGTAACACACGCCTCAGCGATAAGAGCCGTTGTTGTAATGATTACCATCCCAGATCCTGTATCATTTCCGTACCGCTGTCTCCCCTGTATCGTGACAATACGAAACGAGCTGCCCTTCTTTGGACTCTTTCGATGTCCTCCGTCAAACCCACCTGATAAGGATCCCACACTGGGCTGCAATACTCCAAAAATGGACGGACAAGCGCAGTGTATGCAGTTTCTTTAGTAGTTCTGTTGCATCTTTTAAGGATTCTGCCAATAAAACGCAGTCTCTGGTTCGCCTTTCCCACGATATTATCTACGTGTTCTTTCCAGTTTAAGTCTGAAGTAATAGTGATTCCTAGGTATTTTGTGGAGTTTACGACCTTCACATTTGATTGATTTATGTTGTAAACAAAGTTTAACGGATTTCTCTTCGTACTCATGTGGACGACTTCACACTTCTCATTATTTAGAGTCAATTGCCAATTTTTACACCATACTGATATCTTATTCAGATCGTTCTGCAGTTGGTTTTGATCTTCAGATGATTTTACTAGACGGTAAATGACGGCGTCATCTGCAAACAACCTAAGAGAGCTACTTAGATTTTCCCCTAAATCGTTTATGTAAATAAGGAATAGCAGAGGACCAATAACACTACCTTGTGGAACGCCCGATATCACCTCTGTTTTAGTCGATGCCTTACCATCGATTACTACGAACTGTGTCCTCTCTGACAAGAAATCCCCTATCCAATTGCAAATTTGGGGCGATATACCATAGCCACGCAATTTGATTAAAAGCCGTTTGTGAGGTACGGTGTCAAAAGCTTTCTGGAAATCAAGATATACGGAATCGATTTGCGAACCCTTGTCGATAGCACCCATCACTTCGTGTAAATATAGAGCTAGTTGTGTTTCGCATGAACGATATTTTCTAAATCCGTGTTGACCTTGTGTCAATAGATCGTTCTGTTCGAGATAATTCATAATATTTGAATACAGGATATGTTCCAAAACCCTGCTGCAAATTGACGTCAATGAAATAGGCCTGTAGTTTAGTGGGTTACTCCTACTGCCTTTCTTGAATATAGGTGTGACCTGTGCAACTTTCCAATCTTTTGGTACAGATCCTTCTATGAGAGAGCGGTTGTATATGACTGTTAAGTAAGGAGTTATCGCTTCAGCAAAATCGGATAGAAATCTAATGGGTATACAATCCGGACCAGAAGACGTGTTCTTATTAAGTGATTTTAGTTGCTGCACTACTCCGATGATATCTACTTCTATGTTACTCATTACGGCATCTGTTCGTAATTCGAAATCTGGAATATTGGTTTCGTCTTCTTTAGTGAATGAGTTTCTAAAAGCTAAGTTTAGTAACTCTGCTTTAGTAGCGCTGTCATCGGCAGGATCGCCATTACTATCACGTAGTGAAGGTATTGTTTGTGACTTTCCCCGAGTATATTTAACATATGACCAAAATCTCTTTGGGTTTTCAGTCAAATTACGAGAAAGAGTTTCGTTGTGATAAATGTTGTAGGCATCTCGCATTGAAATCCTCGCTGAATTTCGAGCTTCTGAGTACAATCGCAAATCCTGGGGATTTCGTGTTCGTGGCATACAGAAACTTGTGCCACGCTATGACAAGTGCCTACAAAATTTCGGAAGCTACGTCTAAAAGTAGTTTAACAGTTGTAGATTTTAGTACAATATATTTTTTTTTCTTTATCTGTACACGATTATTTTACATAGACAAACAGAACTTACATTATGGACATACCTCGTGTATATACACTGCTGGCCATTAAAATTGTTACACCAAGAAGAAATGCAGATGATAAATGCGTATTCATTGGACAAATATATTATACTAGAGCTGACATGTGATTACATTTTCAGGCAATTTGGGTGCATAGATCGTGAGAAACCAGTACCCAGAACCACCACCTGTGGCCGTAATAACGGCCTTGATACGCCTGGGCATTGAGTCAAACAGAGCTTGATGGCGTGTACAGGTACAGATGTTCATGCAGCTTTAACACGATAGCACAGTTCATCAAGAGTAGTGACTGACGTATTCTGAGGAGCCAGTTGCTCGGCCACCATTGACCAAGCGTTTTCAGGTGGTGAGAGATCTGGAGAATTTGCTGGCCAGGACAGCAGTCGAACATTTTCCGTATCCAGAAAGGCCCGTACAGGACCTGCAACATGTGGTCGTGCATAATGCTACTGAAATGTAGGGTTTCGCAGGGATAGAATGAAGGGTAGAGCCACGGGTCGTAACACATCTGAATGTAACGGCCACTGTTCACAGTGCCGTTGATGCGAACAAGAGATGACTGAGACATTTAATCCATACCATCACGCCGCGTGATTTGCAGTATGGCACTGACGAATACACGCTTCCAATGTGCGTTCACTGCGATGTCGCCAAACACGGATGCGACCATCATGATGCTGTAAACAGAACCTGGATTCATCTGAAAAAATGACATTTTGTTAATCGTGCACTCAGGTTCGTCGTTGCGTACACCATCGCAGGCGCTCCTGTTTGTGATGCAGCGTCAAGGGTAACCGCAGCCATGGTCTCCGAGCTGATAGCATATGCTGCTGCAAATGTCGTCGAACTGTTCGTGCAGATGGTTGTTGTCTTGCAAACGTCCCCATCTGTTGACTCAGGGATCGAGACGTGGCTGCACGATCCGTTATAGCCATGCGGATAAGATGCCTGTCATCCCGACTGCTATAGTCGAGCCGAAATACGATGATCCCTGGTGCTTGCGCCAATCGGCTTTGAGTGGCGGCTGCGGCAGCAGACCTTTGGAGTAAGTCAAACGCGAACGTTGCTCTGCTCATGCGCGCGTCCGGCTGCGCTGTGCACTTTTGCCAGTTCTGTCAGACAACAGCGGCCGTTAGCTACACTGTCCGGAAGCGAACTAACTATTTGACAACATGGTTGCAATCCGTTTCTCCGAGTGGGGGCTGTCTCCTAGCCCAGTAGGGGGAGCCAGGGATCATCATATTTCGGCCCGACTTTAGTGATACGAGGCCGCTGGGATCTTATACGGCGTTCCATATTGCCGTTCTGAATCCACCGATTCCATATTCTACAAACAGTCATTGGATCGCGACCAACGCGAGCAGCAATGTCGCGATACGATAAACCGCAATCACGATAGGCTACAACCCGAACTTTATCAAAGTCGGAAACGTGAAGGTACGCATTTCTCCTCGTTACACGAGGCATCACAACAACATTTCACCAGACAACGCCGGTCTACTGCTGTTTGTGTGTGTGAAATCGGTTGGAAACTTTCCTCATGTCAGCACGTTGTATGTGTCGCCTCCGGCGCCAACCTTGTCTGAATGCTCTGCAAAACTAATCATTTGCATATCACAGCATCTTCTTCCCGTCGGTTCAATTTGGCATATTTGTGGTGTAGCCGTTTAATGGCCAGGAGTGTATATCATCGAACCAGTTTCAAACTATTTATCTGCAATTGCATTCTCGAATAAAGCGCGGGAAGTAAGGAAACATAATTATCTCCGTTTGAACCCTTGTATCTGTTATTTTATTATGATTTTCATTTCTCCCTGTGTACGTGTCGACTATAGATTTTCGCATTCAGGGGAATAATCATTGTTGTACTGATTTCCATCCCAACTCCTTCATCAGTTCTGTAACACTCTGTCCCCTGTATCACGATAATAGAAAACGAGCTTCTCTTCTCGGTATTTTATTAATATTTTTTGTCAGGCACAACTGATATAGATCCCATACCACGTAGCATTACTCCAAACGAGTATAGGTCTGTTGCATCTTTTCTACCTGTATTTTATTATTATTATTATTATCATTTTTTTTACTCTATGTTGCATATGAAATTTAAGTGCTCATGAAGATGTCCTACATTATTCAAGGTGAAATGCTAATTTTTGCACTTCACAAATATATCACATAAATCATTCGGCAGTTCATTTGATCTTTTGATCACATTGCTAGGCAATAAATGATTGCATCATCTGCCAACAAAACCTAGGAGTGCTGCCCGTATTTACTGCTAAATCGCTCATATAGACAAGGAACAGCATAGGGCCTATAACAATACACTGCAGAAAGCCAGATATAACTTCTGCTTTACTCGATGCCTTTCCATCCATAAATACGAACTGTGTCCTCTTCTACAAGAATAATGAATTGAATCACATAATTGTGACGATATCCCCAATTAATTAAAAGCCATTTGCGAGGCATGGTGTCAAAAGCCTTCTCGAAATCTTCAAAATAATATGAACACAGTTTGAGATGTCTCGTCCATAGCACTCATCACTTCGAGTAAGTGAAGAGCTAGTTGTGTTTCAAAAGAAAGATATTTTCTAAATTTGTGTTGACTCTCTACCACGTAACACATTACGTGTAACTCAGGATACGTTCCAACATGGAGCTACTGAATCAGCATACCCCGATAGGATCCTAATCGATATACAGTCTGGACCGGAAGACTTTTTATTAAACGATTTACATTGCTTCACTGAACCGAGGAGATCTACTTCTGTGATACTCATGTTGTCAGCTGTTTCTAATTCGAAATCTGGGATATTTACTTTGTCTTCTTTGGTGAAGCAATTTCGGAAATCTGTCTTTTGTAACTGTGCTTTAACAGCTGTGTCTTACGTAGTATCATCATTACTATCGCGTAATAAATGTATTGATCGTGTCTTGCCTTTTGCGTAGTTTGCATATGACCAGAATCTCTTTGGATTTTATTCCAAATTTCGAGTCAGAGTTTCGTTGTGAAACTATTGTTAGCATCTTGATAACCGGAGTATTTTGCATTCGTTAAAATTGGGCTTGTCATTTTCATTGTTCCTGCACCTGTATTCTTACCTGTTTTGCGTACCATTGGGGATCAGCACCGTCTTTTCTTAGTTAATGTTTAATCTTTATATAGAAAGCAGAGTGTCCGTATGTTTGCTTGTGTGTACAAGTCTACAGCTTTGTTCCAATCTTTATGAAATTTTGCACATCTAAGCTTCAATCCATGAGGACGGTCGCCGTAAGTGTAAGGATCACGTACAATAGATAGATCATGCGATATGACGTCATAATCAATGAGGTGCGAGAAAAACTGCTGCATTACGCGAAAATGTTGCTCGTTTCCTCCTAAACCGCTGGACCGATTTCAACCAAATTTGGTAAACATCTTCTTTACCATGAGGTACTCATTCTGTATTGGTAAGAACCATATACGACGCATGGTCATAAACGTCATAAACAACAGGAGTTGCAAGAAACTGCCACATAATGCGACGAGACTTTGTGAACATAGTAAGTGAGAACGGGATTACTTAGCGACTTGCAAAAAACTTCAAACATAATTTCAAACCTTGATTGAACTATTTCTCGCTGACAACCACAGCTACATTATGAAAGGAAAAATGTTTCTTGCTTACTACTTTTCCGCTATTCATGGACTACAACTACGGCATTCGGTATGACGTTACAATTTATAATTTTACACTACAAATTGTAGCCGCATGAAATCTTACATACACATATATAGTTGCATGTACCTTTTAAATTGTATCACAGTACGACACGTAGTTCTTGAGATATGACCATATAAACAGTAAAGTTCATGGAAAACCGCCCCATCACGCACCAAGTTTTAACCTATTACTTCTTTACTACTAATTGTATTCCCAAAAGATTTTACAGACATACAGTACTTATACAAATAAATATATACCTGAAAAATTATACAATTGCACAACATATAATTCAATAAATATGAGATCGTACGAATTTTATATGTCATTTGTATTTTGACTACTATCTTTCTTTGTTTGGATACTGCGCTTACAGTTTTGTAAATTATGCAAGACAGCGTTATTTGTTATATATTCTCCGATAATGATTTTAGAAAAAAGGAGATGGACAGAGAGAAAAGGGATAGGAGAAGTATTAACTCCAGGCAGGAATAAATAAATAAATACCCGGGCAACGCCGGGTTTTCAGCTAGTTTCATATCAATGTCTCACTTGCTGGCGATATTATTTCTCCGAATGCGAGCCACATCTTATCTACAATTAGGTTTTTAATTTGGAAGGAGTGTAGACTGTCTCTCACGAACGTGTGAAGGGACATTTTATCTGCTATTCTGAATAGATATATGTTTCATTCTTTTTTTGTTTTTCAATTTTTTGTTTTTGTTTAGGCCTTTTCGATATTCAGTGTCTCTACGAAAGCCCTGTTTACAATAATCCCTGTAATCGTTCTGATGCACGTTATGAGCTCAGGGAAATTTGTCACTAATCGTCAAGTGTTTTTTTTAAAGAACCGTTTAGTACTCGAGTGGGCTCATGAAATAATTGCTCGAAATAATTTCCAGACGATATTTTAAGCCTAACTCCAGAATTAACGGTGTTCCCTGAAACACTTGTGTCAGTTCAAGCATTGCAGTTTGACATCAAATATGCCACACATATTCACCTATCTTGCTTTCCAGGGCGGATTAGCTTCCGATTTTCATGTCCTGTGATGAGGCGTGGACGTTCAGTACCTTTTTGCCTACTCGTGGTTTCAGCATCTTTCCTCATTCTGTAGATGCTCTCAAAATAGCACGCGAACTACCGACCATCTTCACCGATTTATTGTTCCTAGGCGTCGAGGCTTAATAGTCTGTCCTTTGTCAGACTAGCTTAGTCACTGGGTTTCCCCATTTCCCGTTTGAATGACTCCCCATTCATCTGAAACACTTTCTGTAATGCGTCACTTGCCCATAAATCCACCTGTCGTTACTGAATCTCGCGATGGGCAGTGGTCTTTATGTTCTGACTCATCAGTGTATACTCTTATATAAAATTAACATATAAGCTGAATGGATTCTGACCTAAAGGTAGACTAGTTTGAGTACCGTATTTCAGATAGTTTGTACATCTTATAAACTCTTATTTATTTACTATAAAATGATGTGGCTGAATGTTGCAGTCACGTCGAAAGCCAATTAATTACAGTAAACAATTTTAAATGACACACGACTTAGATTTTAGATTTATATTGATAATTGTTCCATCGATCATTAATACGACACTTTGTAATGATGTGGAACGTGTCAAGTTGATAGAAGTTGTCTGTACAAGGTATTACATTACACAAAATATTACATTACACAAATATCCTTTTCATTATTTTTTTAAATTTGATTATTATTTTTTACGTTTTTTTAGATTTACTAATTTATATTTAAGAATTCATCCAGTGAGTAGAAGCAGTGATCATTCAGAAATTCTTTTAATTTATTTTTAAATGCTAGTTGGCTATCTGTCAGACTTTTGATGCTGTTTATAATATAGATATAAAAATAAAACAGTTGTGGGCTCTGTAAACGCGGAGACTGAGTCAAAATATTACAGTCAGGCTTCCAACAAGTACTCTCTTTTATGTACTAGTTTTTTTTTAAGGAAATGTGGCACAATAACTACGTGCAAACCAGAATAAAATATGTGTTGACAACAACAAAAAATCAGTGTTGAACAGAGAAAGAACTTTGTCAAGTGTTTAGTTTGGGATGCACTTCACTGTGATTTGCAGAAAAAATATGTAGATGTTGTAGATTATACAATGGCGGCTCATGGTCAATCAAAAGGAAAATTACTTCGATAATTTCCGTTTTCTCCTTCCGCGAGTGATATGTACTCAACGTGGTTTGTTCTTAGAACAAAGCCTTCAGCTACCCCTGTGTCTGTTTCTATGCCCTTCAGGCAAGAAATTAAGCATGTATCTTTCTGATTTCAATTAGTACCTCGCCATCTCCTCTCCGTCTATTTTTAAATTGTTGTTTCGTTTCCAAACTTGTACTTTGCTTTCAGACTTCGTCAGTAAATTCTCTTTTAGCCTTGAACTACTCCCTTTATTAGCTCGCTTATGAAATACTACGTATTTCTAGGGGCTGCATGCCGTATTTCTTAGTTGATTTACTCCGACTTTGAATTTATTCCATTTTTCTGATTTTTGAAGACTGGATTTCGTCCATCCGTGTAAGACGTTCTACTCGCGTCTAACTGTATTTCTTTAGTTTCCTTATGATATCCTACGCATTTCTAAGGGTTGCATGCCGTAGCTATTTTTCTTTATTTTTCGGAAACTGAATTTTGTATTTTTTACCGGTTTGCGGAACTACGTGGTTCCGAACTCCAACTTCAAGGGTTCATATCTAGTCACTTGAGTTCTCGCCATTGCCCACATACTAGTGCCTTACAATTGTGTATTCTTGCTTCGTCATCTAAGATTCCGTTGATTTTTGTTGAAATGAATACGATCTTTAAGCACTTCGCCTTCAGTGGAGTGCGAATACGTACTGTATCAGAGACGTGCCGTGTGTCTCAGTAAGTCTGCATGCTCACGGTTTGATTTAAATGAAAATTAATCTCGCTATTATCGCGTACCATGTCAAGTAAAGAAAGACAGACCAGAGCCACCTACGAAGTTTATTTTCCTTGTGTTGTTTGTTACATCCACAGACATATATTACTAGACTGGAAATGCCGTGTACTGTATCATTATCTCAGAGAAGTCTCGCCGCCATATTTCTATACTATGACGTGCGAATAGTCGTGCGAGTTATTGCAGAAAACAGTCGTAAAACTACGGATGAACTGACATGTACCCATATTCTTTTGAGAGTACTTACGAAATCTATAGTCTGCTTTGACACACACACACTGATGAGGCGCGTTTCCTGTTTATATTAAACTGTTACCAGCTTCGATCAACTTCGGACTCCCTTTTAATAGTATGAACGTTATAAATGTGCTATATGTCGTGGATAACACATAGCTTTATTATTGTTAGTGTTTTTCAGATAACTACTTCTGCTTTAACTGTACGTAACGGTCAAATTTTACCTCTCATGATTATGTTGGCAACATCAACAAAGCGGTAGAAAGTCTCTGCCAAGACGTTAACATGTTAGAAATGCACACAGAGTGAGTTCATTAGTATTTCGTACAGACGATGAAGTAAATAAATAATGCCGTTCCTGCTCTATAGTTGAAAGGTTCTCCTATGTACCCCTCGTTCACTAAGTAATTGCCCTAGTAAAACAAAGATTTCATGACAAAACATTTTTCGTCGTCACGCGATTAGCTAATGCCAACGTCACACGATTAACAACATAAACACGCGAGGCGGCCAGGACGGTAAGTAAAATTCAACCGTACATAGCACGTTCTTCTTTTAACACGTTTCAACAATGTAGGGGTGTGTGTTAAATTCAACTATTGCGGAAGTGTTAGCTCAAATGCAAATCATGTTCAAACCAGCTAGTAAATCTTACGACATCATATCGTGTCGTAAGATCATATTAGTACCGTTTGAAATCTTTCTGACGTGAGGTGAGGCAAAATGGCGGCATCAGACTTCAGTCAAAGAGGTTAGTTTGCCAGTCTAGTAATGTATGTCTGTGGGTACGTCCTGGTTCGCTGAATTTTGCCTACGATAGCGCCGCCTGCTTCTGCTTCGTATCAGCACGCTGAGTTGGGTGAGTTTCGCTTTTGCTTCACGTGTGTGAGTGGCTGAATGCTTATTGATTGTAAATCCCTCCCCCGATATATGTTCAGTTCAAATTACTTTAATATTTCAATGTGGGATGCATTTTATTACTTAACAAAATTGGTTCCCCCATTTGCACATGTTTCAACTGAATAAATAATTTATTGTCAGTAAAATTTTATCCTTCTTAATGAATATTTGTTAATAAATACCTTCCCCTTTCATTTAATGTTGTTTTTCATCAGTGCTGAGAACAAATTCAGATGCATATTATCATATTTCTAATTCCGTTGAGCCATAAATGTTCTTACAGCCACCTTCATGAAATGGTTTAGTTCGGGCTGTCTTGTATATTAATGATTGTGTGTAATTCTCGTGATCCACGACGTATATTGGCCATCACTCTCTTTGTCTTCCTGCTGCGAAAGTAAAGTTTGATCAGTTTTAAATTCTGTGCCAGGGAACAAGATTCTGTTGCAGGAAGTAGTTAGTAGTTCACGCGAATCCTTTAGCAGGTTTTACGGCCAGAGTTATATGTTTGAAGTAGGTTTTTAACTGGCTCCTTTAAGCTAGAATTAATTTTACGATTAACGGTGGTCTTTCAACTCAAATTTGCATAAAGTATTTTAAATATTAGTTTACGTTGCCACGCGATTGCCAAGTCATTGTATTTATAATAGAAATAAAGATGTATAATTTTGATATAGTCACTAAAGATGTTGGTAGATAACTAATTAGATAAAAACTTATGACAAGGTGTTGAATAGGTGGTTCCATGAACACTAATTAAAATAACCGAATTGGTTTCCGATGGTATCTTACGACTTTTTATGGAGGAAGGAATTAGCCGCGAGACTTCCATTTTTGTACATTTTGTGTTTTTAATGGGATATCATTTCTTTTTGTAGGTTGCCCTTTTCTATAAAAAGTTTTGTACATCAGCCACGAATTTTCTTAAAACTTATTCCCTGACTCTTTGGTTTGGTTTGGTTTCGTTTGGTTTGATGTAACAGTACTTGGAAAGTCTGGCGCTCGCACTAACACCAATATTGCACTAATCTTCTCGACACATTCGTTCAATATTTTTTGATAAAGAATCTTTAACATGACGCCAAGGCCGATCCACAGACATACAACTAATATACCATAAGAGTCATAGTTAATGTCGTGCACATCGATTGTATGAAAACATTGAACAAACGCTACTTCCCTACTGAAGATTAATCACAATAATCTAAAAAAAATTGTATAGCCTATGATGCCAAGCCACAAACGACATAGGTGAATATAAATGTATGTTCTGTTTTGTATACTATAAGTCTAGTGTTGTTGTTGTGGTCTTCAGTCCAGAGACTGGTTTGATGCAGCTCTCCACCCTACTCTATCCTGAGCAAGCCTTTTCATCTCCTCATAAGAACGACAACCCACATCCACTTGAATCTGCTTACTATACGCGTCTCTTGGTCTCCCTCTGCGATTTTTACCCCACACACTTCCCTCCAACGCTAATTTCACAATTCCTTGATGTCTAAGAATGTGTCCTACCAACCTATCCCTTCTTTTAGTCAAGCTATGCCAGAAATTTCTTTTCTCCCCAATTCGGTTCAGTACCTCCTCATTAGTTACGCGATCCACCCACCTAATCTTCAGCATTCTTCTGTAGCACCACATTTCAAAAGCCTCTATCCTCTTTCTGTCCACACTGCTTATCGACCATGTTTCACTCCCATACAAGGCAACACTCCATACAAATGCCTTCAGAAAGGACTTCCTTAGGCTTAAATCAATATTCGATGTTAACAAATTTCTCTTTTTCAAAAACGCCTTTCTACCCATTGCCATTCTGCATTTTATATCCTCTGTACTGCGCCCATCACATGTTATTTTACTGCCCAAGTAACAAAACTCATCTACCTCCTTTATTGTTTCGTTACCTAATCTAATTCCTTCAGCATCACCTGATTTTCTTACACTGCACTCCATTACCCTAGTTTTACTCTTGTTAATGTTCATCTTATATGCACCTTTCAGCACACTGTCCATTCCGTTCAATTGCTCTTCAAGGTCCTTTGCTGTATCTGGCAGAATTACTATGTCGTCGGCAAAACGCAATGTTTTTAATTCTTCACCCTGAACTTTAATTCCTTCTCCAAATTTCTCCTTGCTTTCCTTTATAGCTTGCTCAATGTACAAATTGAACAACATTGGGGAAAGGCTACAACCCTGTCTTACTCCCTTTCCAACCACTGCATCCCTTTCATGCCCTTCAACTCTGACAACCGCTGTCTGGTTTTTGTACAAGTTGTAAATAACCTTACGCTCCCTATATTTTACTCCTGCTTGCTTCAGAACTTGAAAGAGTTTATTCCAATCAACATTGTCAAAAGCCTTCTCCAAATCTACAAAAGCTAGAAATGTAGGTTTGCCTTTTCTTAATCTATCTTCTAGGATAAGCCGTAAAGTGAGTATTGCCTCCCGAGTTCCTACATTTCTCCTAAACCCAAACTGATCTTCCCCGAGGTCGGCTTCTACCAGCTTTTCCATCCTTCTGTATATAATTCGTGTTAATATTTTGCAACCATGATTTATTAAACTGATGGTACTGTAGTTTTCACACCTGTCTGCACCTGCTTTCTTTGGAATGGGGATTATTACATTTTTCTTAAAGTCTGAGGGTATTTCGCCTGTCTCATACATCCTAGACACCAGTTCAAAAAGTTTTGTCATGGCTGGCTCTCCCAGAGACTTCAGTAGCTCTGACGGGATATCATCTACTCCAGGGGCCTTGTTTCGACTTAGATCTTTCAGTGCTCCGTCAAATTCATCTCTCAGTATAGTATCTCCTATTTCATCATCATCTACATCCTCTTGCCTTCCTACAATAGTATCTCGAAGTTTATTTCCTTTGTAGAGCCCCTCTATATACTCTTTCCACCTTTCCGCTTTCCCTTCTTTGCTGAGAACTGGTTTTCCATCAGTGTCCTTGATATTCATAGAGCTGTTTTTCTTATCGCCAAATGTTTCTTTTATTTTCCGGTAGGCTGTATCTATTTTTCCCCTATTTATACATTCTTCTACATCCTTGCATTTGCCTTCTAGCCATTCCTGCTTAGCCATTTTGCACTTCCTGTCAATCTCATTTCTTAGTCGTCTGTACTCCATTTTGCCTGTTTCATTTACTGCATTTTTATACTTTCTCCTTTCATCGATTAAATTTAGTATCTCCTGTGACATCCAAGGATTCTTTGTAGGTCTTGCCTTCCTACCTATTTTGTCCTCTGCTGCCTTCACTATTTCATCTCTCAATTTTACCCATTCCTCCTCAACTGTTTTATTTTCCCCTGTTTCTGTCAATTGTTGCCTGAAGCTCCCTCTGAAATTCTTAAGAACTTCAGGTTCCTTCAATTTATCTAGGTCCCATCTCCTTATTTTCCTACCTTTCTGTAGTTTCTTCAGTTTCAGCCTACAGTTTATAACCAACAAGTTATGGTCAGAGTCTATGTCTGCCCCTTGGTATGTCCTGCACTTCAAAACCTGGTTCCGAAATCTATGTCTTACCATTATAAAATCTATCTGGTATCTCCCGGTGTCTCCTGGTCTCTTCCACGTATACAACCTTCTTTTGTGATTCTTAAACCAGGTGTTTGTTATAACTAAATTATGTTCCGTGCAAAATTCTACCAGGCGGCTTCCTCTTTCATTCCTTTTGCCCAGACCATATTCACCCACTATCTTCCCTTCCCTTCCTTGTCCTACTACCGAATTCCAGTCTCCCATAACAATTAAGTTTTCCTCTCCCTTAATTGTCTGAATTATTTCCTTTAGCTCCTCATATATTTCTTCGATCTCCTCATCATCGGCAGAGCTAGTTGGCATATAAACCTGTACTACTGTTGTCGGTGTTGGCTTCGTATCTATCTTGACAATGATAATGCGATCGCTGTGCTGGTCATAGTAGTTTACCCGCATTCCTATTTTCTTATTCATTATCAATCCTACTCCTGTGATACCCCCAACTGATTTTGTATTTATAATCCTGTACTCACCTGACCAGAAATCCTGTTCATCCTGCCACCGAACTTCACTAATCCCCACTATATCTAACTTCAACCTATCCATTTCCCTTTTTAAATTTTCTAATTTTCCTACTCCTACTACTAGTCTAGTACACAACAGAATTTTACTTACGGCAGTGGTGGCGTAGTGTGCTGAAGTTGGCACCGACCGACGAATGAGACACTTCCGAAAACGTAGAATGAAGGGCATAGTCTTTCATGTTGAACATGAAGTAAATAATTAATTCTCTTCCTGCTGCGTAGTTGACAGGTTCTTGTACGTACGCCTCATAAAGCGAACAATTCGTTGCCAGCATTTGCACACTATGCCACCGCCGTAAGTAAAATTTAGCCTTTACGTCAAAACTTTAAATGTGACGAAATTATATCAGTTATCCCTATTTATTAAGACTGTTACATACGTATACAAATAATTGTTGACAGAGAGACCAACAATATAGTATTCGGTAGTGCCAGTCTAGTAATGTGTGTCAGAGGTTCTATCTACGATTGTTTGTTTTGGCACTAAAAACACTGATATTCTCGGACGTCGATGTTAACCTTTCGATGTTCATCGTACATCGACTTCTTTGGATAAATGTTAACATAGATATTACCATCGACGTTTTTCTAATATCGATAGTCCCTAGGCAGCACATTAATTTGGCGTTTACTTTTTATTACAGTTGGAGAATTTAAAACGTGATCCAAACTATAGATTTGCAAACATATACTTCGTGTTACCACTCTTAACGGCTATGTACAATCATGATTATTGTATTTTGCACTTTTACAGCAAACATCTTTCGAATTATATACATTTCATTTATATATATTATCACGTTACAATCCCAGCTTAATGTTGATAACATGAGCAGAACCAGTACCTCACAGTGAAGACAGAACGCAATACTCACTCCAGAGATTCTAATCTATGACACAGACCATAGATAACATAGACTGCGTGTCTCCCAGATCAATGGCGTCTCCTTTTCTCTGCCGTGTTGTGGTTTGAAACCAACATCAACCGTTTTTGGTCCCGGTCTAAAGTTGTTGCCCCGAGCCATGTGACGGAATTTTCGATATTACGATGAACAGTTTTCTCATTTACAGCTGAAATCAAGCTAGAATGTAGGTGTCTTTGGTACTGTTTCAATTTGCAGCAATTTGAGTTATATTTTACCAGATATTCTTCAAAAGGCTTCCCATTCAATTTTTGCGTTGTGTGGTACGGCAACCGCGTTGATTCGAATTCTTGAATAAAGAATGTCTTGATTGCATAAGTTTTTATTTAATGATGCGTTTCGCCCAGTTAGGGCATCTTCAGATATCTGACCAACAAGAAAAATGACCCAGAACTTACAAAATTTACATGACAATATTTCAAAATTTTTGCGAAATTTTTAGCTACAAAATAATGTTTCAGTTGGTAATAAGAAACGGTAATAATGTACGGTACTAATGTTTTACCTACTCTGTGGTAGAGAGTGTTTAGTTTAAAATGCGGCCATAGGGTATCTTACAGACACAATAATATGTAATCCCTTGATCTGAGGTAACATTGACCTTTAAAAACAAATTGATACATTTTTTAACTCAATGGCTATTGAAATAATTTATATTCCGAGATTTACCTTGTATGTTGTCTGCATCTGCCCTGTAGCCCAGACATGGCCCCTGTGACTTCCATTTGTTTGGTCCGCTACAAGAAACATCTCAAAGGGAAGGGCTTCAATTCGGACAACGGACTGAAGGGCACAGTAGAGGACTGGCTCTTGTCACAGCCACAGGGATTCTGGGAACAGGGAATCTTGCAGCTCGTTAAACAGTGGGATAGTAGTGCTCAGACCTCTGGTGATTACTTTTGAATAAAAACTTCAATTATACTCACAGCGTCGTTTCGTAACATTGCATTTGAACAAGTCTCGTACAATGTTATCACCTGCATTAAACAAATAAGCATCAAACTGATTGACTGGAGATCACATCACAAAAATATTTACAGTAAACAACCAAAAAAAAGAAATTGGAATGAAATAAATTAAGATCGCACAGGAGCCAAATTATTGGACTGCATTAAAACTTTTTTTAAACTCTCTCTTGGAGGATCTCAAACGAACTCCTCTCTACGAAGGGGAGGGCCCTGGGTGTGATTCACGTAACGAACGTCTCACCTAGCCCAGGGCCGGCTCTAGGACATTTGTCAATGGGGGCAAGCTTAAATTTGCCGCCCCTTCTTTCACCCCTCCCCCCCTGTAAGAATCGACTTTTTGACGCTAATTGGGTTACATATTTCTAAATAAATGTCATTTTCTCACAACATGAATTTATTTTATTGACTGCATTAAGATCAAAGGAAAACAGAAAAATTTTAATACACACAAAAATATTACAAAAATCAATTCAAAATTTCGCTTTTCGAGCTTTTTTTGCAGCAAAACTGCTTTTGATATCATCATAGTTTAGAGAAGCAGCTCGTTTGTGCTCTATGTATATTATACTCAGATTTGTTAAGCAGTCGTGCTCCTCAAGCGCATTTAATTAGTTTCAGCTTGCTGAAACTTCTTTCTCCAGACGAAACAGAAACTATAATGGTAAGATATATTTTAACGCTGTAGTAAGGTTGGGATACCCCTCTACCAATTAATTTTTAGAAATTAAACTTAATGTTGCTGATGCAGTAGAATCTTGTATGGCTCTGTCTACTGCCAGTGCATGTTGCCTGAAACTTTCAACTTCAAGTTTTTCCTCGCTAAGATCTTCTGCCAGTTCCGCTGCTTTGGCCTTCAAGTCCTCCACTTCCATTTCTTCAATTTGCACACCACACAGAAACCTAATTTATGCAGCAATTTTCTCAAGTGCGTTAAACCTGGTTCTAAGCTCTGTCAATTATTCCTTATTTTTCTGTGAATGTTGCATACTTCATCCTCACAAAGCTCATCGGCCATTTTCTTCTTTCTTCAAATCCTTTTTTTTTTTTTTTTTTTTTTTTTTTCCTTTCTTTCGGAGAATACCGTTGATACCTCATTATCTTCTGCAAGCTCTTTGGACTCAGAAATAGTTTCAGAGGTACAAGAATCCCGAGAAGTTTTGAGAAAGTCCAAAAGCCCTTGAATGTTTCGAACAGCTATATCAATTGTAAACTATTAACTTCGCCGAAACTGATTAACATGAGCAATTTATTTTAATATTGCATACCAGAAACAAGTTAAAGTAATGAATTTGAGTTTTCTCATATTTTTTACAATATATCTTGTCTCTGATTTTGTTTCTGGTGTTGACAATTTATAAGTTTCTGTTTCTTCCAGGGCCTTCAAAAGTTTATGAAAACGCTTGTGAACAGCATCAACCGCATCTACTCTTGCAGATCACCTAGTCTTGCCGAATGTCTGCTGAATTTTCTCCCACTAAATTTAAAGAGTGAGCAGCACATGGTACGAAATAGGCTAGTTCATTCTTCTGAAGTATTTTTGACTGGACCCCTTTGTACTTCCCAGCCCTATTTGCCCCATTGTCATAAGACTGCCCCCTGCAGTATTTAACATTCAACCCATCTTGTTCCAATTTTTTTAGTATCTCTTGGCTAGGGCCTTCTCCTGTTTTGTCTGTAACTGTAAAAAAAAGTCAATAAAACCTTCCACAACCTCTAAGTCATTCGACTTGACATATCGAATTACTTGTGTCATCTGCGCATTGTGGCTGATATCTGGAGTTCAGTCAAACATCAGTGAAAAGTATTTAGCAGCTAAAATATCTTTAATTATATCTTGTCTTATTTTGTCAGCAATCAAGTCACGGAACTCATCTTGTATATTTTTTGTAAAAATAGCTAATCTGGCCTTTTTTGTGGCGTTCAATATGCAGACGAAGGGGGAAACTATAGTATGATATGAGATCAATTGTATTTAGAAATTTTCCGCTATGTGGATCACCAAAATCACCCTCTTCTTTTGTTCCTCTAAAAGGACTTCCTTGCTTAGCTAGAAAAAGGACAGCATCAATAATACAGTGAGATTCCTCTGGTTTTATCTGTTCTTGCTGCCCAGTGTGCGATACTTATCAGGTGGGTTTGTCGGAGGACATCGAAAGAGTCGAAAGAAGGGCAGCTTGTTTTGTATTGTCGTGATACAGGGGAGACAGCGTCAAGGAAATGATACATGATCTTGAATGGGAATCATTAGAACAAAGGCGTTTATCGCTGCGACGTGGGCTACTTACGAAACTACAATCGTCAACATTCTCCTCCGAATGCGAAAACATATTGTTGCCTCCCACTTACATAAGTAGAAAAGATCATCTGAATAAATACGTGAAATCAGAGCTCGAATAGGGATTCAGATGTTCTTTCTTCCCACGCGCTATTCGAGAATGGAATGGCAGATAAATAGTATAAATGTGGTCCGATGAACTCTCTGTCAGGCAGTTTAATGTGATTTACAGAGTATCCTGTGTAGATGTCTATCAATTCCACCGCTACCGGGAGACGACTCTAGATCCTTTATGCATTTGACTTTCAATAAGAAGTGTGCGCACCTGAAATACTTTTTTTTTTTCTAAGGACTGGAACGTTATTCAAATTACCTGATCTACAAATATTACCTTGATATGAAATATGTATATTCATATGTCTGAAAAAGGAAATCTATGCAAATTAATAAACATTGTGCATTTACTTATGTAATAACGCAAACATCTCCCTCATTCTGGCTAATATATAGTAGGTTTTTAAAGTTTGATTAGCTGAAGACCTGTGACAGGGCAACACTGAAATCAGCAACCAGGAATTTTAGTTTTATTAAATGATTTCGGTATTTCTTGCAGTCATTTTACTTTTAATAATTCTGTGCCAGTCCAGACGGCGCCGCTGACTGCACTCTCTCTCACACAATAACCAGAGTCACACAACGCCACCTGAGTCAAAAGACTGGAATGCAGTCAGCAACGTTGGCCCATGCCGTGCTTCGATGTGCTTTATATTGAGTACAAGTACCAATTTACAGCTATCAGCTATGAAAATATCACACCACAACGCCATATCCTGTAACAGATGCCACACAGTTGTTTCTGACAGTGACATTCAATCACCATATTTTAGAAAAATATCTCATCAACTCTTCGAAAGTTCTCTATTGGTAAAGCTACAAACCGTGACTCGTGATTCTGAATCTGGAATACATTACACTGTGTAACCATTCAACATCGATGACACTAAGCTGCAGCTTGTACTCTCGTCCACGATAAATATCGGCAATAGCAAATGGAGCGGCCCAATCAAATATCCAGCTTTTTGGCCCACTTTAGGTTACGGTAGTAACACTAAAAGTGGGCCTTTGCGATCGCCTTTACCGGCTCGAAATTTAAATGAAAATAACGGCTTAACCATGCATCTGACACGAAAATTGAATGACCGAATTTGTAGAGGAGAAAATTGTATACAACTTTGCTCTTATGTTTTTTTCATATCTCGTATCGTTTCAGAGATATTTGCAAAAATAACGGCGATTTTGGGATGTATGTCTGTCTGTCTCCGTCTGTCTGTCCATAACGTGTTCCCTGTTTCTAAGACGAACCGTTCAACCGATCAGCACCATATTCTGCACACACAATGTAGGCCGCCAGAGACCAGAACCTCCCTTTTTCAAATTTTTCGGACAAAAAATACGGTAGTAATACCCCAAAAAATGTCGTTTGTAAAATAATTGTAATTGCAAACGAATCGTTCATATGACACGAAAATTGAATAATCTAATTGGTAGAGAATCTAATTGGTAGAGGGTAAAATTCTCTACAACTTCACTCTATTATGTTTTTTCATATCTTGCATCGGTGCAGAAATATTTGCAAAAATAACTGCGATGTCTGTCTGGCTTTAACGTGTTCCCAATTTTTAGGTCTAACCGTTCAACCGATCGGCACCAAATTTTACAGACATAATTGTTGGCTACCAAAGACCAGAACCTCGCTTTTTTAAATATTTCGGACAAGAAATACGTTAGTAATAGCAAAAAAAAGCCTTTTGTAATGTAATTGCAAATAAACCGTTCATCTGACGCGAAAATTGAATGAACGAATTTGTAGAGGAGAAAATTCTCTACAACTTTGTTCCCTTACTTTTTTCATAGCTCGTATCGTTTAAGAGATATTTGCAAAAATTACGGAGTTTTGACACCCTCCATTAAATTAACGAAAACCAACCATTCGCAGATGTCACGTGACATTCCAGGCCCAGAACTGTCTCTGGCCTACGCCATCTTGCGTTGCGTATTTGATGATTTTCTTATTGTAACTTACACGTTGTCATTTCAAAAGAAAAGCGCACTGAAGAATTAACAAAAACACGTCGTTCTTCGTACGATAAATGATAATCTAGTGACTACAAATGCCATATCAGCATCAGTTAACAACGGCCATCAATAGTATGAGATTAAAGAACGCTATTCTTAACTGTTAGCTGTAGCGTAGTGGGCAATGTGTTGGACTGTGAAGCTAAATGTCAGTGTATTTCACTGTAATATTTTAAAAGGAAACGCCTTTTGCTACTGCGAATGAAAGGTTTTATTTCTATAAGTCGCCCATACGCGTTTCGCCTTTTTCTCAAGGCATCATCAGTGGGTGTCCTGAAATATTTACATGTTTCTGTTTACACATAAAGGTTAGTTTTCTTACATATGTAGAAAACATTTCATTTCTGATTTAAAACAGTTCGTTGTTTGCTATAAAATGGTGTACTTACAGCACTTGCTACTCCACGTCAGTCTCTTTCTGGCAAACAGGTCGAAAGGTTACACTGTTTTCTGAAACAGATTGCAGTTTTCTGGTTCCACTGTCAACTGCTGCCATACTGTGTCCACTGTTGTTTGTTTTGAAATTCAACTGTTTCATTAAAAGTGTGTTGAAGGTATCTCTCTCTTTTTCGCCGGTTAGTGGTACTTACGTTGAGAATGGCGGCATTTCAGTTGCGTACCAGAGATGATTGCAGTGGTAATTAGTTTCTCAACTAATAAACAGAGGATTCAAATCTCTGGTGGTTTAGTGAGTCAAAGTTATTTATTTTTCATTAATGGGTTGTGGAATATGTGTCTGTATGTTTAATCTCGGAACAATAGCTCGTAGAAGTCATTACAGTTTTCGGGTGTTGTATTAGTTCCATTTGGGATAGAACACGTAGCACTGGAGTTGCAAATGACACGTTAAAAAAAAGAACTTAGATTCGATGTAGAGACAGAGCTCGTATTAGAGTTCTTATCAAATTATCTGCAATGGAACTGAATTTTCCAGTAAACTGTGCTTTGGGTCTTCATTTTATGGTTATAGTTGTTGTATTGGTTGGTTGTACTTACGGTAGACGTGTAAGTCTAAAAAAAATGAAAAATCTCAGTTGTAGTCAGAGGTGTCTACCCCACTTGGCCAATGACTGACCCCACCCCCCAAACTGCGACCAATTCCCCCCTCACCCGAAATATTTGGATTCGTTGTTTATGACCTAATAAATATGTTTTTGCCATTTAGTATTGAAGTTAAATATCTTTTCTTTCACGTTTTGTAAATTGTTTTATAAAGCCCCCCAGGCTGGCCAAAAGTATTAATCCCCTCCTCCCCCCCCCCCCCCCCGGTATTTTCAGTGACGCAGTTTGCGTCATGACCACTCACCGTGGCCACCTCTGGTTTTAGTATACTGGAGTTGTAAACATATATCTTTAGAGGAAGAAGCAGATTGAAAATAGGTTACGCTTCCATGTCAGCAACCGAGCGAGGTTACGCAGTGGTAACACACTGGACTCGCATTCGGGAGGAGGGTGGTTCAAATCCACCTCCGGCTATCCAGATTTAGGTTTTCTTTTATTACCCTAAATCACTCCAGGCAAATGCCGTGATTGTTCCTTTCAAAGGGCACGGCCGATTTCCTTCCCCATCCTTACTCGAACAATCCGAGCGTAAGCTCCGCCTCTAATGACTACGATGTCTACGGGGCGTTAAACACTAATCTTCCTTGTACGCCAGCTGATTTACAAAGTTGTGATTCCAAGTTAAATAATCAGCACATTAGCGTAATTTCTTTCTTCGTTTCAAACTTCGTTTGCGATGCACAGAGAAAAAGCCGAATATTTGATTCGGTCACTCGGTTTGCTTTATCGTGAACGAGAGTTACAAGCTACAGTTTGGTATCATCGATATTGGGTGGTTCCATAGTGTAGTGAATTTCCAGCTCGGAGTCACGGTCTGTAGTTTCCTTCGTTACCAATGGAGAACTTTCGAAGAATTGTTGATATTTTTTCTGAACTATGATGATCGAGTGTCAATGTCAGATCCAATTGTGTAGCATCTGTTATAGGATATGTCGTTGTGGTGTAATATCTGCATAACTGATAGTTGTAAATTGGTAGTTCTACTCAATACAAAGCACATCGAAGTATGGAAAGAGCTGACGTTGAGTGCTACATTCCAAACTTTTGACTCAGGTGGCGATGTGTGGGTCTGGCTATTGTGTGAGAGAAAGTGCAGGGTATGGCGCCGGCAGGTCGGTTAGGTGAGGCGTTTGTGTGGTGAATCAGCACCCAAGGCCTTTCCCTCCGTGGAGAGGGGTTCGTTTGAGATGCCCCAGGACACAGTTTTCGAAAAAGGTGCAGCCGAATGGAAATTTGCTACTGTGTAATCTTAATTTATTTCAAGACATTAAAGATAAACGTGAAGCAATGAATTAAAATTTGTGGTGCTGCCGGGAACCGAACCCGGACCTCCATACTTACTAGTCAGGCGTATAAACGTTAGACCACCGCACCTGCAACAATTAAGGCGCCTCGAAATAGTGTAAGTACGACTTCCCTCCACGTCACAAATTTTAATTCTGCTTCTGTGTTCCAAAGATAATTGTCACTACTGCCAAGGCTCCCCAGCAGTGGAATAGCACCTCGGCAATGGACATAGTGGAGCATTCCTTGCTAAGATGATACAAATATCAATTTAAATACAGATTGAGAAACCCTGAGACGGGTTTTCGTCTCGAATATGTCCAAGACATTAAAGATAAACGTAAAGCATTGAATTAAAATTTATGGTGCGGCCGGAAACCGAACCCGGGCCTCCATGCTTGCTAGGCATGGAGGTGCGGGTTCGGTTCCCGGCCGCACCACAAATTTCAATTCATTGCCTCACGTTTATCTTTAATGTCTTGGACATATTCGAGACAAGAAACCGTCTCAGGGTTTCTCAATCTATATTTAAATTGCTATTAACTTATTTCATTCCAGTTTTTTTTCTGTTTACTGTGTGTCCTTTCGTGATGTGATCTCCAGTCATTGAGTTTGATGCTTATTTGTTTAATACAAATGATACTGATGTATGCTTGTTGTGACAAGGATCAAAAGTTCTTTATACAGCGCGTGCTTAGTGCTAATGTGTACTTGAGATGACAGCGATGGTAATTTGTCTTCGTCCGAGAAATAAGGAATTCAAATTTGTCATAGTTCAGTGACTTAAAGTAGTTTAGTTTCCACCAATGGAGTGAGTGTGGAATTGGTGTAAGTATGTTTAATCTCAAAAGGAGGGCTCGTAGCAGTAAATAATAGTGTTTTTGTCTTGTACATTGGTCAACTTACTGGTCAAGAATAGCTGTGTTGGCAGAGTTTAGTACTGTCACTGGGCTGTACCGCCAAATCTCAGTGAGCAGTTGAATTCGTCTGTGTGATCCCGTGTACGTTTTCCAAATATGTTTAATGTGCGAAGTTAATTTATTTGTGCCTTACTGGTTAGCTAAATTGCAGAGCGGTAATCTCTTTAATGGATTGAAAGCGCAATCTATCGATGAAATACTTTTTCGAAAAGTTTTGGAGCGTGTACGCAATTGGCCCACTTTAGTTTACGGTAGTAACACTAAAAGTGGGCCTTTGCGATCGACTTTTGACAGCTCGAAATTTAAATGAAAATAACGGCTTAACCATTCATCTGACACGAAAATTGAATAACCGAATTTGTAGAGGAGAAAATTCTTTAAAACTTTGCTCTATTATTATTTTTTTTTCATATCTCGTATCGTTTCAGAGATATTTGCAAAAATAACGACGATTTTGGGATGTCTGTATGTCTGTCCATAACGTGTTCCCTGTTTTTAAGACGAACCCTTTCAACCGATCAGCACTAAAATTTACAGACATAATTATAGGTCGCCAGAGACCAAAACCTCCCTTTTTCAAATTATTCGGGCAAAAAATACGGTAGTAATACGAAAAAAAAGTCGTTTGTAATATAATTGTAATTGCAAACGAACCGTTCATCTGACACGAAAATTGAAGAACCTAATTGGTAGAAGGAAAAATTCTCTACAAGTTCGCTCTATTATGGTTTTGTTTTTCTTTTCATATTTGCATCATTGCAGAGATATTTGCAAAAAGAACGGCGATTTAACGATGTCTCTCTGGCTGTAACGCGTTCCCACTTTTTAGGTCGAACCGTTTAACCGATCGGCACCAAATTTTACAGACAAAATTGTTGGCTACCAGAGACCAAAGCCTCGCTTTTTGAAATATTTCGCACAATAAATACGTTAGTAATAGCAAAAAAAAAAAAAAAAAAAAAAAAAAGGGCTGTTTATAATGTAATTTTAATTGCAAATAAACCGTTTATCCGACGCGAAAAGTGAATAAACGAATTTGTAGAGGAGATAATTCTCTACAACTTTGTTCCCTTATGTTTTTTTTTCTTTCATATCTCTTATCGTTTGAGAGATATTTGCAAAAACAACAGTTTTAACACCCTCCATTGAATTAACGAAAACCAGCCGTTCGCAGATGTCACGTGACATTCCTCGCCCAGAACTCTCTTTGGCGTACGCCATCTTGCGTTGCGTATTTGATGATTTTCTTATTGTGACTTACACGTTGTCATTTCAAAGCAATGGCGCACTGAGGCATTAAGAAAAACACGTTGTTCTTTGTACGACAAATGATAATCTAGAGTCTACAAATACCATATTAGAATCAGTTAACTACGGCCAATGGTAGTATGAGATTAAAGAAAGCTACTCCTAAGTGTTAGCTGTAGCGTAGTGGGCAATGCGTTGAAGTATGACGGTAAAGAGCAGTGGTTCGGAAACCGCCACAGCCTAATTTTTTTTTTCCCTAAAAGGGTTTCAGACACTCTTATTAATTATTTTTTTATTATGTAGATTATTATTTTTGTCCAAAATGTTTGCAAAAACTTATAAAACTGGGAATCTGAAGTGGGCCGTAAAACACGCCAGTTCGATTTTTTTTATTATTTCTCTCTCTGTCATGCGCATGGGAAATACATCAGAGGATTGGTGATTTTTGCAGTCGTTAGGGTGACTCTCAGACTGTCTCAATGGCGATAGTTATGTGTTGGTTGAGTGACTGTATGCATGGCTCACAAAGTGACAAAGTTTTTGGAAGTCAGTAATGCAAACATTGTGATCAAAGAAATAAATACACGTAGATTTCGACATTCCCATTAGTAAATTCGAATTTTTATAAGCAACACATGGTGTGCTGTTGTTGTCATTGGGTGAGAAGGACTTGCACTTTAGGTCAATATAAGAGTGGTGGAAGAATGTTCGGAGACCTAGGGAGGTTTCACGCGCTTAGGTAGGCATGTTATAGTCTAGTGTGATCTGGGGCTGGGCGCTCACTCACAGGGGGCGTACACGTCCCGCTCGCCATTTGTACGTTGCATGGCTTGCATGACCAACGTAGTTAAGTCCCTTAGATTTACAAACATTTTCACCTAGCATGTTGGACGGGAGAGCATAGGTTAATTAATCGCAGTCATTCTACTGCGTGACGCCATTATGACGTATATCCGCCCAGTTTCGACCTTCGATGGTGTATACCGACTGAGCGCCTTGAGGCAAACAGCAACCGAGCCATGGAGGTGACGTCAAAGTGTCGAAGCCGACCGCTCCGGTCAAAGCCAAACACTTAGATATTTGTTCGGGTGCACGCTCTCACCTCCAGGGATGCCATCTTCCCTTTCGGATTTTTATGCTTTTCGCCTTATAACTCTCGTGTTGCTATTTCAAAGTAATGGCACATTTAAGATGTATCAAAAACACGTCGTTCTTAAATCTTCAAATGTTTGTGGTCATCAGTCCGTAGCTTACAAACTCCTTAAACTACGTTAAACTAACCTAAGGCCAACACACACACCCATGCCCCAGGGAGGACTCGAACCTACGACGGCGAGCAACCGCGCGCTCCGCAGCGAGGTACCTTAGACCGCTCGGCTACTCCACCGCGGCACATCGTTCTTACTACGGTTAATTGTAAACTAGAGCCAACAAAAACAGAACTCCTGATCTTCATCTACGTCTACATGGGATAATCTGAAAATCACATTTAAGTGCCTGGCAGAGGGTTCATCGTACCACCGTTATACTATTTATCTCCAATTCCAATCTCGAATAGCGCGCGGGAAGAAAGAACACCTGAATCTCTCCGTTCGAGCTCTGATTTCTCGTATTTTATTCTGGTGATCATTTCTACCTACGTAGGTGGTAGTCAACAATATATTTTCGCATTCGAAGGAGAATTTTGGTGATTGGAGTTTCGTAAGTAGACCACGCCGCAGCGATAAGCGCCGTTGTTGTAATGATTCCCATCCCAGGTCCTGTATCATTTCCGTAACGCAGTCTCCTCTATGCCGGCCGCGGTGGCCGAGGGGACTGAGGCGCTTCAGTCACGGTCTGCACGGCCACTACGGTCGGGGGTTCGAATCCCCCTTGGGCATGGATATTTGTGCCGTCCTAGTTCGTAAGTAGTTCATAAGTAGTTTGCAAGTTTAGGGACTGATGACCCCGTAGTTAAGTCCCATAAGATTTACAAACATATGAACATTTAGTCTCCTCTGTATCGTGACAGTACAAAACGAGCTGTCCATCTTTGAACTTTTTCGATGTCCTCCGTCAAACCCATCTGATAAGAATCCTACACTGGGCAGCAATACTCCAAAAATGGACGGACAAGCGTAGTGTTCGCAGTTGCTTTTGTAGTTCTGTTGCATGTTTTAAGAGTTCTACCAATGAAACGCAGTCTCTGGTTCGTCTTTCCCACGACATTATCTACGTATTCTTTCCAATTTAAGTCTGCAGTAATAGTAATTCCTAGATATTTTGTGGAGGTAACGGCCTTCACGTTTGATTGATTTATCTTGTAAACAAAGTTAAACAGATTTCTTTTCGTACTCATGTGTACGACTTCAGACTTCTCATTATTTAGAGTCAATTGCCAATTTTTACACCATAGTGATATTTTATTTAGATCGTTCTGCAGTTGGTTTTGATCTTCAGATGATTTTACTAGACGGTAAATGACGGCGTCATCTGCAAACAACCTAAGAGAGCTAATTAGAATTTTTCCCAAATCGTTTATTTAAATAAGGAACAGCAGAGGACCAATGACACTACCCTGTGAAACGACCGATACCACCTATATTTTAGTCGATGCCTTACCATCGATTACTACAAACTGTGTCCTCTCTGACAGGAAATCCCATATCCATTCACAAATTTTGGGCTATATACCATAACCACTCAATTTCATTAAAAGCGTTTGTGAGGTAAGGTGTCCAAAGCCTTCTGGAAATCAAGAAATACGGAATCGATTTGCGAACCCTTGCGATGTGGATAAAGGCGTAATGAGAGGTACATGGGCAGGGGTTTGCCTGCTGCTATCGAATACTTTTCTTTTTATCTTTGTAGGGAAATAGTTTTTTTTAATTATTATTTTTTTAAGAGATTACAGAAAGGTAGAAAAGTTAGGAGATAGAACCTGGACAAATTGAAGGAATCAGAGGTGGTTGAGAGTTTCAGAGGGAGCATTAGGCAAGGATTGGCTGAAACGGGGGAAAGTAATACAGTAGAAAAAGAATGGGTAGCTCTGAGAGATAGGGTAGTGAAGGCCGCATAGGATCATATAGGCAGAAGGACAAGACCTGTTATACCTGGATAACACAGGATATACTGAACTTAATTGATGAGAGGAGAAAATATAAAAATGCATCAAGTGAAGCAGGCAAAAGGAAGTACAGGCGTCTGGAAAATGAGATTGTCAGGAAGTGCAGACTGGCTAAGCAGGACGGGCATGAGGACAAATGCAGGACCGTAGAAGAATGTATGTAAAGATAGATACAGTCTACAGGAAAATAAATGAGATATTTGGAGACAAGAAAATCAGCTGTATGAATATCAAGAACTCAGACAGAAAACCAATACTAAGCAATTAGGAGAAAGCTTAACTGTGGCAGGAATATATAGAGGCTCTACACAAAGGAAACAAACTTGAAGGCAGTATTCTAGAAATGGAAGACGAAGTGGAGGAAGATGACATAGGTGATATGATACTGAGAGAGGAATTTGACAGAGTGCTGAAGGATTTGAGTTGAAACAAGGCCCCTCGAGACGATATTCCGTCTGAACTGCTGATATCGTTAGGAGAGCCAGTCATGAAAACATTGTTCCACCTGGTATGCAAGATGTTTGAGACAGGGGAAATACCAGCAGACCTTCAAGAAGAATATTGTAATTCCAATTCCAAAGAAAGATAGATCAGACAAATGTGAAAATTACAGAACTATCAGTTTATTAAAAATAAAATTATTAAAAAAAATTAAATGGTTGAAAATACTAACACGAATTATTTACAGACGAATGGAGAAACTTGTGGAATCCGACCTCGGGGAAGATCAGTTTGGATTTAGGAGAAATGTGGCAACACCAGAGGCAATACATTACGTCTTATCTTAGAAGATAGAATACGGAAAGGTAAACCTGCGTTTTTAGAGTTTGTAGATTTGAAGAAAGCTTTTCACAGTGTCGACTGGAATACACTCTCACATTCTGAAGGTAGCAGGGGTAAAATATAGGGAGTGAAGGGTTATATTCAACCTATAAAAAAAAAAAAAAAAAATAAAAAAAAAAAAATAAAATAAAAAAAAACAAGCAGCAGTTATTAGAGTCGAAGGGCAAGAAAGGGTCGCAGAGGTTGGGAAGGGAATAAGACAGGGTTGTAGCCTTTCCTCAGTGTTGATAAATCTGTACATTGAGCAGGCAGTGAAGGAATGGAAGGAGAAATTTGGAGATGCCATTAAAGTGCAGGGAGAAGAAATAAAAAAAAATCGCTGTTTGCCGATGACATAGTAATTCTGTCAGAGACCGCAAAAGATCTGGAAGAACAATTGAATGGAATGTTCAGTGTCTTGCTAGGGAGATGTAAGATGAACATTAACAAGAGTAAAACGAAGGTAATGGTATGCAATGTCAGAAAATCAGGCGGTGCTGAAGGAATTAGATTAGGTGTTGAGACAATAAAAGTGGTGGATGAGTTTTGTTATTTGGGTAGCAAAATAACTTCTGTTGGCCTAAGTAGAGAAGATATAAAATGCAGAATGGCTATGGGAAGAAAAGCGTATCTAAAGAAGCGAAACTTGTTAACATCCAATATTAATTTAAATGTTAGTAAGTCGTTTCTGAAAGCATTTGGCTGGAGTGTAGCATTGAATGGGAGTGAAACGTGGAAGATAAGGAGTTGAGATAAGAAGATGATAGAAACTTTTGAAATGTGGTGCTACAGACGAATGATGAAAATTAAATGGTTGGATCACGTAACTAATGAGGAGGTGCTTAACCGAATTGGAAAGAAAAGTAGTTTTTGGCAGCCGCGGCGGAATAGCCGCGCGTGCTGGAGCGCCGAGTTGCGGGGCGCACGGCAGTCCGCCGTCGGGGGTTCGAAAGCATGGATGCTTGTGTCGTGTTTAGTATAAGGTAGTTCATAAGTATTTTGTAAGTTTAGGGACTGATGACCCCGCATTTAAGTCCCATAAGCCTTACAAACATTTGAACATTTAGTTTCTGGCATATCCTGACTAAGAGAAGGGATAGAATGGTTGGATACATTCTGAGACATCAAGGAATTGTCAACTTACCATTAAAAGGAAGTGTGTGGGGTAAAAATCGTAGAGGGAGACCGAGGGACGAGTACAGTAAGCAGATTCAAAAGGATGTAGGTTGCCGAACTTATTCTCAGGAAGAGGTTTGCATATTAATTAAATGCCCAGAGAAGTGTATGTCCCTATGGTGCGAAACACACTAATTTCATAGCAGAATTAAATTTTCAGTCGGAAAATAACTTATCACTTGAACGCGCCCTTACGCCTCATAGCTCATTGAAAAACGGACCAACGAATTTTAAATATTGTCTCCTGAACTACGTGCACGTAAACTGTGAAACACAGTATTAGCACACTTATCCCATAAATAGTGCATGTAGAACGCAAGAATGTGTATATTAAAAGAAAGAAGGAGCTTCAGTGTCATTAAGGAATGACAGTTTTCACAGAACTCTAGCAACTGATTTTTAAATAAAATGATTTGTATGAGCATGATATTTACAACATCCACTGTTACAGTGCGGCGCACTAGGGTTCTGTGACAACTGTCGTTCCTTAATGACTCTGAAGACCCTTGTTTCTTTTAATATACACATTCTTGCGTTCTATATGCACTATTTACGGGATAAGTGTGCGAATACTGTGTTTCACAGTTTACGTACACGTAGTTCAGGAACAATGTTTAAAATTCGTTGGTCCGTTTTTCAATGCATGTTTAGTAAACAGAAGAAACACACTTTCAAGAGAAAATGTTCGTAAATATAAATAAGTCGAAATATCGCATAACGTAAATTTTATTTAATTAATAGTAGTGTCTGAAAACTATACAAGGTAAAGTACTACAGTGAGATGTGTTTCTGTACTTGTTTACCACTTACTTCCGGAGTTACCTGCCAATATGGTATTTGTTGACTTTAGTTTACAATTATTCGTACTAGGAAGGACGTGTTTTTAGGTACTTCTTGAGTGTGCAATTATTTTGACACAGCAAGACGAGAGTTGTAAGGAAAATATCATGAAAATAGTAAAGGGGGTATGCAGGAGAGAGCTTGCACCAGGACAAACCTTGCTCAGTCGATGCACACAATGGGAAGTTGAATCTGGAAAAGTACACGTCATAATGACGTCACGCAGTGCTATCATTCAACTCCGTCTATAGACAAGACCTCCCATCAACCTGTGTCACGTCACTCCGAGTAGTTGACTGGCTGGTCGCTGGGACACAGCCCACTGTCTCATAATGGCCAGCCAGTCAGCTAGCGATCGCGGCCTACTCGGTGTGACGTGCCAGGGAATGTTGAAAGTCGCTGTATGATTGCGATGAATGTATGCTTCAAATGTTCAAATGTTTGTAGAGTCTATGGGACTTAACTACGGGGTTATCAGTCCCTAAACTTACAAACTACTTATGAACTACTTACAACTAAGGACGGCACAAATATCCATGCCCGAGGGGGGATTCGAACCCCCGACCGTAGTGGCCGTGCGGACTGTGACTGGAGCGCCTCAATCCCCTCGGCCACCGCGGCCGGCAATGTATGCTTCCCCATGTTGGTAGACTCTCCCCAACAACTTTTACTTTACCTACCCCTTTCCTATCTTCTTTTATTTATACTTCTTAATAATAATGATTTTTGAGTTGCCCTTCCTTTTCCTTATAATTTGTTGTACCCATTATTCATAGATAGTAATCGAATTAAATTTAAAATTGTATAAATAACTAAATATGTAACACCATGAATTTCACCATTAACTTATCTAATTGTTACTATTACTATATATTTAAACTTAACGCTATTATTTATTTATTTATTTATCGTATGGTTTTTACAAGTATACAAGAATATATACATACAATTAAATGGAAATGTCCAAATTTAACAGCCAGTCCAGAGCACTTTTTGTCACTTGATGTAAACTCTCCAAGTCACCATTAAATGCTCGCAGTGGACACTGCTTGACGATGTGCCCTACGGTTTGCTGCTCTGCCCCGCAGTCACAGTCAGAAGATGGAATGAAACCCCACTTATTCATGTTGTAATCACACCTCCCTTGACCACTCCTGATGCGGTTCAGACTTAACGCTATTAAAATGTAAAAGACAACACAAACCATACTTGGTCTAATTACGGTCAGCTATATACCCAAAGGCAGCTGGTCTGTATCAAGGACATTTATGGACACTAAGTGTTTTGACCAATCTACACTTTAAATGTATATGGTAAATGTATTCAGAAGAAACGTACCAATAAATGTATTTCATGCTGTCGTTCCCCCATGTTGGACAGGTGCACGAAACCATATCACGTCGACTACTTGTTAGTCAGAAAGAGTATGGTGACAGTAAAGCGAAAGGTAAAATGTTTACATTTAAAGGGGATATTAAGTTTAACAGGTGTTTCGTGTTGTCTGTGCGCATAATGTGTTAACGGCGGTAATTTCCTTTGGCTCGAAACAACGATTAAAGACGTGGCGTCTGCGGAACGCGCAACTCGGCCGCAAAGTTTGGGCAGCGCCCGGAGAGGCGCGAAAGGGAAAAAAGCGTAGGGGCGGGCTGGCGATCGGTGGCCGTCTAGCGGCGCTATTGATCTGTTCGGCTGGCGCGGCGAGCGGCGACCGGCCCAGTCCTTCTAATGTCATTTCATGCAGCGCGCTGGATGGAGGCGAGGCGGCCGCTCCCCACCAACGGCCTACCCCTACCTTTAAGAGCGGAGGAGGAGGAGGAGGAGGAAGACTCCGCCGAAATCCGCCGCCCGCCGCGCCGGCCCCTCCGCGCCGTCGCCCCTCCGCCCTCTCCCACGGCCGCGGCCGCTCGCCGTAGGGCGCTAATTACGCGTCTGGGAAAAAGATTATTCGGGAGCAACAAAAACTGGTAGGAATATCGGTAGCCGAGGCACACATCGGGGGCGCGAGGGGCGACGCGCACCCCTCCGCCGCCCCCCCCCCCCTCCCTGTCGGCGCCGCCTCCGCCGCACCTCGCCTCTCCCACTCGCCATGTGCGCCGAATATAAACAAATATGCTGAGTCGGGGGCCCGCGTCAGCTGTGCCGCGGCCCGGAACCGAGCGCGGCGGCGCATGCGCGCTGGCGGCCCCCACCACCGGCGGACGCCGTCCCCGGCGGCCGTAACGCGCCTCCCCTACCGGCAGACGCGAGAGGAGGGAGAGGGAGCGCGGGCGCGCTGGAGTGAGCCGGCGGCGCGTGGCGCGAGCGGACGCACGAGTGACGGCAGCGCTAGCGCAGAGCGCGCCATGGCGGGCGTCAAGAGGCTGTGCTGCGCGCGCGTCGGCGGCGCGGGCCCCGCGCTGCACCACCCGCTGCTGCTGCTGTCCGCCGCCGACGGCCACGGCCGGTCGCCCTTCTTCCTGGGCGCGGGTGCCGCCGCCGGCTGCGGCCACGGCCACGGTGGCCACGACTTCCGCGGCGCCTCCCCCGACACGCTGCTCGACATCACGGCCAAGATCGTCGCCGAGAACATCCCCTTCCAGCGCATCGAGGAGCGCTACAACCGCATCCCGGAACCGGTGCAGCGGCGCATCATCTTCTGGTCGTTCCCTCGCGACGAGCGCGACATCTGCATGTACTCCTCCCTGTCCCGTGTGCCCCCAGTGAACTCGAGTGGTGAACACCAAAACCTGTCGTTCTATAAAGGATTAAAGCTCCTCGAGTCCGGGTGCGTCGACAACGTGCTGCAAGTCGGTGAGTACGCCCGCAGCGCCGCCGCCAGCTTTTGTTTACACACCGCCCGGTGACGTAGCCAGCTCGCGTATCTCTCGGCGCGTCAGCTCTCGCTCCGCGCGGAGTGACAGAATTCGGCATCCGCGTGCTCATTCACACGCACTAGCCGTGCAGCTCAGATGAATCACTTACCGGTGTAATCGCCTTCGTGGAAGACGTATTTGCCTCGCACGATACCTATTAAGCCACGTGTTCCGAATACGTAAGTTGAAATATCGCGCATAATACAACGCACAGTTGCGGAGACGCAACACTTAGAACCTAATCTACAAGCGAAATCTGTGGTAATAAGCGCCTTTAAAATTCTGTAAAGAAGTTACTCTACCACTGTGCTAATTTTCTTTCCACCTCTCCCCATCTGTGGGAAAAAAAAAAAAAAAAAAAAAAAAAAAAAAAAAAGCGTCGTAATGCATCAAGGTATGGCCCAGCCTGAAGCTTAGTTTAGGCTATATGCTGACAGTAAGACTCAACGTTGGTAAATCCAGAAGAGCGTAAATACGCAGCGGAAATTCTAGAACTTATCGTTCTGTGAAATACCGCCATAGCTGACATATTCTTTCGTATAAAAACTATAGAGTTAATTCACGAAAGCTCCATTTATCGTTGTATTATCTACATAGATTGCATTTCAGCTCCAGAAGAATATAAGTGGAGTTGGGCGATATGTATTTGGAGAGATGTAGCCTATCTTGTAGAAAATAATACGTTTCTTGGCCTATTTTTTTTTTTTTTTTTTTTTTTTTTTAACGAGGCTCCTACAATTTCGTCGTTACATACTCCATGAAGCACTAGGATTGAGAACTTTTGTGATATTCTCACGCAAAGAAAGTAATCAACCATACACAAATCTTCTTTGAACCTTTTCCGATCGTTCCCTGTTAATCCAACCAGATAAAAGTCTTCTTTCCTCAAAAACAATAATTCAAAAAAATGATCCATGATACGTTCTGTGAGTAACCTCATTCCATGAGTAAATTACAGCTTGGATTTACCTAGTAATCCGAGCATGACTTTTTCATTTTCCTTCCTCTCCTCTAGCTTTATGCGATGGGTTCGTCTTCAATCCCTCTCGACAAAAATTGTTAACAAGTTGAGAGTTGCACTGATTTCAGTGATTCATAACGCCGTTAATTAAACTGCTGAAGTTTATCACATCGTGTGAATTCCTAGAGGTCAACAATTCGAATCGATGTTAATTGGAACCAACACGAGAAATAAAAGCAACAGAGAAAGTGAAGCCATCTCGTGGAATACAATTATCCTTTTAGGAGAACACGGACAAGAGCCTAGTTATGAGCGGTCAAAGTTTAGTTGCAGCAGCGTTTGTAGTTTTCAACTAAGTCTTGACACCATTCGTCAATTACATTCGTAGATGTGCTTCTTTATATCGATATAATGAATACATCTTCTCAGGGAATTTACATGGAAAGAAAGACGCCATTGTTCCCGGGTGTCCCTGTTGAGGCGACATTTCTGTGGTTTCACTCTCGTGGTTTCGCGAGCATAAGTGACATATTAGACACTATTGTTTCCTTCCGTTCCATAAGTGAACAGGACAAAACATGAAAAGGCTGATGTGAAGATACGAACTATCCTTTACTTCACTCCAGACAATGACGTACAGGACAAATACTATGTATTTCTTAACGGTTTCGAGAAAGCTTTCATCATCTTGTTTAAATTTCTCAGTGTTTATATAAATAAAATAAAAAAAGTGGAAAACTACTGCAACAGAAATTTCGGATGTTTTGACTGTAAGTTACTTGTACCGTGAAGAAATAGGATTAAGCCCCATTCTACCATCCACATTAGTATTTTCCTTAGTTTCCTCAGACCATTAAGGAAAATGACGGAACTGATCCATTTGAGGCACACGGCCTTTTAATTGCCAATTCCAGGTTTACGTTTAACAGTTGTCGTTATGGATGGGCTGTAAAACCCGAAACCCGACTCCTAATGGACGTTCTATAGGTCTAACCTAAGTACTTTCGTATAGCTGCATGTAAATCTTGCTGAAATAAATTGTATGAATGCTGCACCATGAAGATAGTGAAAGTTTTATTTTCCTGTCCCTCCTATGCTACCAGCAGGATTAGCCTGTGACTGCATTTTATTCCTCAGACACGTTTCCCGAAATACTACAATCGAGGATTAAAAAAATATTTTTTCGTATGCACACACTATCTATACAAGTGTACATATGATAATAATTTCACGTGGCCCATTGGCCTTATGCAAGTCTTTCAATTGGACGCCATTTCGGCGACTTGCGTATCCCTAGCCTACTCCAGTTATCCAACCGGGGAAAGGGGACATACAGCATAATGTGGAATCCGAATCACATCATTGAGAGGTGAAGGATGGGTTAAAGTGCGAACTGAAAAAATCCTAGGTCCAACCGGGTTTCGAACCTGCGACCCTTCGGTTTCCAGTCGAGCACTGCACCCCAAGACCACCGGGCCCGACGCAAGAGTACAAAAAGTCCACTGATTCCATTACAGAGCCACCTATTTCTTGAGGGTTTAACGTCACGTCGATAGTGGCGTGCTCATTAGAGACGGGTACAAGCTCGTATTGTTATCAAAAGGATAGAGAAGGAAATCGGCGGGCCCTTCGAAAGGCCTATGCATAAAGCGATTTAGAGAAATAACTGAAAACCTAAATCTGGATGGCGAGAGGTGGATTTGAACCGCTGCCCTCCCGAATGCGAGTCCAATGTGCTGACCACTGCGCCCAGTTTGTGTCGTTACTGTATTCGCAAGTCACTACTGAATAAAAGAGCTGATTTGGAGGTAGCCATTTCTGAAGCATCGGCAAGATCTAATTCAAGGCCGGGGCAGTCTTGCGTGTACTGTTCTCTCTTTCTGTCTCCCTGCTCCATCCTTCTCCAATCCCACTCCATCCCGTTAAAAATAAATAAAATCCTGCAAGCATCCTAACTCATAAGTCTGTATAAACAAAAACGCCTTACCTGTCTGAAATCAAAAAGGAACAAAAGGGAAACATTTGCAGTGTCGGGAATGCACTGCAGAACCTGCACCATAGAAACTATGTCTGGAATGACTGTGTGATCGGTCGATTCCAGGACCACTGACGGAAGCGCTGTGTGAGACCGCCCACGTAAAAAAATTCACAAACACGGAAGACTGTGCTGGAAAGAGCTACTATCCAGATTGCTTAAGAAAGCCGTAGAGGTCCACGAATAATACACCGGTTTTGACAAGAAAAGAGGAAATCTTCAAGGTCCTGGATTCCCGTCTTAAGCGAACGACCGTTGTAGATAAGAAGTGATGACCGCATCAATAACGACCAGGAAAAGCCCTCAGGCGTTGGCACGACTGCTATGTAAATAATCTCCGGCTGCGAGATAGTTTCCAGTGCGTCATCAGCAACAGGAGTAAAGGTTTGGCGATGCCAGACGTATGTCCTGGCGAAACGTCAGAAAAATCATCTTGCAGATAGCCATCGTGATTAGCGAGCATTATTTCAATTGAATGTTCCAGCACACATCAACTACCAGCAGTTTGTATCCTGCAACAGTCATTGACAGCTACTTATGCGTCATTACAATTTGACAGTTGTTCCCGAATTTGGTTACATTTTTTATGTTTAAACCCGCCTTGTGCAAAAAAGTTCTATGTTCGACATGTTTTAACATGTGGTTAGTGACGATGCCACAGCAAAGGTGAAACATATTTGAATGGAATGAGAAAAAAAAAAAAAAAAAAAAAAAAAACCACTGTTTTTGTGTCAACCAGAATTCACCTAAAAGAATTATTAGAAGTTGTACTGAAAAAGCAGCAAGCAATATAATGTGTGTAGTACGTCACTAGAGACGCTTAATTCTTCAAGCCATTATAAACGGAACGCGCTTCTCAGAAGTGACAAGACAATGCTGTGCCGTGTCTAGGAAGGTAGCAAGGCTGTGGAGGAAACGGCGGATTACATAGATATTTATCTCAAATTGCCTTGTGATTCCATAATAGCTCACAGCGTCCTTGCTTGGTTCCCATCCCGAGTAGGAAGTCAAATTCCTTCATTCCGTTTGGAAGCAGTAAGCCTACATCGCACTCTTAACAAATTATCTAAGAGTATCGCGGAATCCATTCGCACTTTATACCCTGTTGTTCAAACAGGGCGAGCTGCCACAATAGTTAGGAAAATGGACTAGTAATAGAGGCGAGATGTCTGTTTAAATCCTTCTGCAGCTCCCAGCTTTAGGCTTGCCGACGAGGTTTTCGTAAATTGCTGAATACGAATGCTGCCACGGTTACTTCGAAAAGAATAAGGCCGATTTGTTTGTTTCGTCCTCTTCGTTATTCATCAATCCATTACGGAATAATTTTGACGCTCTGCAGCTAGGAATTGGCCGTTATCACAAAGAAAATATATTAAGGCTATGTAGCCTTCCTCGGCGAATTTCACTGAAGTAATCTTGGCTTATCAGACCAGCCTTGTCTTGTTTCACCTGAAGGTGACTAGTCGGAAGCTCTTCGAAACGTTGCGACAATTCGACGTCACAACTCTTTTGATAAACCGAGAAGATTTCACAAATAAGCAACAAACTTAAGAATGTAATTAATTCCAAGAACACGTGAGGTGCCGAGCGGAAAGAATGCACTTTGGGAATGTGAAGGTAATATGGACACAAATAACTGAAGAAGAACTCTGCATAGGCTCCTTGTAGTTTCCAAAAGTATGATTTGTACGGGTACGTTGTTAAATATGATCCTTTTGCTAGTGGTACTCAACTCTCTTCTCACAAAGTTGTCGTAGACTCTGAACCAAGACGTATAGTGTAAACAGTCCTATGTTTGGCACAATACTTACGATACGTCGTATCAATTTTTGTTCTCTATCAACCATTGGAAAAAGTCTTGCTGAAACGTGATGTTTCCTTCATTTTATTACTTTTTCCGATTTTTTTCAGTTTGTCACATCCTAAGCAGCATGTTATCAACAAGCTAGTTATTTGATCAATATTAATGGAACTTACCCACTTTCAAGGTGCATGTAGTTTCATTGCAGGTAGGTTAATTATGTTGGAACCGCGAAAGTGTTCTGGTATTCATTAAAATTTCAAATAAATATGTATATTCATAGTAGTAGTTTTATATATGTAATGTGTATTATTTGCAATCTTTCCAACTATGTGGTTTCAGGCTAGGAATGTCACTGAAGTAACAATCCTTTCCTATCTTCGTTTTATAACTCGCTAATATTACATATTTCACTAGTTTTCTTAAAATTTCTGTGTTCGATACAAAAGGTAACTTTTTGATTCCAACACGAGTCCTTTATGACTGTAGCTAAAACGTGCATAGCATTTGCTTTTGGAGAATTTTACACTACAGAGCTCACTACATGTATGTGAGACTGGTGTGGCTCTCTAAAGCTAGTTACGTCTCTAACAGAGCATCAGTCAGATTCTTTCTGGCAGTCTACCGCCGATCAGCAGGCACATTGAGGAGGACGAGTGTGTACGCCACGTGTGCAGTTAATACAACACAGCTGCCTATCATCTTTGGCCATCTGTCTTCACTCCAATGTAAATATTTGTGAAGATTCCACATGTGAAGCCTTCTGTTTCTGTCCGGTGTATTACAAGATACATGTGAGAAGTATATGGTTCTGAAGTAATACATTTAAAAAATCAGACAAGCATATCGAGTAACAGGCGATAGTCTTTGAATTAGGAGTGTTATGTGCATGTAAGATGAAGATTAACAAGAGCAAACCTAGGGTGATGGAGTGCAGTCTAAGAAAATCAGGCGATGCTGAAGGAATTAGATTAGGTAACGAAACAATAAAGGAGGTAGATGAGTTTTGTTACTTGGGCAGTAAAATAACAAATGATGGTCGCAGTACAGAGGATATAAAATGCAGAATGGCAATGGGTAGAAAAGCATTATTGAAAAAGAGAAATTTGTTAACATCGAATATTGATTTAAGCTTAAGGAAGTCCTTTCTGAAGGCATTTGTGTGGAGTGTTGCCTTGTATGGCAGTGAAACATGGACGATAAACAGTGCGGACAGAAAGAGGATAGTGGCTTTTGAAATATGGTGCTACAGAAGAATGCTGAAGATTAAATGGGTGGATCGCGTAACTAATGAGGAGGTACAAAACAAAATTGGGGAGAAAAGGAATTTTTGGCATACCTAGACCAAATGAAAAGATCGATTGGTAGGACACATTATTAGACATCAAGGAATTGTGAATTTAGCGTTGGAGGGAAGTGTGTGGGGTAAAAACCGCAAGGGAAGACCAAGAGATGAATACAGTAAGCAGAATCAAACAGATGTAGTTTGCCGTTTTTATGTGGAGTTGAAGAGGCTTCTCAGGATATGGTATTGTGGAGAGCTGCATCAAAACAGTCTCCGGACTGAAGACCACAGCAACAACAACATGTATTTTCTATCTGCTTGATCAGAACATTTAGTGCCACTGTAAGTAGTACTGAATATTTGAGTGGATAATTTGGTAACGGTGAGAGTACAAAACCAAAAGGTCCGTGTTTTAAGCATCAGCAGGTCCTGTGATTTTTCTGTCATTTACTGCTTCTTTCACCTCTCGTAATTATGACTCTGCCCTAAACAATAGATTTTAAAACACTTGGAACCGATGTGTGGCATGTAAAGTGATTCACACTGCATCGACAGTCTGAGTCTTTTATCTGTGTTCCAACTTCATCATTTTTTCCCCATGTCTCCAAGACAACCAAATGAGAACACTCCTGTTCGTGCTCCGATTTGTGTGGAGTCAGAAAATGAAAGACAAACAGCACCCAGAAGTAGCCACCCCAGACTCCCCACTTCCCCCTTGTTTTTTTGTAAGTATCTAGTAATGACACAAAAAATCTCAGCCAATTTATGAACCATGTCTACTGTGATCACGTTTTGTTTACTCTGTATTTCACAGTGTGTGTAGGCCATGGAAAATCTCTCAGATAGCACAAATTAAAAAATTGAGTGAATGTACAACTACTGTTGGAAAAGTTGCAAATTTACTACTGAATTGGTGTTTTAACAAAAGTATACTCATGCATAATAGTACACATCTGCAGACTCACTGAAACAATCCTTCCTGGAATCTTTGTAATGACAACTGATAGTTGTTATCGCAGTGACGTTTCATATCGAGAAAAGTGCTCAAATCTGCCGTTGACAGCAGATACTTCCTTCTGCTAGATCAGAAACTGAAATTAAGAAACTGAACAACTGGTTCGTTGAAAAATAGAGTACCAGTTTTGTCTTCAATAGAGTATATTGAAACAGTAGTGAAACAGAAAATATTTTATGATCTGAGTGAGGAGGCATATAATAAAAAAATTCCTCGCATGGCATAAACCAGTCTTACAAAGGAATTTGCAGGAACAAGAGTATAGATTTGAAGCACTTTGGAATTTACTTACGAAAGAGGCATATTGGCTACTTTTAATAGAGAGTAATACTACAGTCTAGAATAAAGAAGGAAACTTGACATTCAGTACTAGACGCTGTTGCAATACACCTTGACTGCCTACAGTGAATTGTTAAGTCGGAAATGTAAAACGTAAATAGTGCTTTTATAGGTTCAAGTAAATGGCATCTCTTATTCTAGAGAGAAGATAACCCGTCACTGTTAACGTACGGGCACAAAGACGTTCAAAGAACCTCTTACAATTCATAAAATTCGCCAATGAGCTTACAATTTTGATGGTAGGCAATGAAAACCTCGTAGTTCCGTTTGTCTGGAACGACCTTTCAATTCTCGTAACATATTATGTTTGTCGCTGACGAAGCATTTGGCCTCTTTGTACGCTTACTTACATAGCTGCACATATAACAAGGTTATTTCTTACCACTTTGTTCTATTTTTAAGATACCATTGTTGAGTGCGTTGTAAACTGTTTGTCCACTATTGATTTAGTTTCGCTTTGCGCAACTATTCGCCTTGGGCCTTAAGATTCCGTTCCCATGCTCCTGGTTAGCCTACTGAGACCTACATCTTGTACATCTGCCAGACAGACTAATTCCTTTGATGAGAATCAACATAAAGTGAAGTTAATTTTTAAGTGCTAATTGAAAGATGATTTGCCATTTTGGGTGTAATTCACGTTCTTGTGACCAGAATGGATTCCTGAGGTTTGAAATATTCTGTATAAACCGGCAGTAAGTCTATAAATGTAAGTTATTTTCTGATTCCCTGTGGACTTGAACATTACTCACGTCCCTGTTTACTGGCTCAGAATGGAAGGCAAGTAGGGAAGGCCACGCCATCTTAAACAGGAGTTAACGCCCAACTAAACTTTGTGGACATGGGCTTAGGTTAGAGGCAAACTAGTGCCTATAAGGATTAAGAACACTACACAATATTTATTTCGCCTCTACGTTTTGTTTGTTATGGTGGTCTGTAGTCGGAAAACTGAATTATTGTTGGTACTCTCCACACTAGTCTATCGTGCGCAAACCTCTCCACGTAACCAAACACACACACCTCCCCATTACAAAACTGCCGATCCTTTTGACTCCCGTCTTTAAAGAAGTTGTGCCGTAAATTTATTTTCTCTCCAATTTGGCTTAGTACCTACTCTTTAAGTAACCCGGTTTTCAGTATTATTGAGTAATATCGCGTTCCAATTGTTTGTATTTTTGTGTGAATTGTTTAGCGTCCACATTTCATTTTGTTCAGCCTAGGCTTCGAATACATCTAGAAAATATATTGTACAGAAACGCTTTCCCTGCTTTATTGTAAGCTTCCATTCTACACTCTCTCCTCTTCCGCCAACGTCACCAGTTTCTCTGCTTACACAGCAAATATCATCTACTTCAAAATATCTCTCATTTCCCAATATAATTCCCACAGGTTTGTATGATTTGATTAATATATATTCTATTAGGCTTGTTTTAGTATTGTCGATATTCGTTTTTCATTCTTTGGAGACACAACCCACTAAGTTCCACAGATCTTTCGGGTTCTTCGCAGTCCCTGGCAGAAGACAAGAAAACTTTGGGAAAAGATGCAACTTTTGTCTCGTCGCTTTCATGCCTTTCGACTGTAACAAGGAGACCCAATTTCGGAAATTGAGTTTGGGGTGAGACTTGGCCTGTTAGTAGTCTACTTCAATTCTGTCTACTCACAGAAGTTTTAAAGCGCACTATCCAGAAAATTCCGAGAAAAAGGGCTCCAAAATTTAAGCGCAACTTATATACATCTTATGTAATAGTCGACGAGTGATGTACACCAGGGTGGTGAAATAGCTCCGGTAGTAGAGTTGCTCACTATCGTGTGGAGGGTTAAGGTTTGATCCTAAATGCCAGAAGCATTTTATTTTTATTATTTTTTTAACAATTTTCAAATAGAACTAATGATGTAGAATATTATAAATTTCATAATATATTATAAATTTTATAATATAATATATGTAATATAATTTATAGTATTCTACATCATTAGTTCTATTTGAAAATTGTTATAATTTTACAACATATAAGCTGCAGCAGTATTTCACAAATAAAATAAATATAAATGTAAATAAAATGTATATAAGAAAGTCGAATAATACCAAATGAATTTTGCAATTAATGCACGTCTATTAAAGTGTTAAATTCTATTTTCATTACTTTTTTTTTTTTTTTTTTTTTTTTTTTTTTTTTTTTTTTTGACGAATTGTGATGCTAAGAAGAATTATGAAAATTAGATGGGTAGATCACGTAACTGATTAGGAGGTGCTTAACCGAATTGGAGAGAAAAGGAGTTTCTGGCATATCCTAAGAGAAGGGATAGGTTGGTGGGACACATTCTGAGACATCAAGAAATCGTCAACTTGGCATTAGAAGGAAGTGTGTGGGGTAAAAATCGTAGAGGGAGACCGAGGGACGAATACAGTAAGCAGATACAAAAGGATGTGGGTTGCTGTTCGTATTCTCGGATGAAGAGTCTTGCAGAGGACAGGGTAGCGTGGAGAGCTGCATCAAACCAGTCTGCGGACTGAAGAAATGTTCAAATGTTTGTAAAGTCTATGGGACTTAACTACGGGTCATCAGTCCCTAAACTTACAAACTACTTATGAACTACTTACGAACTAGGACGGCACAAATATCCATGCCCGAGGGGGGATTCGAACCCCCGACCGTAGTGGCCGTGCAGACCGAGACTGGAGAGGACTGAAGACTGCAACAACTAGCGGTCTACGTTATTTCGATGATGTCGTGCGACAAAAAAAGGCTGGCAGATTTACTATTTCCGTTCAAAACAACATTTTGATGAAGACAGAATATTTTCTTTCGTGGCGATGATCCTATCCGACCTTTCACCGGCACCCGATGAATTTTCACGAGTTGTTTTTTTACCTGTGCTGGCAGTAGCGAGAGCATGAGATGTAGTGCGAATGCGTGTACAACATTGTCCCCCTGTGGCGCTTCGTTCGCCGGCAAGCTGGTCGTGTTTTTGTTTGCGCGCCGCCTGTGTACAAGTTTTTCCCTCGCGCTACCCCCTGGTGCATTCTCCCCTGCCAGGCCGCATCTGACGAGACCTAAACTAACTCGAGGCCTGCGCACGAAAAACTGGCCCCTCGCTCCTCCACGGAAAGAAAGAAATCCCCGAAATAGGTTTTTGTGTCGCTGGCATTACTACGGCCGTGGAGCCCGGGGCCCGCAGCTACTAGCCGTCGCGAAAACGTCGGCAACCTGCCCAGCTGTGCCCCCAGCTGGAGAGGAAGCTCACCTGCCCGCCAGGCGGCGTCTGCGCATGCGCGCTATACTCATGGAAAGCAGGCGCATCGCAAACAGCGCGCAGCCCTCACTCCGCGGACTTTTTCCACTCTGCTCTTTCACGTGACAGACATCTGCGCACGGCGCTGAGCCCATAAATTTTACAAGGACAATACTTGCTTTGTCATCAGCGATGGACAGGAGTAATGAATGTACCCTCGCCCCTTTGTATTTTTTTTAATGGCATATGGCTCACAGTTGGTAATGAGACTACGACAGCTATTGAAGGTAATAAGTTTCATTACGAGACGACACAATGAGCCAGTGAACTATTATTTGAGAGTTCGAGGTTTCACAATTTTATTATTCACTAAAAAAAAGAACAGTCAACAATCCGAAGATTGGTTTCAACACCACAGTGCTTTACTAGGCATGGTCCTGTTTGGAGGTGGTATGCCGTTGCCTTCCTCCGACCTTGAAACTGACTTACCCAGTCAGTTATAGGGGGACCTACAGTTTAACGAGGGTTCCGAACCACGGTGCTACTCGGTATTTTTCACTTGAGCAATACTGCCAGAGGTGAAAGAAGTGGAAAGTGTCAGATAAAAATCCTAGGACCTGGCGGGGATCGAACCCGCGACCTTTGGATTTGTAGTCTGGCACTCTACCAGTATGCAACCGAGGCGCACTATTATTCACTAAAGTAATTTTGCAATACATATAATATTATTCACTATATTATACGTATTGCAAAATTACTTTAAATTTGCCATAGCGAATTCGAGGACGGCTCTATCGATTTCCATCCTCGATCTGTTCTTATTCAGGTACCATTTAGTTTGTACTATATTTGCAAACACCTCTCAGTGCTTGCATAAATGAAATAAAATCCTCTATTGCCTCAATCACCAAAGGAGATAGTTTTTCAATGGATACCACCACATACATGTATATATAGCAATGAAATGGCAGACTTTCTAGCCAAAAAAGGAACCAAGATTTCTCAAACAAATTGCCCAAAATTACCATACATCTCCATTAAAAGACTCATCGATAACAATTTCAAGAAGAAGTTTTATGACCACTTGACAACACAAGGGCAAGGAAAAACATGGCTTCTACTGTTAGAAGAGAAGAACGCACTTCCCAAACACCCACGAAGGGAAACTGTGGCAGCATTTCGAAGAATTACTATCCACGGCTGCCTTGCGGAACACCTGCACAGGATTGGAATCTTATCCTCACCGAAGTGTGTTATATGTGAAAGAGAAGACACCATTATGAATTGGGAGCATCTAAGAAACTGTGAGAGATTGTTGTTGTTTTAAGGGGACTAAACAGCTAGGTCATCAGTCCCCTGTTCCTAGCTGAGAGTCAACTGTGAAACTGTGAGATACTGCAATATTGCGACTGGATGTCAGATGATCAATTGTATTGGGAAGTTAGAAGACTAATGACTGTGTATCAAATGTCTGAGCATTAAATAAATAAATAAACATTTGAAATACATTTCCTGATGAATAAGTCTTGTTATTTCGTGAACAATATGGTCTACATCGCTTTATTATTAAGCCTTAAGCCGTCGTTATCATCGAATCTGTAACTAAGATAAAAGAAACACATAAGAAAGAGGAAGCCTGCTATTCATTATCAGGAAACAGTAAAGATTAGGTTTAAAAGTTGCAAAATTTTCAAGAAGTAGAGCTACCAAGCCTTTGAAATTAGGAAACAATGTTCATTATATCAATAATACCTACAGCAATACGCGTGTCAAATGACCACTGCATTTAACAAAGATAGAAACGCTAGTCGAAAGATGCCGATAGTGTGGGGGACGAAATGGTAAAATGACAGTTGTTGTATTACAAACATTTAAAATGCGATTATACAGTAGTTGCACATTGAATGTTGGAAATGTTTATAAATCTAAGGGATTTAACTACAGTGTTAATTATTAATTAGTCCCTAAGCTTGGTAACTACTTACACTAACTTAAAGTAAGGACAACACAAACACCCATGCCCGAGGGAGGACTCGAACTCCTGACGGCGAACGGCAGCGCGCACCTCAGCTGGACGACTTAGTGCGCATGACTAATCTGCCGCGGCGGTACATTGAAAAAGAAATCAGCTTTTGAGGTGGCAGCGTAAGTTTACGACGAGTCCATTTAAATACGAGAACTAGTATTCATTATGCGTGTATTACAATTATATAATTAAAACTCTGACCATAACTTATTGGTCATGAATTGTAGGCTGAAACTGAAAAACTGCCTTTCTCCAACGTTATTCAATTTGTACATCGAGCAAGCTATAAAGGAAAGCAAGGATAAATTTGGAGAAGGAATTAAAGTTCAGAGTGAAGAATTAAAAACATTGCGTTTTGCCAACGACATAGTAATTCTGTCATAGACAGCAAAGGACGTGGAAGAGCAATTGAACGGAATGGACATTGTGCTGAAAGATGCATATAAGATGAACATTAACAAGAGCAAAACTAGGGTAATGAAGTGCAGTCTAAGAAAATCAGGTGATGCAGAAGGAATTAGATTAGGTAACGAAGCAATAAAGCAGGTAGATGAGTTTTGTTATTTGGGCATTAAAATAACAAATGATGATCGCAGTACAGAGGATATAAAATGCAGAATGGCGCCGGCCGCGGTGGCCGAGGGGACTGAGGCGCTCCAGTCACGGTCTGCACGGCCACTACGATCGGGGGTTCGAATCCCCCCTCGGGCATGGATATTTAGGGACTGATGGCCCCGTAGTCGAGTTCCATAAGCTATACAAACATTTGAACATTTTTTATCATTTGTAGACTATAACTTACAACAAAAATCTCATTTTCTTATTCTCATTTAAAGTTAATTATAGATATAATTAGTGTAGTTGCCGAAACGACATTATAAATGAAGGGAACTTAGTAAAACTCTATAGTTTCCAGCGTTAAGTTGTCGCGACGTTTCGACCAGTGTCACGCTCATCTGATTGGGAGAAACACGAGAGACTTTCCACAGCAATATATTCAGAGAGGGATTATGTTCACTACACATAAGCTCCTAGCTTTGCTTTGCTGCTGTATTATTCTCTAGTGCTAAAAAAGTTCAAGGACTAATTCTATATTATATGAGAAATATAGTTTCCTTCGCATGGCATCTTCAAACATACGTCTAGCTTGGTGATACTGGAGAATTCCTGCACGTGTACAGTAACCGAGCATGAATAGATTAATGAGGACGGTATTTAACCGGTACATATTATCGCCCAGAGAGAAAGAGAGAGATAGATCGGTGCCGGAGTGACGTTAAAACTGGCCCAGCTGCGCGGTGTAAACCGTTTATGTAGATTACAGTTGTGCAATTTTTGAACAATTGAAACTGTCCGTGACACAGCGTATTACGTCACTAGCGCGGCTTAACGCCAGCTCGTGTCTTGTTTAGGATCGGCGGAATTGAGCTCCATTTTTGTTTCATAAAAAAAAAACGGCATCCAGGATTATGGTGTCTGAATTCAGTGATATGAATTTTAAATGCTTCGCGCACGCGTCACAGCTCTTTTTTTTTTTTTTTTTTTTTTTTCATCGGCGACAGAGGCGATGCCTGGAAATTACTGTTTTGGTAAATATTTTATCGGGGCGAAAAGCTAATATGCTTGACTGACAGGGCGAGTATCACGTGTCAATAGCCATAATCCTGCCGGCGCGGCGCGGCGCAGCGGACGATATCGGAGGGCCATCCAGGTGGGAGCTGGCTCACTCGCGCGCCAGCGTGCGTTATTGCCGACTCTCTCCCGTATTCTGTAACAAAGCAAGCATACCAGCGCAAGCTGCCACTCACCTAAGACGACCTCTGCTTAATGCCAGCAGTCTCCACGAATCACAGTTGCTCATCGGGATGAGGGGCAACCCACGTGTTCCACTAGCTTATCGATAACGTGAGTCAGTTCGCTTCCATGTATATCTGGAACACTGAAACATTGCTCTTGACGTTTCGCGTTACGGCGAGTTAAGTTGGCTACACTGCTTTAGCGACGTTGCAACGCTAGCCTCTATACACACAGCAGACGAAACGGTTTTCAGTTGCATCTCGTAAATGTACGCTATTGAGCAATAAAAGTGCATATAATAATTCATTCTTGAGCTGCAACCACAAAGCAGCAATTAATTAACGGCATAGTAATATAGACAAGAGCACAACAACGCTCACGCTTTCAATAACGGAGCAAAGAAGTATAGAAAGTAAGCATTGGATCATAACAGATATGAAAAAAAACAACAATCAAGATAGTAACTTCTCTCTCTACGTTTTACACCAATTTACGGCGAGAATGGTGCAATTACATCCAGCTCCCCAAGTTGTCGTCACTGCCAAAATCGTCGTTATCACCAAGACAAATCATTAACTGTTCATGATTACTGATGATCCCTTCCATTGTCTGCGCTGCCCGAATCAGTTTTACAAAGTGCTCGGCCCTTTTTTCCAAGATGCAGCATCCACATTGGCAACAGATTCACGCAACAGCCTTTCCACCTCTTTTATCGTGAAAGACTTATTATTGTTCCTCGTGTAATTGTTCACGTGACTCCATACTAATTCTATGGCGTTAAAATGGCAGAGAAATGGGGGCAGCCTCATTACATCCTGCTCCTTTGCGATTTCGTCTACTACAAATGTGGGTGTAATAGGCTTATTTTGTTTCACGAGCAAATATAAAAGAAGTTTTGACATTAACATATCTGCAGGAATATTTCTTTCTTGTAGCCTTTGCACCAAACTTTCTTCCCGATCGTTTGAAGCTAGAATGAACTTCCTGCTCAGAGCAAATGCTTCGAAGGTTTTATTCACACGAAATTGACAATTTACCCAGAAAACGTCACTAGACAAACGTCTTTTCGGTGACATTATCAAATTACTTGAACTCGGAAACTCAAGTTAAACTACTCGCAGTGAAACAAATTGCAGCGAAAAAACCACACACAACGTAAACACGCGGTAAACACGATACACAACGTTGTTTACGGTAGCACTGAACGGTAGCGGGAACTTTGACGTCACAGCACGTGACCACTGGAAGTGTTAGTGCGCTGTGATTGGATCGTTCCTAGCGACTATCGCCTCGCACTTCTTGCTCTTCATTTGTTATTTGTAAACGTAAGGGCAAAGTTTCAGCGGCCCGGGTGTAGTGCCCTATCCGCACAGTGACTATGCCACAATGGCCAAAGTTCTGTAACGAGGGTAATAACTTCAGATGACAATGGTATTCGGAATTTGAACAGCGTATGTCATGTCACCCATGGTTCCTGAATTTCGATCGGAAGCAGGTTTAAAAACAGGCCACATACTTGCCGACAATACGAAGCACCTGCTAAGTTAATAGCCTCCACGAATTGCGATTACTGTACGGATGAATACGTCGTGAATTTCTATTGGAGCAAATCGGATGATTTTTAATACATTCCGCATTTTTAATTACCAATTTGGGTATATAATAAAACAGTGTTTTGCATGTCAGGCGGACCTCATACCCAGAAATGTTTACTGCAAACACGGCAAGGATAAGAGCAGCAAATCAAGAAAGTGATGAATATTAACCAATAGTCAACTCGGATTCAGAAAGTATCGCTTTTGCGAAACAGAGCAGCGAAACAGGGATCTCAAATCGATTCCATATTTCTGGATTTCCGGAAGGCTTTTGACACTGTACCTCACAAGCGGTTTCTAATGAAATTGGAATATCGCCCCAATTCTGCGATTGGATTCTTTATTTCCCATCAGAAAGGACACAGTTCGTAGTAATTGACAGTAAGTCATCGAGTAAAACAGAAGAAAAGTCTAGTGTTCCCCAGGGAAGTGTTATAGGTCCCCTACTCTTCCTTGTGTTTATAAACGATTTAGGAGACAATCTGAATAGCTCCCTTAGACTGTTCGCGGATGATGCTGTCGTTTATCGGTTAGTGAAATCAACAGAGGATCAAAAGCAACTGCAAAGCGATTTACACAAAATTTCTACATGGTGCGAAAATTGGCAGTTGACACTAAATAAAGAAGTGTGAAGTAATACACATGACCACTAAAAGAAACCCGCTGAACTTCAATTACACGATAAATTAGACAAACCTTAAGGTCGTAAATTCTACCAAATACCTAGGAGTTACAATTACGAACAACTTAGACTGGAGAGAACACAGAAAATATTGTGGGGAAAGCGAACCAACGGTTACGCTTCATTGGCAGAACGCTTCGAAGATGCAACAACTCCACCAAAGAGACTGCCTACATCACACTTGTGCGTCCTCTCCTGAAGTACTGTACTGTTGCCCAATGTAGGACCATCACCAGATGGGACTGACGGAAGACATTGAGAAGGTTCAGAGAAAGGCAGCTCGTTTTGTTTTATCACGTTACCGGGGGGAAAGCGTCACGGTAATGTTGCACGATATGAGGTGGAAATCATTAAAGGAACGACGTTATTCGTTGCGGCGAGTTCTATTTGAGAAATTTCTATCACCGACTTTTACTTCTGAATGTAAAAATATATTGCTAGCACCCACCTACATAGGGAGACATGACCATCCCAATAAAATAAGAGAAATCGGATCGAAAACGGAACGATTTAGGTGTTCTTTCTTCCCGCGCGCTATTAAAGAATGGAACGGTATAGAAAGGTTATGAAAGTGGTTGATGAACCCTCTGCCAGGCACTTAAATGTGATTTGCAGAGTATCTATGTAGATGTAGATAACCATTTCCCATCTCACTCCCCATCTCCTGTCCTCTCTCTATGCTCAGCCATGCTCATCTGCACATGTAACTGACAGATGTATTTCATACACGCATTTCCTCTTCCCCATCCCATCCCATCCTCATCCCTCCTTTCCACATCCCCATCTCTCTCCCCCTCCCCCCTACCTCTCTGTTCCATCGCTATCTCAACCTATTATCTCTCCATACCATTCTCTCTATGCCCATCTCCTCTACTCAAAACGATGCCTGCAGACAGTCTTTGTATCCATCTCTCCCTTCTCTTGTTTTTCCATCTTCTCGTCGCCCCTCTCTCTGTCCATTCCTTCTTACATCCTCTCTCTCAGACCAGTTCTCCTCGGCCGTGCCTCTGTATACTCCTCCTCTCGCTTGCTCTACTCATTTCTTCACACCCCATCTCTTCGCTCTGTTCGTCTCCTCCTCCCCTCTGTCTATCTCTCCAATTCCTCCTCTTCCGTCCACCCCATCGTCCTCATTCTCCCTGTCCATCTCGTCCTCCACTTCTCTTACTAGTTCTTGCCAATATGCCAGGGGCTGTAAAACACGTTTTTGCTCGTACCTATCCTCTTATCGTATCTAGGAGATTATAAACCCATGGTGCTGATTCTCTTATTGCAAGCAGAATATGTACTAAATTTGATTGAAATCGATCCAGAGATGTGGAACATACATACACGTGCATCCATTTTTATAATATGTATAGATTGAGAACACAAGAGTATCCCATTGCATTCTCCAGATAGTTTCATATTCGGCTGACGACCATACACAGTGTGCCCACTTTTGTCCGTCCAGGTTCGACAGCCGTTACGGAATTCTTGTCTATTTTAAAGAACTTGTTAACTTGAAAACATTTGATTTTCGACATCGTACAGCGAGTTATCGTCTCTCGATAAATGACTTAATTTATTTTTGTTATTCGTCCTCCTTGTAGCTACATAAATGTGTCAAGGTATATAAAGAAATTCTTAAATCTTTACTGATTTACTGAACTGGTTCTACACCATGCCACAACAAGGAAAAGAAAGAGAACCAACAGAAAGGCAAACGAGTTCCTGTTTAAATGATTCTGGGGAAGCAGCTGCCCCAATGCCTGACGACAATTAATTGTGTCTCGATACCTCATGGTCAGTCATCCCTGATGCGGGAATACAGTATTGTGGCTGCGAGCATTACAGAACAATTAGGGTGTGGTAATAGGAAAGAGACAGCGTGGCGAATGGAGATTTGGGTGTAGCGGGAGACGTGCAGGGAAGAGTCCTCTGCAGGCGAGCTGGTCACTGTGTCCTCGGTGGCGGAGTGGTCAACGCGTCTGCCTGGTAAGTAGGAGATCCCGGATCGAATCCCGGCCGGGCACAAATTTTCATTCGCCGCGCTTTGGTATTCCATCTAAACCTAGTACAGTGAAGCCATAACTGATTTATTTAATTGATTAAACGCTGTAAAGTCGTCAATATATATAGGGTGTTTCACGACAGCGTAGCTAACTGGCTGGTGGTCATGAGACAATGGGCCGTGCCCCAGGGGATAGCCACTCGGCTAGTCAGCTACGCTATCGCAGCCTCCGCCCCCGGAACGTTGAAGGGTTGTAGCTCCCAAACTAACAGTGATAGGAATGTAGTTTGCCGGCCGCGGTGGCCGAGGTGACTGAGGCGCTCCAGTCACGGTCAGCACGGCCACTACGGTCGGGGGTTCGAATCCCCCCTCGGGCATGGATATTTGTGCCGTCCTAGTTTGTAAGTAGTTCATAAGTAGTTTGTAAGTTTAGGGACTGATGACCCCGTAAAGTCCCATAAGCTTAACAAACATTTGAACATTTTTTGAATGTAGTTTAAATTGATTTCGACGCAGCTGGTTTCAACGAATCCAATGCATGATAGAAAAAACTATTGTTCCATTTAAAAAATTATATCTTTGTGGTGTAACTCTTTGGAAAATGATACAATAAACTATGTTCATAGCTCCGCAGAAAGTGTAACATGTCTTGTGTTGACCTACCGCATTAAAATTTCCCGTCACCTATTATTTTATAAGTTACAGAGGCAAACACAGCTAGTGAAACACCCTGTGTATAATTGGAAGGAATATGTTGGCATGACCAAATGTTTGGTGAGGAAGGCGCAATCACAGCTGAAGCAGGCGGTTTAAACATGAACGTACTGGCCTTTTTGCGCTGCGGCAGTTTTGGGCCGGTTAACGCGAGACGTAACAGTGTCGGCGTGACGTCACGGCGTCTCCTTGAGTCAGCTCGCTGTGTTCTGCGATAAGCGAAGGCCGGCGCGGCGCGCGGAGCTGCGTCCCTAGCGCGGCGCCAAGGACGCTCCCCCTCCACGCCGCCGCGCGGCCTCGCCTGCTTTTTCGCAATTGGCGCTCCGTCCCTGAGGCGGCGGGCGCGCCGGAAAGCGCCAGGAATATAGGACAGCAGTCATCACCAGCCATTCACTGCTCTTCTGGCGTGGGCCGCAGTTCACAGAGGCCGTGCATGTCGTCTCTAAACGAAGCTAATACCAGACAATCTGCCCGCTGTTAAAGTACAAACAGATTGCTAATTTCAGTACTGACATTATACTGCTATTTCGAGAAAAAATTGCTCCTCTGAAAGACTTCATTTGCTTGTTTGCGGCTGTTTCTTATTCCTAACAAACAGTAAATTTCATCTACATTTAACGACTACTCTGCAAGCCACGTAAAAAGTTTAAATGCTTGTAACTGTAGGGGACTCTATTGCTGCGGTTATCTGGTATTCTTGTGCCTACTATCAAAAGTTTTCTTTGAATCTACGACTTTAATAAATGTCAGTTTGCCTGCTTTGCAAAAATAGTCGCCTTATTATTTAAGAAAACTACTCCAGTCACTTTTACTTGAAATGATATTTATTCCATGAACCGGATTTCAAACCTTTTCAGGTTCATCATCAGATGGATCATGTTACAATAACATTTTAAGAGTCATGTTGGATGCTGCCTCTGTGGTGGGAAGAAGGAAATTATCACAGAGCCAGCATCCAACATGACGCTTAAAATGTTGTTGTAACATGATCCATCTGATGATGAACCTGAAAAGGTTTGAAAACCGGTTCATGGAATAAATATCATTTCAAGTAAATGTGACTGGAGCAGTTTTCTTAAATAATATTGAAAATAAGTCACAGGTTGTGAAACATCCGTAATGGATAATCTAAAAAATAATAGTCGCCTTGCCTCCGTTGTTACCACATTTCTCCAAAACTAAATTTGATCTTGAATCAGGTCAACTTCTATTGCTTCTGTTGCTACAACAGACACACACACACACACCTACACACACACGAGAGAGAGATAGAGAGACGGGGTGGCAGGGAGTCACCAGTCCGTGCGCAATGTCGACGCAAGTACTACATGTACCCTCCTTTTGCAGCAATGAAATTTTAAATACTCTCGTAGACCCGACCGTAGAGGTAGTCTTGCGGGCTGGCCGCGGTGGCCGAGGGGACTGAGGCGCTCCAGTCACGGTCTGCACTGCCACTACGGTCGGTCGGAGGTTCGAATCTCCCCTCGGGCATGGATATTTGTGCCGTCCTTAGTCTTAGTTACTTCATCAATAGTTTGTAAGTTTAGGGACTGATGAAGCCGTAGTTAAGTCCCATAGACTTTACAAGCATTTGAACATTTTGTAGCCTTGCGGAATGACCTGTCGTGCATTTTCCACTTGGTGCCTCAATTGGGCCAGATTGCGTGCCGGTTGTGTTGACATAGCGAGATGAAACTTTCACTCTACAGTGTGCGCTGATATGAAACTTCCTGGTAGATTAAAATTGTGTACCGGAACCGGGACTCGAACCTGGGACCTTTGCCTTTCGCGGGCAAGTTTTCTACCGACTGAGCTATCCCGACACGACTCACGATGCCGCCTCACAACTTTACTTACGCCAGTACCTCGCACACTCCGCTGCAGAGTGAAAGTTTCATTCTCGAAACATCCCTTAGGCTGTGGCTAAGCCATGTCTCCACTATATCCTTTCTTCCAGGAGTGCTAGTCTTGATGGTTCGCAGGAGAGCTTCTGTGAAGTTTGGAAAGTAGGAGGCGAGGTACTGGCGGAAGTAAAGTTGTGAGGCGGCATCGTCAGTTGTGTCGGGATAGCTCAGTCGGTAGAGCGCTTGCCCGCGAAAGGCAAAGTTCCCAGGTTCGAGTCCCGGTTCCGGCACACAATTTTAATTTGACAGGAAGTTTCACTTAGCAAGATGTTTGATCCAGTCCCAAACATACTAAATGGGGCACAGATCTGGGGATCGGCCAGGGTACTTGACGCACACCGTGAAGAGCACGTTGGTGGTACGGAATCAGTGTGGACTTGCATTGTCCTGTTGGAAAAGCAAAGCGTCTTGTTGGTGTGTGAACTTTAGCAATAAGGTTTGAATGATGGTTTCAGTGTACCGTGCACTGTTCAATGCTCCCTTAGCGATCACCAGAGGAGAACAGCCAGTGCGGGACAAGGCTCCTCACACTATGATGCACAATCATGCGTCCCGCTATAGTGTCTTCCAGACACGCCCCAATATCGTTGAGCCCGCCTGCAGTGGTGTCACAATAGGCGCCTATGGAAGGACGAATGGAAACAAGCCATCTTCAGTGACGAGAGTCGCTTCCGCCTCGGTGCCAATGATGTTGATTCGCGTGAGTGGTATCGGGCAGGAGAGCGCAAAAGCCTGGAGTGTGTACGACAGAGGCACGCGCGGCCGACACCCGGCATCATGGTGTGGGCAGCCATATCCTACGCTGGCCGTTCTCCTCTGCTGATCGTAAACATTCACCGGTCCACAGTACACTGAAACCATCATTCAACCCTTCTTCCTACCGTTCAGGCACCAACAAGACGGCATACTCTTCTAACAGGATAATGCATGTCCACATGTATCCCGTACCACTCAACGTGCTCTTCAAGGTATACGTCAGCTATCCTGGCCAGCAGGATCCCCAAATCTGTAATCTATTGAACATGTTCTGAACCGAATGAAACGTCATCTTGTCCGGTCTGCATGACCGGCAGGACATCTGGCCCCAGGTGGGAACTGCATGGCAGCATATTCCGAAAGACTACATTCGGCACCTCACGATCGTCTCCATGGGCGAACTGCAGCTTGCATTGCTGCAAAATTAGGGTATACACGGTACTATCGAAGATACTGCGAACGCTCTGGTGACTTTACTCACATGCGTATGGCTTTGTCTGTGTAATCGTGTGTTCTATATATCCTCAAGAATATGAAATAAAATTTCACTCTGCTGCGTAGACGAATTCGTGGTGTTCTTTTTTTTTTAATTTTCCAGGGGTGTATTTAAGAGTTTGCACTGGAGATTACTTCACCTGAAACATCATAACTTTGTAAATGATCTCTCTTGGTTACCGAGAGATATTTTCATTTCGCATTTTGGTATTTCAGGCGCTGTGGGTTGAACTTCTGATTTGAGGTTATGAAGCTGTGCTTCCCTTCAAAGAATTAAATTTCAGAACTTCAACTGCAATTGGAATGTGTGTATGAATTGTCACATGATCTTAACAAATGTTGAATATGCCGATATGAATGGGTTTGTAATGGAAAATGCAACGAAACAAGCCGCCTCATTTCTCCACCAATTTCATCGGAACCCAAGCCTACTCCTCCACAAAGTTCAGTGCGACGCACTTAAAGCGTTACCTTGCTATCCCGAGGTTAGGTGCAACTTATGGTACCTCAGTATCTGGGCTCTCAATACAGCAGCAGCATCTGGATTACACTGAATACGAGCAGCTGAACTCAATTATTGTGTACGCTAGTGGTTTAAAATTATTAAGAGCAACACTAGGTAAGTTTCAATCAGGAGTTTAATCAAATACTTCAAATAAATTTAATATGTACAATAATCACTTCAACAATGAAAAGTTAACCTGCTGAAGGGCACACTGAGTGCCTCGAAATCTGGATAAGAACTGCGCTTCAACCTCTGCGGGTCGCCTTTATATACAGTTTTCAACAGTGCCCTGCATTGTTAGCGTTGTTAAAAACATGAAAATATTCATTTTACAATCAATTATCTTAATCTTATTCACATTTTGTATGTCATAAAACAAGTTAAAACTGACGTCACCTTTTAGTAACATTTAAACATTCGTAAATGATTCTAATAACCGAAAATACACTCAAATATGAAAAGCGACAATGATATTACATTTATCATAATAACCTGTATAATATTAATAGGAAACTGTTCCTCTCATTTACGTAGCTATGATTCATGAGTATTTTATCTAAATAAGGGATTTAGCGTTAATGACTTATTTGTTATTCTGTCGATATTCAATGTAAAATTGTTGTTATTAAAACCTTATATGCTCATATGCGATCTTATTAACATCAGCCCAGGACGAACAAGATCACGAGGAAGACCGGCAAAGAGATGGAACGAGAACATCAGGGCAGACATGCACGTTGTTGGCTTAAGGCCACAGATGTCAACCACAGAAAGAAATGGAGAAGATATAGCAAAGCAGCAGACCCTGCAAGTCTGGATTAATCCTCGGAAAGAGAGTAGCATGCTGGGGATCAAATATATGGACGACTGTTGTAACACAAGTAGCGCCCCGGAATCGCGAATTGAACCTTGGGTGTGTAATTAAACATTGTTAGTCGATGTGCATATTGAATGTACGTGCAACTTCCCTTTTAGGTTTATGGGGCTTGGCATTCCTACTTACGAATAGCAGTGACAGAATAACATGACTAGCATACCAGTATGCAACACCGCGAAAATGCGCGATTTTTAAAGTGCTCAAGAACGAATTTCGTCCCTTGCGTTTCGTAAACAGCGTTATTTGCAAGCCTGATGTAGCCACCAACTGTCGCTGGAGAGCGCTGCGATTGCGTATACGGCGTTGAGGAACACGTGTCGTGTGCATAACTGGCACTGTTTCTGAGCGTTCAGCAGTGCGGTGGAATGGACATGATCAACGCTGACGATGGAATGCACGAAACCTTTCAGAGCTGGCCGGCTACGGAGCACGCGGCAGGACACCCGCGGGTGGACGAGTCGCAGCATAAATTCCGCAAGGCTGGTGGCTTCCTCTCCTCTCCTCTCGTTTCCTTTCATGCAGGTTGTTGCTCGCGGCGCGCATCCTGTTTGCTGAACCCGCGCTGAAGCAACAAAGCTCCTCCACAGGCGGCGGCCGGCGCAAGAAAGACGAGACGCCCCTCTGCCCTGTGTGAGGGGGGGGGGGGGGGGGGGGGGGAGGAGCGCTTCGGAAACAGGTTTCCCCAGGTAGGCCGCGGATGCTTTCAGGGTATCCAATGCGGCGCTGTAAAAATGTTTCCGGAGCGGACGTGTTCCATATAACGGATGCGCCGACTCGTTCCGCCGGCCGGACATCTGCGTCTGTGCTTTACATATCTGTGTATGAAGTGCGTGACGGAGGGTGCTTCCAGCGTGAAGGAAGGCCTCACACGATCCACTCCTATTACTACACAGGGAGTGTCCAAAATCGATGCAAAAATTTCGTTTATGCATCCACCACATGGACATAATTCACAAATATCCATAGCAACTCGTATCCATAAATCTTTTGTTTCCGAGTAATGGCCTTGGTACAGTTTTGTTCACCGGAATGTTTTTCTTCTCGTAGGTAACTGTCGTTACATAATACGATCAAAATATCCAGTGCTGCGACAATACGGGCCTCACTCGACGAATCGCCGGCCGCGGTGGCCGAGCATACTGCGGCGCGTCAGTCACAGTCTGCACGGCCACTACGATCGGGGGTTCGAATCCCCCCTCGGGCATGGATATTCGTGCCGTCCTTAGTAGTAGCTAGTTCATAAGTAGTTTGTAAGTTTAGGGACTGATGACCCCGTAGTTAAGTCCCATAAGCTCTACAAACATTTGAACATTTTGAACTCGACGAATCTCGGTCACGGAAGTCAGAATTTATACTGCTGCAAGAATCACTAGCAAAACAAAACTCGTGCATGGTGGTCTGCTGGCACATGGATGGCCTGTGCTTGTTGCAAGTGGTAAGGGTACAAATATCGCTCTCCTGCCAGTCCTTGCCAACGCTAGCCTCCGGTGATGGTGGAAGGAGTCTGCCGATCGGATCCTGAATCTCTTCCTCTAGCTGGTCATCCGCTTTCCACGCCAACAGAAGCGAGGGCTCAGACGGTGACGCAGATGTTCAAGTGTTTTCCGATCTGCACATCCTCGCTGTGGGTACAAACGGCGAACCACAGCACCATCACCGTGGCGGAGTAGCCGAGCGCATTGAGGCGCTATGCTCCAATGTGCGAGGTCGCTCCCCGTCGGGAGTTGGGAATCCTCGTTCTGGCCTGGATGTTTGTGTTGTCTTTAGTGTAAGTTCGTTTATACGTAGTTTGTAAGTTTAGGGACTGATGACTCCGCAGTTAAGTCCTATAAGCTTAACGCACATTTGAACAGCACCATCGCTGTCGGCATTATTGTTCATGAACTGCAGTTCGTGCCGGTCCTGTTTCGAGCACATGCCGATCGTCAGATGTACCACTCTCACCTCGGAAATAACAGTCATGTAAATAAATATTTTCTAGCACAGTTATTACCTATAGGATGGAATACTTTCTGATGACTAGCACTGTTTTCAAGACCCGAACTTGGAGACCAAACATTTAAGGATAAGTGTTGTTATGAAATTTCTTATTCTTTACCTACTGTGTCATGCATATAAGAAATTATGCTCTTCATTTCTGAAATGTGAATCACTGCGTTTAACATAAACCAATCAAACGTCGCTAACAATGCAAAATAATCGATTACGATAGAAATCAACTGTCAAATCGATACCAGTAGCGGATTATTTGTACTGACAAGAAGTCGTATAGCGCTGAATAAAGACTATCCGTTTTGCCAGACTCTTTCGGCTTGAATTTAATATGACATTATCAGTGACCTGTAATACTCATACACTTTTATTTTTACGCAGCACCTTCAAATGTTCAAATGTTTGTAAATTTATGGGACCTAACTACTGTGGTCATGAGTACCTAGACATAAAAACTACTTAAACTAATGTAAGAAGAACAACACATCACCCCTGCCCGAGGGAGGACTCGACCCTCCGGCGGAAGCGGCCTTGCAATCCCTGACATAGCGCCCAGTACCGCGCGGCCGCAACACCTTCAACTTACATATTCCACTATTATAACTGCAAGTCACTAACTCTTCTGATATGGGCATCATTTACCCATTATATGTTTCATTAATTCCTGACAAAACAAGTATTGCCGGTAGTCAGTTGAGAAAAGTCGTAATCTGAAACCAATAATATACCATGATTTGAGGGTATATAGAATAATAACGAAAAGTATGTTGAGATAAAAATTTTGCTCTCCTATTGCAAACTGAACGCCAGTTCGCTATTTCTTTAAACAATACGAATGTAAGTGCCATTTTCCACTTTTGTAATGGATATTTTTAAAGTATTTTCAGCCACCTTTGATACGTGTTGTAGTTATTACTTCTTCTTGGCACGCACTAAAAACTGATTAACGAGTTTGTTAGTGTGCCTTTTGTCCGTGGCATATTCTTTTTATATACTGGTGCACCTTCTTCGAGACTGCAGCAAGAAAGCCGTTTCAGTGTATGAAACAAACAGTTAAACGTTGATTGTAAAAACCATTAATAGCAGATGAGCCTACACTGATACGAAAGAAGGTAAAAAAGACCATGACTACTTCTGTTTTCGCAGATTGTCACTCAGAAGTTTGGTCCATAATATGTAGGAATGCAAGATCAAACCATACGCGGTCGGACGAGTATACCATATACGTCAAGTTCAAAAAATTCCCTCGGTTAAATGTTGTCACACCAGATGAGTGGCGGCTCGCGGTGACTAATGGTACAAATATCTCGCTGAGCGGTGACGTGTTCCGTCGCCACGCATGGGAAAGACCCCCTTCTTCAGATCAATGCGATGCGCTAATTCTGTGGATATGACGCACACATAACCGAAACGGAAAAGCGATTTGTCCTGGAGCTAACGGTAAGGAATGACAGATCGACCAAGTAGTATTGTGGATGAATCACTTGCACTGAAGACGGCGCCTTTAGTATACCCAACAGTAAGGGTAAATACCGATTATGCTTAAAAGTGTAGCGATGTTAGTGATGATGGTGGTGTTTCGAACATCATCAGCAAATTACAAGAGTCGTTCACGGTACCGTTTTCCACCGACACAAATTTCGCAGGTTTTTAAAGATAATTGAGTGTATTTCGGTACGAGTCCACTGTGTACTCCGGGGTTCATTAAGTAATGTAAGGGATAATACCTAAAGCACCTGAAAAACAGTAATAACTAATTCAAAACAAAGAGAAATGGAACAGCCCTCTATTTAAAAGTACTGTGATGTGGCGAGTCGCTTCGGGAACATTGGTCTACGAATGCTCGTCCCAGCCTGCTTACCACTATCTCTGCCGCAAACAGAAAAGCAGCTAAGCCTGTCGGGACGGAAACCCAAGAAGTACGAAGCGCAGTCGCTAAAGCAGACAACGTTGGTTTCTACAAGCCCGGAAAATTACATGGACGCTCTTCAGCCTGATTCACTTGAAATGAGGTCACACTGTCAGTCCAACGCAACCGCAGAATAGCCAGGTATGTTTGCAAAGGTAATATCACTGCAGCTCCGTTATCGTAATCGTGCGAACAGCGAAAAGAACAAATCAAAATTTAGGGATACTGAAGAGGAATTAAAAATTTGGGAATATATATTAGTCACGAAACATAGCTCAAGTCAGGCGGGAAACGTTTTCATGTGTTTGAGACAGCTCAGATACATCGTAAATGGGGTACAAGGTAAACTTTGTAGAAAAAAATTATCAAGTATTCATTCGGGAACTTGGAATATGTTACAAGTAACACTCAGGTAACAGGAAGTAGACTTCGAAAACTTCACTTTAGTTGGCGTTCTAATAATCATATTCAGCTCTGCAAGTGCAAATGATTTCGATTTTCAGAGAGGTTTCTGTTAACCACAGAAAACGATTGTGCTTTATATTAGATGTTACATGATGATTATTCGAGAGGTGAAGTTATAGAGACATGAGTTCATTTTTGAAAATCTGAGAGGTAGTGACGTAGACTGAGAACTGTCAAATTGAGCACTCTGTCCTTATGTTGTACGCCAAACAGATTTTTTACATTGTAAATTATAATGTAAATTACACAATGATTTACATTTAACCTTAGTACACAATTAAAATATGCAATATTACAGTATTCATAAACTTATTTATCTTTTATGATGGTTTTATGAGGTACTCGAGACAAGGAATAAGAATGTTATTGTATAAGTTTTTGGAGTAGTACGTGATCATTGAAACGGTCTGTATGTGGCTGGTCAACTGTATCATGATAAGCTTAAATGTTTGTATATCTCAGTTGCTTCTATTAAACTATTTTCTTTTTCATTTGTTGGTTGTGTGGACTTGGAAACTTTCTCTTCCTTCAGTAAGTGTTCGACAAATGTGGAGTCTGACTTATGAAATCTCTTGCTGCGTTCGTGTTCGATGAGCCTATTTCTTGTAAGCCCTTCTTGGGTCACCGAGTTTGTCGCAGTCAGTGCAAGTGATTTTATAAACTTGCTTTTAACCCTAAATATGCAACTGTTCTACCAAGAAGTGACGGAAAAATCCGTAAATCAAGGATAAATAAAATCCACCGCTCACTATTTTCCGGCCTACAGTGAACCAAACTGAATGTGAACTCGGCGAAAAATGAACTTTCATCGTGTTGCGAAACCCAACTTCTAACACAGTGCAACCGTACAGAACAAATTGCAACGTAACGCAACACAGAAGAAAGACGGGCAAGCAAACAAAGCCCAGCAAAATTCGTGCCTGGATTGGGCATATAACTTGGCTCAAGTAGGAATACACCACAGCCTGCCCACTGAGCCGATAACATGCGCAAGGATGCCTGCCTAGCTACTAGGAAGCAACGAGACGTTTTTTCACCTTTGAGTAGTCTCCAGTAGCCATCCACACAAACGAGCCACAACGACATACAGCTGCTGTAGATCAAAATTCAAACTGATAAAAGCTAACCAGTAAACATTAAAGGTGGTGATAGGAAACAAAAGCAAGATCAACTTGAACTAACATACTGAGATTACAAAAGTTTTATATTTTACATAATCCAGTCCACAACTCTTTCTCTTCGCCTCCTGTAGAGAGGAGATGAGACCTTTGTACACTTAAAAGTCTATGGTTGCTAATAATACTGGAACAAATGGCGACAACTGATAGTTCCTGCTTTCAACATATCTTAGCAACTTAGATGTCAGGTTTCTCCATAAGTGGATTGTGTCTTTCACTTCGCACCAGATGCAAAGTGGAGGTGTTACTATGGAAAACCATATAGGTGCTACGCAGAACGACAGTGGCTGAACTTGAGTCGCGTTGTAGTGACTAACGAGTTTCCGTGAACACGTAAGCCCATGGTACCAAGGCCTGGTTGATAGCACTGGTGTTATTTGCCGATAGTATTTTCCTTAAGTTGCAAGGGAAGCTTGTCCGACTGTCAGAATTCACTTCGGTAAAAATTCTTCCGTAACTGAGGTAACCGCTTCTTTAGCAAGTGTTTCACCGACCTCTTTTCCCAGGACGTTGTTGTGCGCTTTAATACAATAATCCAACTCACAGGGACACTGCGTCCATTCATTTCTAGGTGATTTATGTGTATTATTATCTCGTATGTTATAGGGTGGTTTTTATGCCCTCGACGAAAATATTTAAGGAGTTTGAACGCAGGTTTAGATTACGGGAAAATGAAATACGTTTCTAAAGAAACTTAAAACAATACTTAAGGGCTTCCGAGACAGGTGTGAGTTCAGCCGTCACTATTATCACTTCCTTTGGCATTTTGTGCTTAAATCATGTTTTGCGCATTGGTATCCCAAAAGGCGCATTCAGTTTCCTCCTTGTTCTTTGACCACAGACAGATCAGAAGCGGAAGGTGAACATCTCTGTACGGACATGGTTCTACATAGCCCTATTGTGCCATCTGGCATTATATTCAGCAAATCCATACACGAGGTGCTTATCGGCCACCTAACGCTGAATAATATTATTGTGCTTCACTCTCGATGAACAGATGACATAAAAAAAGACAGATGCAGAACCACATGACGGTGAGTCTGCAGGCGAAGAGTGACGTGTCAGCTAGAAGTCCTACAAAGTTCTTTTTTTCCCTTCCAATGACGACATACGTCGCACCACACTATCGACATCTGCACTGTCGCACAAATATTTCCCAAGCAGTGAAACAAATAAAATAAATCTGGATAAGAAATCAGATCCATAACGACCCTCTGATGGGCAAAGGTCCGTTACAATGAAATACTCAGAAAATATCGCTGAACAACTTTGCAATTTTGTCGGTGGTTTACAGGTTCAACAGGAATGGAACAAATTAAATGTTGATAAAAGTCTCTCTCACATCTACACCACGTTAAGAGGACAAAAACTAGGGTGCATGCGAAGGGGGAAAAAAAGAAAGAAGAAGGAGAAAGAAAGAAAGCGAAGTTTCGACAAAGAGCGCTGTATTCCGTGTCTGAATCTTTTAGTCAGCGCAAGAAAATCACGCATGTGGTGAAATAGCTTCAGTTCCAGGAGCTGCAGGAGAAGTGGTGTGTGTCAAGGATAAGGTTGCCGTCGAAATACCGAGAGCGTGATTCGAAGAAGAGCAGGGCAACACACTCCTTCCAAACATCGCAACCCGGGTAGAAAAGTAACTCAGGTCTAAGAACGGCAACTTTTAGTTTAACACTGAAGAATATGCCCGAAGCGGCCCCAACGTGCACGAAAAACGCATTTCTTTCTCGCAGTTTATCCGCTTCAGGGTAGTAGTGCCTTGCATCTCTGCTGCTGAGTTTCACGTGTCTTGCCACCGTATCAATTTAAGTGTGAAACTGGTTTCGGACTGAAATGGGTGCAGTCAGCGGTAAGGCAGGTGGGGGAACGCAGATAGAGAGAGTGAGAGGTGGGGCTCACGTGTCTGGGGTGCCTGTTGGACTGCTCGGCGCACAAGCTGCCCCCTTTGACCCTCCACTCGTCGCGTCGCCGGCAGCGCCCGGCGGCGTAATTGCTTTTCAATTTATTCCTCCGGTCCTTTCATTACGGTGACCGGTCTGGCGCAGAGCGGCGCGGCGCGTCTTAGAGCGCTGGCAATCAGTGGCCGAGTGCGCCTCTCGCATAAATTGGTCCTCGTATTATGCGAGGGGCGGCGCGTCGTCCCGGGGGCGGCCGCGTTGCCAGGCAACGCCTGCCGCCGGGGCCGGGGGGAAAAACCGGCGCCTGGGCGAGCTGGCGGCGGACAGGACCGGCTCGCCTCTGCTGCGTTTTTGCCTCGGCGGGTCAGCGGGCCTCGCGGAAGCGCCGCCCCCCGCACTTCCTCATTTGGACATCCTCAGCCCGGTTTCTTTGTTCCTACTCTGTATACGCTGCGCCTCTTGGCCCACTCTCGCCCCTCGGAATTCTGCAAACGGGAGAATAACAAGTAAGTGGTCGTCATATTTCTGGAGTACGAGGTAACAAAAAAAGTCCCTTTCCTAGATTCCCCGCTGTAGAGCAGGCTGTTCCAACATGCTGCTCAGCGAGCAGGAGCGCACGCAAGCGCTCACTGTCCCAGCCCGGAGCTGCGGTGGTGGGGGAAGCTGACGTCACACACGCTAGTAAGGCTGGCCGCAAGTTGAGACGCAGGTCCGTGATGTGCCGCAGGGTGAGTCACGGTGAGTTTCTGCGAACCACGCAACTGAGTGGAGCCGCGCACGCCGGAGCGCAGCGTGACGTGACGCAGCTGCTGCGCGCGGTGACCCTGCGGGCCGCAGCCTCCTGTACGCAGTTTCCTGCGAGAGTCACGGTGACTCTGGCTGTCGATATTGTTTTTGGAAAGACCTAGGTCGGAACAAGGCCCCAGGAGTAGATGATATACCCTCAGAGCTACTAAAGTCTCTGGGAGAGCCAGCCATGACAAGACTATTTGAACTGGTGTGTAGGATGTATGAGACAGGCGAAATACCCTCAGACTTTAAGAAAAAATGTAACTAATGAAGAGGTACTGAACAGAATTGGTGAGAAAAGGAATTTTTGGCATACCCTGACTAAAAGAAGGGATCGCTTGGTTGGACACATTCTTAGACATCGGGGAATCGTAAATTTAGCATTGGAGGGAAGTGTGTGGGGTATAAATCGCAGAGGGAGACCACGAGACACGTATAGTAAGAAGATTCAAGTGGATGTGGGTTGCCGTTCTTATGAGGAGATGAAAAGGCTTGCTCAGGATAGGGTAGGATGGAGAGCTGCATCAAACCAGTCTCCGGACTGAAGACCATAAAAACAACAACAATTTCGCAAGGAAAGAAAAACTAATTGAGGCCGCACGAGTGATGATCCTCCGTACCACTTCTTCATGTGCCTGTACCAAATGACTCATCAATTCAGTTTGTTGTCAGAAACGACATTTTCCGAGTGTTTGCTGAAATGGAGGCCTCATTGCTGAACATTCCCGAGAGAACTCCACAGTCCATCACAGATCAGCGGCTATCATATCACAAGTTGCCCCCGTACAGTAACCAAACTCCTAGTCCATCCCACACCACTTCAACACCTCCTTCATCACATTCCAACAGTCCATCCGAAACCCCACAGGACAATTGTGAATTGCAACAAAGCACTTCAGCTCAACATGAGTTGCTTACATTTTTTAATAACTTCTCTGATAATTAAATTTCTGTTAGTAAAAATTTCGATATTTACATTTGATGCACAGAGGCAATTTTTGTTTCTTATTAGAGAATATTTGGGCTGTTAGAGTATTATGTTTATTCAATAAAGATTTTTCTATAAACGCTGAATTGTTACTACCAATGATGATCGTAATAATATATTACATAATGCATATAGGTGAAGCATTTCTAATCTTAAAAATACAGCTACTTTCTCCTCAGTTCCAGTCGGTCTTGACGCGTTGCAGCCCTCACTCTCAATTTGATTCTTGATGAGACCATGCATTGCTTGGAATTGATCACGGTTTAATCTAAAATAGTCGTGAATTTTTCATCGTGAAATTCCTTGCTTAAAGCTAATTTCCCATGACTGTCTTTGCACATTTTATGCTTTTTGTTTCATCAAAGTGATGTTTCGAGCAAAAACTCAAAAGCGGATTTGGATTCTGAACCTATATCTATTAACACAGTAGAATTACTCGCCAGGTGCACGTCTTCCACCCACCCTTCGCCACTTTCACGCAGCGCAGCTGCCGATCCGCTGCAAACTGCGGCGTGGAACTGCGGTCCAACTTGCGGCGATTGTCGCCGTGACTCACGCACCGTGAAAAAATTTGACGTGAGTCACCCTGCGTCACGTCACGGACCTATGTCTCAACTTGCGGCCTGCCTAATCGGCGGCCAAAAGTATAAACAGAGGCGTTCGTTTGGTGTCTCGTTGTCAGTGGTATGAAAACGTGAAGGCAGGCACATTCCCTTGGCTTCATAGGAATGCTGCTGGGTTCATGTGCATGTTCGGGTCGACGTAATGTTGTTAGCAGATATTCTCTGCAATGAACAGAATAGAAAACAAGAAGAGACCGTTGCTTCAGAACCCTAACATGAAAAGTATGGTGCAGCAAACTTGATAACACCTGGTATCTGTTCACTTGTGTCGAAAAAAAAAATTGTAAACGACAAAATAGTCAATAAATCTTTTGTTAGTTGTACAAACATTACTTGTCGTTTTGTTCTCATTGTCACTTCCGCATAGTTGGTTCACAATGTTACATTCTTATCGCCTTAAGTTAGTAGGCTAATTCTGACTTACTTCACGCAGATTTATTTTATTTATTTATTTATTTATTTTTTAGTACAGTCCTTTTCTTTGTTTGTGTGTCTGATAATTTTTATGAGGATGTAATATTTCTGGCTTAAAGCCATCATATTAAGTTTCAAAGAAATATAAATTTATCCATGTTATTTGGATTGTTCTAAGGTCTGCGACTGTATTATAAACTTTTTGGGAATAATTAATGCTTCAGCAGTCACTTTTTACTAATATTTTTATTAGCACGACGCGTTTCGGCAGCACGCTGCCATCATCGGGTGCATTTTTACAGTTACAGTAGACAAAATGTCTACATGTGCTGTATATGTAACTGTGTTCTTGTGTTGTGTGTGCCAGACAACAAGATAATCAACAAAACTGTTAAAATGTCCAAACATAACCTCACTGGCATCCACAACACAAAACATAATAAGTCAATAATGAACCAGTAACTGTAAAAATGCACCCTATGATGGCAGCGTGCTGCCGAAACGCGTCGTGCTAGTAAAAATATTAGTAAAAAGTGACTGCTGCAGCATTAATTATTCCCAAAAAATTTAAAGAAATAGTCTGAGATATTTCTTGTCCTTGTTGGTGTTGCATTTTGGATGTTCCGCAGTGTATATTGTCATTTTCAATACGTTGAATCATGACTACGTGTGTGTAACCAGTGCAGCGGCATGCTCGAGCGGAACGTTCTACAGTGGCGGAGCCAGACACGCAGTGCGGCGCAAACAGTGGGCTGTGCTAATTGGCCAGTAGACAGGTCGCGAACTGTACACACGTGCCAAGTGCGTCGGCTCGCTGTTGGCGTCGAAGACGACCGGCCAAACGTCTGAAGCGACGCAGATACGGACGAGGAGTAAGGACGAGGCGATGTTACTCTGTACGGGGAGGCAGCGCTTGTGTAAGAGGCGAGGAGGCAGATTACGCGCCGGGCTCTCAGGTGTTATCTCAAGGCCGGCGGAGAACGCACGTGTGCGCTAACAGCCGCTGTGCCAACAGCGGCCGCGCGAATTTTCCATCAGCGAGCGTTAGCGCTAGCCGCAGAAGGCCGCCGGCGCTGCTGCCCTCCAGGGCGTCTGTCCCACAATGCCAGCGAGGACGCGAACGTCGCGTCAACTAATGAGCACAGTCTAACATACAAATCACGCACTTTTTCGTGGCCCCTCTGTGATCGGCGGAATTCGGCTAAGTTCGTGTGTCTACGGAATGTTTAAGCTCTTTACCAACCTTACCTCGTGAACACCGTAGACATCATCAATGAATTGTTGATTTGTGTTTGGTATTGATTGTCTTCCGCTGTGTTATTTGCTAAAATAAGTCCACATACCCCGACAACTTCTTTTAGAAAAAGGAATGCTGTCCTTGAAAGTGGTGTGAGGAATGTTAATTCCGATTGTTGTTCATTTACGACAATAAAAATAGGCAGAAAGGATTGCTACACCCGCTTGATAAATCTCTAAAAAATATTAATATTTAGTGGATATACGTTCCAGTTTTCTATTACTCAAACATTAAAGTGATAATTTCGTGTTTCATCTGTGACGCTTTAACCCCCGCACACATGTTGTTTCTTTTAAAACCTGTAAGCTATAGTCCATAAGCTGGCGGCATTGCGAGAAAGAGGCGGGGCTTGTTCTAACAGCCAATGCGCTACGAGCTGAATGCAAGCCTTAGCTCCCAACATTCTCCTCTCAGGGGCTACGTTTCAGTGCGTGGTCTGTACACAGTTACGACACTCCCGTAGATTTTTGTTATGCATTGCGACAACACCGCTCCAAGCGGCCGGCAAGCTAAATTTCTAAATACGATATTCGATGAGTGCAATTACTATCGTTTTTATTGATTTTAATATACTTTTTACGTTAGGGAACTATGTAGTGCCATAAATAGCTAATAACATAAAAATAGCTCCACATTTGTCTTTCTTAGGTTTCCTTAGATATCTGGCAGGGTACGACACGGCACATTACAGGACAGTTTATTCACAGTTATCTTGTAACCTACAGGCTCCTACCGAATAATTTAGTTTTCTATTAAAAATAAAGAATGGCTAGCAAACACCAGAAGACCTGCTGTCTGCCGCGGTGGAGTAGCCGAGCGGTCTAAAGCGTCTCGTTGCGCAGCGCGCGGTTACTCGCCGCGGAGGTTCGAGTCCTCCCTGAGGCATGGGTGTGTGTTGTCCTTAGGTTAGTTTACCTAGGTTTAAGTAGTTTGTAAGCCACGGACTGCTGACCACGCAGTTTGGTCCGATAGATTTACAAACATTTATTTATAAGAAGCCGGCCGCGGTGGCCGAGGGGACTGAGGCGCTACAGTCACGGTCTGCACGGCCACTACGGTCGGGGGTTCGAATCCCCCCTCGGGCATGGATATTTGTGCCGTCCTTAGTATTAGTTAGTTCATAAGTAGTTTGTAAGTTTCGGGACTGATGACCCCGTAGTTAAGTCCCATAAGCTATACAAACATTTGATTTGAACCTGCTGTTTGGCAGAAAGACGTCGCTTGTTTACACAGGAACATTAACCTTTCTTCACTACAAACCCAACAAAATCTGTGAGATTGGATCGTAGGAAACGTATATAGAATGCAATAACTACAGTATTTAACGTGCCAAATCAGCCCCCACAGCTGTAGCTGAAGGTAAAAGTCACAGACCTGGCAAGAAAACGGAAATACCAATCAAACTGTTTTCCAACAAAGAAGAACCCAATTCCACAATTGTTGCTACAGCTGAACCATAGACGGCAAGAATTTTCAAAACATTGTCTTCTTAAGCTAAAGTAATTACACTCAAAAGAATATGCGCGTATAAGAAAGACGAATGTAGCCTAAAAACGTGTGAATCATTTAGAGTCCGCACCAAACTGATACGCGTTAAAAAACTCTTGGTCATAGTAAGAACGGAGTACAATAGAATATATATTCGTAAGTATCGGTTCTTGAAAAATTTCTTCGTTGTACCACTGAATCAGTTAAGTTCGGCTTCTTTTACATTAATTTCCGTATCATGTATATCCCTAGATATTTTACTAACGCTTGTAATTGTACTAACTATTTCGTTAATTACGTAACAAATAATAATAATAATAATAATAAACAAACATCACTGCTTCGGCGGCTTGCCCACCACTAGGAGCGCTAGTGTCGCTGCAACTGTCAGTTGGTAACAACTGTCACAGCAGTGAGTGTCGGTACTGTACATGTTTGACTGTACTAATGAGTGCTTGCGATAAAGGATTTCAAATTTATACACCGTACATCAGAAACGGCGTTTAAATAAATTGCGTCGTCAAGGGATGTCGTTTCAGATATGTGGTTCGATTGGGGATTTGCTGCCACAGTTCGTAGTAACTGATGGAAAGGCATGACTGAATCGGAGGTGTTCCTCACGATAGTGCTGTTGGTCCTCTGCTGTTCCTTATCTACACAACCGATCTGGAAGAAAATCTGAGCAGCCCTTTAGGTTGTTTGTAGATGATGCTGACATTTATCGTCTAGTACTGTTATCTGAGCAGCGCGGAACGATCACGTGGTGTAAGGCGTCATGCTACGGACTAGGCGGCCGTTTACAATAGATTACAGTATATTAATCCTCTTTTGCATAGATCATAACTACGACATTTCACAATGATATGGAACGTATCAGTTTAATAAAAGGTGTCTATAAATTACGCTCAATATTTTAAGGATTTTTTAACGAAATTACTAGACTTAATGGCTTTATCCTAGGGAGCTCTAGCTGATATCTGCACTTTACTGTTTACGGAATTGTGAATTTTAGTAACCAGATAGTGATATTGTATCTTTCACTACACGGAAAACAACAGTCAGTTGATAGAGGAGTGTTGTGTAGTCTAATATTATTGGGCGATTTTAGGGCCTCCGGGACTTCGCTGTTCACAGCTTCTACGTCATGTTTGACAAGAGGATTTTTTTTATAGAATCAAAGAACTTTAACCATCCAAAATTATTAATCTCGTGAAAATAATTTTATTGCCCTCGTTGTTTGGAGCATAAAGAAGGTAGCTGTGAAATGAAAGAAATACAGGACTGCATTAAAAGAAACCGTTTTCCCCGTTGGTTTCCCGCTACCTTTAAAAGATAACTTTTTGATACACGAAATTCTTCAGCCGATCTTAGGAAACGTACAGGAGACAGGACTTAATGCTGACTGTATTTAGTAATAGGTCATCAGGAAGGAAGGGAAAAGCTATCTCCGGCTAAGGAATTCCCTACGAGGCTTAATAAAGTACTCACAGCAAGGCAGTTGATCTTTGCCCGCTTATTTAGAACGCTCTACTACTGAACATCTTACCATGATACTCAGCTAGATGCCCGGATTGTGTGATGTTATTTTTACCTACTCTGTTATCGAAAATTATAAGGATTCTCACGCCTTCAGCCAGAACTGACAGGTCCATCTTGTACAATCTTATCTCCTGTAGCGTGGCCTTCCGTAATCATTGGCTTAGACATCACGACCGTGACGATGTTGGAAGTTATCTGGCCCTGCCTTCTTGGAATCGCCATCAGTTGGAACACTGAAATAATTATACTGTCAGAAATGTTATAAGGACACTCGAAGTGAAACAGAAAGTAAAACAGACGGTAGATGCTATCGCGAAAAGTGTTTTATCGCTTACTGTTTACTCTCGGAATGTGGCTGTTAATTTCTTCGAACTGCAGCTAAAGGGAAATTGTTGATATCACACGTCACCAGGATAAAACATCTGCAAGACACAGCAAATTAATATGACGAACATTTTTCGAAGATTTAAGCCCTCGTCCCCAGTTGGTCTCTGACAAGTGTGTCGAGTTCGGGAGAGGGGAGCGTGCAGAGCAAAAGTTTCTGGCTTTACTTTCTTAACTTTAACATCTTGTATTATGAGTACAATGTATTCTACTTCCAGAGGGTATACATAAAATACTACCTAGAAGATTTGAAATGATCTTGCACTAGATTCTAATCAAATAAAATAGAAAAAAGATTAGATATGTTAAAGAACGCAAAACATAGGGTTGAATTGCAAACTTTCTCTGCAGCATGAACGCGTCTAGTTGTTGTTTTGAGAGGACTAAACATCTAGGTCATCAGTCCCTAGAAGTGCTTCTCCGAAACGTTTTTTTTTCCTCCCAAGCTACTATATTAGTTGTACGATCGTCGTTGTTGTCATTATAATCAACAACTAAACCACACCAGCAACCACCACTAGTACTAAAAGATCACTCATACACACAGACATACCCACACACCAGCAGCAAATTATTCCCAAGCTTCGTCAGTAGCGCCAACCAGAAAGTTTGGCTTACACGAGGACATAAAATACATGGAAATTGAGCATAAAGTAGAACTACCGGTTTCTTATTTTATTTACCTCACCGGTACCGGAGTTTTGTCACAGCCGTCCGCGTGTATTTCATGGCCAAGTGAAACTGCCTTCATGAGATTTTCTTTTTAAGAGTCCTTTACCACATCGGAGGCTGATTGCCATCATTTGTGAGCGAGAGGTAAATAAGGAATCTAGCATTATCTTTGAAAGCCGATAGCATTTCACCGCTCACAACTACGGAGTTATATCCCTTCAGATCATGGATAGTAAGTATGTTAGAATCCGGGACCGAAATTACGCGTTCTTCGAACGTAGCAGTTAGTAACTTTATCTTTCAGCGTGTAATAATTTATGACATTTTTCCTGTTTACTTATTTCTTAAGATGTCCATAAAGTAGAAGTGTGGTTCGCAGCAACGTTTTTAATCATTACAGCACATGCTGAAATTTCTCCAGTAGACGTTATAAACGTCGATAATTTTACGTGGTATATCATAGTAGCATTCATTATCACATACATTAAGTTGTCTGCCGTTCATATAATCAGATCCTTCGCCCAATCCACACATCACACACACACACACACACACACACACACACACACACACAAACCCATCAGGGGAAGGTGGGACTGAACCCGTTTGTCATTCAGGTACGTCGTTAGTCTGTGTTGGGTGATATAGCTACTTACATAAAATTGGACAGGTGATAAAGAACACGAAAACGAACTACTTTCACCGGATATCGCGACGGTTAGTGCTGGAGCTCCATAAATGTTGGGTCGCTGGATATATATTTAACACTGGTAATATTGTATAGACTAGTAAACGTCCAAATTGCATAAAGTTTCCCAAAAAATATATGCCTGGCGTGATTTGCGACATCCGCTATCACTTGATAGAAACGTATCTGTTAACTGTTTTACAACTGCGCTATTATTGAATATTCGTGAGATTTGTCATCCGCTGTAGTCAAAGAATCCGAAGTGAACTCCATTGTTTCAGTAAAAACGTAATTTTGCAATTTTAAAAAACGCTCTTACAATATTCGTTCTTATTACTTAACATAGTTTCACGGTTACATAAATTAATTATCAAATGAGGCCTGCCTCTATCTCTGTAATTTGAAGGGTACAGGACCAAAGCAGTCCTGGGAACCTTACCTGATTGTAGGTAGAAGCGATTTCGGAAATCACTACAGGCATAATTTCGGTGAATTCTTCATAGGTTTGGTAGTTCACGAGGAGTGTTCAAATGAAAAGGTACGAAACGTCTTAACAACCAAATCGGATGAAATTTGAATATTCCGCTTCGGGATAACGTAGTGCGACATCTAGGAACGCGAAGCATGCGTCTTCAGCTCCCCTAAAAATTTCAAGGCTGTGTTCTCAGCAGGCAACGTGAAGCTCGCCGTCTTTATCGATATCCAAGGTCCGATACTCGTCGAATTCCTCGAGCACGGAAAAACCATTGACAGTGACGTGTACTGTGAGACACTCCGTAGCCTACGGAAGTCCATCACATAGCTAACGGCCTGGGCTACTCATAGAGGGAATGATTCTGCTCCATGATAACGCGTGTCCACACGTATCCAGGGTCACAAAAAGTGTACCGCAAAGTTCAAGTGGAAGCATATGGAAGAAATGTCCAAATGTTTGTAAATCTGACGGGCTTAGCTGCTGCGGTTATCAGTCAGAAGGCTCGCAAAGTACTTTAAGTAACTTATGCTACGAACAGATCACACGCGCATATAGTCTCAACGGCGAGCAACCGCGCGCTACGTAGCAAGACGCCTTAGAGCGCTCGGTCACACCACCGCGGCGAGCAGCTTGAGTAACCGACCTACACTCGAGACATTTCGCCTTGTCACTTTCATCTGTTGGGTCCGCTAGAAAAACATCTCAATGGCAAGCTCTGCACCTCGCACGACGAATTGAAGGTCACAGTAGAGGACTGGCTATTCTCCCAGCACAGGAATTCTGTAAACAGAGAATCTTGCGGCTCGATAAAAAAGAGGGATACTTGCGCTCAGGTCTCTGGTGATTACTTTTGAATAAAGAATTCAATTATAGCCACAGTGTCGTTTCGTATCTTATCCTTTGAACACTTCTAGTATTTGTTGTAATAATGAGTATTAGCAAACAGAGAAACATCACTGGAATTTAATAAACATTCATACAAATGCATATCATTTCATTACATTACACTTAAAATGTAATACACATGAAATGATATGACCAGAGAGAAAAAGGGTATGTTCTTGTTGTGGTGATCTTCAGTCCGGAGACTGGGTTGATGCAGCTCTCCACCCTGCTCTATCTTGAGGAAGCATCTTCATCTGCTCATGTGAAAGGCAACTCACATCCCTCTGAATATGCTTACTGTATTCGTCTCTTGGTCTCCCTCTGCAATTTTTCCTCCGCACACTTCCATCCAATGCTAAATTTACGATTCTTTCATATGTAACAAGGAGACCAAATGGCTATCGGATTATAGAATGTCTTTATATTTATGGTAGGTGAAGTTCAGAACGTAAATAACAATCAGCCAAAACGTTTCGACGCAACTCTCAAAAATTTTCGAGAAAATCGACTTTAAAGTTTTGCAAAGTGCATGTAAGCGGTAGCGTTCTGACCTTCCAACCCTGGGTTAGGTGGTTCGAATCCTGTAGTGGCGTTTTTTTTCCGATGTTTTCGGTTAGTTTAACAATTTTAATATCTAATGGTAATTTTTACGAAAAGTGCAGGCTTCACTACTAGTTGACGACGGTAGACTCTAATTGTTCAGTTTGTGAAGAGCTACGGCAATGTATTTGGAATGTCATCTCCCTAGCTACTAATGGCTTTCCAAGAAGCTACGCTACTCAACCACCGTTTTACGTGACGACAAGGTTTTCACTTCGTCCAGCAAAAACTGAAACAACACGTGGAATTAGAGATCCCAATTTTCTTATATAAGACTAAAAACATTATTAGTTTCTCCATCGTTGGATGGTTGCTGTTGCCGCAACTGTGGTTCAAATTTAATGAAAGTTGACGTTGCTTTCTCTATGGCATAACGTCTGTCACACTTGAAAATGGCCTAACATAGAGGCCGAAACCGGTAGTGTGGGCTTAAATAAAGCACAACTAATTGCAACTGGAGCTGGACTTTCATTAAATAAAAACATTATACCTCCCAGTGGGATTGGAACCCCCGACTGTATGGTTTTGACGCCAGTACGCTACAACCCGCGCTAAACCGACAGATGGTGCAAGCGTTTTCATTACTAGTATTTACGTGCACTTTGCAAATTTCAAATTCGATTTTCTCAAGAATTTTTGAAAGTTGCGTCGAATGGCTTTGGCTGATTGTTATTCAAGTTCTGAACTTCACGTAGGCAGTTGAAGCAGTAGGTCAACAGCAAGGAATCTGATGAGAAGTGGAAATACTGGCACAAGATAGAACAAGATGGCGTTCCTTTGTTGCAGCCCTATGCTCCACATAAGGAGTTAAAGGAATGATAGTGAAGTATTGGAAAAATGGCTGTGATTCTGCCATGTCAACTTAGAAGTATTTATTATTAATCAATTACCAGTTTTGGAAACACATGCATTTTCAAATGATCCTCTTAGTATAAGTTTGAAGTTTGGAAACACATGCATACCATAAATATAAAGAAATTCTAAAATCCGATACCCATGTGGTCTCCTTGTAAGAACGTGTCCTACCAATCGATCCCTTCTCTTCGTCAAGGTGTGCCAAAAATTCCCTTTCACCCCAATTCTGTTCAGTAGCTCTTCATTAGTTACGCTATCTACCCACCTAATCTTCAACATTCTACTGTAGAACCACATTTCAAAAGCTTCTATCCTCTTGCTGTCGAGACTATTTATCGTCCAAGTTCCACTCTCGTACAAGGCAACACTCCACACAAATGCCTTCAGAAAGGACTTCCTTACACGTAAATTAACATTCTTACTGTTACCATTCTGAACTTTGTATACTCTGTACTGCGACCATCATATGTCATTATACTATCCCAGTAACGAACCTCGTCTACCACCTTTACTGTCTCGTTAACTAATCAAATTCCTTCTGCATCGCCTTTGCTCTTGTTAATGTTCATCTTACACGCTGCCTTCAACACACTGTCCATTTCGTTCAATTGCTCTTCCAAGTCCTTTGCTGTCTCTGACAGAATTGCGGCCGCGGCAGAGTGGCCAAGAACATTTGAGGCGACCTGATACGATGCGCGAGGCCGTTAATGGTTTTTCCGTGCTCGGTTAATTGGATGAGATGGGACATCGAAAAAGGCGGTGAGCATTACCTTGCCTGCTGGGGGCACAGACTTGATTTTTTTAGAATGAGATGGCGAAGCATGCTTTGCCTCCCTAGATGTCGCGCTACTTTATCCGAAGAGGCATATTCAAATCACAACCGGTTAAGTTGTTAAGGCGTTTCGCACCTTTTCGTTTGAACGCCCCCGTACTTGCACATTGCTCTGTGGGGAAGCGATATGCACAGTAGCAGATGGCTGCTGTCTCGCGGACACAGTGTGTAACAGGCCGCTGCCTCGACAGAGCCGTCGTTTGCACTCTAGTGATTCACGCGAAAGGTGTCTGAACGCGGAATGGTTGTTGGACCTCGACTCGTGGGGCACCGCATTTGGGAAATCGTTAGGCGATTCAGTATTCCGAGAACCGCAGTGTCAAGAGCGTGCCGAGAACAGGAAGTTCCAGGCATTTCCTCTGACTACGGAGAACGCAGTGGCCAAGGGCCTGCACTGGACGACCGGCAGCAGCGGCGTTCGCGTACAGTTGTAAGAGCCATAGTCAGCGTGACGTAGGAAGGCGGCGCAGTTTTCAGCCATTCTGCACATCCCCCTCCATAACAGCACTGGAAGCCAATAATATTCACTCTCCAGGCGCGAGGCTGGCCGAAGCATTTCAATAACACTCGCTTATTGCGTGAATCTACCAGTTACAATCCAAACCACCCACCTCTGAATTGTACCTGTGTCCTCCTTTAAACTGATCTGGTGGGGATCCTAAACAGTGAGCAATGATCAAGATGGGGTCTTAAAAGCGTTTTATATGCGGTATCCTGTACAGACGAACCACACCTTCCGCAAATTCTCCCAATAAAGCGAAGTCAACAATTTCGCTTCCCCACGACTGTCCTTATAGGCTCATATCGCTTTACAGCGTTGCGCCTAGGTGTTCAATTGCCGCGACTCTGTCAAGCAGCACACTGCTAATGCTGCATTCGAACATTACCGGATTGTTTCTTCTACTCATCTGTATCACCTTACATTTTTCTACTTTTAGCGCTATTTGTCATTCCTCATACCACCCAGAATCTTTGTCCAAGCGCCGGCCGCGGTGGCCGAGGGGACTGAGGCGCTTCAGTCACGGTCTGCACGGCCACTACGGTCGGGGGTTCGAATCCCCCCTCGGGCATGGATATTTGTGCCGTCCTAAGTTGTAGCTAGTTCATAAGTAGTTTATAAGTTTAGGGACTGATAACCCCGTAGTTAAGTCCCATAAGCTCTACAAACATTTAAACATTTGAACTTCGTCCAAGTAATCCTGCATCCTACTACATTCAATCAACAACGACACCACACCGTCATCAGCAAACAGCCATAAATTGCAACTAACTCAGTCCGTCAGATCATTTTTATAGATAGAAAATAATAGCGGTCCTATCACACTTCCCTGGGGCACCCTTGACAATACTCTAGTCTCTGATAAATACTCGCCATCGAGGACAACGTACTGCGTATTATTACTTAAGTAATCTTCGAGCCACTGAAGCCTTTAGAAAATCGAGGGATACGCAGACTGCCTGTTGCCCTTCACCCATCGTACGCAAAGACGTCATGAGAGAAAAACGTTCAAATGTTTGTTAAGCTTATGGGACTTAACTACGGGGTCATCAGTCCCTAAAGTTACAAACTACTTATGAACTACTTACGAACTAGGACGGCACAAATATCCATGCCCGAGGGGGGATTCGAACTCCCGACCGTAGTGGCCGTGCTGACCGTGACTGGAGCGCCTCAGTCACCTCGGCCACCGCGCCCGGCGTCATGAGAGAAAAAAGGACGAGCTGGGTTTCTTAAAAACAGAAAAGCATTGGTGTTCCGGTGAGACACTGGGTAGATATGTCGATCATTATCCGCAAATAACTCGCGCAGACCTCTAGCTGCAGAGGCAACACGATTCAACATTTCTGCACGGGAATTCCAAACACTTGTTCAGTCCGAACTATGTTCAGTTGCAGCACTTCGTCGGGCAAAAGGAAGTGTGCTACGATAGTGGGAGGTACCGAAGGACTTAAAGCACCTCTTTGTGCGGTCTTCTAAAGAAGTATTAAAAGTATACGGAGTTCCGTGATAGGAGCGTCGTGACGGTGCGAACAGTGGCTCAGTGTCTGCGAGAACTGGGTGTGCGTGTTTGAGCTTTGGCGGGCAGTCGTTTCTGGCGGCGCGGTGGCGTCCCGTTTAGTGCGGGGGCGGCAGCGGCAGCGGGCCGGATAAAGTTGTTTGGTGTGCCGAGGGCCACTGCACGGCAGATTAAAGCCGCCGTTAAAGAGGAGCTGCCGCCGGCGCCGCGTATGGATCGCCGCGGGGCCGACTGCGCAGGCGCGCCACGGCAGTTCAACGTTCCCGCGACAGGCTGGTCACTGGAGACAGGGCGTGCAGGCGGACTGTTTGTTAATGGAGGGAAAGGAAACCGGCCGCGCACTTTCAAACGAACCGTCCAGGTGTTTGCCTGGGTCGGTTCGGGGAAATCGCGGAGAACCTAAATGTGGATGGCCGGAGGCGGATTTGAGCTGCCATCTCAATTCGAGTCCAGTGTGTTAACCACTGTGACACCGCGCTGCGTAGCCCCAATATTGGACGTCCGCTGAGGAAGACGGCACGTTTCAACAGTACTGACGAAGCAGCCCTTCAGGGGCGCCGACCCCGTGGGTGCTTCAGAGCTCGTGAACCCCTAAGAAATTTTTGGGGGTGCTGAGCACCCACATAAAATTGAGGTGGAAAATAAAATTGTATATATATATATATATATATATATATATATATATATATATATATATATATATATATATATTATCGGGAAAAATCAAAACCTACATCATGACTCAAGAGGCATTGCAAAACGTGACCATAGCGAGAGACGATATTTCATACGTGAAACGAGCGGTCTAAAGCACCTCGCTGCGGACCCCGCGGTTGCTCGCCGTGGAAGTTCGAGTCCTCCCTGGGGCATGGGTATGTGTGTTTGTCCGTAGGTTAGTTTACCTAGGTTTAAGTAGTTTGTAAGTTATGGACTGATGACCACGCAGTTTGGTCCGATAGATTTACAGACATTTGAACATACGTGAAAGAAATGATCAGTTTTGTAGGGGGTCCCCAAGCGAGTAGTAATGAGTGTCCGTGTTTTACCCACTATGCTAGCTTTATTCATCCTGAAGCACGTCGGTCCTTTTGATCTATCAGGATTACGTATTTATGAACATTCAATTGTGTTCTTTCAGGAATTTAGCTTGAAGAATCTGATGCTGATGCTAAAGTTAATCGTTTTTCATTTATCTTTGTCACTTCCCTTGTTATTAAAATTATAGATTCAGTTGAAATTTGCAATGCTTTTCTCTCAGGCTTAAAAAAAAACCTTGGAATTTATTAATGCTGTCAGAGATGTCATGAAGTTATCTCGAAGTGATGAAAGTTTCGATGAAGTATACAGCTCTTGCTTGGAAAGGGCCAAAAGTTTGATGTCGGACTTCAAAATCTCAAAATATTTCAAAGATTTCTTTAAACATTGGTGACGGTGTTCTACCAAATGCTTTTGTAGGAAGAATAGCTTCCCACAAAAAGTGTTAGATTAGTGTACAGTGAAAAATTATTTCATTGGTCGTGTAGACGTTTTGGGGTGTTACTTATATCGAAATATCCACTTCGGCCAATTAGATCGCTTTATTGTAGTGTGCTAATGCAGCCATGCTTTACTTTTCTTCCTCCTACTTCTTCCTTCTATCTTCAAAATGCCAGACAACTGTCTATTTACTTTTATCAAGTATTGCTCATTCAAAAATGCATGAACATGATTTTCAGGAGGGTTGGTTTCGAACATTTGAGAACCGTGATATAGAGCACCCACACTAATTTTCAAAAGTCGGCGCCTCTGCAGCCCTTTAGTAAGCATCGTCGTGGATAATTTATTCTTCGGGGGAGGGGAAGGCGTTCATTTCCGTTCAAGTACAAGATGTTCGTGTTTACTATAGTCAACATAATCGATTTGCGAGACTAAGCAAGTGCAGTAATTGGTTCGCACTTTTTATATTCTAACAACAGTGACAATCCTTTTACGCACTAAATTTTTGCAAGTTCAGTTAAGACCACATTATCTTAAATATCATTACCCCTCCCCATCACCCTGCTTTCCTCTCTTCGAATCTCCCTCGTAGCATTCCACCATTCGCTCACCTCCCCGTTTTCTCCCTTCCCCCCACCTGTACACTGCATTTCTTCTTGGTGTAGCATTTTTAATGGCCAGTAGTGTACTTCACGTGCACCCTAATATGTTCATTACAAAGAAGAGACATAAGAAAATATAGAAACATGATTTCTTAAGATTTGATTAAGAGTCTCTGAACCTAGTTCGGAGAGAAAAAATATGGAGTAATATAACTTACAGAAGCAACTAGTTGAAGGGATACATGCTGGAGGGACAAGAATTACTAAATGTGTCAACGGAGGGAAGAAATTGTTGAGCGTAGAAACTCTCGAAGAGGATTAAGGTTTGAGTATAGAAAGCAGGTTCAAGTGGATGTAGGTCCCACTAGTTTAGCAGAGGATTTAAAACTAGACTGGACAGCTTCATCAAACTACGGACAGATAACAGCAGAAAAAAAGTCATCTGTTTGTAATTCTTTGGGATGAAACTACTGTGGTCATCAGTGCCTAGACTCACGAACTAGGCCCGGCCGCGTGGCCCCTGTCAAGGCGCCTAGCACCGCGCGGCCAGCAGTAGCAGCAACTCTTTCGCCTTTGTCTGTAGGAAATTCAGCCAGGAATGTCGATATGACGACTGGGCGCAGCATCTTTTGCTGATGAAAACATAGCATTTTGTCGCATAAAATATTTTGGAACCAACTGTAAGAGCCCTTTACACGAAGATTATTCACAGCCCAAGGAAGGGGATAGGGTATCCCCCGAAGGCTTTCGTTTTAAAAAGAAATAAACAGCGTTATTGTGCTGTAAGATACAGACAAATTCTTTTTAATCGAGGAGCGTTAGCTTTTATTCAAAACACGCCGCCAGCTTACTTACAATGTTTGTCCTTGTCACTAATCGGAGACTTGCCCACTCAGGATTTTCCAATGTTTTGTACGCTTTCGTATTATTCTTCATATTTTTTTATTGTTTCACGTGTTGTGTGTCGTATAAACACTGTATTATTGGCGTTTCCTGTCTTACACAGACGTTACTGTTCCCATTATTCTGTAAATTCGCCTGGATTCAGAAGCATTTGCAGTATTGCATCCCGAAATGATGCAACTTGTTTGTTACAAAGAATGAACACATACGTTATGATGCTGTCGAGCCAAACCGCAGCTCCAACAAATGCCATTCCTCGTCAGTTTTTGGGATTTTTTAGAAATATATAAATGGAATGGTAAACGTATACAGGATTTCCTTGAGGATTATACAATCTCGCAGCAGCGATACCGTCATTCAGTGTCCATTTGATACCAGGAAAATCCTTGCCAGATCATATCAGTGACACCATCGCCTTGGACCAGGCGGAAGCCATCGATTCAGGTGATCTGGGTCACACACTGTGCCTCCCATAAGCTGGATGCAGTTCGTGATTCTTCCGTCCATATCACGTTCTTCCATTGTTGCAGTGTCCATCCTTGTTGATTTTTGGGCCCAATGGCGTCGTCTTACCAGAGGCAAGGCACCAGCGTACGGCGCCGGCTCCCGTACAGCACCGAATCCAGGTTCTTACCAACTGTGCATTCGGATGCGTGTCTAGGACGTCCTTCGTTGAACTGAGCCGACTTCGTTGCGTTGCTGCCCTTCTATCACTACAGACGATCCGTCACAGATGTCGCCGGTCACGGTCATCAGTGGTGGTTGTACGGTGGGCAGTTTACGTTGTGACACCCACATGCAACTATTCAAGATTTGAAATAAATCGCAATTTGCGATCACTTATGGCATCACTGTACTAGGTTTAGATGGAATACCAAAGTGCGGCGAATGAAAATTTGTGCCCGGCCGGGATTCGAACCCGGGATCTCCTGCTTACTAGGCAGACGCATTGACCACTCCGCCACCGAGGACACAGTGACCAGCCCGCCTGTAGAGGACTGTACCCTGCACGTCTCCCGCCACACCCAAACTCCATTCGCCACGCTGTCACTTTCCTATTACCACAGCCTATTTGTTCTGTAATGCTCGCGGCCACAATACTGTATTCCCACATAAGGGAGAACAGACCATGAGGTATCGAGACACAATTAATTGTCGTCAGGAGCCCAGCGTCGGCTTGTATACAATTATATATTTTTGACGACGTTACAGCGTTCATATTAATGAAATAAATCGCAATTTGCGATCATATATGGCATCACTGTACTAGGTTTAGATGTCCCTGGACACGATTGAACACGTGAAGCCGAATTTCTGCACCACTTCTAAAATCGAAATTGTCGTCCGTCGGGCACCGAGCATCGTACTCCTTTAGAACAGCGTCGGTTGACAAGTACGTAGCGTGTTACCCAGTGCAGTGGCGCAGACACGTCTCAGCATGTCTGGTATTCAAATGCAGAGGACAGTGTGGTTCACTGAAGACGTACCTGCGTCATCCGTGCCCCGCTGTCCCATGACATTTGCCAAGTTGATCGGCGTGTGTAATATCAGCACCCGTACCAGGTTAATTGCCTGCTGGGAGAGACGGGTGCGCTATTTCCGCGCCGCCGCAGGCTCGGCAGCAGGTAGGCGCGCCGATCGGTCGGGCGCTGGTCGTGGTGGTCGGCGGCGGTCGTGCCCGGCGCCTACCTGTTTAGCGACGCTAACTCAATAAGCGCCATAAAACTAATGGCCTCGGGGCTGCTCGGGTAATTACGGCGCTATTAATGAAGAACGTGCTACGGCGCGGCCCTCGCACCGCCGCCGCTCCTCCGCGGCTTATCGCAGCCTCCAACTAGACCGCCGCTAAATTCCCACTCACAGTTTACGACGGCCTATCAGAAAGTGCGCTCGAGGACCCGCCGTGAATGTATAAGGTTCGCCTGCTTAAGATCGATACTAATCGCGCAAGGAACGAAGTTGCCAAAGGAAGTTTTGTGTAAAGCGCGGTGTTGTAGTGCTGGCCACCTGGAATGCAACAACCTGATAGAAGCATCGAAATGAGGTGGAATTTGCAGAACGAGTTTGCGGTGACGACATACGCACGTGACTATCATATTAGAGAAAAGCACCTGCAGGCACAATATAAAGACGAAACTGGCGGCCGTGTGGACGTACTGGTAATGTTCCTTCGTGCGACTGTTTTGCGTAATCAGCTTCAGTACGCTTCGTAGAAGGTAGCGATCGACTTTTGAGCTCGTTTCTGAGTACGACCGAAGGTTCGAGTCCTCCCTCGGGCATGTGTGTGTGTATGTGTGTGTGTGTGTGTGTGTGTGTTTTCGCCTCAGTGTAAGTTTGTCTAATTATTTTGTACGTCTATGACCGGGAGTGCGGGTCGCTGACCACGTCCGCCGATGACACGGGGGTCGGTCGGTACCCGATGGGCCTTTCGAGGCGTGTGTAGGATGGAGTTAGTTAGCTTAAATCTCGGGACTGATGCCCATAGCAGTTGATTTGCAGACTATGCTTCAGAGAATTCGATGTTCATGTCTGGAAGTATCCCAGCAGCTATAATCGCTGGATGTTGGATGTAGGAAGGAAGGGGGGGGGAGGAGGGAGACCAACCGAACCGACTACACCCGCCTCGTTGCAGCACTACCCGTGGTGACAGGCACACACTGCGCATGTCGGTGTGATGACCGGCTCTGTCACATCACTAACCGTATCAAAAATAAATAAATAAATCGCGCAACAAGCAGTGTCCGTGTGAATCATTCACGTCAACAACACCAGAGCAGGCTCTCCGCAATGCGTCCATTTCTGGGTTTGTCACTGAGTCAACGTCACAGGCGTTAGCGCCGGATATAGACCGCATAACTGAATTGTTTTCACTTGCACCGATGGACGGAGTAGAGTCAGAACATAGCGTGGCGAGAGACTGTCCAACAGTTCCATTATTCCTGTGATGCATCAATTATTAAAAAATGTTAACAACTTGGACAGTATGTGAAAGCAGCTTGGACTACTACACCCTGACAACACATCCAGAGCCTCTCTGATTCAGTAGAGAGACATGCAGCTGTTTTATCCAACAATTCCGGCAACTCTTGACACTGTTTTCACCACCTTCCTCACCCCACATGGTGCTAAATTTTCAGTCATGTGTTCTTTCCGTCACTGACTTTGTCTCTGCAGTAGAGAAACACTAATAGGAACACAGTCCCCGGGAGACCACATGGGAATCGGTTTTTTGGAATTTTCTAAATACTTATGGTAGGCTACGTGAATTTCAGACTTTTCTTTATTTTTAAAAAAAAAAAAAAAAAAAAAAAAAAAAAAAAAAAAAAAAAAAAAAAAAAAACCAGCCAAAGCCATTTGATGTAGCATTCAAAAATTCTCGAGGTAACTGCCTTTGAAGTTTTGTAAGCAGATTTAAATACCTGTTCACTGTTTTACATTAGAAATGTGGTCTCGTGTACGGCAGGGTGATAAGAATCGTAAAACAGTCATTTTTACGACACCGAGCACATCGTATACATGCTGCATTTTTACAATCGCAATTTTTCTACTGGAAAGGAATCTTCATTTACGTTAATGAAAGTTTCTCTTTTTCCACAAAGTTTAGAAGCGAACGACACATACTTGATCATTTTTTTCTAGCTGAAAGCGTAATTATTAATATTGTCTTATAAAATATAGAAAATTAGGAGTAAGAAAAAACGAAGAGCCGGCCACGGTGGCCGAGGAGACTGAGGCGCTTCAGTCACGGTCTGCACGGCCACTACGGTCGGGGGTTCGAATCCCCCCTCGGGCGTGGATATTTGTGCCGTCCTAGTTCGTAAGTAGTTCATAAGTAGTTTGTAAGTTTAGGGACTGATGACCCCGTAGTTAAGTCCCATAAGCTTGACAAACATTTGAACATTTTTTGAAAAACGAAGAAGGGCATTCTTCATAAAGAATACGATTTTATTTGTGTTAATTACTATACATCTGACGATTTTTATATTTAATTGGTCGAAGTATTCGAACACAACGGAAACAAATTTACGTCGTCGGGATTCGAACGACCGAAGATATGTCATCTTGATCGACGAGGTACAACGGTACCAAATAAGCCACGCCGACAGTAGGAACATTTGGCACCTTTAGAGGTATTTAAATGTGCTTGACAAACTGGAAAGTCGATTTTCTCGAGGACATTTGATTAGTATCTGAGATCTGAACGTCACATATCATACATATAGACAGTCCCAAAAATCCAATACTCATGTGGTGCTCTTGTGAGATATACACGCAACACAAACGCGAACAAAGACGAGGCTCTCGTAATAAGGAAATGTGCGAGTACACTGAACAGCTGTGGCTGCATGACCGAGAGCTCTATGACGCCTTGCTGCGGAGCGCGCAGTTGCTCGCCGTCAGAGGTTCGAGTCCTCCCTCGGGCATGGGTGTTGTCGTTACCATATGTTACTTTAAGTGTTTTGTACATCTTGAGACTCATAACCAGAGCATTAAGTCCCTTAGATTTACAAACATCTAAAATCAACGCTACATAGCGGACACAACCCGTGCGCGTAATCTACACAAGAAGCTCCGATAGAAGCGCAGCGTGCGTCCGGAGATGCGGCCTCCGCTCTTTACTATATACAGGACTCATTTCGCAACAGACTCCTACGCTGCAACATCCTCCTCTGCAACTGCGCCATCTGCGAGCAGCCGCACAGAGCCACTGGTAGCAACTAGCAGGCTTAAACAACCTGTAAATGTCACTGACAAGAACATGGGCTCGAACAAACATATCTGTATGAACGTTTGCTTACAGGATCTCTACGTAGACCTCATTGTGTTAGTGGGTATCGTTTTTCTGCAAAGCTCTGCAATAATGCTCTAGATAGCACTGTAAATGTAATTGTAGACACCATACGTAATGCAGATATCTTAACTATAACTTATGTAATAATCATCGTACATGTTCTCTAGCGTATCCTCATCAAAAACAGCGATGATAGTTGCAACTTTAACCTTCTTCTCGGAAGACTGTTGGTATTCACTGCTACTGCTTCCATCGCATCTTCCCGCGCTTACCGTAGCACTACCGCTTGCAATGAGTTGTTCGTCATTATCATCTCAATTATCATTATTATGAGTTTGTAACAATAGTATCTAACTTATGCTCATATTTCTGTACCATAACAGATACGAGAAAGCATGCAAATGATTCATTTTCTACAATAATACCATCTTCACAAAGAAGGGTTCTTTGTAACTTCATCTCAACTAATCGCAATACATTAGCAGGATTGATTACCAATCGCCCGCCGGCCGCGGTTGCCGAGGGGACTGAGGCGCTCCAGTCACGGTCTGCACGGCCACTACAATCAGGGGTTCGAATCCCCCCTCGGGCATGGATATTTGTGCCGTCCATAGTCTTAGCTAGTTCATAAGTAGTTTGTAAGCTTAGGGACTGATGACCCCGTAGTTAAGTCCCATAACTTCTACAAACATTTGAACATTTGATTTTTTGAACCAATCGCCGCTCCATCTGACGCTTCACCACACAAATAACGTCACAAAATGCAACTTCGGAGACACACTGCACCTTCCCTACTGGCGAACCGACAAGTCTTAAGTGCAATGTGGCAAGGCACATGCAGAGACCTCTAACGGACGACTGGAAAGTTTTGCAGATGCGGGAATATCACTAGTGCAATAAGGGATCTTTACATTATCTCTCATACGGTTTTGGTGTATGTGTTTGTTCGAGCCCAGTACTTTCCTTGTGAGTGGGGAGGGGAGGGAGGTTGTTGTTATGCCGTTAGTTGAAGAGGTGTGATTACGCTATTAGTTCCTTCCTTTTGGATATGCGAGGGTGTAATGTATGCACGCTAGTGTAGTGTTATGTTTGTGTTTGATGACGATAATGACGACAGCCTACTCCTCCCGAGTAGCACCACTGGTCTCGAAGGTTGACCGGGCCGGCCACGGTGGCCGAGGGGACTGAGGCGCTCCAGTCACGGTCTGCACGGCCACTACGGTCGGAGGTCGAATCCCTCCTAGGTCATGGATATTTGTGCCGTCCTTAGTATTAGTTAGTTCATAAGTAGCTTGTAAGTTTAGGGACTGATGACCCCGTAGTTAAGTCCCATAAGCTATACAAACATTTAATTTGAAGGTTGACCGATCTCACGCTGTGTGTTGTATTTGGGCTGGGTGTGGCTCACCTGTCTCGCAGGCTTGCGCCTTATCTGACGGTCTATTAACTGGATAACATAACTAGCGGAGAATACCTCGAGGTGATCCACTTGTGAAGTTAATCTATATGGTCGTATTTTGCCTGCTTGTGGCCGATGTGATGCAGTTTCGCAGTCAGTCACCAAGATGTAGCTTGTAGACCGCAGACGGGCAGTGTGCCACTGAAATGTACGTGCTTGGGATGTGCGCCAGCGACGGGAAACGGCGCTAGATAGGAGGCTGACAAAATAGCAACGCCCTTAAGCCGCGCGCGTGATAACGCGGTATCTGATTGCTCGCGCCGGCTGTCAATACGTCACGCCCAGCTCCGCCGCTATCTGTGACAGCGGCGCCCGTCCCCGCACAGCGCGCCTTTGTCGCAGCAATTTCATCGCTGTTTGACATTCGCTGATGCAGGCGCGGCCTCTCCCCGAATGAATTCATCCAGACGAGCAGAAAGAGGAACAAAAGCCTCGTTTCGTGCGGCCTAGAATTACCTACAAGACTGGGCGTGCCTCGATCGACGGCATAACTACGTCGAAGCAGCATCGAATATATGTTTTTGACCTTAGGATAACTTTAGAAAATGACATAGTAACATCAGTGGCTAGCAAAGTAATTGACGATGGCCTAAATAGGAATGAAATGTAGAGTAGCAACAGCAAGGAAAGCTTTACGGAAGAAGAGAAATTTCTTTTCTGAATGCACTGAAACGTGAAAGACAAACAATTCGAGAAGAAAAGTACATCCTTTATTTGTTTATTTATTTTTGTAGTTGCAAAATCTCATGTTTTAGAAGAATGCTGTAGATTAGATGGGTAGACCGTATTACTAATGAGGAGATACTGGAGCGAATCACGGAGAAAGAAAAGGTTTGGCACAACTTCGGTGAAAGAAGGGATGGGATAAGTGTGTGTGTGTGTGTGTGTGTGTGTGTGTGTGTGTGTGTGCGTGTCGGGGGAAGGGGGGAGGGCAGTTGAAGAGGGAGGTTAACTAAAGTAAGCAGGTCCGGGTTATTAGTTCGTACCTTACAAATTACTTAAATTGTTATTTTATTACAGTATTTATTTCATATATTGACTGTTGTAAAATATTCCAGAGAAATGTGTATACAGTGCGCCCACAGTTATTTTGGGCCCTTTAAATGAAATCGAAGCTCTAAAAGATTGAGAAGCCCTGGTCTAGACTCCAAGCTACTTATACTAAATAACAGTACGGACAACACACACACTCGCCCTCTCTCTCTCTCTCTCTCTCTCTCTCGCGCGCGCGCGCGCGCGCGCGCGCGCGAAGGAGAACTCGAACGTCCGGCGGGAACAGCCGCCCAGTCTTTAGCATGAGGTCTTCTCTCTCTCTCTCTCTCCCTCTCCCCCCCCCTCTCTCTCTCGCGCGCGCGAAGAAGAACTCGAACGTCCGGCGGGAACGGCCGCCCAGTCTTTAGCATGAGGTCTTAGAACGCGCGGCTGTGTGTACTTGTGGCCGACAGGGGGGGTCTGCATTTTCCGTCGTCCAACTTCGGCATGCTGCTTTACTTGTGTGGGCTCGCGGTCCACTTACAACAGTGCCGCTTGTGGCAGTCGTTTCGCCGGCGGCTGTCCTTGCCAGCGCCCGCTGTTGATGTTTTTGTCGGCGCGGCGGCAGATAATATTTAGCGAATTAGTCTGGTTTTAAGCGAGGCCGCCCTGGACGGGCAGTGCCTGGCTGCCTACTGGACGCGGCGCCATCAAAAACGCGTTAGCCGCACAGCACAGCACAGCACACCGCCGCGCCCCTAATTAAAAGCTTGTTGCCCGCGCCCGCGCTTCCGGCTTCTCCTGCGGGACGTGCGCGCTGTTCCCTGCTCTCTGCGCAGGTGACGTGTTCTGCTGCACAGCTCGTAATGAGCCCACCGCTATTCAAGGCGGAATCTCTCTATATATGCCGCCTTTGCACTGCGCGGTAAACGTCGCCAGTTTTTCCCCGGCATTGCGAGGATACATAGAATGAGAAACTTCTCTGTTCGTGTTTTCCCTTTAGCTATTGGTAATTAAAACTACATTGCATCGTTGCGGATGTCGTTGAATGATGTTCCCAAAACATTTTTTCTGGCGAGCGTTAAAATAAAAATGCAGGTTTTATATATATACAGTAAAACTTCTAAATAACGGGCACCAATGGGGAAAATAAAACTGCCCGCTTTTAAGAAGTGTCCGCTGTTAAGAAAAGGATAAAATACAAAATAGTAAACTACTGTTTATCCAAAATGATCGGTATGGTGGCCGGTTCGGATAACAAAAATCTCGGATAAAACCAATGTCTCCTGTTTCCATGCGTGAAACACACCGAATTACGTCAATACCGCTAAGTACGATCGTAAAAAGTGCGAATGCCACGCCGCTTCTTGAACCGATCCAGCCAGCCATAATTTCCGTGGAATTCTTACTCCTTTCCTTCAATGAGCTCATAAAAAGTCACAGATTTTTGAGGAACTAGAGGACCTTAACTAGCACACATTTGGCTCTTATTTGTTCATGCCACAAAAATAAAGCCTCTTCTGACTGAGGATGTGAACCTTTTCCCATTCTTTTTCGATATTTCATTGCGCTGCTTGACGCTTGAATGGAACAAAGTAACGCAACAGTGCGTTAGCTATTGAACACTTGGCTTCGTCTGATGTACCGACAACAGGCGGAAAGTGTTTGGCGCCGCACTCTGTCAGTGTCTGCGCGTCATGAACCAATACTGTACGTCCTGTACTTCCAAGAAGTTCCAATAGATGGCAGTGCCATGAAACCACGCAATACGAACAAGACACACGCTAAATCTTCAATCAACACACGTTAGAATGACGACACTCGGACTTTTGACACGCAAGAGTGCACTGTCCGTTATTTGGAATTTTTGATTGTTGTTTGGGGGACATATTACGGTGTCCGTGTCCGCTATTGAGAATGTCCGCTATTCGGAATAATTTTAGCATAAGGGCTACTGTTGTTTTTCAGGGGAATTTTAAAATGTCCGCTATTTAGAGGAGTCCGCTATTTGGAAGTATCCGTTAAGGGAAGTTTTATATATGAGTAGTTAGTGCTGCGGAGTAATTGCAAAGAATCCAAAATAACGTGAGCTTTAGATTTCAAGATTACGAAATCTATAGGTAAGTTATGGTACATAATCATCCTTGTAGAATAATCATGTTGAGGTAAAACCCTTTCGAACCACGTTTGCTTATTTTTTTTTCTCTCTATGAGGGAAATGCCGTGGTTTTATTTTAATCATACACGTTTCGCTCTACGCAGTGCGTATTTTTATTACATCACATTGAACAACAAAAATATTTTAGTTTGTACACGTTATTTTAAGTTCATATTGTTAATTACAAAATAGACTCGCGACGGTGGGTGGATGCATGTATACTCGCTAACGGAGGACGTTTTGAACATTTCCTGTAACAAAGAGTTTGAAGTCACGCTGGTACGTTTAGTAGCTATGTGTTTCCATTCCATGATTAATGTGATTTGAAGAGAAGTAATAAAATGAGCTCTAGTATGGAAATTAAGCGTTTCCGGACACATGTCCACATAACATATTTTCTTTCTTTGAGTGTGAGGACTGTTTCCTAAAAGTTTTGCCGTACCTTTTTGTAACACCCTGTATAATTTCCTGATGTAACACTTAGGTGATACATACAGGATGTTTCACTAAATGTGTTTGCCTCTGTAACTTATAAAATAATAGGTGGCGGGAAATTTTAATGCGGTAGGTCAATACAAGAAATGTTACACTTTCTGCGGAGGTAGGAACATAGTTTATTGTATCATTTTCCAAAGAGTTACAGCACAAAGATATAATTTTTTAAATGGAACAATAGTTTTTTCTATCGTGTATTGGATTCGTTTAAACCAGCTGCGTCCAAATCAATTTAAACTACATTCCTATCACTGTTAGTTTGGGAGCTACAAGCCTTCAAAGTTCCGGGGGCGGAGGCTGCGATAGCGTAGCCGATTGGCCGAGTGGCTATCCCTTGAGGCACGGTCCACTGTCTCATGACCACCAGCCAGTCAGCTACGCTGTCGTAGCGTCCGCCCCCTAAACTTTGAAGGGTTGTAGCTCCCATACTAACAGTCATAGGAATGTAGTTTAAATTGATTTGGACGCAGCTGGTTTAAACGAAACCAATACACGATAGAAAAAACTATTATTCCATTTAAAAAATTATATCTTTGTGATGTAACTCTTTGGAAAATGATACAATAAACTATGTTCATAGCTCCGCAGAAAGTGTAACATTTCTTGTGTTGACCTACCGCATTAAAATTTCCCGTCACCTATTGTTTTATAAGTTACAGAGGCAAACACACTTTGTGAAACACCGTGTATGTTTCAGTGATTTGTAAGGTTCACGAGCGCGCTTGTTCTAACACAGTCGCGCCATTTCGATGAGACCCACCCCGGACCTCCCGCAGTGAGCGACGTGCGCTGCACAGTCGGCCACGCGCAGTTCCTCGCAGGAGAGCTGGGAGGGGGCGAGGCGATAACAGTCGTCGCCGAGGTCGCTGAACCCAAACAGAGCGCTGTGCGGCGCGGGAGGTTTAAACCCGGCAGCGCGCGGCCGCCTTTAAAACCAGTTCTGCCGGTGCAGGCCGCCTAACAAGCGCGCGATGAGCCGATTTTAATTCGAGGAAGGCCGCCGCCTTCCGGCGCGCGCGCTGGCGGCGGAATGGCTGATGGCGCGTCGCGTGGAAGTCGAGGCGAGGCGTTCACCTGGCCGACGCGCCGTTGCCGGGGCTCGTCACACTTCCGCCGAGCTTTACTTCTCACTAGCTGCACCGCAGCACGCCTCGTGGGGGCTCAGTTACATACGAAATGGATGGAAAACTAAATAATATAGACTCACAGAGGAAATGCATCAGTCAAATCAGTAACTTGCTGTAGCTACTTTGGAAGAAAGGAAGCGCAATACAATGATGTTTCCTCAAAACATCATTACTGTATTTTATCGCGTAATTCCCCCCCCCCCTTTTCCCCTCGAAAATCAGTTGTTTTAAAACACTGGGGAGGGAATTATGCGAGTAGGAATTCAGATATGAAGAAAAACAGTGGGTATTAGGTACGTAAAATTTACATTTTTAAAAATTAATTGATTTTTTCCGTCGGTACTTGACAGAACATGATAATAATATAAAAAAGAAACGACTTCCTGGTGTTCTGCAAAACTTATTGGTCACAAACCGGCTTTCGGCTTCTTAGGCCATTATCAGGTGACAACTGACTGTAGTACACATGTTTCCAAAGATGTTAAGATTTACAAAGATGTTATCACAGACAATCGATACTTCACAGGAAAGTTCATCGCAAGTACTTATTTATGAAAGTTATTAACATTTACATAAAAAATATAATAAGTATGTGTAAAGAATCAAAACTAATATGATTATTTTTATTGAAAAGGAAGGTTGAAAATAAAACTTATTTCAGTAGAGGTGTGGAGAGGAACTGGATTTGATCGTTTAATACTAAACTGGCATCCTGTTTATTGATTTCCAATATTTCTAGTAGTGTCATCTTTCTACTTTTCTTGAGGGGATGTAGGATCTCACAGTTTACATCATAATCATGGCCTTCTCTGATTATCAGAACATGAGAGAAGCTATGGTTAAAAAAGACAGATTCAACCTTTCCTAAACATCTGCTCAGAGGCCATGATTATGATGTAAACTGTGAGATCCTACATCCCCTGAAGAGTAGTACAGCGAAGTACTGTGAAATTTGTCACTGATCGGATCTAGATATTTATTGATTTGAAGAATATAGCGTAAAACTTGGAACGATAATTGCTCTTTGGAAAATTAGCGTTAATATATTTTGAAAGATTGAAAAACTTCGACCACGCTCTTTTTCTACAATATTTTACCGTCACCATTTGCAGTCCAGCTTGCGCTTCGTCAGACGAGATGTAGGCGAGACTAAATGAGACAGCGTAGTCATAAGTTGCTGTGCCCAACGAAAGTGAAAGCAAAACTACCTGAAGTGAGTCTATAGCTCCGTCGGCATGTAAAGTACCTACTTAGATTTGGGAGGTCTGTCTTCTTGCATACTTTCCTCTTGCTGAGATGTACGTGTGACCTTAATTGCTAGTATCAGTGATCTACGTACTCGTCAACTAGTCTAATACATTCGTTCAGCCACATGAGCAGATGTATCTGAGCTCTGTGATGTGACGCAGTGACCTGTCGAGTACAAAGTACTCGTATGGCTAATACGACTGACCAGTTGTTGATAACTTAGATTGCCGAAATCGGTCGTCTTAACAAAAATGACAAACGAAAATTTGATTTCTTAGTTCTCCTTTCGGGTGTGTTTTTAATTCAGTTTTGTCTCTTGTGGATGTTCTTTCTTTTTCTGTCTTTGCCTACTCAAGTTCCCGTGGTCTGTCGCTTCTATCTCGGATGCAATAGACATCTCTTGAAAACTCCAAGAGGCTACCATGATACTTAAAGAGTTTTTCAGTCTTTCGTGTACTTAGTTGATTTTCCGTATTCAGCTGGAGTAAGGTTGCTGTGAAATACTGGTCTCTCAACTTCCCGCAGTGTGTGTGTGTCGCAAGCAGTGCAGCTCTGGCGGAGATCCAGGCGTGCACTGTTCGTGGAGTTTCCACTGGCAGCAGTCTTAAGAGTGCAATCGTCATAACAGCAAAAGCGAGATACTGGTTTCAATTGTGATTTTTCCTTACTAGTTGGATAGACTTTAAAACGTGTTAACTAACGCGGTAACAGTCACTAGCATACCATGTTCGTTTAGGCTACATACCGCATTCATCTGTTCTTTGTATGTGGGTTCGTCCACAATTCGCCCGATTACAGTGAAGGACAAATTGCGTGCAAGGCTGCCAGGGCTTGTGTGGAGGCAAGAGCCTCCTACTGCCCGTAGCGATGGGGTAAAACAGGATTGATGAAGACGTTTAACGCACAAACATTTGCAGTAGTTTCAATCAAATGTTGTGTCTGCGTGATTCATTATCTGTATAATAATGCTATAAAATTGTTTCAGGGTAATACACCTCAGCCATCCCTAAGCGTGGGGGTAGTGTTGAGAAACCGCACATGTAAAAATATTCTAAAATGAACTATATTAATTTCAAAATAATAATTTTCTGTGCAGACAGACTTACATAGGATGACGTAGCCACTGTCACGGGACAGACAGCTAGTCTCGAGTGGGGCTTCCTTTGTCTGTGTGGACTGCAATGAGAAGGCATGGAAGTGATTACACAAGGCCGGCCGCGGTGGCCGAGGGGACTGAGGCGCTCCAGTCACGGTCTGCACGGCCACTACGGTCGGGGGTTCGAATCCCCCCTCGGGCATGGATATTTGTACCGTCTTTAGTCTTTGCTAGCTCGTAAGTAGTTTGTAAGTTTGGGGACTCATGACCCCGTAGTTAAGTCCCATAAGCTATACAAACATTTGAAACATTTTTGATTACACAAGCCCCTAGTACTGCTCTGGACGCAGCCAGGGGAGAATCCAAGACAGCCTGCTGGGGGAGGGAGAAAGGGGGGGGGGAGAATTCTCATCGACAGCGAAACTCTGCCTCAGCAGAAAGACCAGCTCAGCATACTGCGGACCATTAAGAGTCTCTTCCAGAACAACTGGGAAGCCGAGCCCACACCAGGGAAATTCTCCTCAGATCGGCGCTTGGCTACACTTTCTTGTCGCCGGGATCCGTGGAGTCATGTGGCCTGCGCCACAAGCGGTGCCTCCCATCGCCATGGTATAGTTGAAATCATAACATCATCTAACCACATCACGTTTCGCCATTGTTCCCGTGTCCACCTCTTACTGGCGACAAATGCAAGCCACCGTGCCTGCGGCGCCGGATCCCACACACCGCGGAACCCATGTTCCTTTGGATTGTTCACCGGCAGATGTGTCTACAACGCCCCGTGTTGAAATGTGCCGTGATTTTCTGCACTGTTGCCCTTGTGTCGCTACTGACGACCCGAAGTGAGGTCACGGTCACCGGCGGTGGGTGGACGACCGGAATTTGGTCTGTTGTGGACTGTGACACCCTCAATCAACCATTTACGATACACCTTGGACATATTTGACGGATGAATCCGCATTCCTGCGCCACTGCTGATATCGAAATTCCCATCCGGCGGGCAGGAAGCACCGTACCCCGTTCGAAGGGCGTCAGCTCACGACGACGATTCATGTTAGTGGAGTGACTCGCACGACCACGTCCCGGGGGAGCGTGGTGCGCCTCAACACACCTGTGGCCCGCTATCCCATGGCATTTGCTCAGTCACTGTGTGCCACAGTGACACTGACAATGACATTCCACTCCTAGAATTATTTTAGGTGAGGGGGAAGGGGCATGTCTCTGCAACTCCTGAAGTACTTTCTACTAAAACCGTTATGGTAAGTCATCTTTAACACCTCCTGTTGATGAGGTTTTGGAGTAAAAGGGATCGGCATAAAAAGACCAAATTTTGTATATAAATGCCTCTTTATTTGTGTAATGGTGTTGTTAGATTGAGATGCCCTTTCTACTGCTTCCATTACAAGTGATAATGAGGTAGGAGGAAGACACGTAGAGAGTCCGAAAACAATTTGTTGCTAATCCTTTCCTGTAATTAGTTTTCTTTCTGTACATTATGAGGCGCGCGCGATCTGTCTCTCTGTTATGAAAAGCCTTACGCACATTGCGAGAATGAGTACTGCAGCGAATCATTTCGTCCGTGTTTCGAGGTAAAATCCGTACCACATGCGTCCGTAAAAGAGACAAACTTCCAGTTCTTTCTTGTGTCGTATCGTATAAAACAGCGTGGAAACAGATAGTTGCTAGCGACAGCCATTTTTCTCGAAACAAAAGTCATTTAATGGCCCACGGAGTTCAAATCAGTGCGAAACGTTTACATTAATTTTGTGTGGCAAGTGACTGGCTGGTAATGTAGCACTTCCCACCTTTTTGGCACACAGGGGCTGTGAAATTTAAAACTGTTATCTTGACCTTTGGTACTCGTTCATTGGGTTCTTGGGTGATCTGGAGGAATGCGTATACTTGGAAACCTTAGACTCGTGGAATTGATTAGTTATACCCTGGAATGTTTCAGTCGGTCTGTACACTAACTTTCGCGTTACACTGATGTGGTTATTATGCCAGGAATATCTGATTCAAATTATTTTCTCCGGTAGGGTCAGTGGGGAATTTTAAGACGACCCCGACTCGCAAGTGGCGCCTAGCGGAAAGACTTGCACCATGCGGCTAAATTTCCGTCTTGAGGGTTACGTGTTTCCTCTGTTGTAATGACACATCAAACTATACCCCTCACTCTGCACAGTATTCTGTACACAACGATCCAGATTGAGGTTTTCCGTGATTTCCTCAAATCACTCCGTGAAAATGCCTAGATTCTTCTTTGTTTCAAGGGGTACGATACCCCTGATTCTGGACAGTATTCTGTACACAACGACGATCCAGATTGAGGTTTTCCGTGATTTCCTCAAATTATTCCGTGAAAATACCCAGATTCTTCTTTGTTTCAAGGGGTACGATACCCCTCACTCTGCATAGTATTCTGTACACAACGACCATTCAGATTCAAGTTTTCCATGATTTCCTCAAATCACTCCGTGAAAATTCCTAGATACTTATTTGTTTCAATGGGTACGACAATATCCTCCCCCCAACCTTAAGTGAAACAATCCGACCCCATAGTCTCCTTCCGTAAACACGAAGAGACAGACCGAAGAAGCACGGCCGAACTGGCCAGATGGAAGAGAGGCGCAGCAGAAGGCAGCGAGCAGCGAGCGGCGTATAAAGAGAATGAGACGTGATAGATGGCGAGTTCAACAAGTACGGGCGTATAATGTGGCTGCGGCTGGAGCTGGTGCGTGGAGTAAGAGGCTCGTCCATTTGGGGGGCGGCGGCGGCGGCCAAACTGTTGCTGCGCCGTGGCAGGCGGCCAGCCGCCCAGACCGCTGCTTATCTGCAGAGAGACGGCAAAATGCGGCCAGGCACACACGGCACACGCTGACTCACTACACACTGCGGCTTTCCTGACGTCCAGACGCGGCGAAACTCGCGCAGGAGACTGGAAATGATGATATTGACGTACGTCAGGATTTGTCAAACTGTCTACCAGGCGGAGCTGTTGATTTATGCGTCGTGTTTATTGTTCCACCACGCCAGCTGCAATATTGGCATTACTCGCAGTACTGCTACTAAATCAGCACCCGTCTGGAGCGTCACGTTACGGATCACGCAGCCGCTCGCGTCGGAGGTTCGAGTCACCCCTCGGACATGGATGTTTGTGTGTGTGTGTGTTTTCCTCAGTATAAGTTAATTTAAGTAGTTTGTAAGTCTAGGGATCGATGACCAGAGTACTTTGTTCCCTTATCATTACAAACATTTGAACATCTGATAAACTACCACAGAGATTAATTCCTAAAAAAAAAAGAGTCCCAGTACGCACCTATTCAAATCATCATCCCCCACCAAAGTCAAGCCCCTCCTTGGCGCGTCATAAAGATTTCGAGTGTGTGTATTGTGTGTGTATTGTCCTTAGGGTAGTTTACCCTAGTTTAAGTAGTTTGTAAGCTAGGGACTGATGACCACGCACTTTGGTCCGATAGATTTCCAAACATTTGAACATTTTCGAGTTTCCGTTTTTGAAAACTTTACAGCGAAAAATGTTGATTTTTACAAAATACTGTCCTGAAATTCCGGTTTTGAAAACATTATTTCTTCTAACAATAACAATATCACCAGATTTAGACTCTGTGTCACTGTAAGCCTACAAAATAAAAGCGTTGTCTTCATGACTACTACACCGGCTCTTCAGCTGCTGCAAGTTTCATTATGACTGCTCAGTCTACGTATGACCGTTATTAATTAATTAATAAACGATTTAGTGATAAATGACGTTTAAGATATTGCTGGTCCATCAAATTCCTATACAGTTCTGACTTCCGAAAGAGATTTACTAAATGCTTTAAATATGATTTTTATTGCACTCAATGAGTTGATTTACAACTGAATTGATGTGGGGGAAGGGGGCACAGTAAACGGACCAAGTGATGATCACAATTGGCATTTAATCAGAGAGGCTCTCGATGTGTAGTTAGAGTGTACTAGTCCATGCTGTTTCCAGATATTACCAAAGCTGATCTGGTGTAGCAGCGGTGGTGTATCCTGGGTCAGTCATTCCACAATCATTGACGAGACGTTTTCGGTACACGAGAAATAGGGAGAACAGGGAGGGAAGATAGCAGTGCAACCCGCCGGGCGACATATTCCTTTTGGACACCGCGAGTCCCGCGTGGTAGCGCATTATCCTGTTGTAATGTAAGCTCCAAACATACGCGAGGACAGCATGTCAAACACGCAAGAGATATAACGCTGGCTGGTTAGTGTTCCGAAAACGCGTACTATGGGGATGGGTGAGTGGAATCCAGTACCAAATACGGAGTGGAGGACCAGTATGGCGATGGGTAATTCTTCGTAAACTGAAGAGACCGATCTGCTTAAGTCATCGGACAGCGTGGTGGACTCGATTCTTGATCTGGTAGGAGATTTTATCCGCGCTGGGACTGTATGTTGTGTCGTCCTCATCACCATTGACACGCAAGTCACCGAAGTGTCGTCAGCTCAAAACACTTGCACCAGGTAGGCTGAACACGACCCCAGTTGGGGTTTAACGGCCATAAGTAGCACACGATCATCAAATCGGTCCCTATACGTAGAAAGCACTTAAAGTAAACACACACATACTCGCACGCACATGCTCGAGGGAGGGCTGGAACCTCAGCTGGAGAGACGGTGCCGAGTGGTGCGATGGATAAAGCAACAGCTCAACAGTCCCTCAGCTCGGTGTCTTCAGACTGTGATCCAACCATCGCAGTGGCGTAACCAGAATAGCAAGTGCAGCAACATCCTTTTGGGACAACAGAGCCAGCCATCCGCAGTGGCCGAGCGGTCTGCGGCATGCCAGTCACGGTCTGCACGGCCGCTGAGGTCGAGGGTTCGAATCCCCCCTCGGGCATAGATGTTTGTGCCGTCTTTAGTATAAGCTAGTTCGTAAGTAGTTTGTAAGTTTAGGGACTGAGGACCCCATAGTTAAGTCCCATAAGCTCTACAAACATTTGAACATTTGGAACAACAGTATTTTACCAAAGATTCAATCATGTCTGCACTATCAGATCGATTACACTGTTATCAGAGACTATTGAACTGTTGCCTTATGCATCGTCATACAGGTCCCGCCAGGAAGTATGGTTTGGAGTGGCACTGGATTCCAGTACTCCTCCCCCCCAGTATGCGTTGCAGGTACACTAACCAGCCAGCCTGAGGTCCCGGATCGTGTTGTCCACCGAATACTTAGGAGCTTACGGACGACCACACTGCAACAGAATAACTTGCGACCACAGGTGGCACGCCTTGCTCGAGGCTACGTGCACTGCACTGCACTGCGGTCTGCCCCTCCCTGTTTTCCCTCTCTCTCTCTCTCTCTCTCTCTCTCTCTCTCTCTCTCTCTCTCTCTCTCTAACTCTCGTATATCCGAAGGTCCGGTCCATGATTGCGCAATGACTGGTCCAGGATACATCACCCGCTACTACACCAGACCAACTGTGGTAATAGGTAGAGACAGCACAGACTGCTGCACCCCAACACACATCCAGAGCCTCTTTGATTCAATGCAGCGCCTGTAGCCATCGATGGCGGCCGTTCTCAATGCTGATTTCATCATGTTCATCATGCTGCGGCCTTTGTACAACGCGTTAGCTTGCAAACAAACGTGCGTGTGGTAGTCCGTTGGTTGGTTTGACGCGGCCAGCCAGCAGTGTACGCTGCCCCGGCCACCTGGCGGCGCGGCCGTTGCCAGAGCCTCAGCCGCAGCCGCTGCCTCAGCCGCCGCCCTCATGCATAGGCATGGCCGGCCGGCCCGCTTCCTGCCCCAGCGATGCCATCGCAGACGACCGCTCGCCGCACCCGCCACTGCTCCAAACTACACACGGGAAACTCGTTCAATTTTGGCACCTGCACTTCTCAAAACAATCAGGTGATCAGGTGAGATACCATACATTTGGTAACGTATTTTGCTCACATACTGACCTCGGGGAAGATCGGTTTGGATTCAGGAGGAACGTAGGAACCCGGGAGGCAATACTCACTTCACGTCTTATCTTAGAAGATAGATTAAGAAAAGGCAAACCCACATTTTTAGCTTTTGTAGATTTGGAGAAAGCTTTCGACAATGTTGACTGGAATACACTCTTTCAAATTCTGAAGTCAGCAGGAATAAAATACAGGGAAAGGAGAGTTATTTACAACTTGTACAAAAGCCAGACCGCAGTTATTAGACTCGAAGGGCATGAAAGGAATACATCAGTTGGGAAGGGAGTAAGACAGGGTTGTAGCCTTTCTCCGATGTTATTCAATTTGTACATCGAGCGGGCGGTGAAAGAAAGCAAGCAAAAAAATTGGAATAGGGATTAAAGTTCAGGGGAAAGAAATAAAAACATTGCGTTTTGCTGATGACATTGTAATCCTGTCAGAGACAGCAAAGGACCTGGAAGAGCAGTTGAGTGGAATGGACAGTGTGTTGAAGAGAGCGTATAAAATGAACATTAACAAGAGCAAGCCGGCCGCGGTGGCCGAGGGGACTGAGGCGCTCCAGTCACGGTTTGCACGGCCACTACGTTCGGGGGTTCGAATCCCCCCTGGGCATGGATATTTGTGCCGTCCTTAGTATAAGGTAGTTGATAAGTAGTTTGTAAGTTTAGGGACTGATGACCCCGTAGTTGGGTCCCATATGTTTAACAAACATTTGAAAATTTTGATTAACAAGAGCAAAAAAAAAAAAATAATGGAATGCGGTCTTAGAAAATCAGGTGATGCTGAAGGAATTACATTAGATAACGAAACAATGAAGGTGGTAGATGAGTTTTGTTACTTGGGTAGTAAAATGACATGCAATGGTCGCAGTACAGAGGATATAAAATGCAGTATGGCAAGGTGAAGAAAAGTATTTTTGAAAAAGATATATTTGCTAACATCGAATATAATTTCAGTGTTCTTTTCTGAAGGCATTTGTATGGAGTGTTGCCTTGTACGGGAGTGAAACATGATCGATAAGCAGTGCGGACGGGAAGAGGATAGAGGCTTTTGAAATGTGATGCTACAGAAGAATGCTGAAGACTAGGTGGATAGATCGCATAACTAATGAAGAGGTACTGAACAGAATTGGTGAGAAAAGGAATTTTTGGCATACCCTGAGTAAAAGAAGGGATCGCTTGGTAGGACACATTCTTAGACATCGGGGAATCGTAAATTTAGCATTAGAGAGAAGTGTGTGGGGTAAAAATCGCAGAGGGAGACCAAGAGACGCGTATATTAAGCAGATTCAAGTGGATGTGGGTTGTCGTTCTTATGAGGAGATGAAAAGGCTTGCTCAAGATAGAGTAGGGTGGAGAGCTGCATCAAACCAGTCTCCGGACTGAAGACCATAACGACAACAACAACTGCTTACAATACGAGGGTGAGTCAAAAATTGTCCGCAATGCAGGCATAACTTGAATTGTAATGCAAATAAGGTAATTACGTTAACATTATTTTTCAATATAGTCTTCTTGCTTTTCAACGCACTTAGTCCATCGATGCACAAGGTTCCTGATAACCTCAGAAAAGTTTTTCGGCCGGGCAGCGAACCACTTCTTGGTCCGAGGTGAATCGATGGCCCGTTAATGCTAATTTGAGTGAACCTCAGTAATCAGAAGGGACAAGATCCGGACTATACGAAGGATGAGCCATTACTGCCAACTTGGACTTCCGGAGTTTGTTTGTTTGTTTGTTTGGCTTATGGGACTTAACTACGGGGTCACCAGTCCCTAAACTTACAAACTACTTATCTAGTACCTTATACTAAGGACGGCACAAATACCCTTGCCCGAGGGGGGATTCGAACCCCCGACCGTTGTGGCCGTGCAGACCGTGACTGGAGCGCCTCAGTCCCCTCGGCCACCGCGGCCGGCGGACTTCCGGAGCGTTTCGGCAGTGTGGGCAGTTGTACGTAGACCGGCATTGTCGTGTAACAATACATTTCAGCAGTAGTCCTCAGCGTATACAAGCTTTAGCTTGTGAATGATTTCGTAGGCAGAATCATGACTAGTTATCAGATGATGTTCCACTTAATCACTAGTCATTCGTCTCTCTAAAAGAACCATGTCATTTGCAATTTCAGTGTTGTCATCATCTGTGACCGATGATGGTCGTCCGGGTCGTTCCCTATGCGTGCCACTAGTGACACAGTTTATTTATTTATTTTTGTTTTGTTTTTGAATCCATTAGTAGATACTCCGCTGCGACGAGACACTATTTCCGTATTGTGCCGACAATCTTTGATGGATTTTCTCCCCTGAAACACCTTCCGACCACTTCTCCTTGTTTGCCCTTGGTGCAAACATCTCATGGAGCGGCCAAGAATTATGCGAAACAAAAGGAAGACAAATGGAGGAATTAGGATCAAACTCTCATAGCATGACCGCAACAACATAAAAGTAAAATAAACTAGGACCTGATTCAGTATCAACAATGTAAGGAAAGTTATAGCTACGTTGCGGATAATTTTTGACTTACCCTCGTACTAATTTGTGTATGAGACAGTACGATTCTTTGCTGTCTAACCCTTTACTTGACGTTTACATGACATTTACTGTGGCTATCATAATAGTGAGAAAGTCATTCTCGTTGCCCTCTAATATGGTGCCTCATCGCATCGGACGGGCAGTACAGTTGAACACCTGCGTGGCATGGACATTATCAGGGATATTTGGTCATTCTCCCACAAGTGCAATATCCAGATCTGCAACCGTTGTGGGAGGTGCTGATCCGGCTGCAATCCCTCAACTTCAAGCATGTTGCCCACCAGTGTAACTATGTGGGAACGAGCATTATCATCCACCAGAAGCAACCCATCTCCTAAGGCACCAGCGTAGGGCAGAACAAAAGATCGAAGGATCTCAAAATATACGAGCCGTCAAAGCGTCATTCTGAATGGCATTTAAATGGCCTTTAAACTGATGTGCTGCGGGTCCCAAACATTTGAGCAATACTCAAGATGTGGTCGTACAACCGTTTTATAAGCGGTCTCCTTTACAGATGAAGTACATCTTCCCAGAATTCTCCCAATCAACCGAAGTCGGCTGTCCGCCTCACTTACAACTGTCCTTACATGTTCGTTCCATTTCATATCGCTTTGCAATCTTCCGCCTACATATTTGAACGACGCGACTGCATCAAGGCCAAAAGTTGTTCAGAATTCCTAGCAAGCACTTCTGTGACAGTGTCTGTACTGAAATAGCTCGGTTTTCTCCCCTTCAGAACCCCTCTGAAGCCATCTGCCCCCGCGTATTGTCGGCCTGAGGAGATGCAGCTAACGCTGCCAACAAAGAGCAAATGAGTATCACTTTACTGGCCGGCGCGGCCTTACATAAGCGGCAGAGAGGGCCGGGCGGAGCATCGCAGCCTACAATGCGGGCCGTGCTATTGAGCGGGCGCGGTTCCCACCGCCCGCGGACCGGCCCCACGCAGGAAAGAAACCGAGGTCGCGCCTCCGCAGCTTTTTCCCGCCCGGTGCCCTGCGGTCCTGGCCAAACAAGTTCTTGTTGCGGCCCAATCCTAATGACAGCTCTAGGCGCCGCTGTTGCAATATCAGCCGCCGCCGCCGGCGCCGCACCCTCCACACGACGTCGTTGGCAACTGCTCTTCTACTTTGCCAACTCCGTACGTATTTGACCGCTGTACGTAAACTACAGGAAGTAACAAAAAGGCGGCTTCAAAATAGATCATCTCATGACAAGTGGTGTCACCGCTCTATGCGTCATAAGATGCACTGTCAACAAAGTATCAGTCGGGTCCGACGGTCTTGGGGTAAAGCGCTCGACTGGAAACCGAAGGGTCGCGGGTTCGAAACCCGGTCGGACCTCGGATTTTTTCAGTCTGCACTTTAACCTATCCTTCACCTCTTAACGATGTGACGAGTCGCCAGAAACGACACGTGGTTCCAATTCCACGTTAAACCGTAGTTCCCCTTTCACCAGTTGGATAACTGGAGTAGGTTAGGGACACGCAAGTCGCCGAAGTGCCGTCCAATTGAAAGACTTGCACCAGGCCAATGAGCCACACGACATAATTATTTTTAACAAAAGTATCTGAACAAACCCAAAAATATAGGTTTTCCACATTCGGTGCATTGTGCTGCCGTGTACTGCCAGGTACTGCATATCAGCGACCTCAGTAGTCATTAGACATCTTAAGAGAGCAGAATGGGGCGCTCCGCAGAACGCGCGGATTTCGAATGTCGTCACGTGATTGTCACTTGTGTCAAAAAACTGTACGCGAGATACACATCACAAAATGTGTGTGCTTATGGCCGGCCGCGGTGGCCGAGGAGACTGAGGCGCTCCAGTAACGGTCTGCACGGCAACTACGGTCGGGGGTTCGAATCGCCCCTCGGGCATGGATATTTGTGCCGTCCTAATTCGTAAGTAGTTTGTAAGTTTAGGGACTGATGACCCCGCAGTTAAGTCCCATAGACTATACAAACATTTGAACATTTTTTGTGTGCTTATGGATGGGTGAGTGGATGTATATTCAAGGTCTTCTCCAATAACTCTGATTTGATTTAGACTAAATTTGGCATAGAATGCCATGGGGCACCACCATCGGTGTGTAAGTTTAACAATAAGAGCTGCATACAGTTGTATTGTATAGTCCCGTCCTCTCTATTTTAAACTTAAATATTTGTAGGATTACTAGGTTTTAGTTCTTTCTATTTGGTTTTATATAGTTTCTATTTTTCTTACCTTCGTCATTTACACTAGAGCCACCTGGTGGCGTCTACCGTTTACTTTGACGATGCTGGGTGATTTGGCTTTAGTAATGTTCAGCAGGGACTTGACGCCATACAATTTTATTATGTTAATCCCCCTCCACGGTATGTACTTAACCCTTAAATGCATGGTTTTGCATATATCCAACATCGATTGTAATATTGTTTTATCCGCATCTAGTGGGAATTTTGTGAACTAATATGTGGTTAACAGATGCAGCAGAGTTTATAGAAAATGTCTGTGGTGTTTGTTGTGTCGAGGTTAGCTGCAGTTTGAACTTCTGTTAAAATATCTGCTTGTGTTTGGAGAAAACGCCACCTATTGTAGATTTTGACATTTTGATTTCCATGTAAGGAACCAATTTTAGGAGGAAAAAATCACACAAATTGAGACAAATATTAAAAACCATAATAAGCACAAAAATTTGTTTATACTATCCAACTATGAAAATTATATAACAAGTTTCCGTAAAAAAAACCATATGAATTTTTTTTTTACTATTTTTCCCTTTGTTTGTACTACTTACAAAACACAGAAATAATTTCTTTTGGAAATTAAAAAAAATCATGCATTTAAGGGTTAGTTATTTGTGTTTGTAATGTACTTTGCTTTGGTATCTCTATTGTCCATACAGTTCTCTATCTTTTTGTGACACCAGGCTTACTGATGTTTGTAACTTTACAGATTCTGAAGATGATTTAATCGAAACGCGTCAATAAACGCATGACCACATCACTGTCTGTGGCCCTATAATTGTACACAGCGTCCTAACAGCACTGTTTATCAATTAATACTGATATGGGCGCATACCTCATCAACGACTTTATGTGACGTCTGGAAATCTAGGTTAGGCGTACACACACTCAATAAGGCTTAATACAGGGAGGGGACCTCGCAAAATGTGAGGAAACTAGTGATTTTTACGTAAGTTTAGTAGAAGAGGAGCGGCACACTGGTGCTCGGGCCGGCCTCTGCGGCAGATGCGGGGCTACCTGCGCCCAGCCGCAGCCGCACAAGTTCCGTGCCTGCCGGCCGCCCACTCAGGCGGAAGCCCGCCACGGTGCTTTGTCCGCCGCCGATTCTTCTGCTCCCGCATTCTCCGGGGTTTAGCGCCCAGCCTGCGGGGGAGGCCGTACCGACACCAAATAATACATAAGGCGCTCCGGTCTCGACTACACTGCGAAGCAAAAGTATCCGGACACCCCAAAAACATACTCTTCCATATTAAAGGTATTAAATATAAGGAGAGGCATTGAATTAAAATTTATGCTGTAGCCGGGATTCGAACCCAGGACCTCCTCCTTACTAGGTAGGTGCTTTAGACCACTCAGCTAACACAAACACAGCATTGTAGCCAAAGCAATTACACGTACTGTCTTAAAGCATGTCTCCCTCCACACCACATAACTTTAATTCTGCCTCATGTTCCCTGTGAAAAACGTATCAAATTGCCAGGGCTCTCCTACATTGGAATAGCACCCCAGCAAAGATCGCGAATGGGAACTATGCCGCCTACCTAGTAAGTAGGAGGTCCCGGGTTCGAATCCCGGCCACAGCATAAATTTTAATTCAATGCCTCTCCTTATGTTTAATACCTTTGGTATAACGGGACAACATTGTCTCAAGGAATTGTATTATTTGTTGATATTATCAAAAAATGTTCAAATGTTTGTTAAGCTTATGGGACTTAACTACGGGGTCATCAGTCCCTAAGCTTACAAACTACTGATGAACTAGCTAATCCTAAGGACGGCACAAATATCCATGCCCGAGGGGTATTGGAACCCCCGACCGTAGTGGCCGTGCAGACCGTGACTGGAGCGCCTCAGTCCCCTCGACCACCGCGGCCGGCTTCTCACAGTTGACGAGCAAGTCGGGGATGCCGAGTGCATCATGCAACATGATCGAACACCTGCTCATAACGCATGGAGTATTACACAACAATAACATCTTTGTAATTGAGACCCTGACTTGAATCCTATAGAAAACCTTTGAGTTTTTGTAACGCAGACTTCGTGACAGGTCTCACAGACCTACATCGATACCTCTCCTCAGTGAAACAATCCGTGAAGAATGGGCTGCCATTCTCCAACAACTTATTGAACGTATGCCTGCGAGAAGTGCAAGCAATCATAAAGGCTAAGGGCAGGCCAATAGCATATTTAATTCCAGTGTTACCGATGGAGGACGCCACGAACTTGTAAGTAATTTTCACCCAACTGACCGGAGACTTTTGATCACATTTCACAAATTTCAGTCAGAAACTACTACGTCCTTCCGTTTCTAAGCAGTTTAGTACTCTTATTATTATACTGTGTACCAGCATCTACAGAGTGCCACACAGATAAGAAATAGGACTGTAATTGATGATCAATAACTGGTATCGGGCGCTTTTGTGTTATGTGACACCTTAAAAGAAGTTTCAGATTAAGATATCTCAAGATCGAAAACAAACAGTTCTTAATTGGCAACTCTTGTTGGTTGAGGTGTAACGTTTCTCAAAGCCTTCAATTAGTTACAAGTCAATGACATTTCTCTATGGTAGAATTTGACTAAAGCGAAGAACGATGATAAGGTCACATCATGCAGCATTAAGGAAATATTGATTTGGTAGTGCACATTCGTGTAGTTGTAATAATTGTGGAGGTAGATACGAATTCAGTATACGTAATCGAATAGTTTTCGGTTTTAGAAGCTAGTAACTGAGGAAGAGCCTTGCACACGTTTGTTTAGAACGTACAGCTTCATAACACCAGTCTTCGGACTCAAGACAACAACTGGAAGAGAAACATTCCAATCTATGTCTTTGCCATCAGTTGTTGCAGCATACAGGTCCTCTAGTTCCAGTAAAGTTATTCTACGATCTCTTAATGGAGATAATAGCACTCTGTCCCTGCTTCTGGTCAGTGTCATCATGTTTTCATTCCTCGTCATTTGTGCAGAGAGCCTCCAGTCGCTTACCGGCTCACTTTCTGCATCTTCCAGTAACAACGCATCCAAAATACCTCGATTCTATTTTACACATTACGTCATTGCCTTAGTACACTTAGTCCTATGTTATTAGGATATCGGTATTCAGTTTGGGTTTGCCTCTGCAGCTAAGTGGCCAGAGTATCTTTCATGCGGAAGAGCCAGTTGTAGTTCCCGTACCGTCATGAATATTTACTTCGTGGGAGGACTGGAATGGGATGCACTGAGCCTGATGGTATCATCTGATGAGTACTAGAGACAGAAATAACGGCTCTTAGGGCTGGGACACTGATAATGTCTGGAAGTGCGGCGTGCTGACCCCAGGACAATCCACGCCACATCGCAGTCACGCAACTGCCAGAGGCTGATCGCTACCGAACGACCCGCCAGTGCCATTATAAGAGCTCCTTACTCATTATGGATTCCCAATTACGCCAGGGGATGGAACACTGTCATCATTTCATCATTTAATTATGGAAGACACTTCACTGGTGGCGACAATGGGTGCTTGTTTAATTGGCACACTCCCCTTCCGTCGGGCGCCGTCAGCTGCTGAACCGACTTGCTTTCCCGGCTCTCGTCCGTTATTTACTGAACTGCCCACCTGCTGCCTCTTACAAGTCTTCTCTGGATAAGATTAAAAATCACCTACAGTAAAAGTAAAGCAGTCAACAATCGGAAGACTAGTTTGAACACGCGAGAGCTTTACTAGGCTGTCCTGTTTGTAGGTGGTATGTCGTTGCCTTCCATCACCTACGACTGTTCTAATGGAGTTGTAATTGCAATAACACTGGACTTGTATACTAGATGACCGGCATATAAAACCCCCGTACGACCATCCAGATTTCGGTTTCTGCATGATTTACCTTAATCTCTTAAGACTAAAACCGGGATTATTCTACATCTACATGTGATACTCTGCAAATCACATTTAAGTTCCTGGCAGAGGGTTCATTGAACCACCATTATACTATTTATCTCCCATTCCATTCTCGAATGGCGCGCGGGAAGAAAGAACACCTGAATCTCTCCGTTCGAGCTCTGATTTCTCGTATTTTATTTTGATGGTCATTTCTATCTATGTAAGTGGGAGTCAACAATGTATTTTCGCATTCGGAGGAGAATGTTGGCGGTTGGAGTTTCATAAGTAGCCCACGCCGCAGCGATAAGCGCCGTTGTTGTAATGATTCCCATCCCAGATACTCTGTCATTTCCGTAACGCTGTCTCCCCTGTATCGTGACGATACGAAACGAGCTGCCCTTCTTTGAACTCTTTCGATGTCCTCAGTCAAACCCACCTGATAAGGATCCCACACTGGGCAGCAATACTCCAAAAATGGACGGACAAGCGTAGTGTATGCAGTTTCTTTTGTAGTTCTGTTGCACCTTTTAAGGGTTATGCCAATAAATATTCCTTTGAAAGTGCACAGTAGGTTTCCTCCCCAGACCTGACGTCGTCGTCGACAATACGACCCACCTGTGGAGGCGGAACACATCCAAACATAAATGACAATTAGAGCTGTACCTTATCTCCCATCAGCAGGAAACGATAACCGCGTGACGTAAGTCGCACAGAATCGGCTTCCAGCTTGTTTATTCCATCGGCGTGTTTCGGCAGTCGAGCAGTGGACTGGAGCCTCACCTGCCGCGCTGGTCTCGATGCTAATCTGGGCGCCTGGCACTGCTAGCACGGCCGCGCCAGCCGGCACAAAGGTCGCCTCCTGCACTGAGTAACGGCCAAATTAGGCAGGCGATAGGATCGCGCCTCCGGCACCTCGGCTGCCGCCCCCAATTATTCGGCAGATACCCATCGGCCGGATATCCTCATCCTCCTGGGGCTTTTTTCTCCTTCTTCCTGAGGAAGCGCCGCGGGCGCCATACGGCAGTCGCGGGGAATAGTGAAGCCCTGCGGTAGCGCCGCTGTCGGGCTGGCGTTCACTGCCCCGAGCAACAGCCCCGCGTCTGGGGATAGCCCCGAGTCTTGCTGCCAAATATTGTCCAAGAGGTCATCTACATTTCAGGTATGCCGAGTACAGTTGCAAAAGAAAAGAATAAATTTTGTACTGTAAGTACCTACAAACTAACGTTGCGTTCGTTACTTGCCCAGCTCGGCGTTACAATGCCTACTATTTTCTCGACTGGAGAGAGCACCTCTCCACCGTGGCTAAGCCCCGAAGTCCGTATAAACTTGGACCTTCATTCTCTTACAAAGGACTCCACACCTAGTTTCGTTTATCGGAGAGAATTTCTCGCACTCCGGTTCAAATTTGATGACAATTTCTTCATCTACACTGTTGGCTCAAAGACAGACCAGGGTGTTGGGTGTGCCTTTGTACTTGGCAACGACTCGTTTAAATATCGTCTCCCTGAGTGGAGTTCCATTTTTACAGTTGAGCTGTATGCTTTACATCAAGGCACCCAATACGTCCGGCGAAACTCGCTGTCATTTGCTCAGACTCTCTGAGTGCTCTTTTGAGCTTTCGCCTTCCTGTCCATCCCCTGGTACAAAGCATCCGCAATTGCCTTACCTCTCGTTCAGCGAGCGGAACTACTGTGACGTTTCTGTGGGTCCCTGGTCACGTGGGAGTGTTGGGGAATGAGTCTGCGGATACGGCTGCAAAGGAGGCAGTTCTCCTTCCTCGGCTATCTTCATTTTCTACTAGCTCTGATGACCTTCACGCTGGCGTCTCCCGGCGTATCATCTCCCGTTGGTTTTTACATTGGTCATCCCTGTCAGGGAACAAATTGCGGGCCATTAAACCTGTGCCTGATCTTTGGTCAACGTCATCTCGACCCTCACGTCGAGAGGAGATTGTCCTGGGCCGACTTCGTATTGGCCACTGCCGTTAGAGCCACCAGTATTTACTTCGTGGTGATCCTGCTCCCTTATGTGTGTACCACCTTTTACTGAAATGTCCGTTTTTTAATCGTCTCCGTCGTGATCTATGTTTACCATTGGAAATGTCTGATATTTCAGCTGATGATCCGCATTTTGCTGACATAGTTTTACTTTTTATACATCGTGCAAATATGGCGAAAGCCATTTAAGCTCTAACCCCGATTCGATTTTACTATGGGCAGTGTTGGGCGCTAATGACCTCAGTAGTTGTGCGCCCTAAAACCACAATTTAAAAAAAAAAACTCACGTATTCACTCCAAAAACTGGTTTGATCCAGGGCTACACAGTACACTATCCTGTGCAAGCCTCTACATCTCCGAACAACAACGGAAACCCACATCCTGTGAAACCTCCTTACTGTATTCGCGTCTTGAACTCCCTCTGAGATTTTTATACCTCCCTCCTCCCCCCCCCCCCCCTCACACAAACAGTTTGCTCCAATGACAAACGGGCGATGTGCAGTTTTCGGTGAGATCTCGACTTCGTTTTACCTCTTGTGTGTCTTCCTTTTGTGTTGTCAGCGATTTGTCCTATGTCAGCTTACCCCATTTGTGAGTTTTCATCTTCAGAGCTGTGTTTTACTTTTTATACACTTGACAGAGGACTCTTCGCTAGGAACAGGGGACTGATGACCTAGCTGTTTAGTCCCCTCAAAACCAACAAAAACAACAACGGATTTTTACAGTCCCAACCTTACATGATACCAGTTCAAGAATGAGAAGGAACGCTTAGTTATTAATCGGACCAGGATTCTTCTCTTCTGTCTCCTTCGTAAGTGAACTGCACATCTTGAGAAGGCTTCCAAGCAAACTCTGTCGCTAACTGTATTTCGTACGATTAGTTTATGTAGTAAAGTCCACTTCAAATATAAATGCGTATTCTCTAACGTTCTATGCATGAGATTACTTCCAGTGATTGATCGAGAATCGTACAATAATGTTTTTTTTTCTGCCTACTGTTCTGAACGGTTAAAATTTCCGAATGTTGAGTGTAAACTGCCATTTTATAGCTCCCGAATCTATATATGTATCAGCATCAATCAAGAACAGTCCCAAGGAACTCCCGACGTTGTCCTATAGGTCATTTAAGTATGTTACGAAAATAAATATTCCTATTAATGTTCTTTAGGACTACAGTCGAAGCTACTATCACGTCAGCAGATTTCCCTCCGTCAAGAGCGACATACTGCTCTCTACACGCCAGAAACTCTTCAAACCAATCTCAATTCTGATCTGAGTCCGCACAGCCACATTTTCAGCGTTACAGATAGCCTACCCATCAAATACTAAGGTAAACCGGCATTAACTTGGTGCTGGTATATAATGCTTTATCTGACCGTGGACAAATAGGACGAAATGATTTTCACACCATCCTTACCTGCAGAATCTGTGTTGATCTGTGACGAAGGGGATTTTTCAGTCTTCAGAAAGATTACAATATGCGACTACAAGTTGGGTCTTCAGTCCGAAGAGTGGTTTGATACAGCTCTCCACGCTACTCTGTCCTGTTCCAATCTCTTCATCTCCTAATATTTATTACCATTCTGCAATTTATCTTTTCTATTTCGGCCATCAGAATTCATTTTTCTGCCGAAACAACTAAACTCATCTACTACCTTTTGTGTCTCGTTTCCTAATGCCCTCAGCATGGCCTGATTTGATAGCATTCCATTACCCTTGCTTTCCATTACACTTCTTTTGCTCCTGTTAATGTTTATCTTATACACTCTCTTCAGGACAATGTTTTTCCAGGTCCTTTGCTTTCTATGTCAGAATTATGTCATCGGCAAACCACCAACTTTTTATTTCTTCTCCCTCAACAATATTTCTGTTTCCAAAATTGTTCTTCCCTTCCTTCACAGCTTGCTCAATGTGCAGACTGAATAGAATCGGGTCTACAACCCTGCCATACGCCCTTCTTAACCACCACGTCAACTTCATACTCTCCGACCCTTGTAACTGCTCTCTGGTTTCTTACGAGTTGTATATAACTTTTCATTACCCGTACTTTCCCCGTGCCACCTTCAGAATTTTGAAGAGTGTGTGTCCAGACAACGTTGTCAAAAATTTTCTCTAAATCTTCGCCGCGTGGGAGTTGCCGAGTGGTCTGGAGCGCCACGTTACGGATCGCGGGGCCTCCCGCGTCGGAGGTTCGAATCTTCCGTCGGGCATGGATGTGTGTGTTGTCCTTAGGTTAGTTTAACTTAGTTTAAGTAGAATGAAACTTTCACTCAGCAGCGAAGTATGCGCTGATATGAAACTTCCTGGCAGATTAAAATTGAGTGCCGGAACCGGGACTCGAACCTGGGACCTTTGACTTTCGCGGGCAAGCGCTTTACCGACTGAGCTATCCCAACACGACTCACGATGCCGACTCACAACTTTACTTCCGCCAGTACCTCGCCTCCTTTCCAAACTTCACAGAAACTCTCCTGCGAACCTTGCAAGACTAGCACTCCTGGAAGAAAGTATATGGTGGAGACATGGCTTAGCCACAGCCTATGGGATGTTTCCAGAATGAAACTTTCACTATGCAGCCAAGTGTGCGCTGATATGAAACTTAATTAGGATTTAGTTTAAGTAGTTTGTGAGTCTAGGGACGTATGACCAAAGTAGTTTGGTGCCACAGAAATACAAACATTTGAATTTTCTAAATCTTCAAAATCTGTAAAACTACGTTTTTCATTTCCCTTCCTATCTTGTAAGTCATAAAATGAGTATTACGTGTTCCTTCGTTTCTTCTAAAGTTTAAAATACAAAGCTACTAAAACAGTGATACCCAACCATTCTGAGACAATTTTCCACGAATGTAATTACGTATTAGCTGCCAGGCCTTGGAATTTCTTTCAGTTTTAACGATTTCAAGTATTTATCAACGACACAGACAACTAATATGTATTTCTGCCTTTTCATTGGTATGACAATTACTAGGTTGGTGCATAAGTTCTTAGTATTTTCGTTTTGCGCATTGGCATTCAAGTTGCTGCTGTTACGTTATCCAGCACGGCACTGAAAGTAATAACACTCCTTGCGATAGTGCATACTTTTACAACTAAGGTTTTCTATCTTCTGCGTGCATATGTAATACAATACGCTGTCAGCCACAAAGTGCAAATACCGCCCCTCGAAAATTCGCGGATATTTTGTAAATTGTGGACGGTGCCAGATTCTTTTTTTCGGCACAATATCAAATCTATCTATACGAACTGATTCAAATAAATGGCAGGCAGGAAAAAGAGCGAGCTTCTGAAGCAGGTGGTGGTGGTACGTAGGAAGCTGGCAGCACAGGAATGCAATTTAAGCCCGAAACGTAGAGACAGCGTTGGCGGGATGGCACGATGAAATTAAATTCCTCGCGGCAGGAGGCTGCGCGCAACACCTGCGTCGCCCGGCCCGGCCTGGCCTCGCTGCTCGCAGCACGGGTTTTCGCCGTCCGCACTGACAGATTGGCCGAGCTGCCTGTGTCTTCCGCACCTCGTTACCACAGCGCGGCGCTATTCATTATTTATCCAGGTTTGGGAAGCGACGCGGTCAGTGGGTATCCTTATTAATTAACGGAGTAACTGCTTCAAGTAATTAGTGGCCGAATTATGACTAGAATCGTCTTTCACGTCCGACGGTATGTAACACAATTGCCACGCATTCTCTCTGCTTATTGTTCTTTCCTCGTACTGGCAGTCCAGACAGTTATAAACTCACTCTTCTCATTCAATGCCAGAGAACGGTAAGTAGAGCAAAGAGGTCCCGACTGGGAATATTTGTTAGATGGTTACCAGTTATAGCTTTTGTCTCACAGCAAAACAAATATTAAAATGTTTGTTAAGCTTATGGGACTTAACTACGGGGTCATCAGTCCTTAAACTTACAAACTACTGCTGGCCGCGGTGGCCGAGGGGACTGAGACGCTCCAGTCACAGTCTGCACGGCCACTACGGTCGGGGGTTCGAATCCCCCCTCGGGCATGGATATTTGTGCCGTCCTTAGTCTTAGCTAGATCATAAGTAGTTTGTTAGCTTAGGGACTGATGCCCCGTAGTTAAGTCCCATAAGTTCTACAAACATTTGAACATTTTACAAACTACTTATCAACTAGCTAACACTAAGAACGGCACAAATATCCATGCCCGAGGGGGGGATTCGAACCCCCGACCGTAGTACAGCGAAAGAACTCCCCCTCCCAATAACCTTGGTCTTAACTTGGGGATTGGGAAATATTCAGAATTCACACTTTTCTGCTTCAGTGGGACCTTTTTTTTTCAAATATATTTGGGCACGATTGATTTGGCAGTTGCGAACTTACATCAACTGTTTACCCTCATTCTAGAAAAACAATCGAAAACAAAACGTGAGAGTGTCATTCACTACGTTTGCCTGGTTATACGGAGTTGATAAAGAGCTAACAAAATATCACAAGGAAGCAGCTCACCGAAAGAATGCGAAATTTATTGAAATACAACTGCCACTAACGTGTGTCTACGAATAACTAAAGAACAATCAGGAGGACGTATAGCCGTGAGACCGGCTTAGGGGTTATGTTAGTTCCTCGTATGACAATGACGGCGTGGTATCTCCTGCATAGTTTCACAGAACAGAAATGAGAGGCGACGATTAGCTTTCGGGCAATGTAGTAAAGTTAAAATATCAGCCACGAACCACGAATGTACGAATAATACCGAAACTAGAACTTGATGAAAAAGCTTTAAAGAAAATACCTATGATGGACTAGTCAAAACTTAGATAAGGATTGACTAGAATCGACGATTAACTCACGACAAGAGCAGAATTGCTGCAACACCGAGACGAAATAAACTATTGACTGCAATGCCCTATATTTCTCGGCACTGTCTTATAGAAAAGGTAACAGAATATCAAGTGGTTAAGGCATCTGGCAAAAACTTGAACTCTTTGGGATATCCAGGATCACACACTAAATATAGAAAAGGTTGGGGAAATGCCGGCTGACTATGTTATAACTCGATACTGCTGCAACAAACCTTCCATTATAACAATTGGAAGTAGGGAGCAGTGGGGGAAAATAGTTCTACACCGTACGGGGGACATTGTCTGATTCACTGACGGGTCAAAATCAGACCAAGGTGTTGGGGCCGGGGTATACGGGTTGCAACCAAGACTGGAGGGCGTCATCTCTCTAGGGAAACTGGTCTCAGTATTCCAGGCCGAAATCACTGCCATCAGGGTGTGTGTGGAGGAGAATTTGCGTTGGTGCTACAAAGACCGTAGCATCTACATCTAATCAGACAGCCAGGCAGCCCTGAGATCACTGGCAGCTCCTGCAACAGGATCTAAAATTGTTGCAGAATGTCACAGGGTTTTGGTGGAGCTAGGGAAAAGCAATAGGGTAAACCTATTGTGGGTCCCTGGCCACTTGGGGATCAGTGGCAATGAACATGCCGAGAGATTAGCCAGGATGGGGGCAGAGACTCCATTTATTGGACCGGAATCTGTCCTGACAATCACCAAGGCAATGATCAAATTGGACCTACGTAACTGGCTCAGAAGAGCACGTAGAATATTGGACCAAGGTCTATAAACAGAAACATGGCAAGGTAATGATGACAAATCCATGTTTTAAAAGAAGTTCTGTAATCCTGGGCTTGAACAGGGGAGAGATTAGACTCGTGGTTGGATTGCTGACAGGCTATGGGAATTTCAAAAAATACCTACATACAATGGGAATAACAGGAAAGGACCCTAAATGTAGGATCTGTGATGATGGTGATGAAACTGCATCACATCTAATATTCGAATGCATTGCATTGGAGAGCAAAAGGCACAGAACATTTGGGACAACCAGGCCCGAAGAAATTGTGTCTAATAAAGAACTGGTAAAGGGACTCCTTGCACTGTTCAAGGTCACTGGTTGGCTTTACTAGATATACAGGGAGCGATACCGCACAACAAACTTAGTTTCGTTGCGGGCAGTGGCGGGTTGGACCAAAACTTTTTTGGCTTCCCTGAGAAAATTAATCAATCAAGTGGTTAAGGCAATATGCGAGAAAAGTGGACGTCAAATCCATGATTGGCTGCTGTAAATGCAGAGTTTTGATGATTTTCGCAACCACGTGGAATGACGAGTCTATTCCTCACGCCCCCTCCCACCCCTCTACAGTGAGCCCTTCTTTCAGATTCGTCACCTACCACTTACGTCATTATAACACTTGATCATGCTTCTGTACTCCGACAGCCTCCTGTTTGGTGTGTGGCAGAAGTCATTGTCTTTAGTACTGGCACTTCTGCCCATCCCTGTTCCAGCAGTGAACGCTGCGCGGCAAGGAAAGATGTTCAGATGTTTGTAAAGCTTACGGACCTCAACTCCGAGGTCAATAGTCCCTAATTTACAAACTTCTTATGGAATAACTTATACTGAAGACAGCAGAGTGCCTCAATGTGCTAGGCCGCTCCGCCTCACCTTTCATGTGAGGTCGCATCTCTCTGATTTCGCTTCCATTATCTTTTCAAGCTATATTGAGATGAACTGACAGCTATGATAGCATTTGAGAGAACACAGGACGACCTTAGTCGCAAGAGGCCCTCGCAGTAGAAGCCGTTACTTCGGAATTATTGAGATACTTGAGAGAGCCAACAGTGATAAATATATTCCACTTGGTGTGCGGGATATTTTAAACAGGCTAAATTCCAACAAGTTTCAAGAAAAATGTAAAAAGCCCATTACCAAGAAATGCAGGCGTGATTCTACGGAACCATTTGTTTAATAAGTCATCACTGCGAAATGCAGGTTATTTACAGAAGATTGCAAAAACTGGTAGAGGCCCACCTAGGGGGAAAAGCAGTTTGGTTTCAGAGAAACACACTGGAGAATTCTGATCCTGTGAGCTTTTTTAGGAGCGGTGTTTTTCAACCCGTGGATCCTGACCCCCAGGGGGGTTTCGCCGACACACAAGGAAGTTCTTGCATCGTTGAACAACCAGGCCAATGCACCTCTCACTACAAAGGGTTCCGTCATACAAATATATAGGCCTAGTAAGAGAAATTTACTTTTTGTTAAAATTATATAATTCCTTGTGTAACATTAATTCTGAATTCAGTAGAACGCGGATTTTTTTTATTACGAATAAGCGCAAAGTCTGAAAAATGTTTCTGGAACTATTCGTTAGATAAATGTACAAGATGCAATAATTATTTTTAAGAAATTAAAAAGAATTTTTTTAAATTGTCTATACAGTGGGAGCTTTCTTAATCAGCATAATTAGGTTCTGAAACTTGCCCAAAATCGAAACACTCCTTATGCAAAATTGTACATTTCCGTTGGAAACCATGTAAAAATAATGTCTTTTACTTAGAAAAATACACATTAAAAACACCGTCCAGCAATTTACCAGAAAGCTGCATCAGCAGAAAGAACATTACATTCGTTGCCTTTGAGATAACGAACATATCTCTTTTAGAATTCATGTTGAACGGGGTTCAGTGGGATTGTCAGAATATTTTTAATTCGTAGGATTCGCCGGAATATTTTCTGAAGGGTGTCGCATATTGGAGGTTGAAAATCACAACCATATGGCAACGCGAGGCGTTAATGGCCTTCTATATCCATCTACAGATGCATTTCCTTGTATTTACATAAAAATCTAATTACATCCTACACTTGATAACTGGCACGAGCAATAATTTTCGAAGTCGTTGTTAACCATTATTCACACACAAACGACAACTGAAACATAACCATTAACTTATGACCCCCATAAACAGTGAGTATGTGGCACGTAAACAATCAGTAGAGAGCACTGTGTTTGCCGTGCTTTGCTCTGACTACAGTGTGTGGCAAATTATTGAATTCGTGTCCTGCTTGTGTTACACACTTTACTAATGAAATCTGCTTAAAAGCTGTCGTTATTGTGTGGGGGTGTGATATGATGATTTGGTTTTAGTGATATTTTAAGAGGACTATTTTAGTGACTGTTTTTAATGATACCCGCATTCTAAACCTAATTTTCGTTTTCTTCTGTTCCAGGTGAGTACCCAATGTTGAATGCATCTGCACGATACACATCTTACCTGGTGAGTTGTATTCAGTTTGTCTTCTCGTTCCACGGCGATTTCCAAAGCCCTACATCTGGAAATAGTGCAGAAAACTGTACCAGGGATTTGAATATACAAGAACTTCGAAGTTAAATGTAAAATTTTAATCCAACTTTCTTACGAAATACGGAACTTTCCGTTTGTATTCACATTTAAATTCGGCTCTGAGGATATCCCATTTTGTGAGAGAAAAAAAAAATGGGAATGTTGGTAAGTCTGTACCCGCAGTAGGTAGTCTGTAGACGGAGCCGGTAAGATGCCAGGGCAACAGGTAAATAGTTCCATGTTCTGGGTAATTCAGAATCGCTATTCCCAGTTTCTAGAGGTTGAACGAGAGGCTAACATTATGCATACCTGCCAACTTTCGCGGTTTGTCCGTAAAGTTTACCGAAATAGCAGCATTTTACGGATTTACAGATGGACAGTGTTGTTTCACGACTTAGAGCGCAAAAATTTTGAACGTTAACATTTGATAATCAACCCACTTTCGTACAATCGTTTGTTTGCGTAGGTCGTAGTGGATAACTAGTTCTATGATACGACTGATGCTTTTAAGAGCGTGATGTTTGTGTCGTCATTGGAGTTGAATTTAAAGCCGGGATAACATTTCTTCCAGGTGAATCTTAGGTTTCGACTGGCTCTGTACCCATATTCAAAGAAGTGATCATAAGTTAGTTGTGGGCATTAGACCTACAACTTAGTGATCGATCTCCAGAATACTGAAAAATTGCTTTACTTTTCATCAGTGAGGAAGTATTTTTGTACGTACTGCCTGTGACTACGTCAACAAGTTTGTACTCAAGGTTTGACAAAACTGAATATACATAGTTTTCATCCATATGTTTTTCCTTGGAAACGTTTCCAATCTTGTTATGGAAGTAAAATGAAACTACAGATGAGGTGGTGAATGCGCTTCAGATGAAGTTCACAGCTCTTCACACAGATGAGAGAGTTTGTTTGCAAATCAAGGTGCTGCACATGATTCCAGTTGCACACCAATACAAAGAATTCGTGGAATCGAAGGACTTTTCTAGAAATTCTGTTATACTTAAGTAGTGCTCACTATTCGCACCACAGCCCGTAGCAATGCAAAATGTGTAGAAAAATAGAAAAGACTTCATGTCATCAATGTAGGTTGGCGGCAGTAGAATCGTTCTGCAGTCCGTCTCAAACTTCGGCCCTCTAAATTCTAGTGTTTGTTGAAAAGAACGTTGGGTCCCTTCCAGCGACTCCCAGATGATTTTCCCGCAGCATTTCAGTAACACTCGCGTTGTGATAGAGTCAACCAGTTACAAACCTAGCCGCCCGTTTCTGTACAGCCTCTATGTCCTCCTTTAAACAGATCTAGTGGGGAACCCAAACACTTGAGCATTACTGAAGACGGGATCGTACGAGCGATTTATTTGCAGTTTCCTTTACAGATGAATCACATCTTTCCAAAATTCTCCCAATAAACCGAATTCGACCATTCGCCTCTCCCACGACTGTCAAATGTTCAAATGTTTATGCAGTGAAGGCTTTCACGACCTGCTGAAATAATTGCTGTTGAATCTTCCGGGTTATGTGGTTGTGGTCGAAGAAACATATCTGCTCCTGACGTTTCGTCCAGAGCTGCGCTGGACATCCTCAGAGGTGCTACTGGTAGCGGTGAGTCTTGCCGACTCGGCACCGCTACCAGTAGCACTTCTGAGGATGTCCAGCGCAGCTCTGGACGAAACGTCAGGAGCAGATATGTTCAAATGTTTGTTAAGCTTATGGGACTTAACTACGGGGTCATCAGTCCCTAAACTTACAAACTACTTACCTACTACCTTATACTAAGGACGGCACAAATATCCATGCCCGACCGTAGTGGCCGTGCAGACCGTGACTGGAGCGCCTCTGTCCCCTCGGCCACCGCGGCCGGCCCCACGACTGTCCTTATATGCTTATTCCATTCATCCTGCATCTTACTACAGTCATTCAATGGCGACACCTTCCTTCTTCCAGTCGTTATGTTGTGATGTAGTTCGAACACGAGTAAATAAACGTCACCTGTAATTCAGAAGTTCGCATACCCAAAAAAAAATTTCGAAGTGTAACAGCACCGTGAGTGGAACTGGCAGTGACAAAAGGTACGCTTTGAGAGAGCAGTGTCGGCCGGCAGGCACGCAGTAATAATGTTTAGCTAGTGACATGAGGCCGGAGTATCGACTGGGCGCGAGAGCGCCGCGGCGGAGCAGTTGGCGGGTATTGACTGCGCTCGCGACTGAGGGGAGCGGGCCGCTGCGGCTGGCCCGTCGCCGCGGGCGGGCGCGCATGCGCAGTCGCGGCCCCCCACTCCACCTCCCCCCCCCCCCTCCTACCATGCCACTAGCCGCGCCGCCAGCTGGCTGAGCAGGCAGACGCGCCAGTCGGCGGCCGGCCCCCGCCCGCCCCGGGCCCTGCGGTGCCGGTTCCCCGCACCGGGCCTCACAGCCGCTGCCGCCTCCAAATTGCTTCCGGGGCGGCGTCAGCTGGACGGCCCATTACGGCCACGTGCCCGCCGCCGGCGCATGTTTAATTGCTGCGCGCGTTACGTAAAATATCGATTCAGGCCGCCGCGCCCTATGAAAGTTGTCCCACTAGCCGAGCGCGTTCGCGTCGCGTGTGGGCTGCTTGCGAGCAGGTCACGGCAACGCAGTCGTCGGTCAGGTTTCGGTACAACTTCGCCATGACCATTTGACCAACTGTTTTTCATCTAATACTAACCATGGGTGATTGTTTTCCGGGTCTGTCCCGGAAATCCGGGATTTTTTAATTATGTACACGGATCATTCCGGGTTTGCGTACAGGCGCTTGTTCTTGTTGTGGTCTTCAGTCCGGAGACTGGTTTGATGCAGCTCTCCACAATACCCTATCCTGAGCAAGCCTCTTCATCTCCACATGAGAACGGCATCCTACATCTGCCTGAATCTGCTTACTGTATCCATCTCTTGGTCTTCCTCTGCGGTTTTTACCCCACACACTTCCCTCCAACGCTAAATTCACAATTCCTTGATGTCTAAGAATGTGTCCTACCAATCTATCCCTTCTTTTAGTCAAGGTATGCCAAAAATTTCTTTTCTCCTCAATTCTATTCAGTACCTCCTCATTAGTTACGCGATCCACCCACCTAATCTACAGCATTCTTCTGTAGCACCATATTTCAAAAGCCTCAATCCTCTTCCGGTCCGCACTGTTTATCGTCCATGTTTCACTCCCATATAAGGCAACACTCCATACAAATGCCTTCAGAAAGGACTTCCTTACGCTTAAATCAATATTCGATGTTAACAAATTTCTCTTTTTCAAGAACGCTTTTCTACCCATTGCCATTCTGCATTTTATATCCTCTGTACTGGGACCATCATTTGTTATTTTACTGCCCAAGTAACAAAACTACCTCCTTTATTGCTTCGTTTCCCAATCTAATTCCTTCAGCATCACCTGATTTTCTTACACTGCACACCATTACCCTAGTTTTGCTCTTGTTAATGTTCATCTTATATGCACCTTTAGCACATTGTCCATTCCGTTCAATTGCTCTTCCAGGTCCTTTGCTGTATCTGACAGAATTACTATGTCGTCGGCAAAACGCAATGTTTTTAATTCTTCACCCTGAACTTTAATTCCTTCTCCAAATTTCTCCTTGCTTTCCTTTATAGCTTGCTCAATGTACAAATTGAATAACAATGGAGAAAGGCTACAACACTGTCTTACTCCCTTTCCAACCACTGCATCCCTTTCATGCCCTTCAACTCTGACAACCGCTGTCTGGTTTTTGTACAAGTTGTAAATAACCTTACGCTCCCTATATTTTACTCCTGCTTGCTTCAGAACTTGAAAGAGTTTATTCCAATCAACATTGTCAAAAGCCTTCTCCAAATCTACAAAAGCTAGAAATGTAGGTTTGCCTTTTCTTAATCTATATTCTAGGATAAGACGTAAAGTGAGTATTGCCTCCCGAGTTCCTACATTTCTCCTGAACCCAAACTGATCTTTCCCGAGGTCGGCTTCTACCAGTTTTTCCATCCTTCTGAATACAATTCGTGTTAATATTTTGCAACCATGACTTATTAAACTGATGGTTCTGTAGTTTTCACACCTATCTGCACCTGCTTTCTTTGGAGTGGGGGTTATAACATTTTTCTTAAAGTCTGAGGGTACTTCGCCTGTCTCATACATCTTACACACCAGGTGAAACAGGTTTGTCATGGCTGGTTCTCCCAGAGACTTCAGTAGCTCTGAGGGAATGTCATCTACTCCAGGGGCCTTGTTTCGACTTAGGTCTTTCAGGGCTCTGTCAAATTCTTCTCTCAGTACAGTATCTCCTATTTCATCACAGGCGCTTATCCGTGTAAAAAGTTTTCCAGGAAATCAGTAATTTTCAATTTATGAAACTAATTGTTTTCTTCTTTTGCTCTATGTATAGCCGCAGCGTGCGATCTATAATGTATTCATCCGCCTTTCGGCTTAACCTACGTGGACGACAAAAGAGAGCGACTAATCACAACCGCACGTACTGTGTGATATTTGTAGAGCTACGCGTCAGACGCGACAACGAGCGATGTTCCATTAAAGAAACCACTGGGAACACAGTTTGTACAAAACTTAATGAAAAGTTGGTCGTCTTGTCAGTCGACATTACACAAAGCCAAGTCATCAGATTCATCGAGGCCTAGTACTAATGGAGAAAGTTCTACTTATGAGTTGGAGGATAAACCGTCCAGTTCTAAAATATATTGCTCTGCTGGTAAAACTAAATTAAACTTTACACGGGGATTAGTGCTATCTACAAATTCTTCTTCATTCTCTGTGCGAGCTACTTCCATTGACCCACAGCCTTATACAAACGTAGAAAATGATGGCAAAGAATTTTCAGAAATAAAAGGAAAAAATGAAAATTGGGAACTTTTTTCGCAAAAAGTAATTTTCTTACAGCTTTGACCATGCTTCATGTCAAAACAACACTGTAAGTATCCCAATTAATCAACCTAATGATTTTTTTAATTAAAAACTGCTAATTTAAAATCTAAGACCTTTTAACTTGCTTGTAATTGCACAGTATAATTGAGTTTGAAAACATAGTAGGCCCAGTTGAAATTTTACGTTATATCCTACATATAAATGATAGTCAAAAATTCAGGGATTTTAATAAAGCAGCACAATCACCCCTGACTAGCTTAAACCCGCGGCCGCTCGTGTATATTGTTGTCACGCGATAACTCTTGTGTTAGATTTTTTCTAACAATGACATCTTGCACCTTTTCATCTCTTTGTGCCAGAAAAAGACACGTTTATACAATAAATCGTTTCTTTGTTATTACCAAAGCATTATAAATTAGTATAAACATGGTATGGAACATGTCATTTGACGAATTTGTGGATGTTTGCAAGAAGAGCTATAGTACCGACGCACTGACAACGATAGACGAGATGTTAGAACCATTTTGCGGAAGTTTCAATTTCAGGCAGTATATAACAAAGAAGCCTGCAAAATACGGCATCAAGGTTAGGGTTACCAGACGTCCTCTTTTACCCGGACATGTCCTCCTTTTTGGACCCTAAAAATGGCCCGGCCGGGTTTTTAACAAAATGGGGAAATGTCCTCTTTTTTTGCGTTGTGCAACTGCTTCAACTTGAAAGTACGTAAATACAACTCTGTGAAATGTCACGATCACTACTCTAGAGAATTTAACCTTTCTTGAAACAACGTGATTTTTGAATTTTCTCTTTTCTTTGCCGCCGCTGCTCTGGAACAATTGAAATAATTGGCGTGGCAACTGTCGCGGAATACGAGCTTAGAGGCGGCCAATTAATTACATACGTCTGAAACAATGCAAGACACTGCAATACACATAGTATAATATGAAACTCTCCCCTCATTTCTCTGGTCGGAGTGTTGTCTGACACACAAAAACAAGACGTTCAGTCTTCGTGCTGGGACTCGGCAGTTCTGTGAGTTGTCTGTCAACCACACTTATGACTGTAAGATCAAAAGCTAGGGCAATGTTGGTTATTCATAAGTTAAAACCTTGTTCAAAACTTCGTACAAATAAGGTCAGATGCCACAGTCACCATTGCCGTTTCACAATTCGCCCGTTTAGGACCAAAGAGACGTAACTACATAAACAGTGTTTTGAAAACTTCGATTTAAAGCTTTTGTCCTAAAAACTGAGTAGTTTTTTAATAATTAATTGCGAGCCTTTGTACGGTAAATAAATCTAGATGCTAATCTTGTATATAGTCAAGTCGGCCTGATCCGAAATGGGATCATAGCTATAAGAAGGAACGCTTAGATAATTTTTACTGTTACTTTATTCGTGACGATTTTACAGAAACAGTACTATGGTTTTCGTAAATGTTGCATCGCAAAAAGTTTCAGGTGAAAACAGGGGTGATCGGCAAGGTATCTTATAAGTATGGAAAAAATGTCCAGCACGTAAGGCGATAATTACAAGTGGTGACGTGATGAAATATTAGGGCTTCACTGCTATGTAGTCCTTTCGTTCTATGGGTCTCAAAATTTCATGCTTCTTAATTTTGTAAGAAGATGAACAAATTACGTAAGATGTATTACAAACAAGAAGCTGATAATACAATAGATACATCACTAGTACTTGAGTTGTCAATACGAGAGAGAGAGAGAGAGAGAGAGAGAAGGTTCTTTTATTAATCTAGAAATGTCCTCTTTTCTGAAAACGGACATCTGGTATCTCTAGTTTTTCATCTAATACTACCTTAAACCCGCGGCTCTGCTCGCGTGTTGGTTGATTATGATAGATAAGCTATCTTTCTTTTCTATATGAGGTTTTGGTTTTGAAGGTTGAAATGAAATACAAAACCTTCTTTAGAAACAAACATTTTTAATCAACATTATCAGGAAAGTAAGTAGTGTAGATCAAATCACACGTAAAAAAGCACTCGTTTCGAAGAATCCAATCACGAAATTGAACAATAATGATTGTAATAATATCACAGATCGATCGCTTGATGTAATGCGTGAAACGTCAAATCGATTTTTTTAAAGAGATGTATTTAAAAAATTTCTTTTTTCCTCCTTTTTTTTTTTTTTTTTTTTATTTTTATTTATTTTTTTTTTTTTTTTATTCTTCTCCTTACAGAGAAAGCTGAAGAAATTGTAGCATGCATAGACCAAAGATAAGGTCTGTGGCATCACTTTTCGCTGCATGTAACCTCCTTGGTATAGAGTCGCAAACGTCATCGCTGGACTTCAGTCCGAATTTTTTTATAATTTGACGACTTTCAATCACCATATCTTCCACACCCTTTTAGCTATCGGCATGGAACTGCTATGGTGTACAACGGGAGACTTCGGACAACACACACAGACCATTCGTTAGCTTTCTGTAGTTTTCACTGCAGAGCGAAATATTGACACACACACACACACACACACACACACACACACACACACACAGCTTACGGGACTTAACTACGGGGCCATCAGTCCCTAAACTTACAAACTCCTTATGAACTAGCTACAACTAAGGACGGCACAAATATCCATGCCCGAGAGGGGATTCGAACCCCCGACCGTAGTGGCCGTGCAGACCGTGACTGACGCGCCTCAGTCCTCTCGGCTACCGCGGCCGGTACGCTAGATTTTCGTTGGCTATCAAAGTCCCATTCATCAGACATGCGGTCACAAGTCCCGCAATAACCGCCGACGCGGTGACTGCACTTTCGCCGTGTGCAGTGTGTGGTGAGCGCAATGTGGGAGAAAGCAGCAGTGGAGACGGGCACTGCCGCCCCTCCCCTCCTCGGCACGGCAGGTGTAGGGCGGCGAGTGTCGGCACGTGTGGCGCGCGGTCGATCCGCAGCCCACCAGCCCCGCCTGTCCACGCAGTGCGGGGCGCGCGACCCAACTACACTCGCTTTCAATACGACGAAATGCTGCTTTTCAAGCCAAACGCGACTGGTACAACTTGCCCGGTAGATATTTATTGTCATCAAAACGGAGAAAATAGTCACTGGCCGATAGCAAGTCTTCATATACGATGTTAACACAGCCTCTCAGCACAGTCATAAACCTTCTTATAATTTTCCCCTGCTTTACCCTCACTCCTATTACTAGGGATGTATGCACTTATGGTCCTATTTGCACCAGGTGACGGATTTTGCACGCGGGGCCGTAGGTTTCACCAATTCTACAGACTGGTGAAACGAAGTTCTTTAGTTTATTACTGATCTTTAGATACAGTTTCTACATGGTGCGAAAATTGGCAATTAACAATAAATAATGAAAAGTGTGAAGTAATACACATGAGCACTAAAAGAAATGCACTGAACTTCAATTACGCGATAAATCAGTCAAACCTTAAGGTCGTAAATTCTACCAAATACCTAGGAGTTACAATTACGAACAACTTTGACTGGAGAGAACACATAGAAAATATTGTGGGGAAGGCGAATCAAAGGTTACGTTTCATTGGCAGAACGCTTCGAAGATGCACCAGCTCTACCAAAGAGACTGCCTACATCACACTTGTGCGTCCTCTCCTGGAGTGCTGTTGCCCCTTGTGGGACCCTCACCAGGTGGGACTGACGGAAGATATTGAGAAGATTCAGAAAAGGGCAGCTCTTTTTTTTTCATCACGTTACGGGGGGGGGGGAGCGTCACGGAAATGTTGCACGAATTGGGGTGGAAATCATTAAAAGAAAGACGTTATTCATTGCGGCGTGATCTGTTTGAGAAGTTTCAATCACCGACTTTTACTTATGAATGTGAAAATATTTTGCTAGCACCCACCTACTGAGGGAGACATGACCATCCCAATAAAATAAGGGAAGTCAGATCGAAAATGGATCGATTTAGGTGTTCTTTCTTCCCGCGCGCTATTAGAGAATGGAAGTGGTTAATGAACCCTCTGCCAGCCACTTAAATGTGATTTGCAGAGTATCTATGTAGATGTAGACCTTAGATCTCGAAGTAGATAATGTCCCACGCAGTTTCAGTACACAGGTCGCAGATTCTTTGATGCTTGAAGCTAAAATGCTGTGAAAATGATTTGAGGGCTCTAACTACAATTTGCCGGCCGCGGTGGCCGAGGAGACTGAGGCGCTTCAGTCACGGTGTCCACGGCCACTACGGTCGGGGGTTCGAATCCCCCCTCGGGCATGGATATTTGTGCCGTCCTTAGTTGTAGGTAGTTCATAAGTAGTTTGTAAGTTTAGGGACTGATGACCCCGTAGTTAAGTCCCTTAAGCTTAACAAACATTTGAACATTTTTTAACTACAATTTCTTCATAAAACGCGAGATGCCAGTGGTTTTTAAATTCATTCTTCCAACGTTTACACACGCTCAGCGAAATCCACAAATCTAAGCGGTACAATGAACGATAGTCACTTTACAATAAATACTAATGCCATGATGATAAATGTACAAGTTTTGTAATACTCCATAATGAGAAGAGGTACTACATGTTAACAGTTCTAAGGTCGGCACTGGACTGTAGAGTTGTAACGATTCGTGGATGAGTCGTTCATTTGAACGAATACAAATAAAGAATCGTAAGAATCGAATCGTGATCCGGACGAACCGTCGTTCAAAAGAATCGTCTGTCTCGTGACAAAATGCGTTTCATGTTGAACAGGCTTCAGGAGAAATTTAAAAAAAGTATTCAAATTTCATTTGAAAGGTTATCTTGTGTGACATTCCTACTATTGTACACAGTACAATTGAAAGGTTTTGTTGTAGCATAGACATATTACATACAAGAGTTCGTAGCAGCAATTGAGAACTTTTTTCTGTAGTATGTTATTTGTTCGATTACTCTAATTTTTTCAGAGTTTTATTAATAGTGTAATTATATATCATTCAATTTTTTTTAATTTCACAAAGAGACTTCCCCACACACACCTAATTAACTCTGCAAAAGCTAGTTACAAAGAGACATAAAAATTATAATAATCGATGCTAATAAACTGTGAATATCAGAGGGAGGAAACGATGAGGACTATTCAGCATCTACGTAACCCGCGTAAGCAGGGCTCGAGTACAAAATATCACTGCGGAATAAAAATCGAGAATAATAAATGTTTTATTCCTCAGTTATAAGTAAGTGATTAAATAATAACTCAGGAAAATGAGAATAATCTTCAAAAAACTGTTTGTCACCTTAATTTGTTGACTAAATGTAACTTACGGAATTGCAGAGAAAATCGCATATCAGATATAAAACTACAATACATATATTGTGTGTGTGTGTATGTGTGTGTGTGTGTTGTTGTGTGTGTGTGTAAAAGCAAGCGAGGTGGCTTAATGTTTAGCACCTTGGTCTCGTATCTGGAAGCACGGCGATTCAAAGAATTCAAATGTCAAATATTTTTTCAATCTGTGGAACAAACGTCAATGGTCATCGGTCCCTAGACTTACAAACTACTCAAACAAACTTATGCTAAAGACGACACACACATCCAGGATTCGAATTTCCGCCGGGGAACGGCCGTGCACACCGCAGCAAGGCGCCTTAGGGCGCACAGCCACTCACACGCGGCCGCAGATTTTCGTTTCCCTTGCTTATCCTAAATCGCAACCTTGCTTATCCGAAGTTGCAGCTAGCCAATGCCAGAATGGTTACTTTATAAGAGCACTGTAAGTGAACGCACTATTTTCTTCACCATCCTTGAGAAATAACAAACTGAGTTTGTGTTTTTTCTCTAATGATCTTTTTGTTGACGGTAGGTAAAACTGCACTGGTCGTTTCTTTTTAATAAACAATGAAATAAATAAACAGGTAACGCTCTTTCAGTATTTTCGTGAGACATTGGGTGGAGCTCGAAGAATGAAACTGATAACTAAATCCTTAAACTAAAACAATAAATAAATGCACTGAAAAAAGAAGGAAAATAAGTCAGAAAATTGACTATGATGAAATTTCAATGAGTTATGACAGAACCTACTGTGTTCAATGGATCTGAACCTGAGTTCCCACGCAAGAGGATGTGGGACAGGATCCTGGCTGCAGAAATGAGTTTTATCCATAGTGTTCAAGTGGGCACCAAGCAAACGATCGCTGCAACAATCAAGCCATTAGAACTGAAGCACAAGCTGATTCAGAACACACAAAAAATAGATCTAAATAGAAACATATGGTGGGAACATGTTGGCGGAATGCACGAAAATGATGGTTTCCTAAACAAATGGGATGGCCGTGCGGTCTGAGGTTCAAAGTCACTCATTTCGTGAGCGCCCCCCCCCCCCCCGGTTGTGGGAGTCCTCCTCCTGGCATGTGTATCTGTGTTAGTGTAAGTTTGTTTAAGTGTGTGTAAGTCTAGGGACCGATGTTCTTAGCACTTTGGTCCATTAACTAAATACACAAATGTACAATTTTTTTAAATTCTTGACTACAAACCCAGAGAGGCAAGAAAGATGACTATCTTGTTAGCTGACAGAAGTGAAATCAACTTATTCATGAAAGGAAAAGAAGGATAAGAAAAAGAAAATAATAAGAAATTAATCAGCATTAAACTACACTGCTCAAAACAATTACGGGATCATGTGAGATATCATACACAATGTACATACGGTAAAGAATTTTATTCAGAAATTGGTTACAAGTGTAATTTGTGTATGCTACAATACAATAATTTACTGCCTCGACGCTTTACTTGAGCTTTGCATAGCGTTTACTTAGAGCGATGCACCATGGCGCCACCGTAATAGTGCAAAAGTCATTCTCGTTGCCCTCTAATATAGTATGTGGTCACCTCAGACAGCCAGTACAGTTGCACACTTGTGTGGCATGGACATTATGAGGTTATCAATCAGCTCTTGATGGATATGTGGCCATTCTTCTATGACACTAATACCCAGTATTCTGTGCTCGCTGCTTTACAACCGTTGTGGGGAAGCGCTGGTCTGTTTGCAATGGGTCTGCGAACTACATCCCAGTGATACTCAAACGGGTTTAAGTCGGATGAACAAGCTCGCCACTCCATTCATTCAATTTCCTTAGCTTCAAGCTGTTGTCCACCAGTGCAGCTCTCTGGGGACGAGCGTTATCGTTGACCAGAAGGAACCTGTCTCCTATGGCATCAGCGTAGGGCACAAGAAAATGTCGAAGTATCTCGTCTCTATACCTCTGAGGAGTCGAAGTGCCTTTCTCAACGACATAGACGTCAGTACGTCCGTCAATACTGACTCTTGCCACACCATTTCTCCACACCATGGTACGGTGATGTTCCTGCAATTAAACAGGATTGTTGCGAGTTCCACGTTCTCTCCCGATGAGGGAACGACGATTGTCCGGATGAACACAAAATCTTGTCTTACCTATGAACAGAAAACGGCGCCATTCGTCAATGCTCCAATGCTGATGTTCCTTCGCCCAGTTTCTGGGACACACACGATAGGCCTCCGTGCGTAGAGGGCACTTTCCCGAAGCCATTTCGGAGTTTCGTGCTGATATTGCGCACCCTGTTGCTTCCTAAAGCCTGCGTTGCACTCAGCCTCCTGTCTCGACGGACTGTTAACCGGAGATAACGGTCATCTCTTGCTGATGACTTCTTTTAACGGTTCCTGTTGAATGAAAATGAGTGCAGTTCCGGAAAATCACACTTTGGGACACTCCAATAATTGCAGTCACCTCCCTGTGTGTTTGTGCCGCTTCCAACCTTCCTATAAGTGTCCATGCCGTAGCTTCGGATAAGTCACGTTGTTGTTACATTGCACTACCTACTCACCATCTGAACTCAATTGCTTGTGTAATTTGTTTGGTAGAGTAAACACTAGTCAACACCAACACCTTGTGCAGCAACTTTCTAATATTATCACCATCTCGGTTACGGTAATGTTATTCTCTCCAGTTCGTAGAACCGACACAAGAATGTCGAACCATTTTCGTTCATTCCGCCGATGGCAATACTTCACAACCTAGATATCTATACTGATCTCCTAATTATTTTCACCAGTGTATGTACTGAGACGTTCCAAGACCACTGATTCGGGCACGTGTCGTCTCATGGAACCGGTCTGAGAGATAATTAGTGCGTCAGCCCCTGTAAAATCATCATGCGTAATTGAAGTTTGCGCGATGGTAGGAACGATTGCATTAAGGTTTAGAGGGACTGGCTGTCACAGTAGCGGTACGTATAAGGCTGCTGCAGTGCAGACACGGCGGCACAGAAGCGCGACCCGTCCGCCAGCCGGCCTGTTCGCAGAATTGAACTTGAAAGCTTTTTTCACGGGATACGTAAGCACAGGCGGCCAGCTAAAAACGCGGCCGGCGGGCAGGCAGAATAGAAAGCGTGGGAGCGGCGGGCGGCGGTGCCTCTGCTAGCGCGCCGTCGTGTTTACCCAGCTGTCGCCGGCTCTTGTCTTTGCCGCGCCGTCCGCCGGCCAGGCGACGAAAAACGCGCCGCTGCCGCCAAGCCACGGCACTGCGCCAACAGCGTCTTCCTGCCATACCAGCGCAGCTCTCCAACTGCCAATCCCCGTTGTAGTCGCGTGTAGTTCGCGAACGAACTGGTTCGGAAGAGCGCTTCCACAGGCGAACTAAGCGAACTAGTTCGCAGATTCCTCGTCTCTTAGTTCGTCTGCTCCTTTTGCGAAGACTGACGAGGAACAGCGAGAGCGCGCAGAATCGCGTGATTCCCTTCTACCAGTTACCTTCATTTCGAGCTGAGATGCAGCTCAGCTGTAGTTTCGTAGTTCACTGCCAAAAGAAATCTATTTTAAAAATAAAGAACTACGAGTACTCTGTGTGCAAAGTAGTTGAATACCATTGTATCACACATTCGTGTAAATAACTGGTTTATTTGCGTAAGTATTTGAAGTCAAATTGCCCAAAAATACGGGTACTAGTACACCCTTTGGCAACACTGATTCATTATATAAAAAACCTGTAAAAAAAAAAAAAAAAAGGAGCTGCAATAGCGAGAGAGCGCGTAGCAGAATTAAAAATCACGTGTTTGCCTTCTGCTGATGACTCATTTCGAGATGAGCGTCTGCCTGCTAGATTACATTGTTCAGTGCTACAAAATTTCTGTTTTGGTGTGTTCTGCACCCTGCAATATCTGAATAAATTCCATAATGCCAAGATATAGATATAACTCTAAACTTAATCGCGAGAAATTATCCACAAACTGTTTCTTTTGGTTTTCGTGATATCGTTAGCCGCTCAAGCAAAAAGAGCATGAAGCAGCTAGGTGGGGGAACTTCCTCCTCCACATGCACGCGCAGACCACGCCGCTCAGCCGTCACTATGAGCGGACGAACTAGAAGAGCGAACTATTTCGCTGCAGAGCCGCGAACTAAAGTGAGCGTTCCCGATCGTGAACTATTATGCGCAAGTGTACCTCTTTGTTCCCCTAAAACTTGTCTAAGTCGTCATACAACTGCCGTCACTCACTGCCAAAATTTTTTGTTTCTTACTTCAGTAGGGTTGAAGGCCATAAAATGGACGCAGTGGTTGGAAAGGGAGTATAAGACAGCGTTGTAGTCCGTCGCCAATGTTAATCAAACTGTACATCGAGCATGCTGTGGGGGAACTAAATGTCCAAATGTTTGTTAAGCATATGGGACTTAAATGCGGGGTCATCAGTCCCTAAACTTACAACCTACTTATAAATTACCTTATTCTAAAGACAACACAAACATCCATGCTCGAGGGTCGATTTGACCCCCGACGGGGAACGACCTCGCGCATCGCAGCATAGCGCCTCAATGCGCTCGGCCACTCCGCGGCGGCGTAGAGGAACTGAAAGCAAACACAAAACAACAGCTGCCCATTACTACGGCTTGAAATGAACATTTTTACTAAACGGAGGTAATCTGACTAAACGAAGGCTATTACGAAAAAAAAAAAAAAAAAAAAAAAAAAAAAAAAAAAAAAAAAAAAAAAAAAAAAAAAAGTGGCGTGCCTCTTGCTCTCTTCCACAAGAGCATAAAATATTGAATCAGGATTCAGTGTTCTCCTTTCAGGACTACCAGTCCGGGAAGAAATTATATTGTGGCGACATGGCGTAGGAGGCGAGGTACTGGCGGAACTAAGGCCGTGATCACACTGCCGTCCTGGCCGAGCCGAGCCGAGCCGAGCCGAGAGATTAAACACGTTGCCGGCCGCGGTGGCCGAGGTGACTGAGGCGCTCCAGTCACGGTCAGCACGGCCACTACGGTCGGGGGTTCGAATCCCCCCTCGGGCATGGATATTTGTGCCGTCCTAGTTCGTAAGTAGTTCATAAGTAGTTTGTAAGTTTAGGGACTGATAACCCCGTAGTTGGGTCCCATAAGCTTAACAAACATTTGATTTGATTAAACACGTTGTTTTTAATGGTAATGTTCCCACTGCCGGCCGAGCCGAGACGGTTCCGCTTCAGCCGGCTCACGCCGAGCCGACGACATTCGGAATGTTTAATATTTCCAGCGCGAGCCGATTGAGCTACGGTGTTGCTTCTGCAGCCCAAGTATCTCACTCTGCAAGATAGCTTTTTTCTTCTTTTTTAAAATTTATTACACTTGTTCCGTTTTTTTTTTTTTTTCGTGTATTACTATTAATTCTGTAAAACGGAAAAAAATCAGAAATGCTTTTAGCTCTTCTCACAAGGAAAAACCCTCCTAAATGTCCGTCGAAATGTAATTATATCCATAATGCATGTGAGGTCGCGGTTGTATACTTAATTATTTTGTCAAGTAGGCTCAACCACAGAGATCGTGTAAAAACACTAAAGTATGACGCGTTTCAAGGGTCAAGCCCTCGTCATCAGATAAACTATACAAGAATCTTAAAACCTGAGACAATAAAAATCTAAAACGTTACCGTGTCTACGCAGAAAGGTCCTCAGCATACTGTGCTTCGTCAAGATTCAAAACAGACCCCCAGCACTGGCGACGCATAACGCTAGCGAAATGCACGGAGTCAACAACACGAGTGGGGCGCACGTTGAACTTAGAAGAAAATATATATGTTCCTCACTTAATAAATGTTGCATTTCTTTCGCCGGCCGCGGTGACCGAGGGGACTGAGGCGCTCCAGTCACGGTCTGCACGGCCACTACGGTCGGGGGTTCGAATCCCCCCACGGGCATGGATATTTGTGCTGTCCTTAGTCTTAGCTAGTTCATAAGTAGTTTGTAAGCTTAGGGACTAATGACCCCGTAGTTATGTCCCATAAGTTCTACAAACATTGTTGCATTTTCGTCACTATTCAGAGACACCAAAACAAAGGCCTGCTCGAAGTTCGCGAACTGAAGACACGGATCAGTCGGACGCATTTACTGAACCAAGAGCATTCTCAGTAAGTGCACAGAGCTGACCAAAACTGCAATACCATACGATGACATAAAGTGAAAGTAGGCCAGCTAGAGAAGCCTACGTGTCTCGCGTTAGTGGAAAACAGTCTTACAGTGAACACTGCAACGTTCAGTTTCTCGTAATATTTTGAAAGTCGAGAACTCTAAGAAAAACTTCCACCTACCTGCACTCCTAAGTATTTGAAACATCGCTTTTTATGTGACCACCTTGAGGCAATAAAATTGTGGTTTTGGTTTTGGTGTAGCTCCGTGTTAGAAAATGAATGCACTGTTTTGTTGCAGGTAAGCAATAACCTAAATCTAAAAACTGCGTTAAACCCCTTTCACACTAACAATTCATCGCAAACAGATTTTTTAAAGTGACAGTTCATAGATGTAGGCCTACATCAAGGAAAACAACAGGTCCCTGCGGCGCCTCACATGTTACATGGCCGCAATCACATTCATACCAAAGGACAAACTTCCTCTTCCTACTTTACAGAGTTGAAGTGAACCTCCGCTTAACGTGTTCACTTGTCCATGATGTTCCAAGTTACGCAACAGTATTGTGTAGGATGTAGTGACTCACAGTGTAAATAAATACAACGTCTTGTGCATAAAGAGGCAAAGAGTTTCATTACTGTGCAATTAAAATACTCAATAAATCACTGTAAGCAGTAACAACCGTTAATGTCCCGGAGCGATCTAGAGCTAAATGAACATATAAAACTTTCTGTAAGAAAAAAATATACCAGACAATGATTCAGTAAATGTAATTCATCCACGAAAGAAGTGGTTAACGAAACTCGTTCGACCGATTCTTGAATATTTTTCGTAAATTTCGGTTTCGTACAACTCAGGATTAATAGAGAGGGTAGCGAAAATCCGATGAAGAGCGGGGATTTCCGTCATGGATTGGTTTATTTAGTACGAAAGCTTCACAGAGACCATTTTGAAATTGTTTTTATGGATAGGACATGCATCGTCCATTTATTACAGATTTCAATCAAGCTCACAGCATATACCTCGGAAATGTGGTGAATTTTCGGAAAATTACGGTATAATTAACAGATAAACTAAAGATTGGTTTGAGCACCGCAGTACTTTATTGGTCGTGGTCTTGATGAAGTATGCCGTTGCATTCCTCGGACCTTTGAACTAACTTATCGAACCAGTTATAAGGGGACCTAGAGTTTCAGTGGATTCCTAACCACTGTGCACTCACCATCTTTCACATAAACAATAATGCCAGAGGTAAATAAATGAAAAGTGGCGGATAAAAATTCTAGAAAAATGCTCTTCGTGTCAACAGCTGTAGATATATATATTCTCTACCGGTTCCGGCACTGTCTGCTACCAAGAGAAGAGTTTGAGATATTGTTCATCTGTTATTACAGAAATATATTTCAGCCAAACATAGCAGCATACCTGCCAACTTTTACGGTTTATCCGTAAAATTTACAGAAATTGCACCATTTTACGGTTTTACGGATGGTCGGTGTTATTTTACGACTTGCACAAAAAACTGAAACGTTAACGTTCAATAATAATACCACGTATGTTCAATCGATTGTTTGTGTGGGTCGAAGATACGTCTACGATAGACGAAAATTTATTCATTGATCTGACTGGTAGTTTTAACTCTGATGTTCGTGACACTGTGTTCTGTGGTAACGCCACTGGCATTGAATTTAAAGGCGGGATAACAGTTAAAGTTTTATGTGAATCTCAGGTGTCGACAGGCTCTGCTCTGCAAATTCAAAGAAGTGCTGATAAGTCAGTTATTGGCATTCACACCTAGAACATACTTATCGATTTCCAGGATACATATAAATATCATTTCTTTCCATCAATGAGGAAGTACTTCTTTACGTACCTCCTGTGACTAAATAATTGCGTTTGCACTCAAGGTGAGAGAAAATTGAAGATGCACAGTTTTCTTCCATTCCTTTTTTTCTTGGTAAAGTTTTCCTTTTACGCAAGAGAGAAAATTAGGCTATAGTCGAACTAGCATATCATTTGCAGTGTGTGTTATTATTTCTTGCCTTTAAAGAAGTTTTATTGCGTAAAACCTTTTTCAGCTGTATCACATCTGCTTCATTTATCAAGGAAGTCCGGTTTTGTATGCTCTAAACCAATATTCACCGTGCCTAGTGCTATTTAAGGTGGATTTCTTCTTGACTGTTACGTCCGCTTGAACAATGGCCTATGGCGTATGTAGATACGATTACATTATTGTATTTTGTAACCCTGAAATATCATTTTCGCCAAGCCGGACTATGTGGAAATTACTTCCCAGATTTTTTGCGGCACGTGAGTTTTACTGAAAGCCCTTTTCAAAAGTTGGCAGGTATGTAGCAGCCTCAAAATAAAAAAATTGAATGTAGACAAATACACTTATTTCAGTTTTTAAGTGACATAAGCAATGACAGACCTTATTATATTTTCATAGAAAAATGTGAGACTGCTGAAGACAACATGTAGCTGCCGAAAAACGTAGGGTAAAAAAGAAAAACAAATCTTGACTCCTTTTTCTCCAAGTAAGTACCGTCTCCTTACTGACAATAAAAAATCTTTTCAAAATGTTAACTGAGGAGCTTTCTATTCGTTCTTATATGATCTGTAAAATGTTTACTTCTCTGTGCAGTATAAACCTGCAATGACAACAGTACTTAAAAAACCAATTCTACGGTGATTGTAGGTTTCTCATGTTAAATATGAATTGTACCGCATATTCTTTGAAATTTAGTTTACTGTTAATCAGTTCTCTTGAGGAAAGACACACTAGTTTGTATATGTTCCTCTACTTTGCCATTTCGTCAAATGTCATTTTTTCCTGAAAAACCAATCACTTTCGTTCTCGACAAAGATACCGTCACCTTAAATTTTTATATCCACTCAGCTTACACTGATACATAAGAAAGGTGCATCTAATTTCATAAAACCCACAAAATTACAGCCTTTAAAGTCGACATGGAATTATTAGATTTAAAATTCCATTAGCGCAATGTGGCTTCAATTAAAGCGCAGCGATGTAATTGAATTTTATATCAAATGTACATATATTTGGCTAATGGCTTGGCTGTAGAGGCACAACTTTTTCCTATCGCCGTTCAAAATAAAAGGCGGACGTCCTCTTGGGGGTACCTGTAATTATGCATGTGAGAAAGGTCGCAAGTTATCCAGCTTATGGGATTCTAAAAAAAAACTCGCGACTTTCTGCTCAGAGGAAAAACCTTGTCTCGGTTAATCAGATTGTCCGCCAATCTAATTTCAGTTGCTTCTTTGTAGACACTGTCCAAAGAACCGGAGATGTTAGCAGTTATAAGGTTCTACCCTCAGTACTCGACGGGACTCAGCAGTAGCAGCAGCGTTCCTGAGGATGGCGGTCAGTTGGATCGCCGAAATATCGGACCAGTTTCTTCTTAGTATCCGGCAGCATACGCGGAAGGACTATCAAGATTTACTGGGGTTGGGTTGTTTGGTTGGGTTAGGGGGACTAAACTAGTGAGGTTATCAGTCCCCCGGTGGGGAGGGGAAGGAGTGAGGATAGGAAAGGAGGGGAGGGGGAAAGGAAATGCAGTCCGGGAAGTAAAGGAGGAAGGAAGACTGCATTAGCTCGGGGCCCCGTGCTCGCTACGCACGTGCTCACGAAAGAACCGTGAGCCCCCTGGGGGGTAAGATTTACTACGCCGGGAAAGCCTTACATGCCACATGAAAGTAGAAGTTGTTATTTTGCAATGTAGTTATTTAGTACAACAGTTGGTGCTACAAAATTAATTAATTTAGTCCGTGAAAAAAGCCTTGTTTTTCAGTATACGCAGTGTTGTAGTATGAAAATGGGTGCATATAATTGCATAAATCTTGCTTCTAAAATCATTAAAAATTTAACTGAAGAGTATTACAGCATAAAAAATAATTTCCTTGATAGAGAAAAAGATCAGGCCTGAAAGGGGTAAGGAAAAAGTTGACTTCATCTAAGCTTGTAACTTGAGCTGCGGCGTTGATTTCTGGCGTTGTTGTATTGTGTGGGAGATGGGCTGAACACTGCGAGCCAGTGGCGGCGCTAGGCGTCGGCGACGTCGGCCACCGCCGACGGCCTCGCAAAACTATGTTAAAATTTTACTTTTTTTGTTTCTTTTTTTTTTTATATTTGATGTTTAACGGCGCTTTCCAACTGCTAGGTTATGTAACGACGACCTACATCTAATTTACACTAGCTTAACCGAAGGACGAACACAACATCCGTACCCAAGGGTGGGGTTCGACCCCCGACGAGAGCGATTTCGCTCACCGTGGTATGACGCCTTAGAGCGCTCGGTCATTCCCGGCCGGCAGCTATTTAGTTGTCCATATTTATTTCCACATGAGTGCGGCAGTGATGCAACTTTTAGTTAAATACTTGCAGAACAACTTCATCAGTACAGTTTAAAGAACGATTTGGAACAAGTATATCCAAATGTTTATAAAACAATCAGAATCATGCGCAGTTCCAGTCAGGACAGCTTCGGCCGAGAGAAGCTTCACAAAGTTAAAATTGATTAAGACTCACTTGAAAAGCACAGTGAGCGAAGAAAGACTATCTGCGTTGTCAGTACTATCAACTGAATCCGAAATAGCGGCTAGTATTAAGACGTGTTCTTAAAAAAATTCAGTTTCTCTAATTTGTGTTTGTTTATTGTAATTTTTGTCGTTGCAATAATACTCGTATATTATACGAACAGAATTTTGGTATAATGATTATTGATGTATAATTCAGCTCATTTAACATTTTCTTCCTTACTGAAAAAATGAAAGGGGCCTCGCAAAGACAAGTTCGCCGACGCCCAGTTTTCGTCTAGCGCCGCCACTGCTGCGAGCGTGAGCGGAGAAGACGCGTCCGCCAGCCCTGCTGTAGCAGGGTCGGCCGCTTGTGTGTAACGAGAGCTGCGAAACATGGCGGCGCCGCGCTTTGTCGCAGCCGCCAGGGCGGCCATTTGAATAACAATCGCTGCCGCTGCCGCTGCCGCTGCACTCGCCCCGAGCAGGCGCACCACCCTGCACCTCCTCCCCCACTCGCACTCGGTGCGGCTGTGGACATCCCATGGGAAGTTGTAGCACGCTGCCTCTCAGGCAACAGTTGCACGGAATGGAAGAAAAACTCATTGCAGAGTCCAAAGTCGAAATCGTTAGTTTCGAAGTTTTGGATCTAATTTTCGAGCCTGTATTTTATTGAAGTAAGTACCTCTATAGGCTGTTAGTGCTTTTTAATACTAGTATTAACGAAATCCGAAGATATTTAGCTTCAATTTCGTGTCTCAAAACCTATTTCGCAAAATCTTAGGCTTTAAATTGATGTTCTTAGCCATATTTTGCAACTGGGACAATGACGTCATGGTGGAGAATTTAGGCGAAATAAAGTGTAAAACAGATGCATACATTTTTTGAAATGGGTACTTGCAGAATGTAGTAGTTTTGAAGTGTCAAGAACTATGTTTCTGACTTTTGCGATTTCTTAATCAAGCCTAAATTATAATCCATGGTAATGGCGCCAATGCATATTCCTTTGCAATATACTTTTAACTATAAAACTTAACAAGATACATGGCTGAAAAAAAAGATAAAGTAGTATTAGCTGGCGAAGCTGTAGTATTATTCTGTACGAAAAAGACTTACTGGTAACTGGTTTCCCTTAAGGTGGCGCCATTGCCCTGGTATCCGCCAAATGTTGTCTTAAGACTTTCGAGTTTTTACGATTGCTGACAACTGATGACTTCAACCAGATGTGGTAGTGTTGTTTGTCTGTTTGTTTCTTTGTTTGTAAATCTATCGGACCAAACTGCGTGTTCATCAGTCCGTAGCTTACAAACTACTTCAACGTAGGTAAACTAACGTAAGGACAAACACACACACACACACACACACACACACACACCCATGCCCCAGGAAGGACTCGAACCTCCATGGCAAGCAACCGCGCGCTCCGCAGCGACACGCTTTAGACCGCTCGGGTACTCCACCGCGGCTGTGGTAGTGCGGAAGGTATTTCTAATTTCCTAACCGTTCAGCGATTACTTTTGCTCTGAAAATTGGGCTTATTCTGTATGTAATGTTCAAATAGAATGAAATATTTCACTCTGCAGCGGAGTGTGCGCTGATATGAAACTTTCTGGCAGATTAAAATTGTGTGCCGGAACCGGGACTCGAACCTGGGACCTTTGCATTTGTCAGGCAAGCGCTCTGCCGACTGAGCTATCCCGAGACGACTCACGATGCCGCCCCACAACCTTACTTCCGCCAGTACCTCGCCTCCTACTTTCCAAACTTCACAGAAGTTCTCCTGCGAACCATGCAAGACTAGCACTCCTGGAAGAAAGGATATGGTGGAGACATGGCTTACCCACAGTCTAAGGGATGTTTCCAGAATGAAACTTAATGAAACTTTCCCTCTTCAGCGGAGTGAGCGCTGATATGAAACTGTTGGGCTTGGCTAGCTAGCACTTGGCTGGGTTACCGTACGCGTCTGCCGAGTGCTGTTGGCAAGCGGGGTGCACTCAGCCCTTGTGAGACCAACTGAGTTGGTACTTGATGGAGAAGCAGCGGTTCCAGTCACGAAGACTGACATAACGGCTGGGAGTGCTGGGCGCTGACCACGCCCCCCTCCATACAGCATCCGGTGAGGCCTACGGGCAGAGGATGACACGGCGGCCTGTCAGTACCCAGTGGGCCTCTAGAGGCCTCTCGAATGGAGTTTACACTCTATATAAACAGTGGCAGTGATAGGGAGATGCTGCGTATGAAAATTTTAGTACGAGGAGAGACTGGGTAAAATGGTGCCAATATGTTTGCACGATAAAATTTTTAGCGACGAAGGTGTCTACATCTACATGGGATTCTGTGCAAATCACATTTAAGTGCCTGGCAGAGGGGTCATCGAACAACCGTTATACTATTTATCTCCCATTCCATTCTCGAATAGCGCGCGAGAAGAAAGTACACCTGAATATCTCCTTTCGAGCTCTGATTTCTCGTATTTTATTCTGATGATAATTTCTACCTATATAGGTGGGAGTCAACAATATATTTTCGCATTCGGAGGAGAATGTTTGCGATTGGAGTTTTGTAAGTAGCCCACGCCGCAGCGATAAGCGCCGTTGTTGTAATGATTCCCATCCCAGATCCTGTATCATTTCCGTAACGCTGTCTCCTCTGTATCGTGACAATACGAAACGAGATGGCCTTCGTTGGACTCTTTCGATGTCCTCCTTCAAACCCACCTGATAAGGATCCCACCCTGGGCAGCAATACTCCAAAACCGACAGACAAGCGTATTGTATGCAGTTTCTTTTGTAGTTCTGTTGCATGTTTTAAGGGTTCCGCCAATAAAACGCAGTCTCTGGTTCGCCTTCCCCTCGACATTATCTACGTTTTCATTCCAGCTCATGTCTGAAGTAATAGTAATTCCTAGGTATTTTGTGGAGTTTACGGACTTCACTCTTTGTTGTAAACAAAGTTTAACGGATTTCTTTTCGTACTCAGGTGGACGACTTCACAATTCTGATTATTTAGAGACAATTGCCAATTTTTACACCATTGGCTCCGTAGCACAGTGGTCGAGTGCCGGACTACAAATCCAAAGGTCCCGGGTTCGATCCCCGCCATGTCCTAGGATTTTTATCTGTCACTTTCCACTTCTTTCACTTCTCGCAGTGTTGCTGATGTGAAAAAAGCCGAGTAGCACCGTGGTTCGGAACCCACGTTAAACTATAGGTCCCCGTATAACTGGCTGGGTAAGTCAGTTCGAAGGTCGGAGGAAGGCAACGGCATACCACCTCCAAACAGGACCATGCCTAGTAAAGCACTGTGGTGTTCAAACCAATCTTCGAATTGTTGACTGCTTTACCCTTTTTTTTTTTTTTTTTTTTTTTTTTTTTTTTTTTTGTGATATCTTATTCAGATCGGCAGTGGAGTGGTATGAGACAGCTGGTTCGCCATTTTTTGTCAGCCTTTTACAACGCAACGTATTTGCAGTTTCCATAAGGATCGTATCTTTAGTTGAAAAATCAATTTATTTTATATTTTTGACGCCCTATCCCTGTGATTTAGCACTGCAGCGAATTGCTGGGTGTTGCCTGGTGTGCCTACTTTCGGGCAGTGCGTGCTGCGGACGCGTGATCGATACCGCGGGCAGACAGTGTGGCGCGAGGACACGCGTGCCGCTGTCTGGGCCGAGCGGCATGCCGCGCGGCCGCTGTGGGCGGCAGGGAAGGCGGCGGCGGCAGCGGGGAGGAAACGGGGTCGCGGCGGCGGCGGCGGCAGGGGTGCCGGAGAAAGCCGCGGGCCGAGCACAGGCGAGGAGAGGCGCGTTCGATCGGAGGGCCCGCTCTGCCGCCGCCATGTTCCGCCGACCCGCCTTGCCGCCGCACCTGCCCCCTGCCCGAAAAACACCGCCTCCGCTATCCTCTCCTCTCACCTCACTCGCTGGACAACCCTACTCACGTGTCCCAAATGGGGCGGATACTTCTTTTATTCTTGTAATTATACAGTAACCCAATACCTATACATAAATGGGTCTTCTTATGCTAGCACATTTTTTGTGCTTTTTATGCTACTTCTAATGTTTCTACTGACCTACATGATATGTTTTGTTTTTCCTGTTGTGTCTGCCGTATGTGCTGTGTCATTCAGGGTGCGTTGGCATGTTGTATTTCATGTCGAAGTCGCTACTGCTACGTTTAGTGTCTTATTTTGTGTCCCCCCCCCCCTCCCTGCAGTGCTCACAGGCGTGCCAGTAATGTACAAACCTACTGGTCACGGTCTGCACGGCCACTACGGTGGGGGGTTCGAATGCCCCCTCGGGCATGGATATTTGTGCCGTCATTAGTATAAGATAGTTCATAAGTAGTTTGTAAGTTTAGGGACTGATGACCCCGTAGTTAAGTCCCATAAAATATACAAACATTTGAACATTTGAAAAAACCTACTGCTTGGCCTGTGCCCCCCGAACTAATTCCGGAGGGCGTGCCCCTGGCACTGGGCTGGCCTTTTGCACTGCAGTCCTGGTGTTGTTTTCGTGTTTTCTCTTAAGCCTAACTTAATCTAACTTATATCTAGCGTCGCAATCGGTGATTTGGCTGCACTCAGTTCTCCTGATCCAGGGCACGGCGGAGTACCCCGGCGGCACGGCTTGGTACAGCAGTCATGCCTGGAAAAAATGTCTACATGGGATACTGTGCAAATCACATTTAAGTACCTGGCAGAGGGTTCACCGGACCACCATTATACTCTTTATCTCCCATTCCATTCTCGAATGGCGCGCGGGAAGAAGGAACACCTGAATCTCTCCGTTCGAGCTCTGATTTCCCGTATTTTATTATGACGGTCATTTCTACCTATGTAACTGGGAGTCAACAATATATTTCCCATTTGGAGGAGAATGTTGGCGATTGGAGTTTCGTAAGTAGCCCACGCCGCAGCGATAAGCGTCGTTGTTGTTATGATTCCCATCCCAGACCCGTATCATTTCCGTAACGCTGTTTCCTTGTATCGTGACAATACGAAACGAGCTGCCCTTCTTTGGACTCATTCGATGTCCTCCGTCAAACCCACCCGATAAGGATCCCACACTGGGCAGCAATACTCCGAAAATGGACGGACAAGCGTAGTGTATGCAGTCTCTTTTGTAGTTCTGTTGCACCTTTTAATGGTTCTGCCTACAAATATTCCTTTGAAACTGCACAATAGGTTTCCTCCCCAGACCTGACGTCGTCGTCGACAATACGACCCACCTGTGGGACGGAACACATCCAAACATATATGACAATTAGAGCTGTACCTTATCTCCCATCAGCAGGAAACGATAACCGCGTGACGTCTGTCGCACAGAGTCAGCTTCCAGGTTGTTTATTTCATCGGCGTGTTTCGGCAATCAAGCAGTCCACTGGAGCCTCACCTACCGAGCTTATCTGGACGCTAATCTTCAGGTTAATGGTCCGCGTTTCCGCTCCATACAGAACTATACTCTCTAACATAGATTTATATATTTTTTAGTTCTGTTCATTACATTTCTGCTCCACAGGACTGAATTGAGCATCGCAATGATCTTCCGTCCGCTACTATTTACCGCTAGGTTTTTCACATCCTTATCAGGCGGTCATGAGAGCCACCGGCGGTGACATAAACTAATGACACTGAACTTTCGTGTATGCCAGGGATGGTTTGCAGTTAGTACTAGTCACTGCGTGGCAGAACATGGAAAGATGAGGAGCCGTTTACTAGAATATTGCGAATATGTGCTTTCCAGTAATCACATTTTTTTCATCATCATCATCATCATCACTGATTATGCCTTTTAGCGTTCAGTCTAGAGCATAGTACCTCTAATAAAATTCCTCCATGATTCCCTATTCAATGCTAACATTGATGCCTCGTCTGATGTTATTCCTTTTACTTCAAATTCATTCTGCACCGAATCTAAGTACTTTCTTCTTGGTCTACCTCGACTCCTCTTACCCTCCACTGACGAGATCATGAGTCTCTTAGGTAACCTTGCTTCTCCCATGCGTGTAACATGACCCTACCATCTCAGTCTGTTCGCTCTAACTGCTTCATCTATGGTGTTCATTCCCAGCTTTTCTTTGATTTCCTCATTATAGACACCCTCCTTTTGGTGTGGGTTCCTGTAGTCATGTCCTAGTTCATGAACCACGGGCAACGTATGAGTGGCCAAGTAAGTGGTCCTGACAGTAGGGATACCAGTTACTTTGGGAAAAGGTTGGGCATCTCGGACATATTCTGAGTCGTGGCCACCTTTGTGCTCAGACGGCAAAGACTACCAAATCCACCGGTTAGCCCCTCAACCGTTAGGGGTAAAACCCAGTGGGGCCCTGGACAAGTAAGGCTAGCAACCTGCTTCCCAGGTACTTCAATATCGTGCTGGCAACAATCAGAGCAAAATGCCTCACATTTTTTTTTTTTTTTTTCGTAAAAATACTGTCCCACTTAATGTACACGTATTTGAAACTTGACTTTACCATTAAATCGTTCGTAGTCTTCCGTTACGCCAACCTGATTGCTTTTCCATATGCCGTGCAACAGTATTCACAATGAAACGAATAATGGGAGATTCAGTTCCTTTTATAGACCTCCGAGATGTTCACATCTTTGTGATAGACGATCGCCACAACTTGACTGATATTTCGTCTTACGCTTGACGCGCAGCCACAACTTGTCGTTAAGGCCTGCGCAGTTTGCGAGCAGTAAAGTCAGCGGCGCTGTTGCGATAAAGTCCGAGTTGTGGCTGGGAGTATGAGCGTGCACGGTCACGTCGCGGTCGTTAGCCGGTGCGCGGGTATTTTTGGGCGCCTGCAGGCAGTGGAGTGAAGAGAAGGCGGCGGCGGCGCTGGAATGCGTGTCCGCAGAGCGGGCGGCGGGCAGCGGTCAGCCGTGTAGCGGAGGCAGGAATGCCGCTCACGCAGATACGCGAGGCACGGCCGGCGCTTATTTATGTGTCCCTGTGATACCGCGCCGACGTGCGAGCCACACACGCGCATGCGCACAGTGGCGCGGCCACGCCCACTGCGCTGCGTCTCGAGCCGGCCGTCCAGGAAGCGTACAGCCCTCTGCTCAAAAGTGTGCCAAATTCATCAAGAAATCTCGCGAGAGGTACTGCGTAGTCGGCAGAGAAGTATTAAAACCACCACACCAGAATGGGTCCGTCAGGGAAGATAAAATAGTCATTCGCAGGGACAGGAAAAGATGGTCTTATTTTAAAAATGTTCAAATGTTTGTATAGCGCATGGGACTTTACTACGGGGTCATCAGTCCCTAAACTTACAAACTACTTATCAACTAGCTAACACTAAGGACGGCACAAATATCCATGCACCGTAGTGGCCGTTCAGACCGTGACTGTAGCGCCTCAGTCCCCTCGACCACCGCGGGTGGTCATCAGCCCGTAGCTTACAAACTACTTAAACCTAGGTAAACTAACCTACGGACAAACACACACAGCTATTCCCCAGGGAGGACTCGAACCTCCACGTCATCTAAAAAAGAAATAATAACAAATATCGGATATTATACTTCAAATGTTTAAATGTCTGTAAATCTATCGGACCAAACTGCGTGGTCATCAAAAAATGTTCAAATGTTTGTAGAACTTATGGGACTTAACTACAGGGTCATCAGTTCCTAAACTTACAAACTACTTACGAACTAGCTAACACTAAGGACGGCACAAATATCCATGCCCAAGGGGGGATTCGAACCCCCGACCGTAGTGGCCGTGCAGACAGTGACTGGCGCGCCGCAGTCTCCTCGGCCACCGCGGCTGGCAGTCTTATTTTACGACCAAAGTCGGTGAAACTGTCAGTTTTGAGTTTTTTGTGTAGATTTCGGGACAATCCTAATACCGATGCTTTTTTTGGTAACTTCAATGCCATTTCGTTGGCACATTCTTTAGCTACCTGTATCATCGTTATTTATGTGCCGATTTCAGGGATTTTCTATCGTTTCCCGTATAATGATTTTGCCAATTTAAGTGCTTTTTTTTTTCAATTTTACTGAAGGTTATTTTTTGCCATACTTGAAATATAATTTTATTTCCAAAGACGTTGTTACTTTTCTGCAACTCTTCGTAATTTTGCAGCTCTTTTGTTTTCCTTTTTTGTCAAATTTAGTGTGATTTTTAGTTAATTTGGTGTTTTTGCCACTTTCGTCGTTACTTTTTGGAAGTTTCAGTGTTTATTGACACCTTCGCTCCTAATTTTTTCCCAAATTCCGCGGTTATTTAAATTTTTCCAAATTTTCTTTGTCATTTCTGGAATTATTTTTTTATGAAATTCTTTGTTGTCATTTTTACACATTCGTGTTTTCTTCAATTTACGTTTTTTGCTTATCATTTTTTTCAATATGTGATGCTCTTTCTTACTGTTTGCGTTATTTTAATTACATTTTTCGTTGTTACTCTTTTAAGGCGATTTCCTTTCTGTCTGACTCCACTTTTCCGTTTTCCGAGATGACTTATCTTCGGTTGACAGTACGTCGAGACAGGAGCCAGAAAGCAACCCAGTTACAACGCGCTCTTCAGGCTGCAACAGAACACGCAAGTCAACACAAGCAGTTACGAAATCGCCTTCAGGTTTGTGGCCTCTACGCACATCGCCTATAGTGTGAGTCCCTTTAAAACCACGACACCGTTTAGCCCGCAGAAACTGGGCGGAGGATCATCAGGATTAGAGGTCGTTCACAAGTGACTCAAGACGTTGTGTTCAGTGAGACAACTGTCTTTCCCTCATCTAGTGAGACAAGTGGAACTCGTAAGAATCATGTTTAAGTGCAGGAAAAATCACCGTATCATAGAGGTGGACGTGATGTGGGCAGGAGTCAGTATTGGCGGACATACGGAACTCTACGTTGTTAAGAATGGCGCATTGACTGCTCAGAGATATAGATACGAGATCCTTCAATGTTTTTTTTTTCCTACGATGGTGCCATAGGAGAGGGAGAGGTTCCTTCTGATGGTCGATAACGCTGGTCACCGCAAAGCTGCACTGACAGACAATTGGATATTGCACACATGGAAGTATCACCAAGTATCCCTCAAGAGCTGACTGATAACGTCATATTGTTCATGCCTTGCAGGTGTGTAACTGTACTGGCCGTCAGAGGTGATCACGCACACATTAGAAGGCAAGGAGAATGACTTATTTAAAAAAAAATGTTGAAATGTTTTTTAACCCTGCGTTACTCACGTCTGGTTTTAACGCTCGCTACTAACACCCGTCTTTCAGCGGGTTTTGAACTTTTTTTAGTAGCACCCGTCAATTCGGCGAGTGTGATTTCAAACCAACACTCTACCGTGTACACTTGTTCATCAAAACGTCACAGCTCACTGCAAAGACTTGGCGACGAGCTGCGACAGGCACATACAAAAGACACACACATTCAACACTTTCAGCTATGGCCCATGGTCTTCTTCAGAAAATAGAGCATTCACGCAATCACACAGGCACACAACACTGTCGTACAATCATCACCACCGGCTGCTGCACTTCGAATCACACTCTGCGGCGAATCGGGGACGGGAGTGGAGGGGAGAGGGGATAGGAAGGTTACGTCACGGTGGTGGGAATGGGTTAGATGGGAATAAGGAGATGCAGCTTAGGAATGGAGTGGGGAGGCGGGTGAAGGGAAAAAAATAAAATTAAGTAAAATAAATATACAAAATGCGTGCACACTGCAAGTACACAAGACCGCACACACACACACACACACACACACACACACACACCACTCAAAATAGGTGAGGCTTGGGATAGAGAGGTAGAAACTGTAAGATATGGAGAAAAAAAGTTTAGAATTTGAGTCAGGCAGAAGGCGTGCTAGGATAGTCCGTGAAGGTGGTGCGACCGTTGCTTCCTGGTGGTGTTGTGGACAGCGCAGCCGCCTAGTGAGCAGGAGTCTCGCGGACTGCCACCTTTTCCTAAAGGTCGGACCGAAATACGATGATCCCTTGCTCCGCCCACTGGAATGGTAGACCGCCCCGGTTGGGGAAACGGGATGAAACGATGTTGCCAAATAGTTAGTTCGCTGCCGGCGAGTATAGCTAACGGTCGCTGTTGTGTCGACAGAACTGGCAGAAGTGCACAGCGCATGCGCAGAGCAAACTTCGCGTTGGACTTACTCCAATGGTCTGCGAGCGCAGCCGGCACTTAAACCTGATTGGCGCAAGCACCGGGGATCGCCATATTTCGGCTGAACTATAGTTTCGCCAGTGATGCAGCGGCCGCCGCTGTGGAGACCGCGCGGCGCTTCCGGCCAGCCCGTGGCCAGGCCGCCGTGAGTCAGCGCGAGCAGGAAGACGCCGCCGGCTTATCGCGTTACGACAATGCGGCGGCGGCGGCGCGCCCTTTTGCGACGAGATTTACATGAAAAAGCAATTTGGCGTCCGGCGCCATTAATCTGGCTTACACCGCCGTAAATTCATTACAGTGTAATCCGCGCACAGAGGAGTGCGCGCTCGCTGAGTCAGAGTGCACAGCCGGGGCGGACTCTGCGCATGCGCCGGTGCGGCTTCGCGCCTGCGGCAGGCAACCCGCGCTGCAGACGCCGCTTCCGCCGCGCCGCGGTCTTCCGGGAACAGCGTGACGCACCGGGGCCGCCTGCGTTAAGCGGCCCCTACACCGCCTCAGTGGGGAAGATGGAAGGTTGTGCAATATATTGACGGATTACTGGAGTTAGATTTCACCGAACAAACTGCGTGGATTGCTTAGTCACTGCTAAAGCTGTAAGTGTTCATCTTCATGTTTCCGCGTCGCAGACTTGCGCATAATAGTTTGCGATCGGGAGCGCTCGCTTTAGTTCGCGGCCCTGCCGCGAACTAGTTCGCTCTTTTAGTTCGTCCGCTCCCAGTGAGTGCTGAGCGGGGTGGTCTGCGCATGCAGGAGGAGGAAGAAGTTACCCCACCTAGCTGCTTCATGTCCTTCCTGCTTGAGCTGCTAACGATATCACGCAAACAAAAAGAAACAGTTTGTGCATAATTTCTCGCGTTTAAGTTTAGAATTATCTCTATATCTTGACATAATGGAATTTATTAGTCAGATATTGCAGAGTGCAGAACACATCGAAAGAGAAATTTTGTAGCACTGGACTATGTAATCTAGCAGGCAGAAGCTCACCTCGAAATGAGTCATCGGCAGAAGGCAAACACGTGATTTTTAATTCTGATGCGCGCCCTCTCGCTGTTACCTGTCGGTCTTCGGAAAAGAATCCTACGGACTAAGAAGCGAGATACGTTTGGCACAATAGTTCGCGATCGGCAACGCATGTTTTAGTTCGCGATCGATTGTACATATTTCAGTTCGCGACCTATCGCACATATTTTATTTCGCGACCAGTAGCTCTCCTTTTAGTTCGCAGCTCGGCCGCAAAGTAGGTCGCTCTTTTTAGTTCGTCCGCTCTCTTTGGCTTTTGCTACCGCTACTAAAAGAGCTCTTTCTTTTGTTATGAGAGCTCTTTTATATAATGAATCAGTGTTGCCAAAGCGTGTGCTATTACCCGTATTTTTGGGCAATTTGACATCAAACACTTACGCAAATAAACCAGTTATTTACACGAATGGGTGATACAATGGTATTCAACTACTCGTAGTACTTTATTTTTGATCTGCGCCTTAGTTTTGGAATTTAACAAGTATTTTTACAGTTATTATATAGCTTTAGTAGCCACGTTTTTGTCTTAGATCTGAAGCGTTTAATTTGTTTTGTTAGAATTTATTCCACCCAAGGTGTTTTCCATTTTTCAAGTTCTTCGATAGTGAATGGGTTCATGAGTGAATCTGTTTCTATTTCCAGTCTTCTTCTTTGCATTTATTGGTTTTGCCATTTACTTTACAAGTACTTAATGGGCAACCTGATCTGGTCTCACTGCACACGGTTGTTTGAACTCTGTGGGGCCACCATTGAGGTTCTTTATTGTATTCCAGGCCTGCTTCCTACTATTGGTCATGTCCGTCTTTTCAAGGGTTTCAGTCCATATTTCCTGTCATGAGCCACTAAGTAATTGTTGTAAGTTTTCGCCCATTTCTATGGTGTTTTCGCTGAATGGGTTTATATTGTATTGTTCTGTATATTGTTCTATACATAAAGAAATTTAATAACTCGTAGAATAGACTGTTCAAAATATTAATAAACAAACGTCTTTATTTGCTGTTTTCAATATATAAGCTAAAATCACTGTTTGCTTTCTGTTTCAGGTAAGTGTGGACAGTTGGTAGCTGGTAGCAGCGCTATGCAGACTCCGACAACTCAGAGGAGTTTTGCCAAAAATTTGGCAAAGTCAGGCTCCAGAAAATGTATGTACCATGCACTTGCTTTCGCCTGCACATATTTACGTAATTTACTCTGGCTCACAGATCTACCGTGCAAGACATTGGGGTTAGAACTTCATGGAACATTATAACTGTGTTTGGCGATCAAACGCGGAATCTTACCTTAAACGAACAGTATTCCTACCGACTAAACTGTTCACTAACTGCTTGTGACTGCTAAGGACACAGTGATAATTTTCCAAGACGTTGCATAGCAGCACATATTCCACCGCAAAGCATCCCTTCACTCCTAATACTGGCATTAGTTCTGTAGTGACAGAGGATTCCCGTATAAACTGCTGCTCATCCAAATTGCAACAGCCTGCAGGAAGCACCAAGCGTGCTGGCCCAATGGTAACACACGGGACTTGCCTTTGGCGGGACCGTGGTTCAGATCCACCTCCGGGAATCCAGATTTAGATTTTCCACGATTCCTTGGTGTCTCAGAATGTGTCCGATCAACCTATCCCTTCTCTTAGTCAGGATATGCCAGAAACTCCTTTTCTCCCCAATTCTTTAAAGCAACTCCTCATCTACCGATCTTATCTTCATCACTCCTCTACAGCACCACATTTCTAAAGCTTCTTTCATCTTTTTGTCTGAACTTCCTATCACGCATCACTCCCATACAATGCTACATTCCAAATAAATGCTTTCAGAAAGGACTTCCAACATTTAAACTAATATTGGATGTCAACAAATTTCGATTCTTCCCATTTTCTTCCCATTGCCATTCTGCATTTTATATCTCCTATACTTCGGCCATCAGAAGTTATCTTGCTACCCAAATAACAAAAGTCATCTACTACTTTTATTGTTTCATTACCTAATTTAATTCCTTCAACATCGCCTGATTTTCTGACACTCCCATCTTATCGTTTAACTAGCTGCAAGTACCCGGCTTTGCCCGGGTTTAAAATAAGGTTTTCTGTAGAAGCGTACAAAACCGTTTATTTGCATGTAATAAAAGGGTACATTTATGTAAAAGCAGCGTGATAAACAACATTTTTGGCAGTTCCATTTGGAGTATGTACAAAAAGATTTTCGTCTTTGCCCATTCTGGAGCAGGCCACATACAACTGTCCATGACAGAAGCATGGTGTATGCAAGTCTATACCATCAATCCCAAGAGACTGACCCTGTGACTTGTTGATTGTCATGGTAGCACACTTTCAAAGGGAACTGTATTCTCTTGAATTGTACAACAAACAGTCAACAAATGCGTCTTATATATAGAGAGATTGCAATCGAAGTCTGTAAGTAAAGTACTCTCCCCCATGCAGCGAACGAAATTTTATGTAGACAGTAACCCTCATCTTGTTTTCAAGGTCAAGCGTACAAAATTTCATCAAGATCGGACCAAAACTGTGGATTTTGGCGAAATCCATAAGTACCCTCCGCTATGCAATGAACTAAATTTTATGTAGACAGGTCAATCGTGCAAAATTTCATCAAGATCAGTGCGAAGATATAGATTTACACGGACACATTGAAAACGCACTTTCACTTTTTCTCAAATTTTCCGGTTGGTTTTCCAAAAAATTGAACGTTTTAAGAACGTTTCCCATGTAATTTTGTGTACGTGTACCAAATTTCGCGTTATTTGGTTGTCTGGATCTTGAGTTATAAGAGAACAGACAGACAACAAATGCGTCTTTTAAGTATACAGAAAATAGCCCTCCCCCACTCCAAATAGTACATTGTGAAGATTTCTGTTCATACCGTGTGAACTGCTTTGTTCCCTTAGGGCTTACCTATGTGTTAGACAGAGCCAGTTTGCGTTGCGGGCGTACCCGCCGCTTTGTCTGTGAATGTTATTTGTTTATGGCTGCGGCTGTTATTTACTTCCTGTTAGAGTACACTTCCTTCTCACCCTGGATCCTGAGAATTGAGATTTCCGGTTCTATATTTGCTCCGACTGTGAGCACCTCTCTTTCCGTTAGCAGTGAGGACATCTTGCTATCTTCAGGTGGGTAGGGATTTTTCTGTTTCTTGTGAGATCACTTACATACTAGCTGAAAACCCGTCATTACGAAGTCATCTATTTACACCCCGCCTGCCTCCGTACCTGAGAAGTGTGCGTGGCTGACTGCCATCCGGAGAGTACAGGTTCGATTTCCGTTGCTGCTAGGGATTATTATTTGGTGGGAGGATTGATACGTGATGCGCTCACTTGACTGAGAAACTAACGTTTGCAAGGTAGAGTAACCCCGCGACGCCGCCTACAGTGACGCCACCAACAGAAGACCACACGCCGTCCACGCCATCCAATTCGCCCACTCCTGGCTACAGGCGAAAACTTACCTACCATTAGCAACACACATCGCTCCCTCCCTCATCTGTTAACCCTACCAACCATAATTCGTTATCGCAGGTTTTCGTATGTATCTGGGTAGCCACATCGAAGATTTCTTAGGACAAAGAGAGTGTACAAATTATTTGTTACACAGAATGAAAGTTCGCTCTGCAGCGGAGTGTGCGCTGATATGAAACTTCCTGGCAGATTAAAATCTTGTGCCGGAACCGGGACTCGAACCTGGGACCTTTGCCTTTCGCGGGCAAGCGCCCTTGGAAAATATGAGGCGAGGTACTGGCGGAAGTAGAGTTGTGAGGTGGCATCGTGAGTCGTGTCGGGATAGCTCAGTCGGTAGAGCGCTTGCCCGCGAAAGGCAAAGGTCCCAGGTTCGAGTCCCGGTTCCGGCACACAATTTTTATCTACCAAGAAGTTTCTTATTTGTTACATATTTAAATCCTTCAAGAAAGTTTACGAAATTAATATTATCATATCATATATTAATACTGAATATCGTAGACGACCAATTATCACATTGATGTCGATGTTATGCGGTTGTTTTTAAATTACTCGCCCATAGGTTTTTGGTGAAACATTGGGAAATGTCACAAAAATATACACTTTTAGCAAGAGTCTCACAATAGCAAGCAGGCGCCGCGCATCGTGGATGGAGTAACCGAAGATGCGCGCCCTCTACAAGCGGCTATATCTACGCCGACATACGTCTGCACGTTCGTCAGCTACTATTCAGGACTCAGAGCAATTACTAGTGAGAACTCTGACAGTTACTAGGCAGCTACTAGATCAGAACGCGGCTATAAACTTAGCAGTAACTAGGTCACAGCGCAGCTAGTATCATACGGACGACGCCACGAGAAGCAAGAAGAGAGAAGAAACAGACTGATGTTGTAAAGTTGAGTAATATATTTGTCAGTCAATAAAATTTGTGTTATTAATCTGAAAAGTTGTTACAGTGACTTCCATTCCTGCACCGTACCTTTATAGACAACCAGACTGGGGCGAGTAAACAACAAAAAGGCGACGAGGTCACAACACACAGGACAAGGTAGCGTGGAGAGCTGCATCAAACCAGTCTGCGGATTGAAGACCACAACAACACAACATTCACTTCATATCAGACTAAACCACAGCTAGTTTATACAGGGTGTCACAAAAAGGTATGGCCAAACTTTAAGAAAACATTCCTCACACACAAAGAAAGAAAATATGTTATGTGGACATGTGTCCGGAAACGCTTAATTTCCATGTTAGAGCTCATTTTAGTATTTCGGATTACGAAATGAGGCTTCATTACAACGTGATCAAATAGTAAATATTCACAATCACATGTGTGGGCTGACGAGAATCCGCACTCAATTGTGCAATCACGTCATCAACACAGATTTTCTGTGATGTCTTGATTGGGCCTCACGTTCTTCCACCTACGCTCACTGGAGCACGTTATCATGCTTTCATACACGATACTCTGCCTGTGCTGCTAGAACATGTGCCTTTACAAGTATGACATAACATGTGGTTTATGCACGATGGAGCTCCTGCACATTTCAGTCGACGTGTTCGTACGCTTCTCAACAACAGATTCGGTGACCGATGGATTGGTAGAGGCGGACCAATTCCATGGCCTCCACGCTCTCCTGACCTCAACTCTCTTGACTTTCATTTATGGGGGCATTAGAAAGCTCTTGTCTACGCAACACCGGTACCAAATGTAGAGACTTCCTGTAACAAAGTGTTTGAAGTCAAGCTGGTACGTTCTGTTGCTGTGTGTTTCCATTGCATGATTAATGTGGTTTGAAGAGAAGTAACAAAATGAGCTCTAACATGGAAATTAGGCGTTTCCGGACACATGTCCACATAACATATTTTCTTTTTTTGTGTGTGAGGAATGTTTCCTGAAAGTTTGGCCGTACCTTTTTGTAACACCCTGTAAATCTTTGACAGTTGGTACCCATGATAGTTTCAACGGACATCAGTTCTTATACTAAATTCTATACACATCCCGGCTTCTTCTTCGCTCGTCGATCGGTTGTTTGTAGTGTCCTAATAATCTCGTGTAATCTTCATCTACAGTGTAAATATCAAATGGGAAGTCGCATAACACGGTCAAACAACCGCAGGGCAGTCTCACCGCCAATAACGCCATACGGTCGTTTCATTTAGTTGTCACGGGCCCACACACTTGCTGGGATGGTAGCGCTCGGTGCATTTACGCGGCCACCTTGAGCGAGGCGCCGTGGCGATGGCCTTGCAGGAGGTCACACGGGGCCTGGGGCTGCTCCCCCCCCCCTAACCACTTCCCTCCCTCCCTCCCTCCCTCCCCCCCCCCCCGTCTTCCTTGCCATCAGCCGCCGCGCCACCGCAAACCTCATGACTGCGGGCAGCGCCACAATCCATATTGCAGAACGCCGCGAGCGCCGCCGCTGAAGCCCGCTTCTTGGGCTCTGCATTATTCCCGATGGCCGTGTTGCTGCAACGCATTGTCTGCCGGCGCTAAATTAGTGACGAAATTAGAAAGTTCGCGCGCGGTGCGTGAATGGCGGCGCCGCACATAATGCAGGCTCCCTGAATGCGAGCTGCGTGATTAGGCCGATTTCTCTCCATACGACGCGGCGTGCGCCGATCCACACCTCGCGGCGACGCGTGTGCTGCGTGGGTGTGATTGCGAGTGAACGCGAGCGAGAGGGAGATCGAAACTTCCCGCTTCCAACTACAATGCTACATCTGGAGTAATTCTGTAGCTAAACAGATGCCAATTCCTGACGAAGAATGCTGTGAAACTGTTGACGTCAACTGAGATCGAAGGCAACAACCGCTAAAAAGTGTTTTTATTGCAGTAACATACCATCAAGAAATACTACTATAGAATGGTGTACCTTCCCGTTCTTTCGGGAAGAGCAGACACCGTACCTGGTTCGCAGCAGAGGCGGACTAATGCTGTCGGAGGCCCGGGGCAGCGGCAGAACAGAATGACGCCCCCCCTGTCCACTTGCAAATACATATATTACTACAGAAAAGCTACCTTTGAGATTTGGGAGATTTGGAGGGCCTCAGCTAAGATCTACTCTCTTCTGCAAGAAGGAAGTCAGTACCAAGACTAAATTAGCGGTGCACCGCTCTATCTTTCGACCAACTTTGTTGTGTGGGAGGTTACCATATTCATAAGGTAGAGGTTACAGATATGAAAGTAGCAAGAATGATTGCAGGCACTAATAGATGGGAACAATGGCAGGAGGGTGTCCATAATGAGGAAATCAAAGAAAAACTGGGTATGAACACCATAGATGAAGCAGTTAGGGCGAACATGCTGAGATGGTGGGGTCATGTTACACGCGTGGGAGAAGCAAGGTTACCTAAGAGACTCATGAGCTCGGCAGCGGAGGGTAAGAGGAGTCGAGGTAGACCAAGAACAAAATACTTGGATTCGGTAAAGAATGATTTTGAAGTAAAAGGCATAACATCAGACGAGGCATCAATGTTAGCATTGAATAGGGGATCATGGAGGATTTTTATAAAACGCACTATGCTCCAGACTGAACGCTGGAAAGGCATAATCAGTCTCTAATGATGATGATGAGATGATGATGATGAAGACACGTGAAAACGTGAGCCGGGCCTGGAATCGTACCCGGTTCTCCAGCTTTGGGCGAGCGGTCGCCTTAACCACTTGTCTACCCGCCCGCGCATCTGCGGATGTCGATAACAACAAACACAACGCGAAGATGGTATGGGGTTCATTTACTTCATCACAGATACGGTCATACATTATAACTCGCACGGGAATCGATAATAGCGAGTGTTATCCGGCATGGACGATGTGGCCGCTGCAGCCGTAGCGTGTGACTAGTGGAATTGTGGGACGGACGGGAGGCGAGCGCAGTTATGTGTTAAAAATACTTCAGATAATAATAGTTCAGATCGAAGTTAATCAAGGGCATGATGGAAATCTTCGACTGGAACTTGTAAAAACGGAAGATTTAGCTTTTCCTATGATGTATGTATACATCAATTTAAAAAAAAAAAAAAAAAAAAAAAAAAAGCAAAATACAGACAACTGACGAACTTTGAAATATTAACGTGAGGTAGTACACAACCCGTCTGACAGGTGCTCTGACGTCATTGTTGGTGTGGTTGTACGCTGACCAGACTGGCATCATACGTGTGGAACACAATTGTATAAACGTCTGTAGACAGTTTGTACGAGTGTAACGTAAATTCGAAACAGGGCAGAGAAATAGCTGTCTTTAGCTTCAATTTTGTACACTAGTGTATAAATATGCACCTTGAAGACATTTGAACGGGTGCTGGACAAAAGACTGAGAGCAATAGTCTCTGTATCTCCTAACCAGTGTGGGTTTGTCGAGAGCTGTGGCACTACAGATGCCATCCACGCTGCACGTTTGATGCTGGAGAAGAGGAAAGACAGCACATTTTGCATTCTTGGACTTGGAGAAAGCCTTTGATAGGGTCCCAAATAAACTGATCTGGCGAGCTCTACGACTCCACAGAGTACCAGAAATTTACGTGAACTGGATTCATCTTCTCTATCGAGATGTAACAAGTGTAGTCCGATGCCCTGCTGGAATCTCTCCACCTTTTAAAATCACCGTTGGTGTTCATCAGGGTTCAGCCCTCTCTCCACTGCTATTCAACCTTTGCATGGACACAGTAACAGCCGATATACAGACCCGTCATCCCTGGACGCTTCTCTATGCCGACGTGGTACTGACACAGAAAATCCGTGAAGAACTCGAAGCCCAAACCCCAGGCTTGGAATGATAGGCTAGCAGAGAATGGCATGCGTCTGAATCTCCAGAAGACGACCTATTTGGAAAGCGGTCCTCAAACCAGCAGAGTCATCTGCATCGACGGCCAGGATTTGAACAAAAACACCGAGTTCAAATACCTTGGATCCATGATGTCATCTACAAATGATTCCACCCTGGACACACGGACCAGAGTAAATGCAGCATGGCTGAAATGGATACAGGTCACTGGTGTTCTCTTTGAAAAGAGGATGCCTGTACATCTGAAGGCAAAAATTTATAAATCAGTAGTGCGTCCAGTAGGCCTCTAAGGGATAGAATGCCGAACCTCTACACAATGGAGATGAAAATGCTGCGATGGTCCCTTGGATTGACTCGCTACGACCATGAAACTAATAACTATGCCCGCCAAAGGCTCGGTGTAGTCTCAATCCGTCTTCGGTGGTGCGGTCACGTCATGCGGTAAGAGTGCGATTCTCTGACTAAAACAGCACTCCTATTCGATCCATGATGAGGCGGACCCCGTGGTAGACAGCTCAAGAGGTGGATGGACAACATCAAGGAAGACATGTGCGATGTGGATCTCGGCTCTGAAAACGACCACAACAGAGCTCTGTGGAGGAGACGTAGCAGAAGAGCAGACCCCAAATAATGGGGAAAATGCTAGGAAAGAAGAAGTTGTGTATAAATATAATATCCAGACAAATATCGCTGTGCGAGTGCCCTTATTACTATTTCATTCTCTGGGTAAGCGTCATCACGGGCAAAAATGTCTTGACTTCCTTTTGAGAGAGTTTTCTACGATTGTACAGGCTCTGCTTCTGTAATCATTAGTTTCTCCATCAATGGATGGTTGCTGTTGCCGCAACTGTGGTTCAAATTTAATGAAAGTCCAGCTCCAGTTGCATTTCTTGGTTCTTTACCACACTACCGGTTTCGGCCTCTATGTTAGGCCATTTTCAAGTGTGACAGACGTTATGCCGTAGAGAAAGCACGTCAAGTAATTAAAACAATAGAACTCAGAGAATTTAAAACTTTTGGCGCCCAATGCCGACATGAGAAAAATGGACACGCCCATTTCATTGCCGGCCGCGGTGGCCGAGGGGACTGAGGCGCTCCAGTCACGGTCTGCACGGCCACTACGGTGAGGGGATCGAATCCCCCCTCGGGCATGGATACTTGTGCCGTCCTTAGTATTAGCTAGTTTGTAAGTTTAGGGACTGATGACCCCGTAGTTAAGCCCCATAAGCTATACAAACATTTGAACATTTTTTTTTTCTGTAATCACTATATGGACGATAGCGAGACCTCTCGTAATGCCGAAAATGCACGCGCGAGCGGCTCTTCGGGGAACCGATATCGGCGAAAACCTGGTTCTTGATGCGAGCTGTGGCGCGGACGCAAATCGGGAAATCGACAGGCGCGAGCGACGGGCTCTGAAGCTCGCGTGTGGGTCCTGTCGTGGCGCCCGGCGGCGGAGAAAGGCAGCCGAGCGGAGCGGAGAACAGGCAGCTGGGCGGGCGCGTGCCGGAGAGATTTCCGATGCACTGCGGCACTCGGCCCTGCTCGTGCCAGACTGCGGTCTGATGGGAGGGGGGCCGCTGAAGGATGGCCGGGGGGGGGGGGGGGGGGGCAGGCGTGCGCATGCGCGGCGCGCCGCCGAGATCGAAGCGGCGCCTCTGTGGACGGGGCGGCACTGTCGCCACGCTGCCAGCGGCGGCGGCGTCGGTCCAGAGGGCGAGGCGGGCCGCGCACGAAAAAGCGGCGCCCGCTGCCAGCGGCCGGGCCCTAAAAACACGTGGCGCCGCGCCATGCCCCTACAATATTTTACGGCGCCTGGGCTGCTGCCATCCAGGCACTGTCCTCGTCAACTGGTATCTAACTTTAAGAGCACTTTTACTCAAAGGCAACCCAGTGGGGGCGGAGGCTCTCGGTTCCTTCGTGAGTACGCGCGTGGCGAGCGAGCATGAGGCCCTGAGAAAATGCAGTCTTTCTGTCTTCTATCCTCCTCGGACCGCATTTCCTTTCCCTTCCCCTCCTTTCCCATCGTCACTCCTTCCCCTCCCTATCGGGTGACTCATGACGTAGGCAGTTTGGTCCCCCTGTCCCAACTGGCCAATTTACTCCAACACATTCCTCTTCTTCCCCCCCACCATAAAAAAAGTAGTTCTGTCAAAGTTAAAATAGACTTCGATTCAATTCCATATGACCAATCATCGAACTATAGTCTGCCTCTGTAGTCCAGAGGACAGCGTGGCCGCGGTGGAGTAGCCGAGCGGTCTAAGGCGCCTCGCTGCGGATCGCGCGGTTGCTCGCCGTCGGAGGTTCGAGTCCTCCCTAGGGCATGGGTGTGTCTGTTGTCCTTGGATTAGTTTATCTTAGTTTAAGTAGTTTGTAAGCTACGGACTGATGATGACCACGCAGTTTGGTCCGATAGATTTACAAACGTTTGAAATACTTGTCTGTCCACAAGGCATTTACAACCGAGTCAACGCCACGGATGTTCGCGCTGCAGTAGTGCCACAAACGACGGACATGGGCAACGAATGCAACTACCTTGTCGTTTTATTGCTGCACTGTCACGGTGCTCGCTTTAGAGTTTGCAGGCACTGTGTTGACAGACTGTCGTGTTATGCATCAGATATTATGATTTGGGGTGGTATCCGATTCATTGGAATGCCCTTGAAGGCACTGCCGTTACACTATCCAGCCAACGTTACACCTGTGCAGTGTTGGAGAGTGTAGACCTCCCGTACCTTCGTAGCTTGCCGACGGCCACATTTCAACAGGATAACGAGCAACCACTCGTGGCGCAGTGTTCAGGGCTCTCACGTATCGAAACCGTCTGGTCGATGGTCGCGGAGCGACTGGCCAGGTTACGCCACCCACTGTTGCTGCTACCACCCAACAACGCATTCGGAGCCCCTTTGATTCAACGCCGAGGCGTTATAGCCAGGACTGGCGGCAACACTCGATACTGATTGCCACGCAGAGGGCCCGGGTTCGATTCCCGGTCTGGTTGGAGATTTTCTCCACTCGGGGACTGCGTGTTGTGTCGTTATCGTCGTCATTTCATCATCTTCGATGCGCAAGTCTCCCATGTGGCGTCACTTGCACCAGGCAGGCCGAACATGATCCCAGCTGGGGTCTAATGGCCAAGACTGCCACACGAAATCATCAATCATCATCGAACTATAGTCTGATTACAAATATTTGACTGTTGACGCGCTGCAGCTGCTTTCCTCCAATCAGAGTGCTCAACGTCACCGATCACCGTTGGCGAACTGCCACAGCTACTGGTCGATTCACTTTCCTTATCTGGCTCTCTCTCTCTCTTCATTTGCTTTGTTCCAGACTCATAGGTGTGCCCTTGCTCTTTCGCATTTCATCACATAATGATAAGCATACAGAAGACACGAACAACGGTTTTAGCGAAATATCAGTCATGCACAGCACTAAGCACACGATTCTGGATCCTTCCGTACACGCCTTATCTTCCCTTTTAATAGCACTTGCGTATGCGCTGAAATTCTGATCGCGTGCGTCTCGTCGCCGCAAACGCAGCCTGCAGATTCCACGTGCAGCAGAAGGTTGGTTGTGTTGAGCAGTGTGAGCCGGGAGCGGGCCAATAGGGCGGCGCTTCTGAATCCCCGCGGCCAGTGGGCTTCCTGCCCTCTGCGCTGATACGGCCTTCCTGCCGAGGCCGCCCTCCCCAGCTGACAACTACTGTGCCATGCGCGGCTCGCCCCGCGTCACGCCTGAACCAGTTGTCAACTTGCTGTCCTAGCGTTATCTCCAATTTAATCAAATATACGAGTTGTTATTAGGATGGGACGTCTCTCCCTGAATAACTCTAGCAAGCGCTGCTGGCACGAGTAGTTGGTACAAATTGTTGTTGCTGTTCAGGTCGTAAGACTGCAGGTTTGTCGGATACGGAACTCCATTCCTGTGAGTAGCAAATGTTCAAATGTTTGTAGAACGTATGGGACTTAACTACGGGGTCATCAGTCCCTAAGCTTACAAACTACTTACTAACTAGCTAAGACTAAGGACGGCACAAATATCCATGCCCGAGGGGGGATTCGAACCCCCGAGCTTAGTGGCCGTGCAGACCGTGACTGGAGCGCCTCAATCCCCTCGGCCACCGCGGCCGGCCTGTATGTAGCCAACCACACTGAAGAGCCAAAGAAACTGGTGCGTATGCAAATAAAGAGATATGTAAACACTCAGAGACGCCGCTGCGTTGGTTGGGCTGGGTTGTTTGGTTGGGATAGGGGACTAAACTGATAAGGTTATCAGTCTGCCGGTGGAGAGGGGAAATAGTGAGGTTAGGAAAGGAGGGGAGGGGGAAAGGTTAAGCACTCCGTGAAGTAAAGGAAGGAAATGTTTGTTAACCTTAAGGGACTTAAATGCGGGGTATCAGCCCCTAAACTTACTAACTATTTATGAACTACCTTACATTCATTCATTACATTCGTTGTATTGATACGCAAGATGGTTATCATCAGGGAATTTCTGATACGTGTCATGAATAAAAAGTGATTCTCAAGTTTATAGATAAGAAAAATCGACTGCAATTTCGAGATTATCTGTTTGTTTGTTTGTAAACCTATCGGATCCAGTCCGTAGCTTACTAACTACTTAAACTAAAGCAAACTAACCGAATGACAATACACACCCATGCCCCAGGGAGGACTCGAACCTCCGACGGCGAGCAACCGTGCGCTTCGCAGCGAGGCCCTTTAGACCGCTCGGCTACTCCACCGCGATCGAGATTGTTTATTTGTGATGAAATAAACAAACTTGATTTTCATAATTCAATAATTAAACACTATGAATGTTTAACTCCGAGAATTAAATACAGTAATCTCACTGGACGAACAGAGACACCTCTATAGGAACCGTTGAAAGCATATTTAATACCGTGTATTTTCGCCCTGTACGTATATACTGCCGAAAAAATATAATACGCAATTTGAGTTTTCCAAATCATTCACGTTTTATCGTTGAAACAATACCTATGGAGTAAACGGAATGATTACATTACGGATCAGGTATGAACCCGTGCAGGAACACCAACCAGTACATACTGAAGCCACCATGTCGACATTGCCGGCACTAGCTGTGTCATGCAATCAATTATTACACACTTGCTCGATGTTGCCGCGTAGCTCTGAGAGTTGTGGGTAGACGTATCGCATGAACTATTCGCTGTGCCACCACATTCCCGCACGCGCGCCACTGCAGAGGTTCGTCAATGGTGATGACCAGAGAAGCTGCTGCACATTATCCTGTAGGAAAGCAAGTCAACTCCTACTGCAAGTGCCGCAGAATAACTGGTTCCAGTACATTATCTGCGTTTCGAGCGCTGATCAGCGTTCTTCCTCAGACATGAAACGTGAGCGAGGGTTGTAGCTTATCGCGTTCCACGGTCAAATGCCTGGGGTGCGAGCAGGTCTCACCAGGGCTACGTCGTCTGCATGAACAGCCATCCCTTGCGTGTAGAAAGAATCTGCTATCAACACTGAAGACCCGAGTCGTGCCAGTCCATCTGTTAGGTGATCTTCTGACGCCATCGATCAAGCGTGCGTGTCGATACTGTGGCGTGAATGGGAAATGTGCTAGAGGAGCGCGTGCCAGCAGTCCCACAGCTAGTAACCGGTTCGTGTTGGCATGTATTAGGTTTCATTTTCTCTAATCAGTGCTGAGGAAGCCGTATTATATGCCACTGCTGTTCCTACAATACGACGGTCTTGGCGGTCGTTTGTGCTGTGTGGACAAATATCACCTGAGAATGCTCACATTCCTCTGTTAAAGCCATCGCTACACGGCGTGAATCGTCCAACTGAAGAGACCATCTTGCCACTTTAAACTGTCCCTCTCAAATGACTGTAATAGCATACAGGATGACTTAGACAAAATTTCTAGTTGGTGCGAAGAATGGCAGCTAGCTCTCAATGTAGAAAAATGTAAGGTGATGTGCATGAGTAGAAAAAACCAATCCTATAATGTTCGAATACAGCATTAGTAGTGAGCTTCTTGATGCTGTCGCGTCGTTCAAATATCTAGGCGTAACATTGCAGAGCGATATGAAATGGAACGAGCATGTAAGGACAGTTGTGAGTAAGGCGAACAGCCGACTTCGATTTATTGGGAGAATTTTGGGAAGATGCACTTCACCTGTAAAGGAGACCGCATATAAAACGCTTGTACGACCACGTCTTGAGTATTGCTCAAGTATTTGGGACCCGCAGCAGATCGGTTTGAAGGAAGACATAGAGGCGGTTCAGAGGCGAGCAGCTAGATTTGTTACCGGTAGGTTCGACCAATGCGCGAGTGTCACGGAAATGCTCCGGCAACTCAATTGGAGATCGCTGGAAGAAAGACGACGTTCTTTTCGTGAATTTCTGTTAAGTAAATTTAGAGGGCCGGAATTTGAAGCTGAGTGTAGTACGATCTTGCTGCCGCCTACTTACATTTCGCGTAAAGATCACAAAGACAAGATAGGAGAAATTAGGGCTCGTACGGAGGCATATAGGCATTCTTTTTGTTTCCTCGTTCAATTTGGGAGTGGAATAGGAAAGGAAATGCCTAGTAGTGGTACAGTGTACCCTCCGCCACGCACCTTACGGTGAATTGCGGAGTATGTATGTAGATGTAGATGTAGAGGTAGGAACAACGAGTGTGAACCGATTGCATGATCACTGATAGCTGTACTCAACTGTACAATATTCCCTTTTGATAGATACACACGGTGCTTTGTTAACTACGCACAATGCCCTCTGCTGGCACATAACGTTGAAACCACTGCAAATCTAGCATTCCCCAGGCATTGTGTCAAAACCCGCATAGTCTTTCATACTGTTCCAATTCAAATGTTTGTAAAGCTTAAGGGACTTAACTGCGGGGTCATCAATCCCTGAAGTTACAAACTACTTACGAACTACCTTATACTAAAAACGACACAAATATCCATGCCTGAGGGAGGATTCGAACCCCGGCCGCAGCAGCCGTGCAGACTGTGACTGGCGCGCCGCAGACCGCTCGGCCACTGCCACTGCGTTTTTATGTTTGTCATGCAGTGCATTAAATATCCCTAAGCTATATTAAATAACGTTCCACCTTGCCTTACATATCTATTGGTTGCGGCCTCGTACCATTCTCTCAGTGCTGATTCGCATGAAGATCATCGGTTACCAAATGTTCAAATGGGACTTAACTACGGGGTCATCAGTCCCTAAATTTACAAACTACTTATGAACTACCTTGTACTAAAGACGGCACAAACATCCATGCCCGAAGGGGGATTCGAGTCCCCGACGGGGAACGGCCTCGCGCATCGTAACGTAGCGCCTCAATGCGCTCGGCCGCTCCGCCGCGGCCATCGATTACCATAGCACCCCTGTAATTAGTACTGATTTATCTGGTAATGAAAACATAAGACGAGTGCCACTGTGCAACCGAGGTGCACTGGGACGATAAGGAGTCAAGCAAAAAGATTATGGAACAGAACGTATACAGTATTCGAATAATTAAAAAAAACGTGTATGTCTGGACAAAAAATGTTCAAATGTTTGTAAATCTATCCGACCAAACTGTGTGGTCATCAGTCCATAGCTTACAAACTACTTAAACTAAGGTAAACTAACCTAAGAACAACACACACACACACACAGACACACACACACACACACACACACACACACACACACACACACACACCACGGAGGACTCGAACCTCCGACGGCGGGTAACCGCGCGCTCCGCAGCGAGGCACTTTGGACCACTCGGGTACTCCACCACGGCGTGTCTGGACACCAATGATTGTTGATATGAGTATTGTGTACTATTCAGTGGTGTAGACAATCTTATTGTTGCAGCTCATTGCGATAAATTGTCTAGTGACAAATGCAACGACTGTCAGCAAAATTCTTCAGGGATTGTGACCACATAGACAGTTTTAAAAATTTCGCAACGTTTCAGTCACTATTGCAAGCGGCCTGACTCAGGATTTTTTCGTGAGTTGACCAGAAAAACACGCTGATGAAGGCCTCTTGCAGTAATTTCCGAAACGTCGCGTCGGACAATTTTATAAATTGACAATGTACTCACAAACCCTGAAGAACTTCACTGGCAAAGATAACGGTTGCGGAAGTCTACACTTAGACAATGAGTTTGTTTCATGCACGACGGGCCACCTTCCAATTTTCTACGGATCGTGCGACAATACCTCACAGCAGCCGTTTCATGGACGATGAATTGGTCGAGCAGGTCCTGTGGCAAGGTCTCTGTCCTTTCACCAGATGCGAATCCGTTGGATTTATGGCTATAGGGTCGCTTAAATACGTCGGCGTATGCCCATATCAATAGTAACGTGTAGACGTTACTGGAGCTTGTGATCATGCATGTGGGGCAATCAGAATGGATCCAGATGTATTCCAAACAGAGCGCATTTCACTGCTAAGAAAGGCTGAAAGACGTGTCGGGAAGCATAGTAGGCAGATTCATCACTGCTCAAAACAATTTGGCGATCAGGTGAGATATCATACATAATATACACATGGTAATGTATTTTATTCACAAGGAGAACACATGGGTATCGGATTTTAGAATTTCTTTATATTTATGGTACGTGAAGGTCAGAACTTAAATAACAATCAGCCAAAGCCATTCGACGCAACTCTCAAAATTTCTTGAGAAGATCGACTATGAAATTTTGCAGAAAGACGTCGAAACACTTTAGTTCATTCCACCGATTACAAACCTTCAGAAGCTAGATGTCATAACTGATCCTCTAATTGTTTTGACCAGTATGTATTTATACCCACTGTGAGAGAAAAGGTTCAGTTTCTGCAGGCACTAATGTTTGCTGTCATCTACAGGACTGTAATTTTTAACGAGATGTGCACGTCTTTTTCCGAAACATACCGATGACCATATATGTCTTTGGCAGCTACCCAACTTGGCATGAACCGACGAGAGAGTACCGATGATGACACTTCAAGTCGTACCATCACCCCCTACAACGTCAACCACCACCAATAAAGAATACAAAAATTAAGTTTCCAATGATACCTAGCCACAGAGGAACAAAGGACGCGTTTGGTGTGCTCCATTTACCTCGCAAAGTGTAATGTATATTAATATATAAAGCAATGTAACCCAAAACATACCTCACACACAAGAAGAATAAACCTTCAAAGAGGGTAAGTCCTGAGTCACCAGAGCGCACACACACACACATCCAAATAAATAAATAAATAAAATAGTTCATATTACAAAAAACGGTCTTGATCGCAAAAATTAACAGTTTCTATTTACCGGTTTCGACCTGATGTAGTTGCTGGTAGTCCGGCCGCGGTGGCCGAGGGGACGGAGGCGCTCTAGTCACGGTCTGCACGGCCACTGCGGTCGGGGGTTCGAATCCCCAGTCTGGCATGGATATTTGTGCCGTCCTTAGTTTAAGGTAGCTGATAAGTAGTTTGTAAGTTTAGGGACTGATGACCCCGTAGTTAAGTCCCATAAGCTTAACAAACATTTGAACATTTTGAGTTGCTGGCAGCAGAACAGCCCAAAACACCCCAGCCGACTCCAGCACTGGCCACATGGGCTATTTGTTTTCCGACGTTGACCTACACCAGGTCGAAACAGGTAAATAGAAAGTGTTAATTTTTGCGATCAAGACTGTTTTTTGTGATATTAGTCATACCAAATAGATCGCTGTTTTTCTCCTCTGACAATGTTGTCAAAATTAATGAAAAAATTGGTTGTTCAGTTGGTGGTATTTTAAATGGGAATAAACTGCTAGGTTATCAGTCGCATGGATGTCTTTCTTCAGGATTCAAAAAATTATGGTAATCGCATGGGGAGAAATCGGGGACTGTGTAGAGTACGTGAAAGTGGTTCGTAGCCCAGGCAAAATGTAGGCGTGCTCTGTGGCTCGGCAGCACAGTGGTAGAGTGCCAGACTATGAATCCAAAGGTTTTGGGTTCGACCTTCGTCAGGTCCTAGTGTCACCATTGGCAATGTCGCTGATGTGAAAAGTATCGAGTAGCACCGTGGTTCGGAATCCACGTTAAACTGTATGTCCCCCTATAACTGGCTGGGTAAGTCAGTTCGAAGGTCGGATGAAGGCAAAAGTAAAGTACTGTGGTGTTCAAACTAATCTTCGGATTGTTAACTACATTTTTTTACCTATTCTGGTAAACCGACGAGTGTATAAATGGCACTTTTATGAGGTTAGTCAACATTGCGGGAGGGGTGTGCACCCCTGTGTAGGGCGCAGCTGGCTGTGTGTGCAGGTGTGGCGGGCGCGTGCACCTGCAGGCACACAGCCCCCTAAAAGTGGTGCCGGCAGAGAGCGGCGCCCGCCGTGCCGTATCGAGCGCCAGGCAACCGGCCTCTCCTCGCGACACACGCACACCCGCCTCTGACACTGACTGTGCCTCTGCCCTCCCGTCACCCGCAGCTCCTCACTCGCGGCTAGCCTGCAAGCGCGTGCTCTACTGCAAACTGCAGTCGTCGCAACACTCTTCGCTGAAGCCTACTGTCCCTGACTATATAACAAATAGTGTTCACATATTTCTTCGTTTTTTTGGCCTCGTTTTCCGCAGTTGCAGTTATACAATTTGTATAGGTTATGGGATCGTCTTATGCAACTGTAAATTAGTCTACTTTAGACCAGACGCGTTTCGCTTTATTGTAAAGCATCTTCAGTGGTCAGCTGTACAATAAATGGTTTGTATTACATTATTTGTTAGAGTTTTACTAAATTCGATCTGTAACAGTTCTCATGCATTTGGATTGTTTTGATTCTGAATAAATTGGACTATTAATATTACTCACGAATTTTTTATGTTTTCGTCCTCATGTGTGGTTTGTAGCACATTGTCACTTGCTGTCACTGCTTATATTTACACTTTTTTACAGTAACATTTCCTACAAAAGTTTTCGAAACATAGCCATTTCTGTGGCCTGGCAGACTCTGTATGTCGTTTGTTTTGTCTGTCTTTTGTTTGTGTGTGTGTCCTTTGCTTTCGAGTTCTTTGGTTCGTGCTGTGATGTGTGTTTTTGTTTCTTTTTTGTCAAAACAGGCGTCTGCTAGCAACATTGTGTGTGATGTTGTGACTGTATTGTGTGTTGATAAATATGATTTTGTTCAACTACCGACTTTCTGTCTCTGTCTGTCTGTGTGTGTGTGTGTGTGTGTGTGTGAGAGAGAGAGAGAGAGAGAGAGAGAGAGAGAGAGAGAGAGACGCGTCTGGTCTAAAGTAGACTAATTTACAGTTGCATAAGACGGTCCCATAACATATACAAATAGTGTTTATACGGCGCGCTGCTACATATAATTTCAAACGTATTTCAAACATATTAGTAACTGACGGATCCTCAAATTCAATTTCTGAGATCCGTGTGTGCCATACCATCTGCTTTAACAGTTATAATTTTGAACAAATTTATACAACAGTAGCCACTGACAATATAACACACTCATGAAAAATGAAAAAAGAACACCATGAATTCGTCAACCCAGTAGAGCAAAATTTTACCGACACATTTTTGAAATGTTTCAAATGTTTGTTAAGCTTAAGGAACTTAACTGCGGGGTCATCAGTCCCTAAACTTACAAACTACTTATGAACTGTCTTGAGCAGTTAAACCGGCAACCCACGCGCAATGGAAATATTCTAGACCTTATAGCCACAAACAGGCCTGACCTTATTAACGATGTCTGTGTAGAGACAGCAATTAGTGACCATGATATCGTCATAGCGTCGATGGTGACCAAAGTTCATAAACCAGTCAAGAAGGCTAGGAGCCGACAAGCAAATGTTACGATCGCACTTAGAAAATGAATGGGCATCGTTTAATTCTGGGACTATGGATGTAGAGGAATTGTGGACTAAATTTAAATGCATTGTTAATGAAGGGTTAGAGAAATATGTGCCAGTAAAGACGATTAAGGATGGAAAAGATCCACCGTGGTATAATAATAATGTTAGAAAGCTGCTGAGAAAGCAAAGGCTGTTGCACTCTCGATTCAAAAAAGAACACGCAAATGATGACAGGCAAAAGTTAGTAGAGATTCGTGCGTCTATAAAAAGATCGATGCGTGAAGCATACAATAATTATCACAGCCATACCTTAGCAAAAGATCTTTCCGAGAACCCGAAAAAATTCTGGTCCTATGTAAAATCGATAAGCGGGTCAAAGCCCACTGTCCAGTCACTAGTTGATCATTCCGGGGCAGTAATAGAAGAAAGCAAACGGAAAGCTGAAGTTCTAAATTTAACCTTTAAGAAATCTTTCACGCAGGAGGACCGCACAAATATACTATCATTTGATCAACGTACTAATTCCGAAATGGGGGACATAGCAATAGGTATTTCCGGTGTAGAGAAGCAGCTGAGAGAGATAAATACGAAAAAGTCTGCTGGTCCGGATGGAATACCATTCGGTTTTACAAAGACTATTCTGCGGCATTGGCCCCCTACTTAGCTTGCATTTATAGCGAATCTTTAATTCAGCGCAAAGTTCCTAGTGATTGGAAAAAAGCGCAGGTGACTCCCGTGTATAAGAAAGGAAAGAGAACTGACCCATACAATTACAGGCCAATATCGTTGACATCGGTTTCATGTAGAATTTTGGAGCATATTCTCAGTTCGAATATAGTAAATTTCCTTTAAACGGAAAAGCTTCTTTCCATGAATCAGCACGGGTTTAGGAAACATCGTTCATGTGAAACTCAGCTTGCCCTTTTCTCACATGACATCTTGCGAGCCATGGACGAAGGGCAACAGGCGGATTGTGTTTTTCTCGACTTCAAAAAGGCGTTCGACACGGTGCCACACTGCAGACTGCTAACGAAGATACGAGCTTATGGAATAGGTTCACAGATTTGTGACTGGCTGGAAGACTTCCTAAGTAATAGAACGCAGTACGTTGTTCTCGACGGCGAGTGTTCATCAGAGACGAGTGTATCGTCAGGCGTGCCCCAGGGGAGTGTGATAGGACCGCTATTATTTTCTATCTATATAAATGATCTGATGGACAGAGTAAGTTGTAATTTGCGGCTGTTTGCTGATGATGCTGTGGTGTATGGGAGGGTGTCGTCTGTAATTGACTGTAATAGCATACAGGTTGACTTAGACAAAATTTCTAGTTGGTGCGAAGAATGGCAGCTAGCTCTCAATGTAGAAAAATGTAAGGTGATGCGCATGAGTAGAAAAAACAATCCTATAATGTTCGAATACAGCATCAGTAGTGAGCTTCTTGATGCGGTCGCGTCGTTCAAATATGTAGGCGTAACATTGCAGAGCGATATGAAATGGAACGAGCATGTAAGGACAGTTGTGAGTAAGGCAGACAGCCGACTTCGGTTTATTGGGAGAATTTTGGGAAGATGTACTTCACCTGTAAAGGAGACCGCGTATAAAACGCTTGTACGACCACGTCTTGAGTATTGCTCAAGTATTTGGGACCCGCAGCAGATCGGTTTGAAGGAAGACATAGAGGCGGTTCAGAGGCGAGCAGCTAGATTTGTTACCGGTAGGTTCGACCAATGCGCGAGTGTCACGGAAATGCTCCGGCAACTCAATTGGGGATCGCTGGTAGAAAGACGACGTTCTTTTCGTGAATTTCTGTTAAGTAAATTTAGAGGGCCGGAATTTGAAGCTGAGTGTAGTACGATCTTGCTGCCGCCTACTTACATTTCGCGTAAAGATCACAAAGACAAGATAAGAGAAATTAGGGCTCGTACGGAGGCATATAGGCATTCTTTTTTTCCTCGTTCAATTTGGGAGTGGAATAGGAAAGGAAATGCCTAGTAGTGGTACAGTGTACCCTCCGCCACGCACCTTACGGTGAATTGCGGAGTATGTATGTAGATGTAGATGTAGAACTACCTTGTACTAAAGAGTCTGAAGGAACTGAGATGCCAACAGCCGTATGTATAATAAAATATTTATTCTATCACAACCAGTTTCGGCATTCCACTTTGCCATCTTCAGGTCCTTACATCGGAGCATAATATCCAAAAGTAGGGATACTAAAACTGGATTCGTGGACTTCTATCTCTTAGTGGGAAACAACAAGAGCAACTGTGACAACAAGGCCTGATTGTGGTTTCTTTAAAACAGTTGCTGTTGTTGTTTTCCACTAAGAGACAGAAGTCCACGAATCCAGTTTTAGTATCCCTACTTTTGGATATTACGCTCCGATGTAGGGACCTGAAGATGGCAAAGTGGAATGCCGAAACTGGTTGTGATAGAATAAATATTTTATTATACATACGGCTGTTGGCATCTCAGTTCCTTCAGACTCTTGACCAGCCGCTGTCCCGTTTCCACCACCAATGATGGATTCAATAAGACTTATTCCACTAAAGACGTCACTAACATCCATGCCCGAGGGGGGATTCGAACCCCCAACCGTAGCGGCCGTGCTGACTGTGACTAGCGCGCCGCAGACCGCTCAGCCACTGCGGCCTGCTCACATTCTTGAGGATGTATACACGATGTATACACGATCACCCACTCAGAACCATACGCACATCAGTAGTCACCAGAGCGTGAACAATGTCGACATTAGTATCGTGTATACCCTTCTTTTGCATCAATACAGGGTGTAACTTACTCATGAAGATGATCTTAGAGGTGCCGAATGAAGTCTTACCGTACGACCTGCCATGAAATTTCCATCTGATGCCTCAATTGGACCAGATCTCATGACGGTCGTGTTTTCCGTGCCAAGGTGACGTTCATCCGGTACCAGAAATGCTCAATAGTTGACAGATCTGGGATAATGATGGGCAGGGTAGTTTCGTTGGTGCATGAACGGTGGCAAGACGGGTTGTGGACCTAGAAAACGTTTTAGCTTCTCGTCAGTGGACATACGGTGGAAGGAAGTGGCCCACGCTGCTTTCTTCATTGCCTCCAGATCTTCAGAATTCTTCCTAATGGCGTTACCATAATATTCCTGCAACTCTTTGATACTCTTATGTCAACGTAGACTTGCCATCTTGTTCCACCGAGTTTGCTCTTGAGTGTACGAAGGCGGGTGCCTATCCTGTTATGAACCATACATTTCTGTATAAAATACAAGAAACCTAACTCTCTAACTGTAAAAGTTCCGGAGGTATAATTCTTTTCACTAAAATGGGCGTAAATTATTACAAAGTGACAGATGTCATAATTTTTTTTAAAATGCAGCTCTAACTGGTGGACAAGGAAAAAAATTACATATAAATGTTCAAAAAAGAACGTAGTATCTAATTATGCAAAAAAACTGAAAACTGATATTTTTGAAAAATTTCAGCATAAACAACAAATTTTGTGTTTATTGTGGCTGTCTGATATTTGTAGATAAGTTTTAAATGCCATCCAGTATGTCATCTGCAATTAATAACGGATTTTCAAGGTTTTGTTACGTGCCCGTAAGTACATTGAGATCTACGCTGAATATGCTGCTTTCTCCACTTAAAAGTAAATCTCAGGTTCACGCGCGGCAGACTGGCAAAACATACACCAAGGCTCTGCCTTTAATTCAATATAACGATGTTCTACCAAGAATCGACGTAACAATCAGTGAAAATATCATGTGCCTTAGTTACACACTAATAGCTGCATACCTGTGCTTAAAAAAAACCACAAGTTATACACTTGTTACATGACCCTTTTTTCAGTTCGTTTATATTAGCATCTTCTCAAACGTTTTCTATTCCTCCTGAAATACTCCGTATAGATGTGTAAAGAGATTTGACATCCACATCTGACAAAGACTACAGACATTAACTCATCTTTACCGTCACGCCCACTTTATATGCATATGCATCCACGATCAAAGTGACCCTAAACTCGTGGATGGTGCGGGGTGAGCAGCTGGGGCAGTGTTTAGGGCACCAGTCCTCCGGATTTACATTACGAGTAACAAGGAAAGTACTTGGGCTCGAACAAACATATCTGTATGAACGTTTGGTTACAGTATCTCTACGTACACCTCAGTGTGCTGGTGGGTGTCGTTTTTCTGCAAAGCTGTGCAACCATGCTCTAGATAGCACTGTAGATGTAATTGTAGACGCCATATGTAATGCAGATATCTGAACTATAACTTATGTAATAATCGTTGTACATGTTCTCTAGCGTATTGTCGTCAAAAGCCGTGATGATAGTTGCAACTTTAACCTTCTTCTGGGAAGACTGTTGGTATCCACTGCCACTGCTTCCATCACCTCTTCCCGCACTTACCGTAGCACTACCGCTAGCAATGAGTTCTTCGTCATTATCATCCCTATTATCATCATTATGTGTTAGTGTTACAACAGTATCTAACTTATGCTCATATTTCTGTACTATAACAGATACGAGAAAGCATGCGAATGATTCATCTTCTACACTAATACCATCTTCACGAAGAATCGTTCTTCGTAACTTCATCTCAACCAATCGCAAGACTTTAGCAGGATTGATTATCAATCGCCACTCCATCTGACGCTTCACCACACAAATGTCACAAAACGCAACATCGGAGGCACACTGCACCGTCCCTAACTGGCGAACCGTCAGGTCAAAGTGCAATGTGGCAAGGCACACACAGAGGCCTCTAACGGACGACTGCAGAGTTTTGCAGATGCGAGAGTGTCACTAATGCAATAAGGGATCTTTACATTCTCTCTCGTAAGATTTTTTATGTATATGTGTTTGTTCGAGCCCAAGTACTTTCCTTGTAAGAGCTACACGAGACCGAAACAACTTCTTCCGACGTCGTAGCGCCCTCGTATCCACAGTGTATTCATTCGCAGTACAACCTGCTTTCGTCACGCTAACCTGCCATTTCTTCAACTACTCTCCCTGTAATCAAGCTGTCAGACATCCCTTATTCTTTTTGAACCGGAGTGGGCTTAAAAATAATTAAAATGCTGACTTTAATTCCGCAGTGTCCTCGTCAGAGAACGGCCTCCGGTTGCAGCAGCGACGGTTGGCTACGACGACGCTTGCCGAGGGTCAGAACCGAGCTGAACCCGTCACGTCTCGCCGCTGATGTACTAATTATAAAACTTCACAGCCAGCCTACCTGCCATCGAATCGTAAACAAGCTTACGTCCGAGAATTAGGCGCTAGAGAGAACTGACAGCAAAATTAGCCGCTCTGTGCTATCTCAGAGGCTGCGAACTACTCATCAAGCGTGATATTTCAGCGAGAATATCATTTCCGTCGTGTCACGTTTCATCCTCAGTCGAGCGCGGAATATTAATTTACATAGCAATGTACGCACACGTCGTTGGCGAAGCGTACAAAAATGAAAATATCCTTCGAGAGTTCATTTAAAATGAAAGGCATATACTATGGTGAACCTTGTTGGGGAGAAACTGCGCATAACAATCCATACATACCATAAAAATTGACGTGTGTGTGGGTGCGCGCGCGCGTGTGCGTGTGTTTAACTTCCATATCTCCTTCTAAAAAACTGGACCGATTTCAATCAAAATGTGTACATATATTCCTTACTGTCCATAGTGGATGTAAGAACGACCTTCCTTCCAAGAAGGTTAACAAAAAGAAGGGTAGTACAACCGAATGTGTAATCAGCCTCTATTCTTAAAGTACTTGAGAACGCGTGTACATGGGAATTTTAACAGACTTCGCACAAATTTCAAACCTTTATGAAACTTTCCCTTGCTGATAAGCTCTAAAGAGGACGAATGAAAATAAGTTTCACGCTTGCTATGTTTCCGTTGTTCATGCAGTGAAAATAGGGAATTCAGCACGACGTCAAATTTCTCACTTCTAAGTTCTAACAGTATTCGTGAGCATCCTACAGACAATATGCAGATATATCACTTAATGTACCTTCGGAATTATATCTTAGTATAACGCATAGCTCAGGAGATGTTGTTGTGGTCTTCAGTCCGGAGACTGGTTTGATGCAGCTCTCCACAATACCCTATCCTGAGCAAGCCTCTTCATCTCCACATAAGAACGGCATCCTACATCTGTCTGAATCTGCTTACTGTATCCATCTCTTGGTCTTCCTCTGCGGTTTTTACCCCACACACTTCCCTCCAACGCTAAATTCACAATTCCTTGATGTCTAAGAATGTGCCCTACCAATCTATCCCTTCTTTTAGTCAAGGTATGCCAGAAATTTCTTTTCTCCCCAATTCTGTTCAGTACCTCCTCATTAGTTACCCGATCCACCCACCTAATCTTCATCATTCTTCTGTAGCACCATATTTCAAAAGCCTCAATCCTCTTCCTGTCCGCACTGTTTATCGTCCATGTTTCACTCCCATACAAGGCAACACTCCATACAAATGCCTTCAGAAAGGACTTCCTTAGGCTTAAATCAATATTCGATGTTAACAAATTTCTCTTTTTCAAGAACGCTTTTCTAGCTCAGGAGATATGAGATCATAAAAAATAAGGTGTTTGAAAAACCTTACCTTCATGCATGAGGTTTCAATTTTATTACCTCTTCATTAGTAAGGCTATTCACAACACCTTTCACAGGACTGTTTCTCACTGAGAGTACATGGACCATTATATTAGTGTAAAGCACGTCGTTCAGGAGAAATGACGTAAGCATAGACCTACGTTGAAACAAAAGTATAGGCCGAAAGTGACTGCAGATACAAGTAACGTGGGCAGAGAATGGACAGAAGGCGATGGAGAGACGGGAAACAAATTGAGAAACTAAGAACGGAAGTTAACAGGAACATTGTAAAATAAGGTATTAACATTCTACGGTCATAGAAACGGTTTTACAAGAGTTATTTGCTTACAAACTTATTAGGCCTGTATAAACATAGATGAATGTCATTTTTTTAACCACGGAATAAAACTAGTATACCAGACCGGGCACTGAGGCTAGTATTTGATGATAATCCTAAACTATAGATTAATATATCTGCTGTTACATGTGCCCATACTGTTTAGCAACACATGGGGAACTGATGACCTTCGCAGTTTTGTCCCCCTGAAACATCCAGAGAGCAACATAGAATCTAGTTTGTTCTACTTTCTAAACCTCGAATTAAATGGCATCGGTGTTGTGACACAGCAGTCGAGTGACCAATAAATCATTGGATTAGATACATCTAGCTTCCCATTAATGTAATATACCACTGCCACCTCTCCTCATTTTCCCCTCTCCACATACACTATATAAATGATGTTTCAATGTCTTTGCATAAAACATATAGGGATAATAGATCACGTCGTGGCAAACAATTTTTGATTCCAGAGTTACACATCTTTAGTAAGTCAATACGTTCAATACGTTCGATACTATACCACCAGCTAAACCAGAAATGAATTGCTTTTAAGGCACCTTCGGGCTTTTCCCTGCATTACAATTTTCTGTTGATGTTTGTAAATGTAATCCCATTACGCCAGTAGCTGCTGGTTTCCTATCTCTTGAAATACAGCAAAGAACTATCTTGGTCTACAACGCCCACTGTTTACGTCTTTTTCTCAATCTTTGCCAACACAAGCATCATATATCAATCTTCACTACACTATTTACAGCAAAGAGGGGAACAATGAGGCATTTCTATTGACTGTCGTTAATGATTATGTAATACACATTATTAATTACACTCAGTAAATCACTTAAAATCAACATACAACCGGCGAACAACACGTTAATTTACGTAAATAGAACCAACAAAAGATGTGAAAGAGGGCAGCAGTGCCTGCCGTAACACAACCTGTATGTAATTAACAGTGCAGTGAAATCGCTGTCAGAAGCTTTTAAGATACTCCACATAACAGAAACGCACACTATAGCTATTCACACATACACAGAGCCCGCCAAATCCGGTAAAAACATGGCGTCCTAGGCTAACGGCTAATCAGGAGCGGCATGGCTCCCTAAAGGCGCAGCTGCTCGTCGTCGGAGGTTCAAGTCCTCCCTCGGGCAGCGGTGTATTAGTTGTCCTAAGCTTAAGTTAAAGTTGTTTGTAAGCCTAAGGACTGATAAGCAGAGTAGTTAAGTTCCTTAGATTTACAAACATTTGAACATTTGGTTCACGCGTGAGTCACGGGGCGTGCGCTAGCCGCGCGTTTCGCAAATTTGAAGCGTATTGCGATGCAACTAACGCCATTGTTTACGAGATTTGTCATGCTATGGACTGCTGATGAAATAATTTAGGGTGCCCTTTTAAAACCACGTATGTTTGTGGAGAAAAAAAAAAAAAACCACATGATTTCGTTTTACAATGTTTAAAATTTTTTACATTGATTAGCCCCTGCCTTACATGAAACCGGTGAAAGTCGTTTCACAATAGCTGTTGTTGTTCCAGAGATATTTTGGGTGTTAAAGGTAAATGGGACACACTGTGTGTTAAAGAGCATATTTACGCTCTTGTGCATACGCTAGCCATGATGTTTAGTCCATATACAAGGCTACCATAAGCACAGGAACTGAAATATGCGTCTTAATGGAACCGAAGCAGGAACTGCACAGCGCCTCGTAGAGTGCCAGACTACAAATCCAAAGGTCGCGGGTTCGATCCCCGCCAGGTCCTAGGATTTTTGTCACTTTCCACTTCTTTCACCTCTGGCTGTATTGCTCATGTGAAAAATACCGAGTAGCACCGTGGTTCGGAACCCACGTTAAACTGTAGGTTCCCCTATAACTGGCTGACTAAGTCAGTTCGAAGATCGGAGGAAGGCAACGGCATACCACCTCCATACAGGACCATGCCTAGTAAAGCACTGTCGTGTTCAAACCAATCTTCGGATTGTTAACTGCTTTACCTTACCGTTTGGCAAACAGCGTGGTTGCAGAAGCCGATGCCTCCGACAAGTGTGCCACTGTTGACGCACGCCTGGGCAGCGGGTGTGGAGAAGATGGCGCCTGTGCCGCCGCCGCCTCTGTGCTAGGCTCGGCACAATCGATATCGGCGCCTCGGCCGCCACGCCGCGGCCGCACCTGCGACGCCCGCCCGCCTCACACCTCGGCCGCACCTGCCGCCGCCGCCGCCGCCGCCGCCGCCGCGTCAACACAGGCGGCCGAGCCAGCAGCGTCACGCTAGCGGCGGTCAGGAGGACCGACAATTTCTCCAGCTGTCACCTCTCCAGTTCTCGAGAAATAGCGCGTTCGAGAAACGCGTGACGCTAAAGGCGGCCACACACGTAACAGCATGCTTGCTTGACAAGCATGCTTGCGCACGCATTTTTTCCACATTTTGTTCGCTCATTCAGTGAGCGTGGCGACCGTAAATTGTTTTCTTCCACTAAACTCATAATTTTTCAGCCGTTTGTTTACGTTTTAACAGCAATAATAATTTACAAAATATTTTTCATATTCATTACCACATTTCCGCTCGATGTCACGCACATAAATGCAGTGACATCGATCAAGTTATAACCTCCACTACATTTATCGGCACTAATTTATTTAAAGATTGCCTCTCCATCAGGTCAGCAATTAGGCGCACGGTACACTCTTAATTGTTAACTGTCCGGTAATAGTAGGGGTGGGAGGTTATAACTTCATCAGACTAGTGTTGAGCCAACGCGAACTGGCTGGCCGCTGGGGCACAGCCAGCACCCCCTATAGAAGAAAGCCTGCGCACGACGTCACAACATGGCGGCCGTGAGAGGCTTAGAGTCCTCCGAAAGATTGTAAACATTAGCAGTGCACACTGTTAATAGTGCATCCTTTCGTTCAGGAGTATATTTATTACGTAAATTGGTGTTGTGTACGGTGTGATCGCTACGCTGGACGATTTGTGTGTGTGTGAGAACAATGTGTGATCTGTTTTACTGACAAAATGCCGTTTCGCTGTTCTGTGCCGAAATGTACAGAAAATTACGACTGTGGCCCAAAAGTCAACGTCTTTAAACGTCCGGAGAAGGAGGAGAAATGGTTATCAAGAATTTCCAGGATAACTGACCTCCTTCTTCAAGTTAATGAGAAGTTTTCGTTTTTGTTTAACCTTATAAAAGAGTTTTAAGTCATAACTGTTTGCCGTTGGATATTTAGATTCATTTTATTTACGTAACCACCCCATTTGCTTATTCTTCTCCGGACGTTTAAAGACGGCAACGTTTCGACCACAGTTGTAATTTCCTCTAGATTTCGGCACAGAACAGTGAAACGGCATTTTGTCAGTAAAAAAGAGATCACACGTTGTTCTCATACACACAAATCGTCCAGCGTAGCGATCACACCGTGCACAACACTAATTTACGTAATAAACATACTCCTGAACGAAAGAATGCACTATAAACAGTGTGCACTGCTAATGTTTACAATCTTTCGGAGGACTCTAAACCTCTCCCTGCCGCCATGTTGTGACGCGTGCGCAGGCTTTCTTCTGTAGGGGGTGCTGGCACAGCCCGCTGTCTCAGCTAGCGCCGGCGCCGGCTCAGCACTGCTGTGATGACGTCAGCCGGCTTATGTGCCCCCTTTGTCCACGGCAGGAACAGGAGAAGCCCGGTGGCAGCGGCGGCGAGGTACGCGCGCGGCATGGCGATGTCGGCGCAATTAGACTGCGCCGCCTCGAATAACTAATCAGGCCAGGTGGGGGCAGGCAGGGCAGAGCCGGCGTCATCCGCCGCTAACGAGGTGCGCCCCTGCAATTACACGCGGACACAGCAGCCCTCGCCACCTGCCACAGCCGCCGGCGCACACTTTGGGGTGGCTTGCACAGGCGACCTCACGAGAAATGCGCACCGGCACATCTTCCTGCAAACCGATGCACATTTCTCACCTACTGAATTCCTTCTTAGCGGTAATATTAAAAAATCTCACGACGTGTTTTCCGGCCCACTTTAGATTTGTAGTTTTATAAGTTTTTTCAGACATTTTGGACCAAAAGAATAATCTCAATAATGAAAATTTAATTAATAAGAGTGTCTCACACCCTTTTAGGGAAAAAAATTTAGGTAGTGGAGGGTTCCGAACCACTGACCTTTAGCGTCACAGTCCAACGCATTGCCCACTACGCAACAGCTAACGATTAGGTGTGTTCTTTAATCTCATACTATTAATGGCCAGCCGCGGTGGAGTAGCCGAGTGGTCTAAAGCATCTCGCTGCGGAGCGCGCGGTTGCTCGCCGTGGCGGTTCGAGTCCTCCCTTGGGCATGGGTGTGTGTGTTTGTCCTTAGGTTAGTTTACCTAGGTTTACTTAGTTTGTAAGCTACGGACTGATGACAACGCAGTTTGGTCGGATAGATTTACAAACATTTGAATTAATGGCAATTGTTAACTGACGCTAATATGGCATTTGTAGACACTAGATTATCTTTTAACGTACGAAGAACGACGTGTTTTTGTTAATTCTTCGGTGCGCTATTGCTTTGAAATGACAACGTGTAAGTTAAAATAAGAAAATCATCAAATACGCAACGCAAGATAGCGTATGCCACAGAGAATTATGGGCGAGGAATGTCAAGTGACATCTGCGAACGGCTGGTTTTTGTTAGTTCAATGGAAGATGTCAAAACTCCGTTATTTTTCCAAATATCTCTCAAACGATACAAGATATGAAAAAAACATAAGGGAACAAAGTTGTAGAGAATTTTCTCCTCTACAAATTCGTTTTTCATTTTTCGCGTCGGCTGAACGGCTTATTTGCAATTAATATTACATTAAAAACGGCGTTTTTTTGGTATTACTAAGGTAATATCTCTGCAACGATGCAAGATATGAAAAAAAAAAAAAAACATAATAGAGCGAAGTTGTAGAGAATTTTCCCCTCTACCAATTAGGTTATTCAATTTTCGTGTCAGATGAATAGTTAAGCTGTTATTTTTATTTAAATTTCGAGCTGTCAAAAGACGATCGCAAAGGCCCACTTTTAGTATTACCACCGTAACCTAAAGTAGGCCAAAATGGATTCAGTAGCGAAATGTTGTAAACGTTTTCCCGAGTAATCAGAGGCACATGTTCGTTAGTTTACTGAACGAGTCTTCGAAATTTCTAGTCGTAAAAATTTCTGTGATCCATTTCATTCAAGTCACATTTTTTCCAAGTGTGAGAAAAAGTTATATGCGACAGAATTTTAAGCATGGACATCAAATCAAATGTTCATGTGTTTGCTATCTGTTGGACCAAATTGCGTGGTCATTAGTCCGTAGCTTACAAACTACTTAAGGGCCTCCGTAACTTCCGCTGATAGTTGCATCTAGTGCTACGCGTAGAGTTCGTCCAACATCGGACGCGCTTTTACGCAAAGATGAGAACTTGCGTATGGATCCTTATAATACACAACAGCGGAATTTGGGTAGTCCGTCCAAGTCCGCGGAATCTCGTCGTGCGCAGTTAGGAACGAGGAACAGGCACTTGGATTGCTGTACAATTGCGATCTGAAAGAGACTTTAGCGAGTGATCCTGAAATGTCGCAGCCCTGGGCCCCCGCCGCCAGCTCGTTGTCGGCAGGACGTTAAACGTCGCGGCGCGCTGGCTTTCGCCGGTAGAGTTTGCCGTGGGAGCGCAGTAGACGCGAATTTGGCGAGTGGGCTAATTGCATTAGCGCTGGCGGCCATTAAAGTGGATGACCGCTGCCGCCCCGCCGCCTCGCTGCGCTGCGCCACCGTTAAATATTTGCCACTGGCACTCCGAACACAGCCGCATTTCCAAGCTGTTGGCTGCACCGACGCACTTCTTCCAACAAATAATTCTCCCCCCCCCCCCTCTCTCCGATATCCATAAAAAGCACATGTTTCAGTCGTTGGAAATTTGTGAGAAAACTACAAATCAGATTTTTTTTAAACGAAACGCTTCATGTTTCTGAAATATAATTTCTTACAAATAAAGCTACTACACTGAATACAAACAACAAACCTCCTCCGGGACTCAGCATTAATTTGCTGAGTACGGGCTTGAACCCGGAGTCCTGAGCCGTGGGGTGTGTCACGCCAACAGTCCGCTACACAGTAAACTCTGTGCGTGCTTCAACGACCATTGTTCGGCGCGACGGTGGAACGTTGGACGTCTCAGAGCCCGGGGATCATGGCTTAATCGCCGGGTCACGAGGACAGTACAAACCTCTATAAAAATATATATATATTAAAAAAACCTCGATCTCAAGGTGTGGTACGTCCCGAGGAGATGAATGGCTGTTGAGGTTAAACAGTCGCTAGTGGGCAACCTCTGAGGAACCTGCCGCACCTCAGTTGTATAAGGCTTACCCAAGCATGCGGGGCTCTCCCTGGGTGGACCTCTTTTTCCCTAGCTAGTCGTGGGAACACCATGAAAAGATTCCGTAACGTTGCCGGACGTACAACCGGTGTCTTTAAGAGAGGAAGGCCTGATTTAAATGCAGCAACGTATGACTCCCGTTCGTTCCCTTCTCTGACCACTCCATGGGAGGAACGTACGGCTTGTAAACAACGTGAGGTTTATGCCCCTAAATACTTTGTCTGTAGCAGAACAGATGGAGACTCCTTCCAGTCGACGAAGTCTTTATCATGATGCCTTAGACCTCATGACGCCTTAGACCACGCGGCCATTCCCTTGCCGCAATTCATTCCTGATTAACCCGTACGACCCAAACGTAAGAGTAACTTATAAAATAATTATTTTCAGCCAGCCAAGTTTTCAAGCCAAATTGTCGACGGGGAACTTCAAGAAAATGAAGAGTAAATCGTTTTATTTATTATTAATTTTTACCTTCGCGCATAAAACTGTTGCACTACGAGTTCTAGAATACCCAAAAATTGCTCGTGTTTCTGAACTTCGAACGCCGAATTGCAGTTATTAATAAGGCAGGGGAGGTCAGAACTTCATAGTGTTTATTTTAGTCAAAAAGTTCTCTAAAATTACAATTACCTTCCTGGTAACCATTCTGTCAGCAAAAATTGTAAAGAATATGCACAGTGGAGTCTGAAACTCGCTCTCATATATAACAGGAAAACACGATGGGTAACATTATTATAAGTATATATTTTGCAACAGTGACTTGCTAAACGTACAGTCTGGTAATACTCATACCTGTAAACATCTGCTGTCTTTGATATTTTTATTAGTACAGTCTTCTTGTTGTGTGATAGTTTTCTGGTATGTCCTATTACCTTGTGGAAGGTGTGACAGCAATTTCGAAGAACCCGTTGTTATTCGGTCCGTATGTAGAGAAAGCAGTAAAGGTAACGAAGAAGGAATTTGGAAAGAAGGCTACAGTTCGGAGAATAGAAGTAAGAACTTCAAGAGTTGCGGATGACTTCGGATTTCTGTTAGAGGTAGGTAAAGGACTTCAGAGAGATGTTGGATGGATTATATTGTAATTTGATAAGATGAATACCTACATAAGGGTAACAAGGGTTACGTAGTATAGTATAGTTAAATCAGGCGATGATGAGAAACATAGATTAGGAAATGAGACACTAAAAACGTATATTTTTGTTTTAGATGGAAAAAGATCTAACAACAGCTATAGTATATGATCATCCAGTTCAGATCCCGGATACGCAATTTCCAATGCAAAACTCGGCGGATTACGTTTGCCGAAAAGGCGAAATGTAACTACATGCAGGTTGGTTAAATTCAGACATGAGGACACAAAGTGACTGTTAGAGGAATTTACCGAGCGAGGTGGCGCAGTGGTAACACAGTAGATTGGCATTCGGAAGGAAGATGGTTCAAATCTACCTCCGGCCATCCAGCATTGGGTTTTGCGTGATTTCCCTAATTGACTCTAAATCTACATCTACATGGGATACTCTGCAAATCACATTTAAGTGCCTGGCAAAGGGTTCACCTCCCATTCTATTCTCGAATAGAAAGAACACCCGAATCTCTCCGTTCGAGCTCTGATTTCTCGTATTTTATTCTGATGAGCATTTCAACCTATGTAAGTGGGAGTCAACAATATATCTTCGCATTCGGAGGAGAATGTTGGCGATTGGAGTTTTTTAAGTAGCGCACGCCGCAGCGATAAGTGTCGTTGTTGTAATGATTCCCATCCCAGATCCTGAATCATTTCCGTAACGCTGTCTCCCCTGTATCGTGACAATACGAAACGATCTGCCCTTCTTTGGACTCTTTCAATCCGTCAAACCCACCTGACGCGGATCCCACACTGGGCAGCAATACTCCAAAAATGGACGGACAAGCGTAGTGTATGCAGTTTCTTTTGTAGTTCTGTTGCATCTTTTAAGGGTTCTGCCCATAAAACGCAGCCTCTGGTTCGCCTTTCCCACGACATTATCTACGTGTTCTTTCCAGTTTAAGTTTGAAGTAATAGTAATTCCAAGGTATTTTGTGGAGTTTACGGCCTTCACTTTTGATTGATTTATCTTGTAAACAACGTTTCACGGTTTTCTTTTCGTACTCATGTGGACGACTTCACACTTCTTAGTATTTGGAGTCAATTGCCAATTTTTACACCGTAGTGATATCTTATTCGGATCGTTCTGCAGTTGGTTTTGATCTTCAGATGATTTTACTAGACGGTAAATGACGGCGTCATCTGCAAACAACCTAAGAGAGCTACTTAGATTTTCCCCTAAATCGTTTATGTAAATAAGGAACAGCAGAGGACCAATAACACTACCCTGTGGAACGCCCGACATCACCTCTGTTTCAGTCGATGCCTTACCATCGATTACTACGAACTGTGTCCTCTGTGACAGGAAGTCCCCTATCCAATCGCAAATTTGGGGCGATATACCATAGCCACGCAGTTTGATTAAAAGCCGTTTGTGAGGTACGGTGTCCAAAGCCTTCTGAAAATCAAGAAATACGGAATCGATTTGCGAACTCTTCTCAGTAGGCAAATGCTGGGATGGTTCCTTTGGAAAGGGCAACGGCGGATTTCCCACACCATCCGTAACCAAAATTCTGAGCGTGAGGTCTGAATCTAATGACTGCGCTGTCGACGGGACGTTAAGCCCTAAACTTCCAGAGGAATTTAAATGTCTTTTTGTAGCGCGTGAGAACAGGACTAAATGTGCTAGGTTGGTGGTAAAGCGATGCACAGGAAGTTGGGTGTGCGCTGGTACGGCTGCTGGGCGCTGCAAGTGGTTGCGCGCACATACCGCCGCCGCGTTCGGCATACATTTGTCACGTCACCAGAATGTGGGGCATTTCATCCGGCCCGACTTCGCGCGGGCAGGCAGCGACTCGTGCTGCTGCATTCCATGCTCCGCTGCCGTATATCGCACGTCTAATTTCCTTGCGGTAATTGCATTACCCGTCTGCTGTGTAGCGTCAGTTCGCATCGTACGGACAGACGGAATTTTCAATAAAATCCCTGCTGGCTGTGGCCGCTGAGCATACGTTACCAAAATTTTCAACCCTGGAGAGGATTTCAGAAAGGATGTTCAGTCTGCAGCGGAAACTTCGTGGCAGATGGAAAGTGTCTAATACTGGAACTTCACACGAACCTAAAGGCCTGGTTACACAATACGAGCTGCTGACTTGACAGTGTACAGCTACTGCACCAAGTGTACTCGCATGACAACAGCTCGACTCTCCTCGCTCGGACACGCAACTGCGAGCAGCTGACGTTAAAGTAACAAATGTTCAAATGTTTGTATAGCTTATGGGACTTAAGTACGGGGTCATCAGTCCCTAAACTTACAAACTACTTATCAACTAGCTTATTCCAAGGACGACACAAATATCCATGGCCGAGGGGGGATTCGAACCCTCGACCGTAGTGGCCGTGCGAACAGTGACTCGAGCACCTCAGTCCCCTCGGCCACCGCGGCCGGCGTTAAAGTAACAGCGTAGCACGTGTATACTCGCACCTGATCAATAGCAATGTCTCATGCAATGACGCAAAATACACGGCGGATCACGGTTCATACCGTAATAAAAAAAGGTTACGAAAATACTTCACTTTGAAATACTTCGAGCTTAAAGCGTTGTAACGCATACAATATATAAAGAACTGTAGAATGAACATTCTTGAGAATATACAACAGTAATGAAAGTGACGCTCGCACAAGTGGAAATACTCTTAAGTTTAATTGCTCTAAAAATTCAACATGAGGATAAACACATGAGGGATGCTATATCTGCAAAAGTGGAGTTGGAGGTAACCCTCGTATACCTTTCTTCGGGAATATCGTTACACTGTTGTCATGTTTTCCAAAATTTCAAAAGCATTATTTTCATAATGTAATCCACAGCATCGAACCATTTTATGGGTGGTTTATAGATTGTATCAGCGCCACGTCAACTTTGTTTACTTTTACACAGTTTTTTGTAACTGCTGGTTATACGTGGAATGTAATTTTTTTATCTTTTTTTGTCACTTCATTAGTGTCTGTTGTAAATCCAATTCCACGTGAATGTGTTCAAGCGAGGCTTTATACAAATCTGTTCTTATAATTAGGACCCAAACAATTCTATAAGATGGTTTGGACCTTGTATAATTTCACAAACTTTATATTTTGTTCGGATGTTCACCTATACGGTTTTCCATTTTTTCTCCATGAGTCCTAAAACATAAAAACCGATGCATCAACAAAGATTGCACCTGGTGTGGTCCCGAGCTTACGAGCCACTGTCATTTCGTAACACCGTGCAAGTTGATGTCAGAGTCGCATGTCAGCTGCTGCTTGTGGCGTGGTGGGGGAAGGCGAGAAGCGAGTAAAAACAAAATAGTTTGTAGTGAGTCGGATGCGAGCTGCTGACCGACTCACACACGACGGTAACTCGTATGTTGCGGTCAGACGGCGCGCGTATCAGCACTGCAGCAGCTGACTAGACCAGCTCGGATGCTATAGTCGGCCCGAAATACGATAATCCCTGGCTCCGCCTACTGGGGTGGGAGACCGTCCCGGCCGCGGAAACGGAATGCAACCATGTTGCCAAATAGTTAGTTAGCTGCTGACTCTTCTTCTTCTTCTTCTTCTTCTTCTGTGTTCAACCCTGAGGTTGGTTTGCAGCAGAGCGCCATTCTTCTCTTGTGTCTGCCTTCCTCTTTATTTCCACATACGTGTTACATCCAACATCATTCATGATATGTTGCATGTATGATAGTCTCGGTCGCCCCCGTCGGGTTCGTCCCTCAATAGCTCCTTCTGCTAACGTTCCGATGATGTTATTGTGTCTGAGGATGTACCCAATAAGTTTATCTCGTCTTGTTCGGATGTGCCTCCACAGGGATCTGTTTTCCTGTACTCTCCTAAGCACTTCTTCATTTCTCACTCTCTCTTTCCAGCTGATCTTCATCATCCTTCTATAACACCACATCTCCAGGGCATCTAGCCGTCTTCTCTCCTCTCTTCCTATTGTCCAAGTTTCGCAATCGTATAGAGCCACACTCCAGACAAAAGCTTTCATTATACGTTTTTTATCGCCATACTGATGTTCTTGCTGGTCAGTAAGTTCTTCCTCAGACTGAATGCAATTTTGGCCTGTTGTATTCTGCTCACAATTTCTTTCCGGCTTCTCTCATCTCTTGTGATCTTGCTTCCCAAATAAGTAAATTCCTCGATCACTTCCAGCTCCTCTCTTCCAATGCTTATTTTTGGGGGTTCATATTCTTCTCCTGTGCTGCATACCATCACTTTAGTCTTTGTTTATTCTCATACCATACTGACAGAACTGGCAAAAGTGCACAGCGCAGCCGAACGCACGCATGCGCAGAGCAAATCTCGCGTATAACTTACTCCAATGGTCTATTGCCGCAGCCGGCACTCAAAGCCGATTGGCGCAAGCACCAAGGACCATCCTATTACAGCTCGACTATAGCTCGCATTGTGTAACCAGTCCCTAACGCTTCTGCCTTGGTCGCGGTAGAACGGCCGAGCGCTTTAAGGCACCTTACTGCGTAGCGCGCGTTTACTCACCGTCAGAGGTTCGAGTCCTCCCACGGCCATTGGTGTCTGTGTTATACTTAGGTTAGTTTAAGTAGTTTGTAAGCCTCGAGACTGATAACCGCAGCAATTAAGTCGCATAAATTTAGACAGATTTGAACATTTTTGGCCTTTGCCTTTTCGGACAAGTGCCCGGCCGAGGGGACTGCGGAGCGCCAGTCACGGTCTGCACGGCCACTACGGTCGGGGGTTCGAATCCCCCGTCGGGCATGGATATTTGTGCCGTCCTTAGTGTTAGCTAGTTGATAAGTAGTTTGTAAGTTTAGGGACTGATGACCCCGTAGTTAAGTCCCATAAGCTATACAAACATTTTGATTTTGACAAGTGCCCTATCTACGCGCTACGTGCGAGCGATTCACGGTCCTTCCTGTCAGGTTTGCTTCCTTTGCCATCACCTCCTTTCCCAACTTGGAGATTCGAGAACCCGCTCGGTACACAGTTTTAATCTTACAGGGAGTTTGAAACCGGAGCACACTCCGCTGCGGATTAAAATTCATTGTAGAAACACCCCCGGGCTGCAGCTAAGGCATGTCTCCGTAGCATCCTTCCATGAATGCTAGATGCCAGTCCCGCGAAGTGTGCAGGAGAACTTAGCAGCCTGGCGGCAGTAAGGCTGTGTGGTCCTTAGCCAGTTCATTCAGCAGAACACTAGTGTACGGCAGTAAAGCTACCAGGTCTGAGTCACACTCTAGCACACAGTTTAAGTTCGCCAGGAAGTTCCTGATCACGGTTGCCTGCAGTAGCAGCCGAAACATAGATAGTTTTATGACACTGACGGCGTCGCACAACCACAAGTATTCTATCTGAAATAGACTGTGGCATCGACATTGTAATTTTTTTGGAAGAAAATGACGTCGGAAATTTGACTATCGGATAGGTACAGTTTGACTAAGTGATCAGCAATCGATCTCTGGTTTTCCTATAACCAGCAGTCTATGTGTGTGTGTGTGTGTGTGTGTGTGTGTTAAGAGGTGGGGGGAGGGGGGAGGAAGAAATGTCTAACCAGTAAATAAATAATCAAAATATCCACGGGTGTATTGCCGGTCTATAGTGTCCAACGGGCACAATATTTCGGCGATCACACATGTCGCCATCATCAGGTGAACTGACGGACTGAGCTCCTGGAAACGCGCCGGCACGGAGATCCGCACGCTACGGCAGCTCGTCCGGGCAGCCATTATTAGCAGCCGATCGTATGGTTAGTGATTAGTCCGCCGAAACACATAGATATCCAGATATATTGCACTCACAGTAGCAAAACTGTTTTTTCTGGGAGGGGGGCGTATCACCTTAGGATGGTCTGCTCTCTCGCGCTACATCTACATATTTACTCTGCAAATTACATGTTAGTGCCTGGCGGAGGGTATTTATGTTAATAAACAGAAGTTGCTTTGCCCCGTGAATTTAAATGATATGCAGTATTAATATTTGGAATAATGAGCACAATAATACGAAAGTCACTCATTCGAGACAATAACTATAATTTGAATAATTATGTTGTTAAAACTGCGTCACGCATGTTTTCTAAATACTACAATTTGAATTACAAATCTCTGACAATTACTCCCCATAGAAACGCAAGCTCTACTCTTCGGCATACCATCGTGCGTGTCGTGAACACAGCTACCAACGTTCATAATGTTCATTCTGTACAACCACATTTTGTTGCAATGTAAGACAGCTGTAAAGATGTCTTAGCAGGGAAGTAATAGTTTTATGCAACAGTACGAATGAACAAAGTCGCTGATAAGACTTTTTCGGTTTCTTTTAGCATATCCGAGGATATACCGTATAGTGAGATTAGTTGAGTATTAAAGATTCTTTTTCTTCGCTTTGATTTCTGTTGTTTAGACTGTGTAAATGATGCATAGTGGAAAAACGGCAGGGAAAGTGTTTGTAGAGGCATATGATTGTAGCGCTGTTAGCGAGCGGAGGATGTCTTTTGTATTGTGTCGGAACTCAGAAAGAGGGGCGGGGGGAGGGGGATTGAGGAAGGGGCCAGACGGCACTCTGGGATTGAAGAGAGAGACTTCGCAGTCGTGGCCGGTATTTTCCGGTTCCAGAAGAGCGGCGGAACATCCCCTTCAAAGCAGCAGTTTTCTCAGAATCTCCACATCGTAATCCTTTTGTTTTTTTCTGAACGAAGCAGCTAACCGCTTAATGTACGTCGCCGACCCAACGAATTTTCTTGAACTAAAGGTAATATAATCTGCTTTAGTATGCCATGAGAATCAAAATAAAGCACTAACATTAAATTATTCGTAGGTGTAACGGCTGAGCTCCGCGTCTGCTGCAACTTGTGCCACTAACAGTGAAAACTAGAGTGCAACTTTTCCCCGGGACTTAAGCATGCGCAGTACAGCCTGTAATCGCAATTCAGACAGGTCCAGTATCACATGATGATTATGTGCTCGGGGCATTTGATTTTTGTGTTGGTAACTGCTGTCATGGAACTGCCTAAATGTAAAGCTGTACAAACAGCAGTCCGCATTTGGAATATAAAAAATTCAAGCCGCAAGATTCTAATTATAGAAACGACGTCTTGCAACGCGTTTCTGATGTTATAGACTGCACTGTTGAAGCAGCCGAGAAGAAATGTAGCTTAGTGATATCTCAGTACCTGAGAGAAGAAAGTAAAATAGAAGAGAGAAACACAAGTGGTACTGGTGCTAAGAATATTTACGTTTCGTGCCTAGTGACAGTATTATTGTTTATTGATTTTTCTATTAATAACCACTGAACCTTCTCGACATTTTCTGCTTTTTATTATATACCGTCCAACGAAGTTTAGTAAACCCTCAAAGTGACTTGCTGCCATTATCTTACAAAATTCTCGTACCCACCTTGGAGAGGAGAGTCTCACAATAATGAGTTAAAGGCTGCTTTGGAATTTCTTCTCCCTGGAAAAATTCTGATCCACCATATCTTTCACTTTTACCTTTTTCTTAGCAATTCACAGTACGCGCCTGCTATTACCACAAAAGCCGAAGTAACTCGAGCTATCCGTATTCTGTGAAAATCGATAAATCGCTAACAAATAATGGAAAACAGTCGTATCTAAGTCAGTGGACAGGCAAGCTTGCAGCACACTTGCCTTATAAACTGTTGCAGATGTGGCATGTAATTGGAGTCAGTAGACTAAATGACATGCCACACGTGCCTGGCACATGTGTAGCACATGCTGAGCTCTACCTAGATCTCATACAGGGTGTCCCAGCTATCTTGTCCACCCAAAATATCTCTAGAACAATAACAGCTATTGGAAAACGACTTTCATCGGTATCAAAGTACGGCTGGGGCTCATGAATATACATATTTGGAAACATTCTAAAACGAAAGCAAATGTGTTTTTTTTTAACACAAACTTATGTTTTTTTTAATGGACACCCTATATTTTTTCTTCGGCAATCCATAGCATGACAAGTGACGTAAATAATGGCGTTGATTGCATGGCAATATTCCAATTGCATCCCGAGATATTGCGACGAGAAGTTGACGCTTGAAAAACCCGAAATACGCTGCTACCGCACGTCCTGAGGCTCAGGCGTGAACCCCAAGCTGCTATACCTGCTGGAATGTACGACGTTAATGCAGGATGGCAGCAGACCGTATTATTCGTTTCGGACCTCTTGGTAAGTATGGAAGTGCGATTACGCATGTCAATCACATCGCGATTACGGGCAGAATGGGGTTCACGCCTGAGCAACGCAAGATGGATGGCGTATGTCAGAGAGAGTTCTGGGCGAGGAATGTCACGTGACATCTCCGAACGGCGGGTTTTCGTTAATTCAATGGATGATGTCAAATCTCCGTGATTTTTGCAAATATGTCTCAAACGATACGAGATATGGAAAACGTAAGGGAGCTAAGTTGTAGAGAATTTTCTCCTCTACCAATTAGGTTATTCAATATTCGTGTCAGATGAACGGTTCGTTTGCAATTACAATTATATTACAAACGGCTTTTTTTGGTATTACTGCCGTAATGCCAAAATGAAATATTTACGTGTTCCTTTTTCCCTCACGCTATTGGAGAGAATGGAACGGTCGAGAAATACTATGAAACGTTGTTCGATAAACCCTCTTCCAGGCACTGAAATGTGATTTGGAGAGTATATAATTATGTAGAGGTGCCTGGGATTCGTCTGGATGGAAACGTACCTTCAGAGCCTGCGTGGGAAAGACGAGAGCTTGCGGTGTCTTTTGCGACACGGCGTGTATTGGTAGGGCTTGAGGCAATTCCAAAGACGCGCGTTCAGAATTCCTGAGGCAACTGTCAGCACGTTGCGAAGCACGTTGCCGCGCGCAGGTGTCCGCCTACAGCGCGGGAGGCGGCGACGGGTCAGCAGGAAGGCAGCGGAATGCCACAGGCGACACCTGCAGCGACACATTGTCAGGTGGCGAGGGGCAGCAGGGCCCCACTCTCAGGTATACCGGGGCGTCACTTCGTCTGGCCCGTATCTCAACTTGCTTCATAAAACATGTGGCACAATATAAAGATTATCTTTAGCTCTTTATACGTGCGGAGACCTCCTGGCTTCAATGTGGATTGTATTTACAATGTTCAATAGTCTTGTGTGGTTCGCGAACGAACTAGTTCGGAAGAGAGCTACCACAGGCGAACTAAGCCAACTAGTTCGCAGATCCCTTGTCTCTTAGTTCGTCCGCTCCTTTTCCGAAGATTGACGGGGAACAGCGAGAGGACGCGAGAGCGCGCAGAATCGCGTGATTCCCTTCTGCCAGTTACCTTCATTTCGAGCTGAGATGCAGCTCAGCTGTAGTTTCATAGTTCACTGCCACAAGTAATCTACTTTAAAAATAAAGTACTGCGAGTACTCTGTATTCAAAGTAGTTGAATACCTTTGTATCACCTATTCGTGTAAATAACTGGTTTATTTGCTTAATTATTTGATGCCAAATTGCCCAAAAATACGGGTAATAGCACACGCTTAGGCAACACTGATTCATTATATAAAAAGCTGTCATAAAAAAGAGCTCTTTTAGTAGCGGTAGCAAAAACCAAAAAGAGCGGACGAACTAGGAGCAGCGAACGAACTAGGAGCAGCGGACGATTATGTTCAAATGTTTGTTAAGCTTATGGGACTTAACTACGGGGCCATCAGTCCCTAAACTTACAAACTACTTACTAACTACCTTTTGCTAAAGACGGCACAAATATCCATGCCCGAGGGGGGATTCGAACCTCCGATCATAGTGGCCGTGCAGACCGTGACTGGAGCGCCTTAGTCCCCGCGGCCACCGCGACCGGCGGATGATTATGCCAAATGTATCTCGCTTCATAGTTCGTTGGATTCTTTTCCCAAGACCGACGGGCAATAGCGAGAGGGCGCGTAGCAGAATTAAAAATCACGTGTTTGCCTTCTGCCGATGAGTCATTTCGAGGTGAGCGTCTGCCCGCTAGATTACATAGTTCAGTGCTACAAAATTTCGGTTTTGGTGTGTTCTGAACTCTGCAATATCTGACTAATAAATTCCGTAATGCCAAGATATAGTGATAACTCTGACTTAAACGCGAGAAATTATCCACAAACTGTTTCTTTTGGATTGCATGATATCGTTAGCGGCTCAAGCAGCAAGCGCTTGAAGCAGCTAGATGGGGGAACTTCTCCCTTCACCTGCATGCGCAGACCACGCCGCTCAGCCGTCACTGGGAGCGGACGAAGTAAAAGAGCGAACTAGTTCGCGGCAGAGCCGAGAACTAAAGTGAGCGCTCCCGATCGGAACTATTATGCGCAAGTCTAATGTTCAATGGTTAGTACTCAGTTGAAAGATTTACAAAGTCTTGGAAATTCGCCGCAGTGGAGTGGCCGAGTAATGTAAGCGTTTTGCTGCGGACCGTGCAGTAACTCGCTGTCGGATGTTCGAGTCCTCCCTCGTGCGTGCGTGCGTGTGTGTGTGTGTGTGTGTGTGTGTGTGTGTGTGTGTGTGTGTGTGCTGTTTCTTAGCATAGGTTAGTTTAAGTAGTTTGTAAGCCTAGGGACTGATAACCGCAGCAGTTAAGTCCTTTAGATTTACAAACATTTGAACATTTCTTGGCACTTCGTACACTGAATCACACACTAGCAACAACCCTGCAGGAAAGAGATTGTGTGCTGAACCAGTCTTTTTATGCCGCGACCTTCATTCTTCTCTTGAAGAGATTAATTCTGAATTCTGTGACTTGCCTTATCACAAAGCAGTAAGGTGACTAAGTTGCGGTGAAGTCCTGTTTCCTTTTCACGATGTCCAAACCACTTAGATGTTTTTCTTTATGATAAAGATACGGCTGATGTATAGCTGTGACGTTATACCTGGCTGTCAAAGTTGTCATTTTCGGTTGATATTAAAACCCTAATGTTTGAACTCAACTTGAAACTTGAGGGAAAGGGATACCTCAACTGCGAGCTCTACAAAAATATCAAAGAACTTCTGAGAAAACGATCATTGTTGTAGCACAACCGGAAGAAGAAAACTTTTTATTTTCACTGTTTAAGTTGAACTACTACCACCGAAAATATAATTCTCTGTTTCCCCACGAAAAATATTCACGATCTGGAGTGTTTAATTTGGAGCGGTTTTCAGATATTCACAGAAATAAGACTTTTTCCTGTTGCAGATTGCGTTTGATTGTAACATCGATGATGTGCCAATTGAGTTGCAGTTCACTCATTTGTGAGCAAACAGCACAATGAAAGAGCACAAAGACGGAAAACTTTTCGAATTCTACAGCATTTTAAGTGTTACTACCGTAACCTAAAGTGGGCCAAAAGAAAAAAGAAAGGCATGAAGGATTGAGAGCCGGCCGCGGTGGCCGAGGAGACTGAGGCGCTCCAGTCACGGTTTACACGGCTACTACGGTCGGGGGTTCAAATCCCCCCTCGGGCATGGATATTTGTGACGTCCTTAGTCTTAGTTAGTTCAGAAGTAGTTTGTATGTTTAGGGACTGATAACCCCGTAGTTAAGTCCCATAGACTATACAAACATTTGAAACATTTGAAGGATTGAGAGGGGCGACATGTGCTCCGTGTCCCCCTCGGCGGGAACACCCATGACGTCATATGCTGTCTAATTCTCCCGTGGTAACTACATAATTGAACTGTTTCTTTATCTTCGAAGTCCTACCTAAACTAGCCGAACCAAAACATTCTTGTTTAAGCCGTCAACATAAAGTTTACTGTTACGAGTTAGCTCCCCTGCAAAGTAACAGTTGAAAGTTTGAAGTTCAGCGAAGTTTGGCCTTTGACTAAAGCCCGGGTCAGCGACGACCGCCGCCGGTGGGGCTGGCACGTGTTCTGCGCGGACGGACAGCTCGCAGTCAGCTGCAGCAGCACACGTGACGCAACTGGCCAGTCAGCTGGCGGCCGCGGCCTCGCTGACTACACACTAGCTTCGTCCCAGCAGCTGCCGGACGGCTGCTTTCAAGCGCTAACAAACAGGCGCTAATGCGCATGCGCAGCTACTGTGACGTAAAAACCCTTGTTTGATACTTCTTGCACTGCTGGAACGCTTTTTGCACTGTTTCTGGCTGCAGGCGAAACTGAGTTTAAAGAAAAAATTAAAATACTTTCCTTCGTAATCTATATCTATAAATGTGAATGTCTGTCCGGTGTACGTTTATCACGTCTGAACCACAAGACAAAAAGAGCTAAAAATTTGTACAGTTACTAATGTCTACCCGAGGAAGGCTTTAGGCACGGTTTTATGGCTATCGGATAACTATATATATATATAACTGTGAATATCTGTTCGGTGTACCCTTATCGCGTCCGAACGACAAGACGCAGAGACTTAAATATTTGTACGGTTATTAATTTACACCTGAGGAATGTTAAAGGCACGGTTTTATAGCGATCTGATAGATATTCAGTAATTTGTAGAATATAACGCGAAATGCGGAACAATAATTACTCTTTGAAAATTATATTTACTCTTTGAAAATGATTTTATTGGTTGCATTGTTGCTTGAGGGTTGGTAATGATAAAAGGGTGGAGTATATTGGGATGGAAAGTTATCGGTGTATATAAAATTATACGTGTGTGTGTGTTAATTATTAGCTCTGCAGCGAAAACTACAGAACGCAAACGAATTGTCTGTGTGTAACTGTTGTCCGAAGTCTCCCGTTGTACACCATAGCAGTTCCATGCCGATAGCTATAAGGTGGTGGAAGATACGGTTGTTGAAAGTCCTCAAATTATAAAAAAATTCGGGCTGAAGGCCAGCGATGACGTTTGCGACTCTATAGTAAGGAGGTTACACACAGCGAAACGTGATGCCACAGGCCATATCATTGGTCTATGCGTGCTACAATGTCTTCAGCTCCTTCTCTGTAAGGATAAGCATACGAATAAGGAAATAAAAGAATAAATAAATAGCACATTACTGAAAGATAGCTTATCTATCATAATCAACGAACACGCGAGCGGAGCCGCGGGTTTAAGCTAGTAACGAATAAGTGTAAACGAGAAATATCTGATCTCAAGTGGGATTGTAGTGACTTCGAAATAATCGAAAAACGCGCTACAAACACACACCTATCACGTGATGGTTACCCTCCTACCCTCTAACTCAGAACTTTCTGCGCATGCGCAAATTGGCAGCTTGACCGCGCCAGAAATATTTTCCTGGTAGCGTCTGGCTGTTTGCGGCAACTGCTGGGACACCAAACAGTCACACTCCAATTAGCCAGAGAAGGGGCTGCTGGAACACAATTTCAGCGTTGCGCATGCGCGTCGAGCAGTCTGTCAGCTGCTGGAACGAACCTACTGACTACCCACCACTCCACAGATCCGGGCGGCGCGACACAGTGGGAGCTGACAAAACCTGTACACGAGAGTGAAAATTCTAAAATTGCCATTTACCTATTCGGAGCGTTTAGATTTCCAGCCATTACACGCGACAGGGAATACACAAAACACTGTGAGGCTTGAATGTCTAATAGGTATCCTGTGCAGTGGCGGAGTAAGGCTGTCGCAGGCCCGGGGTGGTGGGAAAACAAATGAGGCTTCCCGTCCTCTTGGAAGTACATTTATTACTATAAAGAAGTAACTTTTGAGATTTGGAGGCCTCCAAGACGAGAGGCACGGGACAGCCTAAATAAAATGCTTTCGAGATTTGGAGGCGCCAGAACGAGAGGCCAAGGGCGCTAAAAAAAAAAAATCATGCAGTCTTTTACGTGCTGTTAGTACCTAGCAGCATTGCTATTAAGGCCGGGTGTTCGAAAATGTTTCTAGTCCGAAACTAGTCACACAACAGGCTATTAATTTTTGCATCTCCGAGAGCTAAAATAAAAACAGTATATCAAAATTTCCTGTTACTGATACCGATCATCCGACAGTAACAGGAACCTTCACAAGAATGTTCAGATGTTTGTAAATCTATCGGAACAAACTGCGTGGTCATCAGTCCGTAGCTTACAAACTACTTAAACCTAGGTAAACTAACCTAAGGACTACACATACACCCATGCCCCAGGGAGGACTCGAACCTCCACGACGAGTAACCGCGCGCTCCGCAGCGAGGCGCTTTAGACCGCTCGGCCACTCCACCGCGGCGGATGTTAAACCCTAATCTTTCTTTATTCCTTCCTTCCACATTCAGTTTTCTACATCTACATAAATACTTCGCAACTCACTTAAACTGCATGGCAGAGGGTTCATCGAACGGCTGTTATGATGCTTCTGTACCGTTCCATTCTCTAATAGAGCACGGGAAAAAAGGACACCAAAATCTTTCCGTTTACTATCTCGTTTCCCTTATTTTATTAAAATGTCTCCCAAATCGTGTGCATTTTCCCAAATCGTTTATGAAGATAAGGAACAACAGTGGTCCAATAACAATTTCTTCGGGACCGCTATGGTTTTCCAAGTAGTCGCGTCGGAATGGCCGTGCGCTCTAAGGCGCCTTGCTGCGGAGCGCAAGGTTGCTCGCCGACGGAGGTTCGAGTCCTTCCTCGGGCATGGGTGTTTGTGTTGTCCTTAGCATAAGTTACTGTAAGTAGTTTGTAAGCTTAGGGACTGATAAACACAGTAGTTAAGTCCCATAGATTCAATAACGATTGTTTTGGTAATCGAAAAGGCAGCGACTTGCCGTACATCTGAAACAAAGAGTGTGAAACAACGATTTGGTGTATGGTGGAGGAGACCTTGAGTACAGCTTTCATTTCTACACTGATACCAACCCCATTCACACTAACTTTGCGATAAGAAAGTGTGTCGGTAAGCCTCCTAATGAGCTTAGTTTTCAGTGTATACAATAATGTTAGTAGAAGCGTGACACACTTATTTAAATATAGGTGTTAATTTAAACGAGTGTAAACTGTGTATGTGTGTTGTAGTTTTACCAACTGACAGACAAGAACACAAGAAATGAAGTGTGTATAGTGAATATGCGCGTGAATGACCATTCTGAGTCTTCATATAGGATGGCTAAACACAGTTCGGTAGTGGCACAGGTGTGAAGAAACGGCACATTAAACAGCCACCGGGGAAGGTTGAAGGTTATGGGAATCAAAGATCGCAGAAAAGACCTCAGACTTTAACAGGATAACCACGAACGATGTTGCCGGCCGCGGTGGCCGAGCGGTCTGCGGCGCGCCAGTCGCAGACTGCACGGCCACTACGGTCGGGGGTTCGAAACCCCCCTCGGGCATGGATGTCTGTGTCGTCTTTAGTATAAGATACTTCATAAGTAGTTTGTAAGTTTGGGGACTGATGACCAGCAGTTAAGTCCCTTAAGCTTAACAAACATTTGAACGAGCGATTTTCACTCGAATCCAACTGTAAAAGTATCCAAAAAGCTCGTTTTTGTGTTCATTTCTTTTGCAGCTTTCGGTACTTCGGAAGGTATGAAGGGTAGCCTATAAGCAAAATTAATATTGAAGTTCTTCTCAAGATTTGCCAACTGTATATGTTTCGCTGTAACTGCATTTCATTCTTTGTAATTACGTACAGTTTGATTGAAGAGTAGGAGTGCTAGGGAGAGTCGTTAAAGCTTCATTAATTGGACATGTAACAAGTTTAAAAAGTAAGCGTCATCTGATGACTTATACTGTCTCGTGTTAAGCGACAACTTACACGAGATGTCACATTTGCCCTATGAGCGGTTATGAATGCAACAGCCAATGATGGAGTCTACAGCTTTCCCCTACTTCTGAGACGGAAGCTTTATCTTTCAGCATGCTGCAATGCAAAACTAAGTAGTAATAAGTCGACATAGAGGTGTTTAGCGTGCAGAAACCGTATGTTACACAAATACATTTGATTCCGTAGCTGCCATTCTGAAAATTGGGCTTCGCTGCATCTTGTTATGGAATTAAAGACTTCGAAGACGAGTATGAATACCTCAATGGCGCCGTAATTTTCGTAATTAGTGACAGCGAAGGTCTGCGTTCAGACACTACAGTCCGCCATTTGTAGTTCACTTTGGTTAGACGGCCTGGGTTCCGAAGAAATGTATTCGCCAGGAGGGTTCAGTAACGAAGTGATACCTGGGGGATCGCTCTTGTGTAGTCGTCGGCTCGTTATTGCGAAGCTCCCGTGTCTGTTTCCGCTCGCACACCTGTTGTGATGAGCACAGGAAGGCCGATAAGTCTTGGCCTGTTTAGCGTTAATTGCTGTGTGGCGGAAACCCGCACTAATTAGGGAGCTGGCGGGGAAGGGGGTGGGAGCTGCCGGTGGCAGTGGAGGGGGAAGGGAGCGGGGAGGGGGAATGGTGACGGGGGGGGGGGGAGAGGCAGAGGGGAGGAGAGCGCGCACACGCTCTTGTTTGTCCACCACTGACGTAATCTTAGCCGTCCTCACTCGGGACGTGTTGTCCCAACGTGGCGCAGGCCAGACGTGCTGCCTACCTGGCTACAGCACGCTCTAAAACGACCCACTACATCCCACGGAACGTGCTGCTCATCGTGATTTGCTTTGCGACCGCAGCGCCCGTTGCGGCCTGGCGCGTAGATCATTGTGTTTACAAAGATGGATGTGCATAAAATTACACGGTATGCTAGCATGGCGTGCAATACTCTTACAGAAATTGTACATTTTCCCCCGTCAAGAAGCACAAAGACGGTAGAGAATAACAACGAAATTTCCGATAAATTCACTTTTGGCAAAAATTATTGAAAAAAATGTGGACGGTAAAACAAATCATTTGTACCGTGTCCAGTTGTCTTGCTCTTATATTCCCATTTGTCACGTTGTAGAAATTCTGCGTATCCGGAGATAATAGATTCTGACCAATACATTTTACTTGTTATACACGCGAGACAACGCCTCAGCTCGACAATGTTCGTTGTGATAATGTTTGCTTCTAGTATTGTACGTAAACACTGTTCCTCCTACACTGCATCTGCTTCCGTAAACATGCGCTAGCCATGTTCACTCTGTGCTGTGAAACTGAACTATTCCAACACTATACTGAACTGCAACTTAATTCAAACACCGTGGGGAAAACGGAGTGGCCTAGAACGAAAAACTCAACAAATTCTCTCGTGGACAAAGTTCGTTCTTGTTTCTAATAAATAACGTCGAATACCGAATATTATAATTGTATTGATTAAACAAATAAGTTACATAAACCGTAATTAACCCATATCGTTAAAAATATCTGGGAGAGTGTAGATGCAAACCTGTTATTTACATTTCTCTTCCTCCACAGCTCGTGACGCTAACCACAACGCTAAGAAGTCAGCTTAAAAAGCAATAACGACTAATATCAGATATTACATTTCAATTGGCAAGAAAGAACCAGGAACATTAAGGAAACAAAAAAAGGAAAAAAATAAAAATATTTCGGAAGTGCACACACGCCAACCTGTTCCGTTCGTCATCTCTGCGCCATTGCCCGGGATGCTACCAACTACGCTATTCCCACTCTTCAGCATGCGAATCAGTATTCACATATACTACACTTCTAAAACATGTTGTAATATGTTATTTATGTACGACATAGCATCTCAAAGACGTTTCTTTGATAGAATACGTTATACCGTAGCAAAGGAACGATATTGTTTCACATTATACAAATAAGAACAATGAAACACGTTGAATACGAGAACCTTAAAGCCATGAAAATGTTATTTCCGGTAATTTATTGTAACCAATCATATCCAAAATGACGCCTTTTCAAAATTTCTTCAATATTTGATGCTTTGAAAAGGGTTATATTCATATATCGTTCGCTACAACATAAGAAGGCACGGAGTATGGCGTTCCGTTTGCAATATAGCGGCTCAAAAGTTCTGCTTCTCACGTGAACACCAGGCCGCTTCTCATTGGACACGTTCCACTCCACGAAGCAAGCAATCTAACATACTGGATCCTTCAATCCACGCTTCGCAGGGTAGTGGAACGTGGTATTCCACGCTGCGGCATCACCACTTCCTCCTCCACGTGCGTTTCTACGTCCCTTCGCAACCCTGTCTTACACGAGCGACTTTCTGCAATCGGACTGCTTGAGGTGCATCCACCTTTCGTCCTTAAGTGTAAATCACCAGCTAAAGAAATCGCGACTGCGTCTACGACGTCACTGATTCATAGATTAAGGTCGACCGTGGTGTTAAGTATGCTGCACAGCAAGGGGGTCTGCTAACGTGTGAAATTAACTTATTCAGGTGGAGTTCATTCTTACTATAAAAATGCTTGGATTGTATTATGTTGTTTATTTTGTTTTCTCGTCAAATTGAAACTGTTGCACCAGACCAAACATTGTTTTTTTTTTTTTCTTTTTTCTACCAGCATTCTCCAACAAAGAAGACGAAATATCTGAAAGTAAAGAGGTATTTACATTTTACAGACAAAAAGACCACACTGCGTACAAATATTAAAGTATACGGATGAACGTGCTTTTAGAGAAATTATTTCAACAGTGATGAAATCTGATTTAACAGACGAGTAAAATAATTTCGGCCTCTTTGAAATTTAGCAAGAAAACAAGAGGTGAAAAATAAATAGGTCTTATTTACTGCGTTTTAAATGTTGTATGCTGTTTTCGCAGGTATATATTTTCTTGTGCAAATAAATATGTGTGTTTGAAATGTTGGGAGGACGCTTTCGTGTTTTTAAATTCTCAAGAACTTCGACAAGAACATCCACTGCGTATTTTCCTTCATATTTGGCTCTTTCATAAACTCTTTTATCATTTATGTTCCGAAAGAACAGACGTCACTTCTGATCCTGCAGTTGTTATTATTTAATATTCACAGAATATATGACATCAACTGCGATTGGGCAAAGCTGAAAATGTGTACCCAGCCGGGATTCGAACCCGGGTATCTTGCTTTCTAGGCAGTTGCGCTGACCCCTACACCACTGGGGACACACAGTGGTCACCGAACCTGCAAGGACTACCTAAGCACGCCTCCCGTCAGATACAAATTCCCAGCTTCGCCCTGCCCATAGTACTCAAACTCGTAGTTATGAAACTAATTCCCGTAAGAGTAAGGGCTTCAAACTTTTATCATTGCTTGCTCCATAGTAACCCAGTAGACATGCCTCTGATCTTAAGAAACTGGAGGGCGAAGCTCAGCGCTTATCACCTTCAAGCGCTTTCCCGTCATTGTGAATAGCCTCATGGCATCTTCAGTCTTCCACTGCAAACTGCGTCCATTTGACCTGCTTCCTGTATATCGAGGCGTCGGTCTATTTCCGCAATTTTAAAGCTCGCGTCCTCACCCCCCCCCTTCCCCTTTCACCCTAGTTGTGGCATAAATTTTTTTGCAATTCGATTCAATAGTCGACTTTTAAGTATACGATGCGCCGAGCTAATATTCAGAATTTCACTAGCTCTACAATCTCCTTATTTCAACTGTTTCCCTTGCATTTTTATTGTTAATTATGACAGTGACTTTTCCGCATTTCACTTCCAAAACAGGCTACTCCGCAGTCAGACTTCCTACCGTGTACACACAGACAGTACAAGGCTACGGCAGAGGATGGTCACATGGCTCAAGCCAGCAAAATCGTGTAATATGTGCTTTATTCATTATGACGTCGTGTCTCGTAAACTGTTTGCCATACAGTGATATAATTTGCAGACGCATTAAATATACTTTATGCTAAATCTGTTGCGCATTGAGTTAGCAGTTTAAACGTAATAAATTAAAATGTCATGGCAGATGCTGAAGTCTAGCCGCACAAACAGCGAAAATACAGTAACTTTTGTTTTCTTTTCATATATTGTGAGGAAGGGAGGGATAATAGAGAAATTAACAAAAGGATTAAAATCATATGTAAAGTTTCTTGGAAATCGCTGTTATCACTTTCTAGAAATGGATGAATAATGCTGTGAATTTAATTGATGTCGGCTTCGAGACTATTATGATACTTGTTTCGGATTAGCCGTGCGCGCTGGGGCGCCGTGCTGCGGTGCGCGCGGCCGTTCACCCTCAGGGGTTCGAATCCCTCCTCTGACATGGGTGTTGGTGTTGTCCTTAGGTTAGTTTACCTTAGTTTAAGTAGTTTGTGAGCTACGGACCAATGACCAAGAAGTTAAGACCGAAAGATTTACAAACATTTGAACATTTTGAACCAAGGATAGTGAAGCGGTATATTTTTTCCCTCCACACCAATTTCACGAAATGCTTATGTAGGAAATTCGAGTTCTTGCGGAGAGGTTCCGAAAAGTCGTTCTTATAATTAACCTGTCACAAATAGAAAATGAATGGGGGAGGTGTGATAATGATATTCGATATACTCTCCGTCACACACCGTAAAGGCGCCTTACAGAGTATGCAGGGTGATTGTAGAGAGGAACAAGTTCCTAATATTTTAAATAGCAACCCATATCAGGAAATGTCATCCAAAACCGCTTGGAACAGTTTTTCTATCTATGCTGTGCAACATGTCCCTTCCGCTACGAGCTTCTTGTCTTCCATATTTTGGAGAGAGCTACTGTGAAAACGAGAAAAATATTCAGTAAACATGGTCCGTAAAATGCATTATCTAAAAGCTATGGGCAGTTCTTCATCTGTAGAACACATCCACGTTGGCCGCGTTGGAGTGGCCGAACGCTCTAAATCGCCATGCTCCGTAGAGCGCGGTTGCTCGCCGTCGGAGGTTCGAGTCCTCCCTCGGCAATGTGTGTGTGTGTGTGTGTGTTGCCCTTAGAGTAAGTTGGTTTAAGTTGTTTGTAAACCTAGGGACTGATAAGCGCATCAGTTACGTTGCTTAGATTGAGAAACATTTCAACGTCTTCTGCTTGTCAAGTGCTCAGAGCTATTAATGTATGCATTTTAGAGTCCACATTATGGTACACACTTCTATTCCGAAAATATGGAAAGCAATAATTTTGCAGAAGCAAACATTTTTTACACAGTATCGAAGATAAGTGCTCACAGCGTAGGTGGATTTTAGTTTCGCGCGTGGATTCTTTCTGAAAATATTAAGGGGCCCTCACACGGTCAATACTTATTCACAATAATATTGTCAATAATATATTGTCAAACCTTCAATACGTTTCAGTGTTCCTCACACCATCAATAATATTATCATTGTTTTCAACTGGCGATACAATTTCGTGAAGGTAATAACATATGTCGGACAGTAAGAAAGTGTGTGCTTTAATCATATGGTTCACTAGTAAAAAGAAAAAAAAAAGTTGAGACAACAGAGAGTTCTTTCCATCGTGAGTGGTAAAACGAATGTTTTTTCGCAAGTGAACCGGCCAACGGAAATGCGAAAATTGAAAAGAAATATTTCTTAAAATATTTTCGAATGAGCCTACAATCAAACGACAAACTACTTACGTTACGAGATTATCGGAAAACAAGACGTAATTAAGAGACCCGCAATCCCAGCTGATGAAAGATTGAGTGTAACTTTACGAATGTTGGCCACAAGAAGGTCATTTTAAGTATTTAAATTTCAATGCAATTATGTCCGCTAACATGATTAGTAAAATTCTCACCGAAACATCCAAGGCAATCACATAATTTTTTAACGTCCTCTGTTTTCTTTCCAGATACTTTAGGAGATAAATTTCAAGTAATTGCTAAAGTCCATTACGGTTCTTTCCATGTAATCAACAGAACTCTGGCTTTAGAGATATGGATTGCTCCTATAACATTCGATTAACTGCGCCATTATTTGTTTATTCAAATTTCGTGCCCGATTCAGAATCATTAAAAGCGTATCGAGATAAAAAAGGCAAATGTAAACACTCCTAAAAAGCAGTTGTTACGCCATAGATGATAGAGCTCTGAGGCTGTCTCGCGAAACACTGTCAACATCTGAACAACGAATATTGTCAAACCGGAAAATATTTTTGGGCCCATCAATACTGCTCTGTCAATATTTACGGTATTGACAATACGTCAATACATGCACACGGTCAATATACTGAGGCTTTGTCAATATATTGACAGTATTATTGAATGTGTGAGGGCCCCTTTATGTATTCGCTCTCCTATATAAGTTCTGGAAGTCTGCAAATGATTTTTAAATCGCCCTTTGATACAGCTAGAATGGCGGATCGCGTAGCCAGAAATGAAAGCCCCGGTGTCGTGTGATTGGACCCGCCGGTACCGTTGCGCAGCCGGAAGCCTCTGGCCGTATGAGCGATACCTCTGGTGGCGGCCTTCCGGGTCACCGACCCCCATCTGCATACCTCGCCTCGGCCGTGTGGCCCTCGACCGATGCCCCTACCCGCTCGTTTGGCCTACGGCACGCCGCAAACTGGTTCCACCTATCCACGTGACGCCCGTCACCTCTGTCAAGCTACGTACCCCTTATCTCGGCCTTCCAAAGGAATGTTGTATACGCTCTTCATTGCTGTTTTTGACCAGAACGCTTAACATTTGTCGACATCGAGGTTATCAAAAGCGCAGTATTAGTTCAGTGGGTCGATGAAAACAAGGAGAGAGGGTAATGATGGTTCAAGTAGAGACGAAGCTTAAGAGGAACCAAGCTGCTCTTCTCCCGAAATGAGTTCAGTAGTGTCTTCCTAAATCGCTAGATACAGGACTGCACGTAGCAGGGAGGCGCTACTGGTGATTTCACTTTTTCGTATAGGTGCATAGAATTGTTGTTGTTGTTGTTGTTGTTGTTGTTGTTGTTGTGGTCTTCAATCCGCAGACTGGTTTGATGCAGCTCTCCACGCTACTCTGTCCTGTGCAAGTCTCTTCATCTGATAATACGTTCGGCAACCTACATCCTATGGAATCTGTTTACTGCATTCGTCCCTCCCTCTCCCTCTACGATTTTTATCCCACACACACTTCCTTCTAATGCTAAGTTGACAATTCATTGATTTCTCAGAATGTGTCCTACCAATCTATCCATTCTCTTACTCAGGATATGCCAGAAACTCCTTTTCTTCCCAATTCGGTTAAGCACCTCCTCATTAGTCACGCGATCTATCCATCTAATCTTCATCATTCGTCTGGAGCACCACATTTCAAAAGCTTCTATATTTTTTTTGTCTGAACTCCTTATCGTCCACGTTTCACTACCATAAAATGCTACACTCCAGACAAATGCTTTCAAAAAGGACTTCCTAACTCCAAATTAATATTGGATGTTAATAAGTTTCGCTTCTTTAGAAACGCTTTTCTCCCCATAGCCATTCTGCATTTTATATCTTCTTTACTTCGGCCATCAGAAGTTATCTTGCTACCCAAATAACAAAATTCATCTACGTACAGTAATTTAAACCATGTAGCGGGCGAAACTAATTCGGTACTACGTGTTAGCCGGCCGCGGTGGCCGAGGGGTCTGAGGCGCGCCAGTCACGTTCTGCACGGCCACTCGGGCATGGATATTTGTGCCGTCCTTAGTCCTAATTAGTTCTTAAGTAGTTTGTAAGTTTAGGGACAGATGACCCCGTAGTTGAGTCCCATGAGCTATACAAACATTTGAAGATTTTTGAACTACGTGTTACTGTGGGGTTGAATGGTTCAGTCTCTTTCACTACGTTTACATGGAACACATCTTCCGGAAGACGATAACCGATTTTCGTAAACCGTTTTTCGCTGTCGTGTTTACATTGCATAGCCTGAATCGGTTTTCCTAGCCCACTTAACATGGCGGCTGAAAAACAGATGATTCAGTTCCTGATTTAGTCAGCATAATCGCTATTTTTCTTTATTTAAATACACAGATTTATCTTCACTCTAATATTTTATACTTTTATTTCACGTTAAAAAATATCACCCTTTCAATATGTGCCGAAAATTCATAACAAGAAAACACAATCTGACAAGCCAAGAACTCTTCAAAAACGGTTGCGTTTACATGGGCACGAAAATCGATTGTGGAACTGTAAAACCGCTTTAGAGAAGCGGATTTCCAGAATCGATTTTGGAGCGTTTACATGACCAACCAAAAGCGGAATTGGGAAATCGGTTTACGAAATCCCGTTTTGGAAACCCATGTAAACGGGGTGTTTGTTTCGCCAATAAAATCCAAAGCAGTGCGTGACGACCGGGTCACCTTTGCTGTAGGGCACAAAAGTAACACTGTATAGAGAAAATGGTCGATCACACCATAAAATAAATAGGTCGTTTCCTCGCATCTCCTCAATTTGTAACACAAGGCCGACTGCACGACCTAACAACCTTTCCTAAACTCCGTCCGACAGGCCTCAAGGCCCACTGGGTACTGACCGGCCGCCGTGTCATCCTCCGGCCCAAGGCGTCAACGGATGCGGTATGGAGGGGGACGTGGTCAGCGCCCCGCTCTCCCGGCCGTTATGTCAGTCTTCGTGACCGGAGCCGATACTTCTCCATCAAGTAGCTCCTCGGTTGGCCTCGCAAGGGGTGAGTGCACCCCGCTTGCCGACATCTCTTGGCAGACACGAACGTAACCCATCCAATTACTAGCCAAGCCCGACAGTGCTTAACTTCGGTGATCTAATGGGAATCGGTGGCCGTTGTCTAAAAGCCTTCCTGCTAAGAAAAAATTCCAGGCAGAACTGAGAATTGAACCCGGGTCCACCGCATCGGAGACAAAAGCACAGACAACTAAACAGGCGTACAATGTTTTCCACATAGCCACATTTAAACGGAACTGACATGCAGTACACCAAATGGAAAGTCTTATCACGCCTTCGTCATGATCCATCGACGATGCATTCCTCCTAATTCACAACATCGTCCGCTAAGATTTGTTTTGTCTCTACAAAGATTAACAATCCTGTTACACTACCTAGCAGTTAATGGGCCTTCAATAGGTAAAGAACTGTACTACAAATAATAGAGTAAATTTTACGCGAAAAATAAATGTCCGAAATTATTATACGAAAACATCCAGAAAGAGATAAGGCGAAAGTCCGTATGTACAAAGTCGTCCTAAAATATACTTCGTCCGGCGTCTTTGCTATTCTTAGATGGCCTTTGAATTGGACTAGACGCCTACATGTTAAAATTAGACATTGTCAAAGTTATTTTTGTGTAATAAACGGCGTTGTCACTTTCAAAATAGAAACTATTATAAACTTTTCTTTTAGAAACAGGGAACGTGATTACAACTATAGCAACACACATAGTGGGTGCATTGTTCGCTATTTTCTGCCTATGATGGATAAATTGTAAGCTGCCCACTATACGGCAGAAACCGATAATATGCGTAATCATATTTTGTTATTATATCGAAACTAAAAACAGTTGTATTTTCAGATTTTATTGAAGTTATTGCCACTTAACTTATAAAAATATTCTGATGTTCTTTGTAATGCTCTTATCATTGGAATTAAATCTGAGAGTATAATGTCGATTTTGTTTCACTCATATACCTTTGATTTATCGAAACATACAGTTGAAAGGTTAAAATGTTTTCCAAACAGGTTGGTTAATTAATAATGACGTTGCCAAACGATATAAATGATGGCCAGGTGACAGGTTACAGTTCAACATAATATCCGTCCATACGCACCTAATATGCTCATGTTACCGAAATACGCTCAAGTTAATTACATGAATATTCAGCAACAGTTTCTTGCAAAATGATTATGTATTAATAATCTTGATAACGATTTTATCCTTGCTTTTTCATCACTTGTCAAGTTTTTTCTAAGTAAGATAGTCCGCTCATGAACAGTCAAATTAATGTATAATGTCACTCTTCTATTTGTGTGGAAATCGAAACTAAAAGTGTTTTTTCTTTTATTTTCAGGTAAGTCTGACCGATCTGCAATAACACTGCCTCATTTTTGATCAAATGATAATTTCGAAGGAAACAGAAGGAATTTTCACAGGTAATCGCTGCATGCGTCAAACGTTTTCACATATACTCTCCATATACACTCTTAAACTGTTCTCCTAAGCTTTAATGTGAAAACAACTGCTTCTCGATTTGTTATGAGATTTATACAATTACTTAAATAAGTAACTGAATAATTTAAAAACTTCAAAGAACGAGATGTTTAAACCACTATTTGCATATCAATTCAAGGCACAGTAAATACCGAAATATAATAAGTTAAACTCGTTGCTCAAACATTCATTGCGTTATAACTGTAGGATTCCTTTCCATTTCCCTTATTAACAAAAAGTTAAATACTATTGGATTTATGAGCGTGAAGCAAACAGAGTATACTGTTTGGCATGAATTCAGAATTAGTGAACATTTCCAAAAATTGTGATATACTTTCATTGTAACGTAATTGAACTATCTCTTGGTCAATTTTTTGGAACATTTTCTATGTTAAGTAGAAAGTGCTTTTCTAAAGAAGAAAACATTTCCTTTGGAAACCTACATGGATTATACAAGTGCTGTGTATCACGAAGTAAAATTCGAAAATTTATTAGAACATTCAGCTTATTTGACACAGCTTTTTGATTTAAATCTATTTTACTTAAACAACAACGTCGGCACTCTCACTCATGTAACAGTAATTGATTATATTTTATTCTTCACTTCCTATTTAAGAAACACTTCGAAGGTTTCATTAAAATCGGACATGTTTTCTGCAACTGTTCTTTCACAATTACTGATTTCAGGAAGTAATAAATTGTTTAGGTTTTACAATAACTGCTCACGGAAGAAGTCTACAATGTGCACCATCTATAACGACCACGATGTTGAACTCTAATCTTTCTTCCCTGCACTGTACATGGATCAGAATGTCATTGATGAAAACAATATAATGAAAAGTGATTCAGCAATGAAAAAGTCAATCTTTGAAGGAGAAAACTACTTTATATGCTATGTTTGGCTTTTATTAAGAATAAAAAGCTATAGAGGATACGGTAAAAAGAATTATCTAAGGCCTTCTAAATATTTTTTTATATGTTTACATGCATTTATTTTGTAGAGCAGTACTTCGTAATGTTTGGACTACATCTTTCATGTTCTTTCACTTTTACCATACACTTTTTGTCGGGATGATCAACTACGAATTTTTGTTGTGTTATTGACAAATTGGACTACCACTGCTAGTTTTCAATAGCGTTGCTATATTCCAGCTTCCTGTACAGAGAAGAGTTTCAAATGTTTAGCTTATGGGACGTAACTACGGGGTCATCAGTCCCTAAACTGACAAACTACTTACCGACTAGCTTATCCTACGGACGGCACAAATATCCATGCCCGAGGGGGATTCGAATCCCCGACCGTAGTGGCCTTGCAGACCATGACTGGAGCGCCTCAGTCCCGTCGGCCACCGCGGCCGGCGCAGAGGAGAGTCCCTCATAAACTGTCTTTCACAGCAGACATCCTCCACCACACACTGAGTTTCAGCCCTCAACGTGTAAACAACAATTACCATTCGAGACGCAATTGGTCCCTACGTACGTATCATTTCCAAGCGTCTGTCAGAAACTATGACAATGGCCAGATTGATGGTAGTTAACAAAAGGAACTACGGATGTATTGAACGCGACTCACCTTGCAGCGGCCGGCCGCCACTGTTGCATATTTCGTGTGCAGGGTGTTTGCCTGCCAATAAGCGCCTGTGTGGGAGGAGTTCCCACGCGTGCGCCAAGTTCAAGTCGCCGAGAACAAAGGGCGACAGGAATGTGCGCGGCCGATGTCTGCGGCCCGGGTAGTAGTTTAAAATCCGGCCCGGCCGCTATCCCCAAGGCCCTCGGCGGGCTATTACGTATCCTTGTTATGGATTCAATGACCCTTGACATAACAACCAGTTTCCCTCTGTGTTGCACGCCGCTGCGCCGTGCTGTACCGGACGCGGCCAGTTACCAGACACTCGACTGCCTACGTCACGGCCGTCTGCAGGGCCCTGCGCATCCCAAACACACGCTCACGACTGTACACGCTCTGCACTACTGCGACGGTCGCGGATCCAGGGGGACACGGCACCCATTCTCTCTTTCTCTTTTTGCGGGTACGGATAAGGGACTTGCAGAAGTAGTGCGGATCTCGATAGGATTTAACTTAATCGTGCAGACAGCGATGTCACGTATCTGTTACGTCATAGCGATGTCACTCGATCTCACTGTAGCAACTTCATGCATGTTCAAGCACATCACACAGATCACAGATGACACATAAACGCTGATAACAGCATCAGAGTTGACACTCTGGCTAGCGATAAATATACCTGAGCGTTAGGCGAATATGTCAACAGCAAAGTAGATACCGATAGCGTCAGACGTCACGTCACTCACTTATGTACGCTGTTTCGAAGACGTAAGAGGCCTCGTACTCAGCAGAACATCTGAAATTTTGTCGATACATGCCTCTTTTGCCTTCGATACTGCGTTCATAAGTCGTAATGGATCACGCGGCTGCTCGGAGGTATGGGTATGTGTTGTCCTTAGCACAAGTTAAAGTAGTTTGTAAGTCTAGAGGACCGATGACCACTGCAGTTAGGTCGTATAGGTTTTCAAATTTCATAAAAACGTCACAGATGACACTATCGAGAGCCACTCTGCTGATGGCATATTCACCTGCTCTCAGGCCCGTATTTATCGTTGGCCACGTGTTGTTACTGAGAGGCTTCATTATGAGTTCAGCGTGGCCGAGATATACCAGTCCTCTGGTGCCCACTAGAGCAAGTGACACGAAAGGGCTTAATCGGCCCATAGACTGTCAATAATATTGTCCAATAATATGCTAAAGATAGTGACGGCTACTCCAGAGAGCGACCCGATATTGCACAATAATATTAGTGTCAAAACCTCAGACTTGCAAACAAGTCGGATGCTGATGCCAGCTGTTACTTGGCCTGGTTTTGCGATCACGCAAGGAAATGCAGAGTTATGGATGGCTGAAAGAATGTTACAAAATGATATGTTCAAATGTTTGTAGAGCTTATGGCACTTAACTACGGGGTCATCAGTCCCTAAACTTACAAAATACTTATGAACTAGCTAATACTAAGGGCGGCATAAGTATCCATGCCCGAGGGGGGATTTGAACCCCCGACCGTAGAGGCCGTGCAGACCGTGACTGGCGCGCCGCAGTCAGCTCGGCCACCGCGGCCGGCAATGTTACAAAAGAGAGGAAGACTGACAGTTGAAAATTTACTGAGTGATATGAGGATAAACAAGCCTGATGACTCAGAACGATTTGATGATGGGCGCTTGCTCATTACATGTAGTCGTACAAAGTTATACATATAATTGACTAGTGTAATATTTTAATATACTATACATCCAAATAAATATAATAAGTACACAAATTTTTACTTTTAATGTGGTAAAACATTTCTTGATCTTACAAAAAGTTCAGGTAACAAAGTGTTATCTACAGTATGTAGTCAACAGCAGCTCCATTTTTCGATAAACTCACAGTTATTTTCAATTCTTTCCTATAATTTGTTCTGAATGAACTTAAAATATAACATTGAGTCTTCTCTGCTTTCTTGTAAATCTTCGTATATTTCATCTATAACTGATCTCATTCCTCTGTTGCATTTCGTAGATTACAGCAATAGTTGCAGTTGACACATAAGGCAGGTAAACCCCTTAAGTACAGTTTGACAATTACTAAGCTATATGAAATAAAATTGTCATAACTTTTGGACGGTTGACGTCAGCATGTTAAAACTGCAGGTTTGACTGTAGGGCGTGGTAGGAATTAGTTCAATCATGGTATAATCGATGTCATGTTCCTCAACAGCACAGTGACTGCCAAATGTTACTTGAATGTTTTGGAGGATAATTTCGTCCCCGTTACCCAAAGTTACCGTGATTTCGACAAGATGTGGTTCATGCCAGATGGAGCTCGACCCAATCTAAGGAGGAGAGTCTTTGATGCCCCGGAGGAACACTTCGGGAACCACATTCTCGTACTGGGGTACCCAGGGGCACTGGCATGGGCCTCCGCTGACCGCCATAGTCTCTGGATCTAAACAGGCGCTCTTTTTTTGCGTAGATGTGGTAAAGACAATGTGTACAGCAAGAGCCCGAAAACCACTGTTGACCTGAAAACAGTCACTCAGAAGTCACTGACAGCACCGATGTTTTGACACTTGAACAGCTCATGTAGGCATATCGAACATATCACAATCTAAATTCGAATATCTGTAGTGTGGTTTACATGTTGAATAAAGTGTGTGCCATAGTTTGTAACTAATTTAAGTTTTGAAACTTTCTGGCAGATTAACATTGTGTGCCAGAACAGGGATTCGAACCTGGGACCTTTCTATTTCGCAAGCAAGCGCTCTACCGTCTGAGCTATCCCGGAACGCTTCACGTTCCGTCCTCACATCCTTACTTCTGACAGTACCTCCTTCCTACTTTCCAAACTTCACAGAAGTTGTCCTGCAAAACCTGCAGAACTGGCGCTCCTGGAAGAAAGGACATGGCTTAGCCACAACCTAAATCTGTCCCCTCACGGGACGTGGAAACGCACGTGGATGAGGAAGTAGAGACGCCGCAGCGTGAAATACCACGTTCCACTATCCTGCGAAGCGTGGAATGAAGGATCTGGAATGTTAGATTTTTGCTTCGTGGAGCGGAATGTGGCCAATGAGAAGCGACCTGGTTTTCACATGACTAGCATAACTTTTGAGCCGCCATATTGCAAACTAAACTCCATATTTCGTTCCTCCTTTCGTTGTAGGGTACGATGTATGAATATAAGCTCTTTTAAAGCGTTAGAATACTGAACAACTTTTAAAACTCGTCATTTTAAATATGATGTATTACAATAAATTACCGGAAACAAAATTTTCATAGCTTTAAAGGTTCTCGTATTTAACGTCTGTCCGTGTTATACTTTGTATAATGTGAAGGAATATCGTCCCTTTGCTTATGGTATAACGCATTCTATCAAAGAAGCGTCTTTGTGATGCTATGTCATACATAAGTAATATATAACAACAGGTTTCAGGAGCGTAGTATACCTGAAAACCGATCCACTTATTCAACTGTGGGAATAGGGCAATTGGTAACGTCGCAGACTGTGCCGTGTAGGTTATAAGCGGTACAGGTTCGCGTCTGTGCATTTACAAAAATAATTCTTTCCTTTTTTTTTTTTTTTTTTTTCCTTAACGTTTCTGACTCTTTCTTGCTAATTTAAGTGTCATATCCGATATTCGTTGTTATTTCTTTTTAAGATAACCTATTAACGTGGTAGTTAGCGTCACGAGCTGTGTAAGAAAAGAGATGTAAATAACAGGTTTGCATCTACACTCTCCCAGATATTTTTAACGATTTGGTTTAATTAGAGTTTATGTAACTTATCTGTTAATTTAATGCAATTATAATATTCGGTATTCAACGTTATTTATTAGAAACAAGAGATTAAAGTCCCTTATTTTCGAACGAACATAACCTTACTACTACGATACGGAACTGCGTTTTTATGACGCAAGAGATAAGATGTGTAGGTGGCCGTGACACATAGCTGTGTTTTACTCGCCATGCGAGCCACTTGTTTGTAAACTGCTGCCGTTTCGCAACAAACAACAGCCTCTCCGTCGATGTTAGTTTGGAACTAAAAACAAGGCCACCTCTTTCGTCGTTCATGTTGATCTGTACCGAGTGGCGCAGTGGTTATGACACTGGACTGGTATTTGGAGTTCAAATCCACCTCCAGCCATCCACGTTTTCCGTGATTTTCCTGACTCACTCCAGTCGAATGCCGGAATGGTTCCTTTTCCCTGCTATCCTTGCTCAAACAATCTGAACGTGAGCTCCGTCTCTAATGACCACGCTGTCGACGGGACGTTAAACCTTAATATTCCTTCCTTCCATGTTGGACCGTAGTTGGGAAAGTGACTGTTACCAACGTAAAATAAAAATTAAAAACTATTATTTTTAAGTTACTTTTATTTTCTCCTCCATCTCACTCCATGGGCTTCTGGCTTTAGATCATTAGGTGAATAATCATTTCTTGGTCGTGGCCAGCTGTCTGTTTTTAATATCAATTCGTTTCACATGCGGTATAATTTGCATTTGTTACAGTAATATGGTACTAGAAATATTTATTTACATAAAAATAAAGCTACTTACAAGATATTAGCAGAAAGAACCTTGAGATTCGTTGTATATATATATATATTAATCTTTGGATTTTACACAAACACAATCAGTCCAGCGCAGTGGCGGCTGGTGGGCTATTTATTAGGAGGGGCGGCATGTATCTTCAATTGTACACGACATTTTGTCCCTTCAGAACATTTCTTGAACGGGGAGAATATAGCATTAATTTTATTAGCTAGTTACGTAATTTAACCCTTCATCTAACACGACTTTTTCCTCCTATACTAAAATAAGGAGAAATTTACGCACAAATATGTAGTTTTTAATATTTTCTGCAGGTAATGAAAACCTCTCAACTCCATTTTATTAGATTTCACAAGAGACCCAAAACTGTACCTTAAAGTAATGTAAAGTGGTAAGAAGTAAATTCGTTGTGTGTGTCACTACATAAGTAAGTGTTGAGAGAACCCAAATGCTTCATCAGCGACAAACATAATATGTTACTGAAATTAGAAGACTGTCACCAACAAATGTAGTCACGAGGTTTTCATTGCCTACCATTGGTATGAAATAAAATCAAATTAGCGTTCTTACCGTAATTAATGTTTGTAGACGAAGTCCAGTCTTCTCTCCTTCCCTTCAGCAAAATGGTCAATCACAAGTTCATTAAAATTATGCACATTTAAAAGTGTTTTTTCTATAGAGCACATAGCTAACGCACTAAGTCTCTCGGTTTTCATTGTGTTTCTGGTGAAAAGCCTTGATTCTTTTGAGTGTAGAAAAACACCTCTCACTTTCCGCTGTTGTCATTGGTATTGTGCAAACCATACGCATGAGTTTCACTGATTCCGGTAGCACAGTTTCTAAATTATTCTCGTATATACAATTGAGAAGTGTTAAAGCTTCGTTTGCTGTTTGGAAATCATTTCTACTGTATATGACTATCAATTCCTGTCGCAGTTCATTTCCGTTTAAGTGAAATATTTTAACTGTGGTCTGAAATTCTTATTCAGGGAATAGCAGCTTATGATTTGGAAACAAACTAGGTTGCAATAATACAGCTGCTGACAAATGATTAATAAATGCGAAACGCTCATCAATGTTAGCAATAACAAGGTCACAAACTTCCTTTGCAACAGTTTTACGACAGCCTAAAAAACGGAATCGCTTTGGGCCGGTGATCTCTTCATTTCCATCCCCAGTTTCCCAATGATGATCGACATCAAGAGAGTTTCTCGTCAGTTGTATAGCTGACTTGAAATCGGGGACATTTTTAAGAGCTTTCGCACTATCAACATCTCTACATTGCAGCTGATTAAATAAAATATCGCAGTGTGGCAAGAACTTATTGAAAAACTCAAGCCAAAAGAGAAACTCTTGTTCGATTATAAGTTCGTCAAGTCCAACTGCTTTCCCAGTTGTTGAATAATCATTGCTGACATCATCCTCAATTATCCCAAGGCATTCAGCTATTTCTTTCTTGTACTTAAATACGGTGTTCACAATTCGCGTTTTAAAATTCCATTTTGTGTCAGCATTTCTTAGAAGACGTTGCTTCACAACATTATCCAGTACGGCAGTTCTTTTCACTGACTTTGAGAAGAAAGTAGAGAATCCCTGTAAATTGCTAAAAAAAATATTTTCAGTTCTTCGTGCTGTGTTGCACAGCGCTCTACAATTAGATTGAGTTGGTGGGCATAACAGTGTACAAAATTTGCTCTCTCATACACTGCTTTCACTCTTGCCTGCACCCCAGTGTGCCTGTCACTAATAACCGAAGCTCCGTCATAACTCTGAGCTATCAATTTTTCTGGAGAGTCGCCAATCTTTAGTTTTTTAAGCTCGTTGAACACTTCAGTACTTATTGCATCAGCTGTGTGATCTTTGGGTGTTACGAAATTTATGAACCTTTCATATACTTTCCCCTTTAATTCGTGTCGAATAATAAATACTAGTTGAGACAAGGTAGCACAATCTGTCGTTTCATCAACTTCAATAGCGACATAATCTGTTTCTGACATTTCTTTGGAAATTAACTGATGGCACACAGTGTATATAGAGTCCAGCAGTTCGTTTTGAATTGTTTTGGAAAGCGCCCCAAAAAAACACGATTATTGTTTTTTTTCAATATGTCCCTTCAAAGTGGAATCTAGTTCTGCCATGAGATTGACCAAACCCCGAAAAATACCAGAATTATCTGAAGCATCCGTTTCGTCATGTCCCCTCAGTGCAAGTTCAAATTTCCCACAGAACTTGATACAATCGATCAACTTGCTAAGGATGTAACGATTCTTAGAAACATCTTCATTAAATTTCTTAATCCTCAGTCAATAACCTGTATCCAGCTGACATCTAATATCGACTTTGCCAAGCATAACGGATTCGATGTTACTATTTATATGAAGTTCACTTAATTTATGTTTTTTAACTTTATCGGTTAAATGTTTAATGTCTGTTACCCCATCTGTGGTCCATGGATGTTCTGCAACATTCATTACCAGACACGTGTAGCAGAAGAAAGCATTTCTTATTTCACATCCACAAAGCCAGTCTGCATGTTTATATAAAGCAGGATTAAATTTCCTAGTGAAACTACTTTTGCTTTTGCACGCATTTTGCGGCTGTACAATGTTCAAATCAGGTTTTGGTGCTCGTAACCTCTTTAATTCCAATTTTCCTTCAAAAGTCAATTTTTGACTACCAAATGTTAAAATGTAGTTTACGCTATTTATATTATTCATTCTAAATAGGAAACTAGAAAAACTGTTAGGCAATATCACGCGCCTTCACAACAACGACACTAGTATCACACGCACTGCACCTGTTAAGTTCCGCGAAGACACTGTCTGACCGGTGGCGGTGCGCGTTTGTATATTTGGCGCCCTTGGCGCGGACGCCGTCCTAAGCGGCCCGGTTTTGCACACTACCCCCACCCAACCCCCAGTACCCCCACTCACCCCAAGCGCCCATTGCCAGCCTTTACACAGCGCGTGTCCTGTGAAGTTGGCACCCCTTTTTTGGAAAATGTACATTTTTTTCAGAGTTCTAGACAGATATACAATAGTTCTGGAGTTCTCTGTACAAAATTTAAATAGTTCTGCATAATTTCGCCGAAAAAATAGGAAAAATTACCACAAAATTTAGTTTTTTCAAAATAATTTTCTGCCTAATTGTTCAAACATAGTTCTGATCACAGTTCTAAATAGCTCTCAAAGAGTTCTACAGGAAATCCTAATGACATTTTTCTGTGCAGATTATACTTCATGAGATAATTGCAATAACGGGGAATCCATTTACACGCTACTGTGAAGTTGGCACCCCTTTTCTCAAAAATGTGCAATTTTTTCAGAGTTCTAGGCAGATATGCAATAGTTCTGGAGTTCTCTGTACAAAATTTAAATAGTTCTGCACTAATTCGAGAAAAAATTACAAAAAATTGTAACAAATTTTAGTTTTTTCCAAATAATTTTTTGTCTAATTGTTCAAACATAGTTCTGATCACAGTTCTAAATAGCTCTCAAAGAGTTCTGCAGAAAATCCTAATGATATTTTTTTGCCCAGATAATAGTTCACGAGCTAATTGCGTAAATAGGGAGAAAAACTACACAAAATTGCGCCTGAGTCGTGTGAAGTTGGCACCCCTTTTTTCAAAAATGTAAATTTTTTTCAGAGTTCTAGACTGATATGCAATAGTTCTAGAGTTCTCTGTACAAAATTTAAATAGTTCTGCAGAATTTCGTGAAATATCGCAATTCTGAATAGTGGGAGAGCTGTGAAGTTGGCACCCCTTTTTTCAAAAATGTAAATTTTTTTCAGAGTTCTAGACAGATATGCAATAGTTCTGGAGTTCTCTGTACAAAATTTGAATAGTTCTGCTGAATTTCGCCGAAAAAATAGTAAAAATTACCACAAACTTGAGTTTTTTTAGTTTTTTTAAAATAATTATTTGCCTATTAGTACAAACATAGTTCTGATCACAGTTCTAAATAGCTGTCAAAGAGTTCTACAGGAAATCCTAATGATATTTTTCTGTGCTGATTATACTTTATCAGATAAATGCAGTAATGTGGAATCCATTACCACAAACTTGAGTTTTTTTAGTTTTTTTTTTAAATAATTATTTGCCTATTAGCACAAACATAGTTCTGATCACAGTTCTAAATAGCTGTCAAAGAGTTCTACAGGAAATCCTAATAGCATTTTTCTGTGCAGATTATACTTTATGAGATAATTACAATAATGGAGTATTCATTTACATGCTACTGTGGAATTTGTACCCGTTTTTTCTAAAAAATTAGACTTTTTTTCCAGAGTTCTAGGGACATGTGCAATAGTTCTTGTTTACGATAAGCAGTAATCACTCAGACGTAAAAACAACAAATTGAATGTGCAGCGGATAGAATATCTGTCATGACCTAAGAAAAATGTATATTTCTCGAATAACGGGCACAAATAAGATAGCTTATCAGATATTCCAAATTTTTTTTCGGGTAATTACATAGAAATATTCACATGAACTCTAGAACTATAGTATTTGTACACAGAACCCCAAAAAACAATGTGTATTTCTCCAAAAAAAAATGGTGCCAATTTACAGTAACGTGACAATGGATTCCACATTACTGCATTTATCTGATAAAGTATAATCAGCACAGAAAAATATCATTAGGATTTCCTGTAGAACTCTTTGACAGCTATTTAGAACTGTGATCAGAACTATGTTTGTGCTAATAGGCAAATAATTATTTAAAAAAAAAACTAAAAAAACTCAAGTTTGTGGTAATGGATTCCACATTACTGCATTTATCTGATAAAGTATAATCAGCACAGAAAAATATCATTAGGATTTCCTGTAGAACTCTTTGACAGCTATTTAGAACTGTGATCAGAACTATGTTTGTACTAATAGGCAAATAATTATTTTAAAAAAACTAAAAAAACTCAAGTTTGTGGTAATTTTTACTATTTTTTCGGCGAAATTCAGCAGAACTATTCAAATTTTGTACAGAGAACTCCAGAACTATTGCATATCTGTCTAGAACTCTGAAAAAAAATTACATTTTTGAAAAAGGGGTGCCAACTTCACAGCTCTCCCACTATTCAGAATTGCGATATTTCACGAAATTCTGCAGAACTATTTAAATTTTGTACAGAGAACTCTAGAACTATTGCATATCAGTCTAGAACTCTGAAAAAAATTTACATTTTTGAAAAAAGGGGTGCCAACTTCACACGACTCAGGCGCAATTTTGTGTAGTTTTTCTCCCTATTTACGCAATTAGCTCGTGAACTATTATCTGGGCAAAAAAATATCATTAGGATTTTCTGTAGAACTCTTTGAGAGCTATTTAGAACTGTGATCAGAACTATGTTTGAACAATTAGACAAAAAATTATTTGGAAAAAACTAAAATTTGTTACAATTTTTTGTAATTTTTTCTCGAATTAGTGCAGAACTATTTAAATTTTGTACAGAGAACTCCAGAACTATTGCATATCTGCCTAGAACTCTGAAAAAATTGCACATTTTTGAGAAAAGGGGTGCCAACTTCACAGTAGTGTGTAAATGGATTCCCCGTTATTGCAATTATCTCATGAAGTATAATCTGCACAGAAAAATGTCATTAGGATTTCCTGTAGAACTCTTTGAGAGCTATTTAGAACTGTGATCAGAACTATGTTTGAACAATTAGGCAGAAAATTATTTTGAAAAAACTAAATTTTGTGGTAATTTTTCCTATTTTTTCGGCGAAATTATGCAGAACTATTTAAATTTTGTACAGAGAACTCCAGAACTATTGTATATCTGTCTAGAACTCTGAAAAAAATGTACATTTTCCAAAAAAGGGGTGCCAACTTCACAGGACTCACAGCGCGGACGGATCGTGTAGAGTCCGACAGTCAGCCCATTCTGAAAACATTCGCTGATCCTGGCTAGCAGACTACTTAGACTAAAAACATTGATCATTCACTTTTACGGGCTGCTGCTACACGAAAATTATTCGAGTCGATTTGTGATTAACGATTTGTACGTATTCCGCGTTGGATATTTTTGGGAGGGCGCCGCCCCAGAGTCCTTAAGGAGTAGCCGCCACTGGTCCAGCGATTGCACAGATGGAGAAATGCAGAGCTTTGCTAATCAAATAACAATACTAGTTTGTAATATGTATCGAAATAAAATATTAATACGTATATAAGTGTTTATTTTAAAAATCATTTCACTTAAAAGTGTCATTATTGCAAACACTTACAAACCTATAGTTCAGTGTTGATTTGTTAATGTATCTGTTTGGTGATTACTTGAGATGTTTTCAAGATATATACTAGCAATAAATTATGCATTACTCTACCACTGAACATAAAAATAAATTTGTTGACTGTCATTTCCGCAAGGTAAAGTGCATTAAATGCCCACTACAGAGGTGTGTCTAGATTTATAGAACATGTTAATGTCTTTATATAGCTACAACAACCTCAACCGATTTTCCATAGCAACTCATATTAAAGACACAGGATGTGCTTTCGACAAGACAGATAAAATCTAACTATACATCAAAACCATTGTAAGGCCAGAAATTGAATCTCTAAAATAATTTGAAATTTTTACCCACAAATGAAAACATCATGAAAAAGAGAAATTTGCTAACATCGAATATTAATTTAAGTGTAAGGAAGTCTTTTCTGAAGGCATTTGTGTGGAGTGTTGCCTTGTGCGGGAGTGAAACATGGACGATAAGCAGTGCGGACAGGAAGAGAATAGAAGCCTTTGAAATGTGGTGCTACAGAAGAATGCTGAAGATTAGGTGGGTAGATCACATAACTAATGAAGAGGTACTGAACAGAATTGGCGAGAAAAGGAGTTTTTGGCATACCCTGACTAAAAGAAGGGATCGCTTGGTAGGACACATTCTTAGACATCGAGGAATCGTAAATTTAGCATTGGAGGGAAGTGTGTGGGGTAAAAATCGCAGAGGGAGGCCAAGAGACGCGTATAGTAAGCAGATTCAAATAGATGTGTGTTGTCGTTCTTATGAGGAGATGAAAAGGCTTGCTCAGGATAGAGTAGGGTGGAGAGCTGCATCAAACCAGTCTCCGGACTGAAGACCATAACAACAACACATTAGGGAATTCTGAATGAGAAAGATGAGACGGTGCTAATGAATTGTTTAAGAACCTTCTTAAATATACTAGACCATGGGATCTTCTATGGTCACCTAATCTTTAGTGATATAATCATTAAAATAATTCAGAAATCAGCAAATGTTGATACTAATTTATAGCTGTTTCTTTTGTTTCCAGAAGATTGTACTCCTTCAAGTACATGTAATTGCTATGCTTTACCTTTGATTCATATTGTAAGCTACTGACGCTGTGTTACTAGGCACTATTTCTACGCCTGTACAATTTCAGGACTGTTTGTATTTTATTTCTTATTTGTTTGATCAAAATGTATATTTCTAATAAACCTCAGGGTTCTTTCTGCTGCAGCATCTTTGTTATTACCAGTAAACCTGGCCACGGTTTACTGTGCAGTGTTTGAAATGATGAAAAAAAAAAAATGAAAGTATTCTTGTGAACAATGGATCACGGTATCAGTCAATTCAATACCCTGTTTCGTACTGGTGTGGCTAAGCCAATGCATTTACTACCACTTTTGTTTGTTCATTTTCTGCATAAACATCGAGAACAGACGAATTACCGACTCTGGGACATGCGACGTATAATTGTCATTAAAAAAGGCAATCGCTTTGTACTTTTTGCGCATATAATCCTCATCCCTCACTACAACTACTTCCTTCTCCGCCCCCCCCCCATCCCTCTGCCCCCCACATAGCCGTTCAATCGCCGTCTCTGTCAATCTCTCATTCCCCTTCCTCCCGTATACCATCTCCTCCCTTCTCTCTCTGTTCGTCTCCTCCTTCTTCATCGCTGTGTCGCTCTTTCACTCCTCGTAACTATCCAAAATGAAAGAACTAAAAATCAGGAACTTACGTCATAATGTTAATCTTATGGAAAAGTAAACAAAATAACTACATCGACAAACAACATTATTTTCAGGCTTCATCAGTGCAACGTTTTGATTTCCACGTCAGACGTTATCATCGATTTAGAAGTTGTGATCCTGCAGTTGGCTGTCCCTAGAATGCGATTTCACGAAACGATGTTGGCTTCATGTAGCATTGTTACCATAGCACCCGCTCAATACACAGGGCGCATTTGGAAGCATTTCATTTTCCGATGTTCACTTATCATGACAGGTTATACTGTGGCAAAGCACGGCCTCCTGGTCTATTAAAAATGGCACGAAATTGACATCACTAACATTCCACTCCCATCACCAATACAGGGAAGTATGACCGTCTACAACGGCGACACCTTCACGCATCAATACTTAAAATAATTCAGATATCGTAGTTTTTTCCTTCTATATTGATTACTTCGGGGTGCCGATCCCTATGCTCCTCCCACCCTCTAATATACGCCACTGGACACTGTACTAAATTATAATGCATTGTACTAAAATGTTCTTTGTCGGGGGAGTGGGTTACGACTCCTGTGAGCCCACCCACCTGTGGATGATCGATACGAAGGGAGACGGACAGCAGGACTAAGAGGTGGAAGTGAAAAAATCGCACTGTTTTACGGCCCAATTTAGATTTTTAGTTTTATAAGTTTTTGCAAACATTTTGGACCATAATAATAATGTAAATTAAAGAAAATTAATTAATAAGAGTGTGTGAAACCCTTTTAGGAAAAGAAAAAATAGGTAGTGGCGGGGTTGGAGCCACTTATCTTCAGCATCACAATCCAACGCATTGCCCACTACACTACGGCTGACATTTAGGAGCTGCGTTCTTTAATCTCATACTATTGATGACCGTTGTTAACTGATGTTAATATGGCATTTGTAGATATTAGATTATCATTTATGGTACGAAGAACGACGTGTTTTTGTTAATTCTTCAGTGCGCCATTGCTTTGAAATGACGTGTAAGTTACAATAAGAAAATCATCAAATACGCAACGCAAGATGGCGTATGCCAGAGAGAGTTCTGGGCGGGGAATGTCACGTGACATCTGCGAATGGCTGGTTTTTGTTAATTCAATGGAGGGTGTCAAAACTCCGTTATTTTTGCAAATATCTCTCTAACGATACGGGATATGAAGAAAAAAAATCATAAGGGAACAAAGTTGCAGAGAATTTTCTCCTCTACAAATTCAGTTATTCAATTTTCGTGTCAGATGAATGCTTAGGCCGTTATTTTCATTTAAATTTCGAGCTGTCAAAAGACGATCGCAAAGGCCCACTTTTAGTGTTACTACCGTAACCTAAAGTGGGCCAAAAGACGACGGCGGTATAAGATTGGAGGAGAGGATGTATGCTGACGAAGATAATAGAAGAAGAATAGGAAAGGGTAAAAGGCGGCGAAGAGAATGGAGGGGCGACGACGGACCTGCTGACGTACGCGCAGGTAGAGCGGGGCGCGGTAGTTTCCGCTCGGCTGCGGCGTGGCGGACTTTGAAGCTGGGATCTGCGGAGGCTGCGATCTGGGCGGGGGCGGCGGCGGCAGCGGCAGATAGTGTTACATAAAGAGCGGCGCGCTCAAAGAGCCGCCCGAGTGCCACAATGGCGACGCGGCAATTACGCGCGTTCCCCAAATAGCTCTCCCCTCGCGTACTCCGCGACATACGCGCCGAACCGCCGGGTACACCGCGCTCTGCCTCCCTCCTCACCGATCACTCTGACACAGGAAGCAACGGAGCAGGTGGTAAAGCCCTGCACATACAAAGTAGCGACAATCGCGTCTTTAAAGTCCGCGCAGGATCAGGCACTACAGTATTTCGCTGCGACTGCCGGCCGTAGCGGTCGGCAGTAGCTGCCTGCAGTTGGACACTGCTCTCACAAGGGGAACACCAAGTATGGTACGAACGAATTTTGATGGGTCGCGCTATGTTGTGCGGTAACTCCCTCAGGCCACCAAGCTAAAAGGATTCGTTCCAATGCCCCTTGGTTTCCACGAAAATCGCGATCAAAGTCCAGCGCGTGACATCTATACCTGTCCTGAGTCATCAGGAGCCCGTGAGCCAGCGTGGTGTAATTAGCAAGGTGTTCGACTGTCACCCGCACGACCCGAGTTCAAATTCTGCTCGGATTATTATTATTATTATTATTTTACACTTGTCCAGCGATTGGCTACGTATAATTATATTCCTTATTTCTTATTGCAAAGATAAAGTTATATCAGGCAATTACAGTTACACGTGAACGATACGCTACGAATGACTACCCGCCTGACTGCAGCATAATAATCCGCTGGGACGCGTCAAGTGGGCGCACACTGCATTCATAGGTTAGTAGTCACCAGAAGGTGAAATGCAACTGTAAAATGATTTAGATATTAGCGTCATGAAAACATGGTAATTGGCCCTCAATAATGAATAGTGTGAAGTCATCCATATAAACATTAAAACAAATCCGACTTCATTTACATGATAAATCAGTCAAATCTGCAGGCCATAAATACCTAAAAATAACAATTTAGGAACTACTTAAATTGGAAAGATCACACAGAAAACATGGTCGGGAAAGCGAACCAAAAGCTACGTTTCATTGGCAGAACAGTTAGAAGAAGCAACAGTTCTAGTAAAGAAACTACCTACACTACACTTTTTCGTCCTATTTTGGGTTACTGCTGTGCATTGTGGGATCCCCACCAGATGGGACTGATGGAGAATTTAGAGAAAGTTCAGAGAGCACGTTTTATATTGTGTAGGGGGGAGTGTTTCACAGAAATGATGCAAGAGTTATGGAAATCATTAAGCGTTATTCGTTGTGGCGAGATCTAGTTGTGAAATTTCTTTCACCAACTTTCTCTTCCGAATGCGAACATATTTTCTTAGCGCCCAGCTACAGAGGGAGACATGATCATTACAATGAAGTAAGAGATATGTGACCTAAAACTGAAAGATTCCGGTGTTCCCTATTCTAGCGCTCTATTAGAGAGTGAAACAGTAGAGAAATATCGTAAGAGCGGTTCGATGAACCCTCCGCCATGCTCTTGAATGTGATTAGCGGAGTATTTATTTAGTTAATGGCATTCTACATGTAAATCTACGCAAAGATAAACTGGTAAAACATAAAATAAGGTTGCTTTTAATTCAATACTACGGTGTTGCATCAGGAACCAATGGAAGAATCAGTTCTAAATGTTCTCATTTGCCTTTGCTTTAAATTTTCTCGGGTAACATACCTGTTGTTGTGGTCTTCAGTCCGCAGACTGGTTTGATGCAGCTCTCCACGCTACCCTGTCCTGGGCAAGTCTCTTCATCTGAGAATACGTTCGGCAACCTACATCCTTTTGAATCTGCTTACTATATTCGTCCCTTGGTCTTCCTCTACGATTTTTACCCCACACGCTTCTTTCTAATGCTAAGTTGACAATTCCTTGATGTCTCAGAATGTGTCCAACCAATCTATCCCTTCTCTTAGACATGGTATGCCAGAAACTCCTTTCCTCCCCGATTTGGTTAAGCACCTCCTCATTAGTTACGTGAGCTACCCATCTAGTTTTCATCATTCGTCTGTAGCACCACATTTCAAAAGCTTCTATCATCTTTTTATCTGATCTCCTTATCGTCCACGTTTCACTCCCATACAATGCTACACTCCAGACAAATGCTTTCAAAAAAGACTTCCTAACATTTAAATTAATATTGGATGTTAACAAGTTTCGATTCTTTAGAAACGCTTTTCTTCGCATAGCCATTCTGCATTTATATCTTCTTTACTTCGACCGTCAGAAGTTATCTTGCTACCCAAATATCAAAATTCATCTACTACGTTTAATGTGTCATTACCTAATCTAATTCCTTCCGCATCGCCTGATTTTCTGACATTGCACTCCATTACCCTTGTTTTGCTCTTGTTAAAGTCCATCTCATATCTTCTTTTGAAGATACTGTCCATCCCATTCAATTGTTCTTCCAGATCCTTTGCGGTGCCTGACAGAATTACTACGTCATCGGTAAACCGTAATGTTTTTATTTCTTCTCCCTGCACTTTCATGCCCTCTCCAAATTTCTCCTTCCATTCCTTCACTGCCTGCTCAATGTACAGATTGAACAACATTGGGGAAAGGCTACAACTCTGTCTTACTCCCTTCCCAACCTCTGCGTCCCTTTCTTGCCCTTCGACTCTAACAACCGCTGTCTGGTTTTTGTAAAGGTTATATTTAACTCTTCGCTCCCTATATTTTACCCCTGCTACCTTCACAATTTGGAAGAGTGTATTCCAGTCGACATTGTCAAAAGCTTTCTCCAAATCTACAAACTCTAAAAACGTAGGTTTCCCTTTCCTTAGCCTATCTGCTAAGATACGTCGTAATGTGAGTATTGCCTCCCGTGTTCCTACATTTCTTCTAAATCCAAACTGATCTTCCCCGAGGTCGGATTCATACCAACAGCTGTATTTCTCTCGTCAATAGAAACTGGACGCGTGTTATGTGAATTTTTAATTTCAATTTGTCTATAGTACCAACATATGAAATATTTACTATTGCCCCTTAAACACCCCGTATAGGTTTTTTGTTGTCCAGAAATTGATTTCAAAACCAAAATTTGTCCAGGGTGAGATATTTTTGACTTGAAACGTTCACTGATTGCGGTAATGACGGAGACTAGATGAATATAGCGTTGAGTGGTATTTCCGAGTTCCGTGCCAGCGAGCAGAAGCGTGCCTGGTGGCAGCCCCAGCTGTTGGCGTTTTTTCGGCAGCGGCCGCCGGCTGCTGGCTGGCTGGCTGGCTGGGGTGTCTGGTATTGAACCAGCCGCGCCGCGCCGCGTGATAGCCGCCGCCCCCTCCGGGAACACTCAGCCGGCGCTGGCAGCGGGGCAACTTTCATGCCTCTAATCCCGCCTAGAATCTAGAATAAAATCTCTACCTTTCGATGATTTCCTATTGATAACTTTTGCGTTTACCCGAATCATCGATCTAATTTTTGTAAGGCTGCAACAACAAAAAAACAGTCTCACTGTGTAGCCGCGGTTCAGTGGCCGAGCGCTCTAAGGCGCCTTGCTGCGGAAAGCGCCGCTGCTCGCCGTCGGAGGTCTCTGTTCTAGGGCCTAATAACCAAATAAATTAAGGAAATAAATCGCAGTTTGCGATCAGTTTCTGCTTCACTGTACTAGGTTTAGATGGAATACCTAAGTGCGGCGAAATGTGAAGCGGTATCTGATCGCAAATTGCGATTTATTTCATTAGATGAACGCTGTAAGGTCGTCAAAAATATATAAGTATACACAAGCCGAGGCTGGGCTCCTGACGACAATTAATTGTGTCTCGATACCTCATGGTCTGTTCTCCCTGATTCGGGAATACAGTATTGTGGCTGCGAGCATTACAGAATAAATAGGCTGCAATAATAGGAAGAGACATGGCGAATGGAGATTTGGGTGTGGTGGGAGACGTGCAGGGAAGAGTCCTCTGCAGTCGGACTGGTCACTGTGTCCTCGGAGGGGCAGTGGTCAACTCGTCTGCCTAGTAAGCAGGAGATTCCGGGTTCGAATCCCGGCCGGGTACAAATTTTCATTCGCCGCACTTGGGTATTCCATATAAACCTAGTACAGTGAAGCCGTAACTGATCGCAAATTGTGATTTATTTCTTTAGATGAACGTTGTAAGGTCGTCCAAAATATATAAGTATATGCAAATATATTAAGATTTACAAACGAGTGATTTTTTTATTATTATGTAAGTCACACAACGGAGGTGATAGCAATACTATAAATGCCGTTACCATTTATTAGCAACATACTGTATCTTCATAGACTGCTGCAACAGAAACACAGCAGCACAATATTATCATAAGTAGGCCGACTTGATTTATTTAGTTCCTTTTATCAAGCTTGCCCTCTTTCCACAGAACGTTGTAATTTTTGTTCTTGTGTTGTTGTTGTAACCTGCATTCCGAGACTGGTTTGATGCATCCAGAATGAAGTTTGGAAAGTAGGAGGCAAGGTAATGGCGGAAGTTATAAGGGACCGTGAGTCGGGTCGGGATAGCTCAGTGGTGCCGGGCGCCGTGGCTCAGCGCCCTCTGTAATAAAAAAGCTGAGACAAGAACTCATCGAGCAAGAACGAACAAACACGATCAGCGTCCGCAACGAACAGAACTAATCATAGAGCAAAAAATAAAATTAAAATGGTAGACCGCTTGCCCGCGAAAGGCAAAGATTCCAGGATCGAGTCCCGGTTCCGGCATACAATTTTAATCTGCCTGGGAGTTTCATAGTTTGATGTAGTTCTCCATCTACTCTATCCTGAGCAAACCTCTTCATTTCCTCATAAGAACGGCAATCCCCATCCATTTCAACCTGCTTACTGTATTCGTTTCTAGGTTTTCGAAATGTTAGAATGTTTGTAAACCTATTTGTCAAAAATGTCATGGTACTCAGTTCCTAGACTTACAAAATACGTAAATTAAATTACGTTAAGGACAACACACACACTCACGATCGAGGGAGGACTCGAACCTCCTGCCGAGCGGCCGCCCAGTCAGTAGCTTGATGCCTTAGACCACGCGGCTACCTAGTACCAGACTTTTTATTTGACTACCGTACCGATGGTTATAAAGACTTAGGATGGGAGGAGGCTAGGCGGTAAAGGTCTCGTGTACCTCAGCAGGCGCTCTAGCCTCCTCCCATCCTGAGTCCTTGAGACTAATTCCTGGCTGATCACTAGGTTCTGGTGACACCTTGGCGTGTGGGAACTCGGAAAACTTATTTCTCAACTACATAACGAAAAACCTTTTTTTTTTAAAAAAAAAAAATAGATATGTCCCTGTTGAGTATATTGTGCCTTTTAGTTGCATTAAAGCGCCTATAAAACAAGTTAAGTATAATAAAATTAGCACTGAGATTAAAAAAAAAATTATGTCGTGATGTTATCGGCTAATGTTTGTATAAAATCACTCCACAGTCTCAGTCTAAAAGTAGTTGTTAGGATTGTTCGTCTTTACATCAGGAATGGGAGTTGGCTTGTAGTGTGGGGAGCAGTAGTCGCCGTTTTCTTCGTCTCAGAAGTATACTGTTCATTTACAATGTTAGATGAGTTTGTCAAACGTTTTCAGGCGGCTTACGCAAGAGTGCACTTGTAGAAAGTGAATAGCCGACTTATACATAAATCATGATTACCGGCATTGTCTCGGCAAGTGCAGCTTATCAGTTCTCACACGTCAGGGGCACACTATAAGACTCCGTTTCAGATACGTCCTCTATAGCAGACTGATTGGGGACTCCTTTTGTGATTAAAAGTCGCTGTACTTTCAGCGTCACATGGTTCTATTGGACGCCTGAACCTCATCTATCTTTTACTTTTGAATCCAGTTGATGTATAATTGCTCCTGGCAGCTTTTTCTCGTTGTGGACATAGTTAAACTGGTAGTGATGGCTCAACCTTGTAGTAACAGTAGCACTTCTTAATTTCTTGTAACAGTCACTTTCGGTATACAACTTCGATTTTAATCAGAGATTGTGAAATAAGACTGGTTGTTTTGTATTTAAAATTTACTTTTCCTGATGTTATTAAATATGAGCAATGAAATGTGACTACTTCTTTACTTTCACCTGCCTTCCTTGCTGATATTAATAAACTCTAACCTTAGTAATAAAGCAATACACTTTTAAAGCAAAATTTTATGGGTTTGTAATTATTTTTTATGTTTCAGACCTTTTGTTTTTATCCTAAATTTAAAAAAATCGCAATTCTTTCTTTCAAATGGTGTTACTGTGACGTACTAAATATTTTCACAAGTAAAATATTTATTCGATGTACAGACGTCACTTTTCTTTACGTGACAAGTACTAAATTCCATGTAATTCGTTTGATAGCAATATAAGCGTATTATTCAGATATATCTCATGAGTACTAGTCACTATCATGTAACGTTCAATCAGCTTTGTTCATGTTCCCTCTCAGGATTTGTTTGAATGCATACGACCTCTGGAAAAAGATGTAGCAGTATTCCCTTCTTCGTTGGTGAGTCAGCAACAGAGCAACGTCATTATGAAGGATCCTTTCGAAGAAAAAGGACTTCTCAAGCCGCTGAAAGTCGAGGTGATCGCATGAATGTAGTGGAGGGAGTACCTAAAGGTAGATTTCAGGGTAAAACGTCATGTCCGATGGATATCGACTTGAGGACTCAGCTCAGGAGTCATCTCCCTACAGCCTGTCATTTATTGTAAGCCACTGGGTCTTCTTCTACAGCCCGAAGACTAGTATGAAGCTTTTCACGCTAGTCCCGTGCATACGTATTGCAATATAACGCCATTTGAACACGGTAAATGTAGTCAAATCATGACATCTCTCAACAGTTTTTACTCCACAAACGTTCCTCCATTACCAAACTGACGATTCCTTCACGGCTCAAAATGTGTCCCATCAACCGATTTCTCCTTCTAATCAAATTGTGCCTTACTTTTATTGTTTCCCCGAACACAATTCAGTGACACTTCTGTCACTATCCAATTATTAGCATGTTCTCTACTACAACATTTCAAATGCTTCTATTCCCTTTATGTACACTATCATACAAGGCGACATTCCAGAAAAAAAAACCTTCAAAAAATACTTTCAACACTTAAATTTATATTCCATATTAACAGATTCTTCTCTTTCTTCCAGAAATGCTTTTCAATAGTGCGGTCTATACTACATTCTAAAGACCTCTGTCTTCTTTTCTTACATCTTTTAACCTGTTTCAAGACACTACCCACTCTGTTCAGTTGCTGTTCCAAATGTCATCCTCAAACCTATTTCTTTTGTTAATTTATTCTCCCCAACTCTCAGCTCGATCTTACGTTGGTTCTGTTTTCAGCTCTCTCAATGTACTAACCGAATAATACGAAATAGGCCACATATCTGCCACCTTAGCTTCACCTTCCCTTTCATTTCCGTCTCCTTCGAATAAATTTTTACTTCGTGTAATCTGTCCCCGATAAATTCAAAATTTCTTCTCAGTTTTCTGTTACTCTGGTGGTTTCCGAGTAAACCGTTTTCTGACTTGTTTGACGCGGTCCGACACGAATTCTTCTCCTTCGCCAATCTTTCCATCCCAGAGTATCTCTTGCACCCCATGTCTCCCATATTTGCTGCACGTATCCAAATCGCTGTCTTCCCCTACAATTTTTACCCTCTACAGCAGCTTCTACTCCTGTGGGAGCTATCCCCCGCCGGCCGCGGTGGCCGAGGTGACTGAGGCGCTCCAGTCACGGTCAGCACGGCCACTACGGTCGGGGGTTCGAATCCCCCCTCGGGCATGGATATTTGTGCCGTCCTAGTTCATAAGTAGTTCATAAGTAGTTTGTAAGTTTAGGGACTGATGACCCCGTAGTTAAGTCCCATAAGCTTAACAAACATTTGAACATTTGAGCTATCCCCCGATACCTTTAACACAAGACGTATTATCCTGCCCCCTTTATCATCGTCAGCTTATACCGCGTTTCCTTACATCGCCGATTGTTTGGAGATCTAAGTTATCTACTTTTTTCTGTATCACCACAGCGGAAGTCCTTTGACTGTCTTCTTTTCCGGTTTTCCCCCAGTTCATGATTCAACACGATACAACAGCAAAGGTTCCAACCATTCCGATTTAATCGTAATTATTACGAAAATTGTTTGAAATTGCGTGTTTACGATTTGAGTGGTTAGGATTCCGATTTTTAGGTTTAAGTAACAAATTTGTTTTCCGTCGGACAAAACTCTGTTCATTTCGTGATCGTTCGTGCGATATCAACGACAATAATAAACTGTTTATGAACAACACCTTTTAGCATGTTCTTGTGGACATGCACGAATTCGAAAACTGTGTAAACAGCACACATGATTAATCGATAAATGCCCGCCATTGTGGAATCTAGCAGCAAGCATAGGAAAAATTGAGAAGTGTTGGGCAATAATAAACAGCGTTCATCATATATCCTGATTCCTAAATCTACGTTCAGAAGTTGAAGTTGTGTTGGTATTGTTTTATATTGCATTGTATCTACAAAAACAGCGATTTAGTGCGTGTGACGTCCTGTGCTGAAGTGTGCGACGAACATTTCTCATTTGTAAAATATAGTTCTAAGAGAAAATCACCAATAAATGTTCTCTCGTTTTTTCGCAAAATTAAGACTTTTTTGTTGCGAGAAAAAACTAATCCTCGTGAAAGTGATGGTTATGTATCACTGCGAAAAAAAGCTCTTATCGAGCAAAAATTTCATAATAAATATAATGTACCATATCCTTCTTTGAGGGCTTCTGCGAAATCTGTCATGCTTTTGGTGTAGTGTGTTCTAAAGATATATCACATGGCGGCCTAGGTGACTGCCGGAAACACGTTCATTTGGAAAATGTTAAAGTTACATTCTCAAATAAAACCCAACGAGTTGCATCAAGAACTCTGACCCCTTCGTACCCCAACCCTACGCGCTGATAGATAAGAAGTCGCATTACTATTTGCCATATTCAGAAGTTGGAACCTCTGCAACAGTGCGCTCAAAACTTCCATTCTTAGACACTGGTGCCTCTGAGAGCAGTAGACCTCTCTTGATCAGGAATGCCCTTTTTGCCTGTGCTAGTGTACTTTCTTGTGAACCTCTACAGTCTCCCGCAAAGCCGTTAAGGGCAGTGAAAATAAAATCGGCGCAGAATACTTTAGACGCGACCCGGCAGCACTGGGCCTTTAGTCTCACGGTAGGAAAGTGGTCACATTCTCTTCGCTAGTACTCCACAGAGATTTTTAACATTCCCTGCACTGTAAAGTAATAGCTCACCTGAAGGAACAAAGTGTTTGCCGGAACAGCTCTCCAATAAGTGAAATTTTGCATCGGCCTAGAAACGGGCGCGGACAATGTAGACGCCCTCAGCTGCCAAGCCGAGTGTATCCCCTTGGAGGGCGGCGTTCTAAAGTGAGCAAGCCTGTGCGCCTGCGCGGTTCCCACGTGGGACCTGCAGTGCTCGTGGGCGCGCCGCGCCGCCGCGTTACCACCGTCGAGGACCCTCCACGTCGAGATCTCCAGCAGCGCCGGCGACTGGAGAACAATGCAGATCTGCTACATGGCGCAGCCGTTGCCCGCGAGGCTACATTTGAATTTGAAACGTACACCGTGGCGGTTATCGCGCTGACACGAAGCAGCATTCCAGAACGGGTGCTGCAGCCGTTCTGGCGCAGAAATCGTCACGCTTAACAGTAACTCGGGACGCGGCCCAAGCAGGATTGCCGCATGGAAGACCCTCGCGGGCACATTCCGCTGGCCACCCTAATTAGATTTCCCGAGGTTTTCCTAACCCAGTCCGTGCAAATGGTTGTTCCTTTCAAAGGGCACGGCCGCTTTCCTTCCCCACTCTTAAAAAAATTCCGTCTCTAATGACCAGATTTCGGAGAGGTGTTAAACCCTAATCTTCCTTTCTTTATCGTGCTGTTTATTCGGGAGAGATTTCTGGTACTGGCAGAGACTTTTCCTCGTTGCTAAGACTGGACCGGACGTACTTAGCCTCGTGATGTCAGATGAGAGCTGACTGCTGAGAGCTACCGGCTCAGACCGAGTGAGGTGACGCACAGGACTCGCATTCGTGAGGAAGGTGGCTCAAATCCACCTCCGGCCATACAGATTTGGTTTTCCGTGATTTCCCTAAATCACTCCAGGCAAATGTTGGGATGGTTCCTTTCAAAGGGCGCGGCCGCTTTCCTTCCCCATCCTTACCTAAAACTCCGAGCGTTAGCTACGTCTCTAATGACCAAGTTGTCGATGGGACGTTAAACCCTAAGCTTCCTTCCTTCCTTAGCTGCCGGCTCAGAGGTTTGAACGTCGATAACGGCTGGGAGTGCAGTGTGCTGACCACACGCCCCTCCATCCCGCATCCGATTATGTCGCTGATGGATAACCACTGGCTCAGCATGACACGGTATAGGTCGACAGTCTCGTGGTCTTCACTCGGGGTGTGGTCTTCACTCGGGGTTTCCTTTCCCGTTATTTTCTATTAAATCAAAGGCCATAACGACCCGTCTCACTCCGTTTTACCGTAAGCATTGCCTACAAGAATTGACAAAGCAAATTACTATTTTTTTTTTAAATTCATGATAGTTTTGCTCGCATGAAAACTATTATTTGATATACCCTTATCTTTTCAATTCAGTTTATTCTGTCAAACAATGAAGCGAATTGTACTAAGTCTCAAATTTAAATTATACAGAACTTTACGAGACGCTGTTTGTCAGTAAGTGTGTATTTTGTCTGGAGTCTGGACATCGTGTGAAATATAGAGAGAATCCAAACTAATTCTGACAATCTGACAACACTAGCCCTAAGGAAGTGTTACTGGACCTTTGCTTTTCAACAGACGACCTAGTGGAGATCCGTAGTTCCATGACGCTTTTCGTTAGCAATGCTGTTATACACAGAGAAGATCCAACTTTAAAAATATTGTAGGAAAATGCAAAAATCCTACAGGGGCTCGACAGTCGGCGCGGAGAGAGCAGGTAATTCTTAGCACATTCAAGGGCTGGGGCAAAAGTCATGGCAACTATTTGTTTTTTGTTTTTTTATTCAGATACTAGTTCGGTTGGAAAATATGATATATACAGACGAGAGGACAAGGTGATAATTACTTGTGTGGGCAATAAACACGAATTGGGATGGAAATCATTAAGCGTTTTTCGTTGCGGCGAGATCTATTTGTGAAATTTCTTTCACCAACATTCTCTTCCGAATGCGAACATATTTTCTTAGCGCCCAGCTACATAGGGAGACATGATCATTACAATGAAATAAGAGATACGTGACCTAAAACTGAAAGATTTCAAGTACTTTTCATCATTTGTCGTCTTTTTTTGTTTAAAAATGCCTTTTTAAATGGAATACAATGTATGCCACATTGTTCAGCATTTGATTTAAAAACTGTATCAGTAAACAGTTTTATGGTATCTTCAATATAGAGATACAAATAAAATGTATCTACAAACTGCGCCAAATTTGCGGCTATGCTGCACCGTATTACGCCTGCTGCGCTACGCCGTGTTGTTCGCAACCAGTCAGTCCCTCCTTAAGCCCGCTGTTTGCCGTGTCCAGCTGCAAGGCATCTCCCCGTGCTGAGTGGCGGGGACAGTGTTAAGTGCAGCGCCAGCCTAAGTATTTATTACTTAATTATGTTTTTTTTCCACGTTGATGTTAAATGACGAAGAAACAGTTTCTAAAGAATATATCTGAAGCTATAGTTTTAGGGAAGAAACCAAGAGGCAGGCCAAGAGCAACTTTAACAACATCAAAGAAGAAGTGGGTCTAAAATCATATGAGGAACTGAAGAGGGCCGTTCTCCGTCGGAGGTTCGAGTCCTCCCTGGGGCGTGGGTGTATTTGTCGTCCTTAGTTGAAGTTAGTTTACGTAGTTTGTAAGTCTACGGACTGTTAACATACGTCGTCGATAGGATTACATACATTTGAAAATTTTTGAATTGAAGAGGATGGCAATGGAGAGAGGGATGTGGCTAAATGGAGAAGGCATAGCCTTTATGCTGATGACGATGTTAACCTTTTCAGTCCCACATTATGAAATCACATTTGGAAAAACTAAATTTCAGTGTTTTCTGTATTAATACAGTGCAGTAAACATGAAAGTATGTGTTGTAAAATTTTTGGTCGAACTATTGATTTTATATGGCATGTATTTCATGCACAACACATACGTTTGTATCGAGTGTTTTATTACTTGGACGTTATTTTGTTGATAGTTAACACTGCCAGATCAATATTGCTAGCAAAATCTTCGTCACAGCACCAAAGACAAGACAATTCACTGCTGGAATAAAATAAAAGGAACCACACTCACGCTCACACTCTCAGCCACGTACAGACGGCAACGAAACATAACCTCCAAGATGGACAGATTAATGCCTCAGAAGTGGCTACACGCCGTACCAAGCGGCAAAATGTCGTACTAGAAGTATGAAGCTCATAAAAAAATGCAATTTTAAGGAATGATGCACAAAATACGGTGTAAATCAACTTTGTCCAAGAACAAGAATTAAGAGGCTCCATAATACTTACAGCGGAAATAACGTGTAATAAGAAGTTAAATACTATGTAAATTTAATCCTTATGAAAAATGTACTTACTTTAAAAAATAAACAAAAAGGTTTTACAACAATCAATTGTTCTCATGTTATTGTGCATGAAAATGAACCGTTGTTGTCTGAAATCCGCTATGAGTTACACAGCACACAGTGTCGCGTTCGCTAACTTCAACGAATTTTATTTCTGAGAATATAAATCATTTAAGGGGTAAATTCACGACAGTTGTTTTCTTTTACATTAATTGGCTTATGGTGAAATTATTAATTATTCACAAATATACGTGCTCAGTTTTCTCATAATTCTTAATCAGTTCCAGTGCCACTGCGGATAGCACTGTTTACCGCTTACCCTAGCAACTCATTTGTCATCCACTTTTTCATCCGTGCTGATCGTTTTCTTAAACAGCAACCAACAAAGCTAAAACTACTCATTTCCTTTTAGCAGTCGACGCCTTGGTAGCTTGCTCTCTCTGCGTGTAGTGATTTTCTACCCTTGTGAGGAGGCGTCTATTCACACGCGACATTTCCTATTCGCCTTGCTGCGTACTTCAAAGGCTGTCGAAACAGCGGATGTATTCCGTCAGCGGAACGATTGTCAGATTCGACGCAACGCGACGCAACGGCATAGGAGTGCTTGCATATTTTACCGCGCGCCATCAGACTTTAGCCAACCCCCTCTCCCGTTTCACTTTACTCAGTCCCGTCCGTATTCATTATTTAGCAACGTTAGTTTTCCAAATGGCAATCATTTTGCCGTCCAACGTATCCGATCAAATCGATGACACAGTTAATTTTAATTTGTCCGCGTTTTCGCAATTTGCGGAGCACGAGAAATGGAATTAGGCCTGTCCATATTAAATGGAGCACCGCTGCGAATTAATGTTGTTAAATAGAGTCTGCTCTTTCCAGCAGCGTTAGAAGCTGCTCTCGATTTCGAGGGCGCGACCCCGTCTCTCCCTGTCCTGCAGATTGTGATGTGTGTTTGATCTCGTCACATTTGTGACCAGGTCTGTTCATTGCTTTAATACAAAGCTGCTCTGTAGCGCTCCAGACTTCGTTCTGTACGGTGTGGCGTCGCATTCGTGTTGCGACTGGAATCCACACGCTCGTATAGCGACAGAGCAAACCGATAAGGGGATCTTGCAGTAAGCGATAGTGATGTAGACGGGCCCCATCTCGGACACTGAAGGTTACAGCGTACTACCGCGTCATCGTCAGATTAGTAAGTGTAACACCTATATAAATAAAAACAGAAATGCTGTTCGTATATAACATCATCAATCGAAAACGCTTGGACGGGTATGGCTATTATTATTATTATTTAATGTTCGCAGAAGTCTGTGTGCGATTACTAGGGAAAGGAAAATTGGAAAATTTGGTCGAAAAATGGAGAAATTCGGGAACAACTGAAAGTATCCTTTGTCGGTAAGCCGGTTCTGTATGAAACTGACATCATGTTCGCTACGATCCTATAACCTTTTTGAGGGGAAAAAATAAGTACAATGCCGAAGTTGTTGTTTTTGTTGTTTGTATAGTTTATGGGACTTAGCAACGGGGTCATCATTCCCTAAACTTACAAACTACTTATGAACTAACTAATTCTTAGGACGGCACAAATATCCATGCCCGAGGGGGGATTCGAACCCCCGAGCCCGTCCTTAGTGTTAGCTAGTTCCTAAGTTGTTTGTAAGTTTAGGGACTGATGACCCCCTAGTTAAGTCCCATAAGCTATACAAACATTTGAACATTTTTTACAATTTCAAAACTGACTAATATTATTAATACCTTTTAATATCCCACATCTGAAGGTCTCTTTCATAAACAGAAAAATGTCATATCTTCATCTCAAAGAAAATTGATTAATAATACTGCCCCCACTGCTTGGTAGGGCAGCTTCGTCATTCAACACATGTCACCACAGCGACTCGCTGCACACCACTGCTACTCACAACTTACTATACTGCTCTCTCTCTCTCTCTCTCTCTCTGCTTTTTACCAGCGATAATGTATACCATTTAAAGGTATGATATAAACAACATCCGCAACAAGATTAGTCACTTTGGCATACGAGGTACAGACAGTAAATATTGTTCATTCAATATATGAAAAGCAATTTATACATATGTTTAAACAACCTAGAGAGAGATAATAACCTTTCAACTCTACATCTACATATACGTTGATATTGTGCAAGTCACATTGAAGTGTATGGCAAAGGGTTCAATGAGTCACTTTCATGATACTTTTCTGTAGTTCCATTCTCTAATAGCTCACGGGAAAAAGGAACATCTAAATTTTTCTGTTTTCGTTCTGATTTATCTTATTTTATCAAGTCTCTCTATGTAGGCGGGTGCTAACAATATATGTTCGCATACTGAAGAGAAAGTTGGTGAAAGAAATTTCGCAAGTAGATCTCGCCTCAGGAAATAACGCCTTTCTTTCAATGATTTCCACCCCAATAATAACTTGTTTACCTATGTTGCCCTTACTTTGGAAGAAGAAGACGTAAATGCGTGAAATTTTTTGTGTTTTCTTCTTGATAATGATAGTATAAAGTATTAGAATGTGGGAAAGTATAGGTTGCATCGTCAGTGGGGGGATCGGAGAACTTTTCATTGCATTCTTGCTTGTATTTTGTTGACATCACATTTGTTTTATCAGGCTTGAGTCCATGATGGAATTTGTGCTCTACGAATGTATTTTTTCGCAAACAGGCGTAAAAATATATTTATTAATTTGAAGATCTAGATTTCGATCACTGTGTGGTCATTATCAGTGGTAAAATAAATACAAAAGAACCAGCTGTTCTTGTTTTATGAATGTGACATTTCCATCGTTTATCATAATTTTCATGCGTACAAAAGTCAGTCTAGATCACAATTTTTATTTATTTATTTTTTAACCGGTTGTGCTCAGTCTTCCCAGACAGTCCAGACTGAGCACAACGACTGGCCAACACTACGGTTGTTGTTATCTGAAGATGGCCATTTAACACGTTCGCTGCGGACGCCTGTAAGCGCATGCGCACTGAGAGCTGAAACGTGTAATATTGAAAGCGAATATAACGTCTGCAAAAGAGGTGGTGCTAACCTGCATGCCTATTATGTTATAAATGCTGAAGCTCTCTGATTTTAAGCGTCATATGCATTTATTACAAACAATTCAACAACGCCTCTGATTTATTGCAAAGTGGGAACAAAATTAAATTGAAACGAGCGATAAATTCGCTACATTGAGAAAGAATTATACTGAAAACAAGAAAAAGCTTATCAAACTGAGAAAAAGGAACACGTGTCATCTGCAATGTGGTGCTATGGAAACCCAATCCCACATAACAAATTTGCAAGGTGTACAGGCAATGTTTTTATAGTGAACCACTAAAGACGAAAACACACAACTGCAGACAGGAAAATGTTACGTGATGTTTTTTGGTGGCCTGTACCAACACGAGTGCACATCCAAACTAACTAAACTGAGTACTCAGCTAGCGCGCCGCTTATCAGCGTCGGCAGCTCTGGCGTGTTGTTCGCGGAAACGCTTATAAGAGTCAGCCGCAGCGAACGTGTAAAGTGGCCGTATTCGGTTACCAAAAAATTAAATTTGCACTGTAGTCTGACTTTTGTATTAATTAATCATTAAGATCGCCGATATTCCACGATGTTTTCAAAAATACGTAGGTTTCATACTTGTGAAAACTCACTAGACAATGAGATAAACTGAAATGGAACTACTGTTCGCTAAAAATAGGCGCCGGCCGCGGTGGCCGAGGGGACTGCGACGCGCCAGTCACAGTCTGCATGGCCACTACGGTCGGTGGTTCGAATCCCCCCTAGAGCATGGATATTTGTGCCGTCCTTAGTGTTAGCTAGTTCATAAGTAGTTTTTAAGTTTAGGGACTGATGACCACGTAGTCCCATAAGCTATACAAACATTTGATTTTATTTGTTATTGGTCCTCTGCTGTTCCTTATTTACATAAACGATTTAGGGGAAAATCTAAGTGGCTCTCTTAGGTTGTTTGCAGATGACGCCGTCATTCACCGTCTAGTAAAATCATCTGAAGATCAAAGCCAACTGCAGAACGATCTGAATAAAACATCACTATGGTGTAAAAATTGGAAATTGACTAAATAACAAGAAGTGTGAAGTCGTCCACATGAGTACGAAAAGAAATCCGTTAAACGTTGTTTACAAGATAAATCAATCAAACGTGAAGGCCGTAAACTCCACAAAATACCTAGGCATTACAATTACTTCTGACTTAAACTGGAAGAACACGTAGATAATGTCGTGGGAAAGGGGAACCAGAGACTGCGTTTTATTGGCAGAACCTTTAAAACATGCAACAGAACTACAAAAGAAACTGCATACACTACGCTTGTCCGTCCATTTTTGGAGTATTGCTGCCCAGTGTGGGATCCTTATCAGGCGGGTTTGACGGAGGACATCGAAAGAGTCCAAAGAAGTGCAGCTGGTTTCGTTTTGTCACGATACGGGGGAGACACCGTTACGGAAATGATACAGAATCTGGGATGGGAATCATTACAACAACGGCGCTTATCGCTGCGGCGTGGGCTACTTACGAAACTTCAATCGCCAACATTCTCGTCCGAATGCGAAAATATATGGTTGACTCCCACTTACATAGGTAGAAATGATCATCAGAATAAAATACGAGAAATCAGAGCTCGAACGGAGAGATTCAGGTGTTCTTTCTTCCCGCGCGCTATTCGAGAATGGAATGGGAGATAAATAGTATAATGGTGGTTCGATGAACCCTCTGCCAGGTACTTCAACGTGATTTGTAGAGTATCCCATGTAGATGTAGAAATGGAACTATTGTTCGCTAAAAGTAGGCTGGGAACGTCAATACAAACAACGTTTGCAATCTTGCTAAATGGTGTCAGTCGCAATTCGTGTGTACGTTTTACAAATAGGTCAAACACGCAGGCAGTTAAAGCTGAGGTCTGTCAGCTTGTTTACGCCGGCCGCGGCGTGTGTGGAGGCGGGCGGGTCGCTAGCGCGCGCGGCGTGTGACTGCGCAGCTGGCGTGCGCCTGCGCTGCCCGCCCCGAATTAATAAGGAAGCAGCGCAGAGGAGAGCGGGAGTTTATCTATTTAGCGGCGGTTGCTAGGATACCGGTTTGAAGGGGAGCTGCCGCAGCGGCGCGGCGCGCGCGGCCCCCAGCTATTAACTGCAGGCTTAAAGCCGAACCTCCAGTATTAGCCGGCGGCGGCGGCGGCCCTCATTAAAACCAAGGCTGCGAGGCGAGGCGCACAAAAGGCGCGGCGGCTCTTAAAGAGGACGCCGCACGCCGCCGCCCTGCCTCTGCCTCTGCTGTCTCCGCCACAAACAAGTGCCGGCCGCCTGCAACCCGACCCGCCGGAAAGGAAAGGGAAAGTTGATGCCGGTGCCATTCATGGTTTTGTTTGTTTGTAATTGTCTGTGTGTGGCCAGGAAGGGGCAGCTGTCAACGATACAATTACTCATTATGTGCACTAGCCCTCATTAATTTCAATACGCCCAATAAGTGACATCTAGTTCTCTGTAGATAAGGTCTTATAAGTGGGTACGATTGAGAAGACAATAGTACAACAGTTGTACACAAGTCTTGATTTTCGTTTGTGGTCATCGAGATACAATAGTATCCAACAACGTTGTCTACATCAACGTTATGTCCCTATTTGATATGTTAATTTACCGGTGATTCTTCATATTTTCACGGTGCGCCTCGGTTGCACAGTGGTAGAGTGCCAGACTAAAAATCGAAAGGGCGCGAGTTCGATCCCCGCTACGTCCTAGGATTTTTTTCTGTCACTTTCCACTTCTTTCACCTCTGGCAGTATTGCTCATGTGAAAAATACCTAGTAGCTCCGTGGTTCGGAACCCACGTTAAACTGTAGGTCCCCCTATAACTGGCTGGGTAAGTCAGTTCGAAGGTCGCAGGAAGGCAACGATATACCACCTCCGAATAAGACCATGCCTTTGTAAAGCACTGTGGTGTTCAAACCAATTTTCGGATTGTTGACTGGTTTACCTTTATATCTTGGTCTATAAAATTGTGGGAATCCAGCCGTAACCACATGTTTTCTTTTGCTGGAATTTCGGCTGCAAACCGTTCAGTCATCCTTGGAGCGAGTCTGAAGACTCCCGTGTCCAAATGTTCAAATGTTTGTTAAGCTTAAGGGACTTAACTACGGGGTCATCAGTCCCTAAACTCACAAACTACTTACGAACTAGCTAAAACTAAGGACGGCACAAATATCCATGCCCGACTGGGGGATTCGAACCCCCGACCCTTCCGTGTCCACCTTATATACTGTGGGTGAGCCAGTTCGCATTCTTACTGGGAAATCGTCGCCACAGACGTACCATACCGACGGCAGTTTTAGTGTCCTCTGATTAGAGTATACACGATCACACACTGTGGGCCGGCCGCGGTGACCGAGGGGACTGAGGCGCTTCAGTCACGGTCTGCACGGCCACTACGGTCGGGGGTTCGAATCCCCCCCTCGGGCATGGATATTTGTGCCGTCCTAGTTCGTAAGTAGTTCATAAGTAGTTTGTAAGTTTAGGGACTGATGACCTCGTAGTTAAGTCCCATAAGACTTACAAACATTAGAACACACTTTGGTTGATATCCAAGGAGGTTAGAATACAGGGAGACGCCCTAACGCTGCAAAAGTGAAGCCTGCCTTCGCCATATTGCTAAGTTTTGGAGAAGTGTTCTTATTGTAGAGCTGATGTTTTATGTCACTTAAAACAGGGATAAAACGTCCGACGGTTTTGCCGTGATGGACAACGTGTTACAAGAGTGCAAATAGCCGATAAAAAGTAAGTTTTCAAATATATTATGGTGTGTATTACTATTTATTCAAGAAAGTATATTGTTTGAAAGTACATACTTTCCAGTGACTGTCAGTCCAGTGCATTAACAGTAAAAGGGCCGGCTTAACGCATAGTTTTAACAGATAAATAACATTCCAAAACTGACCAAGATGGCGGACAGGCTTCAACTGACGTATGTACTCAGCATAGATAATGCCATCTCCCTTTATTCTAACCTTCTTGTTGATATCGATGGCAAAGATGTATGAAGCCGTAGTGCCCTCTATCGAGAGAGAATGTAATTATATTCTGTGGTTAACAGGATTGCAGCGCCGTCGTCTTTGATTGTTTACGATTGTGAGTGCCGGATTCCAAATTTTGTAAAGATGAAAACCATAATTACGATTAACTAAATAACTCGCCAGTCGAATTTCAATGGCTTCTCTAAAAATTGAATCTCAGAGGTGAAAGAAGTGGAAAGTGACAGATAAAAATCCTAGGACCTGGCGGGGTTCGAACCCGCGACATTTGGATTTGTAGTCTGGCTCTCTGCCACTATGCAACCGAGGCGCACTATATTGAAATATTAACATGAAAATAAAGAAAATGGAGATATGAATTTTAAGAATATACAGCGAAAAATTTGGTAACAAACTGTGTCGATGTACTACTAAACAAAGGAAATGGATGCTTTACCATCATAACAAAACCTTTACCATCATAACAAAACCTTGACTTTTCATGGAATTACCATGAAGTAATATCTAGGTTGCCTGAGGGCATTTCGTCTCCTACATTAACAAAGCGGGTAATAGATTTTTTCACAGAAATCAAAATTTTGCAAGACTGACATCTACTTCTCAATTCAAAGTTGTACATTTTACAAAATTTTAAAACATTGTGGGTATCCTTCGAATATTAGTCATTTACATAATTGGGTGACAATTTGTTTAGATTTTAAAGATAATTCTCAGAGAATTCCGTGCCAAAAGTTTACTAATCTAATGCACAGATCTTAATTTGAATAAGAAATTTCCTAGAATATACATCTAGATCACAGTGTTGTATGAAAATATATCGTACGCTGTTGGGAAAGCAAAATCTAAGAGAACGAAACGATTGATAAGTTGTGTTCCAGAACGATGTTTCAAATTAAATAGGCGGATAAAATAGGAAATAAGAAGGTAGTCCATAGAAAAGGGGAGGAAAGCATTATACCACAAGAAGAGGCGATGAGATTCGTACAAGAGATAAAATTTGGGAAGGGTCTCGTGAATATAGTCAATAAACTCATGACAATGTTTACATTTTTCTTTGTCAACTCTCTACAGCGAGTTTCCATGTGACATTTCCGGGCAGAACCACATGTAAGCTGAAAATTAGTCTGATTTTCACACAAGAATTGCTCTCTGTAATCAGACAATATCCGTTTAGTACCACATGGAAAACTTTGATTTATGTATGACAGGAGATTGCGTTCGAAATAGCTTCAATTAAATTTTAACTGAGATTCGATCAGTTCAGAAAACGTTAAGTCCACAGCTTGCGTCATTTTACGGCCTGATTCGTCATTGTTTCCTGCGTAGAGACCAAAACGTAATGCTCAATGAGGAAAATACTAACGGCTCTTCTGCTTCTTTTGTTTTTAGCGTGCAGTATAATAATCCATACTTTTGGCCAGAGAACGTGGGTCGTCACTGAAACAATGTTACCCGTCATTAAAGGGTTTTACGTCCTTTTCCGCTCTGAACATTCCGACAGTTTGTAGCTCTATGATAGAATATATATATATATAACATAGTCTTGTGGTTTCTGCCTGTCTCTGAGGATCTCTGATTTCTTCGTCCGACGTGATAGTATTTAGAATAACTAACTGAATGAAATACAGTCAACTGATCCGCGATATACAACGATTGTTGAGAAAGAGGAAAAATAATAATCGAGATAGAAACGATTTGCTTCAAAAGGCATTGCTTAGCCCCAACTCGCTTGGTTCAACAGCAATATTGTGTCCGGTGAGCTACAAAGATTTCTAGTACACAATTAATTAATTTGGACTTGTTATATCAAAGAATTTGTGAATTTAGGAATAATCCTGGTAACAGCTGCATAGTCTTAATGAATTTCACTGCACAGTCTATAATGATAAAAACGCACAGAAATCCGACTAGTACGGGAGAATTGCGATAGGGATCTGCAACACTTTGGAGAATTTAGTTCAATACCAGGAAAACACACGATCCAATAAAGAATATTACAAATGAGTTAATAAGTATTTGGCTTCAAGCATGTAGTCGAGAGAAAGTTTAGAAATTGCGTGAAACTGTGTTTAAAACCTGTTTGGAGTCATTAAGTGTTCTCATTCTCAACGATGGATGAATACAGGATAATCTGCGGCCCATTTTAGGCAAAGGCTAGTATTTTCACGTATCTCAGTATTTATGATGTCAAATCTTCCAAACTAAGCGTTTGCACTATGATATAATTTTATAGGCAGATAAGTGTTATTTATTGAAAAATTAAAACTTTCCCCGTTACCATATAATTTGAAGAAAGTTCTTAATGTTTCATTTCTTCATTTTGAATAGCTCGACGAGGGAAGACGAAATGAACAGACGGATGCAAGAGCAAACGGAAAGAGAGAGGAGATCAAAAAATTAAGGCAGGAAGGAAGATTGGGTTTTTACGTCCCGTCGACGGCGTGTTCATTAGAGACTGAGCACAAGCTCAGACTATTTTTCCTGCGTCCGTGCCCGTTGAAAAGGACTACACATAAATTTGTCTGGAGCGATTTCCCAATCTTAGAAGATCACAATCTAGATGGCCGGAGGCGAGTTTGAACCACCGTTTTCACGAAAGCATATTCAGTGTACTGACGACTGCTTCACCTTGTTTGGTGAGGTAGGAGGGAGAAGGAGATGGAAGGGGGAGAAGGACAGAGACAAGAAGATAGGGGGAGGAACGGTAGGAAGTAGATAGAGGAAGAGGGGGGAGGAGGACATGGACAGAGAAAAGGGACGGAGCGCAGATGAACACAATACAAGAGTTTACTTTTCTAAGGGCAGTTATACGTGCCATACTATTCAAATGTTTGTATAGCTTATGGGACTTAACTAAGGGGTCATCAGTTCCTAAACTTACAAACTACTTATGAACTAGCTAACACTAAAGACGACACAAATATCCATGCCCGAGGGGGTGGATTCGAACCCCCGACCGTAGTGGCCATGCAGACCGTGATTGACGCCCCGCAGTCCCCTCGGCCACCGCGGTCGGCGTCCCATACTGCAGAGCCAGTAAACCATTTGGTCTTCAAGCAGGCAAAAACACACACACATTGGCGTGTTTTACGGCCCACTTTGTTTTCATGTTATTTTATGATTTTTGTAAACAGTTTCCACAAAAATATAAATAATACACAATTAAATACCTAAAAATGCTTTGGTTTGCAAAGACACTTCTTTAACATCCGTTGCAAAGCAAGGGCAAGCAAGTACCTAGTATTTACATATACCATAGACTTAGGGAGTGATTATGCACCCAGTCACAGTAACTAATATTGAAATTGGGGGCTGATGATCTAACAGTTTAGTCTCCTCTAAACAACAACAATAATGTTTATTTGTATTGGACACCTATGTGGACACCTATGTAGGTTATGTATGTCTTCCAATTGTTGAAAAACATGGCCGTCCTCCCAGTCATCCGACTTGGTAAGCGACTTGTGACTTGCGGCATAAAACACGACAGCTGGTAGTGTAACGCCTTGCAGCACTGTACTGTTTTCTCTTCTGTTCGCTCCGGTGTAAACGCTTATTCGCAAGTAGAAGCCAATGCGTGCGCGCACAGGCGAATTCCTGGCAAATGCGCATTCGCTTATGTTCGCTTCGGTGTAAACGGGGCTTAATAGCTCCTACTAAGTGGCGAATCTAGGGGGAAAGTAGGATAGGGCTGTGTAGCTGCAACCTCGAGACAGATGACAGTGCCGCCCTCTTTCGGCGTCCGGTTATGCTGCCAGAGGGAGGTTCTGGTCGCTGGTGGAGAACAAATACGTCTGTAAAGTTTGGTGCCGATCGGTTAAACAGCGCGACCTAAAAAGTGGGAACACGTTACAGACTCACAGTATCAAATCGCCGTTGTTTCTGTAAATATCTCTCAAACGGTGCGACATACGAAAAATGCATAACAGAGCAAAGTTATGGAGTGTTTTGTCGTCTTGTTGTTGTGGTCTTCAGTCCGGAGACTGGTCTGATGCAGCTCTTCACAATACCCCAACCTGAGCAAGCCTCTTCATCTCCACATAAGAACGGCATCCTACATCTGCCTGAATCTGCTTACTGTATCCATCTCTTGGTCTTCCTCTGCAGTTTTTACCCCACACACTTCCCTCCAATGCTAAATTCGCAATTCCTTGATGTCTAAGAATGTGCCCTACCAATCTATCCCTTCTTTTAGTCAAGGTATGCCAGAAATTTCTTTTCTCCCCAATTCAGTTCAGTACCTCCTCATTAGTTACGCGATCCACCCGTCTAATCTTCAGCATTCTTCTGTAGCACCACATTTCCAAAGCCTCAATCCTCTTCCTGTCCGCACTGTTTATCGTCCAAGTTTCACTCCCATACAAGGCAACACTTCATACAAATGTCTTCAGAAAGGACTTCCTTAGGCTTAAATCAATAGTCGATGTTAACAAATTTCTCTTTTTCAAGAACGCTTTTCTACCCATTGCCATTCTGAATTTTATATCCTCTGTACTGCGACCATCATTTGTTATTTTACTGCCCAAGTAACAAAACTCATCTACCTCCTTTATTGCTTCGTTACCTAATCTAATTCCTTCAGCATGACCTGATTTTCTTACACTGCACTCCATTACCCTAGTTTTGCTCTTGTTAATGTTCATCTTATATGCACCTTTCAGCACACTGTCCATTCCGTTCAACTGCTCTTCCAGGTCCTTTGCTGTATCTGACAGAATTACTATGTCGTCGGCAAAACGCAATGTTTTTAATTCTTCACCCTGAACTTTAATTCCTTCGCCAAATTGAATAACAATGGAGAAAGATTACAACCCTGTCTTACTCCCTTCCCAACCACTGCATCCCTTTCATGCCCTTCAACTCTGACAACCGCTGTCTGGTTTTTGTACACGTTGTAAATAAACTTACGCTCCCTATATTTTACTCCTGCTTGCTTCAGAACTTGAAAGAGTTTATTCCAATCAACATTGTCAAAAGCCTTCTCCAAATCTACAAAAGCTAGATATGCCTTTTCTTAATCTATCTTCTAGGATAAGCCGTAAAGTTAGTATTGCCTCCCGTGTTCCTACATTTCTCCTGAACCCAAAATGATCTTCCCCGAGGTCAGCTTCTACCAGCTTTTCCATCCTTTTCTCCTCTATAAGTGCGTTTATTCAATTTTCCGGTCAGAACGGTTAAGGCGATATTTCTATTTAAATTTCGATCTGTTGAAAGACCATCGCAAACGGCCCACTTTTAGTGCTACTAACCTGAAGTGAGCCAGTGCAATAAATTCATTAACCTAACAAGAAATAACGATTTTCTGTGAAACACAATTGCTAAGTTTCTTTTCATTCGACGTGGCCACAACAAGTGAAATCGGTGCATTTATTGTTTTCTCTGTTGGGCCGCAGCTCAGCAGCGCGGCAGCCGGCCTGCGTGGCCAGGCGGCACTTGTCGGGCTTCCGCGCCGCCTGCATCTCGCGTTACCTCTGCCGTCTGCCGTCTGCAGCGCGGGCTTCGCGTCCGCAAACCCACCTCACCTCACGTCCTGCTCGCCAACACCTCACTGCCTACGAAAGCAGCGGCTACCACTCACTAAATGAAAACAAATACACTTCTGCTTCAGCAAAAGGGTTTTATTTCATCCCAAACGCATTACGACGCTAAAATCGTCATCAGCTATATCAGTTTTCTTTTATTATTATTATTTTTATTATCATTTATTTTACGTAACAGTGCAGGGAGAAGAAATAAAAACATTGCGGTTTGCCGATGACATAGTAATTTTGTCAGAGACCGCAAAAGATCTGGAAGAGCAATTGAATGGAATGGACAGTGTCTTGAAAAGAAGATGTAAGATGAACATTACCAAGAGTAAAACTAAAGTAATAGAATGCAATGTCAGAAAATCAGGCGATGATGAAGGAATTAGATTAGGTAATGAGACAATAAAAGTAGTAGATGAATTTTGTTATTTGGGTAGCAAGATAACTTCTGATGGCCGAAGTAAAGAAGATCTAAAATGCAGAATGGCTTTGGGAAGAAAAGCGTTTCTAAAGAAGCGAAGCTTGTTAACATCCAATATCAATTTAAATGTTAGGAAGTCCTTTCTGAAAGCATTTGTCCAGAGTGTAGCAGTGTATGGGAGTGAAACATGAACGATAAGGAGTTAAGATAAAAAGATTATAGAAGCTTTTAAAATGTGGTGTTACAGGCGAATGATGAAAATTAGATGGGTAGATCGCGTAACGAATGGGGAGTTGCTTAACCGTATCGGGGAGAAAAGGAGTTTCAGGCATATCCTGACTAAGAGAAGGGATAGATTGGTTGGACACATTCTGAGACATCAAGGAATTGTCAACTTAGCATTAGAAGGAGCCGTGTAGCGTGTGGTGTCAAAACCGTAGAGGGAGACGGAGGCACGAATACAGTAAGCAGATTCAAAAAAAATGTTCAAATGTTTGTATAGTCTATGGGACTTAACTACGGGGTCATCAGTCCCTAAACTTACAAACCAGTCTGCAGACTGAAGACCACAACAACAACAACAACAACAACGACAACAACAACAACGTAACTGTTTCTTGTAGCAGCATGCGGGTTAGTAATGAGGTATGTTCAGGGTTGTAGATACCAGAGGGAGAGCTTCTTCTTCTTCCTCTCTAGCTTTATCTCTTTTATTTTCTATAGTCCCTCTCAATGCAACCTTTCTTACAATTGAAAACGTTAAAACAGTTAGACAGTTCCGTTGCGCAGACTTCTTGTTGTGCTTGGACAGAACTGAACCTCTCCAGCAGAAGAGTTAATTATCTGTGTCCCTGGGAATATCTCTCAACTGCATGAAGAACTTCTGGAGTAGGAAGTCGCATATTCGTTGTACGTAAAATGTGGTAATTTCGTGGTTGTATTGCAAGCATATCAGCCTCCAAGACGACGCTTCCTAACACTTATCAATTTCTCTTTTCTTGCTGCTATTATTCTGAATTTTATGACCTATCATCACTGTTCATCGCCAGATCTTTACGTTTTTCCGCAAATACTAAAACTAGTTTATTATTTTAGACCCTCATTTCGAGACCAAATTCTCTCAGTATTATCTGATTTGACTACGTTTCTTGCAACGTCACTCCCTCCTACAACACTTGCTTACTTTCATCTATGTTTATGTCGTAAGCTCTTTTTAAGACACTCTCTATTGTGTTCAACTAACCTTCCTGACTGGCAGTTCTTATTTTTTCACCATTTAATTTCTTTTGGAATTATCCCCGTGATTTTCTTCCAAGTTGCTCAATATCTAGCTGCATACGCATTGAGATAGGTTAGAAGACTCCTCGGGTCTTTTATTTCTAGTCTGCTTTCTGTAAAGTGTACCACCAGTTGTAGATAATCTTTTGCTACTATCGGTGATGACGTCAGGATTTTGAACAATGTCTTTCAGTCAAATTTGTCCAATTTCTTTTTCCAAAGCTTCAAATATTATCGAAAGAATAGATTATCACCACATAAAAGAAGGATTAAGTTTGATCGGGCACATTGAGAAGACGTCTAAACATTTAAGCTTTCAGTTAAAAGGCCTCTTACGGAAACGGAACATAGAGGCCACAGCCAGATATCGTAATCATCTGCGTGAGACTTTTGTTATTGCGTGTCTGCTACTTCCGAAGATAAGCTTTTGGCAAAAATTTTAATAATTATGTGTCTGTCCGTATCTCAACGGCTGATAAGCTATCCTTTTCATAGTACTGTTGTTATCCCCTCCAGGATTTTCCATTATTTAATCATCCGTTAATTTGTGTTACAGTAGCCGCTACATAGTGCTGCTGTATATTCTTTTACAAGATGCGTCTGAAACGTTCGGTGAATAGTCTCAGGAAATATAGGAAACAAGCGTTACAAACAAAAAAATTTTACTGTCGTTCAAAGTAATAGCCATTCGCTACAATACACTCCTGGCATAGGTTGTACACCTGTTGGACTCCTCTTGAGGAATCGCTCGAAGCATTGTCACTCGTTGTTGGATCTCCGCAACCGTTGCGAAGCTCCGTCATTCTCAAAAACAGCCGCCGATCATCCGCCGCACTCGTTCGATGTTGCCTGGTACTGTGATTGTGGATACTCGACTACAACGTGGCTCAATCTCCACACCTTCCTTTCCGTCTCTAAAGCGTTTAAACAACTCAATCACACACTCTTTACTCGCTGTTTCAACACCATACAATTGCACTAAAATCCCATGGCTCTCCGTCGCCGTTTTTCCTAATTTGAAACAAAACTTGATGTTAACGCGTTGCAAAAACACTAGTTCTCACACTCACACTGTTAGGTGGGTCGCAGCGCGTACCATCGTTTCACTGCAGTGCTTTGCACGAAAGTGGGCGCTTGTTGGCCTGTTCCTCAATGTGTATGCGCGGACACCTCATCCTCGCCAGGGCGGTTGTAAAATATTCACCGAACTTTTCAGACGCACTTTGTAGCTATTTGAAATAATTATTTACTATATTTTGGAAAAGAGAATTATTATAGAGGAGTGAAGTCTGAGATGGTTTGGATATACCAAAAGAATCGAGGATGTCAGGATACACAGGGGTATACACGAGATTGTAAAGGAAGGCAACAGAACGAGTTGAAGACTAAGAGAGAGGTGTAGTGTAGAAGTGAAGGAAGGAATTCACAAAAGAGGAGAAGACAGAAAGGAAAGCAGTGGGACGTTAAAAACTGTGTAGATGCTGCTCCATGCTGGTGACTATGAAGACTTAATAAATTGATAGTTCGGTAGTGATCATTGCTGTCAGCTTCTGTCTTCTTAAATATTTAAGGAACAAAGTATACAGCCGCGGTTGGAGTAGCCGACGTTCTATGACGCATAGCTGCTCGCCCTTGGAGGTCGAGTCCTCCCTTAGTAATGGTTGTACCTGTTGTACTTAGCATAAGTTAGTTGAATTAGTTGGTAAGCCTAGGGACCGATGGCCAGAGTGGTTTAAGTCCCATAGATTTAGAAACATTTTATTATGAAACTAGCTGAAAACCCGGCGTTGCCCGGGTATTTATTTATTTATTTATTTATTCTTGCCATTTTCAGGTATATATTCATTTGTATAAGCGCTGTATGTCTGTAAAATCTCTTGGGGATACAATTAATAGTAAAGAAGTAATGGATTAAAACTTGGTGCTTGATGGGGCGGTTTTCCATGAACGTTACTGTTTATGTGCTTATATCTCATGAATTACGTGTCGTACTGTGATGCAATTTAGAAGGTACACTCAACTATATGTTTGTACACTGTCTGTAAAATTTCCTGCGGCTACAATTTGTAGTATACAAATTATAAATTGTAACATCATACGTAATGTCGTAGTTTTACTCCATAAACAGTGGAAAAGTAGTAAGCGAGAAACTTTTTCCTTTCATAATTTTGCTATGGTTGTCAGCAAGAAAAAGTTTAATAAACGTTTGAAGTTATGTTTAAAGTTTGTTGCAAGTCACTAACTACTCTTATTCTCATATAGCGTATTTATAAAGTCTCGCCGCATTATGTGGCAGTTTTTTGCGATTCCTATTGTTTATGACGTCATACCTTCTGAACCATGTGTCGAATGTGATTCTGAACCCTGTAGCAATTGTTACCTCACGGTAAGGAATCAATGTACCAAATGTAGTTGAAATCGGTCCAGTGGTTTAGGAGAAAATGAGCAGCATTGTCGCTAAATGCAGCAGTTTTTCGCGCATCTCATTGTTTATGACGTCATATCTCGTGGACTATGTATCATATGTGATTCTTACACTTACGGCGACTGTCCTCATGGATTTAAGCTTACGTGTACAACATTTCATAAAGATTGGAACAAAACTGTAGATTTGAATTGAAATATTTTAATAGATTTTAAGTAATTACTGTTTATTCTATCGATACTCAGCTTTTCAACATTTCGATGTATGGGGGTTCTGCTCGCTGCACCATTATTCTCCTGGGGCGTCGTGGTAGAAATAAATACTCGGTATGTACAATTTTTCACTTCTTCTTAAATTTGAAACCAAACTGCTTCTCCACCAAAACATTACAAATTTTAAACTTGCGTACAACAACAACAACACAGACTGACATAGATTCCAAAGCGATCTCCAACTCTCCCACGCAAGGCGGCGAGGCAAATATATAACATCGGCAATAATGACCTTACATTATGCATTGTTCATAACAATTGAATATACTAATTTGCAATTAACAAACAGACACGGAACATTTCATGTACACAAAAATAATCGCAATATAAAATGAAAACTATACATACAATAATTTTAGATCGCACCTATCTCTTTAAGTTTTATCACGCTACTTTTTGTTTGACAACAAACCAAAATGTTAAATGTCAATTAATTAGTTAACGAGTACATCATAAATGTTCCTAACATATATTGAACTATCAATTATCTTGGCAATTCTCAAAATAAGTTCAAAATCTCACGTCAGTCAATATATACAGAGAATTATAAAATTCAAATCTCGACTATTACATTAATTACACAATTAGCTGGTCTACACAACTTGTTTATGAGCCTAACATATATACAATGCTATTTATTCTGTCTTTTTCTAGATACAAAAGTTTTTACCATTCGTCTGTCTATTTATTGAAATAACATACAATGACAAAACTTGTTTATAGAACTGTCTGGAAACGTCTTATACAAATCTCTTAGATTTCATTAATTATCACTTGTTTTAATCGCAGTATGACCGAGACAGTCCTACACTGATTCCTAGGCTGGCTATATCGTTTTTAACTAACTTCACACGCAACTTTTATCACTATTGAACCACACGATTCCGGATCCGACGCAGACGGTATCGTACGATAACATTGAGATGAGAGGGCCAGCAGTATCGTCACAGTATGCAACACGTACAAACATACGGACACTCTGTTTTATATATTAGACAAAGTATATAGAAGAAACGAAAGTGAAGGCAGCACATTCCGCGGTTGTAGAGTTCAGTTGCTATTCAAGGTAAGCCTGGGGTTCGGTACAAGTGGTCTGCGGCGACATTTCGGTGCGGCTACTTTGCACACTGGCCGTGCACCGTGTCGCTTGCAGCGCAGTCGCCGCTGTGTGGAGAATTAGTGGCCTGCAGAAGCCGTAAATTGACGCCGGACCGGTCCGCAGTTGTAGTTTTGTTCTGGACTTCAGCGCCCGCCCGGCACTAGATTAAGCGCTACAAAACCTTCTAAAAATAATCATTATGTTACGCCTGCGCGATGCAGTGACCATGTGAAACCATCCGTGTTTCTCTCGGGCGCCTTTGAATTTAAATTGACCCTGCAACTCTGCGGGAGCATTCAGCATGCATGCCGAGGAAATGAAGCAGTAATTTAAGACGAGCTTATTATTACGAGACACTGTGCACTGTATTTCGAGGTGTCGGAAGACAGAAACAGCATATTTTTAAGGCGAAAGCGCTCCATTATCAATTTGCAGCTAGCGAAGTGTGTGCAGCCAGTAATGTTGTGAATTATCTTTCATCTCTTGCCGCGCGAAGCAGAAGGAATACTTAGAGAAACGAAGGGAGAGATATTTGGAGTTAACGTCCAGTTTAGGACAAGTTGTTATACGGAACTGCGTGAGTGGCAAGTCGCAACTTTGTCAATTGAACGAGAAACGATTGATTTAAAGTAGATCGTCTCACAAAATGAACACTGTCGACATGCCCACATGGAGTGGGCATAGCATGCCAATGAATACGAAAAAGTCTGTCTTGGAGCTTATCGTCAAACCAGCTATCCTTTTAAGGCGTAGTAGCAGATAGACTAGAAGAAAGAAACATCCAAAGGATCAATTTCTCCAATGGTTCCAAGTGGTATCGATTGCAACGTCACACACTTTTCAGCAGAGCTAGGCACAAGTCCGTTAATCCGTTAGTCGTTAAATTAACGAAGTTAACTTTTTGAGTAACGGATTAACTTTCAAGTTAATAAAAAAAAACATTAACGGACTCTTCAACATCCGTTAGCTTGTCCTAAGTCCGTTAATCCTTTATTTTTGTACCCACTTCTTGTTTTCATTAGCGGTAACAATGACGAACGAGAACATTTCAACAAAAATAAATGTTTGTCTTATGTCCCTGTTGATTAATAGTACGTTCAGCGACGACGTACTAAACAAATAAGTATTTTTAATGTTCTAACTTGTGGAGTATCTGTTCGCCGTAGGTATTAGTGGTGAGTGGGGGACAGGAAGGTAGGAAAAGATTCATTACAATTTTCTCATTGAACTTTGTTATAGCTGTCAGGAAAAAATTTAAATTGCATATCGCGAAACAATCGATAATGAAGACTGTTAGAATCGAGATATCGCACATCTAATTAGGAAACTAGCATATAATTTTAATTATATTAGTTTCCCCGTCTTATTCTGACTGCAATTAAATAAATATTTTACACCAGATGCGTTTCCTTTTTAATTTGTAACGTACCTTCTGTGCAAGATTTTTTAAAATTTTATCATTCAATCTAAGGAGACCACAGGTCAAACATGTTTAAGGTGTAAAGCACAGACTTTAATAAAAATTTGGCTGAACATGAAATAAAAACATTCATTTAATGACGTGGTATTTCTTGGAGAAAATATTTTAATAGATGTTTCTATAAAATATATTACCGCTACACCTTCTGCAGTGGAACGTCTTTTTGCTACGGGGAAAAGATATTTGGACTCCCAAACATGCCTAACAGTCATACGAGAATTTTAGTATTTTAATGTTTCTTAAAGGCAATTATGTACCTTATGTCAAATGATATTCCGTGAAGTTGCATATTTTGAGTCTCCCGTAAATTTTATTTTATTGCTCAATTATTATTATTGGTATTACAAACTAAGCTTTTCGTATTACTAGGACACTATGTCTTGACGGCCCGCCGCCGCCTTTCTTGAGTCATTCTGGATCGCAGATATGTTTTTAATTTCGAGAAGCTGCGCTCACCACTGGCTACAGACACAGGACGAGTAAGCAACACTCTTTGCGCAGTAAATAAATTAGATAGAATGTCTAGAAGTCCATTTTTACAAATATAACTCATAGCTCCCACAGAGACAGGATTTCTGCACCACGCCGACATTCTGTTTTCTGTCGCATATTGTGAGTCATTGGCCGGTAGCCTATTTCCTGCCCATAATTGTTACCAGAGATTGCACTCGAGACGTGGCTCTCAGGGGCTTCGTTGTAAGACCCCCCACGCCTTCGGTCGTGCTGCACCTCGCGATACGGCCTGTAGCGGTTGACGGCCGGCAGCAGGCGTCGCGGCCATGCGGGCGGCCCACAGCCCAGCTCAGCCCAGCACGTGTCCCGCATTGGGCCGCGCCCACGCTCTGCAGCTGCGCTATGGCCCTCTTCGCGGCTCATCCCTCCATTCCCACGACAATTGAAGGCTTTCATTTCCCTGCCCAACTGTGCCATGCGGCGGCCACGGTCCGGTACCGTCCCAAAGACACCTAATATCGGCACTGGGGTCTGAGCGATAAAAAAATGTTTGTATAGTCTATGGGACTTAACTACGGGGTCATCAGTCCCTAAACTTACAAACTACTTATGAACTACTTACGAACTAGGACGGCATAAATATCCATGCCCGAGGGGGGATTCGAACACCCGACCGTAGTGGCCGTGAAGACCGTGACTGGAGCGCCTTAGTCCCCTCGGCCACCGCGGCCGGCGAGCGATAAAACCTCGGCAAAAGCCCCCGCAGTCTCTGCCAGAAAATCCGTCCCTCAGGCCGTACGCTCAAAATCAAATGATCAATTTTTCCTAAATCCTCGGGCCTTAACTATTCTGGTCAACAGTACCTACACCAGAGCTTTCCAAACTGGGTGTCGCGACGCTCTGGGGTGTCGCCTAGTAATATCAAGGGTGTCGCGAGACTAACAAATTTACAATAACACAAAATATCCTTCTCTTCATACTACTCTGAAGAATCGCCTGCAGCTAATAATCCATCTCTTCATTCAGTGCACCACAGATCACGTATTAAAGTACTGCACGGTGCACAATAATTGCGTGCTCAGCCGCTAGGCGGCAGCCCTGCTTCAACAGCAGTAGACACTCAGGTTTCGTTCTAGCAGCTGCCAGTTGCCAGATTCCAGCAAACTGCGCATGCGCAGAGCTGCTGCTGATACTCGATAACAGCTCTTCCCATGCGCAGTTTGCTGTAACTGCTTTCCTTCTCAAAAAGCTGTACCTGAGCGTTTTTTAATAGATTTATCAAAGCCACGTCACCCTCGGTAGCGTTTCTTACTATTAAATGTCAATGGGCCGGCCGCGGTGGCCGAGCGATCTGCGGCGTCCCAGTCACGGTCTGTATGGCCGCTGCGGTCAGGGATTCGAATCCCCCCTCGGGCATGGATGTTTGTGCCGTCTTTACTATAAGCTAGTTCATAAGTAGTTCCTAAGTTTAGGGACTGATGACCCCCTAGTTAAGTCCCAAAACCTCTACAAACATTTGAAATGTCAATCAATGACACACTGGCTTTAAAAGCTGTCACGATTGTAAAAGCAGTCACAATATTATTGTCCACTGACTAAAGCTATTCAGCGGCGATGTTTAGTACTGAGTATGGCTGGGTGATTAACGGAGCCGCGGTGGAGTAGCCGAGCGGTCTAAAGCACCTCGCTGCGGAGCGCGCGGTTGCTCGCCGTGGAGGTTCGAGTCCTCCCTCGGGCATGGGTATGTGTGTTTGTCCATAGGTTAGTTTACCTAGGTTTAAGTAGTTTGTAAGCTACGGACTGATGACCACGCAGTTTGGTCCGTTAAATTTACAAACATTTGAACATTTTGATTAACGGAGTGTAGTATTTTAAATGCAGTAATTCTTGGTTCGAACCCTGGTATGCGTTAATATTTTTTTCTCTCAGTTTCCTATATGTAATAGATTCTGGGACCAGAAATGACATTCATATTCTTACTTGTCACAAATATTTATCCATTTTTTCGAATATGTCGGGCCTTCCGAGGTCGTGGTGAAGCAAGAACCTAACAACAAAACTCAAATAATAATTCATGACTTGTCATAAATACATCCTCTTCATTTCTGAAAATAATGTGATATATTGAACTGAAAGGGAACAGCAACTGTGCTGATTAAATCAGAAATCCAAGCAGCTAGTTTTCAGATGCCGTTTTCAATCGATTCAGCAAAACCGTATCTGGCCCTGACATGTACACATGACAGCGAAAAAAGGTTTCCGAAAGTCAGTTTTCGTATTTCGGAAGTTGGGTCGCATGCAGAAGAAGCAAGTATTACTGTGTGAGTTAGGCATTGTTGTCTGCGGTGTTACTCTGTTGTACATCTCCGTAGTTCCTAATGTTTCCTTTTCTTGCGATGATTGTACGTAATTGCTGCAGTCAGGATCAACATTAAACATGTCAATGCGTACGAGGATTTCAGTTTCGTTTACAAACTACATTTAGCTTAATACGTGAAGGTTATAGGAGATACACAACTTTTCACTATCTATCGAATGTCATTATGGAGAGAAAAAAACCTGGCTTTTTTCACTACTTCGGTAGATTCAAACGTTTGAGGTATACAACAAAATAAAGCGAGCATCTACGTCATATGATTTCCCGAAAAGTCCTTCTGGAACCACTCACAAAAAACCGAGTGTTACCTCTTACACGTCTCAAGCTGCATGAAAGCGATTGCCGCGGCAGAACTGCTGAGCTCATTGCGGCGCTATGCTACGATGCGCGAGGCCGTTCCCCGTCGGGGACTGGAATCCTCCCTCGGGCATGGATGATGTTTGTACCGTCTTTAGTATAAGATAATTCATAAGTAGTTTTTAAGTTTAGGGACTGATGACCCCGCAGTTAAGTCCCTTAAGCTTAACAAACATTTGAACATGAAAGCGATTTTTCAGATTTGCTGTAGCGATATCGTAGATTTTATATCGGTAGACAAGGCTCTCTAAAATTCGTCGCAACATGTTCCTCTGAATATGTTCAAAAGCACGGTTGATGTGAGTTCGCAGTTCTGGTAGATATGGTGGTGGGGGAAACGAGGAGAGAGAAAAATAAATAAAATAAAACGTGACGCGGTTAGGTTGGGAATACGTCGATGCTGTGACATAAATTGCGGATCGTCAGTCCTACCACGAACCTATCCTTTGGTTTCTCAATTTCCTGTTTAAGACGTCAGGAACATCATGCTGGAAATTGGGGAGGGGGGGGGGGGAGAATCACAATCCTGTTAAACGGTAGATGAAGTCCATGCTGTCGATCCCCAGTTGTGGCATTAGCCCATGCCCTGTAACACGCGCTTTCTCGCTATCTTTGGCCATATTTACTAACTGCTCACTGCTGTGTTCTCGTGGAAGAAATCTGAGGTTCAGCTGCAACAATACCAAACTTTCTGAATTTACTATATGAGGCCAATTAATTTTTGAAATTGCTTCTACCATTTATAATAAACTTACACAGTATGTTGCGGTACGATAATTCGGAGTCAGACATATGCAGCTTAAGACTGCAATGTACACAAAAGTTTGGGGAAGGCATGTATCTAGGACTGAATGACAAATGTGTGATAACGACCATCATAGTGATGATAATGGCTGTGACATGCTCCGGAACGGTTAATCCTTGCTACTGGTCCATTTTCAGGTAGATAAAATGCTCAACCTCACTCCTCTATAAAATTTATTTTTCCTCGCCAGAGGTTCCCCTGGGCAACTGTCCCTCAGACACACGTGTGAACAAAGCGGCGTTCCTCTGTGCGCCCGCGAGCATTCCACAACCAAGGAAAGCCCCTGCCGCGTCTTATTTTTCCAGTGGAAATTACCATACGTCTGTTGACTATACAAACTTCGAAAGGAATAGCTGGCACGCGAGAAAATATTTGTTCTGTGGCTTTATATTGGAAGGCCGCTCTCCGGAATATTTTAACATTTCAATGCTTCCCAATTTCCCACCCATGATAATAAGTTGTCCAAGTAATTTCAGCCCTCTCTCTTGTTGAATCTGGTTGTTGAAATTCAGATGAGCCGAGACTTTCGCAGGAATTCCCTATTGTAAGGGGAAGAAGAACTTCCGAAATTGCGAGAGTGGAACACCAACAAATACATTGCTAAAGTTCGCTTCAACGCTTATCCCACCGTACGCTCATTGCAGTTATTTTCTTACAATTATTTCATTTCCACAGACGTACTGAAGATCACAAATAAGGAAAAGATAGCTGCGTTCACGTTAACATTTGTAGTCATTCTTCCTCAAAATTACTATTTCAACGCTGTTTGTATCTTGAACAGGAACTAATGAAATTTTATATTTATAGTGGATCTTTGCGACGGACGATTAATAGCTATTCCTAATTAGGGACATAACTAGCCCAGAGGTTTCACTGCAGTCATTCACGATTGGAACGGTACGTATCCTTAATGAAATATTCCGTCTAAAGTAACCTCTACTACACCCCGCATAGTTACTGAGCCCCAGTCTAATCCAACGCTGTTGTGGCATGGGAGTTCCCAGTTGGGAGTAAATGGGAGATGATTATCAATTTCGAGATTATCATCTTGTAGTCAAGGAAAACGTTACTAAAATCTTGATCGATGCTGGAGGTCCTAACTACATATTTTTTGATGCAACAAAATATACATGTACAAAAATTAATAAAGCAATATAGACTACAATGAATATAACATAAAATGTTAGAAACGCACATTTGTGGAAATTACTTTTACGCGAAGTCGCCATTTTGAGGCGCTTCTGCAGCCCAATGTCGCCATTTCATAAAATTCTACACCATGATAGCCTTCTGCTTGTACTAAGCACCATATTATACGAACGTAAAAACTTACGATTACATATGTAAGTATGAATTCTAACAACGGAAGGTCCACATTGGAATGTCAACAACGAGTTCTGTAGAGCTAATTTTATTAACCGTATATAATAACACACTACAAATCAGGCTAATACGTTAAAATTAATGAGAGAGTGCAGCTTTACATTACATCGGCTATAATGCCCAACATACATCCCCCCTCCCCCATGGAGGATCATGTTATGCTGGATGAAATGACGTCAGATGTCTACAGCTACAATAATTTTGTAACAATATAGGTTGTGATTTATTGGAAACATATTTTAACAAAAGAGTAAGGGCGACATATCTCCTATGATAAAACAGGCCATTTTTATTTATTTATTACTCTGAAATGCATGGTAGTTCGTCGACTCCCCTATGTTGGGAAGTTTCTGTGTCCCCTAATTAGCCCACCTCCCTTCTTGAATGACCCCTAGACCAGTCCCTACAACGTTCATATTTGTTTGTTATGTAACTGAGGATTTACACCTAGCAACGTACTGTATATTTCATACACTTGATTTCTGCCCATTGTTTACAAGTAATTTTTTGTTTTTTTTTTTTGTTTTTTGTTTTTTTTTTTTTTTTTTTTTATGTGAGAACTACAGTTATTGCATTTTGTCTTCTCAAATGCTACGTCTTGCTACGACTCTGCAGATACGAATATTCAGTAGTTTTAAACAGTACTGCAGACACAGTGGCGCATGCAACGTTTCTGTTCTGAGGCAGGTGCAGTCTCGAGACAGCATGTAGTGCCGCAGCAGTGGCCGAGCGCATTGAGGCACTATGCTACGATGCGCCAGGCCGTTCCTCGTCGGGGATTCGAATCCCCCCTCGGGCATGTATGTTTGATTAGATTAATACTTGTTCCATAGAACATAAATTCGACGCTTCGTAGTGAAGTGGAACGTGTCAGGTTAATGAGGGGTTTCTGTACAAGACGTTACATTCCACAAAATATTACATGACACATTTTGTTTCTTTTGTGTTGTCTTTAGTATAAGTTAGTTCATAAGCAGTTTGTAAGTCTATGGACTGATGGCCCCGCAAACATTTGAACATTTTGACCATGCAGTATGTCGCCCAGATGAGTCACGTGGGATGCAGCAGCGAGGCGTGAGGAAGAGCATACGGTGGCGAGGAATACGCAAGGGAAAAGAAATCCACAAACCTTCCGGTGCGGATTATTAAATGGTAGAACCCGCTGTTTAATGCAGTACATTCACATTCTGGTCATAAACACTTTGAGTACGTTGCACAGTTTAACCAACGAGAATACTTTTACACAAGTAAACTATATGTGCGTTAAATAAGAATTTAAATTGATTATACAGGGTGTTACAAAAAGGCACGGACAAACTTTCAGGAAACATTCCTCTCACACAAAGAAAGTATATATGTTATGTGGACATGTGTCCGGAAACGCTTAAGTTCCATGTTAGAGCTCATTTTATTACTTCTCTTCAAATCACATTAATCAGGGAATGGAAACACACAGCAACAGACCGTACCCGCGTGAATTCAAACACTTTGTTACAGGAAATGTTCAGAATGTCCTCAGTTAGCGAGGATACATGCATGCACCCTCCGTCGCATGGAACCCATGATGCGCTGATGCAGCCCTGGAGAATGGCGTATTGCATCACAGCCGTCCACAATACGCTACATTTGGTACCGGGGTTGCGTAGACAAGAGCTTTCATATGCCCCCATAAATGAAAGTCAAGAGGGTTGAGGTCAGGAGAGCGTGGAGGCCAAGGAATTGGTCCGCCTCTACCAATCCACGGTCACCGAATCTGTTGTTAATCTGTGCTAACCCATACATCAAATGGGCATCTGCCAACTCCGCATTTGTAAACACTGCACTGACTGCACAACCACGTTCGTGATGAACACTAACCAGTTGATGCTACGTACTGATGTGCTTCTACATCTACATGGGATACTCTCTAAATCACATTTAAGTGCATGGCAGAAGGTTCATCGAATCACCAATATAGTATTTATCTCCCATTCCGTTATCGAATAGCGCGCGGGAGGAAAGAACATCTGAATCTCTCCGTTCGAGCTCTGATTACTCGTATTTTATTCTGATGATCATTTCTACCTATGTAAGTGGGAGTCAACAATATATTTTCGCATTCGGAGGAGAATGTTGGCGATTGAAGTTTCTAAAGTAGCCCACGCCGCAGCGATAAGCGCCGTTGTTGTAATGATTCCCATCCCAGATCCTGTATCATTTCTGTAACACTGTCTCTCCTGTATCGTGACAATACGAAACGAGCTGCCCTTCTCTCGACTCTTTCGATGTCCTCCGTCAAACCCACCTGATAAGGATCCCACACTGGGCAGCAATACTCCAAAAATAGACGGACAAGCGTAGTGTATGCAGTTTCTTTTGTAGTTCTGTTGCATCTTTTAAGGGTTCTGCCAATAAAACGCAGTCTCTGGTTCGCCTTTCCCCACGACATTATTTACGTGTTCTTTCCAGTTTAAGTCTAAAGTAATAGTAATTCCTAGGTATTCTGTGGAGTCTACGGCCTTCATTTTTGATTGATTTATCTTGTAAACAAAGTTTAACGGATTTCTTTTCGTTCTCATGTGGACGACTTCACACTTCTCATTATTTAGAGTCAATTGGCAATTTCTACACCATACTGATATCTTAATCAGATCGTTCTGCAATTGGTTTTGATCTTCAGATTCTTTTACTAGACGGTAAATGACGGCGTCATCTACAAACAAATGATGCTAGTACTGTAGAGCAATGAGTCGCATGTCAACACAAGCACTGAAGTCAACATTACCTTCCTTCAATTGGGCCAACTGGCGGTGAATCGAGGAAGTACAGTACATACGAAACAATTGGGTATTTTGACAATTGTCTGCACGAATTATTTCAATTTCCATTTAAAGAGAAATACTAATTAATGGTAAAGGAGAGGAAGGAAGAAGGTTTAGGAAGGAAAGGATTGACCGTGGCTGCTTTAGGGCATTGAAATGAAACAATGGCGACAAGTGAAAATGTGAGCCGGACCGGGAATCGAACCCGGGTCTCTCGCTTCGGGCCAGCGGTCGCCTCCCGTGCCACCCGTGCTCGCCTCCTGGCAGTCTCTAATTCCCACATGTCGCACGCTATGGCTGTAGCACCCCCTATCGTTCATGCCCTCTTGCACTCGCCATTTCCGATTCCCGTGCGAGGTCGAACGTATGACCGCAAATGAAGTACTTGAAGCTGACGCCGTCGTCGCGTCTAAATACTTATTATTTTGCTGTGGTGTCTGTTCTTTCGGACATGTCCGAAAGAACAGACACCACACCAAAATAATAAGAAATACTAAAATGAGCTCTAATATGGGAATTAACGTTTCCGGACACATGTCCCCATAACATGTTTTCTTTCTTTGTGTATGAGGAATGTCGCGGGTTTTCGGGTGATAGGAGGAAGCCTCTTGCGACCAATATTTGAACACTGATCGTCGGTCAGGGACCTGCCCCAAATATGACTGACAGAGGAAATCCACCAGATCCAAAGGATGACAGCACGATAGTCACATTAGCTTCTTCAATTCTTCAAATGTCGCAAAATCGACTTATCGGGGACTGATGACGTCGCAGTTTCGTCCCCCTGGTCCCCCGGCCGCCCCCTGTTGGTGATGGCGGCCGGCGATGCGCGGCTTGGCTTGGCTTGTCGCGGCGTGGCGCGAGGGCAGCGCTCCGGAAGCGGCGTGTCGGCGCCTTCCGCCCGCATGGCCACACTTCCGGCCGCCCCGCGTCAACGGCCGCCCAACAGCCCCGCCGCCTGCAAGAAAGCGCACGTCCGTCACGGGAAGGACACCACCGCTGCGCCAAAAAACTACCCTCCACTCCAGTGTCCTTTGTTGCAGAGTGCAACGTACCGCTGATGACGAATTGAGAACAGACTGACCTACATGCCAGTCAGTATAGATCGTGTGAAACCCAACTCGCGCGTTTCGGGCATGGCATCCTCTAGCCATGGGGTCAAGACAGTCACTTGTTGACAATCCAAAGTGTACGACTCATTACCATACCCACATCTGTGAATCGATGGAGAATTCAGCTGCATGTACATCTGTACGACGCAAGCCACCTTCAGTCCTCCTTTTTCTTTTCCAGTCGCGCATGGTCGGTGGGAAAATGGACTACTGGTAAGTATCCATGCGGACTATAAACTCTCAAATTTTATCCTGCTGCCCTTTACGCGAAATATATACAAGAGGAAGCAATATATTAGTTGACCAGTTGGATAGGGGATTTCCTGTCAGAGAGGACACAGACCGTAGTAATCGATGGTAAGGCATCGACTAAAACGGAGGTGATATCGGGCGTTCCACAGGGTAGTGTTATTGGTCCTCTGCTGTTCCTTATTTACATAAACGATTTAGGGGAAATCTAAGTAGCTCTCTTAGGTTGTTTGCAGATGACGCCGTCATTTACCGTCTAGTAAAATCATCTGAAGATCAAAATCAACTGCAGAACGATCTGAATAACATATCAGTAAGGTGTAAAAAGTGGCAATTGACTCCAACTAATGAGAAGTGTGAAGTCGTCCACATTAGAACGAAAAGAAATGCGTTAAACTTTGTTTACAAGATAAATCAATCAAAAATGAAGGCCGTAGACTCCACAGAATACCTAGGAATTAGTATTACTTTAGATTTAAACTGGAAAGAACACGTAGATAATGTCGTGGGAAAGGCGAACCAGAGACTGCGTTTTATTGGCAGAACCCTTAAAACATGCAACAGAACTACAAAAGAAACTGCATACACTACGCTTGTCCGTCTATTTTTGGAGTATTGCTGCCCAGTGTGGGATCCTTATCAGGTGGGTTTGACGGAGGACATCGGAAGAGTCCAAAGAAGGGTAGCTCGTTTCCTATTGTCACGATACAGGGCAGACAGTGTTACGGAAATGACACAGGATCTGGGATGGGAATCATTACCACAACGGCGCTTATCGCTGCGACGTGGGCTACTTACGGAACTCCAATCGCCAACATTCTCCTCCGAATGTGCCGGCCGCGGTGGCTGAGAGGACTGAGGCGCTCCAGTCATGGTCTGCACGGCCATTACGGTCGGGGGTTCGAATTCCCCCTCGGGCATGGATATTTGTGCCGTCCTTAGTCTTAGCTAGTTCATAAGCAGTTTGTAAGCTTAGGGACTGATGACCCCGTAGTTAAGTCCCGTAAGTTCTACAAACATTTGAACATTTTTTCTCCTCCGGATTCGAAAATATATTGTTGACTCCCTCTTACATAGGTAGAAATGATCATCAGAATAAAATACGAGGATCGGAGAGATTCGGGTGTTCTTTCTTCCCGCACGCTGTTCGAGAATGTAATTGAAGATAAATAGTATAATGGTGGTTCGATGAACCCTCTGCCAGGCACTTGAATGTGATTTGCAGAGTATCCAATGTAGATGTAGACTATTCCAGAAACCGTTCGTTCGCGTAACATGCAGAACCTCTGTCCTGCTAAGTCTGACCCAAATTTTGTTTTTCCGTTATGTCCCTAAGTCATTCTAGGCAAACACTGTAATGGTTCGTTTGAAAGGGCACGGTCTCTCTCCCTCCCTATCCTTGGTCTAAACAACCCTAGTGTGAGCTTCGTCTTTAATGACCACGCTGTGGACGGAACGTTAAAACCTAATATTCCTTCGTTCCTTATTCCAGATCCCACACTTATGAGCAATATTCAACTTTTTGTCAAACCAATGTTTTGTTAAGTTACTTCTTTTCTCCACGCACTACACTTTCTGATAATTCATCCAATTAATTTCAGTTTTTCGTCTGCCTTTCCCACGACTAAATCCATATGGTTGTTGCACTTTATATTCTCGCTTACTCGCAACATTCCCAGATATTTTATAGAAGTAGCAGCTTCCAGTGAATGTGCTGCAAATTATGTAGCCGCCGTTACATTATATTTGTTTATGGTATGCAGAGGGTCAGTTGCGACTCCGTGCACCTAGCGTCAATACGTTCCCCACCCATCTGATTTCGCTTGAATTTTCAAGCGTTAGACTTCTTTGTAATTCTATAGTATCATCACCGAGAGTTTCATTGAACTTCAAACTAAGAGACGTTTCAAGAAGGACGCGAATTATGCCGAGGCACCTACTTCCAAAGCTTCACCAACCATCTTTAAGGAATGGTTCTAATACCACACTACAAACAGCTATTTTCTGCTAATATAAGATTTTATCTAACGAGCCAACAGCGTCGTATCTGGACAGGTTGAGTAGGACCTGTACCTTAGTGTCAGAGATCATCTGACCTCCACTGTTCTGGCTGAGATCATCACAAAAATAAAACGTAGGCACTCCCGTTTATACCTTTGAAATATTGCAGCAGGATACTGTACCGTTTTGTCAGTATTTACAACTTGATCCGAAGGTGCATGACAGAATCCGTAACTAAATACAGATACAGTAAAGCATCCAAATGGAATGAGGACATGTTGAACACCTCCTTTAAAAATCAGGTTACTTTCTATGGTTTGCGCTCCACGACTGTGATATGTTTCCAATACTCTGCGAATTTTCAGCTATCAGTCGATCTTTTTTTATCTTTATTGGCAAATCATGATTTCGGCCAGTAACTGGCCATTATCAATGCATGTGTTTAACTGTAGATGTTATTAATGTGGAAAAACACCAAGCCAAGTATGACAACTCAATACTTGTCATACTTGGCGTGGTGTTTTTTCACATTAATATCATCTACAGCTAAACACTTGCACTGATAATGGCCAGTTACTGTCCGAAATCATGATTTGCCAATAAAGAGTCCTTTAAAAATAACATGTAGATCGCTGACGTAGTTTTTTATCTCTTGTTAAGGTAGGTCATGCTTGTAATTGGAGACCAATTGGAGAGGACTTCAGTCTTCTACAAACCTACTTCATTATTCCTCGTAACTGCCTTTCACTTCCTGTAACGTTGCAGTGGGTTCATTATCTCCTTTTCATTGACGTTACCCGCATGGAAAATAAAGGTCTTCCATCTTGTTAAAAATAAATTAAAAAAAATAAAAATAAAAACGCTCGTCGGTTCGTCGTTCTTTCCTCCTTTTGTTGCATGGTTGGCATTTTCAGCACCCACATAGCACAAAATTTCCATTATTCAACAATCGTATGAATGACGGTGCATCGATCATGAGGAAATTCCTCATAAACAGCACCAATTGTCGATCAAATCGCGATTTTTGATCCACTTAGGAACGACTTCATAACGGGCCTATTACTCGGTTCTTCATCATTTTTCTGTAGTCACTCTTTAAGTCTCGCTCGACACCACAGTTCTATTATACTCATCACTAAAGGTCCTTATATAAATGAATTTAAGCTCCTTCAGCACACAAAAATCTAATTACAGGACACACTTCATAACTGGCGAAGGCAACGATATTAGAAGGCATCGTTATTTGCTTTTATCCGCAGTAGAATAACTGCTTCGAATTATTGACAGCAGTAAACTATCAAGAAAGGACGCTGCATTCGTTTCATCCTACTTCTGGACTGAACCGACCATTATGTTTCGAGAATGTCTTGCATCTACCTCCCACACGTCAAAGAAGTCAACCACTTCTTGTTTGGGAACAGTAAATTTTAAGGAAGTACGAATAATATGTATTTAGCAACTAGCATAAATGTGCTGTCTTCACCTATACAGACTTAAATAAATGAACTATTTTGTTACATCAATCTTTCTATTTGAGCATATATTATGTAACAACCATAAGTAATGAAAAAAAAACAGACATAAATATCTCTGTAATGTCCTAAATAAGGCTCTTTTACTGGAGGACCTTGAATCAGCCTATAAATCTTCTCTGTGTGTCAATCGTACATTCTTTCTTAAATGTGTCTGTGACCAAGCGGCATGAAATGGATTTCGTTTAATCTGAGTTAGTGAGAAGAACCTCTTCTTCTTCCAATCTAACGTGACAGAGGAAACGTAGAAAGATGAAGTAAAACAACTGAAAGGGACAATGTTGCCGTGAAATCTGTGAATTGGGTAAATTGACGTCGCCACAAGAAAATATTGGCGCTTTCATGAAGCGATCACGGAATGTAGAGAGCGCTGGAAAAAGACCCGTGAAATTGAGTTTGGACGCTCGGTTTTTCGAATACTGTGTTCCGTCACTGAGCGTCTGCAGACACCGTTAGAAGGTGGAAGATCTGCCTTTGTGGCTGTTCCGTTCGAGACGGACGAAAACTGCAGACCATTTAATATCCAACAATAGAGTCATCTATTGACTCAAAACGCAACTCTTCAGAAAGATTAGCGCAACAGTTCTCATCAGGGTAATTTCAACACATGAATGAGTTAGAATTATGAATCTTTCATTCGGTTGTTATTTATCGTTCTCAGACTTTCCTTCATTCTCCAGCCTCTTATCGCCGATATCATCAGACTTCGTGAAGTTTTAACAAATAAATCGCTAGTACCGCCATATATTATTATTCTTGATTCTGCCAGATGTCTTATATATTTCCTTTCCTACTCGTATCTACAAGGATTTCTTCTTTGGGGTGGAGGGGAGGGAGTAGCTGTGAAAGTGGATGTCCATTTTATGAATTGTAGGAACGTACAGCAGTTTGTGAATCGACTAAATTTTATTGCTTACACGACCGGTCTTGGAATATAAAAATGCCATCAGCTGGGATAAAATATAACGATCGAAAGAGCATTACAGAAAACCTTGAAGGAAGCAATCCTCACAAAAATTTAAATTACATAAAATTATAAATTTATTGAAACTTACCAATTAATCAGGTGAAATGGAAACTGGATCTTACGTTAAAAGTCTTAATCAACTGAAGTCACCTTCCACACCATAGTCATGGAACAACAGTGCCATGTCTGAAGCATGAAAAGCGGGGAGGGCGGAAATATTACCAAAACGTCATTACCACGAGGTGGTAATAATATTTTCAGGCATTACTCATATTTCCTCAATATCGCCTGTATTAGTTACATTATACCACAAAGAACATTTTACTTTTTGTGTTATTCGTCAATACGTTCTATGCAAGACAGTATTAGTTCCTTCAACTGTTCTGCCAAATCCTTTGACGTATTTTGAAAGTTCAATTTCCTTTCCAAAAATCTCTTTGATTTCCTTATTGCTCACACAGTGTACGTATTGAGTAATAAGGGCTAGGTAACAATCCTACTACAATCCTTCTCATCTGCTGCGTCCCTCATATTTCATGGTCTTTCTAATGGCTGTGTGGTTACGGTACTTGTACTGGGCAACAAATATTGTTGCTGAAAAGTTTATAAATTCGGATAAATACATTCTTGTCAATATTGTCACCTCCCCCTTACACTACTCAGCCCCCCTCTCTCTTTACAAATAAATGTTGGTGTAGACGTCTTGTAAGGTAAGTTGCCGGGCTAGTATTACTTCGCGTGTCCCTACGTTTCCACGGCAACCAAACGTATCTTCGTCCGAGTCGGATTGTGCAACTCTTTTCCCTTCTTCTAGCTTCAACACCGACTTTCGTGAGCGCTCCGGGATCTCGGTATGCTATCGCGAGTAGCCTTCAGTTGTACCGGGAATGAGGGTTACCAACTTTTTTCTGTCAAAATAAGCAATGCTTTGATCTGACATTGTATCAACGAAATGAATACGGCTAGCACTCTCATAGGGTGTTCCACAAAATTTGATTGTTCATTTGATGCCTACACAAGGTTTAAAGTACTTGATTACTATAGGAAACATTTTCTTCTTTTTGTAATTTCTATGCAACAGAAGCCAAGGTTAGACCTTTCGGAATCATTAAACGCGTATAGGAAATCACAGGTTTACTCAGCTGCAGAGTATTGTATGGATAAATAGCACCCATGCACAAAACGTTGACACGCAGTTGAACGAAACCATGCGAATTATTAGCGGGAACGTAGGAAGTACTCCCACCCACTGGCTGGCCATTCTGAGCCACAGCCATATAAAAAAATCGTAGATAACCCCCAGCTGGCCCTCTTAAATGATGTAGCTTATGTGCAGCGGAGGAGACGCAAATCAAGGCACCCACCGATTTCCACACCCAGGACCCTACTAGAAGAAAAGTTCGAAGTCTATCTTTATCGTGGGGATTTTAGTGATTTCTTGATGGCGATAGCTGATGACGTACAATACATTAAGAACTGAAAAGTTTCTATATAAACATATTTAATGACTTTTTCTTTATAAATAGCTGTAATTGTTATATAATTTCATGTATATGATACCACAGTAATGTAATTTGTCATAAGCTGAATAAATATAAAAAGGAAATCACACTTATCGGCGCTAACAATCGTTTTGTAATAGACAGCTTTCGTCCTACCATAAGGAATTTTTTTCTTCAGAATCCACAAATTTGCTCTCTGAAAGTTTATTTGCATAAATCATGCTCTTAAACGTCATATATTATAACTGTACTATAAACCAGCACCGACTCGCAGCACTTTTATCGTGTTCACCCCAAGAAGGACCACTGGTTAGCTGCTGGAAATAGCTGGTTATCTTAGAAGATGTTTCCGTCCCCCCAACTCTTATTTTGTGTCCTTCGGTTTTGGAATGCTGTTGATAATCTGTATTACCGCTGTATGCTATGCTAAACTCACGCTTGTAAAGTAAGTAATACGTTTTATAGTGTTAACTTTTACTCGATTAACCTATAAATGAGCTTCTTACCACTTCTTGTGTTACGTACATGATTATTTTCCTGTGTATTTAGACATACTTTTGGGTCATCCGTACTATGGCACTCTGATTAAGCGTATCGAAAACTAATAGTATCGCATTCTATAAAGAACCCACAATAAAATGACAAAGTGATGTCGTGTTAAATGTTATTTTGAATTCCTACATACGGATTTAATTATATCCATATAACTCAGCATATCGATGAATCGATTTGGCACGTTCATCCAGAAATGAAATATGAAAAAATATGCGAAACGGTGAACTGTTACTTTCTCATACACGGGAGATATAGCCTCCCGGATACAACAACAGCGGGAGGCGGGTTGTGGGTTACAAAATGAGGAGAACAGAGGCGAGTCGGCTGGGGTCTGTCAGAGCCTCGGCTGTTTCCTGCGGTCTGCCGCAGCCGCAGCCACAGCGCAGCTGGCGTGGCGCCCCCAAGTTCTGCGCCTGCTGTTCAGCGCCTGAAGCACTCGGCGAAGCGGCTTAGGCCAGCAATGCGCCCGGCCAGTTCTTCTCTTAACACATTTCCAGAGGGCGGGGAAAGACAGTCTGCTAATGTGGTCAGGGAAGAAACATCGCATAGGCGTATTCTGACACGGTCGCCAAATTCAGTTTGCCTAGCATTAGCAGTGTCCGTGCATTCCAGTAAAAATGCCCTCTCATCCTGTTGCATCCTACAGGGTGTCCAGAAAAGGACTCCCTGATTTCAAAATTAAATATCTCGAAAACAAAGATCTACAGAGGAATGCAGTAAACGCTATGTTATTGTGAAAGCTGTAAGAAGTTTATACAGCAGTTTGAAATAATAGTTACCAAGCTGCTAACAGATGGCGCTGTAATCGCGATACGTAATACCTAGTATAAATAGTGATTCGAAGTCCAGAGCGATCAGTTCCACTATTGAAATGTGAAAGGACGTTAGCGTACCGAACGAAGAGATTACAACCATGTACTCCATTGAACAACGCGTTTTTCTGGTGCTAGAGTACCACAGGTTAGAAGAGAGTCCTACGGCAACATGGCGAAGTTTTCAAGCACGATTTAATGTTCCAAAAGGACTCGATGCGAAAACCATTCGTACGCTCTTCGCAAAATTTCAACGAACAGGCAGCGTAACTAATGATCTAGTGGGGCATGTTGGCCGCAGGCAAACCGCAGTTACGCCTGAAAATGTCGCCGCAGTTACTGGAATTATTCAGCGAAATCCAATGTCATCTGTCCGTAGCGTAGCATTGCATCTGAGACTGGTCTGAAGCGTACCAGTACGCAGAAAATACTGAGAAAGAGCCTACACATGTTTCCATTCAAAATTCAAACGCACCAGGTCATACCTGTACGAGCTGTGCAACAAAAGGTTGCCTTTGCTAATCAGATGCTCACAATGATTGATAGTGAATCATTTGATGTTGGCTACATCTGGTTTACAGATGAAGCACACTTGCACCTGAATGGATACGTGAATAAGCAGAACTGGCGATTTTGGGGTTCCTAAAAGCCATATTGATGTGAAGCGAAACCCCTATATTCTCCTAAAGTGACTGTGTGGGCTGCAATATGCAGCAGAGGCATTATTGGCCCTTTTTTCATTCGAGAAATGGTCACTGGTGCACGTTACGTTGCAATTTTGGAACAATTTGTCGCCACACAGCAAGTGTTAAGAGGATCGACCAGGTACTGAATGGTTTATGCAAGATGGAGCCCGACCACATCGGACCGAACAAGTGTTTCGCTGTCTTGCGGAATACTTCGGGAATCGAGTCATTGCTTTGGAATATCCCAAATTTACTGGTGCAGGTATGGATTGGCCTTCATATTCGCCGGATTTGACTCCCTGTGACCTTTTTTTGTAGGGCACAGTGAAAGACATGGTCTACCCGAAGCATCCCGCCACGCTGGACGAGCTTGAATCGGCGATCTCTGTGGCATGTGAATCCATTTCGGTTGAGACACTACGAAATGTGATGGAAAATTTCATTCTTCGTTTGCGCCACCTCTGTAGTGCCAATGGTGAACATTTTGAAAACATTGTGATGTGATTGTTTGCAAAGAGTGTATTCATACGATTATTTCACTTCTGTATGCTGATATGAGCTGAACGGCGTACAACGCCATCTGTTAGTAGCTTTTGTAACTATTATTTCAAACTGCTGTATAAACGTCTTACAGCTTTCACAATAAACATACCGTTTACTGCATTCATCTATCGATCTTTGTTTTCGAGATATTTAATTTTGAAATCAGGGAGTCCTTTTCTGGACACCATGTACAACCAATCGTTTCAAATTTATACGCACACGTGCAACATGTAAATGAACAGCGATTCATTATTCAAAGTGGACGCGACGCGAGAATCTATCAAAAATATTGTCGATACTGTCCATAAATGGCACAATATTTCCAGGCAGCGCAATATATTTCCGCAGATTTTGAAGTTCTTCCCAATCTCACTCATAAATCGTCAATGTTATTCCGCATCTCTGAAATATTTTCAATATTATTGAGCGTATAGGGACCCATTTAGATAACGTCAATAGAGAACGCAGTCCTTAAAATAAATTTACCGTGCGTTTTGCTCTTACGTATCCGCTTTTCCGATCCGATACTTCTTGAAGTGCTCAATAACATCGGAATGTTGATTAACACTGTATTACAGTAGGCGCTGAAGGCTTAGCTTTTGTTGCGGTATACTGCCTTACCCTACGTCTCAACGAAAACCAGTCCAAGCATCAACATAAATTTTTACAAAAAGAAATACTTTGATCACATACTTCAAACTCTATCAAGTAATAACAACTAGACGTCGGTAGGAATACCATCCAATGATTGTCTGTAAGGCAGATGACATACCAAGTAGCCCATGGACGCCGTCCTTTTTTGACGTTAGTTAACCCCGGATACCACAGACGCCAAAAGGAATGCCTAATCAGAGAAGTACAGGGGACTCCAAATCAACTGGGAGGAGACTTTTCTAATACTGGCGCCTGAAAACCCATAATTTACAGCTATAATTTCTCCTACAGTTCGTCACTAGACAACTTGCTTGCTGTAGGAGGGCTGCTACTTTCTAAACAACACTAATTTATAACCAACATTCGTGTTTCACAAAGGGCAATATGAAATAAATGGTATTCTATCTTTAATTTCAATAAAGAGTAAGGAATATGATGCATGATGTGATAAACCTATGTTATAGACAGACACATCTTCATGATTACATTAGTCATAATACAAATGTTCAATTGCATGTCCACCTTGTTGAATACACTTGTGTAAGCGCATCTCAGTTGTTAGCATGGACAGCTCTTAATATAGAAATGTACTGAAATGCAAGCATGACGTATCCGCCCTTTCACTACATCTGGATTTTCCGGTTCCGTGACGTAAATACTGGGATGTGCTCCAAAATAATAACGTCCCGGGAAAAATCAGGGGCGTCGCGGATTGTTTTTTCTACGACACGTTGAACCTGGAAAGCACCCTTGGTACTTAAATTTATCTCTGTACGACTGAAAAAGTGGCAGAAGGTAGACGTCGCGTTGGAAAACGTTGTGCATACAGCCTTCGGTCCGCGAACGTATTGCAGTGTGTGTCCCCATATATCAGTATCATATCTGTGCAGTCTTCGCTGGAATACATTGCAGTAGTTCCCTGTTTTGACTGTAAAGACCTCACTCGAACTACTACCGGACGGCTACGCGACCTTGTCAGAGCGTAGCCAGGAGGAAAACGTACAAAGATGGCGGCATATGTCAGTGGAGGTTCGCATGTAAGTGCACTTCGCCTTTGGACAAGGCAACACGTCTTGTGCTAACGTATGCGGGAAACTTAAAAGTTAAAAGGCATTTTACGCAACTGGAGAGCGATCAACAGTTCGTCATAATGAATAAAATGTGGTCTTGGCCCAACCAGACAGGAGACGAACCACCCTGTGATGAGAAACTTTAACAAGATGTTTACGTGAGTTAGAAGGTTATGTTTCTATTTTTACATATGACACTAAGTGACTGAGCTCACCGAAACCGGTTAAGGGACGAAAATAAATTTTTAGCGATCTTGGCTGAATGAAGTGTTTTATGGAAACGTAAAACTAAACAGGACGGCGTCCGTGGGCCACCTGGTACAGTGGAAGAATCCTCCGCAGACATAGGTGGAAGCCTCTTGCGACCAATAGTTGAACACTGTCAGGGACCTGTCCCAAATATGACTGACAGAGGATGACAACGCGTTTCGGCACAAGTTCCTGTAGCACGTGCGAAAGCGGCTCGAAGATGTGCAGTCAGCTGCAGTAGCAGATGTTAGAAGGGAGTCGTTACGCATCACGATGTCGTTTATTGATCAAAAGTCGTGAGAATGCGTTCTTACAATAGACAAGTATATTGCTTCTTCCATCGTTTATTTCGATAAACTAGCCTCAGTCAGATACCAAAAAGTGGTTTACAAAGTATAGACGTAGATTTCGATGTTAACTTCTTGGCAATTCTTCGTACACATCGTTCGACGTCCAAGACAATCGATACGTTGTGTTGTCGGCGATGCATTCTACGATACTGACATCGGCTACTCTTCACTGGTAAATCTAGAAAAAGTTTGCAGAAAAATTTTCATCGAAAATTCATGTGGAGCCGTTGTGGTAACTAGTACAACCCTACATAAAGAAAAGGAAAATTAAGTTTTAACGTCACGTCTATGACGTGGACTTTTCAGCTGAAACAAAAAATATGCCATACTAGGGAACCCCCATGCAGAAAGCTTCAAATCTTAATTTGACACAACACTTGCATCATTTCAGCAGCTTGTTAAAAAGTTTAATGTGGGTAAAGATATCCCGAGTTGGTTTGTCGAAATCCCAAACCATCATGTGCGGCCTAAACGAATATTAAAAATATAGAAGAAGATCTCCGAATAATCTACTGTCACACAAATCAGCCAAAGAGGTATTTTCATAACAACCAAAACGGCAGTTGGAGAGGCGGAATTTGTGGCTTGCAAGCCGCTAGATTCATAATTAACATCCTGCCCGTGGCGTGGGTTGGGAACGTTTCACCGTATTGATAACCGCAATAGCGGGGAACAGCAGAACTTTGGAACTTTCGTGTCTTTATTAGCATTAATGACGCAAGCTCTGCTTCACTAATGCAACGGCCTTAAAGTCACTAGGGCCAGCTACGAAACCTGACGTTCACTTCTTCCCACATCATTTTTACAGTACCATCTTGCACTACTTTAATTCTCACCTTCCTCTAAGCGCGAAAAGATCACTGTTTTGAGCACAGTCACGTGCACTTCATGCCTGCTATGTAATGCATTTATTTTACAAATTTTCTAATTATTTACTCAGTTTATTCAGGCCGTTCGCAACCACTTCTCCATTTTAATTGCAGCACTTCGCTTTGGATGAAGTCCATAAGGATTAAATAATATACCTTTAACAAACTGACCTGTCATTTTACATATTGTTTAATTTTCGACTCGATGTGAAATAACGACGAAATATTAAAAAAAAAAAATTGCACAGCACTCCATATTTAACTTGTGATGATATAGCGCAAGACGAAAACAGGAGTCCGATGGCAGCAATCGTACTACAGGTGATTTCATTTATCTTCATTCATGTACTAGCTGAGTCACTAACCATTGCCACCAAGAACAACTCGGAAAGTGTTAAGAGCTGAAAATTTTGTGGGACAAAAGTTGCATGGAACAACGGGGGCCAGAATACGACGATGGTTTTTTGTTGCTAGGTGGGGTCGCTTCAGATATATGAAGGTCAACTTTGTATTTTTTAAAGCTATAGTTTGATACTTATTTTATGATAACGGCTATCTAAGTTATTAAACGTAAATACTATTAAAAACAAATTCCTAGTTGTAAATACAAAAAATAAAAATGATTTTGGATTTACTACGTAAGTCTCCGCCAGATTGTTGAGAATGGTCTCATATCTCGTGAGATACTCACTTAATAGATGACCAAAACAAGTAGACATTGTGTATATAGTTACTTTACTTTTGTCGTGTCTGTTGCACATTTACTTTGCGATTTGAAGAACGGTCAAGACGTAAACGATTTAATTATTTCTTTCAAATTCTGAAATCAGCAGGAGTAAAATATAGGGAACGGAAGGTTATTTACAACTTGTACAAAAACCAGACAGCAGTTATCAGAATTGAAGGGCTTGAAAAGGATGCAGAGGTTGGGAAGGGTGTAAGATAGGGTTGTAGCCTGTCCCCAATGTTATTCAATTTCTACATTTAGCAAGCTACAAAGGAAAGCAAGGAGAAATGTAGAGAAGGAATTAGAGTTCACGATAAAGAAAAAGAAAAAGAAAAAAAAAACCTTTGTGTTTTGCTGATGACATTGTAATTCTGTCAGATAAAGCAAAGGACCTGGATGAGCAACTGAACGGAACGGACAGTGTGTTGAAAGGTGCATATAAGATGAACATTAACAAGAGCAAAACAAGGATAATGGAATGCAGGCTTAGAAAATCAGGCGATGCTGAAGGAATTAAATTAGGCAACGAATCAATGAAGGTGGTAGATGAGTTTTGTTACTTGGGCAGTAAAATAACATATGATGGTCGCAGTATAGAAGATACAAAATGTGGTGTTACAGAAGAATGCTTAAGATTAGGTGAGTAAATCGCATAACTAATGAGGAGGTATTGAACAGAATTATGGAGAAAAGGAATTTCTGGCATACCTTTACTAAAAGAAGGGATCGATTGGTAGGACACATTCTTAGACATCAAAGAATTGTGAATTTAGCGTTGGAGGGAAGTGTGTGGGGTAAAAATCGCAGAGAGAGACCAAGAGATGAATATAGTAAGCAAATTCAAATGGATGTAGGTTGCCGTTCTTATGAGGAGATGAAAAGGCTTGCTCAGGATAGAGTAGGGTGGAAAGCTGTATCAAACCAGTCTCCGGACTGAAGACCACAACAACACATCGCATTTGTCTTAATAATGATTAAACTGTTATTGCAGAACAACATGTTAGATCTACATCCTGCATGCACTTTTCGTAAATTACTAATGGGACTCTGCAATAATTATCTACAATTCATTATTACTAGTCACTTTACTTTTATTTTGGATTCAGGAACAATTTTGAACTTATTCTTTTCGAAACTAAAATTCAACGTATAAAGTGCATTTTTCCCTCCCCTCCTCCCCCTGTTATCACTAAGAGGATTGTTCACGGGCACTGATGGACACTGGAGGAGACAGTTTCCCAAGACAGCTCACGAAATGGAGACACTGCTGGGACGTGAGTGAATGTAAGAGGAGGATAATTTATCAGATTGAAAACCTAAACTTTGTTGTTGTGGCCTTTCAGTCTGAGGACTGCTTGAATGCCTATTCTATCGACCCTTTCTGCATAACAACTACAATCTGCATACACTTGAAACTGTTTTCCTGTTCAGTCAAGCCATAGCCTCCCTGTACATCTTTCATATTCATTGACATATCAGGATGCCACCTATGGCCGCGGCGGAGTGGCCGAGCGCATTGAGGCTCTATGCTGCGATGCGTGAGGCCGATCCCCGTCGGGGATTCGAATCCCCTCTCGGGCATGGATGCTTGTGCTGTCTTTAGTATAAATTAGTTTATAAGTAGTTTGTAAGTTTAGGGACTGATGACCCCCACTTAAGTCCCATAAGCTTTACAAACATTTGAACAATTTTGTCACCTATGAACCGATTTCTTTTTTAATCAAGTTACGCCAGAAATTTATTTTCTTTCTAATTCATTTTATCACTTCTGAATATAAATATAAGTATTTTTAAAAACTTTCAGGTATTTTATATAAGACGTCGTGAATTTCAAAATTATACACTGTGTCAAGCGGCCTGAAGGAACGTAAGTGACTATTAAATAGCCTTCATAATGCATTATTTATCATTAGGCCTATATTATTGTCATTAGTATTACTAGAAACATGGAAAAGAATTTCTCTGTTACAGCCAATTGTGTGGTTTATATGTAAAGCTTATGATCAGGTGTGAGTAGAGTTACCGGTGGTAGAGTAGCTGTCATTTTTCAAGTTTATCAGACTCCGTCAGTACGTGTCCCAAAGATAGTGGAGGAGGGAAAGAACATTTCAAGCGTACATTAGTTGGTTGCGTTTCATGATTTTGGGACGTTTGATTCTTAAGAGAAAAAAATGTAAAATACCGACGAAGAGAGATGACTCTGGTCGTATTTAATCTGACAAGTTCAAAGCGTTTGTAACAGGAGGGAGAAAAAAGGACAGGAAGAGTAATTTATTATTTACTATGTGGAATTATATGTTTATTTGGCACGCAACGTTAAGTGAATAAGTATTTGTTCAACGTCATCGAGCCTAAAGCTAGTCAGATATCATCGAGTAGTGGCCTTTACTTAGACCTTGCGAAATGTAATCAAGACTCCGAGATTATCGATATTTCATGTGAAGTATTAGGGTACTTAGGTTTCAAAAATAATTTTCAACACTAAATCTGTTTTGGTCATCACTCTTGCGACTGGTTTGATGCGACATTACCAGGATTTTTCTATCCCCTGACAATCTTTTAATTCAATATATATCTCAAATTTGTCTTCCCCTCTAGTTTTTACACCGTGTAGTTCCCTGGTAATACCTGTTGTCTTAACACTCATCCTACCATTCTGTCTTTTTATTTCTAATCAAATTATTGGTATAAAAAATCCTCGCCATCTTTGCAGAAAAATCTAATTTATTATTGTATTAATGCCGCTAATTTTGAACATCATGTATAGTGCTACTGCGGTTATAAGTCCCTAGACTTGCAAACTACTTAAACTAAGCTAAGGAGAACACACACACACACACACACACACACACACACACACCTACACACACACGCTCCAGGGAGGACTCGAAATTCCGACGGCGAGCAACCGCACCCTCCACAGCAAGACGTCTTAGAGCGCTCGGCCACTTCACCGCGGCGTGCTCCATACGTGCATTCTCAGGAAAGTCTTCTTAATATTAAGGTCTATGTTTGATTGTAGAAGAGTTTTTTAAGGGTGGAGTGCAATGTCCTCTTTACCTGTCATCGGCTGTTTCTTATATTATCTTCTTTGCTGATCCATCGAATGTTATTGGCCCACTTTTGACAGCTCGAAATTTAAATGAAAATAACGGCTTAACCATTCATCTGACACGAAAATTGAATAACCGAATTTGTAGAGGAGAAAATTCTCTACAACTTTGCTCTCTTGTGTTTTTTTCATATATTGTATCGTTGCAGACATATTTGCAAAAATAACGGCGATTTGACGATGTCTGTGTGGCTGTAACGTGTTCCCACCTTTTAGGTCGAACCGTTCAACCGATCGGCACCAAATTTTACAAACGTAATTGTTGCCTACCAGAGACCAGAACTCACTTTTTGAAATATTTCGGACAAGAAATACGTTAGTAATACAGCCGTTTGTGATGTAATTTTAATTGCAGATAAACCGTTTATCTGCCACGAAAGCTGAATAAACGAATTTGTAGAGGAGAAAATTATCTACAACTTTGTTCCCTTATGTTTTTTTTTTTTTTTCATATCTCGTATCGTTTGAGAGATATTTGAAAAAATAACGGAGTTTTGACACCCTCCATTGAATTAACGAAAACCAGCCGTTCGCAGATGTCACGTGACATTCCTCATCCAGAACTCTCTCTGGAATACGCCATCTTGTGTTGCGTATTTGATGATTATCTTATTGTAACTTACACTTTGTCATTTCAAAGCAGTGGCGCACTGAAGAATTAACAAAAACACGCCGTTCTTCGTACGATAAATGATAATCTAGTGTCTACAAATGCCATATTAGCGTCAGTTAACAACGGCCATCAATAGTATGAGATTAAAGAACACAACTCCTAACTGTTAGCCGTAGGGTAGTGGCCAACGTGTTGGAGTGTGATGCTAAAGGTCAGTGGTTCGGAACCCGTCACTACCTCAAATGGTTTTTTCCCCTATAATGGTATCAGACACTCTTATTAAATTTTTATTGTTTAGATTATTATATTGGTCCAAAATGTTTGCAAGAACTTATAAAACTACAAATCTAAAGTGGGGCGTAAAACTCGTCAGTGCGATTTTTGTAACTCAGAATTATTTCTCTTCGTCAGCTTCGTTGTCTCAAATTGCGATGCTCAGTTTACGACTAAGCTTTGAATGAAACAATGTGACACGTTTGTGTTAAGCCCGCCTTGGGTGAAGACATGGATGACGCTAGAGGGAAGAAGACTGCTGGCTGGTGGCGGAGTCCTTGACTTTTGGCGGCTGCGGCGGCGGCGGTCGGTGTATCCGGGAAGGTCGCACACAGCACACAGCTCGCAGAGAGCCGTGGCTCGCAGCGGCTGGTGACGCAACGCAGCCTTCACCTGCCGCAGCCGCAGCCTGCTCGCTCCCCTCATCTGGCCGCAGGCGGCAATGGCCGCACGCCAAGGCACGTGCGACAGCCGCCCAGTCACCAACAGCCAGATGTTTGTGAGTCATCACCGTGACGTCGCGCTGCAATTTCACTGCCGGTGCCTGTTCCATTTCCTCAGTGTCCGTTAATTGGCCAACATGATATCAAAGTACCGATTCCTGCACAGTGGCAGTGTGGTCAAAAGCTAAGTTTGCTATTCGGTGCCTCAGTCGCTGAGTAGCTTCGACCAGCACAACAATGAGCAGTAGACTTGCGCATAAGAAAAAAATGTTCAAATGTTTGTTAAGCTTATGGGACTTAACTACGGGGTCATCAGTCCCTAAACTTACAAACTACTTATGAACTACTTACGAACTAGGACGGCACAAATATCCATGCCCGAGGGGGGATTCGAACCCCCGACCGTAGTAGCCGTGCTGACCGTGACTGGAGCGCCTCAGTCACCTCGGCCACCGCGGCCGGCTGCGCATAAGAGTTCGCCATCGGGAGCAGAGCCGCGAACTAGTTCGCTAGTTCACACGGACCTTATTTGCTAATTTTAGTGATAAAACAAGGCTCTTGTTTCGTACAGTGGTCGACTTTTACTTTTAGTTCGTCCGCTCTCAGTGTCGCGATCGGAAGCGCTCACTTTAGTTCGCGGCTCTGCCGGGAACTAGTTCACTAGTTCACACGGACCTTATTTGCTAATTATAGTGATAAAACAAGGCTCTTGTTTTGTACAGTGGTCGACTTTTAGTTCGTCCGCTCCCAGTGACGGCTGAGCGGCGTGGTCTGCGCGTGCAGGTGGAGGGGGAAGTTCCCCCACCTAGCTGCTTCACGCGCTTGCTGCTTGAGCCGCTAACGATATCACGCAAACCAAAAGAAACAGTTTGTCGATAATTTATCGCGTTTAAGTTTAGATTTATCTCTATATCTTGGCATTATGGAATTTATTAGTCAGATATTGCAGAGTGCAGAACACATCAAAAGAGAAATTTTGTAGCACTGCACTATGTAATCTAGCGGGCAAACGCTCACCTCGAAATGACTCATCAGCAGAAGGTAAACACTTGATTTTTAATTCTGCTGCGCTCCTCTCGCTATTGCCCGTCGGTCTTCGGAAAAAAATCCAACGAAATATGAAGCGAGATAGTTTTGGCCATAGTCGCCGTGGTGTTCAAAATGTTCAAATGTTTGTATAGTCTATGGGACTTAACTACGGGGTTATCAGTCCCTAAACTTACAAACTACTTATGAACTAGGACGGCACAAATATCCATGTCCGAGAGGGGATTCGAACCCCCGACCGTGGTGGCCGTGACTGGACCGCCTTAGTCCCCTCGGCCACCGCGGCCGGCCTTGGTGTTCACACCATCATTAAGGAACGACTGCACTTGCGCAATGTGCGTACCCAATTGGTGCTTCACAGTCTTCAACCACACCAGGAAGCATGTCGAATGGCCCACTGCCTTTATCATCTCCAGCGCTATGATCCGGAAGGGAATGCGTTCCTGGCATGAGCTGAGGCTGGTGATGAGCCTTTTTTGTGTCATCACTACGAAACAGAATCAAAACGGGAAAGTCTCCAGTGAAAGCATCCATGTCACCACCACTAAAAATGCCAAGGCCATCCGCGAGTGCAGAAAAGATTATGCTCACGTTCTTCTTTGACCAAGACCCTTCTGATTCACTTCCTGCAGCGCGGGACAATAGTGAATGCTCAGCGTTACTCGAAAACCTTGACCACCCTTCGCCAAGGCAACAATTGAAAAGGACCGGGTAGTCTCATCCGCGGGGTCATTCTGCTCCACGACAATACAAAGCCTCATGCGACCAACACAGGCGCGGCACTCCTGCAGAAATTCATATGGGAGGTTCTCGGCCACCCACCATGCAGTGCAGGCCTCTCCCCCTGTGGTTACGCCATTTTTGGTCACTTTAAAAAGGCTCTGAGGGGCAAATGATTGACCTCGGACGACGACGTCCAGCTGTACGTGCGGAACTGGTTCACATCGCAGTCCCGGGAATTTTACGAAACAGCCCTCCACCGCCTTGTGTCACAGTGGGGCAAGTGTCTCAGCAACCGAGGTCGAACTTGTGACATACACGTACTGATTTCTGTAACTATGCCTCCGGCACGTTCCTTTCGAATGCCCCGTCGGCGTGATCAAAGCGGTCGATGCCTCGCGCTGTCACGGCGTGCGGCCCGCGGACGCGGCCTTTCGGAGGCGCGCGCCGGCCGGCGCGTGCTACACGAGGCGCGGGGATTAGGCGCGCTGGATCATTCATAAGTCTGCGTGACGTCACGTCCGGATCAATACGCGCGCGCGCGGCCTGACATCTGGCGACGCGGCGAGTACTACCGCCGCGTCCGCGTACGACCGCCTAGTACAACCGCGACGTTTCGCACGAGGCGAGCCGGACTGGCGCCAGCCGCCAGCAGCCGGATTAATTAGCTGGCGCCAGTCGCGGCCCCGCGCGCACTTCGATTTCCCGTTGGACGCATAGCGCGCACCCGATGAATGGGACGCAGGGAGTCGGGTTCGATGACCGGCCGGCCAGCCAGACGTCCTAGACACAAGGCACAGACACTACATGATCTGTATTTAACCCTTAACTCTAATGTTGAAATGTAGCTTATGTGATTTAACTACGGGGTCATCAGTCCCTAAACTTACAAACTACTTATGAACTACTTACGAACTAGGACGGCACAAATATCCATGCCCGAGGGGGGATTCGAACCCCCGACCGTAGTGGCCATGCAGACCGTGACTGGGGCGCCTCAGTCCCCTCGGCCACCGCGGCAGGCCCTCTTGGACGTAGAACATGTCAGAAAACAAGATACAGAAATCAGGTCAGATGTGTTAATGTACCTTCACAGATCCCAAATGTAATTGACCTTGTGGATGCGGTTTCGTTGGCGAAAAAAATCAGAATCTTGAATATTTATACTTTGAAAGCCATAAAACTTGTTACTTCATTCCAAATGTTGAATATACTTGGTACATATGGTAAAAACTATTATTGTGATAAGCTCTCCCAGTTAAATTTATTATCAAACTCTAATCCCAAGAATCTAACACTGCAATTTTCTAATATCTCCTTGACGTCGTACTTCGTCATATACTGACAGGAAACCATTTACACGTCCAAAATTGAATATAGTATATTTTCTTAAAGTTTAGCGACAGAGAATTGGCTATTATTCATTTATTAATTATTATATTTATACAAAAAAACCAGCGGCCCTAAGATGAAACCTTCGGGAACCCCACTCGTTGTAAGTTCTCAGTTGGATGAGTCTTAAAGAGTTCAAAATAGCTATCTTTCCTATTCACAACTTTTGTTCCCTGTGAGAGATTACGATTTCAACCATTCTGCAGCATTTCCTGTTACACTGTAATCTTCCAATTTTCTTAAAAGGATATTGTGAGTTCAAATGTTTGTATAGCCTATGGGATTTAACTATGGGGTCATCAGTCCCTAAACTTACAAACTACTTACGAACTAGCTAACACTAAGGATGGCACAAATATCAATGCCCGAGGGGGATTCGAACCCCGACCGTAGTGGCCGTGCAGACCGTGACTGCAGCGCCTCAGTCCCCTCGGCCACCGCGGCCGGCAACCCTTAACTGCCCTGGCGAACGTAGATAACTCTCATACCCTGGCGGGGTACTTCTGACCCCACATTCCTGGGGTAAATGTAATTGTAAATGACTTTTTGAGTGTAAAGCATTTCTTTTATAATCAACATCAAATTGTCAAGGTAAACAAGTTCATTTACACGTAGAAGTAAGCACAAAGAAATTACTTTAAAAGATTTGAATTTATCTGATATATTTAAATTCACATAAAAAATTGTCTTCATTAGAAAGACGTTATTTTCCGTGTTTTGCACTTCTGAAGGCATGTTTCTTGCCATATGAAAACACAAAAGACGATTTGCGATCCATATTTGTTGAAATTCCTACTCTGAATATTGATTTATATTTTTTTCTAATTTTTCGAATTTGTACAAAAAATATGTTGGTTACGTTCTTCAGACTTGGCTGCTTTCGTAAAAGCTCCCCGACAGGTCACCTAGCGAATAAATATTAAAATGAAACCTCTTGGGGTCAAATATGACCCCTCCAGGGCAGTTAAGGGTTAAGATTAGATTAGATTACATGTATTTTTCGTTCCAGTTGATCCTAATGAGGAGATCCACTTGGACGTAGGACAAGTCAGAAAACAAGATACACAAATCAGGTCAGATGTGTTAATGTACCTTCACAGATCCCAAATGTAATTGACCTTGTGGAAGCAGAATCGTGAATATGTACACTTTGAAAGCCATAAAACTTGTTGCTATATTCTAAATGTTGAATATACTCGGTACATATGATAAAAGCTTTTTTGTGGTAAGGTCTCCCAGTTAAATTTATTATCAAGCTCAAATCCCAAGAATTTAACACTCTAATCCTCTAATATCTCCTTGACGACGTACTTCGACATATACTGACAGGAAGCCTTTTACACGTCCAAAATTGAATATAGTATGTTTTCTTAAAGTTTAGCGACAGAGAATTGGAATTATTATTTACTGTAAGTTTGTCATCTAAAAATAAATAAATAAATAAAACACTTTGCATCAGATAATGTTGCCGATGACAGGTCATTGTTATATTTATACAAGAAAAACCAGCGGCCCTAAGATGAAACCTTCGGGAACCCCACTCGTTGTAAGTTCTCAGCTGGATGAGTCGTAAAAGTTCAAAATAGCTATCTTTCCTATTCACAACCTTTGTTCCCTGTGAGAGATTACGATTTGAACCATTCTGCAGCATTTCCTGTTACACTGTAATCTTCCAATTTGCTTAAAAGGCTATTGTGAGTTACACAGCCAAATGCCTTTGACAGAATACAAAAAATCCCAGTGGTCTGTAATAAAAATGTACCTGTGGAAGAAACTCATAAATCTATCCGAAACATGAAGCACTGTAAAGCCCAGGTTGAAATGTCAACGCGGTGGGGGAATGGCCGTGTGGTTCTAGGACCCATGTCAGGGATGAGTGGGACAGTGCACAAATGGTTTAATTCATACTTAACTGGAAGAGTGCAGATAGTTGAAATAAGCAGTTCACATGATATAGATGAAACAAGTAATTCCTCTAAGTGGGGAGTTAACAAAAATAAGGTCCCACAAGGTTCGGTCTCGGGTCCTTTGCTGTTCTAAATGTATATTAATGACTTGCCATTCTACATTCACGAAGATGCTAAGCTTGTAGTTTTTGCTGATGATACAAGAATAGCTATCACACCTGACAAAAAGGAATGAACTGATGAAATTGTAAATGATATCTTTCAGAAAGTTATTAAGTGGTTCTCTACAAATGTACTCTCATTAAACTTTGATGAAACCCAGTATATACAGTTTCAAACAGTAAATGGCATGCCGCCGTTAATTAGATTTTGAACGTAAATCTGTAGCTAAGGTAGAATATTTTAAATTTTTAGTTGTTTGTATTGACGAGGGACTGAATTGGAAGAAACATATTGAAGATCTTCTGAAACGTTTGAGTTCAGCTAGTTATTCCTATCAGAGTTATTGCAAAATTTGGTGATATAGATGTCAGTAAATTAGCTTACTACGCCTATTTTCATTCATTTCTTTCATATGGGGTTATATTCTGGGGCACTGAAATTTTACGAAGGCGACAAGTGAAAATGTGAGCCGGGACAGAAATGGAACCCCACTTGGAGCCAGCGGCCGCCTTAACCACTTGACTACTCGCGCTCAAGTCCCGTCCGTCTCCAACTTCCACAAGTCGCACGCTACGGCTGTAGCGCCCCCATCATCCATGTCGTCTATCAAATGTTCAAATGTTTGTTAAGATTAAGGGACGTAGGTACGGGGTCATCAGTCTCTAAACTTAAAAACTACTTATGAATTACCTACAACTAAGGACGGCACAAATATCCATGCCCGAGGAGATTCGAACCCCCGACCGTATTGGCCGTGCAGACCGTGACTGAAGCGCCTCAGTCCCCTCGGCCACCGCGGCCGGCTGTCGTCTATCACTCGCCATTACGGATTCCCGAGCGAGGTCGAACATATGACCGCACCTGCAGTGCATTAACACGTTCGCTGCCGCTCACGCTCTGGCTCGTGTAAACGTTACTTGAGTCAGGTGCCGCTCACGCTGTGGCGCGTGTTGCAACCTAGCATCGTATTATGGGATGTTGTAAACTGGTATCGTCTAATAAAGCTGTATACTCTGGTAGGCATTTAAGAGTATAAGTGATATGCACACGTACGTGGTTCCAGATTTCCGCGTTTGCATTACCGGCTACGAGCCACACACGCTTCTCATGATGTCATGATAGATTTATTGGATTCTTATGTAAACAAACAAGCAAGCAAGCTTTTGATTATTTTAATTTTATTTCGATTAGTTACCAGTTTATAAAAAAAATACTTCTTAGTTTTGATATTATTCATACTTATATTGCTGATGATATAGAAATAAGCATATGTTTTATGTAATACCTTGTATGTACTGTTTATATTGTTCATTTGTTGTTTTCACAAAAATACTAATGCAAATAATAAAACCATATAAAAAAAACTGGAAACTAAAACCAAAACATTGTGTGGCTCAAAACTATGGAAAGATACTGTCAAAATACGGACACGCGCCAGAGCGTGAAGTGGCACCTGGCATCATCGCGCCAGAGCCTGAACGGCAGCGAATGTGTTAAAATGACCCAAACGCCGTCTTGGCCTTTTGTGTTGTGTGGAGGCGTGACAGCAGGCAGGCACCTGCGGCCTGAGGCTGGGAGCGTGGCTGGGGAGCAGAGCCCGCACCCCAGCACCGGCGCCGCAAAAATCGTTAGGCGTGGCGCTCACATGCGGGCACACGCCTCGGCCGCCTCAGGCCTGCAGCCGGCGACCGCCCACCTGACAGGCCGACACCTGCGCCCTAACTGCCACAGCATAGTGCGCGCGACCACAGCGGAATCAGTCAAACTTCAAGGTCGTAAATTCCACCAAATACCTAGCAGTTACAATTACGAACAACTTAGACTGGAGAGAAACTGCCTACATCTACATACATAAAAAATGTTCAAATGTTTGTTAAGCTTATGGGACTTAACTACGGGGTCATCAGTCCCTAAACTTACAAACTACTTATCAACTACTTACGAACTAGGACGGCACAAATATCCATGCCCGAGGGGGGATTCGAACCCCCGACCGTAGTGGCCGTGCAGACCGTGACTGAAGCGCCTCAGTCCCCTCGGCCACCACGGCCGGCAATTGAGTTGCCGAAGCATTTCCGTGACACTCGCGCATTGGTCGAATCTACCAGTAACAAATCTAGCTGCTCGCATCTGAATTGCCTTTATGTCTTCCTTTAAACTGATCTGCTGCGGGTCCCAAACACTTGAGCAATACTCAAGACGTGGTTGTACAAGCGTTTTATACGCGGTCTCCTCTACAGGTGAAGTACATCTTCCCAAAATTCTCCCAATAAACCGAAGTCGGCTGTCCGCCTTACTCACAACTGACTGTCCTTACACATTCGTTCCATTTCATATCGCTCTGCAATGTTACGCCTAGATATTTGAACGACGCGACAGCATCAAGAAGCTCACTACTAATGCTGTATTCGAACATTCTGGGCTTGCTTTTCCTACTCATGCGTATCACCTTATATTTTTCTAGATTGTGAGCTAGCTGTCATTCTTCGCACCAACTAGAAATTTTGTCTAAGTCATCCTATATGCTATTACAGTCAGTTAAAGACGACACCCTCCCATACACCACAGCATCAATAGCAAACAGCGGCATATTACAACTTACTCTGTCCATCAGATCATTTATACAGCGGTCCTATCACACTCCCCTGGGGCACGCCTGGCGATACACTCGTCTCTGATGAACACTCGCCGTCGAGAACAACGTACAGCGTTCTATTACGTAGGGAGTCTTCCAGCCAGTCACAAATCTGTGAACCTATTCCATAAGCTCGTACCTTCGTTAGCAGTCTGCAGTGTGGCACCGCGTCGAACGCCTTTTTGAAGTCGAGAAAAACACAATCTGCCTATTGCCCTTCATCTATGGCTCGCAAGATGTTATGTGAGAAAAGGGCAAGCTGAGTTTCACATGAAAGATGTTTCCTACTAGAAAGAAGCTTTTCCGTTTCAAGGAAATTTACTATATTCGAACTGAGAATATGCTCGAAAATTCTACATGAAACTTATGTCAACGCTTGTGCGTCCTCTCCTGGAGTACTGTTTCCCAGTGTGGGACCCCTCAACCAGGTGGGACTGACGGAAGACATTGAGAAGGTTCAGAGAAGGGCAGCTCGTTTTCTTTTATCGCATTACAGGTGCGAAACCGTCACGGAAATGTTGCACGATTTCAGGTGGAAATCATTAAAAGAAAGACAGTATTCGTGGCGGCGAGATCTATTTACGAAATTTCAATCAGCGATTTTTACTTGTGAATGTGAAAATATTTTGCTAACACCCACTTACATAGGGAGACATGACCATCCCAATACAATAAGAGAAATCAGATTGAAAATGGAACGATTTAGGTGATCTTTCTTCCCGCACGCTGTTAGGGATGGAAGAATAGAGAAAGGTTATGAAAGTGGTTAATGAACCCTCTACCAGTCACTTAAATGTGATTTGCTGAGTATCTGTGTAGATGTAGACACTATATACGAAATGGGCGGAGTGAAACCCCTGGTTAAACTCTATAACGTTGTTCTGTCTGTGTCTGTTTTAATCTATTAACGTAAGGCTAAAATTTTAATTTATGCGTGAGAGCACGCTAACCTGAAATTATACTCTACTGTCTACTTTGCTTCAGATTTCACAGCATAATATTGGTTTTCTTGTTTGTAAATGTTAAATGCAGCATCAATGGACCAGTCAGTGTTGAATGTCTCCGAACTCGTCTTTCAAATGTTCAAATGTTTGTATAGCTTATGGGACTTAACTACGGGGTCATCGGTCACTAATCTTACAAACTACTTACGAACTAGCTACTACTACGGACGGCACAAATATCCATGCCCTAGGGGGGATTCGAACCCCCGACCGTAGTGGTCGTGCAGACCGTGACTGGAGCGCCTCAGTCCCCTCGGCCACCGCGGCCGGCAAGTCGTCTTTATTAAAGGATTTCTGTATTTATTAACACGTTAACTCGAACTTTGACATAATAGCAAAATTTAGACTCTCTTCCTTACAGTATTTATGAACTCTTGCCAACGATTGATCACTTTGAGAATACCCTAGTTGTCCTAAGTCAGTTCAGTAACGTTCATTCTCGAAAATCACGTAATCGACTTTCTACAAACGGAAGAAAGTATTCGATCATGTCAGAGAGATACGGAAGGCGAGACAAAATTTGATAGCTCTAATAAGCAGCGGGATATTTTAAAATGATGGAATTTTCAGCCTGTGTTACTTCCAAATGGTACATTTCACCTCCTCTGCAACCCATCGAAGCCTGTAACAAGAATCGTGAAACACTCTGTATGATTGTAGTTTAGTTTTCGGATTAAAATTCAATAACTAGTGTATATATCGTAGTTGGATAAAATGGCTACTGAATTTGCTGCCAGTACAGCGTTCGCCGGCGCGCGATCGGCCACGCGGCGTTATCTGCGCGCACAATGCGCCATTGACGGCGACAGGCCACAGGCGCGCTCTGTTCCTCCCACACACTGGCGCGCTGTCTCCACCGCGCGACTGCTGCTCGCGACACACACTTCTCTCGTGCTACCGACGGAGGTGATTTCAGCGTCCGCCACGACACTTTTTCTTCCTCGTCGCTTTGTAAGAATCCATATAAAGGGCCATAAGGAGATGCCAGACAAGTTCCCTGGACTTTCTTGGCGAGTGCCACAGTGGCTCAGTGCCAGGCAACGGCTTTACATGTCCCGCGTACGATTCTAATCCCGTCCTAAGATTTTATGTCACTCTGCCGATGTTAATATAGAAATTATTTAAATTCGCAAATGGCCGACCGGTTCTAGGCGGCATGGCAGGCACAGCGAGGCCGCTCCCGCCGGAGGATCGAGTCCTCCCACGGTCATGGGTGCGTGTGCTGTCCTAAGCGTAAGCCTAGGGACTGATGACCAAAGTAGTTTAATCCCACATATTTACAAACATTTGAACATTTTAACGGATTCTCCATACCTGGCTTGGTAAATCAGTTAAAAAAAGGGCAGTGAGAAATAAGGGCAAGCTGAACCACCCCTAAATAGTAGGATGTTCAAACCCGCCATCCGTTTGACGAATGTAAGTAACCCTAGTTTGCGATGCCCAAAATCATCAGCATCATCAAAGGCTACCGTACGCATATAATCGCTGCTGCATGCCTGTCACCCTGCCACTACTGTATCGCATTGGGATATCGTCGTGTTTCGCTCAGCTGCACCTCTTGTGGCCACGATGGATATCCTAAACTGCCGGTACAGAAGACTGCTTTCGGTTTCGCATACGTCACGGCTTCCACAGCAGTCTAAATGAACTTAAGAAGCGGAATAGGGGGAAAATCACTTGTAGCTACAGTTTCAGAAGGTTCTACTAGTTTAACATGATTGCTGGTACCTGCTGTCCTACGCCACTTCCAGTAATTTCCGGTTCAGAGATCGAATTGAGCCTCCTCTCTCTCGCCACGAGTACTATTGGCTGCAGAAGCTTGATTTTACCCAGGAGTGCACCTCTTCATCCAAAACATGAATGTCTTTCTTCAGGTCTCTAAAAATAAAGGGATCTCGTGGGGGAGAAATCGATTATGTATGGAGTATGTGTAACGGCTCCTCAGTTTTCGTATAATATAGTCGGGATTTATCTCGATAACAGAATGACGCCACTTTTTGTTAGCTTTGCCAACATTTGGGGCGGGATTTGAACGCCAGAACCCCCCTCTGGCTACGCCCTTGGCCTGATGGCTTGAGAAGAGAAATTGTAGCCACATCCATTTGACAACTGGACCGCCCTCCTGCACAAGAGCTCCATCTTTCCGATTTCGAAATGTGTCACAAGATTGGTACCATAATGAACAAAAATGTTCAAATGTCTGTAAATGTATCGGACCAAACTGCGTGGTCACCAGTCCGTAGCTTACAAACTACTTAAACCTAGGTAAACTAACCTAAGGACAACACACACACCAATGCCCCAGGAAGGACTCGAACCGCCACGGCGAGCAACCGCGCGCTCCGCAGCGAGGTGCTTTAGACCGCTCGGCTACTCCACCGCGGCCCATAATGAACAGTGAACGTTCAACTGATTGAATTCAGACAACATTGTAATGGGAAACAAGAATAGAAAAGAAAATAAGTGCCAGAAAATTAAATAGGCTGCACACATAAAGACGTCGTCAAACTGCAGAGGCGTAACATTTGTTGTAGGAGCCCGGATGCAAAATAAACTTGTGGACCTCCTAAAATAGCTTTAATTACAGCATGTAGAATTCAAACATTAATGCATGCATATACAGGGTGAATTACGTAACTCTGGCACCGCAAAAATTGCGGGCCGGCCGCGGTGACCGAGGGGACTGAGGCGCTCCAGTCACGGTCTGCACGGCCACTACGGTCGAGGGTTCGAATCCCCCCTCGGGCATGGATATTTGTGCCGTCCTAGTTCGTAAGTAGTTTGTAAGTTTAGGGACTGATGACCCCGTAGTTAAGTCCCATAGACTATAAAACATTTGAACATTTTTTGAAATATTGCGGAAACGGCAAGTGAAATTCGCCCGACCGATGAGGCGATTACCGACGTCGGGGAATCCTACAATGACGCCAAGCTCGCATCTTTGGTATTTTTCGAAATAATGGAGCGTTTAAAGCAACCTTGGGCGTCTGGCACCTCGAGCTAAATCGGTAGCACTATGTACACAGCCAAAGGTATGACTGGCGTGACATAATACTTCCTAAAAAAATAAACTTTCGCCACTACGGTTTCCCGTAAAGGCCCGGGCCCGGCTGCAGCATGGTGACGCCCCTGGCAGACTGCGGCGTGGGTGTGCGCGGCAAGTGCGGCCGGCAGCTGTGCGGCGGGCGGCAGCAGCACGTGCCCGCGGCAGATGGCCCGCCGCCCTCTCCTCCTGCCGCCAGCTGCGCGCGCACGCTCCACTCCGCTCGCTCCTTTCCTTTCCTTTCCGCATCGTCTGCCTCTGCCGCGGCGGCGGCGTTGCCGGCTGCGTCTTGCCGGCCAAGACGCACCGGAGCAGGGGCGCCGACTCCGTGCGTGCTCCGGGCTTCGTGCACCCCCCAAGAGTTTTATGGGGGTGCTGAGCACCCACATAAAATAGGTGGAAAATGATATGGTCTTCAGTCCGGAGACTGGTTTGCTGCAGCTCTCCACCCTACTCTATCCTGAGCAAGCCTTTTCATCTCCTCATAAGAACGGCAACCCACATCCACTTAAATCTGCTAACTATACGCGTCCCTTGGTCTCCCTCTGCGATTTTTACCCCACACACTTCCCTCCAATGCTAAATTTGCGATTCCTCGATGTCTAAGAATGTGTCCTACCAAGCGATCCCTTCTTCTAGTCAGGGTATGCCAAAAATTCCTTTTCTCACCAATTGTGTCCAGTACCTCTTCATTAGTTATGCGATCTACCCACCTAAGCTTCAGCATTCTTCTGTAGCACCACATCTCAAAAGCCTCTATTCTCTTCCTGTCCGCACTGCTTATCGTCCATGTTTCACTCCCGTACAAGGCAACACTCCACACAAATGCCCTCATAAAAGACTTCCTTACACTTAAATAAATATTCGATGTTAGCAAATTTCTCTTTTTCAAAAATGCTTTTCTTCCCATTGTCATTCTGCATTTTATATCCTCTGTACTGCGACCATCGCATGTTATTTTACTACCCAAGTAACAAAACGCATCTACCACCTTCATTGTTTCTTTACCTAATCTAATTCCTTCAGCATCGCCTGATTTTCTAAGACCGCATTCCATTATTTTTGTTTTGCTCTTGTTTATGTTCATTTTATACGCTTTCTTCAACACACTGTCCATTCCATTCAACTGCTCTTCCAGGTCCATTGCTAATTTTTTTTTAATTGGGAAAAATCAAAACCTACCTCATGACTCAAGAGGCAATGCAAAACGTGACCACAGCGATAGAAGATACTTCATACGTCAAAGAAATGATCAGTTTTGTACGCGGGTCCCTAAGCGAGTAGTAATGAGTGTCCGCGTATGCTAGCTTTATTCATACTAAAGCACGTCGGTCCTTTTGACCTTTCAGGTGTACGTATTTATGAACATTCAGTTGTGTTCTTTCAGGAATTTAGCTTGAAGAATCTGATGGTGATTCTAAAGTTAATCGTTTTTCATTAATTTTTGTCACTTCCCTTGTTATTAAAATTATAGATTCAGTTAAAATTTGTAATGCTTTTCTCTCAGGCTTAAAAAAATCATCCGACTATATTAATACTGTCAGAGATGTCATAGAGGTATCTAAGTGATGAAAGTTTCGATGAAGTATGCCGCTCTTGCTTGGAACTGGCCAAAAAAGTTTGATGTCGGACTTCAAAATCCCAAAATATTTCAAAGATTTCTTTAAACCTCGGTGACGGTGCTCTACCAAACGCTATAGTCAGAAAGAATAGCTTCACACAAAAAGTGTTAGATTAGTGTATATCCGACGCAGAGAGCCCAGGAATTGCAACACCAGAGAACTGTATTTCGAAAAAATGGGTACTCAGAGTGGCAGATTCAGCGGTCTCTCCTCCCAACCACTACAGCACAACCTGTGGAAACGGATGAAAACACGAGGGAGGATGTAGGCACTGCATTCATTCCATATACCGGCGCACTCTCGGGGAAGGTCGCATTTTGAAGAAACACAAGTTTGGAACTGTCTTCTGTCCGCCAAATGAAATTCGTACACTGGTGGGGAGCGCCAAAGATGATCTCGGTTTGAGAAAGGCCGGCGTGTACCAGATTACGTGTCAGTGTGGCAACTCATATATCGTACCGTCGAGGATCGATGCCTTCAACACCAGAGGCACATACGATTGATCTATCCGAGCAAGTCGGCGGTCGCTGAACATTGTTTGTCGGACAATCACGCGATGGAGTATGAACGCACTAGGATTCTTGTACAGACCTCGAGTTACTGGGACTTCGTCGTTAGAGAGGCCACTGAAATTCGATCCTATAAACCGTGACTGCGGTTATAATCTTAGCAAAGCTTGGGAACCAGCCATTGGGTTAATTAAGAGTAAATCTAGCAAACGTAACGAAGTGACGACCACGGCGGACAGAGCCCTCATACCGACGTCACCTCAGACGCCGTCGCAATCGGTTCCACTGCGCGACCGCGGCGCGGGGCGCAACCCGCGGAGGGGTCGCTCCGCGGACCGAGGGTATTTAAATCGCCCCCTACCGGGCTAGAACCCACTTCCCTTCGAGCTGCCGTAGCGTGCGGATCTCCGTGCCGGCGCGTTTCCAAGAACTCAGTCCGTCAGTTCACCTGATGATGGCGACATGTATGATCGCCGAAATATTGTGCCCGTTGGACACTATATAGACAGGCAGTACACCCGTGGATATTTTGATTGTCAAATACGCCGGGAGAAACTTAAGAATCACATAAATTATATGTTTAGAGAAAAAGTCATAACTTTTTTTTTTTTACAGCTGTTATTTTAAAGGTATTGTAGAGCAATACGTGAGAGAACATGTGATAATATATATAATCAACAGTTCCTGAGAAAACTAGATATTTATATAGCCAATTTAACATTGTAGCGTAGGGCGGTACGACTCGCCTTAAGTCAGTGTTTTTAAACGTGTGAGTCGTGACCCCCAGGACGGGGGGGGGGGGTCTCAAAGTATTACTGGTGGGGGTGACCGTATAAGGAGGAAGTAGTTGCACGATAAAATAACTAGGGGTTCAGTAACACAAAAACGTATGCCTAAGTGAAATTTATTTAATGTTAAAATTACGGAGTTCCTTGTGTAACATTAACTATAAATTGAATAGATCGTAGATTGTTTTATAATATAGTGTCTAAATGATGAATAAGCTCAAAGCCCTAAAATTGTTTTGAAGAATTAATCGACAGGCAAAACAACATGGTACAATTAGTAAATCTAAAAATTCGAAAATAAAGATCTTATTCTTTACAAATTATCAATTACAGTGAGACCTTTCTTAATGAGCAAAACCCGCTTCTGAGTCGTGCCTGCAATGGGACACACTGGTTAATGAAAATATACTTTTCTGTCGGAAATCACGTACATATATAAGTGTTCAACTCCGAAATATCCACACAAAAGAACTTCGTCCAACAATTTAGTAGAATGCTGAAGCAAAATAATGAAGATAATCTGTTTCCTTGGAGATAACTTTTTTTACGGTTCGTGAGGATGGAGGGGAGAGAGTCGCCAGAATATTTTTATTTGGAAGGCTGTTGCATCTTCTAAAAGGTTGAAAAACACTGCCTTAAATTTGTAAGTCGATAGACTGATGACCATGGCAGTTTGGCCCCACAGCTTTACAAACATTTGATATTTTCAAAAAATGTTCAAATGTTTGTAAGGCTTATGGGACTTAACTACTTACGAACTAGGACGGCACAAATATCCATGCCCGAGGGGGGATTCGAACCCCCGACCGTAGTGGCCGTGCAGAGCGTGACTGAAGCGTCTCAGTCTCCTCGGCCATCGCGACCGGCTTTGATATTTTGGTTTAGAGGAAATGGAGAGCATGTGTTATATTACAGGCCACACTTTATATCGTGTCTACAATATTTGTCATACAATATTATGAAAACTCGTGGAGATTATTTAATTTATTTTTGGAATTAACTTTATCACGTCAACGAAGCAACTGCTCGTTTGATCGCTAAAAGTCCGGGGTGTGTGCAAGCAGCGCAGCCGTCTAAAATCGGTGCGTCGCAAGTAGCTGAAAGCGAGAGTGGACGGCCACGTGGCATTTGCGCGTAGCGGGGGTGGAGGCGTGGGGGCTGGCGGGCAGGGCGCGGCCGTGGTGGCGGTGTCTGGAGGTATTTTGGGCTGCTCGATAGCAGGGCGCATGCGCGCGCGCCACGCGACAGATCCATAGCGACGGCGCCGCCGCCAAAGCCGGACCGCGCGCCGCGCACAGTGGTGTTCTGCCGCGCTAGAACTCCTGTCACTGGTCCACAAGTAGCGCTGCTCACTCGTGTCTTACGTCCTGAGTGTATCTGAGATTTTTTGTCATGAAATACATTGATATCATTTTCAGTGAAAATCCTTAAACATAATGATCACCCTTTACAAGGTTTCCCATAGGTATTGTTGTTGTTGTTGTTGTTGTTGTTGTTGTTGTTGTGGTCTTCAGTCCGCGGACTGGTTTGATGCAGCTCTCCACGCTACCCTGTCCTGTGCAAGCTTCTTCATCTGACAATATGTTCGGTAACCTACATCCTTTTGAATCTGCTTACTATATTCGTCCCTCGGTCTCCCTTTACGATTTTTACCCCACACACTTCCTTATAATTCTAAGTTGACAATTCCTTGATATGTCCTACCAACCTATATCCCTTCTCTTAGTCAGGATATGCCAGAAACTCCTTTTCTCCCCGATTCGGTTAAGCACCTCCTCATTAGTCACGTGATCTAACCATCTAATCATCATTCGTCTGTAAAACCACATTTCGATACGTTAGAACAGGTGACAGTTTCAAGTACCTGGGATTTATTTTCTCACAGGATGGCAACATAGTGAAAGAACTGGAATCTAGGTGCAGGAAAGCTAATGCAGTGAGTGCTCAGGTAAGATCTACTCTCTTCTGCAAGAAGGAAGTAAGTACCAAGACTAAGCTAGCAGTGCACCGCTCTATCTTTCGACCAACTTTGTTGTATGGGAGTGGAAGTTGGGTGGATACAGGTTACCTTACTCATAAGGTAGAGGTTACAGATATGAAAGTAGTAAGAATGATTGCAGGTACTAATAGATGGGAACAATGGCAGGAGGGTGTCCATAATGAGGAAATCAAAGAAAAACTTGGAATGAACACCATAGATGAAGCAGTTAGAGCGAACAGACTGAGATGGTGGGGTCATGTTACACGCATGGGAGAAGCAAGGTTACCTAAGAGACTCATGAGCTCGTCAGTGGAGGGTAAGAGGAGCCGAGGTAGACCAAGAAGAAAGTACTTAGATCCGGCGCAGAACGATTTTGAAGTAAAAGGCTTAACATCAGACGAGGCATCAATGTTAGCATTGAATAGGGAATCATTGAGGAATGTTATTAGAGGTACTATGCTCCAGACTGAACGCTGAAAGGCATAATCAGTCTCTAATGTTGATGATGATGATAAACGAGTAACCGTTCAGGCCCCATACTCGAACAAGTAATACGAAAAATTCAACGATAATGCAATATTCGGAGTAAAGTATTTTGTTGCCAGAAGTGTGAGGAAAGATGTTTGGCAGAGCAATACCTGCTTGCAGAGCGGCCAGCGGTGACGTCAGCGGTGTGGAGGCTGGCAGCTGTTGCCAGTGGTGACTCAGCCGCCTGCCCTGCAGCATCCTTATCGCGCCCTGCAGGGGTGCCTCGCAAGCTTCTCCGCGGGCTCGGGCTGGCTTCCCTCTTGCCCCTCCCGGCAGCTCGTGGACGCACCGAGAAACAAATAATATTGCTTTGTACACCCCACCGTCGCATGAGCAGGCGCGTGTTGTAAAACGTACAACTATTCAATCTACTGCAGACAGTTCACATCCACTTTTATCGCCCATTATAATTTATTTTAGTTCCTTTGATAAGATGTTAGCAACCCATTCTGACCTACGTTCATATTCATTAACACTTTCTCTTTAATTTGTTTGTTAGTGTTGTTTACGAGCAAGGATATACATTAATCACTTTACTGAAATGGATAAATATATTATTATGATGTTCTCGAAGGATGTTAGAATTTTCTATACGCTCCCCAAGTCCTGTAACTGTGAACTCAGAACCATTAGATACTATCTGCATGTCGCAAATCATTACAATAAAATATTTAAGTGAAGTATTTTATCCCGACTACATGAAACACGTATAATGCTATCATCTCTGTATCAGTTAAGTAGTTTACCCCGTCAGAAAGGAAACAACCTGACTATATGAAACACATATAATAGTACCATTTCTTGTCTTTCAAGAACGGCCTACATTACTACCTTTGCAAAACACACACACACACACACACACACACCACACACATTCACATACAACAACACACACAGAGTTTATGGTATTTTTACCTACAAATTTTTATTAATATTATTTTAACGCATAACTAATATACAGCATTAATTTTTGATTCGGGTACCTGATGATGGCGTAAAAGCCGAAAACAGGTTCGTCTTAAAACAAAACTACCGTAGAATATTAAACAATTGTGTTTACATCTACATGGGATACTCTGCAAATCACACTTAAGTGCCTGGCAGAGGGTACATCGAACCACCTTTATACCTATTCCATTCTCCAATACCGCGCGGGAAGAAAGAACACCTGAATCTCTCCGTTCGAGCTTTGATTTCTTGTATTTTATTCTGATGATCATTTCTACCTATGTAAGTAGTAGTCAACAATATATTTCGCATTCGGAGGAGAATGTTGGCGATTGGAGTTTCGTAAGCAGCCCACGCCGCAGCGATAAGCGCTGTTGTTGTAATGATTCCCATCCCAGACCCTGTACCATTTCCGTAACGCTGTCTTCCCTGAATCGTGACAATACAAAACGAGCTGCACTTCTTTGGACTCTTTCATTCAAAATGTATCAAATATTCTACCACGATCCGACGGAAAAGTAAATTAATGTGATGTATTGCTGTAAGTTTTCTTGAGTACATGTCAATCTGCAATAAAGTATCACAGTTTATATTTCATATGTTCTTAGTGAAAGTACTTTTCATCTGTAACTTAATAAACAATACGGGTTCTGCGGTTGTTTCTTAAAGAGGTTATGACAGAGAAAGGAATCTGTGACAACTCACTGGATTTTCACATTTAAGCTTTATTGAGAAACATTTACAGAACCACATTCTGAAGTAGTGTTTTTGTATGTTCCCTTGTAGGTACAGGTTATTCTGACAACCCGCATTGACGCGCACGCATCCGTCTAAGCGTGGATGATTAAATCTACAAAAAGCATTGTGGGTAGACAATAAAGAAAAGCTGCTGTTAACAGAAAATTTGTGTGTTAATCAATTTTATTCCATATTTAGGTTACTGGGCATGTACTGAATTCCTCCACAGTGCCCTCCTAAATGATGTAGCGCCGGCCGCGGTGGCCGAGGGGACTGAGGCGCTCCAGTCACGGTCTGCACGGCCACTACGGTCGGGGGTTTGAATCCCCCCTCGGGCATGGATATTTGTGCCGTCGTTAGGATTAGCTAGTTCATAAGTAATTTGTAAGTTTACGGACTGATGACCCCGTAGTTAAGTCCCATAAGCTGTACAAACATTTGAATAATTTTTGAATGATGTAGCGTTCTATTTATTGTGCTGCATTCCTCAAGGCTGTCAGAACTTTGACTGATAGCAACAAAAGCTTCCAATCCAGTAAGAATTGTTAGCAATTTTTTAGTTTTTCTCCTGTCATTTCATTGTTTCGAGTCAGTAAGATCTGATCTTCTAGTTCAGATCCATTGCCATGCGCATATTCATTGTGTTCATCACACAAATCGTTGCCGCGGTGGAGTAGCCGAGCGGTCTAAAGCGTCTCGGATCGCGCGGTTGCTCGCCGTCGAGGTTCGAGTCCTCCCTGGGGCATGGGTGTGTGTGTTGTCCTTAGGTTAGTTTACCTAGGTTTAAGTAGTTTGTAAGCTACGGACTGCTGATCACGCAGTTTGGTCCGATAGATTTACAAATATTTGAACACAAATCCTTATGTTTCCTCTGGGTTTGATTGCTTGGACAAACTTCATCATCACGTTCTTAGATTAGTTTTAGAATTATGTCGTCTGATAAACACTTTAATGGGGTAGCTGCACAAAATAAAAACCATTGAATAAGTGTAACATTTTTATTACACTTACCTCTAGCTCTCAAATGTCACAATAATACACTCACGCTGTACTTCTTACAACTGTCAACACCCAATTGTTTACATTCCGGAAAACAAAATGAAATAGCTAAATTAAGAAACTGGAGTTCTTGTCTCACTGGCGACAAAGCATCAACAGTGGATACATTGCAGCTATGGTGCAATATCACAAAATTAAAACACTGATATTTGGTTTTTGCGATAGAGGGGCCGATGATGGGAGGGGGGTTTCAACATTACTCCGCGTTACACATAATCACACTTGTTTGTGTGTGTGTGTGTGTGTGTGTGTGTGTGTGTGCTTATAACCGAAAGATAACCAACAGCCACGTGGCAGGCGTTATGTATCAAGTAATTCTTCCCCGATGTTTTTCAATCTGTTCATTGAGCAGGCAGTGAAGGATTGGAAGGAGAAATTTGGAGAGGGCATTAAAGAGCAGGGAGAAGAAATAAAAACATTGCGGTTTGCCGATGACACAGTAATTCTGTCAGAGACCGCAAAAGATCTGGAAGAGCAATTGAATGGGATGGACGGTGTCTTGAAAGGAAGATATAAGATGAACATTAACAAGAGTAACACGAAGGTAATGGAATGTAATGTCAGAAAATCAGGCGATGCTGAAGAAATTAAATTAGGTAATGAGACAATAAAAGTAGTAGATGAATTTTGTCATTTGGGTAACAAGATAAATTCTGATGGCCGAAGTAAAGAAGATATAAAATGCAGTATGACTATGGGAAGAAAAGCGTTTCTGAAGAAGCGAAATTTGTTGAAATCCAATTTTAGTTTAAATGTTAGGAAGTTCTTTTTGAAAGCATTTGTCTGGAGTGTAGCATTGTATCAGAGTGAAACGAGGACGATAAGGAGTTAAGACAACAAGATGATAGAAGCTTTTGAAATGTGGTGCTACAGACAAATGATGAAAATTAGATGGGTAGATCACGTAACTAATGAGGAGGTGCTTAACCGAATCGGGGAGAAAATGAAATTCTGGTATATACTGAGTAAGAGAAGGTATAGATTGCTTGGACACATTCTGAGACATCAAGGAATTGTCAACTTATCATTAGAAGGAAGCGTGTGGGGTAAAAATCGTAGAGGGAAACCGAGGGACGAATACAGTAAGCAGATTCAAAAGGATGTAGGTTGCCGAACGTATTTTCAGATGAAGATAATTGCACAGGACAGGGTAGCGTGGAGAGCTGCATCAAACCAGTCTGCGGACTGAAGACCACAACAACAACAATAATATTCTCATTCTTTTTTAATTTTTCCGAACTGTGATGTGGAGTGTGCTGTATCCCCCCAGATAGCATGCGGGTTGTCGTGTGCCCCGGCAGCCCCGGCAGCGTGCTGACAGCACGGGCAGGTGGCCTGACGCGGACCACCGGATGTGCGCGCCGCTTCCCAGCAGCCCACGTCGTGCACCAGCTGTTAACCTGTGACCGCGCCGCGAAAAAGACACCAGCTCTCCGAAAAACGCCGCGTCCCTCGCGACACGGCACAAACAATGGGCACCGCTTCTTGCCGGTGGGAACAGCGGGAGTCTCAGTGTCGAGTACTGCTCTGCCCTTGATCGTACACCGCCAGCCCAGCCAGCGACTGCACTCTCCCGCAGCAGTCGTGGATGGCGTTTGATCGTGAGTGGCACAATAGCCATTTCTCAGCGGCAGTAAAGAAGACACCCACTCCAACTCTTTATTGCTGTACGTTTTACCTTCCGTAGTTTCGCCGGGTAAGATGTTTTAACACTAAAATCACCAGAATTGTTGAACCTCCGAAAACTGCGAGGATTGTTTTTGTGTATCGAACAATTTCTCAAGTGGTCTTAAATTTTCTCACTTTTTCAAAATGAACTTAATAAATGCAATCAAAATGAACTTGTTGTTGGTGTGGTCTTCAGTCCGCAGACTGGTTTGATGCAGCTCTCCACGCTACCCTGTCCTGTGCAAGTCTCTTCATCTGAGAATACGTTTGGCAAACTACATCCTTTTGAATCTGCTTACTGTATTCATCCCTCGGTCTCCCTCTGCGATTTGTACCCCACACACTTCCTTCTAATGCTAAGTTGACAATTCCTTAATGTCTCAGAATGTGTCCAACCAATCTGTCCCTTCTCTTAGTCAGGATATGCCAGAAACTCCTTTTCTCCCCGATTCGTTTAAGCACCTCCTCATCAGTTACGTGATCTACCCATCTAACCTTCATCCTTCGTCTGTAACACCACATTTCAAAAACTTCTATCATCTTTTTATCTGAACTGCCATACAATGCTACACTCCAGACAAATGCTTTCAGAAAGCACTTCCTAACATTTAAATTAATATTGGATGTTAACAAGCTTCGCTTCTTTAGAAACGCTTTTCTTCCCATAGCCATTCTGCATTTTATATGTTCTTTACTTCGACCATCAGAAGTTATCTTGCTACCCAAATAACAAAATTCATCTACTACTTTTATTGTCTCATTCCCTAATCTAATTCCTTCAGCATCGTCTGATTTTCTGACATTCCATTCCATTACCTTCGTTTTACTCTTGTTAATGTTCATCTTATATCTTCCTTTCAAAACACTGTCCATTACATTCAATTGCTCTTCCAGATCTTTTGCGCTCTCTGACAGATTTACTAAGTCATCAGCAAACCGCAACGTTTTTATTTCTTCTCCATGCACTATAATGCCCTCTCCAAATTTCTCCTTCTATTTCTTCACTGCCTGCTCAATGTACCGATTGAACAACATCGGGAAAAGGCTACAATCCTGTCTTACTCCCTTTCTAACCTCTGCGTCCCTTTCTTGCCCTGCGACTCTAATAACCACTGTCTGGTTTTTGTAGAGGTTGAATATAACTCTTCGCTCCCTATATCTTACCCCTGGCCGGCCGCGGTGGCCGAGGGGACTGAGGCGCTTCAGTCACGGTCTGCACGACCACTACGGTCGGGGGTTCGAATCCCCCGTCGGGCATGGATATTTGTGCCGTCTTTAGTCTTAGCTAGTTCATAAATAGTTTGTAAGTGTAGGGACTGATGACCCCGTAGTTAAGTCCCATAAGTTCTACAAACATTTGAACATTTCTTACCCCTGCTACCTTCAGAATTTGGAGTAGTGTATTCCAGTCGACATTGTCAAAAGCTTTCTCCAAATCGACAAACGCTAAAAACGTAGGTTTCCCTTTCCTTAGCCTATCTTCTAAGATAAGTCGTAATGTGAGTATTGCCTCCCGTGTTCCTACATTTCTTCTAAATCGAAACTGATTACGGTCCAATTACGATCGTCGCTCAAATTAAAAAAAAAAAAAAAAAAAAGCCTGAGCTCGTTATTTCAGAGGCTGCACATGAGGTCGGTTTTTATCTACCTACAACTTTCCAGACCCGGTCGGTAGTAACTTGCTCAAATACTAACACTTATTTTATCATGTATGCTGAGATTTTCAACAACATTTGAACATTTTTACGAATTGATAATTCATTAATTAGCAGAGAAGTTTCTCTTATTTTTAATTAGACGTTGTCAGACTAGATACACGTCACTTGTGTCAATCTTCAATATATCAAAGTTGCGAAATTTCCACTACTTACTCAGCAATTTCTTCAAAGTGTTCCCTTCTATGTCTTTCGCAGTTCATCCATAATTTTTACTCTGTACGACGGAAGGTGTTTTTCTGTCACTTGCCCCGTGTTCTTTTCTCGCCTGTTCTACGGAGAATTATATTTGTGATCAGGAGAATTTCTACGTCTGCCAGTACAGCACGCTTTGTTAGCTTTTACACGGTGCATCTTACATTAGGGGCTGTATCTAGTAGCACGCTACTTTGCCAGTATTGGCCTACCCCCAGCTGACTGCAGCGGACAGGCCAGGCCCGTGTCCCCGCCCACGGCTGCGGCGCTTCCTGCGTGAGTCAGGCGGACGCCCTGCCAGCGCCGTTCCACAAACCGCCACACGTTCCCTCTGAATCAGCCTGCCAAGTACTTTGCCAGTGGTGGCACAGGCTAAGCATTTCGTCGATCCATTTGTTAGGTAGCGTGGCCCTCTCCTACGCCACTGCATATCCATCCTTAGTATCAGTTGCTTCTTTAGTTACTTCATCCATCGGTAGTCTACAAAATTTTATCACTCATTTAATTTCACTTGAAAAACACTAACTTTTCATAGTAATATTATAAAAAAATACTTTCTCACTATTCATCTACTTGGGATACATCTACATTGGATACTCTGCAAATCACATTTAAGTGCCTGCAGAGGGTTCATCCAATCACCTTTATATTATTCATCTACCATTCGATTCTCGAATAGCGCGCGGGAAGAAAAGACATCTGAATCTCTCCGTTCGAGCTCTGCTTTCTCGTATTTTATTCTGATCATCATTTCTAGGCAGGTGACAGTCACTCACTTATGACGTACGGCATTGTTTTTTGGGGTAACTTGCCTGATGCAAAAAGGATATTTCTGGCTCAAAAACGGGCGGTTCGAGCAATATCTGGTGTAAGTTCGCGAACGTCATGTCGACCCCTTTTCAGTAGTATGAGAATTTTGACTCTGGCGTCACAATACGTTTTTTCTTTAATGTCGTTTGTTGTTAATAATATCAGCTTATTCCCACGCGTTAGTAGCTTTCACTCGGTGAATACTAGACAGATGTCTAATCTACATTTGCACCACACCACCTTAACACTTGTGCAGAAAGGGGTGCAGTATTCTGCGGCATCCATTTTCAATAAGCTGCCACAAGAACTAAAGAATCTTAGCACTAATCCACATGCTTTCAAATCTAAATTGAAGAGTTACCTCGTGGCTCACTCCCTTTATTCTGTCGAGAAACTCCTAGAAAAGTTAAACAATTAAGCAAATTCATTTTTTCTTTATTGATTCTTTTCACTTTGTCTTAAGATAGTCGTGTACAAAGGACTACTTAAAATTTTTCTATTACCATTCTTGTGTAACAATGTATTGACTTGTTCCATGACCGTGGAGTCTTACTCCTCAAGTGGGTCCTATGGAACAGAAAAAAACAATAAACAATAATAAATAATATATTCTCGCATTCGGAGGAGAACGTTGGCGATTGGAGTTTTGTAAGCAGACCACGCCGCAGCGATAAACGCCGTTGTTGTAATGATTCCCATCCCAGATCCTGTATCATTTCCGTCACGCTATCTCTACTGTATCGTGACAATACAAAACGGGAAGCCGTTCTTTGGACTCTTTCGATGGCTTCCGGCAAAACCACTTGATAAGGATTCCACAGTGGGCAGCAATACTCCAAATAAGGTGGTGTATGCAGTCTCTTTAGTAGTTCTGTTGCATCTTTTAAGGGTTCTGCCAATAAAACGCAGTCTCTGGTTCGCCTTTCCCAAGGCATTATCCACGTGTTCTTTCCAGCTTACGCCTGATGTAGTAGCAATTCCTAGCTATTTAGTGGAGTTTACGGCCTTCACATTTGATTGATTTATCTTGTAAACAAAGTTTAACGGATTTCTTTTCGTACTCATGACGACGACTTCACACTTCTCATTATTTAGAGCAATTGCCAATTTTTATACCGTAGTGATATCTTATTCAGATCGTTCTACAGTTGAGGAATGATGGTGAACATATTGAGCATTTTCTGTAAAGAACATCATCTTTGCTTTGTCTTAATTTGTTATGCTAATTATTGATTTTCTGATCAGATAAAGCGCCATCTGTCGGACATTTATGAAACTTTTTCCCCATGTCATTCCAAGCACGTGTGTCAATCTTTACCTCTCTATCTACATTATTCCATGATTTATTAAGTTTTCAAATTTATACTGACTTTTTGATCACGTGTTACTAAAATGTTATACCCAATTCTTACAGGTTTGTTGCTTTGGTGAAACAGGCCTTCTAGCTTTCTTTTTGAGAAAATAAAGATAAAATACGATTGTTCAAACTTGTGCGACCTGAAAGTTGAAAATGTGTACCCCGCCGGGATTCCAACCCGTGTCTCCTGCTTCCTAAGAAGTTGGTAAGTTTCTCTGATCCCTTCAATACTGGGATCACAGCGATCTGCACAACTGCACGCCCTCTCCCCCGTCAGATACAAATTCTCAACTTTTACCTGCCCACTGTTACTCAAACTCGCGGTTTTATTTTAATTAATTTATTTATTTATTTCAAACTGATTCCCGTAAGAGTAACGGCTTAGGAGTGACTCTGCACTGAGAAAAGGATCATTGCTTGTAATCGGAGACGTGCTTGAGTAATCCGTGCAGTTGCGCTGATCGCTGTGTGCACAATGGTGTAAGGGTTAGCAAGACTGCCTAGTAATCAGGAGACCGGAGTTCGCATCACGGCTGGGTACACATTTTCAACTTTACCCATTCGCAGTTTATGTCATACATTCCGTGAATATCTACAGATACTTACTGCAGGATCAAAATGGTCTCTATTCTTTCGGACATGTCTAAAAGAACAGACACCACAGACACACACACACACACACTATATATATATATATACAAAAATTATAAAATATTCATAGTTGCTGCTGTACTTTACAACCGTGATATCACATTTTTAAACATTTGGATGTATTTCGAAATTCTCCCCTCACCTCACAATTTTTTAAACGGAAAAAAATTTTAGATGTCCCAAATCTAATAGTATATTTAACAAAAGTCAACCGTATACAATGTTACATCCCGAAGTCACTGTGGTCTGATAAATTCGAAGTACGCCCATAAACAGTTATATGAGCGCTCTCCCCGTTGCATGACGGTTGTCGTACATTGGCGATAGCGTTCTTCACAATTTCATTTCTACGCTGGTTATTCCCGGACTCGACAGAGAGCGAGACCTTATTGTTTTAACTAAATCTTCCAGGAGCCAATCTTTTGCAATTGCAATGCGAAATTGCAAAAAAAAAGTCATCTATGGAAGTTCGGGATGTAACCTTATTATATATGGTTGACTTTTGTTAAATATACTATTAGATTTGGTACATCTAAAATTTTAACCGTTTCAAAATTGTGAGGTGAGGAGACAAGTTCCAAATATACATCAAGATGTTTGAAGAAGTGATTGCACACCACCACCCAGAGCCACGACAAAATCTCACTGATCTGAAGGAAAATCTCGTACTAGAATAGAATTTAATTCCCCCCCCCCCACTCATCCACACTTACTAAAGAGTAAATATCTTCGCCAGTAAAAAGGGAAGTAGATGAATTAAGTTGTTAATTATCCCAGTACCTAGATAAGTTCATAACTTTCAATTGAACTATATATCTACAATGACAGACTGCTGATTACCAGAATATTAGTTGCTGCATAATGACCCAAGTTGTATCCATGTGAGACACACAAAGGAGAATTTTCCTTAATAGAACAACAACTAAAATTGTATTTTATTTTGAAGTATTAAATTTAGCAATTGTTATTTATAATGGAATGCGTGACTGTCAGAATACTTATATTTAACGAATTTCGTGGGTGCCGAACGGAACAACTGGAAATTACAGATCAGTGGATTCATCCGGAACAACTGTGACAAAGAAGCCATTGCATTAGGGTTGAGAAAATGGGAACGGTGGACTGTCGTTTATCCCGTAATTCCACGGGGTCTGGTTTTGGCGATGTGGCCGGCCGAATGCCCTGTTCGTCGCCACCCCTTCCGCACAGGACGGAATTTGTGAAGCCCATCTGTCTTCGTCTGGTCTTCTCCAGTGTGGGAAGCGTGAGAACTTGTTCGAGGTGTTTGCGGATCTTGTAACGTATAAGGGTACCAGCCCCGTATTCACCCAGTCGGATGTGGGAAACCGCCTAAAAGCCACATCCAGGATACCCGCATCCTCTACTTCAGTGCCTTCCTCCAATTGTTAATTTGCCGGGAGGATTCGTTCAGTGTAGGCACTTCCGCGAAACCCGGAAGCGACCTGCTCACACCTGCAGCTATCTTCCTTTTGCGCGGTTGGGTAATGGGAAGGGGAACTGAAATTTAGACACGAGATAAAGGCAGATCTTCAAAATGCTCATAGACCTAATCAAAGAAAATGGTACATTCTAGAGACGACACTACTATAAACATGTGGAGAAGGATGTTATTTTTTCCTATTGTGGCACTTAAACGATTTAGTATGCACATATAAAAAATTACGTGTCTCATATTTTGATCTAGGCTAGAAAATATTAGAAGTGTGCCGGCGAGTGGCACTTCAGTAGTGTTACATGTAAATCAGAACTGAACGTAGTTTCTATAATTGTTATGCATAAACAGCAAGCATATTTCGGCTATTTTTAGATGTCTAGATTGCGTACGCCTTTAAGCTACCGTACTGTGTGTGACCATAGCGTGTTTCCTTGTGTTGCAGGTAAGTGCGGGCGCAGTGGCAGTCGCGTTGCGGTAAGTGCGGCGAGGCTCGAAGCCGGACACAGAAGCCGTGTGAGAGCGCCGACACCCGAGCCGCCGCCAGCGATACCTGTGAGAGGCCGGCGCGCTCACAGCGCTCACGCAAATCTCTGACACAGACGGCGCAGCGCAGTATCCGGACACCTGCCTGCCGCCCTCCATCGGTAACGCAGGAATTCAGTACAGTGTTGACCATCCTTAGCCTCCGAGCGACACCAACTACTCAAATGGCGAATGGACACCCGGCAAAGGGAATCGAATAATAGTGAAAAAGGACGTCGATTAACACGAATGGGACTCAGCAACAATCCAAACTGTACATGTGGAGAGACTGAGTCACCAGAACACGCGGTATGACACTGTCAGATATACAGAACACACACACACACACACACACACACCGTATGTTAAACAACACACAATACTTGAACGTACTGATAAGAAATGAGGATGGCTGGGACACACTAAATAGACTGACGAATGAGGTCTCATCACTAAAGCGGGAAGAATACGCAAAAACGGTCAGACATAACATCGTACAAAACACCAACACCATAACACAGGACACGTGGAACGAGACAAGCAGTGTAAGTGCAAGCGACATGGATAACGAAACAGATGACAACCCCAGCACAGAAGATGACTTATTCCTAAACAATTGAGGACCATAAACATTAGAGTCAAAACCTCCTTTAGCTCTTAATGAACATGAAATGAACGACTACCGCCTATGGAGGGAATTCCATGATGGAAGGGCTCGATGTTCAATCTGAGGCATTTCACCTTGGCAGACTCTCCCCAACAACTTTTACTTTACCTACCCTTTCCTATCTTCTTTTATTTATCCTTCTTAATAATAATGATTTTTGAGTTGCCCTTCCTTTTCCTTATAATTTATTGTATCCATTATTCATAGATAGTAAATTTAAATTTAAAATTGTATAAATAACTAAATATGTAACGCCATTAATTTCACCATTAACGTATCTAATTGTTACTATCACTATATATTTAAACTTAACGCTATTAAAATGTAAAAGACAACACAAACCATACTTGGTCTAATTACGATCAGCTATATACCCAAAGGCAGCTGGTCTGTATCAAGGACATTTATGGACACTAAGTGTTTTTGGCCAATCTAAACTTTAAATGTGTATGATAAATGTATTCAGAAGAAATTTGCCGATAAATGTTCATAGTAACTTAAAAAAAAAATACATAACATCCTTAGCCTTGATGACATCTTCCACTCTCGCAGGCACACGTTAAATCAGGTGCTGGAAGGTTTCTTGGGGAATGGCAGCCCATTCTTCACGGAGTGCTGCACTGAGGAGAGGTACGATGTAGGCCTGTGAGGCCTGGCACGAAGTCGGCGTTCCAAAACATCCAAAACGTGTTCATAGGATTCGAATTGGGACTCCGTGCAGGCCAGTCTATTACAGGGATGTTATTGTCCTCACGGTCCACAGGCCGTACACTGACGACGATCTGCAGTAGGATTTGAAACATATACTTTGTTCGAGTTTATGAACTACCTCGAAGAGAATGACCTATTAACCAATAGTCAACACGGATTCAGAAAGTATCGCTCTTGCAAAACACAGCTTGCCCTTTATTCACATGAAATGTTTAGTGCCATCGACAACGGATCTCAAATCGATTCCATATTTCTGGATTTCCGGAAGGCTTTTGACACTGTACCCCACAAGCGGCTTCTAATGAAATTGCGTGCTTATGGAATATCTCCCCAATTGTGCGACTGGATTCACCATTTCCTATCAGAAAGGACACAGTTCGTTGTAATTGACGGTAAGTCATCGAGTAAAACAGAAGTGACATCTGGCGTTCCACAGGGAAGCGTTATAAGTCCCCTACTCTTCCTTGTGTTTATAAATGATTTAGGAGACAATCTGAATAGCTCCCTTAGACTGTTCGCGGATGATGCTGTCGTTTATCGGTTAGTAAAGTCAACAGAGGATCGAAAGCAACTGCAAAGCGATTTAGACAAAATTTCTACATTGTGTGAAAACTGACAATTGACACTAAATAAAGAAAAGTGTGAAGTAATACACATGACACTAAAAGAAGTCCGCTGAACTACAATTTCGCGACAAATCAGTCAAACCTTAAGATCGTAAATTCTACCAAATACTTAGCAGTTACAATTACGAACAACTTAGACTGGAGAGGACACACAGAAAATATTGTGGGGAAGACGAACCAAAGGTTACGTTTCATTGGCAGAACGCTTCGAAGATGCACCAGCTCCACCAAAGAGACTGCCTACATCACACTTGTACGTCCTGTCCTAGAGTACTGTTGCCCCTTGTGGGACCGTCAGCAGGTGGGACTGACGGAAGATATTGAGAAGGTTCAGAAAAGGGCAGCTCGTTTTATCACGTTACGGGGAGAGGGGGAGCGTCACGGAAATGTTACACGAATTGGGGTGGGAATCATTAAAAGAAAGACGTTATTCATTGTGGCGTGATCCGTTTGCGAAGTTTCAGTCACCTACTTTTACCTTTGAATGTGAAAATATTTTGCTAGCACCCACCTAATTAGGGAGACATGACCATCTCATTAAAATAAGAGAAATCAGATCGAAAACGTAACGATTTAGGTGTTCTTTCTGCGCACTATTAGAGAATGGAACGGTAGAGAAAATTATGAAAGTGATTAATGAACCCTCTGCCAGGCACTTAAATGTGATTTGGAGAATATCTATGTAGATGTAGATGAACATGTGCTCGATGGAGTTGAAAGATGCATTCGCCATTCTCGAATTGCTGTTCAAAGGGTGCTTAAAATATCGATGTAGGCTTCTGCCGTGATTATTCCACACAAAATAACAAGGGGTGCTGGTGCCGTCTATAAAAAACACGACCACACCATAACATCATCGCCGCCGAATTTTACTGTTGGCACAACACACTCTGGTAGACGACGTTCACCGGGCATTAGCCATACCCACGCCCTGCAATGGGATCGCTACATTGTGTACCGTGATTCTTCACACCACAAAACGTTTTTACAGTGTTCAGTCGTCCAATTTTTACGCTCCTTACACCAAGCGAGGCGTCGTTTGGCATTGATCTACGTGATGTGTGGCTTATGAGCAGCCGTTCGACCATGAAATCCAAGTTCTCTCACCTCCCGCCTAGCTGTCATAGCATAGTGGATTCACTCACATATTTTAATCATCACAATCACCTCATTTTCCGTTGTTATCAACGCGGGCCACGTCATCTGGGACATTCCAGTCCCTAGAGCGATTCCCACGCGATTTCCCGAGCATCTCCGTAATAGTCGCGCATTGATCGAACCTAAAATTGACAACCACAGTTTCGTGTTCTCACTCGCTAATACTATTAGGGTTCTCAATGGAAATGCTTTACAGGGTCAAAGAACTTCGCATCTGCGTGGTGTTAGTAAATGGGGTCAGCAGCAGCAGTTCGATTCTTGTCAAATGAGCTACGTTAATCATGCAGACGTTTCGTGCGTACAGTGAAAGAAGAGTTGTATGAAATAATAAAAAGTCGTGACTGTAACGAGGGAAAGCAGGGATGTCGTCACGTGACGATGTCATAACCCGGTGAAATGTTCCGGCCTATCATCACCGAAGGACGACAGTCACCTAACGGATCGTAAAGTGGATGTGAATAACAGCAACCAGCGATTGCAGTTTGATTCAGTACTACGCCTTTTTTATTCATCAAAATGAATGAGCAAACAGATCCCAGACCAGCTTCTGCAAAGCTGAGCCGTACTGGTCCGAGCATTGTCAGGGCGTGGTAAAACAACTGCAGTAAGCATTCCACGCCTCTTGTTCCGAATGACACGTCCTACGGCCAGCGTTTTCGCAACGACAAAGAAATGAAGACGACTGTCGAAAGTTGGTACTGCTCACAGGCGGCAGACTTATACGACACGGAAATACAAAAGTTGATCTCACGATATGAAAAGTTACTAAATTCTTGTGGCGACTGTGGAAACATAACTCAAACTTTGCTGTAGCTGTTACCAATAAAGTTCTTTATGTAACTATTTTGTCATTGTTTAAAAAATAAAACAAATAGAGAAACTTCCTGGATGCGTCTCTTACAAGAGAACAGAGACATTTAAGATTAAAAACGAATGCTAAATAGTTAATGGACTTGAAATTATGTGTTTCTCCGCAGAATACAGTTGTTAGAACAGCGGACAGGATGATAAATCTAGGGATTAAACAGCACGCGCCATAAATTAGAGGTGATAAACTGTAGGTATCGACCTCATGCATGATGTAGGAATTACATGCGACCCTGACATGAAGAGACTCTTGCAAGGGGGGGGGGGGGGGGGAATCTTGCCACGTTACATCATAAGAGTCGCTAGACAGTTGCTACATAAAAATTAAGTTATTCTTTTCCAACATTTTACTTCGGGTGCTGTACTTAGTTCTGAACACAATTGATCAAATTATTGTTTTTCTAATTTTCGTTAATAAATGATTTTACGTCGTTTCTTCTAATGGATGGCTACCTTGTAATCAACAAATAGAGTAAAATAATTGAGCACCCTGCATTTCCGGCTCGGTCCAAGATGCTACCGCTCGGCCAGTGGGTTGCGTCAGGAGCGCGGCGGCCGCAGAGCGCAGGCAGGGGTAGCGGAGAAAGTGCAGGTTCCAGGCCGGTGGCTCTGCCCGAGGGCACTTTCTGCGCCTCTCGTCCGTGGGAACGCCGCCCGTCCGGAAAGCCAGGGTACCCAACAAGTCACGCCCTTAATACCCTCGCACTTCGTCATATTTCTAGCGAAACTGGAATTAGCACTGTAACAGCGTCGGCAGGTGGCTTAACTTGCGGCGGTCGAAAACAACAGTTTTTACAATTACTCCGTAAACGACCTGGTGGTGTTTGTGGCTGTATCCACTCCCCCTTTTTTCCTGTTCCAATTCGCCTGAGCACTGGACGAAGCGACGGCACTTCGTGGAACAGCAGACCATCATTGTGCGTGACAATCACGACGGCACACCGTGGCTGCTACGCCATCCATCGTACTCACCCGTCACTGGGCTCTGGGCTTGCTACCTCTTCCGAAGTGAAAGAGCCAATGCGAGCGCCCCGTACAAGACCACTGATGACATTATCCATGCCGCAGGGCGGTCAATACAGGACATCAACAGAAATAGACAAGCACGTGGTATACGCGCCTTCACAACATTTGGCAAAAGGACTTAAATAACGGGGCTGATTAAATTCATGGTGTGTAAGTGCCTCCGAAAATAAATTCCTGAAAATCTCTAATGAATGGGATGTAGATGTTGGGAGGTGGGTAAAATTGCAGAGGCAGGGGAATGACGGGCTCCAGATGAAATGGGATGGAAAGAAAATGGTGAAGTTACGCAAAGGACAGAGCCTGGATATGATTTAAAGATTTGGCAAGAGGAGAAGACAAATTTACGCCTGAAGTTGAGGTAGTATAGGCAGAGAAGCGGCAATAAGTTTCGATCGCTAGCATGAGAAATGCAACACTTTTCTGGGACACGGATTTACGAGAAATGTGGTTTAGGAAAGGTGTTATAGGTATCTGAAGATGTCTGAGAATTTCATGAGTTGGGATGGTGGTGCACGAGGGATAACAGATACAAAATTTGGGACGTGGTCTATGTTGTTTAAGAATGTCGAGTAAATAGTAATAGCTGGGTTTACAGGTTACATTCGCATAAATAAGTATGGTTTGGATGAAGTATGTATAGCTGATGTTGTTAACATTTGGTTCCAGTTAGTAGTTTTAGTGTATTGTATAGTTCCTTTTGAATGATTAGTACGTGGCTTATCGCACCAATCCAGCAATTTAGAGTAACCTCGTAGATAAAGACAAGAGCACAAAAAGCTATTTATTACATGTGAATGAATAGGGCCACTTGCCATTGTTTGTGTTATGACTTTACCAGTAAATAGTTTCCACCAGCTTAAGTCCACTTAGAACTCTGTGGCCGCAACTGTCGGACCCTACCTTTTTGTGTGTGTATAACTTTGCCATTTGAGTGAGACAGTCTCTCTGGGATTTCTGGCACCCGTGATTTTTTTCCGTTCGACCCGCTGCAATTTTGTCGGCGAGAGTGACGCCCAGTATGTCGCAGACGTATTTGCGCACCGCTTTGTCACTTGTGTCTAGGGTGGGGGATCGGCGCACGCCGCCTCATGGGAAATCACACACTCGCCAGCCGGTAGCACCAGACCAGGCTGCGGGAACGGCTGGCGGCGCCCCGCAGCCCTCCGCTCCTAGCTCTCCCAGTGACGAGCCGGTCACTAAAGGAGAGTTGACACGACCATGTTTACATGTGCCAATGAACTTCAACTTGCGCAAGTGACCGTTCACACGAGTGCGGAAATTTTGAGTCCAAGCAAGTCCAATGTAGCTTCTTAACATGGCGCCAACTGATGTACTACGTGCAGGCTATCGAGTAGTGACTTTATTTGCCATCCAGGAAATCACAGAATGTTGAAACAGAAGAGAAAACGCAACTGTTGGATATGCAAGCAGATTGCGATAAGAAATGAGTTGGGGGCGTCTACGGTGGTAATCAGGAAACTGGAGGACGAAGCGTCCTCTGGAAATCATTTTAGGATGAACGTAACCAATTTTGAACATTTATTAAGACTGTAGGGCCTTCTATTCAAAGAAAGAACACACTAATGCAGAATGCTATTCCTGCCATTTAAAATTATAAGTCGCTCTGACGTATCTTGCTTCCGGCGATTCATTTGCTTCACAGCAATATATGTATCGCCTTCCAGAGTTCATGCCTGACGTGCTGGATGCAATATACAAAGCATTAGAAGTGCATCTGAAGGTAATTTGCTGTCCGTTTTTAATCAGTATTTTGAAGTCTGTTATGTTACACTTAGAAACAGGCAGATGTGTGTTCTGCAGACATGCATGCTCCTCATATAGTTCCAGAATTAAACTGTATATTGTTACGGCCACTTTTTAGCAACTGTCATCGTTCTTAACTCAGAAACAAAATATTATAATCGAGTTACAACAACACGCGAACGTACAGACACACTATAAACAAGCTATTCGACAGCAACAGCCATCTTGCGGAAACCACGAAAAAGTAGTGGGGGAAGCCAACTTGCGCAAGTAGACTCGTCCTCAACTTTCGTTTCTACGTGCGCCAGTTGAGATTTTGGGTGTTCACACTAGCATCTTTACGTGCACACGTCAACGTGCGCCAACGATTCGTCTCCGTGTCACCCTCGCTTAACCGCGACACTGCACGGAGTCTCAACCTTTGTACAACAGCGTGTAGCGCCCGTCACGGAGAACCGTCACCACGCATGCAGAGTACTATTTCATTCAGAAACTCAGACTTCTTCCGCTTGATTAGAGTGGGGGAGGAGGCGGATCAGATATACGTCCGCTTCCGTTGTCTCAAATTCCATATATAACACGAGGCATCTCAGATAAGATACTTTTTTGATACGCTGAATACTTTCGAAAGAATGTCAGTCACGTAGTCCCGAAGCAAAACTGGATAAATACGATAACTATCATATAATCAGCTCCGACCTGCTGACAAGAATAATCTACAGAAGAATGGAAAAGTAAATTCAGAATCCCACAGACGGCATTTAGTTTGTTTTTAGAGATGTAAAAGGTTCATGTGTGTGTTAGAACGCTATGCTTCAAACTGGAGGCAAGGCGTACGAAAAATTAAGACGCGTTCATTTTATATGTCGACCTAGAATATTATAAAGGTGTAAGATGCAAAACTGAAAAGGTCGGAATATAAATGAGTTAAAACCAAAGAGCAGTTTTCTTCCCTCCTGATGAACTTATTCACCAAAGACGCAAGGACGGAAATTAAAGTACCTAACCTTTGGGAGTAGGGATAAAATTCAGAGCGAAAGAATATCAATTACGTATACGATTTGCTAGTCCATTACTCTTCTCTATGACGGGGAGAAAAAATTTACAGAACCTGTTGAGTGCACTGGCCGAGTCTAATAAACACAGACTGTGAAGAGAGAGTACAACGAAGGAGAAGGTAATTACAAGCTGCACAAATAAGATTAACTATCAACATCACACAGAATTTACGGACCGCAAAGGAAAAGAGGCGAAGTAATTTTGCTACCTTGCAAACAAAATAAGCACAACGGGTTAAGCAGGGACAATATATTAACACTTGCAAGTATACTCGCACAGACGAAAGGGCTTCGTGAACAGTTAGTTATCTGAAGTAAGAAAATTATGGTTTAACGTCCCGTCTATAGCATGTTCCGTAGAGACAGATTCACGCTCAGATTTTTAAGTAAGGATTGGGAAGGAAATCATCCGTGTCCTTTCGAAGAAATCACCCCTGCATTTTCCTGGAGTGTTTTAAAGAAATGACGGAAATGATAAATTTGGTTGGCCGGACGTGGGTTGGACCACCTTCCTTCCGAATGCGAGTCCAATGTGTTACCACCGCGCCACATCGCTCGCTGAAAACAATTGCAATATATTGATCACAAATATGTAAATAAATTATAGATGAAGGAAAACGATTGGTCTAGTAATTATTGTTGCAGGAACTGTACAGCTGAAACATTATGGTGCGGATACAGTTTGATGCAATGACCTGAATATGGAGACAGATACTTGAGACATCATGGGATCTGGTCTGTTGAATGATGTTTTCTTAGCGTTGATGGTTCACATAATAAATGTACCTTCTTTAGTAACTTAATACTCAAAATGGAATAAAATAAGAATCTCTCTGAGACAGTACCTTACTGGTAAGTGTAAAACATAGTTGTGTCTATCCACCAGAAAAGGTGATGTACTATAAAAAGATGGTGGATGTGCCTTTACATCTCACATAATGTCTTGCTGGTCCAGGGGTACTTGAAAACTCTGGCATTTGACAGTTCATATAAGGTGACTGGCTGAGGCCAACCGGCCGTGGTGGCCGAGGAGACTGAGGCGCTCCAGTCACGGTCTGCACGGCCACTACGGTCGGGGGTTCGAATCCTCCCTCGGGCATGGATATTTGTGTCGTCCTAGTTTGTAAGTAGTTCATAAGTAGTTTGTAAGTTTAGGGATTGATGACCCCGTAGTTAAGTCCCATAGACTATACAAACATTTGAACATTTGAAGCTGAGGCCAACCTCCCCTTTGCCTTCTCGTCCCTCTGATGGACGGAGGGTTACAGCCCGTAGAAAAACGAGAATGTGCTTCTTGGGGCACCCGGCCTCTTCCAAAGAAACGGGCTGTAAAACAAGGCACATTTCTTCCAGGAAGTTCTAAACTAAGGGCCACTTTGGTGGAGAGAAACAACACCACACTTCAGAGAATACCTCCGGTCGTATATTACCCCCATGTTTGCTTTTACTGAGAATATCTTTATTGCCATATCGTATGTTGTTGATTTCCAGTAGACACTACTGCGTGTATGAACATTTTAATTTATTACCGTAAATTTCCTAAGATCCGCAATGTTCGGTGCCATTCAAACTAGGGATTGCTATTCAGCACTGTTTTTAAGCCAGCGGGATTTTTGCTGGATTACCTTCAATCCAGTGGGATCCCGCAAAGATTATACTTTTTTTTGGAAGTCAATTAATATTCTTTGTTATAATATAATAAAATATTTATTAAAAATCACAAAAGTAAACGATATCTTACTGCATCTAATTAATTACTTTGCAGTTCGACTACTTATTTCTTAACAAGAAGTACAAGGACAATAGCAAATTACAATATTTCGAAACTTTGTAGTCTTTATACTCTATAGTAGTTCTAACCTTTATCAAAGGTAATTGTAATTAATCTTATTTACTGAGGGATTTACAGTATCATATGTATGTAGTTTAAGTTTACTAATTCTCTTACGTTTCTTAATAAAATAAGCAGAAAAAGGTTACAATTTTATAAATATAAAATAAGAAGTCACTTCTCGTTTTGGAAATATGACCTTGAAAAACAAATAACATCAATAGTTTTATCTCCCAATCTACTTCTTATAGATCTATATATGTAGCCAGCGGCGGAAAATGCACTTTCTGCCTCCACACTTGCTGGTTAATAAATAGTCATTGATCTGTTTAGGATAATCTGCATTGTCTTGTTTCAGCTGCATATCTAATTCCTCGCTTCTTTTTTTTTTTCTCTTTTTCTTTTTTTTTTCTTTTTCGTACCTTACTCTTTTCGGCATTACAAATGTAGGATTCAGGGTGTTCAATTCTTGGTAATATTTCTTTGGATGCTGCAAGCAAATTAACACCGCACTAACTTCACTACGCCTTTCTTTCACTCGTGCACGTAGTGTCTCGGATAGCTCATTACTTATAACTGTGTCTTACTTCTCCAGCTTTCCTAAAATAAATCGAAATGTTGTGTCTCGAGTTATTAGGGCAGACAACGCGCTGCTAAGTGACTTTAAGGCGAAAAATTTGAAAGAATTTGCGCCATTTTGTGCTTGCGAATGCGCAGACTGTTGTAAGATCTCGCAGTTCTTAAAATTATGCTGGATCCCGCTCGATTGCGGGATGACACTTTACTGGATTGGCTAATGCAAACCGACTTAAATGGTTTTGCATCAGCCGTCAATGGTTGTTTAATCAACAATTACAAGACAAAATATTGTAAGTTTGAGTTCGTATGCCGCGGTGGAATAGTCGAGCGGCCTAAGGCGCCTCGCTGCGGAGTGCGCGGTTGCTCGCCGTCGGAGGTTCGAGTCCTCCCTGGGGCATGTGTGTGTGTGTGTGTGTGTGTGTGTGTGTGTGTGTGTGTGTGTGTGTGTGTGTGTATGTTTGTCCTTAGGTTAGTTTATCTTAGTTTAAGTATTTTGTAAGCTACGGACTGATGGCCACGTAGTTTGGTCTGATAGATTTACAAACATTTTCTGAGGTCATATATTTTTATCGTTACACCAACTGTATGACAGATGCTTGTCTACCAGAAAAGTTGATAATCACAATGACAGAACTAGTCAGTATAAAGTTGATATGTAAAACATTTTATGGCGGTTCAAGACGTATTTCCTTTAATCATCTAGGAGTTGTAAAGATCTGCTCTAAAAATAAATAACTTGGTATTATTTACGTTGTAAATTCTTGAATCTGGCCATTGGAACTGTGGATAAAGGTAAGGTAAAGCAGTCAACAATCGTAAGATTGGTTTGAACACCACACTGCTTCACTAGGCATCACACTCCTGTTAGGTGTTGGTATGCCGTCGCCTTCGTCCGACGTTCGAACTGACTCACCGAGCCAGTTATAGGGGGACCTACAGTTAAACGTGGATTCCGAACCAAAGTGCTATTCGACATTTTTCACATCAGCAACATTGCCAGTGGTGAAAGATGTGGAAAATGACAGCTAAAAACCTTGGCCCTAGCGGGGATCGAACTCGCTAACTTTTGATTTATAATTTGGCAATCTTATCACTGTGCCACGGAGCCACACCTACGTAATAGAAACTTTGAATGAAGTTTTGTATCGAATCTAAAATATTTTGAAAGTTTTAATTCTCCCATAACCTAGCTTTCGAGACAGTGCATGCTAATCATGAAATTTACAGGATCTCGATATTTGCGTACCGGTACCAGTTGGAATTATTCACCAAAACTGTTGCGCTGCTGAAAAAGTTGGATTTACGTGGGTTACACTGAAGTGTAACGTACAAAAAACATATCGACCGTTAACTGATGAAACAATGTCACTGCTATATTTCCATCCTGGCATTCAATGGTGCCTTTAAAAGTGTCAAACTCTGAACTTCCTGGATTAAATGTCGTCAAGGCGACCAACAATGATCGCTATTTAATTATGTGGAAAATTCTGTAGAATGTGTGTAAATTCAACTATTTGCAGCGGATCGTCGAGGCAACAAAATACATATCACACACTGTCTGTAAATTCCCGCCCTCTGATGATGAGTTCGCAGTGGCTGGATATTCGACTGATGGGACAGTAAAATAGTTCTAAATCATTCTAAGGCGACTGGTTCCAGATTCTACACCAATATTCAGCTATAAATCTTAGTCCAGCTTCCTTCAGAGCAATGAAAGCGTAAGAATAACTCAGCAAGAGTCCTGCATCTAAAACTGTTTAAGAGTCCACTGCAGACCGTAAACACTTACAGCACGCGAGGCCAGGTTTCATATACAAATAATGGCTTTTAAAAAGAAACAGCGACTGTCGGTATCCACCACAAAGGCTCAGAGAGCGTAAATCCGGACTGCGGCCAAGAGGTTGCCAACGTACACCAGAGTGCCAATGGCATCCTGCGCTCACTTCCGTGCCGCTACAGCACACTGGAATTCCGTACCGAGGTATTTTTTCGAACCGTGTTTGTTTTTCCGCAGGCCGCTTTGACCTACAGTTTCTTTCTCACACACGAGCACGAATCAAAAGCGTACAATGAACGTCCCCAGATTTCTCTGTTTTCTGAAAGGGTGCTGCGGGGCCTGTACTCCTTTATCGGATTTTTTTTTTTTTTTTTTTTTCGGAAAATGTGCCGACTGCATTCCAGGTTTCTGTATTTTTTCGGGGGACGAGTGACTTTTCATCTCCTCGTCCGCAGATATGAGCTGGCAGGAATTTTGCGCAGAGGTATTGCGGATCGGGTGCTGGAGATATTGCGATACCTGGCGCGCTGCGGGTCTGTTTGACTGCTCGCGGCCCTTAGGCTGGCCAGAGCCGTCCGTGGCTGCAATTAGCCGACATCAAACGAAGCTTATAATTGCGTGTTCTGCCGCCGTGATTGCCCGCGATGCGCCGCTATATTGTGCGGATATAAATGTGTTTACTTCCTGTAACCTCGCGGCATCGCCCTCGGCTGCATGCGCTAACCGAATAATGCCGTTATAGAATTTTCGGTAAACAGTGCATTAAAAGCGCGCTCCAAAGCAGCACTCTGATGTGAAATATAATATAGCTTTTTTTTTAGTCCGCAGTAGCATCCAAACATGATTTTCTAATATTAAATGTGCGGTTTGTAACTGGGGATAAATTTATGTGAAGCTACTTCCGATTTCAACGGCGTGGCACACAGACTGGGCTGAAAGTGTGACGAGGTTACAGTTCGAACGTCAGTGCGCTGTTGTGTACTCCGTGTCAAAACTAGGAAACTATTTTTTGACGAACTTTTTAGAAGCTAAGTGTGACTCGGGATAATGAAAGTCTAAACGACCCGTGGAAGAAATGTGGATTTACTTTCTTAAGGAAGTCGAAAATCCTGAAGGCAAATTTCCACTGCCAAAATTATGTATCGGCTTTCTAATATCGAACGCAAAGTCAACGCGGATTAGCCAATGTCGGTCCAGTGGACTGTGGAATCAATATTACAGAACCAGTTTAACTACAAGCGAGCTTGCATACAGTTTTACAAATACGTAAATGAACTAGTTTAAAAAGGTGAAAACTTCCGAAAGAAATATAGTGTACCTAGTACTACTGATGCAACAAGTTCCGTGTGATTGTGCTCAAATTACAAAGTAATTATCTTCTTACTCTTTAGTCATTTTCCCGCACATGCAGGGTCATCTTCGTTAAATCCGGATTTGGCGTGTTAATATTAACGGCGTGGCCGGATGCCCTTCCTGTCGCCACTCCATACCCCCCTGGAGGAAATGTGTACCCCAAATGTCTGCGTATAGTGTTATACGTTTGATAGTGTAAAATATTACGAAATATTTGCGAATCGTGTAACTGAGGCGGGACGCGGGGAACAGCGCGGTATTCACCTAGCGGGATGTGGAAAACCGCCTAAAAGCCACATCCAGCCTGGCCGGCACTCCGACCCCCTTCGTTAATCCGCCGGGTGGATTCGAACCGGGGCCGGTATGCCTCCCCGGGATAAATGGTGCGTTACACTGCACAGCTAACCGAGCTGGTATAAAAAAAAATATCTATAAACTACGTTTGTACAAATCCGTTAATTGCGAAAGTCCCTAAAAGCTTGGCCGGCCGCAGTGGCTGAGCGGTCTGCGGCGCGCTAGTCACAGTCTGCACGTCGGCCACGGACGGGGATTCGAATCCCCCCTCGGGCATGGATATTTGTGTCGTCTTTGAGGTAGTTGATAATTAGTTTGTAAGTTTAGGGACTGATGACACCGCAGTTAAGACCCTTAAGCTTAACAAACATTTGAACTTAAAAGCTTGCTTTCAAATTTTGTCACAACATTCCATTCTAATACAGAAAATTTTAGATTCTTATTTCTTTCTTTAATATCTGATAATCTACATATATAAGTACCTTTTTGCAATTTTTTACAATGTTTCTCAATATTCATATAAATACACATATAACATAAATTTGGAGTAAGGTATGTAAAAAACATACCCGTATTCCTGTGTCAACATTTCAACGCATTCCGTCAAGTAATTTTAGGGATTTGCTGTTACGAGCATCTACATCTTCAATATCAGTAATAAATGGCCAAGGTAATAAATATGTACATAATCGTTTGTTCAAAATGACCGATTACTTTGAGGTTTGGACACACAATTACATGTAATGCGTTACAGAAGGGGTGTATGTACCCATTGCTTTAATATGTTGTGTATAATCTATATCTATAAATGTGAATGTCTGTTCGGTGTACGTTTATCACGTTTGAACAACAAGATATAAATAGCTAAAAATTAGTACAGTTACTAATGTCTACCCGGGGAAGGCTTTAGGCGCGGTTTTATGGCGATCGGTTGGCTATTTATCTATATATATTAATGCGAATGTCTGTTCGGTGTTCGCTTATCACGTCCGTACGACAAGACGCAGAGACTTAAGTATTTGTACAGTTACTAATTTATACCTGAGGAAGGTTTTAGGCACGTTTTTATAGTGATCTGATAGGTGTTTAGTTGTTTGAAGAAAATAACGCGCCGGCCGCGGTGGCCGAGGGGACTGAGGCGCTTCAGTCACGGTCTGCACGGCCACTACGGTCGGGGGTTCGAATCCCCCCTCGGGCATGGATATTTGTGCCGTCCTAGTTCGTAAGTAGTTCATAAGTAGTTTGTAAGTTTAGGGACTGATGACCCCGTAGTTAAGTCCCATAAGATTTACAAACATTTGAACATTTTTTGAATATAACGCGAAATGCGGAACAATAATTACTCTTTGAAAATTATATTTACTCTTTGAAAATTGTTTCATTGTTTGCATTGTTGCCTGAGGGTTGATAATGATAAAAGGGTGGAGTATATTGTGATGGAAAGTTACCAGTGTATATAAAATTCTACGCGTGTGTGTGTTAATATTTCGCTCTGCAGCGAAAAGTACATAACGCAAAAAAATGGTCTGTGTGTAATTGTTGTCCAAAGTCTCCCGTTGTACACCATAGCAGTTCAAATGTTCAAATGTTTGTAGAGTCTATAGGACTTAACTACGGGGTCATCAGTCCCTAAACTTACAAACTACTTATGAACTACTTACAACTAAGGACGGCACAAATATCCATGCCCGAGGGGGGATTCGAACCCCCGACCGTAGTGGCCGTGCAGACCGTGACTGAAGCGCCTCAGTCCCTTCGGCCACCGCGGCCGGCATAGCAGTTCCATGCCGATAACTATAAGGGGGTAGAAGATATGGTGGTTGAAAGTCGTCAGATTATAAAAAAATTCGGAGTGAAGGTCAGCGATGACGTTTTCGACCGTATAAGCTAGGAGGTTACATACAGCGAAACGTGATGCCACAGACCATATCTTTGGTCTATGCTTGGTACAATGTCGTCCATCTCTGTCTCTGTAAGGATAAGCATACAAATAATTTTGTTTTGAATGTTGATTAAAAATGTTTGTTTCTAAATAGGGTATTGTGTTCAAATGTTCAAAAGTATACAAACTACTTATGAACTAGCTAAGACTAAGGACAGCAGAAATATCCTTGCCCGAGGGGGGATTCGAACCCCAGTCCGTAGTGGCCGTGCAGACCGTGACTAGAGCGCCTTAGTCTTCTCGGCCACCGCGGCCGACCGGGTATTGTGTTTCAGTTCATCCTTCAAAACCTGTCTCATAGAACACTACTGAAACATAGCCTACCAAAACGCGAGCGGAGCCGCGGGTTTAAGTTAGTATTTTTATAAGTTTTGTTTTGAGATTTTTGTAACAACGTTTCCCGTTATAAAATTTATATAAATTGATAACTGATTTTTATTGAAGAATTGAGGACATAGAGAGATACACGTATGAGAAAGCAACGTAGAGTCAAAACTTCAAAGCCTTCAGCTAAGAATTTTCTTCGATATTCGATGTTGAACGTAACACTAAACAGGACTCTACGTTAGACAGAGTTGAAAGTGGTGATAGAGAAGTAGGAAGGAAATAGACGTATAGAGGGGAGGAAGAGATGAAAAGGGAGAATGTGATAATATGACGGGGAATGGGGAAGAGGATGTGATGGATGCAGAGATGGGGAGGGTGGTGGAGGAGGGGAGGGTCGGGCAGTGCAGGCTGTTGATCAGCAGCTAGTGCTAGTGCTAGTGCTGGTGCCGGTATTTTATTGTATTGGCACAGGCCGGCTGCAGACGGGGCAGGTGGCGCCCGCCGTGGCAGCGGCGCGGCGGTATTGAGCGGCGGGTCCGCTCCACGGGGCGCGCCGCCCCCTCTGCCCAAAAACTCATTCCAAGGCGCCGCGCCGAGCCGCGCCGCGTATTAACCGAATAAAGAAACGCAGGCGCGCGCGCACCAGGCCCATACCGCGGGCACTCGCTGCCGGCGCCCGCCGCACCACGCGGATCTACATCTACATACATACTCCGCAGTTCACCGTAAGGTGCGTGGCGGACGGCACACCGCACCACTACTAGGCATTTCCTTTCCTATTCCACTCCCAAACTGAACGAGGAAAAAAAGAATGCCTATATGACTCCGTACGAGCCCTAAATTCTCTTAGCTTGTCTTCGTGATCTTTACGCGAAATGTAAGTAGGCGACAGTAACATCGTGCTACACTCAGCTTCAAATTCCGGCCCTCTAAATTTACTCAACAGAAATTCACGAAAAGAACGTCGTCTTTCCTCCAGCGATCCCCAATTGAGTTGCCGGAGCATTTCCGTGACACTCGCGCATTGGTCGAACCTACCGGTAACAAATCTAGCTGCTCGTCTCTGAACCGCCTCTGTGTCTTCCTTTAAACTGATCTGCTGCGGGTCCCAAACACTTGAGCAATATTTGTTAGTTGGATTTCTCGGTATTTCAATTATATTATTATCACGAAAGAAATCCATAACTTTTTGTATGTACTCAGTTTTTTGCATTATGACAATAATTTTTGGTTAATATTACTTTATGTTTTTATCTCATTCTTATTTTTTTGAGAATGTGTTTTGGCTATTTCTTTTTCAATAATTTTGGCCATATTTATAGTGAGTTCGTTTTGTTGTCTAATTGGTAGATTAGCATTATCTATTGCAATTTTACCAGTTGTGATTGCATGTTTTATTGAATTTTTATTTAGGTTTGGTTCAATGTCATATTTGATTCCTTTATTGAGTAAATTTATTTCGTTATCTGAAAATTCTATTTCTGTTAGGTTTTTAGTTCGGGGATAAAACTGTAATGTGTTGTGTGGTTTTTTGAAGAAAGGTGGTTCCTTTTGTGTTTGTATTAATTTTGCGAATTTTTTGTTGTGTATATGTCGAATCTGTTTGCTGATATGAATATTATATATAATTATAAATTTATATATAGTATCAAAAACCAAAGGAGAGACACTATTACATAATTCTAAATGTGTTACATACATTTCTTGATTTAGTACTTCCTTGCGGTAATACTTGAAGTGTAGTTCTTCTTTGATCCATAGTCTTGCACCATAATTCTTGATTTGTTGATTTAGAGTGGTTTTAGCTATGATTTTGATGGAATTACTCCACATTTTAAGCAATACTCAAGACGTGGTCGTACAAGCGTTTTGTACGCGGTCTCCTTTACAGGTGAAGTACATCTTCCCAAAATTCTCCCAATAAACCGAAGTCGGCTATCCGCCTTACTCACAACTGTCCTTACATGCTCGTTCCATTTCATATCGCTCTGCAATGTTACGCCTAGATATTTGAACGACGCGACAGCATCAAGAAGCTCATTACTAATGCTGTATTCGAACATTATGGCATTGTTTTTTCTACTCATGCGCATCACCTTACATTTTTCTACATTGAGAGCTAGCTGCCAATCTTCGCACCAACTAGAAATTTTGTCTAAGTCATCCTGTATGCTATTCCAGTCAGTTACAGACAACACCCTCCCATACACCACAGCATCATCAACAAACAGCCGCAAATTACAACTTACTCTGTCCATCAGATCATTTATATAGATAGAAAATAATAGCGGTCATATCACACTCCCCTGGGGCACGCCTGACGATACACTCGTCTCTGATGAACACTCGCCGTCGAGAACAACGTACTGCGTTCTATTACTTAGGAAGTCTTCCAGCCAGTCACAAAAAATGTGAACCTATTCCATAAGCTCGTATCTTCGTTAGCAGTCTGCAGTGTGGCACCGCGTCGAACGCCTTTTTGAAGTCGAGAAAAACACAATCCGCCTGTTGCCCTTCGTCCATGGCTCGCAAGATGTCATGTGAGAAAAACTACTGTCGGGGGGCCCAATACTGTCCCATGGAGTAGCTACTGTTCTGAAGCGAGAAAAACAAGTGACGTTTTCTGTCCGCATTTTTTATTGACAAACTAAAAGCAGCCCTCTTCGGTATGACACTTCTTCTCAACCGGGTGCGATTTCTCCTACTGCGGTCACAGGTATTTTTAGTCACCAGAAATTACACAAGTCTAGATAGTGAATATCAAAATGTTGTTCAAATGTTTGTAAATCTATCGGACCAAACTGCGTGGTCATCAGTCCGTAGCTTACAAACTACTTAAACCTAGGTAAACTAACCTAAGGACAAAACACACACCCATGCCCCAGAGAGGACTCTAACCTCGACGGCGAGCAACCGCGCGCTCCGCAGCGAGACGCTTTAAACCGCTCAGCTACTCCACCGCGGCTCGGTAAATTTAGGGGTTTGGAATTCAAATGTTCAAATGTTTGTTAAGCTGATGGGACTTAAGCACGGATCATCAGTCCCTAAACTTACAAACTACTTATAAACTACCTTATACTAAAGACGGCACAAATATCCATGCCCGAGGGGGGATTCGAACCCCCGACCGTAGTGGCCGTGAAGACCGTGACTGGAGCGCCTCAGTCCCCTCGGCCACCGCGGCCGGCTAGGGTTTGGAATAGTATAATTTCTGTGCGAACGCTGCCTAGCGCTGCAAAGATAAGACGCTTTCAAGAAGGATGAGGCGGTATCCAGTGTAGAAGAGACTATCGGCATGTTTTCGATAGAAAGTACACGTGTGACTGAACATTTGGTCGCGCTCGGACGTGAGCAAGTGGAAAGTGGTGGGTGGCGCTTGGGTGGAGGGCGCGGAGAAACAACAGCAGTGCGCTCTGCCCTGGGGACTCTGCGCAACACAAAGGGCTGGCGGGCTGTTTGGTTTGGGACTCGCGCGGCCTGGCTCGTGTGTTATGCCGGGCTCCGCCCTGCGTCGGTTCCCACGCGCCCTTCTGGCTCTCCCTTCCTCCTCCTCGGCCCTTCTGCCCTCCAGCGCACAGACCTTTAAGCGCCGGCCGCCCGCGGCGACAGGGCACGGCCCGCCATGTTCTTGCCGCCAGCCATCCCGCACCTTTCACTAGTCTACTATCTAGGTCTGCCACATTACATTTCTTCCTTGCGTCATCACTTCAATTACATCTACTACTCATGTCGTCTATCTACATCTAGCCGCGGTGGAGTAGCCGAGCGGTCTAAGGCGTCTCGATGCGGAGCGCGCGGTTGCTTGCCGTGGAGGTTCGAGTCCTCCCTGGGGCATGGGTGTGTGTGTTTGTCCTTAGGTTAGTATACCTAGGTTTAAGTAGTTTGTAAGCTCCGTACTGATGACCACGCAGTTTGGTCCGATAGATTTACAAACATTTGAACATTTTATCTACATCTACATGGGATACTCCGCAAATCACATTTAAGTGTCTGGCAGAGGGTTCATCGAACCACCATTATACTACTTACCTCCCATGTCATTCTCGAATAGCGCACGGGGAAAAAATTGAATCTCTCCGTTCGAGCTCTGATTTCTCGTATTTTATTCTGATGATCATTTCTACATATGTAAGTGGTAGTCAACAATATATTTTCGCATTCGGAGTAGAATGTTGCCGACTGAAGTTTTCGTAAGTAGCCCACATTGCAGCGATAAGCGCCGTTGTTGTAATGATTCTCATCCCAGAGCCTGTATCATTTACGTAACGCTGTCTCCCCTGTATCGTGACAATACGAAACGAGCTGCCCTTCTCTGGACTCTTGCGATGTCCTCCGTCAAACCCACCTGATAAGGATCCCACACCGGGCAGCAATACTCCAAAAATGGACGGACGAGCGTAGTGTATGCAGTTTCTTTTGTAGTTCTGTTGCATCTTTTAAGGGTTCTGCCAATAAAACGCAGTCTCTGGTGCGCCTTTTCCACGACATTATCTACGTGTTCCTTCCAGTTTAAGTCTCAAGTAATAGTAATTCCCAGGTATTTTGTGGAGTTTACGGCCTTCACTTTTGATTGATTTATCTTGTAAACAAAGTTTAACGGATTTCTGTTCGTACTCATGTGGACGACTTCACACTTATTATTTAGAATCAATTGCCAATTTTTACACCATAGTGATATCTTATTCAGATATCAGGTCCCACTATTGTATATATATACTTTAAGTTCTTTATTTGATTTTTGCCCTCCGTGATTATCTACTAACGTCTCGTATTTCTTCCATCTAAACGCCAGACAATCGAGACATATTATGTTCGGTCGTATGGTCCGCCCGGTCCCCGAATCCATGTAACATTTCTTTTACAATTATTAGTTATGGTGTCTGTTCTTTCAGACATGCCGCTAACGGACTTAGCTGCTCGCCGTCTGACGTTCGAGTCCACCCTCAGACGTGTGTGTTTCCTTAGGACAAGTTAGTTGAAGTAGTTTGTAAGTGTAGGGGCCGATGATCACTGCAGTGTCGCGGCGGAGCTGCCGAGCGCGTTCAGGCGCTATGCTATGATGCGCGAGGCTGTTCCCCGTCGGCGGTTCGAATCCCCCCTCGGGCATGGATGTTTGTGCCGCCTTTAGTATAAGGTAGTTCATAAGTAGTTTGTAAGTTTAGTTAATTTTACAAACATTTGAACATTTTGAACTTAAACTAACTTATGCTAGGACATCAGACACACGATTGACAGAGGGGGTACTAGAACGTCTGACGGGGAGCAAACGCGCTATCCGCAGCAATGCGCCTTAGAGCGCTGGGCTACTGCATCGCGGCCCATCGTTTAGTCCGGTGGAACGTCAGGATTGTCGTCGTAACGAATAGCGCCGGTTCTATTCACAAATGCGTCAAGATTTGTGTTTAGTCGGAAAATAGTCGTTCCCTCGCCTGAAAACGTTGAGCTCGGATCAATTCTGCTTATTTGCAGGAAACATCACCATACTAGAATGACCGTTTGTCTTCTCAGAAATATAGATACGAGAGCCTTCGAACTGTTGTTGAGCCCTATGCTGGTGCCATAAGAGACGGGTTGCTTCTGGTGAATGATAACGCTCGTCCTCACATAGCTGCACCGGTGGACAACAGGCTTCAAATTGACGGAATTGAACGAATGGAGTAGCCAGCTTGTTTACCGGTCTTAAACTCGATTCAGCAAGTTTGTGATGCACCAGGCAGACGCATTGCAGCGAGACCAGCACCTCGAAAATGTTCAAATGTTTGTATAGCTTGTGAGACTTCACTACGGGGTCATCAGTCCCTAAACTTACAAACTACTTATGAACTAACTAAGACTAAGGACGGCACAAATATCCATGCCCGAGGGGGATTCGAACCCCCGACCGTAGTGACCGTGCAGACTGGAGCGCCTCAGACCCCTCGGCCACCTCGGCCGGCAGACCAGCACCTCGCATAACTATTGCAAAGCTGGATATTCACTCAAAAGGTAATTGATAAGCTGATGCTGTCCATGCCACACAGGTGTGCAACTGTATTGGCCGTCTGGGGTGATCACGCACCATATTCAAGGGCAACGAACATGACTTTTTCACTATTATGATTCCCCGTAGTGCTTCGCTCTAAGTGAACGCCACGTAAAACTCAAGTGAGGAGTTGAGCCATCTAAATGTCATACCGTATGACGCACAAATAACAACTGTAAGGAATACCTGCATAAACCACGCTACCGTGAACCTCCTGTGATGCGCTGTTTTGAGCAGTGCGCTACAAGCCAGCGGCTGCTCTGCACACAGACTGGCGGCCTTGAGCGGGGCGCAGCTCCCACGCGGGGCATTTAACGCCAGCCAGCCACAGCCGGTATTTAAACGCCGCTTTTTTCAGTCCCGCCACGTAGCCAGCCGTTTAAAAACCCGCCGTACCCACTGCGCAGCATCACGTAGCGCTCGTGCCAGTACTTGCCGTCACTCCAAGGACTAATCTGATGCATCTCTCCTCACTAATCCATCTCTTTATTCAGTAAGTACTACATATGAGGTATCCTCTTGAATCTGATTACTATAGTCAAGGCATGGTCTCAAACAACCATCTCCCGCCCCACACTGCCATGCATTCTATTCCATTACAAAGCTAACGATTCGTTGATATCGCAGAACGTGTCACATTAGCCGATCCCACCTTTTAATAGCGTTGTAGAAATTTTCAGTTTTGGGCAAAGGAAGGAAGAAATCTTACGGTTTGATGTCTCGTCGACAGCATAGTCTTTAGAGACATTATTTGTTTCATAAATCATATAATCGTTTGTAACATCAAATTTCAAAAGCTGAGAATGAGGACCACAGATGTAGCAGTTAGGGCGAACTGACTGAAATGGTCATGTTACACACGTGGGAGAAGCAAGGTTACCTAAGAGACTCATCGGTTCGGCAGTAAAGGGTGAGAGGAGCCGAGGTAGACCAAGGAGAAAGTACTTAGATTCGGTTAAGAGTGATTTTGAAGTAACGCTTGGGTTGTTTGGGTAAGGCTGGGGAAGGAAATCGACCGTGATCTTTGAAAGGAACGACCCCGGCATTTGCCTGGATTGATTTAGGAAAATCATGGAAAATAAAAATCTGAATGGCTGGAGGGGGATTTGAACCACCTTCCTCTCGCATGCGAGTCCAGTGTCTTACCACTGCGCCAAATCGCTAGGTTTTGAAATTTTTGGCAAGGAATTTTATTTGGGGGCTATGGTGCAGACTGAACGCTGAAAGGCATAATCAGTTTTTAATTATGATGTATTTTTTATTTTATGTGCTGTAATTGACATTTGGCCTGTCGACTTGTCGTGGAGACAGCTCGCATTTTCATAATATTAAATTCTACATGAACGTAAATCGAGCATAATTAATTTCCTAGTACGTTAATATAGATCATACACTTGGTACTTAAAACTAATTTGGAAATAAAATACTCAAAGTTAACACTGATGTACTAAGAACGTAGGAAAAAGTTGAGATTTGTAGAAGGGGATGATAGATGCATGCTTTCCAGGAAGGAGTACCTCCGAAACACAATACTGTCACTGCTGGACGTGTTCCACTACTCGCCCTACGTAATGAGGGATTTGCCAAATATTTCGAAATTCTCGCCCTCACATGGCGTCGTTTGATAAATTAAGTGCTGACTTCATTTTGGCGCAAGATCGGTAACTAATGTCCATTAATATCAGAACTGTCTTGAGATTGCAAGATGCTTTTGCCACACATTGCTAGTTGAAAGTATCGGTACCTTAAGCTAGCAATGAAAAGACAAGCGAGGAACGCCTGATTTTTTTAAAAATATAATTTATGATGCGCACTGACTGACAAAATAATAATAATAATGTGATGGGTATCGTTTAGAACCTACCGTATGGAAGTCTGAATTGCTCATCATTTCTTGGTTTCTTTTCTGCTTCAGCCATCAGAAGTTATTTGACAAAGCTTATCAACTAATTTTATTGTCTCGTATGCTAATCTAATTCCTGCAGCATCACCTGTTTTTCTAGAGTACATCCCACAACTTCTGTTTTCCTCTTGTTCAAATGTTTGTACACCTATTGGACCGAAGTGCTATGGTCATCAGTCTCTAAAAGCTAACTTAAGGACAACACACAGACACACACACACACACCAGGAAGGACTCGAACGTGCCACGGCGAGCAACCGCGCGCTCCCGAAGTAAAGTACCTTAGAGCGCTCGGCAATCCCTCCGAGGCTTACTCTTGTTAATGTTCATCTTATATCGTCCATTCAAGCCACTGTCCATTCGGTTCAATTGCTCTTCTAGGTCCTTTGCTGCCCACAGCAGAATGTCACCGGCAATCTGCAAAGTTTTTATTTCTTCTCTCTGAACTTTAATTCGTTCGCCTAATTCCTCCTGGCTTTTGCTTCACACCTTGCCCAAGGTACACAGATTGAATAACACTACAGGAAATCTGCAACCTTCTCTTACTCCGCTTCCAATCACTGCGCCCCTTTCCTGCCCTTTGACATAAAATGAAAATAATAATAATAATAAGTTGCAGCAATTGAATGTGTGTCGCAAAACTGGCAGGCTATTAGCTTACGCCAGCATTGCAAATGTTTATAATTCACTGAAGGCTCTGTCAAACAGGGAGCGGGCACTGTATTGCATTGCCCTGGTGTAATAGAAAATTTGGTTAACCGCCTTTCCTTGCCCCATCGATGCGCGCTATGTCCGCCTACGTGTCTGAGCCATCGCTGGCCAGAGTGCAGCTGCCGCCCCCGTGTTAACGCCGTGTGACCCCTGGTGCCGCGGGCGCGACCCGGCCGGCTAGTGGGCGTACCGGCCGCCTTCTCCAGTTACGGAGCACGCCTCCTCCAGCCTCCACGTCACATTTTTGGGGAGGTGTTTTGGGTTCTTCTGTGCCACCCTCTTCATTAAGGAGCTGCACCTGTGTGCAGCAGCATGCCGGCCGCGGTGGCCGAGGTGACTGAGGCGCTCCAGTCACGGTCAGCACGGCCACTACGGTCGGAGGTTCGAATCCCCCCTCGGGCTTGGATATTTGTGCCGTCCTAGTTCGTAAGTAGTTCATAAGTAGTTTGTAAGTTTAGGGACTGATGACCCCGTAGTTAGGTCCCATAGACTACACAAACACCTGAACATCTGATCTATACTCCGTTCACCGAAACCAGAGACAGACTGAGTATCCGAGCGGTCTAAGGCGCCTCGCTGTGGAGAGCGCGGTTGCTCGCCGTCGGAGGTTCGAGTCCTCCCTGGGGCATGGGTGTGTGTGTTTGTCCTTAGGTTAAGTAGTTTGTAAGGTACGGACAGATGACCACGCAGTTTGGTCCGATAGATTTACAAACATTTGGACATTTAGGGACAGACTGTAAACAGACCGGGGCGCGTGCCCAGGGGTGGACAAAACCGGGGCGCTCGCTCAGTGTCGCTACCTCTGTATCAATCGACGTGGTTCCATGTTGTAATGGAACAGGGACTGCGGCTGTTCGTCCAGTTGTAATTCCAAATTATTAACTTATCCACCAACAGACGTAAACTTTTATGTTGTTTCGATATTACATTAATTCTTTTTTGTATTTTGTATGACATACATACAGCACGATGTAATGGTAACAACACTGATTTGCAACTTAATTTGTATAGGTCCTGAAGATGGTATTAAAGCAATACCGAAATCGGTCGTTAAATATAAAAACATATACTTTTCGGTTGTTGGTGGTTAAGTTAATAATTTGGAAATAAAACATCTGTATCAGGTGTAAAGCGATTGTGTGTTTTGCTATGTAGCAGTGATATTAGACTCCACAGATATTCAAAATTTATTTCTTTTAATAATCCATAGGATCTCTGAAAATTGCCCAGATCTGCATTTTCGTTTACGACAATAAGAACAATGTCAAAAAAAAAAAAAAAAAAAAAAAAAAAAAAAAGAAATCAGCTACTTTCTTTCTGTGAAAGTCATCAACACTTTTCTGTAAGGTTCTGTCATGATTCTCTGGGTTTTTTTTTTTTTTTTTTTTTTTTTTTTTTTTTTTTTTTTTTTTTTTTTTTTTGTAACTTCAATGAGTGTGTGGTCTTGTAATCAATTATAATATGATAAACCGAGGAACAACCAAAACCTGTAGATGCAGCTGTTTTTATAACAATATCTGCCATTTTATAAACATTAAGAACTTAAAGATTTCCTGTTTGATCGCTTCTTGCTTGGATTCAAAATGTAGAATGACATAGTGATTATACTTTTGCGCGATACAGACGAGAAAGAGAAAAAGAGATAGAATCTGGTAGCTTACTACTTATGCTGGTATTCAGCAACTGATCCTTTAACACGAAATTTCTAGCCGTCATAACGCACACAATCGCTTTACCCCTGAAACGGATGCGGCGGCATTGCGCGAGCACCCTGTTTTGTCCACCCCTGGCCACGCGCTTCGCTGTGTTCACAGTACGTCTCTCGTTCCGGTGAACGCAGTATAGTATCGTTTCCAAGAGGCTGACGAGAAAGAGTCGTCAGCCAGGAGCTCAATCTTTATGACCTCGTATCTCCTGAATAACGTGTCCTACAAATAATACAATTTTCCAGATATGTGAAGAGGAATATTTGGAAACTGTCAGCGAAATGAGTAGCAAATAGAGTTAGTCGCAAGGACGCGAAAAAAAAAAAAAAAAAAAAAAATGCCTCGATGTTGGATTTCATAAACCTTATTGTTCGCGACTTCATATCTTCTGAACTGTGTGTCGTGTTACAAACTGTTTTCATCATTTCGTCGGGGGTGTCAACGAGAAAAAGTTAAGGCTTGGAAGTAATATTTAAAGGTTGCTGAGAGTCGCAGATTGATTTTCGAGTAAAGGATGAGCGAAATTCGAATATTTTACTGCCGTCAGCTTTAAACAAATACATAATTTATATTATCAAACTTAACGTTAGATTTTAATAATTAGATTATCGTACAATTTTAATTTTTTTAAATTGCGTTTGTAACAACGCGAAATATTGAAAAAGAAATTTTGTAGCCCCCTAAAAAGAAAAGTCCAGGACACAATAAAATCTGATTTTATATTGTAGGATAGGAATACTACTGACAGTTACCTGAAAAAACTCATTTCTATAGTAAGAGAATTAAGATGGATGTACTTGGTGGTACTGTTGTATAAATCGCTTGGCATGGCCGGACGATCTCAGCAGGTTGGGACGGACGAAGAAATCGGCAGCGACAACACATGTGCTGTGAGAGAAGACCACGGAATAAAATTGGCATGCAGGTTTTCGCTGTGGAGAAGCGCGACTTAGTCTGTTTGTTCATGCAGTTTATTGAAATACGTGAGCATGACAACAGCTTCAGCTTTAACAAGGAATAAGGAAGGCGCAAGGTAAGCGGATCGTAAATTGCCAGCTGCAGCGAAAGACCGTTGCAGCTAACAAGGAGAGAACACGGCGGCAGTGACCAGGTAAGGGCCCTTAGAAACACTGCGCGTCAAGTACGTAAACCACCAGCTGTGGGCTCCACTCCAGTTCACTACTAGTTATGGAGTGTGAACCTATGAAAATTATGAGACGAAAGCCAACAAGCAACGGTCGAAAGGTCGTTGAACTGAAATCTTCTTTCTATTAACAAAAAAATTCTAAACGTCAATTCAGCCAGTCAGAGCACCAACACGCTACTGCGCCTAACCTGTATATTACAAAATGGTAACTATTCTAACTCATTATAACGTTAAGGAAACAACTAGGAGCAAGTGAAGTCCCTTGAGCGAGACAAGAGTTTTCTTTCATAGCATATCTCTTAAAACTAAAAATATTGACGTATCTATTGGTATAATAGACACTTGAAGATATGACATAACTGTGCAAGACAAGATACTCGGTCACCAAGATTTACACGGTATATTCCCTGCACCAGTCTTAAAACTGGAGTGCTTGTAGTTTGAGCTATTTTGGGAAGCTGCCGTGGGCTCACACTGCCCGCCTTCCATTTGCTGTGCTTTTTGCTCACTTCAGCAATTGGGCGTTAGGAGGTGTCTCGTGTCACTAATTTGTCCTGTTTTAGCCTCATTACAACCAGACAAAAACCAAGGTTCGCCGTGCCTTCTACGAGGGCGAGCATCTGACCTTCGACATCTTTGTACTCGGGAAACAGTGCGTCTACAATTAGAAGTAGCTGCATGCCTCGGTATATAATAATATTTGGTTACAATCTGTATCCGTGATGTAGTTTTTGTATCAAGATTATTTGCTCAGACGCTATATATGACGAAACACCTTCGACCCGAAGCAGTGAGTATAATTTAAGCCTGTGTCACTTGATGTCGCTATCATTTTGCAACAGTGCGCACGAAAACGTCTACAGTGAACTTCTGAACCACTCCTGCCAGGCTGATCGATTTTGTTAAACCGCGTCATTGCGTATAATTACAGATCAAATTATTCGTGACTTTTATCAAAATGGACACCGTTCGTAGTAACTGATGGAAAGGCAACGATTAAAACAGAAATGATATCCAACGTTCCCTAGGTAATGTTATAGATCCTCTGGTGTTGTTTGTCTATATAAATGATATTCACACATCATGCTGTCAGTTATCGTCTTGTAAAGTCATCAGAAGAGACAAATCAACAGTAGCAATATTTAGATAAGATGTCTGCACGATGAGAAATTTAGCAGTTGACCCTAAATAAATTGTGTTGTCCTCAATTTTACTAAAAGGAAGAACTTTAAATTCGTTTATAAGATGAATTAACCTAATTTTACGTCTGTTAATCCAACAAAATACTAGAAATTACTATTACGTCTTAATGGGAAAGAAAAAAAAACCAGTATATCCTGCGAGAAGGAGTACCAAAGACTGTTAAGCGACCAGTAGAAGAAAGTGGCAGCCTGTGGGCTTGATACTTGTATAAGCGATCCATACGACATTCCAGAAAGATTGAAAAGTAATTCCAAAAATGTTCAACTACACACATCTGTTTGAATGTAATCCTACATCACTGAAAAATGAACACGAGAGAGATATCGTTACAGTTTTTAATATTTACAGTTATTTTTTCTTTGTTGCCACGCCAATACTGTTTATCTTCTAGGTTAGAAGAAAGAAAAATACAGGAATAGGAAAACAAGAAAACAAGAAAAAGTAATTGTGTATTTATCATGAATTAAATAAATAGGATACACCGAAATAATAATAATGATAAATACCAATGAGCTTGAGAAAAACGGAAAGTTTTTAATTTTTTTTTTTTTATCATCTTGGGACTTAACTACGGGGTCATCAGTCCCTAAACTTACAAACTACTTATGACCTAACTAATACTAAGGACGGCACAAATATCCATGCCCGAGGGGGGATTCGAACCCCCGACCGTAATGGCCGTGCAGACCGTGACTGGAGCGCCTCAGTCCCCTCGGCCACCGCGGCCGGCAGTTTTTAATTCTTATTTACAAAATCAACAATATAGAAACTGTACAATTTTCAAACATAAGGGGATGCTATCAGGAATAAATGTGTACTGAAAACACAATGACTTTTAGCCCTAAATGTAGGATCTTTCCCTCGGGCACAGTACGGCAGTCACCGGGGAGTTATATTCCTCGAGCTGTTCCACAGTCCCCACCACTGACTCCCTGTCTCCGCTGCGGTTTCAGCAGCATTACACTCTTTCACTCACGCCACGCTCCTGTTCTCTTTTTAGTCTAATACAAAGGCAATAGTGCTGACTTCCGTCTCAGAAATTTTAATCCTTCAATAAAATTATGAAGCCGTTCTGACGAAGGCCCAGATCGAACTCCGTGGCTTTGATCATCAGACCTGAAGGACTCAAACCTTTGACAATGCTGATGGAGGCAGGAAGACAGAACGTTAAACATAATTAATTACACTGCCCCTACTGCCATCCCCGCCCTCTCTCTCTCTTTTCACCCCCCCCCCCCTCTCTCTCTCTCTCTCTCTCTCTCTCTCTCTCTCTCTCACACACACACACACACACAAACTGACCGTCGAGAAACTCAGAATGGTACTATTGCTCGTTCTTCGATTAAACAGAATATGACCGAGGAGATTCGTGTACGTACCTCTTTGCTTCACAAATTCTAATTGTATTCTCCGAAGCACCTTTGTTAGACGTCAACTTATTGGTATTACAGCAACTAGTCTTTGAAATCGTTTGACGTCTGTTGTCGTCCCCACTAGATAAGTACCAGAATAGGTGAACCAACGCTCTTGAAACTGTCGCAATGAGTAAAGTTATCAAATACAAATCACCCCAAAGCCGTTCTATCTAACATTCCCGAGAAAATAGACTTTGAAGTTATCGGGGCGTCTCGAGTGTCGTCATTACTTCAAAGTACAATTGCGTACACATTTTTTCTGTATCTAATATGGATCAGAAGCGTTTTTTCTCAATGGATCGACTGTGAGTGTAAACCTTCTCATCATGCACACTAACTGCAACCTGTGGGAGGACACTATAAAAATATCAAGTGAACACTTTGTGAACTTGAAAGAAGTGGCCGCGTGCCCTAAGGCATTATGCTACGAACTGGGCGGTCACTACCGCCGGAGGTTCGAATCCGCACTCGTGTGTGTGTGTGTGTGTGTGTGTTGTCCTTAGCGTAAGCTAGTTTAAGTAGTTTGTAAGTCTAGGGACTCATGACCACAGCGGTTTGGTCCAATAACTTTACAAACATTTGAACTTACAAGAATACCGAAGTTGTGGGTTGCTTGTATTCCCCTGTAAAGTAATACTTCTTATTTTGCATGGAAATTGTTGGATGATCAGTTGATGTAGTACAACAGTTTGTACTAAAAAAATAAATATTTTAGTTCATAAAAGAAGCCTTGTTTTTCCGCATACGTAATTCCATAAATCTTGTTTCTACAATCATTTAAAATGTAACTTTAGGGGATTATGGCGGCCGGCCGCGGTGGCCGAGGGGACTGAGGCGCTCCAGTCACGGTCCGCACGGCCACTACGGTCGGGGGTTCGAATCCCCCCTCGGGCATGGATATTTGTGCCGTCCTTAGTATAAGGTAGTTGATAAGTAGTTTGTAAGTGTAAGGACTGATGACCCCGTAGTTAAGTCCCATAAGCTTAACAAACATTTGAACATTTGGATTATGGCGTATAAAAAATAAATTTCCTTCCTCCTGAAACAAGTTCTGAAGGGATTAGGAAAACTGTTTCGGTGAAAAATTTACCAACTATCGATTGTTACGCCAATATAAGGACTTCTTATATACTGTTAGCAACACGCAGACAGCATGGTAACACAACTGACATTAAAGAATGAAACTTTTCACTCTGCAGCGGAGTGTGCGCTGATATGAAACTTCCTGGCAGATTAAAATTGTGCCGGAAAGTTTGGAAAGTAAGAGACGAGGTACTGGCGGAAGTAAAGATGTGAGGCTGCATCGTGAGTCGTGTCGGGATAGCTCAGTCGGTAGAGCGCTTGCCCGCGAAAGGCAAAGGTCCCAGGTTCGAGTCCCGGTTCAGGCACACAATTTTAATCTGCAACGAAGTTTCACAACTGACATTGTTTGTAAAATATGGTTTCGCTAATGACAATACCGTTCAACAGAGGGTTGACGTGCTAATCAATGTTTTGTAGTGTGAGTGTAACTATTGTAGCTCCTCTGCTTCTTAATATTAACCTTCTACTCTACTCGGCCTTTCCCTTTGCTTTACGCTCCTATTTAGTGCAGTGGCTTCGGTCGGCCGGTGACACAGTTCGGCGCGCCTGTCCAGCTGTTGGGCCATCAGCTGAGCGGCGGACGTTTTGCGCGCGGCTAGTAGCGGCGGCGCATTGTGTGTGTCTGGCTGCTGCCGCCAGCCGCCTAAAGGGGACCTGCCGGCCGCGAGGGCCGCTTTAAGCGCGCCGCCCCCTCCCACTGCGGCCGCGGCCGACTGTTTTCCTTTAATGCCGCTTTCACGCGATAATCCGACTGTCGCAGGCCGGGGATATTCCCGTATCTGCCGTTTAAATAGGCCACCGTGCTCACTGCCACTAATTGCGTAGCTATCGCCGACCGGAATACTCGTATGGCCTAAAGCGGGCTGCTCCGGCAGTCCGCCCATACGCAAATGAGGGAGGGCCCAAACTACTTGTGGCTGATACAAAAATAAAGGTATGGGCAATTTAGAGCACAACGATCGAAGTAGCCTACTGGTTAGAACACTGCACTCTTTTTCGAGTAGTTGGCCATCATATATAGTCTAGATGGTTTGTATGGAAACTACATAGCCAATAACTTTCCCTATTCTTATACAATTTCAGTATGTGCACCGCGTCTAGTATTTCGCTTCCCGTGAAAAATTGTTTTAAGTCATTAATTAAAACTTCCGGGCTAAGTTGCCGTGTTCCATCAATAAAACTTCTTACTCCCGACGTTTCGTTGCCTACTGCGGGCAACATCTTCAAGGTTCGAAGGTTGGAGGAAGGCAACGGCTACCACCTCCAAACAGGACCATGCCTAGTAAAGCACTGTGGTGCTCAAACCAATCTTCGGATTGTTGACTGCTTTACCTTTTTTTACCATCATTTCATAAACTGAAAGTGAGATTTCGCCCATTTCGCCCTTCATTTAAAGGGTTTATCATTTTTTTTTCCCCCTTCAGTAACATTGAAAAAATTATTTTCTTCCTTTTGTTACTCAATGTACTGTTTCGCTTGCATTCTGTTTGAAGCTGTTCGCGTGACTTTCTATATGCGAGAAAATTTAGGTTTGTACGAGTAGTAGTCAAAGTTTCACTACCGCCTCGACAAAATAAAAATATGATTCTTTTATTTATTTACAGGGGCGTGATAGATCTTCAGCACGCCAAATTCTCCGTACCACGCTATGCTAGCAGGCAAAATAAAATGGTGCCCTCGGTTGAGGTGCACCATTCTGCGATGCTTTTCAATCGGCTTGTTGGCATGCCGAGGCGCAGAGAAATCACTGTATTCCACAGCTGCAAACAATAAAAAATTAATTAAATAGCTTCATTTTATCGAGATGGTGATTGAATCTTTGACTACGTCTTGGAACTTTCTTTTTGTTTTCTTCTCCTGCTCCGACTGCTGTAGCAATTGTCAAATGTTCCAATGTTTGTTTGTAATCCTATGGGACTCGACGACTTGGATTACCAGTCCCTAAGCCTACAAACTACTTAAACTAAGGAGACAGATACACCCATGCCCGAGGGAGGACTCGAACCTCTAACGGGGAACGGCCGCGCGCACCGCAGCAAGGAGCCTTGGTGCGCTCGGCTATTCCGTCGCAGCTGTAGTAATTAACTGTGTGAGAACTCATCACGGTTCGTCCAGGGCGCACACTGCGGCGAATTTCGTATCGTACTGTACGCAGAGTAATTGTACTTGTTAATGTTATTCCCATTTTCTGTGTAGCTGGAAAATAAAAAGAATAGAGGCAGCTAACACAACTTACGTGTGTGTTGCAGATTCCGACTCCTACCCCCAACCCAAGCCCTGCTTTCTCCACCTGCTCCTCCACCCTCAATATCTCTCTCTCTCTCTCTCTCTCTCTCTCTCTCTCTCTCTCACACACACACACACACACACACACACAGCAGCGTACAAACATATTCACGTACAGTAGTACCTTGAATATAGCGTGTTACCACAAGCGACCATAAAGAACGTTAATTGTTAAAATACACAGAAGAGGATAGGTGTTAATTGATTAGCAGACGTTTTATACCTATGCCAAGAGTCTTTAGAAATTTTTGAGTTTCTGGCACACAATGAAGAAACCAGAAGATCCTGCTTCTCCGGTACCGCCATCAGTTGAACAGTTGAATTTTGTTCGCAAGAAACACATATTCTTTCTTTATTGCTTCAAGAACAACACTGCCTGCAAAGCTCTGTACTTTTAAAGGAAATCGCGTGAGGAAGCTAGTGTGACCAATTCTACAGAACTGCTTTATTGTTTGCTTATCACGCAATTCGGGGATGCGCTACTAGGATCGAACGGCTTGATATAAACTCTGAAGTAATTACTGGGCAATTCTAAATCTTTGTTCTCGCTAAAATCTCTGGGGTACAGTGAGACAAACGGCATTCAAAAAAGCCAGTGGGACACTTCTGCTTCTCACCATTATACAAAAAAAAAAAAAAAAAAAAAAAAAAAAAAAAAAAAAAAAAATGCTCAAATGTCTGTGAAGCTTGTGGGACTTAATGCGGGGTCATCAGTCCCTAAACTTACAAACTACGTATGAACTACCTTATACTAAAGACAGCACAAGCATCCAAGCCCGAGTGGGATTCGAACCCCCGACGGGGAACGGCCTCGCGCATCGCAGCATAGCGCCTCAATGCGCTCGGCCGCTCCGCCGCAGCTCACCATTATATATCCGATATACTGTATCTGAGGGAAGAATTCTTAAAAACCGAAGGAAGGCAGATCGGAGTTTAAGTTTCTGCCAAACCGGGTCGTTGGAACACATGATCGAATTGAGAAACAATGTAAGAGGAGGAAACCGGTTATGTGTTTTTCAAGGCAACCAAAGACGATTTTCCATTACGTAAAAAAAAAAAAAAAAAAAAAAAAAAAAAAAAAAAAAAAAAAACCTGAAATCCTTCATGCGGATGGTCAGACTGGAATCCAACTGCCGCGCCGTCCTCCGGGATGTGAACTAGTGTTTCTCGCACGGTAGGGGGGAAAAAAGCGGGAGAAATTTTGGTTCGATTTTAACTGTTTTTTTTTATTTATTTATTTTAATCTCATTTGCTAGTAGGTGTCGTAACCATACAACATGGATAAATGAAAATTAGTGCGCACAGCTGGTCCTGTCTTATTTAGTAACCGCCGTAAGCCATATTTTGTAATTTCTGCGCCCTCTTGTACCTTGAAAATATCATTTACAAGGAATAGATGATACTTGCAAATGAACTCGGTTTCTTTAATGGCTCAACTTTTATCTTTCTTGAAAATAAAACTTGTGAGCGTGTCCGTTAACTACTAGTGTGTCTCCAAACCGAGCGAGGTGGTGCAGTGGTAGCACACTGGACTCGCATTCGGGACGACAGTGGTTTAAATCCACCTGCGACTATCCAGATTTAGGTTTCCCGTGATTTCCCTCAATCATTCCAGGCACATGGCAGGATGGTTCCTTCCAAAGGGCATGGCCGATTTCCTTCCCCGTCCTTACCCAAACAATCCGAGCGTAAGCACTGCTTCTAATGACTACACTGTCGACGAGGCGTTAAACACTAATCTTACTGTATATCTCTAAATACATTTAACTTCAGAACTAGGTTTTGACTGTTATTCTGTTTAATATGGATTCATTTAATCATTAATAGCGTGTAATTGAGTAATAATATAAAAATACCAGATTAAATGCCGCACTGACGAGATTTTCTAGATTACAGCGCCATAAAATGTCAGTAGAATGTCTGTCTGTAGGTTACATGGCCATGTTGTAAGCCACGTTTTCACAGGGGAAGGAAAAAAAAATTTCGGTGTTATATAGCGTCCCAAGAGAAGTGGTCAATATTCATATTTTGACAGAAAAGTTCATTCGCAACGAAAGAAACCTTGTTTCACCAAATTTTGGGAGAACTGCCGGATATCTGTAAACTCCTGCCGCTATATTTCGGCACAAACTCTTTTGGCCATTATCAATAAAAATTTTCTGGGTATGAAACCGCGTCGTCATTTTATAAATTCCACAAACGTTTCGGCCACTGTTGCAGGCGGCCTTCATCAGGGTCTGTGTCTGACCCTGATGAAGGCCGCCTGCAACAGTGGCCGAAACGTTTGTGGAATTTATTAATTTAGGGTCTGTGTCTGACCCTGATGAAGGCCGCCTGCAACAGTGGCCGAAACGTTTGTGGAATTTATGAAATGACGACGCGGTTTCATACCCAGAAGAATTTTATTGATAATGACAACAGGATGTAATTCTAATGGCGATGTAACTATTCGGGAATTTAAATGCTTTTATGGACTGAAGCACTTACGCTACTATGCACATTCTGGAGAACGAGGGGGGGGGGAGATATCTCATTTATGGGAACATCAAGGCCTAATATTATGTCACATGGATAAATACCAGTTACAATGCATGATTGTCCATCAGTGATAACAAGATATGTCGCCAGCTACGCTATAATACTTGTTGGCACCAGATATTTCATTATGTTAGTGCTCGGTAGTACAGAATTCTACCAGTAACAGTAAGTAGGTCTAAAGATAAAGGAAACTGTAGGAACTTTTTTGGGATCATGATGGCAACGTTTCGAATTGAGTATTTTTGGCTTTAGGCTGTGTAATAAGGTAACCAGGATATTTCAAGTGGAGCAGAACGGGGGAAGAACGTGATATTTCGTTTCACTGTTACACAGAGATTGTGTTCTTACGGCGTCTCGCAGATTTTATGGCTAGTAAGCTGAGTGTGCAGTAGATGACTCATTAACTGTAAACAAACAAACGGTTGCAATTTCCTTCAGAAGATCACTTAGGAGCTGCCGATCTACGTCTATATTTATTTTTATAGTTCGTAAATTAGCTGACGGTGTGTAATGAAGGGTATTTTGTGTACCACTCTCATTTGCCCCGTCAGTTGATTGTATATGAGAAGAACAATGGTTGGTAAGCTTGCACGTGAGCTCAAATCTCGCTGATTTTAGCTTCATATTCTTTTCGTGAGATAAACGTTGAAAGAAGTACTATACTAGCTGACTTTTTCCAGAAGGTACATACTCGGAATTTTAACAATAAACTGTGCACAAAGACACATCAACAATAAAAACGTTGCTGTCTGACAGAATTGTGTAGCTACCGTAGTCAATATTTGGTGCAATCTGGATCCCACTAAAGCTTCGCATATGTGCCGTCGGTGCGCAAACAGCACGTAAAAGCCGCTGAAAATTTTCCACGGTGATTGCCTTCCACACCGGACGAATGCTAACTAGCCCGGCGTACAATTAGGTTTTTCGCTACGGTTAATATTTAACGCGTTAAAACATCATTAAAAGCTAAAACGCATTAGCCGGAGAACCCGAAAGGATTATTTTGCATACAAACACACAAAATGTTGAAATAAATTATGCCTTTCCGGAGTAGCGTAGTGTCCGATGTTTCACTGCCAACACAAGCGCTGCAAGAGGCTGCTTGCAGGCTGACAATTTAATTGCTACAGGAGAACTTTGTAGAGGCAATCCGTATTGTCAGAATGGTGATTCAGAGCCTGACCTCAGTTTGTTCAGTATGAAAATCAGCTCTAATGCTACTCACAGGCTGCGTAGTAATAACAGTTACGTGAGTGTGCACTAACAACGTTCGACCCACACATGTCTTCCAGTGACCATGTTGCAACACAGAACAACAGCTGTACCGAGCGAAGGGGCGCAGCGGTAAAACGCACTCACATTCGGCAGGACGGTGGTTCAAATCCACCTCCAGCCTTCCACGTTTATGTTTTCCGTGATATCCTAAATCACTCCAGGCAAATGCCGGAATGGTTCCTTTAATACGGGATCGCCCCATCCTTCCCCAAAAATCCGAGCGTGAACTCTGCCTCCAATGACCACGCTGTCAACGAGACAAATCTGATGTTTATTTTATTTTTTATTTTAGAACAACAGCCAATTTTCCATATGTTGTGCGACAGTACCTAACGACAACGTTTCATATGAAACACTCTGGTGGTCCATTTCACTGGAGCTGACTCGGCTGGATTTATGGCTATGGGGACATTTATAGACTTTGGTGTATACCAAACCTCGACAACGCGCAGGCTTTACAGGATCGAGTAACCACTGCATGTGACGCAATTCGAATACACACAATTGTACTTGAAAGGATGCGTGATTCACTGCAACAAAGTGCTGAGGGGTGTGTCGGCTACTAATACTACCTCCTGTAGGAGTACTTCACACTTTTTAAAACCTTTCATTTACTTGTGACGTATATCCGCAACTATGCTGCATTTTCTGTTCAAAAAATCGTCCTGAGGATGGGAGAATTTTTTAATACTTTAGGGGGAGACATTTTTCTTACAAGATGTTCCCCTTTTTAATTATGAAGATGTCCGGAAATTTAATTGGGGTTTAGCTCACTGGACTCACATCTGGGAAAACGGCGGTTCAAATTCGCCTCCGGAAGGTTTTTCACGATGTCCCTAAATCCCTCCAGGCAAATGCCGGGATGGTTTAACAAAACGATTGGAACTTGCGCCCCGTCTGGAATGCACACGCTGTCGACAGCATGACAAACCTTAATATTCCTTCTTTCTTGAATTTGGGAATTGATCTGTATGCCTGCATTATACGAATACTGCTCTTCCTGAGTGAGATGTCCAGGCGCAGCTCGCGTAAGAAGCCAAAGCTCCAGTCTGCAAATACCTTCCCCATTGTCCAAACTCAAGAGCATTCGTCTGGGAGGATGGGCGCGGAGGAATAAGCTTCTTTTTGGGAGCTTGCTGCGGCACAGAATGTAGCAGGTGTGCGGGAGACTGCCTCATTTCAGCTTTGGATCAGCGCTCCTTTCTTGCCTGAATAGCTCAGTCGGGAAAAGCACTGGCCCAGAAAGACAACTGTCGGAGTTTGTATTCCGGTCTGGCTCCGCTTTAAAACCAGTGGTTTCTTTTCTTCTTCCCACAAGGTCGTGCGTCTCCTTTGTCAAAGCCACTGCCATCAGCTACATCGCTTCTTCTCACCTCACGTCTATCGACAGATACTAATGTTCAAGCAACCACTGTCCAGTGCACGATTGAGAGTTATTTGTAATAGTATTGGGGCTTATTTATTCTCGAAAGGTGCTTGGACACCTGCTTTCTCCTTATGTACTTTGTCCTTACGAATTGTACACGACATATCTCAGGAGATACTAGTTCTACTGTCTTCGTTGTATAAGGATTCAAAGAAGTGGCATATGCAATGACCAATTCCTTAGTCCGAAAGTAAAAGTTTCCGCCATGTCTTGATAACAGATGAGCCAACCGCGGCTATCTTGCCTCTCCTCCCTCCCTATCTCAGCTATGTGGCTACTGGCCACGTCCATGTGACCTATCTGGGCTATGATAGTGTCGTCTCGTTCGTATGTGATTTTGGTTTTTGACTTACAGGTGGACTATACCAATGTAGGAGGAGGACTCAAGGATGGAAGCCGGTATATCATTGACGCAACAGCGGCGCCTTCATTTGTAACCCTACTGGCCAGACCAGCAACCGCTGGAGGAGCCGTAAGACGGTGTGCTCGGCCGGCTTGTGGAAGTCGTGTGCTGACGTAGCGGCTCGCCGCTCGTTATGCGCCTTTTGTGCGCGCCTCCCCGGCAGCCCCTTACCGGTCCAAAGCCGGTCGCCGGCGTACGTCTCTCTTTACACACAAATAAGCTGTCTCATTAGCCTCGAAAAACGGCCCCTCTGTCGTCGCGGCCAGATTCTTCTGTGCGGGCCCGGGTCCACGCTAGTGGCTGGACTTTTGCTGGGTTAAAGAAAAAAAAAGGGGGGGCGGTATACAAGAAAAGAAACCCAAGCCCCCTCTCTGCACTTATTCAATTTGTGTTGCTGACGGATCCAGCTATATTTAACCAAACCTCAAGACGCATTCATCACCTGCCCTGTGGCAATATTGAAAGTATTGTATTCTGCTCAGCGGTATATGAAATTTCACCTTGTCAAGGGGATCAAATACACGCGTGCGCATTTAAGAGACTGTACACGTGTCCACATTAGGCGTCCTTGATTCCCAAATGCACTTAAAAAACTTTTGAGATATGGATCCCCGTGTTTTACGTCATAATGTAAAGCAAACCATAATATTCATGGTTTTTTTTTTTTTTTTTTTAACGAATCAGTATGCTTGTATTAAATACCTTTCGCGTCGCTTCAGATGCTAAATAAGTATCAGTAAGGGCTACAACTCAAGAGAAAGCCCTATGCGTGGTGTGGTATGAAGATCGAAGGCTCCCGTCATTGCCCTGAAAGTTTCTCTACGTCATTTTCCACGACCTACTATGTTTAAAGAAAACCACTCAAACACAGTCACAGAACTGATTTCATTCTGGCAAAAATTGAGACAGGACACAATTCAGTGGCGAAAAACGCTTTGAATAAATACGCATCTACAAAGAGTTATTACCTTTTGTACATCAGATGACCAGGCCATTCATGCTCAAATGACAAAATCGTGCCGCGGTGGAGTAGCCGAGAGATCTAAGGCGCTTCGCTGCGGAGCGCGCGGCTGCTCGCCGTCGGAGGTTCGAATCCTCCCTGGGGCATGTGTGTGTGTGTGTGTGTGTGTGTGTGTGTGTGTGTGTGTGTGTGTGTATGAGTGTTGTCCTTAGGTTAGCTTACCTTAGGTTAAGTAGTTTGTAAGCTACGGACTGATGACCACGCAGTTTGGTCCGATAGATTTACAAACATTTGATTTTTGACAAAGTCGTAGTGCCCAACCACTGGCTGTTGTTGCACAAGTGGGAAGGGCTCCAACTTTTGCATATTCTTGTTGTTCTCGAGCAACTGGTATCCTGGATATCTATAAATCTCTGAAAGGCTCTAGTGTGTTACTAAATAAACGTATTAAATATTTATTCAAATCAGTTAATGTTAAACAATTTTACTGAACAGCCGCTTTCTCCGACTGGGCTGTCACTTTCGTATGGTTTTACCATTGCTTTAGGCGCTCTATGAAATTAAGGTGTTTCGTGTCCCGTCATGGGAGCTGAATAATTAAATTGGGTTAGAAAGCTTTTGTGAGTTATAGTAAAAAATCCATATTTTTCTAATTGTGTCAGCCTTTGTGGGCGATATATTTTATTATTATTTTATTTATTTATTTTAACTGGAAAAAGCGCAGGTTGCCTAATATCGCTCCAAAAAATCTTTATTATCGGTTTCGGCTGCCATCATCAGCTCTTGCATATTGCTAACAGTTCATGACCCAAATGTCAACCGTTGGTATTGCGCCATAATAGCAAGCTGCTGGGAACATTAGCGAGTCAAAAGTAAAAGCTACACCCAAATAAAAAAAAAAATTTAAAAAATGTATTGTGTTAATAACTGAAATAGTACGTGTGAAGATCGGGGGAAAATGTTTCATATTTTATTTTAGCCTTATTTTTATTCTGGTGGTATCCCCAACATCCTGACATTATGACTCAATGTCAATGGTAGACGTAAGAGCTTGTATATCGTATGCCATCATGAGGTGGAGTGGACGAGCGGTCTAAAGCACATCGCTGCGGAGCTCGCAGTTGCTCGCCGCGGAGGTTCGAGTCCTCCGCGGGGCATGGGTGTGTGTGTTTGTCCGTAGGTTAGTTTACCTAGGTTTAAGAAGTTTGTAAGCTACTGACTGATGACCACGCAGTTTGGTCCGATAGCTTTACAAACATTTGAACATTTTTTGAAGGTTCTGAAACCGGTAACAAAGATAGTTTGAAGCTGCTTCACGAAACCTGTGATTTTCTGAAATTATTAAAAAGTTTTGGAAAAATTATCACTAAAGATACGGCACTACGTAAAATAGTAGGGGAGACCGGGGCACATTTTCTATAGGGGCAGGTTTTCCAACTCCCTTTAGTTTCGAAACAAACCGCTAGATGGTACCACCGTTGATAATGTAGGAAGTAGCAACTAAGCACGCTTCATTTAGGAAATTTTCAGTGCTGTACCAGCAGTCACAACGTCGGCAGGGCCGTTTTCCTCATTTTTGCAAAGGTGAGTAAACTTTCACATTTGTATTGAAACTTCAAATAAACATTCTAGAGTTAAACCTATTATTTTGACACTGCACGCATTAAAAGTGGGTTTCTTTCTTCACGTAACTCAAAAAATGTTTGTATAGTCTATGGAACTTAACTACGGGGTCATCAGTCCCTAAACTTACAAAGTACTTACGAACTAGGACGGCACAAATATCCATGCCCGAGGGGGGATTCGAACCACCGACTGTAGTGGCCGTGCAGACCGTGAATGGAGCGCCTTAGTCCCCTCGGCCGCCTTCACGTAACTGTGCATTTGTTTTGTAAATAGCTTACACGGTTACTCATGAACGTAGTGTTAAAGTTCCGAATATGGTGACGGGGCACGTTTTCCCAGAACATACAGGGCACATTTTCCTTATTGCTCTGAGTCTTAACGCCAGGTCTAAAGCAAATGAAAACTGGGTACTGTGCACGAATTGCAAGAAATGGCTTTTTTTTTTTTTTTTTTTTTTTTTTTTTTTTTTTTTTTTTTTAATGTGGTTACTTTTACTATATCCCTCTTTTGTAATGTATTGTAAATGCATAATAAAAATACATATTCAGTGAATTCAAGATAATTATCTCTGTTTTAGCATTTAAAGTATAGTTGGAAATTTTGCCCCTGTACATTTTACGTAACCTGGAAAACTTGCCCCGTATGCGAGGCAAATCTTTCAACGCAACATGGTCAGACAAAATCATTGTTGCCAAGAAGGACATTTACTATTTTCAGCCGGCCGCTGTGGCCGAGGGGACTAAGGCGCTTCAGTCACGGTCTGCACGGCCATTACGGTCGGGGGTTCGAATCCCCCCTCGGGCATGGATATTTGTGCCGTCCTAGTTCGTAAGTAGTTCATAAGTAGTTTGTAAGTTTAGGGACTGATGACCCCGTAGTTAAGTCCCATAGACTATACAAACATTTGAACATTTTTACTATTTTCAAAAATATCTGTACAAGACTGTAGATAAAGGTATAGGAAATATAATGTTCCGCTGTTTACGTCAAAACCGATAAAAATAAAAAATAAAAAAATAAAAATGTAAAATGGTGGAAAATGTGCCCCGTCTCCCCTACCTGAGAGAATTGCAGTTTCTGTATTCAATGACTCAGGTAGGCGCAGAGGAGACTTCTACAAAAGTAGTCCATTACGCTACGTCTTATGCACGGTGCCTCCTTATCTGTCGAAATGGGAGTGACTGGTTACGAATTTCTTAGAGCAGCAGAGGGCTGCATTCACACAGGCCACGAAATTCCGGGCGTGCAGGCTGCGCAGCCGGCAGGAGCGACATACGACCCGCGACGGCTGTGAAAAGCGGCCGCGACGGCAGATAGCAGCCGGAGATAGCGGGCGCTGACACAGCCGAGCGCCGACAGGCGCGCACAACAGGTAGTGCCGGCCGGCTAAGTAACTGGAAACGCGGCCAGCGAGGGCGTCATTCTTATTCACGCACACGCGGCCGCGGACACATAAACATTCTGGGGAACGAGTCCCCACCCCCCTCCAAATGGAATGCATAACATATTGGCGACAGCTGCAGGTAGTCGGCGGGCGCGATCGTGAGATAGCCTTAGCGAAAGACGACATAGCGCAGTGTAGGCGAGCCGAGAAGTTTCGCCGGCGATTACCATACGCGAGGGACGCTCTTAACTGGAAACTCCTACGACAAGCTCCGCACAAAAGAAGCGAGCCGGGTCGCATTACTACACTCTGCTCAATCGTAAGTTTAATACGGAAGTCGACATTGTGCTGGGTATTTCTCGCATCGCTGGGTTCTCCTTTCCGCGCGACATAAACCTTGGCCGGTCGAGCACAATCACGCGTGTCATAGCGTCGCTGGCGCATGTAACCAGCATTGCCGGCCGGTGGCTGGCGCCGCGACTGCAGCTTTACGTCTGCTAACAGGCGACAATAAAATAAAATAAAATGACCACCCAGAGAGCAATAACGTTTTTCTTCAACATTTAATGTCATCCTTAAAAAGAATGAAGTAATATAGTGTAAAAGTTCGGTAAACTTTCCACAACTGTCCAGATGGAACGCCTACGACACGCGATATTACGAATATTAAGAAAAATCTTCTTCGTTTGTATGGCCATAATGTCCGTAGTTGCTTTCATAATTATGAATAGCAGTGTTTGTCCGTCTTTGCAACTACAACAAAAATGCGATTTTTTCTCACCAGACGCGTTTCGTTTTAATGACTGTAAAACATTTAAAGTGGTCTGTAATAATAGAAAACTACAGTTTGTTTTGTTTTTAGATCGAAAACAGTTCGTTAACCTACCATGAAAAGTAGGCCTAATGTTTGTTACTTACGGAATTTTGTCTTCTTTTCCCTTCACATCATGGAATGCCGGTCTGTTTCATGGCCGCGGTGGAGTAGCCGAGCGGTCTAAAGCGTCTCGCTGTGGAGCGCGCGGTTGCTCGCCGTGGAGGTTCGAGTCCTCCCTGGGGCATGGGTGTGTGTGTGTGTGTTGTCCTTAGGTTAGTTTAGCTAGGTTTAAGTAGTTTGTAAGCTACGGACTGATGACCACGCAGTTTGGTACGACAGATTTACAAATATTTGAACATCTGTTTCGTGCAATACCGCCGGTTCTACATGCTGTGTCGTTTCTTCCACTACTTCCACTGTCACTTTTGCACTGCCCATAGTTGTTTTCCACAGATCAGAAGTGTTTGTTTTTGTTTTGACTGAGTCTGCCAACATCACAAATGTAGATCTTTTTCTATGTTTTATAATAAATTATGTTAAGAAAAAACTGTCGGACCTTTGTTTTGTCTGTGTAAAATATGTGTAATAGAAATGCAACATTCTTACTGTTCTCATCTTCTGTTTCGCATTTTCTAACTTGCCTAGTTGTGGAAATTTCACATCCAAAATGCTGCGACGGAGCGGCGAGCACTTTGAGGCGCTATGCTACGATGCGCGAGGCCGCTCCCCGTCGGTGGTTCGAATTCCCCCTCGGGCATGGATGTTTGTGTTGTGTTAGTTCATAAATAGTTTGTAAGTTCAGGGACTGATGACCCCTCAGTTAAGTCTCATAAGCTTAAGAAACATTTGAACATAACATTCAAATCCTTAACCTTCCTTCCCTCATTCTGTCTTTCTGCCTTTGATATGTTTCCTCTCTGTATACCGCTTCCGGAGATCCCGGACCCTTTCACTCGGAGAGGGGTACTGTGTAATGCTTAAAAACTAATATGGTAATTTCTTGTTACTTTTCACATAGACACTAGGTTGCCCAGCTTGAAATCAATTGCTCAAGTCCGACGCTGTCCGTATCGCCCCTCTAGGGTACTTGTGCTCTATGCACCCAAAGAAAAAAGGTGGCTCTTACGCCAACTTCACCGCAGCCGTTTGGGTCTCTCCCCCTAACGGTAAGGGCGCTTCCATGGAACTATCAAACAAAGTCAGTTGAAGCACGGCTTTTCTAACAAGATGTTATTTCTCCTTGTTTATTACATGAAAAATGAGATCCCCGCTCCCCACCTTAGCGGAGTTTACTGAAAGACATATTAATCACAACGTAACGGAACGCCCTCTCGGCGATTTTAAGTTCGCCGCCACCGAGCACAACCACTGGGCGTTGCAAAGCGACTATTCAGACTTTTCGAACGGCAGGCCACCCCCCCCCCCCTCTTCCTCCCGCCCTCCAACGCGGTCGCCCCGCCCCCGCCCCTCCGACAAACGTCGCACAATGGTCCACTGCCCACCCACGCACCCCTCCTGCTGGCGGCGGCATTCCTTCGCACGACCCTGAACTCTGCAGTTGTGTAAGTGGCGAAAAAAATCTGTGCTTCGTTGCTGAGCTGCCCCTCGCGCGTAAAAGCTGAAGCGTGATTCAGGCTGCTACTTCCTCTCAGCGCAGAGGGCATTTTGAACCACCAGCAGTCACTCCTTTCCTCCCGTTGTAGCAGAGAAAACGGGGAAATACATACTGTCAGTAGAAGACCTACTCATAAAGTTATAATTTTCATGTCCAAAGAGATTGATTTGTTTTGATTTTTCCAGGGAAGCCAAAACAGTCTTGGTCCAAGCCGCCACTGCCTGCACCGAAACTAAGTTTATTGTGCGGTATCGCTCCCTGTATGTCTAGTAAAGCCAACCAATGCCCTTGAACAGTGCAAGGAGTCCCTTTACCTATTCTTTATTAGACACAATTTCTACGGGTCTAATTGTTCCAAATGTTCTGTGCCTTTTACTCTCCAATGCAATGCATTCGAAGATTAGATGTGATGCAGTTTCATCACCGTCATCACAGATCCTACATTTAGGGTCCTCTTCTGTTATTCCCACTGTATGTAGGTGTTTTTTGAAATTCCCATGGCCTGTCAGCAGTCCAGCCATGAGTATAATCTCTCTCCTGTTCAGGCCCAGGATTGTAGAGCTTCTTTTAAAACATGGCTTTGGCATAATTACCTTGCCATGTTTTTGTTGATAGACTTTGGTCCAATATTCTACGTGCTGTCTTCTGAGCAAGTTACGTAGCTCCAATTTGATCATTGCCTTTGTGATTGTTAGGACAGGTTCTGGTCCAATAAATGGAGTCTCTGCCCCCATCCTGGCTAATCTGTCGGCATGTTCGTTGCCACTGATCCCCGAGTGGCCAGGGACCCACAATAGGTTTACTCTATTGCTTTCCCCTTAGCTCCACCAGAACCCTGTGACATTCTGCAACAATTTTAGACCTTGTTGCAGGAGCTTCCAGTGATCTCAGGGCTGCCTGGCTGTCTGAATAGATATAGATGCTACTATCTTTGTAGCACCTACGCAAATTCTCCTTCACACATGCCCCGATGGCAGTGATTTCGGCCTGGAATACTGAGGCCCGTTTCCCTAGAGAGATGACGCCCTCCAGTCTTTGCTGCACCCCGTATACCCCGGCCCCAACGCCTTGGTACGAGTTTGACCCGTCAGTGAACCAGACAATATCCCCCGTACGGTGTCGAACTGTTTTCTCCCACTGCTCCCTAATTCCAATTGTTGTATTGAAAGGCTTGTGAAGCAGTATGGGGTTATAATATAGTCGGCTGGCATTTCCCCAACCTTTCCTATATTTACCACACTCACTATTTTAATGTGCGATTCTGGATATCCCAAAGAGTTCCAGTTATTGCCAGATTTGAGTCTGTATGCACCAGCCTCTGCCTCCATCTTGACCCAAAGGTGTAATGGAGACATATCCAGCATGGTTTCCATCCCAGCATTTGGTGTGCTGCTAATTCCGCCTGTTATGGCTAAGCAGGCTGTCCAAAGAGAAATAAAGGTACAAAATTTTTCATGTGGTTGCAACTACCGCGCGGGAGTAGCCGAGCGGTCTGGAACGCCACGTTACGGATCGCGCTGCTTTCTCGCGTCGGAGATTCGAATCCTCCCTCAGGCATGGATGTGTGTGTTGTACTTAGGTTAGTTTAACTTAGCTTAAGTAGTGTGTTAGACTAGGGACTGATGACCAACGTAGTTTGGTCCCATAGAATTACAAACATTTGAACTACATGTACGCAGTCTGGTACCCAAAGAAATACCCGCAGAGTCAAATGTTCAAATGTTTGTAAACCTGTTGGACCGAACTGCTATGGTTATCAGTCCCTAGACTTACAAACTACTTAAATTAACTTTCACTAAGGAGAACACACACAAACACTTCCACGATGGAGTCGAACCTCCAGCGGGAACGGCAGGCCAGTCCGTAGCATGCCGCCTCAGACCAGGCAGCCATTCCGCGCATCAAATCCACGTATTCCAGTACCTGTAGTATTCAAATAGAGGAACAAAAATAAAATGGTGCAGCTCCTCATATGATGGTTAAAGTCAGTCATTGTATCTTGATTGTAAGGTCCCGCGGTCGATTCCCCGCTGGGTCAGATATTTTATTTGCTCTGGTCATTTGTGTTAGTCATTGCATCTTATCCTCACCACAAGTACGCCGGAGCTCGTTGAAGTGGCACCGGACACTAAAATTTGCATCAACCGACCGAACATCTCTAAACAGGGTGACCCTGCCAATAATGCTATATCATCATTTCCATTTTCCGACGCGCTTCTCTAGCACTGTGCTGCAGCAAAGGAATTTCAGTGTAGCCGAAAGACTGAACATCTACACCTCGAAACAAAAAAATAGTTTTTCGAGGTGCTAATTGAAAGGTTATTAACAATGCTCATGTGCTTCTGTATGGGTCATGATCACCTTTATGTCGTTCTTACGAATCAGAACTGACCACACCGTGCCCAAAGCAACGCCATCCAAGTAGAGAATTACCGATGATGACCAATGCGTCTGCGGAACATCAGTACAAATGTTGCATCACACCCAGCAAGTCTACCCTAACGTAAAATTCATAGGTACCTGGTGAAAGACTTTGTAGTCGTAACACCTCCAGCAATTAAATGGTTTAAAAATCTAGATATCCTACTACGATGAGAAATTGATCCACATAGCTTAATCATCTACTATTGTTCTCCAGCTTTCGTTATTAATTTTACATATTTCTATGTATGTATCTGCTTTTAATAGTGCATATTATTGTTATATCAATTACTTTATGTGCGTAATATATACTGCAATTCTGTAAGCCATACGGTAAATGAATAAATACCGATGGATGTTGCGAACTGACGTCTATGGACTTCCTGCAAAGTATTTCGCATAAAGAACGTTTTCTTTCGTCCAGTGATTCCATTCTAAGCTCACGGAATAATTCCGTGACTATTTCGTGTTGATCGAAGTAGCCAGTAATAACTCTAGCTTCACGCATCCGAATTGTTTCGATATCTTTTCTATAATCAGACTTAACGTTAATGCCATTTGATACGCGATGTGCAAGAACACGTGGTCTCTAAAAAATAATAACCACGCTATTTCTCTCTTGAAGATATTTTCTTCCCCCCTGTCACATATAACAACGTAGTGACCACCAATGCATGCATATATGAGACTCGTAAATGGCATGATGTTACACTGTAACACACCGAAGAGAAATTATTAAATTTTCGTGCGAATTAAAATGAGAACTATCGCTACTGTATGAGAGGTTTTTAGATCAGCAGTGCAGAAATAAGATAAGTATTACAGATAGAGATTATGATAGATCTAGTACAGGAAAATGAAGTAAACGGATAAATCTCGTAGTTAGAAAGAATCAGACACGTATACCTAAAACGATGTCTGCATATCAGTCAGTGTGTCGAAAAGAATTCGGATAAATGGGAAAGAAAATGTATGGGAATAAAAACACCCTGAAGACAAAACACGAGTCATGAGACAACAGGGCATAACCTGTCTCAGGAGAAGAGCCATACTGATGAACTTGTGCCACTTTCTGCTGACAGATTAAATTAATAGATATATCACCTTCAGAATATGGAGAATATATTTAATTGATCTAAACTTGTGGGAGGATAAATTGTGTGGTAGACACTTTGTGGTGCAGCCGCCGCTGATGACGCAGTCTGCTAGCCCTCCCCACATGTATCACTCTGGGCAGCGGCCACTCATTCGCTCGCGGCAATTCCATCATCATTGTTGTCGGCCCACCGCGGCGCATTCAAAGCGCCGAAATAATGCAATTCTTCTAATTAAACAGCGCCGCGAGTACTTTCGCGTTATTTGGCGGGCGCGTGCCCGTTTCACAAAATTATGCTCGTGAGCCGTATTAGGAATTGAATTACTGGCCATGTTTACAAGCCGCGCGCGCACTGCTATATATAGCCGGCTGCACTCTGCACGCGAATTCTGAGCACAGACGGGAAGCCCGCGTTCCCAACTTTACGCAAAAAAAGTATTGAGCATTTAATGCTCAGAACGAAAAGAGAAGGTTCTTCTAAATATGGGAACGAGATAGGAAAGTGAAATGTAGAAGATGGTGGAGAAAATATAGAACTGCATTTATACAAGAGCACAGTTTATGTTTAAAGATAAGAGAGTTTTAGTGATAGACGCGCGACACACTAGCATACAAATGAGCTGCTAACATCACCGATAGTGTGTCCTTGACGGCACTGACAACCGATTTCGTCCTCTGTGCAATTCTAAAATCGTGAGTATGTGCAAGACGACCTTCGTGGAGATATGGCAGAGTGTATCCCACCAGTCATTCACCGATCTGCCTCCAACACTGCGTCCTTTTAATTACGAAACGTATGTCATGTGTTTCCTGCGGTATTTGTCGATTAATGCGCTCCAACTGTTGATATGGTTATCACAGGTTGTTTTAATTTCTTTAATTATAAGCTATTTCGTATGGACCCGACAAAGAATCCTATTTGGCGCGCTTAATAACTCAACCGGAATATTTAATCTCTTCCTGTTCCAATAGATGTTTTGTTTCAGGATCGTCTCTAATGTATTAGATAATTTTTTTTTTAGGATTTTGATAGCACTCATCGCTGTCATATTAGCTTCCGCTCTTTCCTTACTCTTGAAATGGTTAATTCTTTAGTTTTCTCTCTCTGGCCTAAAGCCCCAAGACGGACGTATACAACTTGCATATGGACCGTCGCTTTATAAAGAATGCAAATATCACTTATATCGAATTTTTACAATCTTTTTTTTATTACAATAACAAATTTTGCTTAACGTTCTGTTATGGTGGTACATTAAAAATATTCTGACCGAGAGAGTGTTTAGCACACTGGAGTCCCATTCGGGGGGACGTCAGACCAAATTTAGATTTTCCGTGATTTCCTCAAATCGCCCGTCTAATGACCACACTGTCGACGGAACGTTAAACCCTAATATTCCTTCTTTAGACGATTTTAGAATTGCACAGAGGACGAAATCGGTTATCAGTGCCGTCAAGGAAACACCGTCGATGATGTTAGCAGCTCATTTATATGCTGGTGTGTCGCACGTCTATCACGATAACTCTCTTATCTTTAAACATAAACTGTGCTCTTGTATAAACGCCGTGCTATATCTTCTCCACCATCTTATACAGTTCACTTTCCTATTTCGTTCCCATATTTAGAAGAACCTTCTCTTCGAATTATGTGACTAAATTTTTAGACAAAAGCTATCCTTTTCTGTAACCTGCAAACTGATCATCCAGATGTCTTACTTCCCACTCTTAGAAAGCAATCTTCCTGTGCCTAGAGAGTTTAAATTTAGCCGGAAATCAATGCGTAGTGTTCTGAATACTTATTAGTTCCATTTCCAAAGGAAATTTATACAGATACGCTGTGGCTTACAAGAAACTGCGTAAGACTTACCGCAAGTCCTAATTGCAAACACAGAAACGAATTACATTTTGCACCATGAAAACCGCACCACAGTCGGCGGTACCTTCTACGTTAACGGCGTCTCAAATACACCATTTTCCGCTCTGAACTCTTCACGGTTCTGGCAATCCTCCGGACGAGCGTCGAGGCACGTTTTTAATTTCCCAGAAGCTAAAATTCCAGACCAGTCGTGCCAGGTGATGGCGCGAAACTGTCGCTGAATGCGCTTCTTACTTCTTTTTCTAACCAAAATGGCTCTCGTTTGAGTTTCACTCTGATGTGTTAAATACCGACCGCACTGGCAGTACCGCGCAGCTATTCAGAATTATGAATTTGAATTCCGTCGTTGGCTGAAAGAAGAAATTGCCTCCCTCTGGCGTGTTAGTGCACGGTAGATAGTGCACAAGGAGCGAATGTGCCGCGGCGGAGCGGCCGAGCGCATTGAGGCGCTATGTTATGATGCGCGAGGCCGTTCCCCGTTGGGGGTTCGAATCACCCCTCGGGCATGGATGTTTGTGCTGTCTTTAGTATAAGCTAGTTCATAAGTAGTTTGTAAGTTTAGGAACTGATGACCCCGTAGTTAAGTCCCTTAAGCTTAACAAACTTTGAACATTTTTAGTAGCGAATGTTATGGTCGTCCGAGTGCTATGCAAAATGTGCACTGCACATTGGGTATAAAAGGCGCGCCTTCCCAGTGCAATACAGTGGTAGCGAGTCAGCGTCATGTACTAACTAACTTCAGACAATCAGCTTTAAAGTGGTAATGTAGCATCCTAATGATTTCGTATTGACTTCAGCGCATCCACCCAATTTCTTCCGAGTAATCACATTTTTTTACGTTCCTGGAATGTCTTTTATTTGAATGAAATGCGGAATAGTTTTAAAGTTTTTTGCCAACGTCTTATTATGATATTTTGTGTGAAACATAACCAATTAACTATCGAATCAGTATAAAGAAAAAGGTGTCCTGTGTGAACACAAATTTGCGACTGGTTTTCCCCAAGCAAAAGAGGTAGTTACACTACTGAATAAGATCCTCGACCACCAAGAAAGCTGTTCTTAAATGGAGACGTTCAGATTAAGAAAATTAAGGATCTCATGCGCTCCACCTGTTATTCGTGAAATTACTTGCAGAGCAGTCTGGCATCTCAGTTGATCAGCAGCTGCAGAAGATTAGTGAGACGACGCCCTCAGACGGACGAAGACACAGGTCGACGTTGTAGAAGAAATTGGTGGGAAATTATTGGAATAATAATAGACAATCCTGATGCTGCGCCAACACATGCCTAATTTTAACCACCTCGCAAGATGCCCTCGTATTTTCTTCGAGGTTACATTTGTTCCGCCGGCCGCGGTGGCCGAGGAGACTGAGGCGCTTCAGTCACGGTCTGCACGGCCACTACGGTCGGGGGTTCGAATCCCCCCTCGGGCATGGATATTTGTGCCGTCCTAGTTCGTAAGTAGTTCATAAGTAGTTTGTAAGTTTAGGGACTGATGACCCCGTAGTTAAGTCCCATAAGCTTTACAAACATTTGAACATTTGTACATTTGTTCCAGAAGTAAATAAAATTAACGCCACTCCCCGCTATCGTCCAATGTTTCCGATCTAGTAAAACAACTTTACTTTTAGAACTGTTATTCCCATCAAAAATATTCCTAACTGATAACACCAACCGAGATTCTGCACTGGTTAAGACACTGGTTGATGGCGGTTCAAGTCCTAGTGTAGCCAAGCTAGTTTTTTCCTTTCACAACTTCCCTCTATCGGAGTCTGTGATCCATATTTTATGATATTTTCGTCCACTGGTCGTTAAATCTCAGTCTTCAGTCATTTCGGTCTCAGTGATGTAGCTGGAAAGAACCCAGCCCTACAAAAGGACCGATGCAAACATAACTCTCGTCACTGGCTGCAGCTGAAGTATGGAATCAAACGAGGTCATTAAAAGCAAAGCTAGATTAGGCCAATGATGAACCAAGACATTGTCCACAATCTCCAGAAAAAATTTTGACCTTTGCCTCAAAACATTTTGGAACACCTGAACAAAAGGAAGATTGAAGATGCACATTAACTATTTCGTACGAAGAAGCTCGAAAGAAAGAGGCCCTGGGGATTAGTAGTATCCTTAGATGCTCACACCCCCTCCCTTCCTACTCTACAGTTTCTTCAAGCTTGGATCTCTCAAACTGACGCTAGTTAGCCCTAAAAAGGCGAGTCACACCGCCTGAGGTCTCCCAAAAAGCAACTTCTCCGGAAACATCGATCGAATAACGCTGCTGACGAAGTTTCCATCCCGTACAATGTCGTTACAAAAAGTAGCACGAAATCGTGCGGCTTGAGCGCCAAGAAGTTTACAGCGTGGAAGATTAATTACCCGCTGAGCGAAAAACACTTCTTTTCAGTTGGTTCCTCGCTGCGGCGGGCAGCACTCTTCCAAGGCGACGTCGCTTTTGTACGGGGCTTGTGTGCAACCTATTCCTATGTTTGCCTGAGCTACCTTGCACAGTTGAAACCTATGTTATGTGAAGTGTTCTCTGCATAGCCAGTGGAGTTTACTACCCATTGTACTAAAGGGTGACAGAGGCATTGTAGATGACGCCATCGATGGTAATGAAGTGTTCCTACACTGCCAGTAGGCGTTGGAAACATTTCCGCACAATTGTTTAGGGAACAGAGTAAGAGAATCATCTTGTCCCGTGTTTGTGAATTAAATTTGGAATCTTTGCAAACGTACTTCTTCTTAATACTTTAGGCCTAAAAAAGTCGCCCTGTAACATGCATTAAAAATAATAATAATAATAATAATAATAATAATAATAATAATAATAATAATAATAATATCTCTAGAAAGTGTTAAAATGAAAGGATTCCAAGGCAGGAGAGAGAAGAAGACAGGAGTAAAGTGGTCTGAGGAGAGAAAAAGGATGCATAGTGAAAAGATGAAAGAATACTGGAGGAAAAAGAAAGAAGAACAAAGGAGGAAACAATGAAATTGGTGCGTGGTCCTTAGATGGCCGAAACGAAGAAAGAAAGAAGAAGAATTTCTCTAGAATATTACAGAGTTTAAATAAGCCAAACTTACATACCAGGGATGGTGTAATGTGCGTGAACGGCATGCAATAATGTCATTCAACCAACAGTTACGGAAACGTGGAAGTATCTGACAATTGTAAGACATTTATGAACATAAGTATTATTCAGCGTTTACTTCAATTTTAAGTCATAACTAGTAACACAGAAATGTAACCGAATAACATTTAAATTAGTATGGCCAAAATCTAGCACGAAACTCTTTGTTATTATTTTTTCGCGGGGCAGTTATTCATTTCCTCCGGAAAACAGTTCGGGAAACGCCTGGTCTATAGGAAAGTTGCGACGCCAGTATATTGTTACTAAATTAAAGACGGCATAAAAAAAACGAAGGGATCCATTACTGTTAGATTGCGTTCTTGGCGAACAGTAGTTGGAAACAAAAAACGTTCGTAAAATACGTAGACTTAACCGCTAAAAGCGACTTCTAAAGTGGAATGTCCCTATGCCCAGCTTCTCCCGCACAACCAATGGACAACGACGAAGAATGGAAAAAATAAAATAAAATGAAATAAATAATTTGGTTCGGTTAGATGACGACTAGTTTGGTTTTGGAGACGGCAAAGCCAGTTAGTAGTCAGTTCTGAGGTTATGATTTGTAATGGAAGCGAGATTGTAGAAGAACCAAGATATAAATGTTCAAATGTTTGTAAAGCTTATGGGATTTAACTACGGGGTCATCAGTCCCTAAACTTACAAACTACTTATGAACTAGCTCATACTAACGACGGCACAAATATCCATGCCCGAGGGGGGATTCGAACTCCCGACCGTAGTGGCCGTGCAGAATGTGACTGACACGCCGCAGACCACTCAGCCATCGCGGCCGGCGAATGTTGAGAATTGGGTATACTTGATAAAACTGTTCGCTAAAGCATTTAAATGTTCCATCCAAATGAAGTCTTATTTACTCCTTAGACCCTATCTTTCTGCTTTTCTAATGAAAAGCGTCATTCTGTCTCCAAATTGGTCACTTAAAAGAAAACTGGTCCCATCCTTCATAATAACGATTTTGAAAGTTCAATTTCTTCTCTTGTTTCTGGATTTCTCTGATTTCTGTGAGTTCTGGCTTCGTGGCGGTATGATTCGTTGTCTGCTGTTGTGGCATTTTAGTCACAAAATCATATCCTTGTTTATGCATATCACCTAACTCTTCGCCGGCCGCGGTGGCCGAGGGGACTGAGGCGCTTCAGTCACAGTCTGCACGGCCACTACGGTCGGGGGTTCGAATCCCCCCTCGGGCATGGATATTTGTGCCGTCTTAGTTCGTAAGTAGTTTGTAAGTTTAGGGACTGATGACCCCGTAGTTAAGTCCCATAAGCTTTACAAACATTTGATTTTTTTTTTCACCTAACTCTTCCATGTATATTTTTGGGCCGCACAGCTATTCAGAATTATGAATTTGAATTCCGTCGTTGGCTGAAAGAAGAAATTGCCTTCCTGTGGCGCGTTAATGCACGGTAGATAGCGCACAAGGAGCGAATGTGCCGCGGCGGAGCCGCCGAGCGCATTGAGGCGCGCCAGTCACTGTTTGCACGGCTACTACGGTCGAGGGTTCGAATTCCCCCTCGGGCATGGATATTTGTGCCATCCTTAGTCTTAGCTAGTTCATAAGAAATTTGTAAGTTTAGGGACTGATGACCCCGTAGTTAAGTCCCATAAGCTCTACAAACATTTGAACATTTTTGCTACGATGCACTAGGCCATTCCCCGTCGGGGGTTCGAATCCCCCTCCCCCGTCTTTATAATAATCTAGTTCATAAGTAGTTTGTAAGTTTTGGGACTTATGAACCCGCACTGAAGTCCCATAAGCTTTACAAACATTTGAACATTTTTTTTTATATTTTTGGAATCTAAGTCTTTTCCTCTCGTGATCTCATCTCCGCCTGACTGACAGTCTTTTGCACTTTTAAGGGAGTAGAAGTCGGTGTTCCTCACTGTTGCTCGTTTGCATTAAACACCATTGAGTCTTTGGTGTTAATGATTCCTGGAGAGTAAGTTGTATGTTTCGAACAACACCAAGTCACGGTTCCGTCTACTTTGGTTCTCTGAATGATATACGATTAACTTTCATAATGGCCATATCGAAGTCGTGCTGATAGTCGGCGGTCAGCCTCTGAGGTGGGCAAGGACTTCGGAACTGCAGGCAGACCGTGTCGAGAGAGCCAGGTCTCCCGGACACAGAAGTGGCTGAGCGAGGGAGGATACGAGCTGCAGGTAGGCCGTGACGTATTCGGCAGGATGTTTCCAGTTAGAGTGGATGTAAATGTCACAGATTTGTGGCTGGTTGCGAATGTCACTGGCTGCGATTGTCACATATCGAGAACCATCAGAAGACTCCCAAAGATGGAATGCGCCATTGGAATATTCACTCACCGTAGGACTTCACAGTCAAGTACCAGGTAAGGTGATAGTGGAACAAAGAGTTCCAATTGAGGGGAATTTAAAGTTCCTGCAGTTGTCTTACTTACAACCAAGGAAGGAAATGATAACGCGAACATAAGAGACCGTTCAACCAAGAAAAAGATGTCTGTTTCCGTGATCAGAATCAGGAGGTTTATGTTAGTCTGAGATGAGCGGCCGGTGGGGACAGTTGGGAGGCACGGCACGGCAGGGTTGGGCAGGGCGGCTGCGGCAGCGGCAGCGGCGTCCGGTTCCTGCGGCTCGCCTTCCCCGCTGTTTACGCCGGGGCTTTGACCTGCGGCTTTTGTGTGCGTGCGCCGGCCTTTCCAGAGATACGCCCGCGGGGTCACCGCCACGGCCTCCTCTGTCAACGCTGCCCAGCCTCTGCGGCCACCTATCGACACATCTACACATATGTCTTTATGTTCCACATGTCCTAAACTACGGGACTAATTTACACCAAACATGGTTCACGTATTCCTTACTATCAAACGACAGTCGCTGTGAGGGTAAGAGGTAACACGTCATGAACAATGAAAACTGTCCCGTCAAAGGATTCGTCAATAACAAAATTTCATTTATCTATTGTTTGAGAATGAAACACTTACGAACCTGCAACAAGTTGTACACATAATTTATAATTTACGAAACACTTTCCTCGCTGCCGAAAACAAAAATCAATGAAAGGAGAAAAGTTTTTTTGCTTACTACTTTTCCACTATCCGTGCAGTAAAACTACGTCATTCGACATTACGTTACAATTTATTACTTTTACGCTGCTCATTGTATTCGCGAGTCATTTTAAATACAGGATACACACATACCACTTCATGTACCTTTAAAATTATAACATAGTATGACACATAGTCATCAAGTGTCAACAACATGGTACAGGAAAAACTGCCCCATCGCGCATGCATTACGTCTTTATTACTTTATTCGAAACGTATTTTGCCTATGTTCTGCTCAAAACAATTAGGGGATCAGGTAACTAATGAAGAGGTACTGAACAGAATTGGTGATAAAAGGAATTTTTGGCATAACTTGGCTAAAAGAAGTGATCGCTTGGTAGGTCACTTTCTTAGACATCGACGAATCGTAAATTTAGCATTGGAGAGAAGTGTGTGGTAAAAATCGCAGAGGGAGACCAAGAGACGCATATAGTAAGCGGATTGAAATTGATGTGGGTTAACGTTCTTATGGGAGATAAAAAGGCTTGCTCAGGATAGAGTAGGGTGGAGAGCTCCATCAAACCAGTCTCCGGCCTGAAGACCATAACAACAACATATTTGGTAATATATTTTATTCAGATATTGGTTACAATTGTAATTGTATTTTTTCTGTCCCAACTCTTTAATTGAAGATTACATAGCGCTTACTCACAGCGAGGTGCCATGAGCCTAACATAATAGTGAAAAATCATTCTTGTTGCCCTCTCGTACGGGGTGTGTTCACCTCGGACAGCCTGTACAGCTGCACACCTACGTGGCATAGCAAGTATGAAGTTAACAGTCAGCCCGTGGCGGACATTGGGCCATTCTTTCATGAGTGCAATATCCAGCTCTGCAACCGTTGTGGGAGGTGCTGGTTCGGCTGCAATGCGTCTGCCAAGTGCATCCCAGACATGCTCATTTGGGTTTTAAGTCCAGAGAACAAGCTGACGACTCCATTCGTTCAATTCCGTGAGCTTCAAGCACATTGTCCACCGGTGGAGCTCTGAGGGGACGAACGTTATCGTCCGCCAGAAGGAACCCATCTCATTTGGCACCATCGTAGGGCACAACAAACGATCGAAGGATCTCGTCTATCTCTTACCCGTCAAACCAGCATTTGAATGACATGCAGCTTCGAACGTTCGCTAATACTAACTCCTGCCAACACCATTCGTCCATCACCGTGATATGCTGATGTTTACTGCACATAAGCAGGACTGTTCCCAGTTCCACGTTCTCTCCAGATGAGTGAACGAGGACTGTCCGGCTGAACACAAAATCTTGACTAATCTGTGAAAAGAACCCAGTGCTATTCGTTAAGACTTCACATTCCGATGTTCCGCTGACCAGTTTCTGCGGGCTAACGCTGTCGTGGTTTTAATGGAACACCGGCACTATAGGCCTCTGTACGTAGGGGCCACATTCCCGAAGGCGATTTCGGACTGTTGCTGACTGATGTGTCCATTGGAGCTGAGTTGCATTCAGTCCCCTGTCTCGACGGGCTTTTAACCGGAGATAATGGTCATCTCTTGCTAATGTTACCCGTAGACGACCTTGGCCTTGCCTTCTTTCAACGGTTCCTGTTGTCCGAAGTAGCGTACAGATCCTGGAAATTACACTTTGGGACACTCCAATAGCTGCAATCACTTCCCTCTGTCCCGCTGCCAACTTTCCTATGGATCTCCAGGCTAAAGCTTCAGGTAAGTCATGTTGTTGTTGCATTGGACAACCTACTCACTACACTATCTGAACCCAACTGTTTGGTGGAGTAAACAGACGTCAACACCAACCCCTGTGCAGCAATTGTGTTACTACCACTAACTCGGTTGTTGTCTCCACTCCGTAAAATCGACAGAAAGATGTCGAACCATTATACTTCATTCTGCTGATATCACCTATTTGTTCTGACCAGTATAGAAAACACTAAATCCCCCCTAAACAGAACAATAAAACATAATACTAGTTCTTGGAATAAACACAATACAGTTTATAACACAGCTTGGAATCAACTCGGGAACAGACTCCTCTTGTCGGGTTCGTGTGGTGTGGTGCGTGGGGAGCGCGAGGACACATCGGCTGAAACAGCATTCTTGGCGGCTTGGTTAGGTTCGGGGGAGCATGGCCTGTCGTATTTGGACAGTACTGTTTTCCTGGTAGACACTGTCGTCGGCTGGTTCCAATGTTCAACCGTTTGTTAAGCTTAAGAAACTTAACTGTGGGGTCACCAGTCCCTAAACTTACAAACTAACTTATACTAAAGACAGCACAAACATCCATGCCCGAGGGGTCATTCGAACCCCCGACGGGGAACGGCCTCGCACATCGTAGCATAGCACCTCAATGCGCTCCGCCGCGGCTCGTTGGCAGGGGGACAGCGGACGCAGCAGTGCACTTGCCGCTGTTGTATGTCCTGGCGGTTTTCGCATTGTCCCCTAGTGGACTGCAAGTGTCCGCCGAATGGTATGCGGCCCCGAGGTACTGAGCGCCGCGGTGGAGACTGCCAGCCTTATAATGATCCTTGATGCTAAGAAATAATGTACACATTGTTAGGGTAACGGTTCCAGCACTGCAGCAAGCAGCTGATGCTGCCTTCCGTTCGTGCAAGTCAAACTCCCAGCAGCCACCGCGAGAATCGTCAAGTTATCGTGGCCAAATAGTATCTATGCTCCCAACAGGAAATTCGCAATTTCAATGCGGATGCAGAAAATAGCTCGATACCTTGCGGGAATCCAGTATAGGCTGCCATCAAGAGGAAGTAATGAGCAGGGTGCACTACCGTCGTAGTGTGCTTTAAACTGAAAACTTGAGCAGGACGACAGCGTGCCTGGATAGTCTGATTTCTTACAGCGAACACTGGCACGCCGGCCGCGGTGGCCGAGGGGACTGAGGCGCTCCAGTCGCGGTCTGCACGGCCACTGCGGTCGGGGGTTCGAATCCTCCCTCGGTCATGGTTATTTGTGCCGTCCTTAGTATAAGGTAGTTGATAAGTAGTTTGTAAGTTTAGTGACTGATGACCCCGTAGTTAAGTCCCATAAGCTTAACAAACATTTGAACACTGTCACGAAGCGGGAAATTCGGGTTAGACCCTCGGTCCAGCAGAAATTTACTTCATTACCCTGGACCGTCGAGGTGTTTCAACATTTGGAATTGGTAACGGTGTTTGGTTTGCGGAATTTGCCATCTGGGAGGCGCAGCGTTAATTGGCAGTTGAGTGAGGAGCGAGGCGGTCACACGGCGCCGTGTTGGGACAGACGGGCTGTTTTTCGGCTTCGCTAACAAGGGGGCAGCAGCGTGGCCGACACGCGTCCGGCGCATTACCCTGCGGGCGGAACCAGCTGCACGCCGCCCACCAATGGCTGGGCGAGTGTGGCCAGCGCGGCGAGTTCCTGGCGTCACAACGCGCGCCTCAACGATCACCAGCTCATTCGGGGTACTATTTGTTGGAATAAATCACTGGAAATGTATTATATGTGGTTTAGAAAATTCCGTATTACAGAAATCTGCCGTTTCAAGGTACGGCGCACTGAAAAACCGTCAAAACGAATTGTTCTTTATATGATTTATTGTAATTTCGTGTCAACTACCGACGTATCCACCAGTAGTGGATACAACTCGTCTAATATCTACGTCGAAGATATCGACGAAGATTACCTGGCGTAGCACAGGCAGTGACGTTCTGGATTGTTGAACAGGTCATGTCTCGCGGAGCTGGTTCAAGGCTCACAGGTGGCGAATTCCCCCTCCCCCCTCATATTCGGGTTTTCTGATAGGCTCAGTGACTTACTAATTAATTTCATAGAGGTATGCTGCTAACATTCGATGCGGCGGAGCGGTCGAGCGCATTGAGGCGCTATGCTACGATGCGCGAGGCCGTTCCCCGTCGGGGGCTCGAATCCCCCCCTCGGGCATGAATGTTTGTGCCGTCTATAGTATAAGGTATTTCATAAGTAGTTTGTAAGGTTAGGGACTAATGACCCCGCAGTTAAGTCCTTTCAGCTCTACAAAAATTTGATAACATTCGATGCTATGTAAGCATTAGTGCGCATCCTCTGCTCACTTTATTGTTTCACATCCTGCATTTTATACGTTCTGAAGATTCTACTACTGAATAGTAACACTGATCGAGAAGGAATGACCTATTACTACAAAGCAAGAATGTTGCAATATTGTGAAGGCTTATATGTATTTTATATCGTTCATATTGTCATGAAACTTCTATAATTCGCTGCAGTTATTAACATAACATGCAATTTTTCTAAAACACTTATGTTCACAGATGCTTCGTTGTTATTTATGTAGGCCTGTATCACAGAACGTGACGTAGATATGCACAAGCACGGAAATAAGCGCTTTAATAGAGGTAAAGCTCGAATTCCATTCCTTTCATTTCGTAACCAGTCCGATTCTAGGGTCAGATGCTGCCGCCAACTGTCGCTGGAGCGCGTTTTGATTGCGTGTAGCTCGTTGAGGCACACGTCTGGTATGCACAAGTCGCTCCGTCTCCGAGCGTTCAGCCGCACGCTGGACTCGGCACGTTGAACACACACGTTCAGACACACGCTTCGTCTGCCGACGCCTTAAGGCGGTACCGCGCCTCGCCTAGGTCTCGCAAACATGCACAATAAGATTTGTCGTCATTTGTCAATCGGGTCCCGTTCTTCGAGTGAGAATAGTGGGCGCGGTCAGAGTTAAGTGATTTCTTTGCGAATACTCGACAATATTCACTATCGGAGATGTACAGCGCACTCTAGTATATGATATGTTCACCTCTGCTAATCAAAACTATGTTGAACATCTTGGAAGATGTAGTTTCAATGACTGGAATGAAGACAGCATCAGTGGCAGGTTTCTATCCACCTGGTATTGCTTCACACACCTGTTCAAATATATCGTTTTATGAGAAAGATTAAGGTTTATCCTCTCGTCACCGACGAGAACTTTGAAGGCGGAGCACAAACAAAGTAAGGGAAAAAATCATTCAGATTAGTTTAAGTGATTTAGGGAATTCATGGGGCACTTAAATCAGAATGGTCGTACGACGATTTGAACCCTGTTCTTCCTCACTGTCGGGCTTGTCTTAATAGTAAGAGGTGTTCCGTGAGTTACAAGTACGTAAATAAATTATGTGATTAATATATCATATCATAAATCTTTTCCATACTGATAATTCGACGACAAATGTTAATACTAAGAGGCTAGATCTTGTAAAGAAATATTCAAATAGTCCTATAGAATTACTAAATAATATGAAAATAAATATTCATATTAAATGATTTTAGGCCTAATTGTGTTGTAATTCATTCTGTAAGCTCCTTTTTCATTTGACATCTGAGCAGAAATCAATCAGTCATCACACGTATCAGATTTAGAATAAGTGCACACAAAACTGAATAATTTATTCAGTATCAAATCTCACCACAGTGTCTACAATGTGCTGCAAGTAAAGTGCCTATTCGCCGATGAAAACAATATCGCCCCAGGTCCGATTCTGCTCGCACCTCCACGGTGGTGGGATTATGGTCTAGAGACGCCAGGGCAGGACACTGTTCAGCTGTTGCCTCACGCATAGCCACACTCAACCTGCACACCAATTATGATTTAGGGGTGACAGCGGGTTCCACTCAGTCTGGTACGCATTGCGGTACATTAACCGACTAGCGCTCCATTTCTGAAGTGTTGCAGCCTATTCTCCAACCCATACCTAAGGAGCTTGCCGACGATGGCATTGCAACAGGGTAATGTGTGATGTTCAACACTTCTTGGTCACACATCGTATTGCAATGCTGCCTAGCCTTCCTGTTCTCCTGACCTCTTGCCCAACGAAAGGAATGGTCAATGTTTGCAAAAGACTAGCCCTGGTTACACTACCTGCCTCTACACCAGATCAGTTTTGGGAATATCTGAACGCAGCGCGGACTGCTGTACCCCAACAGTACATGCAGAGCCCCTTCGGTGCAATGCAGAGTTGTGTAGCAGCGGTTATAGCCAGCAGTGGCGGCACACTCAGCACTGATTTCTCCATCTCCCTCACTTCACACGGGGCTATGTTATGCAGCGTGTTACCTTCCAAATAAATTTGACGGTGATATCTTCGGTCCTTCTTAGTTTTACCTTTTCTATGGATAGCAGTGTATTTTATATCTGCAGTGGTAATCTGCCTACCAGCTTTTATTTTACATCGTACAGAAATTGTGGCAATGTATTTCTAACAACCAGAAATTAACTATCGAGTTTGCAGGAACAGCAACTGCACACTAGATTACAACACGTCCCCTACTTGCCCAACAGAGATACAAAATGTCAGATAAGGGATATTGGGAACAGTGTTTCAAACGCTTGTCAATTTTCGATAGGACGTACACAGATAATGCGCCTTCAAAAATTTAACTCGATAAGCTAGTAATAGTTCTTTTTTGCTATTTTCAGGAAGAAAACGACAAGAGATGGAGAACAGTTCTTCATTTAGGTACAGGTTCACTCATTCACGCTGCGTGACGGGTCTTCGAATAAGTATTTGTGATAATGTGATAGTCACCAACTTCAGATACCGCTACAGTCAATACTTTGCGGATTATAACGAGAAATAAGTAAACATCCTTTAGTTTCGTACAGAGTGATCGTTGCATTTCCCTAAATGTTGCATGACGAACGTTGCAGGCGACAAGAATATGCCGTCGTGCTCGAAGACCAGAGTTCCTCCTCCAGGTAGTTGGGTGCGGCGTCCGTTCCTCTTTCCCTCTCCTCACAATTCCATAGGCAGGCAGTTTGCTTCTCATCTCCATGAAGCTTCTCTCCTGCGCCTTTCATCCCAGAACGGATTCACGGACATGAGATGGACGTCTGATGAATTATGCAATGTGCATTGAACGGGTAGGTGTCGAATTTACATAGAATAACTGAAGATGTCGGCTGTCTCCCCCTCGGTTCTTCCGTAAGCTGCATCACAAGGCCAGCCACCACTGCTCTTTCAGACTGTTCATTCTTATAACAACTGACTTTCCCGTTGCTATCATTCCTTTGTTTACATTTTTTTCTACATTTGGATTAATGTTGTTAATCATACACGGCTAGTAGAGACCTCGCTTTGCTGTCTCTGAGTCACATAGCGATCGAATCCTCTTCGGGCTACTCGAAATAACCTTAAGGCAGTGCTGAGAATCCATTCATTGAACAAAACTTGACCGATACTTTAATTTCCATGGATATTTCTAAAATCTCACAAAAGGAGCAGTAAACTCTTCACGATCATTCAGATGCCTGTTAGCTGCGACTCAACTGCTTTGTTCCTTTCATTTACATTTTGAAGTTTCAAAAATAATTTTTCTCTTAACTAGTTTCAGGTCTTGTATTCCTTACTTTCTTGCTGGGCCGCTTGTAGTAGAATGCTACAAAAATTTACCTGTGGTGAAGATTTCGTTTCGCTTAAGGGAAACTTACGTCAGCTTTATTGCGAAGAAATTTCAGACGCTTGCCATGTGTGGGAGTAGGAAAAGAGTGAAATTAAAATCTAAAATATAGTACTTTGTCCGTATCAGTAAGTGTCATGCAATTCGGTTTTAAACGAATATATTGGCACTTCTATGTGTTCAGTCCGAACATAGAGTTCCTTGTCCTTCCACCATGTTTGGACCGAACACATAGGGGCGCAAATATACTGTATATCTGAAGAAGGCCACCAAGTGACCGAAACCGCTTACAATAAATCCATTTCAACTCTCAAGTTTCAAAACTAGTCATTTCAATAGTAATACCAATACGGTCTTCTTACCGCGTAAGTTTTTGACAATACCTCAAGTTTTAAACAAATACCTCCACCGTCATTGTCAACAGCTGTGGTGGCCTTAAATAGCCCATTAAATGCTTCCGATTGATCAGCAACTACTTAATGTTGTCACAGATGGTGACGCTCCCAATCTCTTAGTATCGTGAACGTTGTGCGGAATGTCTCAGCTGCTTTTCTTTATCGAGCAATCGCTTCCATGCACTGTTCAGCTTATAACGCTTCCCTAATCAATCTGCAACCATTTACCAATCCAGTTTGATTTCTATATCTTTCAACTTCTTTATTTCATAAGGAAGGAAGAAAGAAAAATTAGGGTTTAGCGCCCAGTCAATAGCATGGTCATTAACGACGGAGCACAAGCCTGGGTAGTTTTCATAAGGATGGGGAAGGAAATCGGCCGTGTCCTTTTAAAGAAATCATCCCGATATATGCCTGGAGTGATTTAGGGAAATGTCGGAAAACCTAAGTCTGAATGGTCGGAGGAGAATTGAACCACTGTCCTCCAGAATCCAAGTCCAGTGTGTTTCAGCACTGCGCTATTATTTCGCAATTACAAAGCTTACTGAGCCAAAGGTATTAGAAAGGTAGAAAATTGTATAAATTAGAAAATATTGTAGCTCCAGTCCAAGAAGTACAGACATCAAAATTTCCACATCTTATAGAGGTGTAACGTCTTTTCGGATATTAGGAAATCCCATAACGTCCCGCTAAAAATTATATCATTTTTATTTTCGAGTTTTTAAATCGATAAGCTCTCTTTCAAATTTGTTTTGCCCACAGAAAATCACCATGTTCAGACAACATTTTTACTAGAGAAAAACCTGCATTTTGTGTGTAGTTCAATACAACGCACTGTATCTCTCGTTGTGTACATTGATCAATTCTCGGAGAGGCGTTTCAAGCTAACACCGCCCATTCACTGGCACTTCGAGGATAGAAGTCAGCATGGAAAGGTACTCCCAGAATTGGCGTACAAAGCGGCTACTTTATTCAAACCTCCAACCGCTGTTGTTGCACACAACACACTGGACATACGCCTCGTCGTTTATGCCTGTGGTCCTTTACAAACACAAATTATGGAAATAAACATCTGAATCGTTGGAGGGGCAGTATGCGAGGCAAGTGTCCTAACAACTTGTTACTCTGGCCCCACCTTAGGCAAAGCACGTTGGTAAGTCACAACTGTTTCCACTGTTCTACTTTATTCCGTTTCTAACTGCCGACAGTGAGAAAGTGATGAACGCGCATCAGGAAGAGTCATTTGGAGAGACGCGTGACGATAAAACTGAGGCAGGCGCCATACGTCTTTCGCACTCTCAGAATAGAATGCTGTCACTTATGACCGACAGAGCTTGGGAGTCAAACTATCAGCCTGCGTATTTGAGGAAGATAACAGAGGCCTTTGCCCCATGGCGGATTAAATGGCCGGTTGTGAGATGTGGGATAGGGGCATAAGACTCGAAGGCATCTCCTTTCCAGGAAGCGTGTTATCTGCAAGCTAAACATTCCGCACCGGCAGCACATATATACACTTATCTGTTTAGCACATAAAACGAAATGACTCGACCGATAAGATTAGGCGCCTCCAACGCAAGCGAGATATTTACGGGCACGATTATTTCTCACTTTTTATACTGTACAGTCAGCTTGTGCTTGTATGAGAGAGATTAATGTACAGAATTTCTGAACGTAACGTTCATCTCTATTGAAAGTATACATTTGATGACGGGCCAGAAAAACATGTACGTTGACCATAGCAGAAAATTCTGTTAGTATTTTATAATCTTTTAAGAAAGGGTGGTATGAAATCTCTTCATAATTTCTTGAATTGGACTGAGCGGACGACGAAGACAGCAGATGGAAAATGGAATCCATACAATTCTTAATTATTTGTTATTGTTGTTCTCCTACGTTATCCACATAGCCAGCCTCATGCTGTTCTGGAAAAAAAAAGAAACAAGGGAAAGTAATTAAAAAATAAAAGACCGATCTAATCACACACAAACCCCGCCCCACACACACTTATTTCAGTCAGATGAAAAATGCTTAAAATTATGAACATATTAACTGCAATTTATTCATTCGCTAGAAGTTTGGATGTATGTTTATATATTTGTTGTAAGTAGAACCTTATCTTTGTGTACAGCTGTTGTCCACATGCCATTCAAAGCCCTTAGCACATTTACTACAACTTGTTATAAGACTCCAAGTAACTGAGTGCGTTGTATGACATGTTCGACTTGTGAATGGCTTCTTATCAGCTAAAGTGCAATCAACGAGGATTCGATGAATAACAGTCGAATGATTGAAGGCGTTACACCGGACGTTTGTGAATCGGTGTGATAGCACCTTCTTGCTTGGCAACACAAGGCTGCATAACAGATATTTTCTCAGTATAAAAAATCCCGTTCCTGGAAATGATCCACTCCAAGAGCCATCGAAACTACGCACTAGACCACCAAATGAATAAAGAGTACTGTTTAAGGCCCTGTCGGCAACAGGGATCAAGGAGGTAATCGCCTTTTGCTACTGCAAATGGAGGGTTTTTATTTTTACAATTCACTGGGTGAATTGTTGGGTCCAGATTTGATTTCAGTATAAAAAGTCTTGAAGTCACTGGTGGATCTGGATGGCTTACTGTTACGATTGTTCGTACAAGTGATGCTAAAAAGGGTGGCCTTGAATCTTTTCCAGCGAGGGACATTGTTGCATTTCGCACGTGGAGTATTGCTGAGGTACCTAGTAAAGCTGGTACTTCGTATTTTGTAGGTGATAAACCATTTTGTTTAAGGACGAGGAACAGGCGACGTGTTTCAGGCGACAAAGGAGTACATGTTTGGGTCTAGGTGTCTAGCCCTTTTGAAGAAAAATTTAATGTTCAGGGTGATGTTTTGTTGTATTACCATAATTAAAGTTTATCTTTACCTTTTTTTCCTTCACCACACACACGTTGATCTTGCCAAAAGCTGAGAAGCGATTCTTCTTGGTGTTGTAGCTCGGGGCACTCTTTGTGAGGCACCTCTGGGCATCTCTGTGAGCCGCAGCGTGGGAGTTGCAAAAAGCGTTTTCTTAAAAAGCCTATAGTGAAAATACATAATATTCAGCTGCTGCCTGCTCAAATGGTCACTACAAACAACATATAAGCGAACTGTAGATGTGGGACTACCCAGCAGATACCCTGACATCGTTGGCATGGTTGTACGCTGAACGGAATTGCCACTGTCACACGATTGAAGGGACATGTGTAGACAGCAAGTGCGATGTAACTTCGATATAGGGCAGGGGAATTTTGGATACAATTGTTAAGTTTGCAACACAGTTACCAGCCGTGTACGCTATTATGGCTCTACGGACTGAATTGTCGACGGTACGGATCACGCACTTAAACGTGGTCCCCGAGCGGAGAATGTTGGTGGCTGACGCTTGCATTCACCTCGTAGCGCATTGGCTGTTAGGACAAGCCCCGCCTCTTTCTCCCAGTGCCGCCAGCTTTCGGCGTATAGCTTACAGATTTTAAAAGAAACAACATGTAAGGGGTTAAAGCGTCACAGATGAAACACGAAATTAAGTACCACTTTAATGTTTGATTAATAGAAAACTGGAAGGTATATCTACGAAATGATATTTTAAAAGGGACGTATTAAGCGTCTGCCTCTTTTTATTGTCGTAACTGAAGAACAATCGGAATTAACATTCTTCATATCACTTTCAAGGACAGGCTTCGTTTTCTAAAAGAAGTCGTCGGGGTATGTGGACGTTTTAGCAAATAATAAAGTCTAGGCCGCGGTGGAGTAGCCGAGCGGTCTAAAGCGTCTCGCTGCGGAGCACCCGGTTGCTCGCCATGGAGGTTCGAGTCCTTTCTGGGGCATGGGTGCGAGTGTTTTTTCAAATGTTTGTAGAGCTTATGGGGCTTAACTACGGGGTCATCAGTCCCTAAACTTACAAACTACTTATGAACTTGCTAATCCTATGGACGGCACAAATATCCATGCCCGATGGGGGATTCGAACCGCCGACCGTAGTGGCCGTGCAGACCGTGACTGGAGCGCCTCAGTCCCCTCGGCCACCGCGGTCGGCGTGTGTGGGTTGTCCTTAGGTTAGTTTACCTAGGTTTAAGTAGTTTGTAACCTATGGACTGATGACCACGGAGTTTGGTCCGATAGATTTACAAACATTTGAACATTTTTTTGAATAAAGTCTAAGACAATAATCAATACCAAGCACAAGTCAACAATATATTGACGATGTCTACGGTGTACAATGCTGTTACGAGGTAAGGTTGGTAGAGAGCATATACATTCCGTAGACACACGAACTCAACCGATTTCCGCCGATTACAGAGGGGCAACGAAAAAGTGCGTGAGCTGTAGAAAAACCGCCGAGTGTGTAAACATGCATTTGGTCGTGAACGTCACTGTGTCGGAACCGCCGTCGCGCCGCGGTGGAGTAGCCGAGTGGTATAAGGCTAAGGCCATACTTGCGTTTTTTGAAGCAGGACGCTGAGCGTCAAAAGACGCCACAGTTATAGGCAGGCTGGAGAAGGCCGAGTGGCCACACGCAGCGTCTTTCTCTGCCAACGTCCGACGGGAAGGCGGATGGGCCGCGTCAAAAGACACTTCTCACATTGTGTTCCCACGTGAACTCAGTATTATCTGTGCACTCTGTCAACGCAGAGTAGTGTGTGTAGTCAAGTGTTATTACAGTTTTTTTCGACGAGTGAGATGGAAAAAATTGAACTTGATAGCGAACGTATTATCTTAGAAGTTCAAGCTCGACCATTTTTATACGACATTCAAAATGTGGAATATTAAAAAGAGAGAGAGAGAGAGAGACGGTTGGCTAGCTGTGACATCTAATGTTGTTGAAGGTTGGGACAACATGGACAAAGAAACAAAAGAAGCCTTAGGTAAGTGGAGTTAAAACATTTAATTAGAGTAGTCAGCGATGTCACCATGCAGGTCTGAAACGCTACTGAGCCAAATGTGGCCACATTCACGTCTTTGGTCGGTGGGACGCCTATAAGAAGCCGCTGTATATACGAGGTCGAATGTGGCCACCACCTGGCGCCTTTTAAAGCTGCTTCTTTAGACGCTGAGCGTCCAGCTTCAGAAAAACGCAAGTGTGTCCGTAGCCTAAGGCGCCTCGCTGCGGAGCGCGCGGTTGCTCGCCGTCGGAGGGTCGAGTTCTCCCTGAGGCATGGGTGTGTGTGTGTGTGTGTGTTGTCCTTAGGTTAATTTACCTTAGTTTAAGTAGTTTGTAAGCTACGGACTGATGGCCACGCAGTTTGGTCCGATATATATTTAGAAACATTTGAACATTTTGAACTGCCGTCCCCACCGCTGGCAGCCGGCTACCGCTGTTAAGGCAGTGCAGCAGGCGGAAGGATGCGGCGTGTGTGCCGAGTGTGACGCGGCGTTCCCACGGCGGCGTGTCCAGCGACCGCGCCCATTGTCGCTCGGCACAAAGCGCGCCACCTCCCGGAACAATGCCCCCTGCTGCTATCCGGCCAAGCGGCGGCTTCTAACGCAGCCACGCTCAAACCCGCCGCCGCGCCGCGCCGCTCCACTCCTGCCCGGTGCCTTCTTGTCTTATTCCCAGCCTTCGGCTCTGTACGTCTCACATGCGGTAACATGAACAAGGAACCGAAAGTAATGGTAGGAGGTGAAGTTGAGGTGATTATTGTAACGTAGTGAGGCAATGCCAGAAATTTGGAAGTCGACTTGACAGTCCAGAATCATTCAGGGCAATTTATTTATGATGCAGAGTTCGTATCGATTGATAGTGTGAACAATGCATTCTTTGGTGGAATTTTTGTTCTTGTTGCTGAAATATAATTTGGATTTTAGAGATTCGAGGTCTTTAGGAATTTTTACGTTCAGTAGATAACGGCCCATCAGTTGCTAGGCAGAAGAATTTATTCTGAACTGTTCGTTCTTTCTTCAAATCAGTGTTTGATGCTAAGAAGCAGATTTCAGGACCACTGGTGAGTACAGGGAGGGGGAGGAACTGCCTGTAATAAGCACATTTCATACATAAAAATTTTTTCTTTCTTTAGTTTATGGTCGATATTGTGTTCAAATGAAAGTTCGGAGTCGGTGATTAGGCCCAGATATGTGCTGATGGTCTTTCTAGTGGATGGCAGTTCTTGCTACAGTTTGTTTGTAACAAACTTAGTGGCTTGTGTTTTGGTGTAATTAATGGTTACTATTCAAAGAGGAGTCCATTGCTGGGTATCTCTGAGGTGCTGTTGCAGTTTCTGACAGCCTTCGTTATGGTTTAGTCGTTTCGTCGTTGGCAAATGAAGTACCACTCCTGGGTGTAACCAGCTCTGTATAAGCGTTTTGTCAATTGCAACAATTGCAGGAGGACAAATGATAAGTATCTGGACAATGTGTTTCACATGCAAATAGACCGAGTGCAGTTAAATCCAAAGGCTTGCCTCATGCACCATCTATGTGGCATATTATTTATTGTCTCACTCTCATAACAATAACTGTGTGCAGGTAAGAAGGGAAGCGTGTGATGCGAAGACAGAGACGAAGAATATTTTGCAGCGTTCCCAGTGTGCTGCCCCAAGCTCTAATCGTCGCCTACCCTGGTGTAAGCGCCAAACTGGGTCGCTGTTTCTGACTCATTAAATCGTGAAGTTCGTTATGACATGTATAGTGTTTTACCATATCTAAACGCTAAAACTATTCTTCCGCTCACATCCAAGGTGAACGCTACAGGTAGAAAGATCATGCAGCCACTCACCACTCGCCTTGTCACGTGAACACCTCTATAACATACCAGTAGTACCAACCTCGCATCGATACTACAGATCGTAACGTCGGACATCATGTACTTTCAGGATAGAAAGCCTCTCTGTATTCGTTTTGTCTCTGTGAATGTATGGTGCAAATTCATGGAGTGCAAGTAAAGGGTGGTGACACACAGCGTATACCAGATTTTGGTGATTCTGAATATCCTGTGAGCAACGAAGGTGTGAATCGATCAAGGGAGACAGGACTGGGAGATGTATTATGATTTTACTGAAAATGGTACGGTGGTAGGTATATGAGGACGGGAATTTATGGTCTATGGGCCAACAAAGTACGTGCTGGATGGAAGAAATGAGAAAACACGGAAACGACGACTTACTGCAAGGTGTATAGGTGATGTAAGAGCACATGCAGAAGAAGAGTACCTATGGCTGAAAATGGTAATACAATGCGAATAGCTCTTTCCTTTATTGGATGTCAAACATACGATGTTTATGATTGATGATAATGATGGCAAGGTTTTATATAGGTAAATCGTACAACATAATAGTTGTTGACATATGCACGAACAACTTCAGTAAATGCTTTAATCGTAAGTTGCTAAATGTGCACGCACCATAAAAATCTATTAATACACTTTAAATTTTTGGCGTCTTGAAACCTTCTTATAAATTGGTGTTTTGTGCCTAATTTCACATGGAAAATGCAGCCTAGGCGACATTTACTACGTTTAAATGTGACACATCTTCCGGGAGACGAAAACCGAATTTCGTAAACCGTTTTTCGTTGTCATGTTTACATGGTATATCCTGAAGCGGATTTCCTAATGCACTTAACATGGCGGCTGAAAAAAAGCTGATACAGCTCCTTATTTAAGTCAGCACATTAGCTATTTTTCGTTACTTAAATACATAGATTAAGTGCCCACTCTATACATCTCTTTCACTGAATGAAATGTTACTTTATCCATATGAGTCGAAAATTCTTAACAAGAAAACAGAATCTGAAAAACCAAGAACGCTTCCAAAACGGTTGCATTTACATGGGCACGAAAATCGATTGTGGAACTAGAAAACCGCTTTAGAGAAACGGATTTCCAGAATCCATTTTGGAGTGTTTACATGACCAACCAAAAACGAAATTGGGAAATTGGTTTACGAAATCAGGTTTTGGGAGTGTAAACGGGTGATTATCGGCACAGCCGGATGATAACTTAAACCAGCCAGGTCTCTAGTATTTGAAAATGGGCAGTCCTCATTAATGGTTTCCTGCTGCTCACAGAGGAAATGAACAATTAAACGATTGCGTTCCGTTGAAGGGCCGGATGTTGCAACAAATTAAATAAGTGCACTTGGCGGTTACAGCGCTGACGCAAACATGGGAGTGAGTGAGTGAGTGAGCCTTTGGAGTGTTCCTTTTCGTTGGTATACCGGGCGCGGCATGAAGCCACCTTCTCTTGGCGACGTCCAACGCGCGGAACTATTTATCCCAACTATGGTTCCGCGGATCTGACTGGTAATTGTTATTGGCGGATCTAAGTCAGTCATGCGCTCTGCTACACTGCCAATCATTGTAAATAAGGACTGTATTGTAAATCGTTCCGGAAGACAGTGTCATGCTTCTTCAAAATCCAAAGTTGATATCTAAAAGTCCTTTAGCTGTTATCCTAATACTTTCAATAATGATTCCAGGATCCGATCACTGGGCTGGAATATGTTCACCGCTACCAGTTCAAAACTCCGCCTCTGGCTTCTTGCAGCTCTCGATAGAAACCAAACAGCAAAACAGTTGTACAGTTCCAAGTTAACAAGGGGGAGCCACACAGGATCAGCGGTGTCATATTTGCACGTAATCAAATATAACTTGCTGGCATATATTTTTCTTGGCAAATACATCACTTTTGTGCAAAACCACCTCGAGCTAGCTCTGTTTTGAGGTGTCTCGTTTTACCGATCAGATCATGCTCTCACTAAATCACAAAACTTGTGGAGAAAACAAAGGAAGTGCCCAAGCATAAATTTACTCCCACGCTCGGGAAAGCACTTCCGATCCTCTCAGTTTTTTGTGCTGCAACAAATTACCTGGTTGATCTAAAACATCACCTACTCCCGATTTCACAAGTACACTATAAGGCTGTTACCTGCACGGCAGACTGCACATCATTCCTACCTGCAGTGCTATTTTTTGGGAACCCCAAAATACTCCACGAAATTATTTCACCTTCAGTGCTTCCAGTCGGTCAGAATTAGGAGGAGAACGTACGATTTCTCATTGCTCATTTCCTGTTTCTTCTTAGAGCGTTTCTGTGATTTTCTACTTTCTGGTTGGACTTCCAGGAAGGTATGTTGGAAATATTGATATTGATGGAGAAATTACTCTCACTGTAAATCAGATATGTAGATTCCGAAAACAGCCCATTTATGAGGAGTACGGAAAGACCAACACCTGATGTCCAGACTGAAGAATTAAAGCACTTCCTCAGAAAGGAGATTCTGGCCCTGAAGTATACAATAACAGACGGCTGACATATTGGTAGCTACAAAATGAAGCGTTATGCCGTGATTAGCGGCGGCAGTGTATAACTGTACGCCATGAGATATTTAGTTTTGAAAGAAATTTTAATTTACTTCAGAATTTTGTTTTGTTGATATCAGTAACTCTACGGAAGACGTATTTTTACATTTCGCATTAAATCATCTGCCTCGGAATGCCGTTTATACATTCGTCAAGTCTTCTGCAAACGAAAAAAATGGGACTGTTTGAGCGTTTAGTATAAAAAAAGGCACAACTTCCAAAGAAAAAAGAGGAACGAACAGTAGCCAGTAAAGTCGTAGACACGGACCAGAAAGTGGGGCGACTGTAGCCAACAAATCATTGAATCTTTTCTTTGACGTGAGTAAAAGTCTGATCTCACGAAATATGTCATGACTCAGAGCTCAAGAAATATGTCATGACGACGCAGTCATCGTCACTTAGTGTTCCTCTACTGTACACAATATACAATGCTATAAAATGCGTTCATTTAATTTCGAATTTCGCATTGTCTTAAGTGCAGTCCTAGAGCAGGAATGCCTAAGCTTCGTACGTACCTGCCATTTTTTCTCTCTCTCTTTTTTTTTTTTTTTTTTTTTCCAATGTATCTAATTTGCCCAAGATATGCTCTGGCTTAATGATTCTCGAAATATAGACAGTAGGGAGAATATCGTTCAACCGTATGTTGTTACTGGATGCTGCACTAAATACGAGTGCTTAATACAAAATGAGTACCTGAAATACTGAGTGGCCATGACGGGAAGAGAGAATGTGTCTGGATGAAGCAGCACTTGAGCGCAGCACTGAACGAGCGTCGAGAGCTCTTAACGCCGGCGGCCATCGAGTGACATTTTTCTGTCGAAACGATCGCCCAACGTGACGAAAACATGTAATTAGGCCCGAGGTCCGGAACGCGTGGAATTCCGTAGCTGCGATCGTTAAACGGGCAGCCTGGCGGGCGCACGCCAAGTTTCACCCCGGGACACGAACACCCCGCCCCACTTACTGCACGTACCAGGTAGTTTTTCTACTGCCCGACTCCCGCTCAATCGCACGCGATTAATAGTGTAACTGTAACAATGGGAATGGTGGAGATGGATTTCTCGGAAGAATTGTGACATGTGATGAAACATGGCTCCATCATTTTTCACCAGAGACTAGTAGACAATCAATGGAGTGGCATCATGCAAACACACCCAAGAAGAAGAAGGGAGAAAAAAAAGTTATGGCTACGGTGTTTTCTGATTTTGAAGGGCTCTTGCTTGCGGACATCATGCCATGTGGAACCACCATAAATTCTGATGCATACGTGACGACGGCGAAGAAACTTCAAGATCGACTGAGTCGTGTTCGACCACAGTGGCAAAAGCAGGATTTTTGCTGTTGCACGACAATGCACGGGCACATATCAGTCAAAAAACCACGGAAGCGATCACAAAAGTCGTATGGACAACACTGAAACACCCGCCTTACAGTCCTGACCTGGCTCCATGTGACTATCTCTCTTCGTGGAACAAGGTTTGAAGATGATGACTCCCTTGTGCACGCTGCCAAACAGTGGCTCCAACGTGTTGGTCCAGAATTTTACCGTGCGGGTATACAGGCGCTGGTTTCAAGATGGCGTAAGGCAGTTGAGAGGGATGGGGATAGTGTGGAGAAATGAAAATATTGTTTCTGAAGGATGTATCTACACATTGTAAAACTTTCAAACGTGTAGAATAAAAACTGTATTTTTGGCCCACTTTAGGTTACGGTAGTAACACTAAAAGTGGGCCTTTGCGATCGTCTTTTGACAGTTCGAAATTTAAATGAAACTAACGGCTTAACTATTCACCTGACACGAAAATTGAATAACCGAATTTGTAGAGGAGATAATTCTCTACAATTTTGCTCTCTTATGTTTTTTTCATATCTCGTAGCGTTTCAAATACATTTACAAAAATGACGGCGATTTTGAGATGTCTGTCTGTCTGTCTGTCCGTAACGTGTTCCCTGTTTTTTAAGGCGAACCGTTCAACCGATCAGCACCAAATTTTACAGACATGATTGTAGACCGCCAGACCTCCATTTTTCAAAATTTTCGGACAAAAAATACGGTAGTAACACCAAAAAAAGCCGTTTGTAATATAATTGTAAATGCAAACGAACCGTTCATCTGACACCAATATTGAATAACCTAATTGGTAGAGGAGAAAATTCTCTACAACTTAGCTCCCTTATGTTGTTTTTTTCATATCTCGTATTGTTTGAGACATATTTGCAAAAATAACGGAGATTTGACGCCCTCCATTGAATTAACGAAAACCAGCCGTTCGAAGATGTCACGTGACATTCCTCGCCCAGAACTCTCTTTGGCATACGCCATCTTGCGTTGCGTATTTGATGATTTTCTTATTGTAACTTAAACGTTGTCATTTCAAAGCAATGGCGCACTGAAGAATTAACAAAAACACGTCGTTCTTCGTACGATAAATGACAATCTAGTGTCTACAAATGCCATATTAGCATCATTTAACAACGGCTACAATAGTATGAGTTTAAAGGCCTCATCTTTCGTTTGATAGCCGTAGCGGAGTAGGAAAGGCGTTAGACTGTGACGCTAAAGGTCGGTAGATCGGAACCCGCCGCTACTTATTATTTTATTTTTATTTTTTCTTTCCTAAAAGGGTTTCAGACACTCTTATTAATTAATTTTTTTATTATTTTGGTTCAAAGTGTTTGCAAAAACTTATAAAACTATAAAAAATCTGAAATGGGCCGTAAAACACGTCAGTGCGATTTTTTTTAAAAATAGTATGCATTCCTCTTGGAGTGACCCTCGTATATGTTGGCGGTCGGCGTTCAAACAATTATCAGCACATCTACTATCCCCCAGGCAGCACATGCAGAAATCGTATATTTATCCTGCTGCAGCTGCACATGCCGGCTGCGGCGCTGCCTGGGTCGCGGCCTGCACTGGCGGCGCGGCTGGAAGAACCGCGCGTGGCGACGAGTCCCCGGCCGACATGTGTATCGCCTCGCTATTACTGGTATATATTTGGGCGCGCATTTGCAAGTCAAAACGGCCAGCGCCGGCCCGCGTTGACAGCGAGTGCTGAGTGATAGTTTAATACGAAATACTGAATATGTAAGGCCGCGCCATTAGCATTATGGGGCGATCTGGTGCGCGCCGAGGAAAAACGCCGCCGACCCATCTGCTGCAGCCGGGGATGGCCGCGCCTAGCTGGCCAACTGAGACGGGCAGAGACTTGGCACTGCGTACCAGCATTCGCGACCTAGCCATGTAATGGGCTCCAGGCAGTGGGTGTTCAGGCTGTCATAAAGCTAGAGTTAGCAATAATAAACAAGAAAGTAAATCTGTATGCAGCTACGCATTACTTGCCAACTGAATGTCCTTGTGAAAAATCACCGAGCGAGGTGGCGCAGTGGTAACACTGGACTCGCATTCTGGAGGACCGTGGTTCAAATTCATCTCCGCCCATTCAGATTTAGGTTTTCCGTGATTTCCGTAGATCACTCCAGGCAAATGCTGGTATGGTACCTATGAAAGGACACGACCGATTTCCTTCCCCATCCCTGCCCAAAAATCCGAGCCTAAGCTTCGTCTCTTAATGACCACGCTGTGGTCGGGACGTTAAACCCTAAGCTTCCATCATTCGTGAAAAATTATCACTCGGAAAAACTTGGACATGCAAGGAAGTTCTACAACAACAACTACTACTACTAGTGCTACTCTAAGATATCCTGTCTTCTACAAGCCTTTTCATTCTTTCATAACTAATTCAACCTACATCTTTTTGCTCACAGAATTCAAACCATGCTCTCCCTGTATAATTTTAATCCACACGCGTCACTCTAACAAGCAAACTGAAAAACCGTTGATACCTTCGCTAATGTCCCGTCAATCAATCATTCCCCCCCCCTCCCCCCTTATTTTCCCCAAATGGACCCACTATCTCGTCTTTATATATTTGTTCTAACCATTTAGCCTTCAACATTATAACGATCATCACATTTTGAAAACTTGTTTCCTTTCCTTATCTGAACTATTTGTCGCCTAAACAAGGCTGCAACTGAGACAGATGCCTTTTGCAAAGATTTCTAACACCTTAATTTATATTCGTTGTCAATATTTTTTTTAACAAATAATATTCTTATTTATGCCAGTCGGCATATTTTTTTTATTTTTGCCGACGTCAGCTATTGCTCCCCTAATAGTAAAACGTTTTACAGGTTTCACCGTCAGTGGCTAATCGATTTCCATTCGCAATGCCTGATATAATTCTACTTGACTCCACTAACATTCCTTTACTTTTATTGTTATTGTAGATCTTTTATAGCCTCTTTCGAGGCAATATCCATTCTGTTCAACTCACTTATCAGTTACTGAACCCCTTTCCTCTCAATTCCCTTTAAGCACATTTCGAAATTCGTTTTTTTCTTTTCTTTGCAACTTGGTCAGGATACCTATTTAATGACAATGGGCATAGTTTAGATCCCTGCCTCACTCCATACTCAACTACTGTTTACTTGCCTTTCATGTCCTTCGTCCATTGTAACTGCATTCTTTTTGCAGTAAAAATTGTAGTTATCTTTTTGCTCCCTTAATTATGTCCTTCAAATCTTCTAGAGGTATATTTCAGTTAACACCATCAAAATTTCTCTACATGTGTAAGGATTTCAATAATACAAGTGAAAGTCGTCTCTCCAGGTGTCCTTCTTTCGACAGAGGTCTTTTGAGTGTTGTGTCGAATTGTATTAATGCAAGCTCTTTGCTTTCCATATTTTGGAAGGAGGTAGTAAGGGCGAAAACAACAAAAAAAAAAAAGTCTAATAAAAATGGGCTCTAAAATGCATATCTTAAGAGGTATGAGCACGTCTTCATCTTAGATACGTTAGAAACGTGTCTTCTACTGGTGAAGTGCTAGTAGCTGTTAAGGTATTGATTTTAGAGTGCATGTTTATTAGATATTTTGATCCATACTATAGTTCGGACGACGGTCGTCGAGTTTCGGCCTGGTCTGTGCATCTACGCCACACATTCCTCGACAGCGAATGAGCGTTCAGTATTGTCCCGAACGCTCTGCTGCGACTGTCGTAGGCACTACCAAAATTAAACTTGATTGTACCGAGTTATTCAATGTATTTTATTCTATTTGTTGCAGTTGTCATCGCTGATGGTGCTGGCATCTGACGAATTCTATCTAAGGAAGCGAGAACCAATATTTGCGGACTATAACATTTCTTCAAGAGCAAAGCGCGTACATACCGTATATGCGTACTTCAACTGTCGCTTGAAATCGGCAATGCTGCTGTTGTCTAGACTTGTACGACCGATCATGATTCATGGGTCTAGCTATACCTCTTTCTAAAATGTGGAAAGCAGGAGGTCATAGGTCACTAGACCTAGTTTATTCTACGGACAAATGAGAAACCAATGCCAGGAAGAGAACTAGAACCTCCGACGGGAGCGGCCGGGCAGTGCGTGACGCGGCCATGGGTTCGCTATCAAAGTATTATGTCCCGACTGTCCCCTGCGAGTGCTGGAGGTATGTGGCGCGCTGATGACGCCGCCGCGGCGTGACTTCCGGACCGCGGCCACGGCCTGAGATATGATAATGGCGCCGGGCGGCAGCGGGACCCGTCATTCCGGTTCCACGTCCCGCCGAGCGCAGGCCACGCAGCCCGCAGCCAGCGCAGGTTCCCTCTCTCCCAAAACACCGCCCTCTCACTCAAACGCTGTGCCTTCCTACGTTTACCACACACTTTCCTCCATATGGCTTTCTCTTCCCTTCTCAGTTTAATTGTTTTGGATGTTCCCCCACCCTCTCCCTGTCCATGCTTTGTCATTATCGTTGTTTTTGTCTTTTTGTTTGCCTCCAATATTTGCCCATTAGTACAAAGCTTCCCAAACGTTTCTTAAAAAAAATACCCTCTAAATAGTGAAATACACATAATTTCATGAAAAACACTTCTCATAGTTACTATCAGAACAGATTTTAAAGTAACACTGTCTGCCTTAAACAACATTTATGTATTCTACGTTCGAGTGCAGTATAATTGTACGCTAGGCTTAAAAAAATGCAACACCGACCATTGACTGGAAAATGTTATGTTCGTGTACTTGGAAACCGTTTACATCCATGGACCCCATCTTCCCAAACAACAATGGAATTTTTATGGATGCCAATGTGTATGGTCAGCTGATCACAACTGTTCGCAATTGGTTTTAAGAAACTTCTGGACAGTTCCAGCGAATGATTTGGGCACCCAGATCGCGTGACACGAATTCCATGCCGCGGCATTAAGGCGCTATGCTCCGATGCGCAAGGCTGTTCCCCGTCGGGGACTCGAATCCCCCCCCCCCCGGCCGTGGATATTTGTGTTGTCTTTAGTATAAGTTAGTTTATAAGTAGTTTGCAAGTTTAGGGACTGATGACCCCACAGTAATTCCCAGCCGGCCGCGGTGGCCGAGGGGACTAAGGCACTCCGGTCACGGTCTGCACGGCCACTACGGTCGGGGGTTCGAATCCCCCCTCGGGCATGGATATTTGTGCCGTCCTAGTTCGTAAGTAGTTCATAAATAGTTTGTAAGTTTAGGGACTGATGACCCCGTAGTTAAGTCCCATAACCTTAACAAACATTTGAACATTTTGAGTAATTCCCATAAGCTTAAACATTTGAACATTTTTGAATGAATCCCATTTAAAATTTATGGGACATAATTGAGAGGTCAGTTCCTTCACAGACTACAACAGTTTCTTAATTATGAACAGTTATGGAGGCAAAAAATGTTCTAATGTTTGTAAACCTATTGGACCAAACTGCGATGGCCATAAGTATCTAGACTTACAAACTACGTTAACTAACTTAGACTAAAGACAACGCGACTGGTGACCTAGCTGTTTAGTCCCCTCAAAATGACAACAACAACTAAGGACAACACACACACACACACGCGCGCGCGCGCGTCCGACGGAGGTCTCAAACCTCCTGCGGAAACGGCCGCTCAGTCCATAGCACGTCGCCTTAAACCCTGCGGCGTTTACACGCGGCGTTATAGAGGCAGCGCGGTCCAATATTGCTGCAGAGAACTTCCGACGACTTGTTCAGTCAATGGCACGTAGAGTTGGCATCTGCCACCGGGAAAAAGGAGGAGAGTCGCGATATTAGGAGGTATACCGTGACAGAAGTGTGTTTACGTTTAGTCTGAAGTGTTAGCCAAGCTTTGCAGGCCTTCTTGTATATCTCTAGTATTCTGACGTTGATACCTTCGTACAGACAAGAGCATCCCCCCCTCTCCCCACAAATTCCTACTCGATATCAGTCACTATAGCTGAGAGCTATGGCTCGCAACGTTTTTTAAATGAGGGGCCACTTTCATTTGTTTATTCTGAGTAGGGTCCACAAGGTATAAGAAAATTAAACTATGTCAATATAAAAATAAACTTTAATTAAAAAAAAAATAATCGATAAACTTAAAAGTACTAAGGGGTAACAATACTACTTAATATAAACTTTTAATAGAAACTTAAATTCGGTTCGTAGCAATCTGATTTTAGAGGTTTCGTCATTTATTTAAATTTCGGTAATCCTAGTGGTAATACTGTTGCTCAACGTTACACGCATATCAGCAGTTACTTTTATTTCTAGTCCTGATTGATTTTCAGCAGGAAACCCTTGTTTCACGTAAATAACTCATTGAGAAGGCGGTTTTTGGAATATTGCCATGTTACTACAAAACTATCCAAGAGGATGGCTTCACGGGCGTTCTTACAGTTTCTATCATTTTATCATTCAACAAGCGCTCACAACAGTGGGAGACGAGTGACTATATTACCGATTTTATCCATTCTGTCCTCACCAGTGAAGTTATCGTTGACACACAGTACGGCTGACTGTCTACATAACAAGAAATTAATCATTTATGGCAAACAAATGTTTCTATCTTTCCATGGACCACAGACTGACAACCACAGGCACTATAGCAAACGTAGGGCGCCGGTTGACTGCTGCATTTTTGTTCTTAACGTACTTTTCTCAGTGTTCTGCTTCTGGCACACTTATACTCTCTCTGTAGGCTAACTCTGATCAAGCCTAGTATTTTGCAACAACCTGACACCCAACATTTGACCTAAAAGCTAACCCCAGTAGGGGAACTAGTTTTTTTTTTTTTTTTTTCTCGATAGCACAGTGGTAGGGTGCCAGACTACAAATCCAAAGATCGCGGGTTTGATCCCCACCCCAGGCCCCAGGATTTTTATCTGCCACTTTCCACTTCTTTCACCTCTGGCAGTATCGCTCATGTGAAAAATACCGAGTAGCACCGTGGTTCGGAACCCACGTTAAACTGTAGGTCCCCCTATAACTGACTGGGTAAGTCAATTCGAAGGTCGGAGGAAGGCAATGGCATACCACCTCCAAACAGGACCATACCTAGTAAAGCACTGTGGTGTTCAAACCAATCTTCGGATTGTTGACTGCTTTACCTTTACTTTGACAAATCCCATGCCCTTTCCTGGTCTTTAGCCGCCTGCTGCTCTCGAGGACTGCAGCCGCGCCAGGCAGGGCCCGCGCTGGTTCTCAGCCCCTCCGCCACGGGCGGCCAGTTATTTATACAGCCTTGTGGATATTCAAATTGGACGCCGCCTAATAAATCCGGCGCAATTTGAATAGCACGTAAAAAGAGTCGATGCCCGCTTCAGAGGGAGGGCGAAAAATGCTGAATTAGTTATATTTATGGTAATCACATGTGGAAGAAGTTTTTTAATGCCGACGAGCGCCAGCACCCCTCGCAAAAAGTACGCCGGGCTGACGCTACGGCGCGCAGCGACAGGGTTTGGACGTGCACAACATTCTCATCCAGAATCAGTGGCGTGTATAAAGTGTGTGTGTGTGTGGGGGGGGGGGGGGGGGGGGCTGCCCGCCTCCGAAATAACGAATATAAAGAAAAGATACAGTATATCTTCAATACAAACCTTCTTGTTTGCAGGGTGTTTTATTATCTTCAATGACGCGTTCCGCCCTTTAGCAGAGCATCTTCAGATTATCTGCGTGACAGAATTTACACAAGAATTACAAAACGGGGGGGGGGGGGGTAGGACATGGGCATATGTTGTGTTAACTAGACAGTATAAATGGTAAACAAAGCTTACAACGCACTCTATGTGGTGTGACCCGTACGTTGGTTTGCAGGGTTTTAATGTTTATTGCATTTCTGATTTCTTCGTTGCCCTACAAATGATCGAGTAACGAGAATTAGTGATGAAATGGACTCGGTAATAATGTGAAAACAACAAAACTGATTCAAATTACCTTAACAGAAGCGGTGGTCCCTGAAGACACAGTGTATTTTCAACACTTTGAAATCCTAATTAGATTTAAATGAGAATTTCGTGCAGCTTTCATTAGATAGCAATTTACTGGAGATCACTGCATCATCTGTGCTTAGTACATCGTTTTAGCATAACGTCTATAAATTGTACCAAACGAAAATAAAGTATTTCAATTACTTTCTATCAAAAATTTGAGCAATACATTTTTACGCTATGCCATTTCCTCTTCTCCGCGATCTTAACCTGTCGTCAAAGGGTCGACGCGTTATTCTACGTTAGTGATAAAGAGTGGGCCGCGACGGATTAGCCGTGCTTACTGGAGCTTCGTGTTGCGGTGCGCGCGGCGGTTCGCCGTCGGGGGTTCGAATCCCTCCTCGGGCATGGATGTTTGTGCCGTCTTTAGTATAAGGTAGTTGATAAGTAGTTTGTAAGTTTAGGGACTGATGACCCCGTAGTTAAGTCCCATAAGCTATACAAACATTTGATTTGATGGGTGGTTGGATGTCCTCCCTGCCGTTCCTGAAAAGTATCTTCTGTTAAACGTATTTCAGGATCTTTTAGTTGTGGTCACTTCTTTTTTATCCGAAGATTAGCGGTGAAATTCGTAACTTGAGAGTCTGATTAGGTAGATATATAAACGCTGCCATAAAAACTTTGATAGTATAATTCTTGCACAAGTAGTAGTTCTGGATGAGGAAAGAAAGTGATGACAGCAGCTGTGTGATTCCGTTCCGACAACTGTCAAGGGAACTTCCCCAAGTAGAACGACGAAAACCAGAGAAAAAGTGATTGTAAGATACAGAATTGTGTTTGTCCCACCAACAATTTTATCGTCAAAACTCTGCATTTGTATAGAATAGGCATTTGAAGGTTTCTGTAGAAGCGAAATTTGTTGACATCCATTATTGATTTAAATATTATTAAGTCCTTTCTGAAAACATTTTTCTGGAATGTAGCATTGTATGGAAGTGAAACATGGATGATAAGGAATTTCTGACAAAAATATGATAGTAACTATCGAACTGTGAACTGCTACAGACGAATGATAAAGATTAGATGGGTTGATCACGTAATTAATAAGGAGGTAAGGTATAGCAGTTAACAATCCGAAGATTGGTTTGTACACCACAGTGCTTTACTAGGCATGGTCCTGTTTGGAGGTGGTATGCCGTTGCCTTCCTCCGACTTTCGAACTGACTTACCCAGCCAGTTATAGGGGGACCTACAGTTTAACGTGGGTTCCGAACCACGGTGCTACTCGATATTTTTCACATGAGCAATACTGCCAGAAATGAGGTGGTACTCAACAGGAGAGAAAAGAAGTTTCTGGCTAAAAGAAGGGATAGGTAGGTTGGCGGGACACATTCTGAGACATCAAAGAATCTCCAACTTAGCATTAGGAGGAAGTGCGCGGGGTAAAAATCGTAGAGGGAATCCTAGGGACGAATGCAATAAGCAGATTCAAAAGGTTGTAGGTTACCATTGTTATTGTCAAATGAAGAGTGTTGCACAGGACAGGGTAGCGTGAAGAGCTGCATCAAACCAGTCTGCGGACATTTGAAGATAACGAATATGGAGGAAAAATCTCTGAAGAACTAATATCGTATAACAGTTACGACGAGAAGGTTCATTAACAGTCATCGTGAGGTAATATATGACAAATACCAGATACGTGTTAGAAACAACACAAGCAGTAGCCTATCATAATTGCAAGTATTCCAGTACTGCGAATCCAAAAACAAAATACGCTGCGAGTCGGAATTTCTTCATTTTTGTTGCATTATACTATGGAAAAACAAAATTTTGTGTTCCAGTGAAGCAGTAAAAGAATGTGAAATGGAACAGTACGTTCACTTGACAAGAGCAAGATATGGTCAGCAGACATTTCCCACGAGCTGTTCGTCTGTGTTATATTCATCCCTAATATACGACTTGTGAATACAGTTACCATAACTGGCCTCTTAAACGTTATTGTTTCTTCAGTAACGTGGTATTGTGTAATTCTCTGATTCGTTTACCTTCGAACATCGTTTCTACAAAAATGTGTAGCTTTACAGATACTTTAATTACGGTTCGTGGTAGTGTAACGATACACTTAAATTTTATTTTTTTGTTTATCTCTGATCAGCGATGCTTATCGCCTCCGGTTCCCTCTGACTCGTAATGCAACTAATTTAATTTCGTTCGTCATTTTTTACTCGCAAACAAGCGAGAAGACGGAACCTAGATAGTAGTTTTACTCACTCTCTGGTCTGTATCTAATCGGTATAGACGTCTTTCACACCAGTATCCACTTAGGTAAGAAGTATGCAAGCTGTTGCTGAAAATATATTATTTAAATTTAAAAGCATTCCCTCTCCTTGGTTTTCATTTTAATCAATCTCCTCCACGCCAAATATTTAATTTCTTGATGTTTTTCAGCTCCTCGTCAACCGCAGTAGTTTAATGTTCAGACGCCATTACAATCGCTTCGCACTGTCTGCAAAATTTCAATCAATCAATCATTCTTATACTATACTTTCCTTGATTTTAGAACCTGCAGTCATTTCTTTTGTAATTTCACGAAGTCCAATAATTTTTTAAATTATTTTATCGTTACCAGTAACTTCATGTTCCACCCATGGTCACACAACAATGAAAAGCGAAGTGAACAGTCTGAACATTGATCTCCTACGGAAAGTATCTCGAACATTCACTCATTAAATAAGACGTAAAAGCTATCATTTCCAGCTTCTCAGTGGCGTAACTAGGGCTTGCCTTTGGGGGGGGGGGGGGGGATAGATCGGCTTGACAAGCAAAATTTTAGTCAGTTTCCAGGCAGACTACCATCTACCACTCCCGTTGAAGAAACTAATTCACTCCCTTCCAGTGAAAGCTTATGGTAAAACACCCCAAGAATCCAATCTTTACCTTTACCAGATTGCTGTTATACGATTTCTTTTCTTATCTCTCTCTCTCTCTCTCTCTCTCTGTCTCCCTCTCCTCTCTCTCTCTATCTTTCTTTTCGGGTTCTATCCCCCCTCATCCCCCCCCCCCCATAGTTACGCCACTGCAGCTTCTACTATACGAACCGCTTTCCGTAAGTTTTATAACGTGCTGTTGCGTGTATGGTGCCCGACTTTAATATGCAACCCGCCGTTTATTTGTTTTAATGTCCATTTCGTGCTGTACTTTAACTTATTTCAAATTCAAAATTCGGTACCATCAATTCCTTGTCCAAAATATATAATCGCGGAATCTACTTTAACAATTATGGCATCATACGAAGCAAGGGTAACGTTATAATATAAGTCACGTATTTTAAAGCCGGTAGCCGGCGGCTGACGTGTCAGGGCGGTACGCCACCAGTGGGCCGGGCAGGAGGTGAACGCACCCTCGCCGCCGTCGCCGTGGTAAACAAGAGCTTTGTCGCCGCGGCTCGGGCAGAGCGGCGCGGCGCCCGGCGCGTTTTTTGCCCCGGCGTGTGGCCCTGGCCGCGCCGCATTCCACCGCTGACGCCCACGCGCCTACCTGCGCACTCGTCTCCAAACAAAACAAAGGCGCCTCTCTGCGAGGGACGCCGTTCGTGCTCCGAAATCTCTTAATTCTTTCCCACAGCCCGTTGCTGCACTCACCAGTTCCCAGGCTCATTGGGTCCATCTGAATTATTGCTGTATACTACATCCACTAGAGTCAGCGTACGTGACATACTGTTATCTACTCTTTGTCTCCCTCGTCACATCGCCGAAGATTGCTCGAATACCAAAGGCCATTTACCACAAGGGACCAAACTGCTGAGTGAGGTCATGAACTAAGGACAAAACAGACCTCAATCCCTGCGATTATTGGCTTTTGGGTTACCTGAAGTCACAAGTGTATCGTGTTCGACCGACATCTCTAGCGATGCTGAAAAACAACATCCGACGTCAATGCCTCACCATAACTCCGGACTTGCTTTACAGTAGGGTAAGGTGGTACAATTTCGATCATTTCGGACAAATGTTATTGAAACTGGAAATATATTGAAAAAAGAAATAATTTTGACTATGGCACTTCTTCTTGGATGTTTAATGAATATGAAACACAAATATTAGACAGTTATAAACGTTGGTATAACCATAAAACAAGGTTACATAATTGAGGAAAATCGGTCGAAAATGTACCACACTAGGTACAATTGTGATCACTTCCTGGTACAATTTTGATTACGGGCATCTTTTACATAAAAAGCACTTTTCCGTCAGGAAACAGCGAATACTTGGTGCTACCAAACATTACATTTTTGTGAGAGAATCCAGTCAGCCTTAACTAGAAAATTTATAAGAGCGCGTTAGACGAAGTAGGTTCACTTACATCTCAACAGGAAAACATTTATATCTCCTAGCACAAAGTGGTGTAGTCTTGGAAAAGACAGGAGGAGCTGTAGCTTTTGATCGCCCGGTCTATTTTGTACATAATATGAGTACATACAAACTACAATTTCAACTTTTTTTATTCACATGGGGAAGCCACGACGTTCGGATCACGAATTCACTTCAAACTTTGTGCACAATCAGTAGTCCATTACAACATAATGTACAAATAATGTATACTACTTAGACAATCGATCCGTTTCGACGTTAAGTACGAGATCGCGGTAGTCGTGTGGTTAACATATGAGTTCTGTAATCAGTGTATCGTTGGATCGACACCTGCTCAAACTTTATCCTTAACAGTGGCCATATTTTTTATTTATTTATATATTTTACACCCACACTGAAGCATTTAAATCAATCCATATACATCTTAAAGAGTTAAAGGAATGATTCCTATTCTGCTGTCGAAACGTTTTCATCTTTTCTGACTTCGCTGCCCTTCTATCTTCATTTATAGTATACTGTATGCCTGGATCTATTTTTGGTTTAATTCTTGCGTCTCTATTTCTCAGAACATTCTTCTACTCTCCGCCTTCAGTTTGTCGCATTGTCAAGCCCAACTCATCAAAGTCATCATGGAATTCTTTGATCCAGTTCTTGGTTTTACTTTCCAAACGTAGGTGGATAGTCGTTTCAGGAGCCTGATTTCTGGTTGTCTGGATATGTGTCAATTATGGACTATCATTTCACTTGTATTAACACTTCAAAGGTAATTGCAGGAACTTGTATTGAATTCCAATGTAATTTCGCTGTTTTCTAGTATTTTTTAGTATGAGAAAGTTTTCATTTATAATTATCAACAAATAAACAATATTTTTCTACAAAAATGCTGTGGATTCCCGATTATTCGTTTACTGAACTTAACGCATGTTATGAGGATTCAGTGCATAATGCAACTGCAAATCACTGCAGTCATATATTTTCAGAGAAAGTTATACGTCTTCTCTTTCCTTATATATTGTTCTAATATTGTACTACTAAAAGTGTACAAAGTCTGAGGTAAATCCTAGACAATAATTTTAGTTATACTGTAAATAAAATAAAGCTGTTAGCTATCTCAAGTTTTGTTTGAGTACAAACACGCTTTGCTAGGCATTGCCCTATCGGAAATAGTATACTTTTCCCACCCTCCGACGTTTGAAATGGTTTATCCATCCTGGTACAGGGTGATCTACATTTAACTTCAATTCCGAATCGCGCTGCAATACGACATTTTTCAAATCAGCGAACATTGCGACAAGTAAAAGACCTAATACTTAAGAGAGAAATTCTTAAGAATTACGGGGAATCGGACAAGAAAGCTTTATACTGTAGTGTAGCACCTCACCATCTAGCCAACGAGATGATCAGTTTTCCATTTATAACCACCTCAATTTTATTACATAACAGTATTTACATTTGATAAAAAAGGGTCTTACCATTGCAGTTAATGACCAAGACAAGATTGAGGGACTACCACGTAAGTGTATTTAACTGAGGACACCACACCACTGGTGAAATATACTTGAATGTAAAAACAAAAAATTGTGTACTTGCATAAAGACAGAACTATCTTTACCTTAACACTACCAGATTTGTTTCCCAGTGAAACATATTACCCTACAGTTATTTTAATGAATATCGTAGTCTGAAGTAGTAAATTAAATAAAACATTTTCCAATTTTTGGTTACATGCGGAGACATACAGAAAACACACATCAGAGTATGTAGCATCAATGTTCGTAACCCACACTGCAGCTTCTCAGCGTAGAAAATATTTGTGCCGCTACGAAGGTCAATAAGGGCGTTCAATTCACCGAAACTAATTGTCTGAGAAGGCACGACAGCATCTCGCTTTTTAAAAGTGTTCATTAGGTTGGCTGTCTTCAGGCGCGAGCTAATGCGATGCGACAATATGGAGCGGAGCAGAGCGTTAACAATGAGACATGACGTCAGCACAACCTGCAGCTAAAAGCTGTCATTATACAAGTTCCGCAAAGCAGTAGCAGGATCCCCTGTACCAGTGGTCACTGATAAATAGCAGCAACATACGCCCAGAGCAGTTGTGGCTACTTGAGAGTCCATCGTGTCGGAGCTGAGTAAATTCCAAGTTTTGGGGCTCGTACGGTGACTGCTACAGTAACAAAGGTTTGCTGTTTCAAGAGGTGCAATATCGATAATTCGTATGGCGTACTGGAAAAGCGGAAAAATGTGATCCGCCGGCCGCGGTGGCCGAGGAGAGTGAGGCGCTTCAGTCACGGTCTGCACGGCCACTACGGTCGGAGGTTCGAATCCCCCCTCGGGCATGGATATTTGTGCCGTCCTTAGTCTTAGCTAGTGCATAAGTAGTTTGTAAGCTTAGGGACTGGTGACCCCGCAGTTAAGTCCCATAAGTTCTACAAACATTTGAACATTTTTAAAAATATGATCCCCCAAACCACAAGGCGGACGAAAGTGCGTGTTCAGTTGTCACCACCGACAGATCGCCAATGAAGAAGGTTCTGACAAAAAGTAAACAGTACGACATCTACTAAAGTCATTGCAGGTCTGAATGTTGAACTCGAAAAATAAAATGAAGGGATTTCAACAAGCGGGAGATCGGTGACGAAACTGCCCTAAATAGACAAACGTGGCGCCGAAGCCATAAAATCTGGTCTATGAAGCAATTGAAAAAATCAATTTTGTCTGATGAATCTCGTTTCACGCTGTTCCCAAGAGTGAATCATAACAAGGTTCGGTGATGATTTGTGCTGCCATATCGTGGTATTGCGATGGCCCCGTTAGTACTCAGCGAGACAACATTATGTGGATTATGTGTCTATTACATGCTACATTTTTTTAAAATTTGCTACATGGTACAAACTTTACTCTCCAACAGTGATACTGTGTTACAAGACGACACTTAGAAGTTGCTGTTGTTGCTGTCGTATTTAGAGATCCCCGTTCACGAGGACAGCGCTTACAGCAAACGGTTTATTCGGGTAGTTGTACCACCAGCGTCAGAAAAAGGAAATATTACCGAGTAACACGAAGACAGCTCCAGAGGTGAGCAGTAAAGAGTCGAGTCTTCGCCCGGAGAGAATTAACGGTACCTGTCGGCCGGGCCGCACACAGATTACCTTCGTGACACCCTCAGCCGGTCGTAACCACGGCTGCAAGTAGCCTGGCATAACGGGAACCTCGATGAACCTCCGAATATTAGCCTCCGATGGAGATCACCAACTGCAACATCTGCGGTTGCCACACCAAGTTTCTTTTGCACCTTCTCGTTCTCAGAATATCCCAGGTTCTAAGACTGAGGTTCATTTCAACTGTGAAGTTATTTTCTTGCAAAACAGGACTAATTACTGAACTTTTCATACTTTCCTAACGAAATAAGCAAAAATAGCAACACTGTCTTACTCTTTGTACAAGATAAGAGCGTTGAGTTGTATGAACAGACAGCTTCTACAGGTTACATTAACTTTAAGAGAGTTTCAGTCCCACCTGGTGAGGGTCCCACAAGGGGCAACAGTACTCCAGGAGAGGACGCACAAGTGTGATGTAGGCAGTCTCTTTCGTGGAGCTGGTGCATCTTCGAAGCGTTCTGCCGATGAAACGTAACCTTTGGTCCGCCTTCCCCACAATATTTTCTATATGTTCTCTCCAGTCTAAGTTGTTCGTAACTGTAACTCCTAGGTATTTGGTAGAATTACGACCTTAAGGTTTGACTGATTTATCGCATAATTGAAGTTCAGTGGATTTCTTTTAGTGGTCATGTGTATTACTTCACACTTTTCTTTATTTAGTGTCAATTGCCAATTTTCGCACCATGCAGAAATTTTCTCTAAAACGCTTTGCAGTTGCTTTTGATACTCTGTTGACTTCACTAACCGATAAACGACAGCATCATCCGCGAACAATCTAAGGGAGCTATTCAGATTGTCTCCTAAATCGTTTATAAACGCGAGGAAGAGTGGGACTATAACGCTTCCCTGTGGAGCGCCAGATATCACTTCTGTTTTACTCGATGCTTTTCTGTTTGCTTTTTATAATTTCAAAACTAACTAAATGTCTAATAAGCACAGGCTCTAAAGTGCATACCTTAAGACTATGAACAAGTCTTCATGTCTCTTCTACTGGTCAAGTGCCCAGAGCATCTTTTCTTGTTTTGGTCTATACTATCTCTTGCCAAAGAGCTCGCAGTTGTAGAGATTTGTTTCACGGGCTCAAGATTAAAGAAGTGATTATAGCGTTCTTATCAAAACGTTATTAGAAATTATCAAAGTTTTTAACGGGAATTTTCGAACACCATGTATATGTTCAGCGCACTTTTCAAGGTATTCCACGCTATTTGGTTTGTGGTACGAGTGGTGTGAGACGGTCCTAGCGCGTCAGCTTTTGCGCACGTGTCGCAGCAACCGATATTGAGCGGAACATAAAAGTTTTAATTTGTAGCTTATCCGCCGGCTCAAACAACATAAATAATAAATTCGGGTCGCCGTAACGCTGAGATATTGTGCGCGCTATCGGTTTCTGATACGCACATACAGCCCGTGGCTCGTAAATCGCACGCACCGCGCCGTGCCACACACCACACCACCACACCACAGCCACGAGGGGCCAGTTCCCGCCCTGCTCCGTCTCGTCTGTCCAGCTCCAAATGCGCCTCAATTGCGCAACCAAGAAAGCGCCCTATTGAGGCTAGTCTACACGACGACACTAGGTTGCGAAACTCGTTGCACGAAATGAATTGCGTGCAACTAGTTTCGTGCATGTATGTAGACACGGCGCCAATACAATACAATTCAGTTTCGTTGTTTCATGAGTACCGTAGTCGCCGTAGAATGAAAGTTTTGGTAGCTGTAAGAGCTGCGGCGGAACTATTGCTTGTCTGTGTGAAGTCGCTGCATAAGACTAAACATAAAAAGAATAAGAAACGTGTTTGGGTTCGTGACTGGATTAAAAAAAGACGTCAGCTCTATTGCTCAGCGACCTTTGCTAACAGAAATTGTGATTGAAGACCCTAGCAGTTATTTTAATCAAATTAGAATGTCACCAGAGCAGTTAATGTTCCTTTTAAACAGAGTTAGTAATGCAATAAAGAAACAAGTTGCCGTTATGTGTGAAGCATAGTTACCAGAACTGAAATTACAAATTGCATTACGTTTCATGTCAAGTAGATATTCTTCTCTGAGTACTTCTACCGTGTTCTGAAATCCACAATTGCCATAGTTCGTTTGTATCGGTATTTCAAATTGGATGTATTTTAGTCTGCAATTCACTAATCGTCAACCCATCAATATTTAATTCCACAAATAATTGCCAGAAGTGGACTAACACGCCGTTAAAATCGCACAAACATCTACTCAACGCATATACATGTTCAAAAACCGAATCATTTCTCCCGTTCCCCCCTTTATGTTGTATTTTGTTCTGTATTGGTCATAACCTAACCTAAAAACACGCGCAATTAGTTTCGCCAAAGTTGGAACGTGCCGAAACTATTTAGTTTCGTCAACGAGTTGCGCGAAGGCCTGCTGCGCATGCGCATTGGCCAGTAGCGCAGTTTCATGAAACGAAGTGTCGTCGTTTAAACTAGCCTTTAGCCCTGCCAAGTGACCAATTGTTGCAGCACGACGACACAAGTGGTATCAACGGCAGAGTACCATTCTGTGATTTAGGCTCGTACTAGGCTAGCAGTACGTACGAGATTCTTTATCACATGGATGTGGAGCGCGACTTTACTCATCCTTAGGCAGGTGTGACGTCAGTACAAAAATGTTCAAATGTTTGTACAGCTTATGGGACTTAACTACGGGGTCATCAGTCCCTAAACTTACAAACTACTTATAAACTACTTACGAACTAGGACGGCACAAATATCCATGCGCGAGGGGGGATACGAACCCCCGACCGTAGTGGCCGTGCAGACCGTGAGTAACGTCAGTACCTGCACGTCTAAAATGCACGAGCTTCCGTAATGGCGTATATTACTACGTAGCTATTAAAACAGTCACAACACTACAAAATTTCACATTACTACGGTATCTTTAATTCCTTGTCAAGCGGAAAGAAGTGTTATACCTCTTTTTTTATTTTTCCTGAAACGTAGCTTCTGTTTAAGTTTTCAAGATTAAAAATACCACATTTCCATTAGGAGAATAAAGTTAATGCTAGTATCATGACGATTAATCCATCTTGAGAAAAGGCGTAAGTTTTTGCTTCATGAGTTGTAACTTCGTAACCTGACTAGCTAACGTAAAACGAGTCAAATTTAAGTGACAAAAAATTTAGCGCTTCATCAGAATGACTCACCCACAATTTGCACCCCTTTTATTTTCGAAAATATAGTTTTTAAAGTTCTGCCCTGGTATCATGATTATCAATGTTGGCGTTGAAGTTGTACGCAAAATATGAGAGAAGTGTGCTGAAATTGAAAGGTTGGACGGCCAGAATTGGGCGATAGAAAGTAAACATAGCCAAGCTGGCTGTCCCTGCCGGGGTTCTGTTGTCGCGTGTACCAAATAGTGTGTTTACTTGTTCCGAAGAAGTTGTTCACTTAAACATGCGTGTGTATGCATATTTGAAGTAGTTTTAGTGAGCCCCATGTAGTACATTAGAAGCTGGCGTATATTTATTTCTAAACACTGTTACTGATATTGTACCTAAGTCGTATAAAGTACGCGCAAAAAGAAACGCATTTTATTTTAGCATCATAGGTGTACCTTCAAGGTGAGATTGACCACAAAGCCTTCGATGAAAGCTACATTTGGAGGAATTCACTCTGCAAAAGCCGAATACGCCAGTCTCGGCTCTTAACTTTACCACGTTTTTCAGATACCACTGTAGAAGTCTTATAAAGATATTTCAAGTAGTATATCGTTGTCTGGATCAGTGTCTAGACTTTTAAGTGATAGGTATTTCCCTTGGAACAAAATTTTGTGGTTCCCTGCCTACTATCTTTGCCTAATAACCACTCTTCGATGATCGAGTAGTCCACTAAGTAAAAAGCTGTGCCAGTTTGAAGCGATTCGCTGTGTACGAGGGGTGTTCAAATGAAAAGGTACGAAACGTCTTAAACCAAAGTGGTTGAAGTTTGAATATTCCGCTTTGGGATAACGTAGTGCGACATTTACGGACGCGAAGCAGGCGTCGTCACCTCCCCCTAAAATTTTCAAGGCTGTGTCCTCAGCAGGCAACGTGATGCTCACCGTCTTTATCGATATCCAAGGTCCGATACTCAACGAATTCCTCAAGCACGGAAAAACCATTGACCGTGACGTGTACTGTGAGACACTCCGTAACCTACGCACGTCCATCGAGAGCAAACGGCCTGTGCTGCTGACGGAGGGAGTGATCTGCTCCATAACGCGTGTCCACACGTCTCCAGGGTCACACACAGTGTACTGGCCAAGTTCAAGTGGGAGTAGCTTGAGCATCCGCCCTACAGCCCTGATATGTCGCCCTGTTACTCTCATCTGTCTCTTGTCACAGCCACAGGAATTCTTGGAGCAGGTAATCCTTCAGCTTGGTAATCACTTGTTCCTCAGGCCTCTGGTAATTAATTAAAACACTTCAGTTATACCCATAGTGTCGTTTCCTACCTTTTAATTTCAACAGCTCTTTTGTGCCTCTTTAAGACGACGCATTGTAGCGGGCTAGCGGCCTGTTTAATTACCACACCCACACTACCGCAGGACTGGACTCGCATTCAGGAACACGGTGGATCAAATCCAACTCCGACCATATTTACGTTTCCGTAATTTCCCTGAATCACTCCAACTAAATGCCGCTATGGTTCCTTTGAACATAATGCAATTTGTAATTTCAGTTCTGGTAACTGTGCTTCACACATAACGGCAACTTGTTTCTTTATTGCATTACTAACTCTTTTTAAAAGGAACGTAATCTGCACTGGTGACATTCTGAGTTGATTAAAATAACTTCTACGGTCTTCGATCACAATTTCTTCAGCAAGGTCGCTAAGCAACCGAATTGACGTTTTTTTTTTTTTTAATCCATTCAGAAACCCAAACACGTTTCTTATTCTTTTTTATGTTTAGTATTATACAGCGACTTCACGCAGACAAGCAATAGCTCCGCCACAACTGTTAGAGATACCAAAACTTTCATTCTACGGCGACTACGGCACTTAAAAAACAACGATACTGAAGTGTATAGTATTGACGCAGTGTCTACAGACACATATGAAAACAGTTGCACGCAACTCATTTCGTGCAACGAGTGTCGCAAGCTAGTGTCGTCGTGTAGACTAGCCCTTAGGGCAGTGGGAGTGCCCCTGCAGGAGACATAGCGGCAGGCAGGCAGGTGCATAGTTGGCTAGTTGCAGGCGAGACCGCAGGCGGCCCTCCGCCGTATCGAGCGCCTGCCGGCCGCGGCGCATTCCGACAAACACCGCGACACGCCCGCCAGCCAGCTCCCAGCCACCGCACCCCCACGTCGCCAAATCGAACACTAACTTTCTTCCTAAAACCTCGCTACTTACCTTCATATTACAGTTTTCGTCTGCGTCATTAGGACCGAACAACACGGGCGAGCTTCACGATGCCTGCTGAGAGCACAGCCTTGAAACGTTTAGGGGACCTGACGACGCATGTTTCGCGTCCCTAGATGTCGCACTACGTTATCCCGAAGCGGAATATTCAAATTTCAACCACTTTGGTTTCAAGACGTTTCGTACCTTTTCATTTGAACACCCCTCGTACACGGTGAATCGCTTCAAACTTGCACAGTTTTTTACTTAGTGGACTACTCGATCATCGAAGAGAGGTTATTAGGCAAAGATAGTAGGCAGGGAACCACAAAGTTCTCTTACAAGGGAAATACCGATCACTCAAAAGTCTAGACACTGATCCAGACAATGATATACTTCAAATGTTTCTAAGTTTGTATAGCTTAGAGGACTTAACTACGGGGTAATCAGTCCCTAAACTTACAAACTACTTACGAACTAGCTAATACTAAGGACGACCGTGCAGACCGTGACTGGAGCGCCTCAACGATATACTACTTGAAATATCTTAATAATACGTATCAGAGAAACGTGGTAAAATTAAGAGCAGAGACTGGCGTATTCGGCTTTTGCAGAGTGAATTCCTCCAAATGTTGCTTTCATCAAAGGCTCTGTGGTCAATCGCACCTTGAAGGTGCACCTATGATGCTAAAATAAAATACGTTTCACTTTGCGCGTACTTTATACGACTTAAGTACAATATCAGTTACAGTGTTTAGAAATAAATCTACATCTACATCTACATCTACATGGGATACTCTGCAAATCACATTTAAGTGCCTGGCAGAGGGTTCATCGAACCACAATTATACTATTTATCTCCCATTCCATTCTCGAATAGCGCGCGGGAAGAAAGAACACCTGAATCTCTCTGTTCGAGCTCTGATTTCTCTTATTTTATTCTGATGATCATTTCTACCTATGTAAGTGGGAGTCAACAATATATTTTCGCATTCGGAGGAGAATGTTGGCGATTGGAGTTTCGCAAGTAACCCACGCCTCAGCGATAAGCGCCGTTGTTGTAATGATTCCCATCCCAGATCCTGTATCATTTCCGTAACGCTGTCTCCCCTGTATCGTGACAATACGAAACGAGCTGCCCTTCTTTGGACTCTTTCGATGTCCTCCGTCAAACCCACCTGATAAGGATCCCACACTGGGCTGCAATACTCCAAAAATGGACGGACAAGCGCAGTGTATGCAGTTTCTTTAGTAGTTCTGTTGCATCTTTTAAGGATTCTGCCAATAAAACGCAGTCTCTGGTTCGCCTTTCCCACGATATTATCTACGTGTTCTTTCCAGTTTAAGTCTGAAGTAATAGTGATTCCTAGGTATTTTGTGGAGTTTACGGCGTTCGCATTTGATTGATTTATGTTGTAAACAAAGTTTAACGGATTTCTTTTCGTACACATGTGGACGACTTCACACTTCTCATTATTTAGAGTCAATTGCCAATTTTTACACCATACTGATATCTTACTCAGATCGTTCTGCAGTTGGTTTTGATCTTCAGATGATTTTACTAGACGGTAAATGACGGCGTCATCTGCAAACAACCTAAGAGAGCTACTTAGATTTTCCCCTAAATCGTTTATGTAAATAAGGAATAGCAGAGGACCAATAACACTACCTTGTGGAACGCCCGATATCACCTCTGTTTTAGTCGATGCCTTACCATCGATTACTACGAACTGTGTCCTCTCTGACAAGAAATCCCCTATCCAATTGCAAATTTGGGGCGATATACCATAACCACGCAATTTGATTAAAAGCCGTTTGTGAGGTACGGTGTCAAAAGCTTTCTGGAAATCAAGAAATACGGAATCGATTTGCGAACCTTTGTCGATAGCACCCATCACTTCGTGTGAATATAGAGCTAGTTGTGTTTCGCATGAACGATATTTTCTAAATCCGTGTTGACCTTGGGTCAATAGATCGTTCTGTTCGAGATAATTCATAATATTTGAATACAGGATATGTTCCAAAACCCTGCTGCAAATTGACGTCAATGAAATAGGCCTGTAGTTTAGTGGGTTACTCCTACTGCCTTTCTTGAATATAGGTGTGACCTGTGCAACTTTCCAATCTTTTGGTACAGATCCTTCTATGAGAGAGCGGTTGTATATGACTGTTAAGTAAGGAGCTATCGCTTCAGCATAATCAGATAGAAATCTAATGGGTATACAATCCGGACCAGAAGACTTGTTCTTATTAAGTGATTTTAGTTGCTGCACTACTCCGATGATATCTACTTCTATGTTACTCATTACGGCATCTGTTCGTAATTCGAAATCTGGAATATTGGTTTCGTCTTCTTTAGTGAATGAGTTTCTAAAAGCTAAGTTTAGTAACTCTGCTTTAGTAGCGCTGTCATCGGCAGGATCGCCATTACTATCACGTAGTGAAGGTATTGTTTGTGACTTTCCCCGAGTATATTTAACATATGACCAAAATCTCTTTGGGTTTTCAGTCAAATATACGCCAGCTTCTAATGTACTACATGGGGCCCACTAAAACTGCTTCAAATGTGCATACGCACGCAGGTTTAAGTGAACAATTTTTTCGGAACAAGTAAACACACTATAGGGTACACGCAAGACCAACTACAATATATTGCAGTTGCTGTTGGTATACGCGACGACAGAACCCCGGCAGGGACGGCCAGCTTGGCTAAGTTTAGTTTCTATCGCCCGATTCTGGCCGTCCTACCTTTCAGTTCAGCACACGTCTCTCATATTTTGCGTAAAGTTTCAACGCCAACATTAATAATCATGATAGCAGGGCAGAGTTTTAAAAACTATGTTGGCGCATGTTTAAAACCATATTTTCAAATCAAATGTTCAAATGTTTGTTAAGCTTATGGGACTACGGGGTCATCAGTCCCTAAACTTACAAACTACTTACGAACTAGGACGGCACAAATATCCATGCCAGAGGGGGGATTCGAACCCCCGACCGTAGTGGCCGTGCTGACCGTGACTGGAGCGCCTCAGTCACCTCGGCCACCGCGGCCGGCCCATATTTTCCAAAATAAAAGGGGTTGCTAATTGTGGGTGATTCATTCTGACGAGGGGCTAAATTTTTTGTTACTTAAATTTGACACGGTTTACATTAGCTAGTCAAGTTATGAACGTAAGCTCATGAAGCAGACACTTACGCCTTTTCTCAAGGTGGATTAATCGTAAATAATCAATAGTCTGGGCCCTTTGGCAAATTCAAACCACCCTCTGATGAAAGGTGAACAATTTAACAGTAATCAGGACGACAACACTGAAAGCTGTGTGCGGTGACTTTTGTCGACCTTCTCGGTCACTGGATACGCAATGTTCGCGCGAAATAAATGGATCTGGTTTCCTATTGCTCTCCGAAAGCAGTTGGCGAGAGGAGGGGAAGGGCAAAGTAACAAGAGGCAGCCACCCGTTTCTCATATTCTTGGAAAATTAATTACAGAGTTTAATATTCAGTAAAATAAAATCCCATACAATTCTAGATGTAATATTCTGGGGCGCAATATATTATTGTGTCACTTATAAAACTGAGCTCATGCTAAATGACACCTCTTAAAACAGATCCCTCCATCCTAAAATTGGAATATATTCTCTGAGTGCATCTCTCTCTCTCTCTCTCTCTCTCTCTCTCTCTCTCTCTCTCTCTCTCTGTCTCTCTATCTATCTCTCTCTCTGAAACACACACACACACACACACACACACACACACACACACACACGCACGCACACACACACAAGCAATATATAGATATGCTGTCAATTAGAATCGCCGAAACTCTGAAATGGCTTGGTGTACTCTATTTGAATAATTTTTCTTGATTTATTTCGCTTTAGTACAGGGTTGGTTTAAATAAAAAATCAATAGGGAAAACCCAAGGGAAACCGATTAAAAATCGAAAATGCGTCCAAAATCCGACGACTATTATCCCCTTGAAAGGCAACCCGCCGTTCACAACAGTTTGAGAGCTGCAGCCGTAGGAAGAAACAGGAGGGACGCAGATCTAGCCGGCCGCGGTGGCCGGAGTGGTCAACGCGTCTGCCTAGTAAGCAGGACATCCCGGGTTCGAATCCCGGCCGGGCACAAATTTTCCTTCGCCGCACTTTGGTATTCCATCTAAACCTAGTACAGTGAAGCCGCAACTGATCGCAAATTGCGATTTATTTCATTAAAAATGAAAGCTGTAACGTCGTCAAAAACACATATAAAAATTAATTGTAAATAAAAAAAAAGGATCATTACAACGAGCCAGTTATTTAACAACCCGCTCTTATCGGTGTGGATCGACAGTGAAACGTTTCAAAAATTAAAAAAGCGAGCGCACGAACTGCACAATACTGCGTAAATTATGCATAATAATGCACCGCTATTCCACACAGTATCCACGAGGGTAGATTTGCATCGTTGTGTAGCACAGTCACGATGAAAATGTAGAAACGACGGGCGCGTTCAGAATATCTGACGCGCCCGACACGAGGCAGCGCGGGCGGCTTCCTCGTCGTGGAGGTCAGAAACCAGAGATGCCAACTTAGCCATTTTATGGCTAGATCTGGCCATTTTGAAGTGGCATCTAGCCACTGTTTTTGAAAAAAAAGCTACTGCTGGCATTCCTAGCCATTTCGGTGATATTATATAGCCATTTTTATTATTCGTAATTTTCACAACAAAAATGCAAAACTCTGAAGTTTTTATTGTGAATAGAAATGTATTTATTGACTTATTATTTGTAACGTTCCTCCAAAGTATGACAAATGAAACACCACTGTATCGAAACAGTGATACCGAAGTTTCGAGACAATGAAACAGTTCCGCATATCGATTCATTGTTTTGAAACATACAAACAATGGCCAACACTATGTAGTTACACTTGCTTGGAAACGCTGTACAATAGTGTGGTGTGAAGTCTTTTTTTACGTGTGTTAACATTGAGTGTTGGACGAATACCTTGTGCTGTACCAATGTTTTGTGAGCCGTGCCGAAACCGCAATATACACAAACTTACAGGAAGGAATGGGCAAACATGTCTGACTTCAAGGAATGGGTACAGCCAGTTTCAACAGACAAGTCGAGAGAATTTTTAGCCAAGTGAACTTGGTTAAAAACAAACTCAGATACAGACTTAAAACGAATAAACTCTCTGCTATTCTGAGTGTAAGGTATGAATTGAGACGCGAACATAAGTGCTGTTTTTCATATGAAATCCCAGAAGAAGTACTGAAAAATTGTTGGTACGAATGCTACATTCACTGCCGGCCGCGGTGGCCGAGGGGACTAAGGCGCTCCAGTCACGGTCTGCACGGCCACTACGGTCGGGGGTTCGAATCCCCCCTCGGGCATGGATATTTGTGCCGTCCTAGTTCGTAAGTAGTTTGGAAGTTTAGGGACTGATGACCCCGTAGTTAAGTCCCATAGACTATAAAAACATTTTACCATTTGCTACATACACGAGGGAGACCAGTGAAATTTGCAGCAGCAGTAGCAAAGAAAATGAGGATGAGAACGATGATATTTATTTTTACTAGGTGAGGTTTTTTGTTTTTTTTTTTTTTTTTTTTTCATTTTAATTTTTATGCATAAACATATAAATTATAATTTAGCCATTTCTGGCCATTTTTGTTGGACTGTTTTGCCATTTTCTCTGACTGACTGATAGTTGGCAACACTGTCAGAAACTAGTCACGTAGTGCGCTGTCTTTCGAAACCACACACAGCGGCGGGGGGGCTTTGGGATCTGCAGCGTGACACTCGGTCATTGACACACCGCGGCATACAGAAGCGGAGTGGGCCGTCGGACTCTTCTGTCCTCGGACGCGGCGAATGGTAGGGGAAAGGCGCGCGATTTGTCAGGGGACCGCCATTACGCCAGTGTGGGTGGAGTGGACTAGACCGGACCGGACTCGCCATCTCTAGCGACAGGCTGACGCACGGGCCCTCTCAAAAAGGCACATCTCTCTCTCTGTCTCTCTCTCTCTCATGTTTTATGCGCCCAGCACAGCGCTGGGCTTTATTTCAGCTCCAATTTATGCAGAGCAGCGCTCTGGGATCCCGCGCCATTTGTCTTTTATGTGATCAAAAATGCAATAACTCTTGCATACAAAATGCAAGCTTTACAATGACTTTGAGGACGGCCGGGCGCCGGTGGGCAATATTTATGTGCGCGCGGCCGCGTGCATATTGCATTCGCGCCGCGGTGGTCCTCCGCGCTCTCCTTTGCGCCCCCGCCCCTTTTTTAATCGCCGCAACAATGGCGGCGGCGGCGGATCAATGCTATCGGACAAAGGGGGCGCGGCCGCCGGGGACCTTGGAATTAGCGACGCAGCCGTCCAGGGGCGATCCTCATGCAAATACGGCGTGAGTCATGGCCGGACAGGTCCCTCTGCAGCCGCCGCCAGCGCCGCCCTCGTCCCACCAGCCTCGCCGACAAAATTCTCTCCAAACACATAGTAAAACTAGCCTACATATCAAGCCTTTCTGTGACAGTTCGTACTCACGCGTAGCAGATACCTAAATATATATACGGGGTGTTGGAAAAAGGTACGGCCAAACTTTCAGGAAACATTCCTCACACACAAAGAACGAAAGTATGTTAAGTGGACATGTGTCCGGAAACGCTTCATTTCAATGTTAGAGATTATTTTATTACTACTCTTCAAATCACATTAATCATGGAATGGAAACACACAGCAACAGAACGTACCAGCGTGACTTCAAACACTTTGTTACAGGAAATGTTCAAAATGTCCTTCGTTAGCGAGGGTACATGCATCCACTCTCCATCGCATGGAATTCCTGATGCGCTGATGCAGTCCTGGAGAATGTCGTATCACACCCGTCCACAATACAAGCACGAAAAGTCCCTACATTTGGTACCGAGGATGCGTAGACAAGAGCTTTCATATGCCCCCATAAATGAAAGTCAAGAGGGTTGAGATCAGGAGAGCTTGGATGCCATGAAATTGGTCCGCCTCTAACAATCCATCGGTCACCGAATCTGTTGTTGAGAAGCGTACGAACACGTCGACTGAAATGTGCAGGAGCTCCATCGTGCATGAACTACATGTTGTGTCGTACTTGTAAAGGCACATGTTCTAGCAGCACAGGCAGAGTATCCCGTATGAAATCATGATAACGTGCTCCAGTGAGCGTAGGTGGAAGAACATGAGGCCCAATCAAGACATCACCAACAATTCCTGCCCAAACGTTCACAGAAAATATGTGTTGATGACGTGATTGCACAATTGCGTGCGGATTCTAGTTAGCCCACACATGTTGATTGTGAAAATTTACAATCTGATCACGTTGGAATGAAGCCTCATCCGTAGTACTCTAGAGCAATGAGTCACATGTCAACACAAGCACTGAAGTCAACAATACCTTCCTTCAATTGGGCCAACTGGCGGTGAATCGAGGAAGTACAGTACATACTAACGAAACAATGGCGTGTTTTGACAATTGTCTGCACGAATTATTTCAAATTACATACTAAATATTAGATACTGAAATGAGCTCTAACATGGAAACTAAGCGTTTCCGGACACATGTCCGCATAACATATTTTCTTTCTTTCTATGTGAGGAATGTTTCCTGAAAGCTTGGCCACACCTTTTGTAACACCCTGTAAAAATAAAAATAAAAATTAAAAATATGAAACCCATCAATTTTTACACATCGGAAATGCATCTTCTGGGCGCTAAGAGTTCTTCAACTCTCGATATAGTCCTTAGACTGAACACTGGTAGATGCTGCTCTCCACACCAGTGTTTCGTGTGTGTCTCCACATAACTGTTGAAAAGCTACAGCCACTTGGACCTGCTTCCCGCAGTTAACCCTTACTCTTCTAGTCCAATTTTATCCCCCTTTCCCTCACAAACGCACACTATTTAGACATACAAGTTACGTCTGAAAAGTTCGGTGAATGGCCCCATATTTTACAAACCGCGCATACACATTGACGGACATGCAAAGCACCGCAGTGAAATGGTGGTACACGCTGCGACCCAGCTAACAGGGTCAATGTGGGAACTCGTGTCATTGCAACATGGAACGTAAAATGGAGAAACGCGTTAACATCAAGTTTTGTTTAAAATTAGGCAAAACTGCGACGGAGACCCGTGGGATGTTAGCGCCAGTGTATGGTGTTGAAGCAATGAGTAAAAAGTGTGTGTTTGAGTGGTTGTGGAGATCTAACAACGCGTTATCTCAGTGTTTCGAGTGATTCCACAAGAAGCATTTGCTGACAGCTTCCAACAACTGTACGACCAATGTCAAAAGTGTATTGAAACTAATGGCGATTACTTTGAAGGCCAGCAAAGGTATTTTGTTTGTAACCCTTATTTCCTAATTTTCCTGAGACTATTCATCGAACTTTTCAGACGCACCTTGTATATTCGCTTTTTTACCCTTCCCAGCGGATCTTCATCAATATCGTTTTATTCTAAGGGTTACCATTGCTTACTCCAAATCATGGATTTCGGAATCATAATTGTGTACCTGCCATGGGCAGCAAAAAATTCAACAAACGCTCTCGTTACGATGATATTCTTATACTTGCAAACTTACTGCAATTAATGTATAAAAAATCGAAATGGTAATTAACTGAAAAAATACTATCAGTGTTTGAGTTCACCACTGAACCGACGTCCAATGAATCTTAGTACTTTAAATAATAATATCTCGACAACGGATGAAGATTAATGAAAAATAAATATTTTACTTCATCCATTTATCTAGCTTCATGCAATGTTTGAACCGATCAGTATAAATTTATAGAGTAAACCTGACACGCTTCAGAAGATCCAACCCCCACCCACGCACAGGCCTCCGATAATTTTTTTTTTCATGCAAAATTCCAACGGTGCACATGAAAATGGTGCCATTAACTGAGCATTAATTTCAGCCCACAACGGGGCTTTTGCAAAAGAAATTAACCAATTCGCACAATTTGTCTGGGTTTGTTTCGCGGTTCAACTTTCAGACTTAGCTTCTACACCGTAACAGCAGTGGTAAGACAGATGTTCAAAATGGCTTTAGAATGGGCTCCTAGCTCAAATGGTAACCGAGCTCCACTATGATATGAGTCTGCACGTGGCCTTTTCAAACAAATTTCTTTCAGCGTCGACTGCAGTGGGACATGTCTGGAAATGAAGGATGGTGAATGGACCAACAATAATCAAAGCCTGATAAAATGTAGGTAAGCGGCATTACAAAATTTTGAGCAGGAAACTTCCAGAAATGAAGACCATAATGCCTTGAGAAGTGTAGATGACACCTTTGTCCTGAAATAGATATGGTGGATGATAAAGACGTGCCTGACCTCAACATCCGTCTCAACAATAACTGTTCCGACAGATTAACATCTAAAGAATATAGGAACCAAACTACAGCTTTCCTTTCATATCGATAGTCAGAATGTAAACACAAAGAGAAAAAAAAATGACAGCGATATTCCGCTTACCTGTGCTAGTGTTTTAGTGTTCACCCTCTTATAACTACTTCTGCACGTCTACATTTTCGAAATCATTTTAGCTTGGCCGCCCTACATTCGAGTGGTGGCTGTTCGTCACGTCATCAGAAAGAAATCGGTTGCAAAGAAGGATTTCAAAGGCAGGACACAGGTTGGTGAAGGCCAAGCAGCGTTCCACAGTACTGCGACCTTCCGGCGCCATCTTTTTGTGGCGGCTCTTCGACGAATCTTGCGGCAGCATTTCCGGCACTCAATTCTCTCTGTCGGCTGCAGAAAAGTGAAGCTGCTGTTACCGGGAACAAGGGAAACGATCCATTCGCGATCGCTAACAAGAAGTATCCGTGGACCGGCGATTCCGTGTTTTGTGCAGCAGTGCCAGCCAGCTGTCCGTAAATAAGTAATGCTCCGACCTGCTGTCGGCCAGGAAATCCCTCGCCTCTGTTCACCGACCGAGTCCTTCTTCAGACTCTCGCACAGTGTCCCCCGTCTGTTTTCCCGCGGGAGGAGTTGCGTACCAGCCAGTTCAAGTGTTTATAATAGATGAGGGGGCGCGATGGATGTGGTACGAGCACGTAACGTAACCCGCTTCTCATTCCTGGTCGTCAACAAAGACGATCCTACGTATGGAGTACTCAGGGGCATGTTAACACCACCGCCTAAAGATATGGTGCGAGTGTTACATGGGTGGTGGGCGAAATGTGGACCCGACGCTAGCCTACCAGACGCCAACACAGCAGTGAGGGAACGACTACACGAGATATAACTGTAATAGTCAACTTTGGAACAAGCTTTTTGTAAGTATTTACCAAGTGAGCGGCAGGCCGCCGGCCGCGGTGGCCGCGGGGACTGAGGCGCTTCAGTCACGGTCTGCACGGCCACTACGGTCGGGGGTTCGAATCCCCCCTCGGGCATGGATATTTGTGCCGTCCTAGTTCGTAAGTAGTTCATAAGTAGTTTGTAAGTTTAGGGACTGATGACCCCGTAGTTAAGTCCCATAGACTATACAAACATTTGAACATTTTTTTTGAGCGGCAGGCCAGATACCAAAATAAAATGTGGATTAAAACCCATTCAATGCCATTGCACGGTGTCCCGTTAGGGTAGTAGAAGGCCACGAAACATAATATAATATACTGAACAGACATACGATTCATCTTTGGAAGAAAAACTTAAAAACGCTCATCATGGTAATTTTCACTCATAAAGGTTACTGTTAAGTATGTCTACGAATATAAGATAGAGTATCACTCATATCATCTCGCAATATAACTTTTTTTTTTTTTTTTTAGGGGGTGGGGGCGTCGTCGTCTGCCCGTTATGCGCTTTTTCGCAGGTGACCTACCTATCGGCTTCCAGAGCAACAAAAAGTTCATTTTCAGTCTTTCGCATATTACAGTTAAGAATTGGATGTTTGTCTTGAAGCTGACGACGCAGAATATTCCAGTCCTGTTCCCCCACTACTCAAAAATGACAACGCTTAGCAACTCACAACAAACTTCACATATAATATTAAACCTTTGAGAATCTTTTCAGTGACCTCTCCCCCTCACATACAAAATGATCCAAGGAAAAATTTTTATTCCTTACTAGATTTCCATTATATATTGTGGTCAAGTTTCAGCATCAACAATGACATTTTAATTTATAATTTTTCCGCTGTTAAATATATTCGCAACACACTTTGCAGACGGAATCTACATGCTTCAGTAAGTGCACGTGCAAAACAGTTAGAGGCGTCTGCTTACAGTGGCACGCAGTAAATCATCATTAGTCGTGACGCTATGATGTATTACCTCTTCACTATTGTTAGTGCTATTCGCAATATATTTTGCATACGACGTACCTGCAGTTGTCAGTAAATGCACCAACAACGTTGTATCAATGCATAGCATTTTCCTGGTTTCGGACGGGACTTTATACTGGTGATTTTATATTTTATAGAGTCTTGGAAATTTTCCTTCCACGATGCTAGAGTGTTTGCAACAGTTATTTGCAAAGGAGCCCTTGTCGGTTTATGACTGCGCCGTGCAAGTGTTACATGGATTCCGTAATAAATTACGACCTGATACATTCGGAACTGTAGCCGTGTCTCCTTTAGATGGGAGTGCCTCGTGACACACTGTTTTTGGGTGCGCTCTCGCCGCACTTTTAATTTCTCGCCCGTCTCGCGGTGGCTCTCATTGGCGGCGCACCGCGTTTTTGAGCCGCACCTCCAATCAATTTTCAATTAACACGATCTTGTGATTTATAAGAAGAGGAATTTTAAAAACGCTCCCGGGCCGTTTAATTAAACCTACAGCGGCGTTCTATTAGGATCACCAGCCGTCCGTCAACATTTTTCCGTTGTTATTCCGCAGGCATGCCTCTCCTTTGTGAACAATTCGAGCAGCCGGCCGGATATTAATCGCGTAAAAGGCAGTCGGTATGGAGGGAATGTTTCAATATGTTCCGATGGCCCGCGGCCCCACATTCTTGCCGCCATTTTGTCCCCCTCGCAGTCTCCCGCCCCTTTTTTCGGCCGCTCTCTTCTCCTACGCTTTGTTCTTCCGCTCGTGTCGCCGCTCCGTCTTTTTACCTCACTTTCCGTAGGATGCGGAGTGGAAACTAGTTATTTGTTCTGCCTCCATTAGCCGCTTTCCGGGACGATTTGCAATTTCATCATCGAGAATAACCCGCGTTTTCGTACCGCCAGGAAAAGGAGCTTGTCTGCGCCCGGCCTCGCCTGCTATTTTTGCATGGATGCGCCTCTGAGGGAAAGAAATTGTCCCCTCCAGTTCGGCAGTTTTTACAGTGGTGCCGTGACGTTGAAGAGAAAACTGTCTGACAGACACCAGCACGCCCACTGAATCCAGACGCTCACTTCTTTTCTTTAAATTGACTGAACTAATGATTTTTTACTTCGATATTTCAATTTTGTTTAATCTACCATCCGACGCAGTTTCCTTAATTCCTAAGACAATGGATTTCCCATATTATAAACGTTCTTTCCTTCTCTGATATTTCTTCGCCACAGCTACCTACAGAATCAGAGTACTATTGGGCGGTCTGCCATAAACCCACGATCTGCCCTTTCGTCTAGTATGAATTTTCAATAGGGTTTTTTTGGCTTATCATTTACCCACTAGATTCATTCCGAACCTCGCTTTCTATTTAAAGTTTGAGATCCTTCTTTAACACTATCCTTCAATACTTCTCTCGTTTCCTCCATTACTATTGCTGCGCGCATATCGCTTTCACATACATAACACCATAATCTACTTCCTCATTTATCACTAAATGTTAAAAGGAAAAAAAGAAACCTCACTCGACACATTTCTCTTTGTCGAAGATCGACTAACACTTAACGGTGACCTACAAAGAAACCTCATTACAACCTACCATAAAGTTGCTAAATATCCAAAAGAAAAGTATCGTCATTTTAAAGAAAAGACATTTTAAATGTAACGATGTCTAGACAGTAACATTCAGGAACGAACCCACACATGTTGAATATAATACAGGCTGTGATCAGTAGCAGTATGAACATGTAGGACAAAGCAAATTAATTTTACAAAGGCAGAATAAACATTTACTTTGAGAAAAAGTGGGCATATGAAACAAACATTACATTTTATATTTGGATGGGCTGTAACTACACTTCTGCATCGTCACGAAAATCGTAGGAAGAAGGAAGGAAGATTAGTGTTTAACGCCCCGTCGACACCGTGGTCATTAGAGGCGGAACTAATGTTCGGATTGTTTGGGCAAGGATAGGGAAGGTAATCGACCGTGCCCTTTGAAAGGAACCATCCTGCTGGCATGTGCCTGGAGTGATTTAGGGAAATCACGGAAAACCTAAATCTGGATGGCCGGAGGTGGATTTGAACTACCATCCTTCCGAATGCGAGTCCAGTGTGTTAGCACTGCGCCACCTCGCTCGGTACGAATATCGTAGGAGGTGTTCATGTAATTCAGGAGGACGATTTTTCTTCATTACTTTTTAAAATGTATTTGAAGTACAGTTTCATAGTCGAATAAAGATTTCAAGTAAAATAATACTAATAATTTTTTACTGCAGAAATACACTTACCAAGCATAAAAAAATAGCTAGTGAACAACAGAAGTATGAGAACTATAGTAATGTCCAAAACTACACAAAAAAGGTCATTATTCATACTGACGGTACCAGAGGCTCAGACCGACTTCCTTATACAGCCATAAAAATCTTTAATTATTTTCCCAACAACATAAAATATCCGACAGGTAGCTAAGCAACAAAATCAACCCCGAAGATTTTTTTCTCAGTAGATGAATTTGGACTAACAGCTGGTAGGACATGCAAAAGGAAGTAACTTTTAGTGTACCTGTAGTTACATGAGTAGAATTAAGGGCATATGTATGTTTAATCCGCCGTACTATTTAGTAAACAGTAAATCGTCATCGTGTATTTCTATATACACACACGCAGACAATTCTAGCAGATGGTCTACGTAGTGTAAAACTAAGTAACTGACTTTTCATCTGGACAAAGGGCTGTGAACCTCCGTTGTTTAGCAGAACGGTTGTACAGGGAAACTTTTCTTTTGATTATTGTTGTATTGGATACTGTAATAGAAACAGTGTGTAACAAATGACTATGCTTTATAAGAAAACTGCACTACGATTCCTTAAACTCGATTCTGAAATAAGGGTTGCATCTCTCGGATTCGAGATTTTTAATTATGGCTGCACATAAAAATTATGCAGGTTTCGATTGGTTCACCACATTTCATTCTAAGAAATTAATAAAAACCTTACACATAAATCGCTTTAAAAAGAACAATCGAAATTATACTTTTCATTTCACGGTAGAACTGGTCCACGTTAACTGTTCTGCTCCCATGTAGGAAGACACAGCTCACACTCGTGCTTTAGAACCAGTACCGTCATTATTTTGTGTGTTTTTATTTATCTCTACTCCATTTATTATTCAGATTTCTGTCGATGCTTCCAAATAAATGCTAAACATCGTACCTTTTCTATATTGCTATGATGTATGTCAGCCTCTAAGTTCCGGAAATTGTATATCTGTCCGATAGAAATAACAGGTAGAACTACTTTGAACGAACAGGATATTTACTTTTGAATGTTATCAATTTGTGGAAACAGTATTTCTACACCGTATTTTTTTTTTTTTTTTTTTTTTTTTTTTTTGCAATTTCTTCTAACACGTCCGTAAACCATATGGCGTTGACTTTTGATTTGTTTATAATTATAAATTAATAAAATTCAGCAACCAGTTGCTTGTAATTATTTATTTTAGAGACCGGTTTCGGACGCTTGAGTGCCTTTCTCCTGGTCTCTATACAGACAAACAAGTGGATTGGTATACAGTAAAGGCTATAAACGTACAAAAGTCGGTTACAGAAATTTGAAGCAGTTTGGAACCAAATCGACTGTAATAAGATATGTTCATATAATGTGATAAAATTAACACTTACATTTTATTATTGTTGCTTAATGAATGTAGCGACATGCTATTACGAGAATCAACACTGAGTGCAGAGATTATGCAATGAATAACAATCAGCTGCTAACTTTGTTGATTCTCCTAATAGCATGTCGCTACATTCATTAAGCAACAATAATAAAATGCAAGTGTTAGTTTTATCCCATTATATGAACGTGTCTTAAAACAATCGATTTGGTTCCAAACTGCTTCAAATTTCTGTAACCGACTTTTGTACGTTTATACCATTTACTCTATACCAATCCACTTGTTTGTATAGAGGCCAGAAGAAGGGCACTCTAGCGTCCGAAACCGGTCGTCTAAAATAAATAATTACAAGCAACTGGTTGCTGAATTTTATTAATTTATAACCTGAACAGTTGCTGAAATGGATAAAGTACTTGTTTATAATTGTAGCATTTTAAATATTTTTATAACGAAAATCGAAAGCGTCAGGTGTTTTTATTTTTATTTTTTATATATATTTTTTATTTATTTCTTTACAGAGTTCTTTGAAACTGTCCAGTAATTCATTCACTGCTGAGACGACAAAAAAGTGGAATCGCACAGGAAATAATGTGTGTTTCGTTTTGCAGACACATTTTTACATTTATTTAGTGTGGCTTTTTAATTTCGTTTCGGCCTACTAGGGACCACGAGGCTCGTCTTAACTCTCAGCTAGGGCCTTCTGCTTCTTCTTTGCCCAGTACGCCTTCATCTTCTGGCTGTGAGCCTGCTTCCTCTCATCCGTCCATTTAGGTCTGGTGGTGCCTGCACACTTCTTGTTTGTGAGAGATAGTGGGAAGACTCCATGTAGGATGGCCTGACGGTATTGAGTTCGGTTCTCGGTTATCTGTAATGGGATCTGCAATTCCTCTAAGTCTGATCTAACAGAGGTGAACCACTTAGCTTTGGACGCCTTTCCCCTGCTTGTCACTGTGAGGATCTTCTTGGTTTGCCTTGAGTGATTCAGGCGAGTCATGTGCCCGTAGAAGATTAGTCGGCTTTTCCTCATACATATGACTATGTCTTCCTGGTGTTCATACAGTTCGTTATTGTGCCTTATTCTGTAAGTACCGTCTTCCTCTCTTATGGGTCCTAATATTCTCCTCAGGATCTTCCCTCTCTTTAAGTTCTAGTTTCCTGAGTGGGCCCTTTCGATTCATCAAGAGGCACTCGGAGGCATAGAGTGCAGAGGATCTTACTACTGAGTTGTAGTGTTTCAGTTTTAAGTTCTTGGATAGGTACTTGGAGGTATAGATATTCTTAAATGAATGATAGGCTCTCTCTAACTTGGTGCATCTGGCGTCTATGGCCAAGGTTTCGCTCTCACTTGCTGAAATCCATTCTCCCAAGTACTTGACTCCAGGAACTTTACAGATATTATTGTTTCCTAGTGGGATTGTAGTAGAAGCCTGCTTGATATTTGTGATTAACTCTGCCTTTTGTATGTTGACTTTCAAACCGATTTTTACTGCAACATTGTAGAGGCTCTGTAGTTGATGAGTGGCCTCCTTCATGCTGTTGGACAATAGGGTGAGATCATCAGCAAAGGCTATTTATTATTTATTTATTGCTATTTATTATATGCATGTGTAATAAGTTTAATCAAATGACAGAAAGTGGAAAAACACTGAACCACGAAGACTGCGGCGTAGCGGTACAGATTGAAAGGGGATAAATGGGGAAGAGTAAAGATGTGGGGATCAAAACATTTACGCGAGCATGTGATCGTCTTGTGTGCTGATTTGTGTGTATTTCAGTGTCCCTTACGCATGCTGTTGTGTGTTGCAGGCTTCCACCTGAGCGGCGTGGTAACGACGCCGCGATCCGCCAGCCCCACCTCCTCCTCGTACAGCCTCGAGCCCGACAAGAAGTACAAAGTCTCCGTCAGCTTCGACAGGTCAGCGCACCGCACTTTTATCTTCTCTGCTTCTCATTGCTGCTGTCCTGTGGAAATGCGCTCTCACCTAGAGTGGTAGTTCATATCCTCGTAACTGATTCCGTCTGACCAGAACAGATGAAGTGCTATCTTTGCAGTTGGCTGAGAGCGTAAGGAAATGACAACAAGCCTCGCGGGGAGAAGGGAGTCACGCCCCCTCCTTTCACAGCTGTGATAGCCAACACCCGTGAGTTGAGCGTCTGAAGGGATCTACGCCTTTCTAGGAGACATTAGCAAATCCTTGGACTAATAACCCCCTCAACCGTATCAAATCCCTCTCAGAAATATACAGGGAGTTACAAAAAGGTACGACTAAACTTTCAGGAAACATTCCTCACACACAAAGAAAGAAAATATGTTATGTGGACATGTGTCCGGAAACGCGTACTTTCCATGTTAGAGCTCATTTTATTACTTCTCTTCAAATCACATTAATCATGGAATGGAAACACACAACAACAGAACGTACCAGCGTGACTACAAACTCTTTGTTACAGGAAATGTTCAAAATGTCCTCCGTTAGCGAGGATGCATGCATCCACTCTCCGTTGCATGGAATCCCTGATGCGCTGATGCAGCCCTGGAGAATCTCATATTGTATCACAACTGTCCACAAAACGAGCGTAAATGAAAGTCAAGGGGGTTGAGGTCAGGAGAGCGTGGAGGCCATGGAATTGGTCCGCCTCTGCCAATCCATCGATCACCGAATCTGTTGTTGAGGAGCGTACGAACACGTCGACTGAAATGTGCAGGAGCTCCATCGTGCATGAACCACATGTTTTGTCGAACATGTAAAGGCACATGTTCTAGCAGCACAGGTAGAGTATCCCGTATGAAATCGTGATAACGTGCTCCAGTGAGGGTAGGTGGAAGAACATGAGGCCCAATCAAGACATCACCAACAATTCCTGCCCAAACGTTCACAGAAAATCTGTGTTGATGACGTGATTGCACAATTGCGAGCGGATTCTCGTCAGCCCACACATGTTGATTGTGAAAATTTACAATTTGATCACGTTGGAATGATTCAATTGTTGTTTTGTTCAATTGTTTGTATAGTTTATGGGACTTAACTACGGGGTCATCAGTCCCTAAACTTACAAACTACTTATGAACTACTTACGAACTAGGACGGCACAAATATCCATGCCCGAGGGGGGATTCGAACCCCCGACCGTAGTGGCCGTGCAGACCGTGACTGGAGCGCCTTAGTCTCCTCGGCCACCGCGGCCGGCGTTGGAATGAAATTTACATTTAAAGAGAAATACTATAATGAGCTCTAACATGGAAATTAAGCGTTTCCGGACACATGTCCACCTAACATGTTTTTTTTTCCTTGTGTGTGAGGAATGTTTCCTGAATTTTGGCCGTACCTTTTTGTAGCAACCTGTATATATCCTGAATATGCGAAGAATTTTGTTTTAGGGTCGAGCAATCTCCGATTTAGCAATCCCTGCCCTTGGTTAGGCATATCTTTTTGGTCTAGATGAAGAGAGAATTTACTGAGCTATACAGAAAATACTTCACCGTGCCCTACACGATGGTTTCATTGACAATAAAGAACTTGAATATAAAAATTAACCCGACCAATTCCCAAATCATTCGCTTCACGACCAAACATACATTTCCAGTTTACATTTTAGGCCTCGAAACTGACAGAGCAATCGCTTTATCTACATAAGAAACAAGGGTTGCAGGTTCTTCATTCGAATGTGCCCTCTCCTTAAAGGTGGATTATTACTCTGGTTCCAGCATAAACTCCTAGCCGCCTTGCGCGGCTGAAAAGTTCGATGTATCGCGTTAGACACGATCCTTTCGCTCCTTTAAAGTCTCGAAAAGACGCCTTCTGTAAAATAACATCAGTTGACAGATGGGTCCTCCAGCGTACACATGAGCTGTGAGGTCCCTCAGTCTACATCGTTCAGAACATATCAATTAAATTATTTGAATGATCCCGAATTTTGCCCCATTACAAATGTGGGCAATAAACAATCTGAAGCTTCGCAGAAAATACGACATTGGTCTTACCACTTTAAACTGTTATTTTTAAAAATCTTTGTCGGTTAAAATATTATCATCCTTCTTGACGCGGTAGTTTGTCATCTTTTTCAAGTTTATTTTCGTTGTTTGTACTGGTTTACGTAAAATCAAGTGACAGTGTCAAATCACCGTTATTTTTACAAATATCTCTGAAACGGTGCGCGTTATGGAAAAAACATAGAAGAGCAAAGTTATAGAGAATTTCTTCCCTACATATTCATTTCTTCAGTTTTCGTCTCAGATGAACAGTTAAGCCTTTTTTTCCATTTCAATTTCGAACTATCATTCGCACAAGTGACCTATAATAAAAGGAAATTGTAAGACAAATTCCCAGCTGGCTACAGACATTGAGTCTCACTCCGTCTCATTTTACAAGTCTTAATGCTTTCAGATTCGAGTATTTTAGATTATTGGTAAATTGTTTATTTTAATGGCCAAACATGTGAGTTCTCTACATTGTACGTGTGATTTGAATCCACTAAAGCGGTTGTGTGTTTAGAATTCAAGGCTCTACCGGTATCGTATTCAACCGTGGTTAAAACCACCCTACAGAAAAGAGCCAATTACCATGTCAGCGCACTAGAGCAGAGCTTTTAAAACTTGGAGTCACCAGACTGTGAGGTTGAGCAGCGACATCAAGGATGTCACGAGTCAAGTTCAGAAAGTAAAAAAGGTTAAAAACTTATGCGAAATACACAAGATATGCTTGTCTCCATTCCGTGTGTACTGTACTAAGCAAAGAATGATATAAATTAATATTTCTTTAAAATATTGTTTGTTGCAATTTCATCTCTCTTATTGATATTAGTGCGAGCATGCAGCACGAAGCAGTCTATGTACTGGAAGAGTGTTCTCATTTGAAAAAATTTGGAAAGCTTTTCAAGAATATAGATGTCTTCTTTCCTGTTCTGACGGGAGTCTTGGTCTACATATCTCTTTTCTTAATTGTTTTGTGTTCATACACCGTCGCATCTGCGTGAGTGGTCTTGTTCAGGATGCGCATTTTTAGCCAAAAACCTGTTTATTAATATGGTCGCCAGATTAATATAATGTGACGAGTAACAGTTTCTGAGAAGGTTTCCTCGGATATGGATTCAGTGACATCAACTCTACTCGTATGTGGAGTTCTGGTTTATCCCTAACCAAGAATAAATGAGAGTAGAATGGTAATATATACAGTATATATTGGATTACAGCGATAAGTGAAGGACGCGATGTATCTAGTGTAAGGTTCAGAGTACAGAAGTACATAAAAGCATTGACACTTGAGAAATACAGACACTTCTTTCCTTCAACGGACTGTAATCAACAATACTGTTAAAAGTAAGTTTCAGTTTTCAACGCCGCTCAACAGCAGTAACTTTGGCCATTTGATGGATGTTGTGACTGCTACATGTAGCGAAGGTATGTTAAAACAACTGTGGAATACGTTGGTGGTAATGGCGCCAGAACACAATAGCGTGCCGCAGGAACGTTAGTTTCGACAGACAATGGGATGCCTAGTTTTATGATAGCTCGCGGGAACAATATGCCAAGGGTTTACGGCGCCGGAGGATTTACTTACAGACTGTTGCTTGTCTTCTGGATGTGGTGACTGCACGGTGCGCTATGTTCCCGTGGCAAAACCCCGCTTGTACTAAGGGGTGCGAGCTAAAATGTTCCAGCATTCTAGCAGCTTTCATAACGAGAACGAATGGTCGGAGATATTCATGTTTTCGCCACTACTTTGCACGGCTTTAAAAACGCTGTTAAAAGAACAAGAGTATTCTCGGGGTTGCCGGTATCGACACTGGAAGAGCTTCAGTGAGACAACGAGCTTCTTTGTCAACAGTTTGAGAGGAGGGGAAAACATGACTTGCTATAGACATTATGTTTTTTGTCCAAATTTTCATAGCAAACAAAGAGCGGGAAAAGGAAGAATGACGTAGTCAGTACTTAATTGTTTAAAAGTAATCATAGTAACCTAACAAGAACTTAACCCTTTCATTCCCACATTATGAAATCGGCAATGGCAAAAATAAAATTCAGTATTTTATGCTTTACTGCAGTGCCCTCAACACAAAATAATGTTCTTTGATATTTTTGTCGCGGCGGAGCGGCCGAACGCATTGAGGCGCTATTGTACGCTGCGCGATGACACCGTATTTAAGTCCCATAAGCTCAACAAACATTTGAACATTTGATTTTAATATTTTTGACCGAACAGTTATAATGTTTGTCATGTTTTTCATGCTCAACACACATTTGTTTAGAGTTATATTACTACTTCGGAAGTTTTTTTTTTTTTTTTTTTTTTTTTTTTTTTTTTTTTTTTTTTTTTTTTTTTTTTTTTTTTTTTTTAGCACTGTCGGATTAATAATGCTAGCATAATCTTCACCGCGCACCAAAGACAAGACAGTTCGCCGCTGAAATAAAATAACGCGAACCATATGCACATTGACACCCATGGCCGAAAAGGGACTGCAGCATAACACTACTTACTCGTCGGAGAGATTAATGCCTCTGAAGCTGATACATGCTCTACCAAGCAGCAAAACAACAACGTTACTTTAAGGATTGGTACTCATAAAACTGTGTAAAGCAGGTTTTAATACGGTGTTGTCTAGGAGCTACACTGGGAATGAAAGGATTAAATCGTGATTTGATGGAAAATGGAAATATTTAATTTACCAGTGCTGATATCTATGTTAAGGAAGTGTCAAAGACTTTCTCTTTACAAGGCGAAATCTTGCGCATAAATAAATATTGGCGATTGAAATATCATAATATGAATAGCTAAAACAGTTAGGGTCATAGGCGTTTAGAGTATAACCTGTCTGATTGATCTGTGAGGATAGTATCTCAAATATCTCCAGTAAAATATTTGTCATGTAATCTTAATCTGCGATTAGATGATAAAGTATAGATAAAACGTTTCTGTTTCGTGGAAACTGACTTTCCACAGTACAGCATTTTCTACCTCGCAATGTCTTTTAACGCAGATACCGAGCGAGGTGGCGCAGTGGTCACACATACTTCTCATTTCGGGAGGAAGGTCTTTCAAACGAGCCTCCAGCCACCCAGGTTGAGGTTTTCCGCGATTTTCGTAAATCGCTCCAGCCAAATGCCGCGATAGTTCCTTTCAAAGGGTACGGCCGATTTCCTTCCCCTCCGTAGCCAAAAATCAAACCGAGGGTGTGCTCCGTTTCTAATGAACACGCTGTCGACGGGACGTTGAACCCTAAGCAAACATAATTAAATTTATGTCACACTTTCATGCTCAACTTACTGCCGCTTTGTAACATAAGGCTGATAACTAATGTACCATCTAAAAGCTTGATTAGATCAGTGAACGACTTTTCGAGAATTTTGGTAACGTTTCCACTAAACACACACACACACACACATTAAGAGAGAGAGAGAGAGAGGACTCGAACCTCCGGCGGGAGCGACCGTGCATTCCGTGACATGGCACCTCAAACCTCGCGGATGTGTATGTTTGTACATGATACACAGGGTGTAGCAAACAGGATGGCGCAAACTTACAAAGTTGAAAATACACGTTAATGGAAGCAAAAATGTCCCAGTAAACAAGGGTCAGCAAACGAGCCGTTTGCGAAATAAATACGAATGTATGGTTCCAAGCCGCCACTGACGTCACTGTAAACGTCGGCCTAGTTAGTACACATTACTTTGAAATTTAGACTTTACTATTATAATTTACATCGCATTTAGTTCACATTTCACTGATTTTACTGTAAAGTGAACTATTGATATGGCGTGGTTAATTTAACGGGTGGGAGGATGCCGTTCCTGTCGCCAACCCATCCCGCCTCCGCCCTCTCCGCGTGACGAGAAGATTTACCCCAACTGTCTTCGTATAGTTTTATACCTGTGAAAGTGTGCGAATCTTTTTGTAAATGTTTGTGAATAGTGTAACTGGGGCAAAACCTTGATACCAGCCAGGTGTTCGACGTATGGGTGTGGAGAAACGCATAAAACCCACCTTCAGTTCAGCCGGCACACCGACCACGTCGTCAATCAGCGAGTGAATTTAGAACCGGGGCCGCAACACTTCCCCGTCTCAGTTAAGTGGCGCCTTAAACCGCACAAGTTTGCGATAAATAATTCCCCTTCACACATTATAAACGTATTTATATATTATACATATTCGAAAAATACATAGCCAACGACAGGGCGAATGTTTATTACGTCATCGTGTGAAAGTTTGGAGAAAATTGGTCAGAACTTTTTGAGATTTTGGTAACAGCGGACTTGCCTCTGAATAATAGTTAAAGTTAAAGCAGTCAACAATCCGAAGATTGGTTTGAACACCACAGTGCTTTACTAGGCATGGTCCTGTTTGGAGGTAGTATGCCGTTGCCTTCCTCCGACCTTCGAACTGACTTACCCAGCCAGTTATAGGGGGACCTACAGTTTAACGTGGGTTCCGAACCATGGTGCTACTCGGTATTTTTCACATGAGCAATACTGTCAGAGGTGAAAGAAGAGGAAAGTGACCGCTAAAAATCCTAGGACCTGGCGGGGATCGAACCCGCGACCGTTGGAATCATACACTACGTTTACATGTAACACATCTTCCGGAAGACGAAAACCGTTTTTCGCTGTCGTGTTTACATGGCACAGCCTGAATCGGATTTCCTAATCCACTTAAGATGGCGGCTGAAAAACAGCTGATTCAGTCCCCGATTTAGTCAGCATAATCGCTATTTTTCTTGACTTAAATACACAGATTCATGCTGACTCTAATATTAATACTTTCATTTCACATTAGAAAATATCACTCTGTCCATATGTGCCGAAACTACTTACCAAAAAAACACAATCTGACAAGCCAAGAACACTTCAAAAACGATGGCGTTTACATGGGCACGAAAATCGATTGTGGAACTGGAAAACCGCTTTCGAGAAGCGGATTTCCGGAATCGATTTTGGAGTGTTTACATGACCGACCAAAAGCGGTATTGGGAAATCGGTTTACGAAATCCGGTTTTGGGAGCCCATGTAAACGGGGTGATAGTCTGGCACGCTACAACTGTGCAACCGAGGCGCACACTGTATAATAATATGGATGCCTAAATTCGAGATCGTTTGGGACTCTTTGTATTCTGCGACTAGGTCTGCCCGGCTAGGGAGGAACTGAAGTGAAGCAGGCAGCGTGTGGCCGCCCTTTCGCGTTCTTTCCGCTGCTGTTGTGTCATTAGTGACGTCAGAGGGAAGCGGCCGGCTGTTGTCTTTTAATTACGTCGACGTCTGCGCGTTGCGGGCCTGACTAATCACCAGGGCGACTTTCATTTGGCAAGGCGCAGGCGCGCTCTAATGGAGTTCATTTGTCCGCGCGGCGGCATTTGTAACGCCGCCGCAAACGGCGGCCCGTTTAATAGCGGCGCCAGTGTTTCTGCAGGGGCAGAAAACACGCGCCTGCACCGTCTGTGAACTAACACGTGCTCACTCCAGAAGTCGCAGCACATCGTGGGCACAAGCTGCGTCCTACTAGACTGGGAATTCGCTGCTCCTATTGCGCATGCGCACAAGCGTGGACAGGCACTGTACACATCGTGGGCACAAGCTGCGTCCTATTAGACTGGGAATTCGCTGCTCCTACTGCGCATGCGCACAAGCCGCCCCCCTCTTTCCGTGCCGTTCATCATGACCAACCATTGTTAGTTTGTGGCAGTGACGAGAGTCCTAGATTGGTACTCGAAATTCGTGTCCTCCCTGTGGCGAATCGTGGGAAATTTTATTACTGCGGTACAATAATAAAAAACAGAGACTGTGTTTAATTATATCGCCATATTTTTTCCTGAAATAAAGTATGTTGTATATACGAGTTAAGTCCTTTTAAGTTCAGTTTGGTTATTTAAAACAAACGTGTACAGACACAGAAGAAATATTTATTGTACAAAACTCTACAACTGTTAAACTACTTTTCTACATAGATGCCGAAATTTTGTAGGCACTTGTCATAGCGTGGCACAAGTTTCTATATGCCTTCTTCATAGAAGCTTGCCGCCTGTGTATTCAGCCATGTGGTAGCATGTTCTTTCAGGTCGCCATCGTTGAAGAGTTGACAGGACAAATTTGGGTGTTAAGAAGAGGATTTCCATCAAAAGGTGGTGTTTGTTTCCACGATAGTGCCTGACCTAATGTGGCTAATGTGACCAAACAACTCTTACGGGAATTTCACTGGGAAGTGTTTGTTCATCATCCCTACAGCTCCTAGCCCCTTTCCCCTCTTCTTACACCTAAAAATCTGTCCTTGGTGGTCAACATTTCAATGATGATGACGAGCTGAAAGAACATGCAACCACATGGCTGATTACACAGGCGGCAACCTTCTATGAAGAAGACATACAGAAACTTGTGACACGCTATGACAAGTGCCTACAAAATTTCGGCATCTATGTAGAAAAGTATTTTAACAGTTGTAGATTTTTGTACAATAAATATTTTTCTGTATCTGTACACGTTTGTTTTATACAACCAAACGGAACTTACTTTCTGGACGTACCTCGTACATTTATGATTTCTTTTTTTTATGCATTGACATGTTCTAGATATATCACTGCCCCTGATCCCACCCAACATGCTCCTGAATAACAAAACTTTAAAGCAAAAAACAGTGCATTGCGAAAGTACCAAGTGCAGATCCAATTGCACTTCCTTTTTACCACCAACTCTAGCTAATCTCAATATAGTGACATGCATATAGGAAGGGAAACAATAAAATGATAAAAACTGGCGATAGGGGGAACTGAACCCAGGCTAACAAATTGGAAATTAGCGAGGTAAAACACACGTTATCTTTCAGTTATCACATTATGTTATTTGTACAGACTCTACCTGTAACTTTTTACGTACCGTTTACCTTTTCCTTCCAGCTTTCTCGTATTATATGAAATTGAATGGAGCTAGAATTGCTGCAACTCCCTCAATTTGAGCCATATCAACGAGCCCCGTTCCGGGCAATCTCCTTGTTAGATTCAAAAGTGGAATAGCTTTACCTAATGTGTACTTTAAAATTTTCCCGGCGAATTTCTTGATTAAAATAATGTCGGGCGTACAGCCGGATGTAAGTAAGTGCGAAGTAAGCAATGACATCCGGCTGTATGCCCGACATTATTTTAATCAGGTTTACCTAACTCTGTAACTTTCACTTTCTCTTAGAAAGATCTACTAGCAAAGAGGGTGAAGATCGTCTACAAATTTCGCATTTTGCTTGATGAATATTTTATGCAATATTTCAAAGAAACAGCTAAAAAGAAGCACCCTAAAGCAACGCTCGGCTACCGTGGAGTTATCACGAAGGAACCACAAGCACATGCTCACCCGCCGTTACACGTTACCCCTCTGAAAATTGCGCCCGAGGCACAGAAATGGCCGCGTGCTCTAGGGCGCTATGCTACAGATCGCTAACGCGCGGCCTAACTCCTCGCCTTTGGATATAGTCCACTACTACCCGGTAACAGTCAATCGACGAATTCTGTGTAAATTGTCAGCGACGGGATCTGAGAAGTGTAGTCTCCAAGCGCACGAAGGCTGTAAGTTCCGAAATGATCTGACAGGATGCGCTAACGGATACGGAACTTATTGCTGATCTCCAGTAACTCGAGTTAATAAAATACTTCACAAAAGTCGTTAAATTGCCTAAAGAGACTATGGATGATATCTGTTAAGTAAGTGTAATATCCTATTCCAATGTTGCCTTACAATCAAATTTGTCTTCTGGGTAAAAAGCAGAAGACGTTATGAAGATACTTCGAATTTAATGCGGTTCATTGTAGCCAATCTCCACAGAAGACAACATTTCGCTGCATCGAGAATCCTAAGCCTGTTCAAAATGTTCAAATGTCTGTGAAATGAAATGAGCGTATGGCTTTCCTGGCCGGGAGATCCCTTACGGGATTGTTCGGTCGCCTTAGTGTAAGTCTTTTTATTTGACGCCGCGTGGGTGACTTATGTGCCAATGATGATGATGATTAGAACAACACACAACACCCAGTCCCCTGCTGGGAATCGAACCCGGGCCCCCTGCGTGGTAGGCAGCGACGCTACCGCTGAACTACGGAGGCGGACTCAAATGTCTGTAAAGCTGAAGGACTAAACTGTAGTGGATATCAGTCCTTAGGCTTACAAACTACTTTAACTCATGCTAAGGACAAAACACACACACACACACACACACACACACTCGCACAGGAGCGCGCGCGCGTTACTCGAACCTCCGACGGCGAGCAGACGCGCACTCGGCAGCAAGGAACCTTAGAGGGCTCGGTCAGTCCCGCGCGGCCCTGAGCCTGTTCTTCAGCCAGTATTATCTACCTCGTCCAAAAAAGGGTGCATGTTTTCAAAGAATTGTGAAGACGGAACTAAGCCACGGTATAAACTACAAAGGAACTCGGCACGCCAGAGGCGGAAATGGAACTGATGGGTGCGAAGTGAAGAAGTGACCAGCTTCTGTGATGGGGCCAGTACACCTGCGCCACAGCGGTTCACGCCGGCGTACGAGGTGGGCCTCCAACTGGCCCATTGTGCGGCAGTGCAGACGAATGTTCATTGTCGGGCGGGCAGGTGCGCCCGTTGTCTGGGAGTTCGGCGGACAAGTTGCATTATGCGCAGCCCCGCGTGTGCGTTTTATGCGGGCCCCTCTCTTCCTGTGCCCGGCTACCTGCGGCTCCACTCCTACCTGTCTCTGGGTCTCGAGCAAGTGTGCCACCAGCAACGGGACTCCCGACTGCAGCACGGCTTTTTCATTAGCATTTCCTTTGGTCCTAAACCAATTCAAGAGACAGCGGAGGCCTATATTTCCTTCACACTTGTATAACTGGCCTTACACTACACGTCTACAATGAATTCAGTGCCAGTGCGGACATAAATCTACATTTACGCATGAACACTGCTGCATATTGAAAGACATAGTAAAGGCCTGAACGAAACAAGCGTCACATTAGTGAGAAGTATGTTTGGACATGTACAGCGAGGTGACAAGTAATGGGTTCGCGGTATGCACAGATACAAATGAAGGTAGTTTTGCGTTCACATGTTAAAAAATCCCGGAGCATTTTCAGAGCTGTCTTTATTACTCCGGTGAATCGTGCGAAAAGGTTTCAGACGTGATTATTTCACTCTATGTGAATTAACAGACTTTGAACGCTGAATGGAGCATTCCATTTCGCAATTCGTTAAAGAATTCAATATCCAGTGTCAGTGGTGTGGCAAGTATACAAAATTTCAGGAATTACCTCTCACCACGGATAACGCAGTGGCCTACGGCCTACAGTTAATGACCGAGAGCAACGGCATTTCCTAGACCAACGTATACCTCAGGACATTGGAGCGCAATTAGATGTTAATGGGCTGAGGCAGCAGATAACCAACTCGAGTACCTTCGCTTACAGCACGACTTCGCCTGCAGCTCTTCTCGTGGCCGTATCAGTTGGACCCTAGACGACTGGAAAGCCATGGCTTGGGTAGATGGGTCTGTATTTTAGTGGGTGCCGGCCGCGGTGGCCGAGGGGACTGAGGCGCTCCAGTCACGGTCTGCACGGCCGCTACGGTCGGGGGTTCGAATCCCCCCTCGGGCATGGATATTTGTGCCGTCCTTAGTATTAGTTAGTTCATAAGTAGTTTGTAAGTTTAGGGACTGATGACCCCGTAGTTAAGTCCCATAAGCTATACAAACATTTGATTTCAGTGGGTAAGAGCTGATGGCAGGGTTTCAGTGTGGCGTAGAGCCATGGACCAAAGGCACTGTGCAAGCTGGACTCTGGGGACTGATAACCGTTGTAGTTTAGACCCTTCCAAAAAAAAAAAAAAAAAAAAAAAAAAAAAAAAAAAAAAAAAAAAAAAAAAAAAAAACCAAGCTGTACTCAACGAGTCGTTGGAAGACCCTCACAGGTTTAGTTAGCCATGGTGCTTCTTGGCCACCCCTGATTGCGAAAGAGTTGCCGGTGCAGTATTTCGTGCGCGGGCTGGCTCTCGATTGTGTACCATACATGCGCGATGGGAAGATCGGGTCATTTGGACAGTCAAATCATTCGTTGGATTTGTGCAGAATGTTCTTCAGAATAGTGACGAATAATTCTTGTATCCTGGCGACATGGTGGATTGTCATCCCTAAAATTTCCATCGTTCTATGGGAAGAGGAAGTCCACGAATGGCTTCAAATAGTCTCCACGTAGCATAACTTAAGCCCTTAGTGTCTGGATTAATTTAATTACAAAAATCATTTTCGTGCTCGGTAATGGTATGTTAGACCAATTATAATGTCAAATGTAAGGAATGTTACGTGTAGTACGTGTTATTAAGTATGAGACGTGACAAATTTATGACAATAGGCACTTGAGAAATAAAAGGCTTACATACTTCATCGAAGAAACTTTTTTTATTGAACTGTCTTATAAAAAAAATTACATAGCTTTGAATTACAATTGTGTTTGTGTCTAAACGTAATGCTGCGATTAAGGTTACCATTCGCATGAAATTTTCTGAAGCAATGTGAGTTTTTGTATAGGTAAAGATGGAGCTTGCACTTCCGTCACATAATATCGCGGCCGGCCGCTGTGGCCGAGGGGACTGACGCGCTACAGTCACGGTCTGCACGGCCACTACGGTCGGGGGTTCGAATCCCCCTCGGGCATGGATATTTGTGCCGTCCATAGTATTAGTTAGATCATAAGTAGTTTGCAAGTTTAGGGACTGATGACCCCGTAGTTAAGTCCCATAAGCTATACAAACATTTGAAACATAATATCGCCAAAAAGAACTTCTGCTACACGTTAGCAGTGAGATGTAATCAAACAAGAGCATATTAAAAAACGTTATCACATAAATCCACAATTGTTGTAAATAAAACTGAAAAAACATCAATCACAATCTGTCAATGAAAGTTGTAAGCGACAAAGATGAATGGAAATTACCGTACTTTCTCCATTTTACTTCATTTCTTGCCTATCCCCATATATGTGCCTAAGTATCTGATGACGCATATTTTCCCCAACAGCATTTTAATGTTGATTGAAAGTTTGTTATACTTTATTTCATCTATATATGTACACCAACACCCAATAGTTAGCAAACAAAATATAATTTTCAAAATGAAACGTACTTATGCATTTAGCTGAAATGACCACAACTTGGTGCTTGTTCACAACATAAACACGATAAATGAAGATTGTCGTAGAAGTGCCGTCAACATTTGGTAGCTGGCAGCACATTTCACACCAACTGGGGTCCGTTGGTGTAGAATCTGATTCAACCGACAATGGTGCTGGAAAACACTTGTTCCTTCAAATGTAAGGGCCACAACGGTATGATGCGCATGAAGCATTTCAAGTCAGTGATTAGTTTACTTGTACCAAAGCATTCAGTTCATCCCGTGTAGATACAACTCAGACCGCTATGGACCACCATCAGCTTTTATAATTCCTTGATGACAACTTAGGTCCGTGGCTTCGTGGGGTTTCTACCACAATGGAACGCTACCATCAACCCTTACAAACTGAAATAGGGACTCATCCGACCAATCAATGGATTGCCAGTCGTCTAGGGACCTACTAGTGTGGGCAGGCGCTGTCGTGCTCTTAGCAAAGCTACTCGAGTCGGTTGTCTGCTGCCATAGCCAATGAACGTCTGATTGCGCTGCACTATCCGACGGATACGTTGGTCTACGAAAACACCGTTGACTTCAGTCATAACTGCTTCGTCCATGGTGAGAGATAATAGCTGAAATTTAGCACACTCGGCATACTTCTAACACTGTGGATCTCTACATACTCAATTCCCTGACGAGATCCGGAATGGAATGTGCTTTGCGTCTAGCTCCATCTGACGCATACCACTATCCCAAGATTATCGTCGCCTAAGCGTATTAATTTGTCAGTAGTGCAGATGAGGCCAGGGAATAAAATAAAATAAAGGGAATACAGCATTTATTCAACAAGTTTTTCAATACAACAAATGGAAGTAGGGAGCAGTGGGAGAAAATAGTTAGACACCGTACGGGGGATATTGTCTGGTTCACTGACGGCTCAAATTCAGACCGAGGCGTTGGGGCCGGGGGTATACGGCGTGCAGCCAAGACTGGAGGGCGTCATCTCTCTAGGGAAACTGGCCTCAGTATTCCAGGCCGAAATCACTGCCATCAGGGCGTGTGTGGAGGAGATTTGCGTAGGTTCTACAAAGATCGTAGCATCTATATCTATTCAGACAGCCAGGCAGCCCTGAGATCACTGGCAGCTCCTGCAACAAGGTCTAAAATTGTTGCAGAATGTCACAGGGTTTTGGTGGACCTAGAGGAAACCAATAGGGTAAACCTATTGTGGGTCCCTGGCCACTCGGGGATTAGTGGCGACGAACATGCCGACAGATTAGCCAGGATGGGGGCAGAGACTCCATTTATTGGACCGGAACCTCTCCTGACAATCACCAAGGCAATGATCAAATTGGAGCTACGTAACTGGCTCAGAAAACAGCACGTAGAATATTGGACCAAGGTCTATAAACGAAAACATGACAAGGTAATGATGCCAAAGCCATGTTTTAAAAGAAGCTTTGCAATCCTGGGCCTGAACAGGAGAGAAATTAGATTCATGGTTGGATTGCTGACAGGCCATGGGAATTTTAAAAAACACCTACATACAATGGGAATAACAGAAGAGGACCCTAAATGTAGGATCTGTGATGACGGCGATGAAACTGCATCACATCTAATCTTCGAATGCATTGCATTGAAGAGTAAAAGGCACAGACCATTTGGGACAACCAGACCCGAAGAAACTGTGTTTAATAAAGAACTGGTTAAGGGATTGCTTGCACTGTTCAATGGCATTGGTTGGCTTTACTAGATACACAGGGAGCGATACCGCACAATAAACTTAGTTTCGGTGCGGGCAGCCGGCCGCGGTGGCCGAGGGGACTGAGGCGCTTCAGTCACGGTCTGCACGGCCACTACGGTCGGGGGTTCGAATCCCCCCTCGGGCATGGATATTTGTGCCTTCCTAGTTCGTAAGTAGTTCATAAGTAGTTTGTAAGTTTAGGGACTGATGACCCCGTAGTTAAGTCCCATAAGCTTTACAAACATTTGAACATTTGGTGCGGGCAGTGGCGGGTTGGACCAAGACTGTTTTGCCTTCCGTGAAAAAATCAAATCAAATCAATCAGCATTTATAATAGTGAGCTGCATGGACTAGCATGACGCAACGTACAGTTTCTTAAAGACATAGGATGCCGCTTTGAGATGGCGGTGACGTTCGGAAAGAAGCGCGGCCGGGTATCGACGTGGCGCGGCGGCCGCGTGTTGTCCGCTCTGGCGCCACGAGCGTCCGTTTTGTGGGCCCTGACCACTCGAAATGCCGCTCTGTTATTGGCACCTATAAATATATTCGGCGCGGCTCCCACTTAATCACGCGCGGGAAAAAAATTTCAATGTTCCATTTTAATGACGTATTACCGCAGCATTTGCGCGACACATTCAAAGCCATCAGAGGACTACGAAAAATATGATTAGTCGGCGCGCGCGGAATTTTTATTTGCGACACGCTTTGTAATTGCTGCGGAATCAGCTTCGGTCGGACGCTGCATAAATAACCGATACACCGCCTGTCTTTGATTGCAGTCGGTTGGGCGCGCATTCGCCTGGCCAAATTTTATCGCCTTTTTCCTCCCCCCTCTGTGCATAGTTGCATCCTCTTCAAACATCGTCGGAATGTGGGTCATTACTGTGCAGAGTTTTCATGATACCACCGGTATCAGATTGAGAAAAATCGGCCATGTCCAAAGATCCTTTCCAGAATAACGTTACTGTGGTTGTGGTGTGGGAAACTGTATTAGAATAATTCTAATATTCATATGAGGCTCTTGAAAGTATGCCAATAGGAAACGTCCCACAAAGAGAAAATAGGTTTAAACGAAGTTCCTTAATCAAGTAAATGGTCGATAAATATTTCTTACGGTAAACCACAATGAGAAGAATCTAAAACCGGGTGGAAATATTGATACATTAATTAGCTGATACCAACAAAGAATCAAGGTATCTTAAATTTTTACTCTGGCAGAACAAATGCAAGACCATGTTTATTTTGAAGCTTAATGAAATAATAAAAAAGTGAAAAGCTTATTTGACTGAGTGATTACTTCAATGTTAAATCATAACCAATAACACAAAAATTGACATTAAAACAAGAAAGATATTTTAGACGCTATGTTACTATCAGTATTTCTTGCAACATTTAGTCACTTCCTGCGGAATACTACTGTTCCAAGGAACACAGGTTGCATAATGAGATGGAGATTTATTAGGAAAAAAAAGTCCGACAGATGGCGCTTCATCTGATCAGAAAAGCAATAATTAGCATAACAAATTAAGACAAAGCGAAGATGATGTTCTTTACAGGAAATGCTCAATATGTTCACCATCATTCCTCAATAACAGCTGTAGTCCAGGAATAATGTTGTGAACAGCACTGTAAAGCATGTCCGGAGTTATGGTGAGGCATTGGCGTCGGATGTTGCCTTTCAGCATCCCTAGAGATGTCGGTCGATCACGATACACTTGCGACTTCAGGTAACCTCAACGCCAATAATCGCACGGACGGTCTGGGGACCTAGGAGGCCAAGCATGACGAAAGTGGCGGCTGAAAACACGAACATCACCAAACGACGCGCGCAAGAGATCTTTTTTTTTAACTTTATTTTTTATTTTGGTTCTAATAAAACCTCATGTCATTCCAAACATGTGTCAATTTTACCTCTCTATCTACATTATTCCGTGATTTATTAAGTTTTCAAATTTATACTGACTTTTTGATCACCCAGTATATCCAATTCCCATTCACGAAAGATAATTTACATATATTAGAAATGTGTGCTTTCTCTTTCCATTTAATATTAAACAAGCCACATGAACGCGTGGCCAGGTACAGCTAGTGGGCAAATTTTATTGCTCAATCAATGTCAAGCGTGGAAGGACTGCCGGCCGCGGTGGCCGAGGGGACTGAGGCGCTCCAGACATCTTCTGCACGGCCACTATGGTCGAGGGTTCGAATGCCCCCTCGAACATGGATATTTGTGCCGTCCTTAGTGTTAGCTAGTTCATAAGTAGTTTGTAAGTTTAGGTACTGATGACCCCGTAGTTAAGTCCCATAAGCTATTCAAACATTTGAATAATGAACAGCTAGTTGGCACAATATTATTGCTCAATAAATATCGAGCGTGGAAGGACTCCTTTAGTGGTAGGTGGTGGACGGATGCTCTACTTCATCCGTACATCTCACCTCCCTGGGGACGAAATTTCGTACCGCATCTGCCGTGACTAAGGTGTGAAAGTGTGATGATTTGTTCGAAATGTGCATCCCTTAACTGTGGCGGGATATGGTTACTGACGCTATTTATCTAATCTGATGTGTGGATAATGCCTGATAATTATATCCAGGCTAGCCGGCCAAACGGGCGTCGTCGCTATCTACCAATATTTGAAGGAAGAAGAGGAGTGTGTGATAGGCCACCGAGTCCGTGCAGTACCGGAAGAGCGGTGTGTCGGCATCGCCAGGTGTTTGGTAGAGGAGCAGGGGGCGGCGTGGGTGTCGCGACCTTGGCGGCTCTTTCAGTGCTCGCTGACACACACCGGCGCGCCGCCGTTCCGTTTGGCGCCCGTCCCACACTGCGGCAAACCCAGGAAGCGCCGTGCATCCAACACCACCAACTCACCCAGCCGCCTGGTATTACATTCAAGTCGTTTAAAAGCAACAAAATGTTCAAATATTTGTAAATCTATCGGACCAAACTGCGTGGTCATCAGTCCGTAGCTTACAAACTACTTAACCCTAGGTAAACTAACCTAAGGACAACACACACACACACACACACACGCACACACACACACACACACACACACACACACACCCATGCCCCAGCGAGGATTCGAACCTCCGATGGCGAGCAACCGCGCGCTCAGCAGCGAGGCGCCTTAGATCGCTCGGCTACTAAAAGCAAAAAGCAATTTTCTTTGAAGTTGTTCTTACTCCAATTCTGAACGAAGCAGGCTAAAATATAGAGAACGAAAAGCTAAATAGCCGCGCGGGAATGGCCGTGCGTTCCAAGGTGTCGTGCTGTGGTACGAGCGGCCGCTCCCCGCTGGAAGTTCGAGTCCGCCCTCGGGCATGAGTGTGTATGTTTCGTCCTTAGAATAAGTTAAAGTAGTTTGTTAAGTCTAGGGGCCAGTGACCAGAATAGTTTGGTTCTACATCTGCATCTACATAGGATACTCTGAAAATCGCATTTAAGTGCCTGGCAGAGGGTTCATGGAACCACCGTTATACTATTTTATCTCCCATTCTATTCTCGAATAGCGAGCGGGAAGAATGAACACCTGAATCTCTCCGTTCGGGCTCTGATTTCTCATTTCTCGTATTTCATTCTGATGATCAATTCTACCTATGTAAGTGGGAGTCAACAATATATTTTCGCATTCGGAGGAGAATGTTGGCGATTGTAGTTTCGTAAGCAGCCCACACCGCAGTGATAAGCTCCTTTGTTGTAATGATTCCCATCCCAGATCCTGTATCATTTCCGTAACGCTGTCTCCCCTGTCTCGATACAATACGAAACGAGCTGCCCTTCTTTGGACTCTTTCCACGTCCTTCGTCAAACCCAACTGATAAGGATCCCACACCGGGCAGCAATATTCCACAAATGGAAGGACAAGCGTAGTGTACGCAGTTTTTTAGTAGTTCTGTTGCATCTTTTAAGGGTTCTGCCAATAAAACGCAGTCTCTGGTTCGCCTTTCCCACGACATTATCTACGTGTTCTTTCCGGTTTAAGTCAGAAGTAATTGTAATGCCTAGGTATTTTGTGGAGTTTACGGCCTTCACATTTGATTGATTTATCATGTAAACAAATTTTAACGGATTTCTTTTCGTACTCATGTGGACGATTGCACACTTCTCATTATTTAGAGTCAATTTCCAATTCTTACACCATACATATATCTTATTCAAATCGTTCTGCAGTTGGTTTTGATCTTCGGATGATTTTACTAGACGGTAAATGACGGCGTCATTTGCAAACAACCTAAGAGAGCTAGGATTACAAACATTTGAACATTGAAAGGCAACACAAGCCAGACAGCTGTCGACAGAGTGAAAGCGTACAAAAGGCAGATTAGGATTTAACGTCCCGCCGACAGCGTGGTCATTAGAGGCGAAGCACACACTCGGATTCGTTTCATACGGGTAGGGAAGGAAACCAGACGTGTCCTTTCAAACGAACCGTAAACCCTACGGGCATTTAACTGGAGCGATTCAGCGAAATCACGGAAAACCTAAATCTGGATGGCCGGATGCCGTTTGCGAAGTTCAAAATGTTCAAATGTTTGTAAAGTTTATGGGACTTAACTACGGGGTCATCAGTCCCTAAACTTACAAACTAGGCAATACTAAGGACGACACAAATACCCGTGCCCGAGGGGGGATTCGAACCCCCGACCGTAGTGGTCGTGCAGAACGTGACTGGAGCGCCTCACTTCCCTAGGCCACCGCGGCCGGCCGTTTGCGAAGTACGGTGTCAAAGGCTTTCTGGAAATCTTGAAATATAAAATCAATTTGAGATCCTTGTCGATGACTCTCATCACTACGTTGAGTAAAATTGTTTGTATTTTACAATTACGATAATTTTTAAGTTGGTGTTGACTGTGGGTCTGAAGATACTTCTCTTCGATGTACATTAATTCATAATGTTTGAATACAATATATGTTCGAACACACTGTGTTCCAAAATCCTGCAAGCCGAAGTCAACGACATTACTCTTCCCTTTCTTCAGTATCAGTGAAAATGTGCAACTTTGCAGTCTTTGTTTAGTCGAAGAGTTTCTAGTGGCGTTGATGAAGAAACAGAAACTGACAAATTTTGGGTATGAAAATAGGCATCTCGTCAGCATCGTCTGGAACACCGTGTACGCTAATAAGCAAGTTATCTGCCGAGGACGACGTTCCGTTAGTTAATAATTTTCAGATTAATGAAATCAGTTTTGACATCTTTTTGAGCCATATTTCTGGTTCTGTACAAAAGTTTGATACACAATTACTGTCCCAGCTCGCATTAAACACTATTAACATTGAAATATCTGGCAACTAGAGTCAATCCAATACAGGTATTTCATTGTGAAGACGACAATTTTGTAATTTTTTAGTTTATGAAGGTTTTGTATCAACATTTCAGCTTTCCTCAATTAGGCCATAAATGCAGTAAATATACGTTTGCTCTACAAGTACTGAATTTGCTACCGTGCAGAACGACCATTACTCGGTTATACCTCGAATTCGAATGGTTGTATTTGCATTAGAGTTTAATGAAGTTTAACAATAATTGTAAATTTTAAAGGCGTAAAGTAATTTCGATTTTACCATAATATTTACACTCAGTGAGTAACTCAAAAATTATCACCATTATACTGAAATACAAAATTCTTTTATTGCACTAACTGTTGTGCTGGAATCTAAAGTTCAACTTACATCTAGTTCCTCATTTCAAACGATAGTGTATTACCTTGTAATGACAGTTTCCAATCTTTTTTAACCCTCTCACTCCGACATTCTCATATCAGCTTTGGAAAAATAAAAAATCAGTGTTTCTTTTTTTTTTTATTTTTATTTTTTTTTTTTTATTAATACAGTGCAGTAAACATCAAAATATGTGTTTTAAATTTTTTTGTCGAACTATTGATTTTTTATGTCACGTATTTCATGCACAAAACAGACGTTTGTATCGAGGTATTTTATTACTTGGACGTTATTTTGTTGATAGTTAACACTTTCAGATCAATAATGCTAGCATAATCTTTGCCACACACCAAAGAAAAGACAATTCACTGCTGGAATGAAATAAAAGGAACACACTCACGCTCACACTCTCAGCCACGTACAGACGGCAACGAAACACAACCTCCAAGATGGACAGATTAATGCCTCAGATGTGGCTACACGCCGTACCAAGTGGCAAAATGTCGTACTAGAAATTGTTGTTCATCAACAAAAATGCACCTTTAAGACTGAAGCACAAAATACGGTATAGAACAACTTTAAATACTTGTTGTCCAGGGAAAACACTGGGAATGAAGGGGTTCAACCATTGATCCTGAATTCATTCAGATAATAGCTATTACCCCTACGTCCTACCACCATCAACTTTACCGCCTTACTAGAATGAAAAAAACACTTTTATCCATTGTGTTGGAACCTGCGACTGTTTCTTGAAATAGGTTTCAGAAATTACTGCAACCAGTCGCCTTTTGTTTCTTCTTAATGAAGATTTATTTAAACCATTACCGTTTGCAAGCTGCCTAGCAGCTCATCTTCAGATGCCATACATTTATTTCAAATTACATTTGTATAGTTATGCACTTCACGTTTAATTTGTCCATAATTGGCCCGCTTATGGATAGGATTTCACTAGTAGCAGTAAAGTCGTCATGTGTGTGAAGTGTTTATTAATTTTACCTCTTAAAAGTCGTGGGAGTTGCTGTGGTGTGTTGGTGGAAAGGAAGTGTAGTGAAATCCAATCCATAAGCGGACCAATTATGGACAAATTAAACGTGAAGTGCATAACTATACAAATGTAATTTGAAATAAATGTATACCATCTGAAGATGAGCTGCTAGGCAGCTTGAAACCGGTAATGGTTTAAATAAATCTTCATTAAGAAGAAACAAAAGGCGACTGGTTGCAGTAATTTCAGAAACCTATTAGAAAAAACACTTTCTTTGAACACTTTTAAGGTGCAAGATACGTGATATTTTGCCACGTGGCCTACAAGCTTCATGCTACGGATTGCACGGTCGCTGCTCGTAGGAGTTTCGAGTCCTCCCTCTGGCATGGGTGAGTGTATTTTCCTTATCGTAAGAGGAAAGATTTGTGTTCTTTCTTCCCACGCGCTATGCGAGTATGAGTATGAACAGTCTGCGAGTGTTTCGGAGAAACAGTGACAGGCAGTGAAGTGCGATTTGCAGAACAGTGCCTGTATCAAAAGAAATTCAGATCAGCGAGAACCCGGTGTAGCAGATAGGGAAGCGCGGCGCTGGCGTGTTGCGTCTTTTCGCAGAGGCAGAGGCAGCGGCGGCGCGGCCGACGTGGCAACAGCGAGGCGGCCGCACCCCCGGGCAGCCTCAATGGCCCTCGGGTCCCCCGGCGCGCTCTCCCCAGCCCGGCCAGCACCTGTGCCCGGCCGCGTCACGTGACTCAGCCGCCACGGCCACACGGGGCGTGCGACTGCGATTCCAGCATTTGTACTAGAAAGCCTGCTACGGGCGGCAGTATTCCTTGATTGTAGCTTCCGACAGTTCCACAGGGAAGCTTTATAGTTCCCCTACTCTTCCTACTTTATAAACAATTTAGGAGACAATCTGAATAGCTCCCTTTGACAGTTCGCGGATGATGCTGTCGTTTATCGGTTAGTGAAGTCAACAGAGGATCAAAAGCTACTGCAAAGCAATTTAGACAAAATTTCGACATTGTGCGAAAATTGGCAATTGACACTAAATAAAGAAAAGTATGAACTAATACACATGACCACTAAAAGGAATCCAATGAACTTCAATTACGCGATAAATCAGTCAGACGTTCAGGTCGTAGATTCTACCAAATCCTAGGAGTTACAATTACGAACAACTTTGACTGGAGAGAACCATAGAAAATATTGTGGGGAAGGCGAACCAAAGGTTACGTTTCATCGGCAGAACGCTTCGAAGATGCACCAGCTCCACCAAAGAGACTGCCTACATCACACTTGTGCGTCCTCTCCTGGAGTACTGTTGCCCCTTGTGGGACCCTCACCTGGTAGGACTGACGGAAGATATTGAGAAGGTTCAGAGAAGGGCAGCTCGTTTTGTTTTATTACGTTACGGGGGGGGGGGGGGGAATCTTCACGGAAATGTTGCACGAATTGGGGTGGAAATCATTAAAAGAAAGACGTTATTCATTGCGGCGTGATCTATTTGCGAAGTTTCAATCACCGATATTTTGCTAGCACCCACCTACTTAGGGAGACATGACCATCCCAATAAAATAAGAGATATCAGATCGAAAACGGAACGATTTAGGTGTTCTTTCTTCCCGCGCGCTATTAGAGAATGGAACGGTACAGAAAAGTTATGAAAATGGTTAATGAACCCTCCGCCAGGCACTTGAATGTCATTTGCAGAGTATCTATGTAGATGTAGAAACAGAACTTGCCATGAGACCCTCGTCTTTCAGTTCAGGAAATATTTGGAGGTCTCCGGCGTATGACTCGGTAACACAATTGGTCAAGTGCGGCGCGGTAGCTCAGCGCGTTCGTTCAGAGGAGAGGGTTTGCCCCCCTCTGCAATAAAAAAACTGAGTCAACAAAGCAGCGATCAACATAGAACAAAACAAACATACATCCGTGAAGTACCCACGCACCAAGAAAAAATATGAAGGTCGCGACACTGATTTCAGCTAAGTCTGTGACTTTTTTTTTCCTGTTTTTTCGAATCCCCCCTCGGGCATGGATGTTTGTGGTGTTTTTAGTATATGTTAGTTCTTAAGTAATTAGTAAGTTCAGGGACTGATGACCCCGCAGTTAACTCCCATAACCTTTACAAACATTTGAACTTGCACAGTGGAATATACGACACTCGTGGGTAGTAGGCAATGCGTGGCATACTGAAGTTTTGGCTTGTCCGCGAGGCGTACGTGATCAGTCGCGAAATTGGGGAAAATCCTGTTCGAGTTCCGGTATGTTCCAAACGTTTATATATCACTATTCAATCGTACAGCTGCTGTAGATTCATATTTGCAATTGCGAATACCTTTTATTCTGTTTAATCTATAGCGTTTTGTGTCATGTGTGAACTACAACTGACCTGCTGAATAACGGCAGCCGTGATGAACAGTCCATGCTTCCCAGTTACGGCAACGCTCCAGCACAGAATTGCATGTTTTATCACAGGGATAACATTTCCTTTTTGGAGCTGAAATTCATTCTTAAATATCAGACATGTTTCGCCTAATCAGTTCTAGGCATCTTCAATGGTCTATAATGTATATAAAATATTTAACTATACAGTTTTTGCTTTAGATCTGTAGTAATTCTATGGCTAGTTCGTTTAAATCCAATTAATTGTTTCTATTTACAGGATGCGTTTGTGGTGAAGTTTTTTAATAACTCTCATTCATTTTTGCATCTTCTTCATGCTGCTTATTCTAAATGTGCTAAATGCACTAGTGCAAGTTTCTAGATTGAAATAAACTGCTAAAAGAGTCACTACAAAGCTAAATCACAACTTGTATAGATAGATATTTCTTTTGTATTATAGACGGTCTGGTACTTAAGAATAAATTTCAACTGTAAAAGACGAAACAATTATTATCTTTATGATAAAACATACCTAATTGAAACTAGCACCTGAGGAACATGGCTGCAAATATTAAAAATATCAGCACAAAAGTCCATTACAGCTGATCATGGCGAGTGCTCTTCTTTTATTTATAAGCATTACACTTTTTACCGCCAGAAAAAGAAAACAGCACACAGTCGTCTATGCAACGTACAATTTAGCATTGTCGTAGTTCATGGCCACTTGTCGAAAAACACCTCTCGTTACAGGAAACTTTAAGTATCCGTTTTTTGTCTAGTGCAGCAGGATGAAGTGTCCAGTGAGGTACTAGTGCATAGCGATAAATTTTGAGAAAGTTTCTACCCGACTGGAAGGTGAAAAAATTACAGTTGGTTTTAATGTGAAAATATCCCATACATAAATGTTTTTAGTTGCAAGTATTTCGGCCGGCCGCAGTGGCCGAGCGATCTACGGCGCGCCAGTCACAGTCTGCACGGCCACTACGGTCGGGGGTTCGAATTCCCCCTCCCCTCCCTCTCGGGGATGGGTGTTTGTGCCGTCCTTAGTATTAGCTAGTTCATAAGTATTTTGTAAGTTTAGGGACGATGACCCCGCAGTCCGTTTAAGCTTAACAAACATTTGAACATTTTGCAAGTATTTCCAATTTCTTGCAGCAGCGCTGACGTGCAACCTTACAGCTCCTCAAGGCTATGGGTATGCGATAGTCAAAATGCAAGTATCTGCTTCTAAGTACGAACCATGCTAAAACGCATGAATACTTCAGTTATTCTGCATCCAGGAATGGTGGTTATCATTGGAGTTAATTACAAAATCAACCACAAATAGTGAAATACGCGCTTATTGTCGTTTGCCCTGTTTAAATGTGTCTTCTAAGCCTAAGGCAACATAAAAGTCATGTTTTCTTCTAGATTTAGTGCAACATAATCTTCATACAGCACTCCGCACTTTCCGTGTACAGCTCTAAATATCGGCCGCTTTCTGGAAGACGATTTTTCTTTCTTTTCGTCTTGTTGGCGCATGTCCTTGTGAGATCTATCAGTGTGCCGTCTCAGTTCACGAACCGCGTTAAATTCCGCGCGCAACTTGTTGCCAGTGGAAACGTGCGGTTTCAATTAGCATCAATTTCTTGCCAAAGTGGCTTTGTGCGACGACTACAAATCTTGATGAAAACACAATCGGCATTGAAACAGCACATGCTCTTGAGGTCTTTCCCCACAAAATACAAAACTAGGTTTGTCGTTAGAATAAGTTCCTACTTAGGTCAACTACAGTGAAATGCTACAAACATTTAATAATTTTTATGTTGTAGACGAATGACGTCATTTTTTAGTTACATACCAGGACGGTTAAGTGATACACTGCGAATCCAAATATATAAGCACCCACCTCAACGGTAAATTAAGGGGTGGAGAGACAAATGGGCGTGGTTAGCAATTAACAAGTTTCGGTTAAGGGATTTATTTTATTTATTTATTTATATTTTGGGGGGGGGGAAGAAACTATCTGAACTACCAAAGAACCTGTGTTTATTAATAAAAAATCAGTAACTACAAAAATCTTCCTTTCTTCCTTGGCTGGTTGGTAACATGAGAAAAACTATTTCGGGTGCTGAAGATACAGCGCTACTTGGGTGATTTCAGAATCATATTGCATTTTAGCCGTATTAAATAAGGCGATTCTGATGGATTTATATTAGAAATTAGACACAGGAAGCAATAGCTGAGTTTTACTGTCTTAGATAGCGAAATAATAATAAAAACTGGCAGTGTACGAGGTAGACAGGCTATATGAGGTGGACAGTAACATAAATGTTTTTGGAGAAGATAAATTCGACAATCTCGAATACCGTAAATATTTCAGTGTAAAGAAACATTATCTGTAGGTGTTTGACGGAAAGTACACTTTTTCAGAAGTGGAACGTAGACGAGGGTAACAATTCTGAGAAGAAGATAACGAAGCTTTTGAAATACAGTGCTAAAGAAGAAGGCTGATAATTATATGGGTAGACCGGTTAGCTAATGAAGATGTTGAAAATGTAAATGCAAAGAAAATAAATTTATGGTGCAGTTGGACCAGATGAAAGGATGGCTGACAGCGCATCTTGAAGTGACGCAATTCGATTTTGTCGAAATGTTGGAGGCACAAACTGTAGAGGCATACCACAGCCTGCCAACAGAAACGAGGTTCGAATGCGTGTAGGTGTCAGTTACAATGTAGATATGACGCCTAATGCACAGGATACACCCAGATGGGCAGCTATTTAAAACCGGTTTTTAGACTGAAGACCACAGCAGACAACAACCAAATATGTCACTTGAAATTGTGGAGTTGCGCTTCGGAAACTTGTATCTCCGAGCATCTAGTGACGTAGGTCTCACAGAATGAGTCTGCCGGGCCTTGCAACGGAAAGTAGCACATCCGCATTCCTTAAGCCATCCACACCTGGGACCAGTTGGCTAACATGTCATTCATTAGGTAGTTAACGTTGGTGTGAAGTTGTGAACATTTTGTGACGTCACTTCCTGTTATTTCAGGTTGTGGTATATTTGGCCCACGTAAAACACAAAAACTCTGCAATATTTCGCCAGAGCGCTACGAATGGTTGATCCAAAAAGATTGAAGAAGAAGCTGAACTAAGAAGAAGCAGAATTTGTATAGGTCGTTTTCAACTGAAGTCCATATTAAGTGAGTAATATAACTTACACACTACGAATATATTCTAAGCACAGTGAGGATCTCTTGAGAACGCGTATTCTTTAGTTCGATTTTCTGTGTAAAAGAACGGGAAACGTACTGATGGTTAAACAACACTACGGTCGGGGGTTCTAATCCCCCCTCGGGCATTGATATTTGTGCCGTCCTTAGTCTTATCTAGTTGATAAGTAGTTTGTAAGCTTAGGGACTGATGACCCCGTAGTTAAGTCCCATAAGTACTACAAACATTTGATTTGATTTGGTTAAACAATTTGCGTATTTTGTGTTATTGTACGTTATTTTAAGGCAACAGCACATTGAAATTTGTCAGAAAGTCGTCATTCTTGGTGGATTTGTTGTAACTAAGTGTAATTTGATAATATGTCGGCGATTAAAGCCTTTAGAAGGTCGTAACATAAAATCATGGTCACTTGTTATAGACGTTAAGTGTAACATAATTAGAAAAGGCGATGAGCTACAAAACTATGAGAAGTGGGATTTTCCAAATCAAATGGTTCAAATGTTTGTAATTCTATCGGACCAAACTGCGTGGTCATCAGTCCGTAGCTTACAAACTACTTAAACCTAGGTAAACTAACCTACGGACAAACACACACACCCATGCCCCAGGGAGGACTCGAACCTCCACGGCGAGCAACCGCGCGCTCCGCAGCGAGACGCTTTAGACGGCTCGGCTACTCCACCGCGGCTGGGATTTTCCTATTGAATGAATAGAAACATTTTCTGAAATATTTGATATTATGTAAGTATAGGAGAGAGTGAGTGAATTTGTGCAATTTTGAGACTTTGATAAGTTGATGGTCTTGCTGACTGTATAGTCAACCTTCCATTTTTGTCTCATAACTTGTTCACGAACATTGAATTTTTTATTTACGTATGTTACAGACAGAGCAACATGACTACCCGTATCACATTTGGGTACTAATAGGGCTAAGGTACGAATTTTATGCGAGTCAATTTTCCATAAGCAAACTGTGAGGTTTGGCAGCAACTTACTGCTGACAGCTAGCGCAGGAGAGCGTTACCGTGGCAATTCACGTTAACTAAGACGTTACATGTGACGCTTGCTCTGTGTCGGTGAGAATGAATTTAGCGGCTGCGTTAGATACCCCATGTGAGGCGGCTTCATCAGGAAGTGCCTTTGTACGCAGATGCTAAAGCTGTCGTCACGTCAACGTGGAGCATGCTGAGGTAATGGTGCAGCCGAACTCTCAGAAATGATGGGGCTTGTGCATACTAGGCGAGAAGCTCGGCTCAGCTTGCTATAAGCGATCGCAGTGCGATCCATTGGCAGTTGGCGGCTACATCCGGTTCGCATATCACCCTGTTTATTAATTGACGAGAAGGAATTCCTTCTTTAACGGTATTAAAACGCGAATTTCCGTTCTTGTGAATATTCTTGTTATTCTAATCAGTCTGTAGTATACATAAGTAAAAACCTAAATATCCATGATCATGTCGTAAGGCTGAAATGAAAATTGCATGTACAGCCAGAAGGTCAAATTATAAACGTTTCATTACAAATAGCGCGATGAAACATGATTTCATCTTTCTTACTTTATAGAAAATGCTAAGGTCTTTCTTAATAGGGTAGCAGAATATTTACAAACACGAAATTCGAGAGTTGAAACAAGCGTGCTGAATATTTTACGGAAAGTTAAGATATAAGTTGTCCTGTAGATAAAGCCAATCGAAAACACTTCCTCACAGAAAGCACACTAGCGTTTATGATACGGAAGCCTATTAGAGAACACGAAGAGAAAATGATTTCTTGAACAGAGATGCCAATCAGCAACACGTCCATCTTCAATTTTAGGGTCCGCGACTCTATTCGTTACACTACGAGAAGTGACCGTATCGATCAGCCTTATATTGCATCTTACTATCCGCTGATTTATAGCAAGTATTATGTTACCTGAAAGTTAATTACAGCAAATCGCGCGCCGGCCGCGGTGGCCGAGGGGACTGAGGCGCTCCAGTCACGGTCTGCACGGCCACTACGATCGGGGGTTCGAATCCACCCTCGGGCATGGATATTTGTGCCGTCCTTAGTATAAGGTAGTTGATAAGTAGTTTGTAAGTTTAGGGACTGATGACCCCGTAGTTAAGTCCGATAAGCTTAACAAACATTTGAACATTTGAACAGCAAATCGCATCAAGGACAATGCGTTTTGATTGATTTTTAAAGTGTCTTTGCCGGCCGCGGTGGACGAGGGGACTGCGGCGTGCCAGTCACGGTCTGCACGGCCACTACGGTCGGGGATCGAAACCCCCTTCGGGCATGGATATTTGTGTCGTCCTTAGTATTAGCTAGTTCGTAAGTAGTTTGTAAGTTTAGGGACTGGTGACCGCGTAGTTAAGTCCCATAAGCTATACAAACATTTGAACATTTTCGAGTGTCTTTGCTTTGAAACGGCGAACTTTGAGGATACGAAAATTCTTGGGCATTGTAACAAATCAATCGGGAAAGTTGAAAATTAGTTTCCAGGCGCCATTCGAATTTTTCTAATTACTACAGGCTGTCGCGCTGACCACTACATCATTGATGACAACCGCCTTAGCACGCCTCCCGCCAGAGGCAAATTCTCAATTTGTCCGCCGCTGCGAAGTGGCCGAACGCATTGACACGTTATGCTCCGATGCGCGAGGCCGTTCCCCGTGGGGGGTTCGAATTCTCCCTCGGGGCATGGATGTTTGTGTTGTCTTTAGTATAAATTAGTTTATAAGTAGTTTATAATAATGGAAAGTCCAGGTTGGAATAAATAATATAGTGAGGACAGTTTACTACTCACCGCAAAGACATGGCGACGAGCTGCGACAGGCACATACAAAAGACACACACATACAACACATTCAGCTATCGGCCATGGCCTTCTTCAGAAATAGAGCACTCACGCAATCACACAGGCACACAACACAGTCATACAACCATCACCTCCGACTGCCACACTTCGAATCACGCTCTGCAGCGAATCGGGGACGGGAGGGGAGGGGAGGGGGAGGGGATAGAAAGGTTACGTCACGGTGGTGGGGATGGGTTAGATGGGAATAACGAGATGCAGCTTAGGAATGGAGTGGGGAGGCGGGTGAGGGGAGAAAATAAAATAAAATAAAATAAAGTAAAATAATTCATGTACACTGCAAGTGCACAAGACCACATACACACACACACACACACACACACACACACACACACACACACATACATATACACACACACGATCACACATTCACACACCACTCAAATCAGGCGAGGTTTGGGATACAGAGGTAGGAACTGTAAGGTATGGAAGGGGAAAAAAAAAAAAAAAAAAAGATAATAATAATAATAATGAAGTTATCGTAGGTTGAGGCCTGGTTGATTTCGGGATCGGAGAATGTATTGTAGGGATAACTCCCATCTGTGCAGTTCAGAAAAGCTGGTGGTGGATGGGAGGATCCAGATGGCCCGGGTTGTGAAGCAGCCATTGAAATCAAGCATGTGCTCCGCTGCATGCTGTGCCACAGGGTGGTCCACCTTGTTTTTGGCCACAGTTTGGCGGTGGCCATTCATCCTAATGGACAGCTGGTTGGTGGTCATGCCAATATAGAAAGCTGTACAGTGCTTGCAGCACAGTTGGTAAATTAAGTGGCTGCTTTCACAAGTGGCCCGGCCTCTGATAGGGTAGGATAAGCCTGTGACAGGACTGGAGTAGGAAGTGCTGGGTGAGTGGATTGGACAGGTCTTGCAGCGGGGTCTTCCACAAGGATATGATCCCTGTGGCAGTGAGCTGGGTTTCGGGGTGGCATAAGGATGAACTAGGATGTTGTGAAGGTTGGGAGGGCGACGGAACACCACTTTAGGAGGGGTGGGAAGGATCTTGGGCAGGATGTCTCTCATTTCAGGGCATGAGGATACCTTACAGTTCCTACCTCTGTATCCCAAACCTCGCCTGATTTGAGTGGTGTGTGAATGTGTGATCGTGTGTGTGTATATGTATGTGTGTGTGTGTGTGTGTGTGTGTGTGTGTGTGTGTGTGTATGTGGTCTTGTGCACTTGCAGTGTACATGAATTATTTTACTTTATTTTATTTTATTTTATTTTCTCCCCTCACCCGCCTCCCCACTCCATTCCTAAGCTGCATCTCGTTATTCCCATCTAACCCATCCCCACCACCGTGACGTAACCTTTCTATCCCCTCCCCCTCCCCTCCCCTCCCGTCCCCGATTCGCTGCAGAGCGTGATTCGAAGTGTGGCAGTCGGAGGTGATGGTTGTATGACTGTGTTGTGTGCCTGTGTGATTGCGTGAGTGCTCTATTTCTGAAGAAGGCCATGGCCGATAGCTGAATGTGTTGTATGTGTGTGTCTTTTGTATGTGCCTGTCGCAGCTCGTCGCCATGTCTTTGCGGTGAGTAGTAAACTGTCCTCACTATATTATTTATAAGTAGTTTGTAAGTTTAGGGACTGATGACTCCGCAGTTAAGTCCCATAAGCTTAACAAACATTTGAACAACTTGTCCACGCTCCGGCCCATTGCCACTCACTACTCACCGCAAGTCGCCGATTTCCGCGAATGATCTGACCTCCGTGGGAGGATATACAGAGTGTTTCACTAAGTGTGTTTGCCTCTATAAAATAATAGGTGACGGGAAATTTTAATGCGGTAGGTCAACACAAGAAATGTTACACTTTCTGCGGAGCTATGAACATAGTTTATTGTATCATTTTCCAAAGAGTTACAGCACAAAGATAGAATTTTTTTAAATGGAACAACAGTTTTTTTCTATCGTGCACTGGATTCGTTGAAACCAGCTGCGTCCAAATCAATTTAAACTACATTCCTATCACTGTTAGTTTGGGAGCTACAACCCTTCAAAGTTAAGGGGGCGGAGGATACGACAGCGTAGCTGACTGGCTGGTGGTCATGAGACAGTGGGCCGTGCCCCAGGGGATAGCCACTCAGCGAAAGTATGTGAACGTTTTGCAGATCATGTAAGTAAGGCGAAACTTGGGTACCATCCCGGTATTCAGCAAGTGAGATGTGAGAAACAGCAGAAAACCACATCCAGGCTGGACAGCACACCCCCCATGTCATTAATCGGCACGTCGGCAGACTCCGCCCACGCTGAGACGTCAGAAGCACGGCAGGCTCGACGTTCGCTTTGAGGCACGGCGACCGGTTGCCGCGCGGCGAGCGGTCCTCCCGAAGCCAGCGCGCAGGGTCCCGTTGGGCCGGTGACGGATGGAGCAGGCACAGGCGGTGCGGCCGGAAGACAGCCACAGCCACCCGCCGTTACCTCGGCGTTTCTTTCTGCCGGCTGCAGCCGCCGTTCCGGGTTTGCTGGGTCCAATCCGGTTGCTGCGAGCCTGCAGTCACCTCGCCTACTAGAGTGTGCCGGCCTGTTTCTTGCTTGCCAAATGTATGGTCGGGGTCACGACGCACATACACAAGGTGAAAAAATCTTTCTAGCTCGGACACTGGCTAATGTGAGGCAGCGCGCATGTACAATTGCAGAGTGGTACCCTCGTTGATTGATTGATTTCCTCAGGGAAGCCTAAACCGTCTTGGTCCAACACGCAACTGCCCGCACCGAAACTAAGTTTATTGTGCGGTATCGCTCCCTGCATATCTAGTAAAGCCAACCAATGCCCTTGAACAGTGCAAGGAGTCCCTTCACCAGTTCTTTATTAGACACAATTTCTTCGGGTCTGGTTGTCCCAAATGTTCTGTGCCTTTTACTCTCCAATGCAATGCATTCGAAAATTAGATGTGACGCAGTTTCATCACCGTCATCACAGATCCTACATTTAGGGTCCTCTTCTATTATTCCCATTGTATGTAGGTGTTTTTTTGAAATTCCCATGGCCTGTCAGCAATCCAACCATGAGTCTAATCTCTCTCCTGTTCAGACCCAGGATTGCAGAGCTTCTTTTAAAACATGGCTTTTGCATCATTACCTTGCCATGTTTTTGTTGGTAGACTTTGGTCCAATATTCTACGTGCTGTCTTCTGGGCCAGTTACGTAGCTCCAATTTGATCATTGCCTTGTTGATTGTCAGGACAGGTACCGGTCCAATAAATGGAGTCTCTGCCCCCATCCTGGCTAATCTGTCGGTATGTTCGTTGCCACTGATCCCCGAGTGGCCAGGGACCCACAATAGGTTTACTCTATTGCTTTCCCCTAGCTCCACCAGAACCCTGTGACATTCTGCAGCAATTTTAGACCTTGTTGCAGGAGCTGCCAGTGATCTCAGGGCTGCCTGGCTGTCTGAATAGATATAGATGTTAGGTACCCTCGCTACTATCGTCATGTTTTTCCAGATCAGGAGTGGACACACATCATTGCCAAGAGAATAGGTTACTGCTGTTCTCGTAGGAGAAACAAGGCTAAAGAAGCAGGGTAAAGAATAAGCAAAGAATTATTTCAATAAAAAAGACAACTAACCACTCTTTGTTAAAAAGGAAAGGGATTGGCGTGTAGCACTCAGTTACGGAGAGATACACATACAAGTCTTAGCGGATATAGATACCAACGTATATCTACGAATATCCGCGACAAGTGTGTTTAAGTGGTAAACTCACTGTCAGTATTAAGATTTTCGCCAAGTGGCATTATATGCACTTAATGTTTAATATTGAATCAGTAACTGCGTTAACGTTTCTCTTAAATACTCGTGCACTTAAAAGTACACGACGCAACTATTACTTGCATGTAGGATATCAAAGTAACGGTAAGTGTACTGAGATACTTGCCAATAACCAAATATTAATTACTTAATTTCATTTCAAGTGACAATTAAAACTTTCACGGCTAATTTCAGATTAATAACTTGAGTGAAGTTTCTTTCGTTGTTTTGTGTTCCCGTAACAAACTATTATTCTCTTAAAACATATAAGTCTCATCATGTGTGAAGTAGGGCTCCTGTGTTTTACGAGGCGCGTCCAGAAAGTAAGTTCCGTTTCGTAATAAAATGAAATTGTACACAGATACAGAAGAAATTTTTATTGCACAAAATTCTACAACTCTTAAACTACTTTTCCACATAACAGCCGAAATTTTGTAGGCGCTTGTCACAGCGTGCCACAAGTTTTTGCATGCATCCTTCACAGAAGGTTGCCGCCTGTGTATTCAAGCATGTGGTAACAGCTCTTTATCATCGTTGAAGTGTTGACCACCAAGGACAGATTTTAGGTGTAAGGAGAGATGAAAGTCGCTAGGAGAGAGGTCTGAGCTGTATGGAGGATGATCAAACAGGTCCCATTGAAATTTCCGTAAGAATTGTTTGGTCACATTCGGTGTGTGTGAGGTCAGGCATTATCATGAAAAAAAAAAAAAAAATCTTTTGACAGTAATCTTCTTCTTACACCTATATCTGTCCTTGGTGGACAACACTTCAACGATGATGACGAGCTGAAAGAACATGTTACCACATGGTTGAATACACAGGCGGCAACATTCTATGAAAAAGGCACACAAAACCTTGTGCCATGCTATGACAATTGCCTACAAAATTTCGGAAGCTATGTAGAAAAGTAGCTTAACAGTTGTAGATTTTTGTACGATCAATATTTTTTTTTTTTTTTTTTTTTTTTTTTTTTTTTTTTTTATCTGTAGCCGTTCGTTTTATATAACCAAACGGAACTTACTTTCTGGACGCGCCTCGTATAATGTTATGTGTAGATTAATATATGTTACCTCCCAGACATCCTGAATGATTATGATGTGATTAAAGTTTTACCTGGGATTGGCTGATTTGGTTCTCAACATTTAAAAAAAAAAAACCAGTTCAAATGTTTTTAAATCACAGAGACTAACTACGTTGGTCATCGGTCCCTAGGCTTAAAAACTACTTACAGTAACTTATGCTAAGGACAACAAAAACACCCGTGCCCGAGGGAGAACTCGAGCCCCTTTCCCAACATTTAATTTGCAAGCGCAACTGCAGTTAGAGATTTAGAAACAAACGATGATATTGTGCCTTGTTTTACATTTATGAAGTACTTAGGATTAAGACTGATGCTTTGGCGATAATATGTTGCGCAGTGTGTGACGGCAGCGTGCTGTTGCAGGTGCAAGATCACGTCGGTGACATGCAGCTGCGACACCAAGGACATCTTCTGGTGCCAGCACGTGGTGGCGCTCTCGCTGTACCGCATCCGCAACGCGGACAGCGTCCGCCTCAGGGTGCCCATCTCCGGTAAGTGACTCTCTGCTGATGACACCCGCAGTACAAGCTGGGGGTTATAAGTTACTCCAAATACACTGACTGGCACCTAGAAATGGCAGTTTCATTCACGAACGTCCCATCAGTATTTAGAGGTATACTACTTGAGACGGCATTGCCACCAAAGTCCATTACTGTGTCATCGTTCTATGTTACCAGGCTGAACAATGCACGCGATGAGCGAGAGCTGGCTACACTAAAATTGGCCCTCTTATTTAAAATTACTGTTGTGTAGTGTGTGGGATCCTCATCACGTGAGACTAACGAAGAATATTAGAAAAAAAAAAAAATCAGACAAGTGCAGCTCGTTACGCTATACAGGAGAGAGTTTCACAGAAATGATGCACGACTGTTGGAAATCATTAAAAGAAAGGCGTTATTCGTTGCGGACAGATCTACTAATTAAGAACAAAAGACACACCCATGCCCAAGGGAGGACTCGAACCTCGGATGGGAAGCGGCCGCACAATCCGTGGCAACGCGCCTTACAGAGCACGGCCATTCCCGCGTTTGATTTCTTCACCGAACGTGAACATATTTTTGTTAGCACCCAATTTCATAGAGCGACTTTATCATAATAAGAGAAATCAGACCGAAAACGGAAAGATTTTGGTGTTCCTTTTTCTCGCGCGATATTGAACAATGCGAAGGTGGAGAAATATATTGAAACCGATTAGGTGGACTTTTTGCTAGGCACTTACGTGTGATTTTCAGAGTAAATCTGTAGATGTTTGAAAAGTTTGCAAATCACAACAAACAATGACATTTGAAAACTTTATATGGAATGTCAGGTTATTATCAAATATTCAAATGTTTCCTATGGGACTCAACGACTTAGGTTATCAGTCTCTAGACTTACAAACTACTTAAACTAAGGACGTCAAAAACACCCATGCCCGAGGGAGGACTTGTGAATCTCCGACGGGGAATGGCCGCGCGCACCGTAGCAAGGCGCTTTAGTGCGTTCGGCCATTCCGTCGCGGCAGGTCATTATATATATATATATATATATATATATATATATATATATATAAAAGTGCAAATGTTTGTAAATCAATGGACTAAACTGCGTGGTCATCAGTCCGTAGCTTACAAACTACTTAAAGTAATGTAAACTAACCTAAGGACAACACACACACACACACACACACACACACACACACACACACACACACACACACACACACACATGCCCCAGGGAGGATTCGAACCTCCGACGGAAAGCAACCGCGCGCTCCGCAGCGAGGTACTTTAGACCGCTCGGCTACTCCTCCGCGGCTGGGTCATTATCACTTCGATTATTGCAAAGAACTAGCTAACTCAGGCCACGCCTCACTGTGGCACAGACTGGTCTGAAATGAACACGGAAGGTAAACTCAACAGTTCTTTGGGTCGTTTACTCACCGATAATTACCTCAGTTGATATTTACCCTGCTCTGTTTACCTTCCGTTATGTGCAATAAAAGAATAGTTAGAAAAAAAGATGTTGTCTCAGAAAATCATTACACCTATCCTTTGTAAAGCCAACGGATTGACTAATTTTGTTTGTTTGTATGTTTTCTGCGTAAAAATGCAAAGCAGACGGTTTACCGACGTATAGAGAGAAGAAATCGTTTTCTATATCTGTCCGTCTCCTCCTCCTTTGTCCATCTCTTCCTCGTCCACCTCTGTTCATTTTCTCTTTCACTTGTCATAACTATTCAAAACAAAATAAAATTACTATACTGCTTCCAATTTGTGGTAGGGGCGGAAAGGCTACGAAGGTACCCTAATGACACCAATAAACAATGTTATGTAGCACGCGGTAAGCGTATGTTATTGTAAATGAACTGTTAAAACAACCTTAGTATACGATTTCATGAAATGTTGTACCGTTGTTAAGGTAGCATCTGATTTGTATGCAGGACAGAATTTGAGTTATAGGTATGAAAATCTCTACTTCCTTTTACCTCTCTTAGAAACAGCATATACACATGATATTTGTTATGTGCACATCTAAGACGAAGTACGTTTCTAATGATAGAAGTTTCATTGGTTTCCTTGTATAAAATATAAAAAATATCTTATTCAATTTTCGTCCACGTATTTGTATAACGATTGTTATTAAATATGAGATTCTTTTACTCGCCTCTTACGACAGGCAACCATGAACGGCGAGTCAATTCTAACAATATAACCCTCATTGTGGTGGAGAGTGCAGAGGGGAAGGAAGGAAGGTAGGTAGGTAGGTTGCAGGTAAGAATGGGAAAGGGAAAGGCAACGCGGCACTGGAAGTGCAGCAATAGCTTGATGCCCCGTCACGCGAATGACTGAGTGAGGAGTCCCTTATGGAAGTCAGGTTAGTGAGCACAGCAAAGAACAACATCGCCAACACTATATAGACATTGGTCGTCGTTGGGGTCCCTTGATGCCGGCTGATGCAGTTGCGTAATACACAAAAAAGAAGGAATGATGATTATGGATTAACGTTCTGTCGTCAGCGTGCTCATTAGAGATTATGTGGTACATAAGGTGAAATATAAAGGACCTCGAAATATTTTCATTAAAAATGTTACGTTTCATGTAGATCTTATTCTGCCATCACCTTAAAAATAATGCCCTTGGAGCAGAAACGCCCTTCTAAACGTTTCTCCCGGCTCTGAAATGCATTTTAGAAGTCTTTCTTGATTAAGATATTTAGCACAAACTGGAATTCCACTTGCATTTCTACCACCGTATCAAATCTTAGCTCTTTTAACTTGATTTCCATCTTTGGGTATAGTCAGAAGTCACAGGAAATTTAGTCTGTCGCGTATGGTTCATGGAGAACAATCGTTGTTGTCAAACATTTAAAAATAAAGCACCCCTTGTTTTTTGGTGGATGAGTAGTCGGTCATTCGCCCCCCACTTCTCTGGAAGTTTTTCTTCTCATGCTATCGCTCATGCGTCTCAGAAAAACACGATAGAACCCTCTATTGACCGTCTGGCCGATCGACAAGAGCCGCTGCTTAGTTTTAGAGTTCTATAATTCTAGCCGTAAATCCAACATTCATAGCAAAAAAAAAAAAAAAAAAAATAAAAAATAAAAAAAAAAAAAAATTAAAGTAAGTCTGGAACGTCTTGCAGAAGTCGTTTAAGTTCCCTGTAGACTTGCACGCTGTACCGCTTCTGAGTCTCTGGACACAGACATGGCACAAATTCCGACCAAGGTCTTGGGTGGTCTATCATCGTCGTTGCCAAATCAGATAATTGCTTTCCATTCAAATGTTCAAATGTTTGTTAAGCTTAAGGGACTTAACTACGGGGTTATCAGTCCCTAAACTTACAAACTACTTATGAACTACCTACAACTAAGGACGGCACAAATATCCATGCCCGAGGGGGGATTCGAACCCCCGACCGTAGTGGCCGTGCAGACCGTGACTGAAGCGCCTCAGTCCCCTCGGCCACCGCGGCCGGCTGCTTTCCATTATTTTTGTTCAACAAGTGATGCTTGTCGAAGTAATATTTTGTTTCTATTGCTGCTATCCTCCGCGCTGCTTAATTGTTTTGTCAGTGAGCGTAATTTCGCAGATGAATCCGTGTCCACCACGGTGCACTGTCGCCAGAGTACACACAACCCGTGCGACGGCGAGTATCGGCGGGAGGCAAGCGCACAGTGGACGGCTCGCGGCGCCTGCTGGCCGCTGGTCACGGGTCTCCTCCACGTGACGATCGTCTGGCTGTGACGTTGCCAGCGCCTCCAATAGCCGCCACGTGAGACGTTCTTCGTCTCGTCCCCCGAGATGCCTTGGCGTCGCGCGTGTGGCAGCCGAGTCACATAACACTACGTATTCCACCACTGATTACAGCGGAAACTTGTGTCGCTGACATTGTGCACAGGAGCAACATTTTACCACACTCTATTGGGTTTATAAAGGCGGAAACAGCGCTGTGACGTGTACACATTCCGGCATAAACTAAACATCTTTGCAAGAAACTGATAATACCATGTATTGTGTACGAATTCGTCGTAAACTTCTCTTTCCGTTTCCTGGTAATGTCATTGGCGATCAAAAGGTCATACAGCACATACAGGGGCAGTGTTTCTGAAATAGACAGTTGTTGATGTTAATAGTCTATAGAAATGGTGAGTGTGCCCGTCATAAAACAACATAGTGTGATAAAGTATCATGCCGCGCATAAAGTAACCGCCCTGTGTTCGTGTTCATATCCTGTAATGCGACGTCTAGTGTACATGGCCCTTTATATTTTGTAATTTTTCGTTGTGGTGCGTACGTAATGCTCCTTAAACAAGTACCTATTAGATCCTCAAGTTCTTCACATTATTCCATGCACTACATGCTCTATACCTTTTACCGACATTAAATTCAGCTATACGCTTGATAATGGCTATAAACCTGAAACCGTGTTAGAGTTAAATGAATATTAACTCACACAATCACAAACAAAAATATTTATAAAATACATGGTCTTGGTCCTCAACAAACGAAGGATTGTTAATAAAGATCTCCAGCCCCGATTTGAGCCACAAGAATGGAGTGAAAAAGTAACTACTTGAAGACAACTGACAAATGCCCTTTAGCAGTATCCCTAGAACCAACCACAGGGGGAATCTGGGCATAGCAAACAGACACCATACTGCCTCCTGCTGGCTCTTTGCAACTTTCGCAGGATTCTCCACAAACGCAAAAGATGGAAACACTTTATAACTAAGTACTTTGAAAGTTACGCAAAAATAAAAACACTTCCAATATCCATAGTTACTAGCTTTAGTCAAACCGTGTCGAATTCGACCGTTTCAAGAAACACAATCTTCAAATAGTAAAAAACTCCCGGAACTCATAATCCACAGTGCATGCTACGATGACGAGAAAAACTGATCGGATTTCTCTACGCATGTGCACGAGAATATTCTTGCAATTTCTCATAAGCTTAACTTTTAAGGAAGATTCTTGACAATCAGTATGAATCCCTGACTCGCAACTTCAGAAATGCGAGAGCCTAGAAAGAATCAGCGCATAACCTGACGCCTTCACACGGAGGGCTACCGCCGACTGCTGGAACTCCATGTTACACTCTGAAGTTTTAAACATCGAGTCTTTTTATCCAAGCAGAATGATTGACTTTTGAGTGAATTGTGGACATTTCCATTGTCACCTCCTCCCACCAACAGCACTCCTTTCTGAAGTCCAGTCTCCTCAAGGATATCTCACAGTTGATAATACTACTGGGAGAATACCTTAAATAAATGGAAACAATGTACACCCTGAAATAGTTTAGTAGTATCTGAACACAAAATTCGGAATTCGTTACGTGGCTCAAATTGCGCGGAGTAAGCAAAAAATCATACCACGAGATCTCCACTGGTAGCGAAAACCCAAATCCCGTAAAATCAGCTGAAATGCTGGCTCGCCAACAGCGAACATCATGGTACGGCTGCGTGTCAGATCGGATCTACAGTATTACACTGCTAGCCATCCAAAATACATCAATGCAACCTGAGATTTCACAGCCCACACGTTGTACAAAGACCACGCAATTGAAAATACAACCCGTGCGAAGTAAAGTAGCTGATGCAAACAGTGTTGGTGTGTCATCATTTATAGATAAACAGTGGCCGTCGGAAAAAACAATGTCGTTTGAAACTCGATTCTGCCTTCGCCGCCACGATGAAGGGATTGGTTTGGAGAAAGCGTTGTGAGAAACTGTGCCTTATGAATCACCATACTAGGCCTACACTTTGTGATACGCTTTGGGATGTTATTGGATTCGACTCTCCCAGTCCGCTTCCGTAGTACATACTGCCGTTACACTGTCCAGCCAGCGTTATACTCTTGAAGTGTTTGAGCCTGTAGAACCGCGGCGGATTAGCCGCGCGTACTGGAGCGTCGTGTTGCGGTGCGCGCGGCCGTCGTCCGTCGGGGGTTCGAGTCCCCCCTCGGGCATGGGTGTTTGTGTTGTCCTTAGTTTAGTAATGTACTTAGTTTAGTGTACCTTAGATTTAGTGGTTTGTAAGCTAAGGACTAATAACCGAGCAATTGAGTCCCATAGATTTACAAACACTTGAACATTTGAATTTGAGCCTGCAGACCTCCCATACCTTCGGAGTTTGCCGACGGCCACATTTCAACACGATAATGCGCGAGAACACGTCGCTCATAGGGTTGCATTGCTGCCTTTGCCTCCCTGTACTACCTGCAGAAAACATCTGGTCGATGTAAAATGTAAACTTTCATGGACGGAAATGTCAATTTTGTTAAACGTTTCCGGGTTATAATGCCGTGGTTTAGTGGATTTCTTATTAAAACCCAACGTTTCGTCCCCATCTGCGGAGTCAGTTGTTACTGACTACAACCAGGGTGTGTAGCTAACAGTAATAAGAGCCACGATCGCCCTTGAGAATGTCCTCCGCAGAAGGGAACGAAACGTTGGGTTTTAATAACAATTCCAGAAGACTATTGCATTATAGCCCGAAAAAAATTATCAATATTGTTCGATGGTTAGGGCACGACTGCCTTGGTTACACCAGACACTGCTACAACAGATCAACTTTCGCAATGCGTGGAAGCAGCATGAACTGCTACACGCTGACAATACCCCACAGCATCTATGTTTCTTTATTTTTTATGGGACTTAACTACGGGGTCATCAGTCCCTAAACTTACAAACTACTTACGAACTAGGACGGCACAAATATCCATGCCCGAGGGGGGATTCGAACCCCCGACCGTAGTGGCCGTGCAGACCGTGACTGAAGCGCCTCAGTCTCCTCGGCCACCGCGGCCGGCATCTATGTTTCAGTGCCGAAGCAGGTAGCAGGTGTTATAGTCAGAAGTGGCGGCCACACCGAATACTGGTCCTTCACCTTTCTCTCTTCACATGGGGCTGTACTTTCAATCCTGTGATCTCCGTGAAATGTTTTACGTGTGAAATAAAATTGACTATGATATGTCCGGTCCTTCTGGTGTTGCATTTTACATGGCCACCAGTGTAGGAGAGGAACTACCTGATCCAGCTGAAATAAAAACCAAATAATTATTCCTCCTAGTCTTCATCTCAAAAAGTCATGACATGGCCGGCCGCGATTTCGAATCCCCCCTCGGGCATGGATATTTGTGCCGTCCTTAGTATTAGCTAGGTCATAAGTATTTTGTAAGTTTAGGGACTGATGACCCCGTAGTTAAGTCCCATAGACTCTACAAACATTTGAACATTTATTCATGACATGATGGGTTACTAGCAGAGCTGGAATCTCCGTCTGGTCATCCTCATTATAGTGCCACGTGATTCCCTAAATTATTCCTTACAAATGCTAGAGTGGTCGGAACGATCCGGCCGCAGCCGATGTCTTCCTGTATCCTCCCCTAACTGAGGTAGTACACCGTCTCTAACTTGGATCTTACCTCAGGCCGCGGACGGTTTCTCGCGCGACAGTAGCCAACGTACTTGGAAGTGAAACTGCCGGCGCAGCTGTAAGGATGCTCCTAATACGCAGCGCGGCGCAGCTGAAATGCTCGTCATCAAGGACGAGCCGGCGACACGTGTGCCAGAAATGGAAAGCAGACAGCGTTAGCCGCCACAAAAGCTGCGCGGAATGCCTGGCAGTGTACCAGCATTTTTTGAGCACGTCGCTGCCAGCGCTTGCGCTAGCGCTCTGCTCGTACGCTTGCTTCACCGCAAAAGCCGCCGAGGACGAACCAGTGAGGCCGCTAGTACACCTCTGCGAAAAAAAAAAAAAAAAAAAAGGCCGAGATCCCTAACACTTACTCACCCGTCAGTCTTTTGCTAATTCTTCTTGCAAAAGTCATGTAGTAACTGCTCGTGTGTGGAGCTACAGTGTATTATTTTTTCAACACAAGTCGAAGGTCACACGACTATCTCCTAGCGGAAGGTAATAAAAGGAACAACTGCGGGAATGAAACTTCTCTTTGCGAAATAAAGTATTGTATAGAAAGGGCACTCCGATTACGGAAATACGTAAGCTCACAGAACAAAACATCCAAGCGAACGTTGTGAGAGGATAGGCTTGTAATGGTCATTCTGAGGCGGTACCGCGCTTAAGGTCAGTTTATGACGGCACATAAAGCTTCAAGTCTTTGACGGGTTGACAGGAAGTAGTTTGTTAATTAATTAATTTCAGAATTCTCGGTGACGCAGTGTCTTCTGCCTTTTTCGTGACGAGAGTGCTGTGAACATACCTGTCATGCAAGATGACAACAATTGCATTCAGAGTGCTGAATCCGTAGATTCCACGTTTGACGAACGTTTACACGAGACCCTAAAATTTGCGGTGTTTACCTAAAGAAAATATTGGGATCACTCGGAACAAATGTTTGTAAAGTCTATGGGACTTAACTACGGGGTCATCAGTCCCTAAACTTACAAACTACTTACAAACTAGCTAATACTAAGGACGGCACAAATATCCATACCCGAGGGGGGATTCGAACCCCCGACCGTAGTGGCCGTGCAGACCGTGACTGGAGCGCCTCAGTCCCCTCGGTCACCGCGGCCGGCTCACTCGGAACAACGGATGAGAAGAAATAATTTAAGGGTTTAAATGTTAAATGTATTTGCTATTAGTGTTTACGATACAGTTTAACGTTTTAATGAAGTTGTGCAAAGCAGCAAACATGTTTTAGAGGAAACAGTAACTAAGCCAGGAGTCAACCGAATGAAAGTTTCGAATGCCATAGACAGATACCGTTTAGTGAAAGCAGATAAAACATTTTTGGAGAAGACAAGATGTAGTAGAGGGCATTATAGGAAAGTGAAAAGGAAGAAAACTGATACAGAAAGTGAAAACGAATCTACTTACGCTGCTGCACAGTTCTAAAAGAATGCCAAATAGCCTACAAGGAGAAACTTTACCGGGCATTTTTCTGCAAAAAACAAATGTATATGCGTAGATCCATACAACATCGATGTAAAAGTTACGATTACTTTCAAACTTATAAAACACAACCTCCTCAGTGAAAAACTTCAGAATTTTCCAAATTTATTAAAAATAAATAAACTGAGATATATAATTTGAGTTATTTCCAAACATGAAATTTAAAATGCAAGTGCTTTTCATGAATTAAATATAGCCTTTGAAACATTAGCAAGTACCGTTATGCTTGGTACGTTCTGTAAAATTAATCTAAGAATATCTCTTATCTATGAACAAAAGGGTACCTACATCAACAGCTGCATCCAAATGTTAGTGAAAAAACGAAAGGCTTTTCAAATAAAGAATTCTTTCTGCTTAGCTTTAGAACTTGAATCCTTCCTGGTGATTCTGAGTATTATTTATGAATTTATTTGTGAACATACAAACGGTTGGAAAATGGTAGTGCAGAGTAGCGAAGCACGAGTAGCTGAAGGACAAATGCAAGGCCGTTGAAGAATGTATAACTAGGTGAAAGATAGATACTGCCTACAGGAAAATAAAGGAGCCATTTGGGGACAAGAAATGCAGCTGCATGAATATCAAGAGCTCATCTGGAAAAGCAGTACTAAGCAAAGAAGGGAAAGCTGATAGGTGGAAGGAATATATACAGGTCCTATACAAGGGAAATGAACTTGAAGGCAATATAATAGAAATGGATGATGAAGTAGAGGAAGATGAGACAGGAGATACGATATTGCGAGAAGAATTTGACAGGTCACTGAAAGATTTGAGTGAACAAGGCCCCTGGAGTAGACGATATTCCGTCTGAACTACTGATATCGTTCAGAGAGACATTCATGAAGAAATTGTTCCACCTGGTATGTAAGATGTATGAGACAGAAGAAATACCCTCCGAGTTAAGAAAAATATAGTAATTCCAAGTCCTAAGAAAGCAAGTGCAGACAAATGTGAAAATTAGAGAACTATCAGTTTAACAAGTTATGGTTGCAAAATAGTAACAAGAATTATTTACAGACGAGAGAAACTGGTAAAAGCCGGACTCGGGGAAGATCACTTTGGATTTAGGAGAAATGTAGGAACACAGGAGTGAATATCACATTATGACTTATCTTAGAAGATAGATTAAGGAAAGGGAAACCTACTTTATTAGTATTTGTGGATCTGGAGAAAAACTTTTGACAATGTTGAGTGGAGTACAATGAAGTTCTGAAGGTAGTGGGAGTAAAATATAGGGAGCAACGAGTTACATTCAAATTGTACAAAACACCACACAGCAGGTATTAGAGTTGAAGGGCATGAAAGGGACGCAGTGGTGGGGAACGAAGTAAGACAGGGTTGTAACCTCCCCAAATGTTGGTCAATCTGTACATTGAGCAAGCTGTGCAGGAATGCAAGGAGAAATTTGGAGAGTGAATTCAAGTTCAGAGAGAAGATATAGAAACCTTACGGTTTCCTGACGACATAGTAATTCTGTCAGAGACAACAAAGGACCTGAAAGAGCAAATAAAGCGAATGGACTGTGTCTTGAAAGGAGGGTATAAGATGAACAAGATAACTTCTTATGGCCGAAGTAAAGAAGATATAAAATGCACAATGGATATGGTAAGAAAAGCATTTTTGAAGGAGCGAAACTTTAATGTTAGGAAGTTGTTTTTGAAAGCGTTTGTCTGGAGTGTAGCATTGTATAGGAGTGGAACGTGGACGATAAGGAGTTAAGACAAAAAGATGATAGAAGCTTTTGAAATGTGGTGCTATAGACTAATGATGAAGATTAAATGGGTAGATCACGTAAGTAATGAGGAGGTGCTCTACAGAATTGGGGAGAAAAGGAGTTCCTGGCATATCCTGGCTAAGAGAAGGAATAGGTTGGTGCAGCACATTATGAGACATTAAGGAATTGTTATCTTATCATTAGAAGGAAGTGTGTGTGGTAAAAGCCGTAGAGACGTTCGAGAGACGAATACAGTAAGGAGTAAGTATTCAAACAATCATCAATCATTTGCATGTAAAACTGCAGTAAGACCCATCAATGCTCGAAAACTACTCGTTTCCTTAACAGGAAATCTAACCACTGCATCATCAGCTTCGGATAAGCCTGATAATGATTTGAATTCAAATGCAAATAAAAGTTGAAACACCCACCTCGTAAGTCCTATAGGCCTACCGTCATAATAATATAGAAAATAACGTTATTTTTCTATGTTTTAGCACATTGTAGATGTCAAAATTTCACTGAAACTCGTTTGGATAGAACGTAAAACGATTTGCATCACGACGAAGAATGCGTTTAAAACAAAGATTCAATCCTACCGAATAATAGCCCAATGTGCTTCATTAAAAGAATAAACGAATCATGTACCGCCGCGGAAGAGTAGCCGAGCGGTCTAAGGCACCTCGCTGAGGAGCGCGCGGTTGCTCGCCGTCGGAGGTTCGAGTCCTCCCTGGTGCATATGTGTGTGTGTGTGTGTGTGTGTTTGTGTGTGTGTGTGTGTGTGTATGTTGTCCGTAGGTTAATTTACCTTAGTTTAAGTAGTTTGTAAGCTACGGACTGATGACCACGCAGTTACTGACACTTTTGATCGACGTGCGAGTGTTACGGACATGGTTCGGGAACTGAAATGGGAATCTCCTGAAGGAAGACTACGTTCTTTTCAAGGAACGCAAGGACCCTGTATTCGAAGCTGAGTGTAGAACTATTCTACCATCACCAAACTTACATTTAGAAAAAGGACCACGAAGATAAAGAGAGATTAGCGCGCGCTCGGAGTGGTTTTCCTTCACTCTATTTGGGACTGCAGCCGGGAAGGAAACGAGTGGCGTTGGTATGAGATACCAGTTGGTAGACGTAGATATGGAAGATTCCAAGCAGGCGAGCCGAGTTTTTAGTCGCGACGTGAGCGCCCTACTTGTGACAGCAGAGGACGGCGGGAGGAGCGGAAGCACTAGCTGGGCGCGCTGGCTGCAGACACTGCGATTTACGCAGTCGCCGGAGAATGCAAGACGCGCTGCTACTATTTAATTAAAGCCGTAATTCGCGCCCGGACCGCCGGCGGCACTGCGGTCGCGACACCGCCCGCCCGCTTCCTCCGCCCCGCACTTCCTGCGCTATCTGTGGCTGCGGGCGACGCCCACAGCGAACCGCCCCAGGCGCCGCCTGCGACCGTAGTTTTCCTGAATGCAATGCGGCAGCACGTCGTAGCTCCCTTACATACATTTCTGCATATCAATACTCAGTCTGGCCTACTTCCTTTCGTTTAAAGAACACGTAAATAATGTCTTGGGAAAGGCGAACCAGAGATCGCGTCCGAGTGGGTGGCCGAGGGGGACTAAGGCGCTCCAGTCACGGTCTGCACGGCCACTACGGTCGGGGGTTCGAATCCCCCCTCGGGCATGGATATTTGTGCCGTCCTAGTTCGTAAGTAGTTCATAATTAGTTTGTAAGTTTAGGGACTGATGACCCCGTAGTTAAGTCCCATACACTATACAAACATTTGAACATTTTTTTTAGATCGCGTTTTGTTGGTAGAACCCTTAAAAGAGGCAACCGAACTACAAAAGAAACTGCATACACTATGCTTACCCGTCCATTTTTGGAGTACTGCTGCCCAGTGTGGGATCCTTATCAGGTGGGTTTGACGGAGGACATCGAAAGAGTCCAAAGAAGGGCAGCTCGTTTTGTATTGTCACGATACAGGGGCGACAGCGTTACGGAAATGATACAGGATTTGGGATGCGAACCATTACAACAACGGCGCTTATCTCTGCGGCGTGAGCTATTTTCGAAACTCTGATCGCCAAAATTCCCCTACGAATGCGAAAATATATTGTTGTCTCCCACTTACATAGTTAGAAACGACCATCAGAATAAAACACGAGAAATCAGAGCTCTAGTGGAGAGATTCAGGTGTTCCTTCTTCCCACGCGCTATTCGAGAATGGAATGGGAGATAAATAGTATAATGGTGGTTCGATGAACCCTCTGCCAGGCATTTAAATGTGATTTGCAGAGTATCCCATGTAGATCCTTTGTTTTAGTAAAAAATTTAATTCGATTAGAGCCACGGTATTCTCACGAAGAATGAAGAAAACTTCACCTAGGGTTCTAATGTACTACAAGCTGTGTCTGAAAAGTTCGGTGAATGGTCCCATATTTTGCACACCGCCCTGGCGAGGATGTAATGCCAGCGTATACACGTTGAACAGGTAAACAAGTGTCACCTATCGTGCAAAGCACTGCAGTGAAGCAGTGGTATACCCTGCGGCCCAGCTAAAAGTGTCAATTCAAATTTCGTGTTCATAACTTACATCTTAAATGTATCATTTTTCATATTGATCCCTGTTTTCATGATGTTATCTTCTAATTCTTGAAACCAACTGGTTTTTTGGTTTAAGATGTTGACTACATTAAAAATCTCTTGGAACGCTAACCACAGTTTTCTATTCATTTCTGTAAGTCTGACTGTATTACTGTAATTCTTTGATTTGCCTCCTCATCTGTATACTATAACAGTGCAAAATAATATCTTTAGAAACATAAGAATTCCCCGCCTGGTCCTATGATTTTTATGTGTCACTTTCCACTTCTTTCACCTTTGGCAGTATTGCTCATGTGAAAAATACCGAGTAGCACCGTGGTTCGGAACCCACGTTAAACTGTAGGTCCCCGTATAACTGGCTGGGTAAGTCAGTACGAAGCTCGGAGGAAGGCAACGGCATACCAGCTCCAAACAGGGCCATTCCTAGTAAAGCACTGTGGTGTTCAAACCAATCTTCGGATTGTTGACCGCTTTATCTTTTAAGAATTTCTGTATTGTAGGAAAGACAAATGCAATGACTGAGTTACAGCGGGCAGATGATTGTCGTACGTAATACTTTAGCGTAAGATACAATTGTTGTGCACGACTTCCATGACATTAATAGCGTTTTTAATAAATTGATGGTTTGGCAGTATTCACTCTTATCAACGCCTGCATTGCTGCAGAATGAATTAATATTTCCTTCCTAAAGACTAAAGATATTTCGTATTTTTCAAATATCTCTCAAACTAGGTTAATCTCACTCCTCCAAGGACCTCATAATTCAGCGTACATATAGTTTTCAGGACCCTTAATTCCACTAGTCTTTCAAATCCTTCTGTTAGTATCGTGTTAAGTCGCGTCGTTGCAACATGGAGCAACGCGTTAACATCAAATTTTGTTTCAAATTAGACAAAACGGCGACGGACACACATGGGTTGCTAGTGCTAGTGTGTGATTTTGAAGCAACGAGTAAAAAATTTGTGCTTGAGTGGTTTAAACGCTTTAGAGACGGAAAGGAAGGTGTTGGGGAGTGAGCCATGTTTGGGTCAACTGTTCACGATCACAGTCCCAGACAAGATTTGGCGCCGGCAGACCTTTGTTTTCCCGCCTTAAATCAGTCCTGAAAGTCTTGCGCTTCGCAACAGTGCGGAGATCCAACAACGCGTGGTTTCAGTGCTTCGAGCGATTCCACAAGAAGCGTTTGCTGACAGTTTCCAATAGCTGTACAACCGAAGTCCGAAGTGTATTGTAGCCAATGGCGATTACTTTAAATGCCAGTAAAAGCATATTCTTTGTAACTCTTGTTTCCTGAGACCATTCACAGAACTTTTCAGGCGCACCTTGTATAACATAGTATATGCCAAATTACCAGAACACACATACACACAAATTAAGGCGCAGATCCTTCCTTGAGTGCGGATGAACGCCAAGACACTAGTCTTGTGTAGTTCGCGAACGAACTAGTTCGGACGAGTACTCCCACAGGCGAACTAGTTCGCAGATCCCTCGCCTCATAGTTAGTCCGCTTCTTTTCCGAAAACGTCGGGTAACAGCGAGAGCGCGCAGAATCGCGAGATTCCCTTTTGCCAGTTACCGTCATTTTGAGCTGAGATGCAGCTCAGCTGTAGTTTCATAGTTCACTGCCACAAATTTTCTTTTCTAAGGTATTCAGCAGTGTATAAATATAATCCTCATTCCATAGTGTAAAATAAATAACTGGTTTATTTGCTTAAGTATTTGATGTATAATTGCCCAAAAATACAGGTAATAGCACACGCTTGGGCAACACTGATCATTATATAAAAAAACCTGTCATAACAAAAGAAAGAACTCTTTTAGTAGCGGTAGCAAAAGCCAAAAAGAGCGGACGAAATAAAAACAGCGACCTTCTTCGCGGCCGAGCTGCAAACTAAAATATGCGCGATCGGTCGCGAACTAAAACATGCGTTACTGGTCGCGAACTATTATGCCAAACGTATCTCGCTTCTTAGTTCGTTGTATTCTACTCCGAAGACCGACGGGCAATAGCGAGAGGGCGCGCAGCAGAATTAAAAATCACATGTTTGCCTTCTGCTGATGAGAGCCACTTCGAGGTGAACGTCTGCCTGCTAGATCACATAGTTCAGTGCTACAAAATTTCTTTTTTGAAGTATTCTGCATTCTGCAATATCTGACTAATAAATTTCATAATGCCAATGTATAGAGATAATTCTAAACTTAAACGCGAGAAATTATCCACAAACTGTTGCGCAGACCACGCCGCTCAGCCGTCACTGCGAGCGGACGAACTGAAAGAGCGAACTAGCTCGCGACAGAGCCGTGAACTAAAGTGAACGCTCCCGATCGCGAACTATTATGCGCAAGTCTACAAGACACCCCTAGACAAATCATTAAATACTATGTGATTTCGCTCCTCGACTTAACAGCCGCGTGTATTCGCTTACTAAGTGAGTCCATAGTGCACAAATTCAAATGTCTGTAAATCTATATAACCAAACGTCTGCGGTAATCAGTCCTTAGGCTTGCAGACTATTTAAAGTAACCTATGGACAACACACACACACACACACACACACACACACACCTATGCCCGAGGGAGCTCCGTCGGGAGCGGTCTGACATGATGCCTAGAGCCGCGCGGTACCAGAATTTCGACAAGACAATAGTGAAGTGCCGAGAGTTAAGAGAGTATAATAGGCGTTTCTCAAGCGGTGGCATCGATTTAAAGATGAAAGGAACGAAAGATATAATCCAAAAAATGTATGCACTCGTAATTCACAGTCTAGTCCACAACTTGACTCATTTTATTACGGGAAATAAATGAACAGAGAGATAAGAGTATCTTCTTCTATCTGAACCCATTACAAAACGAAGTATTCCCGCTGCGTCTATGTGTATGTAAATCTACATACATACTCCGCAATCCATCGTAAGGTGAATGGCGGAGGGCACACTGTACCACTTCAAGGCATTTCCTTTCCTATTCCACTCCCAAATTGAACGAGGAAAAAAAGAATGTTTATATGCCTCCGTACGAGCCCTAATTTCTCTTATCTTGTCTTTGTGATCACTGCGCAAAATGTAAGTAGGCGGCAGCAAGATCGTACTACACTCAGCTTCAAATTCCGGCCCTCTAAATTTCCTCAACAGAAATTCACGAAAAGAACGTCATCTTTCTTCCAGCGATCCCCAATTTAGTTGCCGGAGCATTTCCGTGACACTCGCGCATTGGTCGAACCTACCAGTAACAAACCTAGCTGCTCGCGTCTGAACTGCTTCTATGTCTTCCTTTAAACTGATCTGTTGTGGGTCCCAAACACTTGAGCAATATTCAAGACGTGGTCGTACAAGCGTTTTATACGCGGTCTCCCTTACAGACGAAGTACATCTTTCCAAAATTCTCCCAATAAACCGAAGTCGGCTGTCCGCCTTACTCACAACTGTCCTTACATGTTCGTTCCATTTCATATCGCTCTGCAATGTTACGCCTAGATATTTGAACGACGCGACAGCATCAAGAAGCTCACTACTAATGCTGTATTCCAACATTATGGGGTTGTTTTTCCTGCTCATGCGTATCACCTTACATTTTTCTACATTTAGAGCTAGCTGCCATTCTTCGCACCAACTAGAAATTTTGTCAAAGTCATCCTGTATGCTATTACAGTCAAAGACGACACCCTCCCATACACCACAGCATCATCATGTACTAGACATACTCAGAAGCTATTGATCGGAATTTATACCTTTTTCACCAATAGACGGTGTCATTCACGAGGGAAGTCTCGGTGTTTAATTCACTAAGGTGGGTAGCAGTGGGTGAGTGATGGGAGCAAAAATACAGAGCAACAAAAACTGTTAGGAAAAGCTATATATTCTGTGACGAGTGCATTGCTATAGATTTCCAATGGCGAAGCATTGCCGGGTTTGCTAGTTATTTTATTTTCAGTCTAGAACCGTCTGCTCTGCCAGACGTGTGCACGCTTTGCTGCATCCAGGCGGATGTCTGCTGCACGGCATGACACAAAGCGTTCTACCAGGCCCTGCGCCCTACGGAAGCCCCTCCGTGCGTCAGCGGATGCGGCCCGCACCACACCGCTGCCGAGGGGGAAGTCGCCTTACTGCCCTACGAGGCGTAAACCTCCAAACAAAGGGAACCAATTTCACTCATTGAACAAGTACGATTGCCTCCTTTCTTTAGAAGAAATATCGCGCGCATAGCGCACTTAACGCCGCAACGAAGTAATAGCACACTAGACACTTCAGAATTATGGTGTACGTTCGGTCCAGGAATAAGCGCTCGCGATAGTTCTTTGTTCTTTCGGTGTGAAATCCCCAGGTTAAACAGTCACGATTTGATTTTATTACCACTGTGTATTCTAGAGATTTTGACCTTCATCACGTCGATTTATGTAAATCAGTTCTAAACCTACATATATAGTCCGCAATCCACCGTAATATGCGAGGCGGCGGGTACGCTGTACCAGCACTAGACATTTCCTTTCCTATTCCACTTCCAAATAGAACGAGGATAAAAAGAATGCCTATACGCCACTGTAGGAGCCCTAATTTCTCTTGTCTTTGTGATCACTACGCGAAATGTAAGTAGGCGACAGGAATATCGTTCTAGAATCAGCTTCAAATTTTGCGGCCCTCTAAATTTTCTCAGCAAAATTTCTCGAAAAGAATGTCGTCTTTCCTCCAGCGATACCCATTCGAGTTCCCGGAGCATTTCAGTGACACTCGCGCATTGGTCGAACCTACCAGTAACGAACCTAGCTGCTCGCCTCTGAACTGCTACCATGTCTTCCTTTAAACTGATCTGCTGCGGTTCCAAAACGCTTGAGCAATACTCAAGACGTGGTCGTACAAGCGTTTATACGCGGTCTCCTTTACAGGTGAAGCACATCTTCCCAAAATTCTCCCGATAAACCGAAGCCGGCTGTCCGCCTTTCTCACAACTGTATTGCAGACGTGTATGCGTTGCATTTACGATATAGAATTAACGTGTGGCATTGTTTCAAATGGTCACAGGCTACATCTCCTGTAGTGTTGACACTACAAACATCACAGGCACTTTATACAAAATGATACGTACCAAAAGTGTATGCGCTGTAGAAAAAGGTTGGAAAAACAGCTCTGACTATTGAAGACAATGCTACAGAATACAGAAAAATCGTACAAAAGTCACATGGAGGTGTTATCAATTAACGTAAATTTACGTGATGGCAGAAGTTTAGCTCTCCTTTATAAGCAGTGGAAAGAAACAAAAAAAATGGTTAAACATCTAGTTTTAGTTGAGTTCTTTGTCCCACATACTTCTTTCAACAGTGAGAACTGACACAGTGATTAGCAAACTTGGCTGTGAAACAGTGGAGCTGAAATCCGTTCAGCCACTCAAAATTTGGTTTTGCACAGACCATAATCATCGGCGAAACTTGCCTTAAGAATCGCGAAAGAAGACTGTATTACGTGGAAGAACCTGTGGACGCTCCAGAGCTTCAGATTTACTACAGACAGGCAAGGCAGATTTCGAAACTAAGTTGTAAACTCTAATATACTCTATATCCCGGTGCAGATGTGGACGTTGATCTTAATTTATTGGTCATAGCCAACATACTAAATCAAAAGAAACTGAAAAAATAAGGAAAGTAGCTACATAACACCTAGATAATAGAGGTTGTTATGAGTTCAGAGGGTGCATTAGGCAATGATGAAGTGAGACAGGAGAAAGGAATACAATAAAAGACAGATGGATAGCTCCGAGAGATGAAAAAATGAAGACAGTAGAGGAACACATCGGTAAAAATCCCTGGATAAAACAGGCGGTACTGAAATTAGCTGGCGATAAAACACAATATAAAATGCAGGAACTGAAACAGGTGAAAGGGAATACATACGTGTAAAAAATAAATTTGCAGAATGGTTGAGCAACTAGAGAACAAAAGCAATGTTGCAGATGTAACCTGACAAAATATGGATACCGCCTATAACGGACATAGTCATGCAGTAGTGTTTTTAAAAAATCCGCCATTTGACTATATAAAATTTTCATTCAGTTATACAGTTTTTATTTCGGCCTTTTGGCCCTTTCAAGTCTCACAATGATACATGTCTTTGGAGAAAACAGCAGCAGATACATGAATGGCAAGAGCACAGATAACTTGCCAGTAGTAACCAAAGAAGAGATAATCATGGGTGCAATATATAGGAGGTGCAAGTAAGGAGAATGATATTGAGAAGGGTATTAAAAACGAGAAGAGAAAGTAGATGAATATGAGGTGAGAGATACGATAGTAACAAAAGAATTGAAAGAAAAGTCGAATTAAGGGTCCCGAAGAACGTGATATGCACTCAGAATTATGAGATTCGTGGGAGAGTGAGATTCGCATTGTTTGAGAAATATATGAGAAAGACGAAATACCCTCAGACTTCAGGAAGGAAATAATAACCCGTATTGCAAGAATGCAGGCGTTGATAAGTGTGAATACTGCCAAACCATCAGTTTAATAAAAACGCTGTTATGTCAAGGAAGTGGTGCACAATAATTGTATCTTAAGCTAAAGTATTACGTACGACAATCATTTGCCTGCTGTAACTCAGTCATTGCATTTATTTTTGTTATAATACAGAAATTCTGATATTTCTAAATAATATTATTCTGCACTGTTATAGCATATGGATGAGGAGGCCAATCAAATAATTGAAAATGATGAAATGTTTGTAGAGCTTATGGGACTTAACTACGGGGTCATCAGTCTCTAAACTTACAAACTACTATGAACTAGCTAAGACTAAGGACGGCACAAATATCCATGCCGGAGGGGAGATTCGAACCCCCGACCGTAGTGGCCGTGCAGACCGTGACTGGCGCGCCTCAGTCCCCTCGGGCGCCGCGGCCGGCAACCAAATAATTGTAGGAATACAATCAAACAGAGACATGATCAGAAAACGGTGGTTAACATTCCAAGAGATTTGTAATGTAGTAAACATCTTAATCCGAAAAAGAGTTTGCTTAAGGAATTAGAATATAACCTCATGAAAACAGGGATCAATAGGAAAAATGATACATTTAAGAATTATGTTTAAAAATAATACTATGAACATGAAATTTGAAGTGACAGAAATGAAGAAGAAACGTGAACAGAACAAAGGACACAAACACAGTGAAAGAACGGAGAGATTTTGGGAAAAGGAATAACTTCAAAGTATGAGATTGAAAGAAAACGGACAGTGTAAAGGCCAAAAGAAAAGAAGCCGATAATTGAAAGTGGTCCTCAGATGGTTAACACCAAAAACCACACAAAAGTCATTTGCTTTGGGCTATCAACGTGAAACAGACATTCTTGTGCCAGTACATTTTAACTGGCATGCAGGAGTCAGGACTTTTCATAAAACATAGCACCAAGGCATTTAGCTACGTAGCACCAGGGCATATTTGCCCAAATGAGCTACAAAAAAATATAAGAATCACTCAGAGCTTGCGAGAAATGGACGCTGATGGCCAAGGTAAATTTTGTGGCAGAAACATTTGCTCGCTTTCGTGTAAAACTCCCCCTTCGGGCATGGATATTTGTGCCGTCCTTAGTATAAGGTACTATATAAGTAGTTTGTAAGTTTAGGGACTGATGACCCCGTAGTTAAGTCCCATAAGCTTAACAAACATTTGAAAATTTTCGTGTAAAACATGGTGAAGTCAATATTAGAGGATGTTTCCCACCCTGTTTCTGAAGCTTCGGCTGAGTAGTAGCCGCAAGTCTTAGTTGGACCACAGTCTAATATATACAGTCACGACACTCCCACAGATTTTTGTTATACGCTGCGATAGCAGCGCTCCAAGCGGCCGGCAAACTATGTTTCTAAATACGATAGTTGATGAGTGCGAATAGTATCGTTTATACTGATTTTTACCAACTTTTTACATTAATTTAAAAATAGCTCTCCATTTGTCTTTCCTAGGTTTCGTAAGAGCCCTAACAAGATACGAAACGGTACATTACAGGACAATTAATTTTCAATTATCCTGTATGATACAGGCTTCAAATGAATAATTTCATTTCCTATTAAAAATAAGACTGCCTAGGAAGCACCAGGAGATGTGCAGTTTAGCAGAGAGACGTCAAATTTCTACGCAGGAACGTTAAGTATTCTTGATTACAATTCCACAAAAATCGTTGAGGGTGGAACATAGGAAACGTATACAGATTGCAATAAATATGGTATTTAACTTACCATATCAACCATCACAGCTATAGCTGAAGGAAAAACGTCACATACGTTGCAATATAACTATAAAAGCAACGAAACTGTTTTCCAACAAAGAAGAACTCAAATCCACAAGTTGCTACATCTGAACCACAAACGGCAATAATCATGAAAACATAGATTTATTAAAAGCTAAAGTAATTACACTTAAAAGAATATGCACGTATAAGGAAGACGAGTGACGTGTAAAAATGTGAGAATCATCAAACTCGATACGGAATTGATACACTTCAAATACTGCCTGTCATAGTAAGAACAGACCATAATAGAAATTAATTATACCATTATGTTTATATGCAACTTAGTTTCAGAGGAATAAGCTGCAAATATACAAATATTCGTAAGTATTTATTCATGACGGAGTTGTTCTTTATACAATTGAATCATTTAAATTAGGCTGCTTTTTATATTCTACATCTTCATGGGATATTCTGCAAATCACATTTAAGTGCCTGGCAGAGGGTTCATCGAACCACCGTTATACTATTTTATCTCCCATTCCATTATCGAATAGCGCGCGGGAAGAATGAACACCTGAATCTCTCCGATCGGGCTCTGATTTCTCGTATTTTATTCTGATGATCATTTCTACCTATGTAAGTGGGAGTCAACAATATATTTTCCATTTCGGAGGAGAATGTCGGCGATTGAAGATTATAAAGTAGCCCACGCCGCAGAGATAAGCGCCGTTGTTGTAGTGATTCCCATCCCAGAGCCTGTATCATTTCCGTAACGCTGTCTCCCTTGTATCGTGACAATACGAAACGTGCTGCCCTTCTCTGGACTCTTTCGATGTCCTCCGTCAAACCCACCTGATGGATCCCACACTGGGCAGCAATACTCCAAAAATAGACGGACAAGCGTAGTGTATGCAGTTTCTTTTGTAGTTCTGTTGCATCTTTTAAGGGTTCTGCCAATAAAACGCAGTCTCTGGTTCGCCTTTCCCACGACACTATCTAGGTGTTCTTTCCAATTTAAGTCAGAAGTAAGTGTAATTCCTAGGTATTTTGTGGAGTTTACGGCCTTTACATTTGAGTGATCTATCATGTACACAAAGTTTAACGGATTTTTTTCCTACTCATGTGGACGACTTCACACTTCTCATTATTTAGAGTCAACTGCCAATTCTTACACCATACAGATATCTTATTGAAATCGTTCTGCAGTTGGTTTTGATCTTCGGATGATTTTACTAGACGGTAAATGACGGCGTCATCTGCAAACAACCTAAGAGAGCTACTTAGATTTTCCCCTAAATCGTTTATGTAAATAAGGAACAGCAGAGGACCAATAACACTACCCTGTGGAACGCCCGATATCACCTGTTTTAGTCGATGCCTTACCATCGATTACTACGAACTGTGTCCTCTCTGAGAGGAAATCCCCTAACCAGTCCCAAATTTGGGGCGATATACCGTTACCACGCAATTTGATGAAAAGCCATTTGTGAGGTACGGTGTCAAAAGCCTTCTGGAAATCAAGGACTACGGAATCGATTTGCGATCCCTTGTCGATAGCACACATTACGTCGTGTGAACAAAGAGCTAGTTGTGTTTCGCATGAACGATATTTTCTAAATCCATGTTGACCTCGTATTATATTTGTCTCTCGATAATGCTTGTAACGCAAAAATGTAGGAAGTATTACGTTAATTACGTACGACAGCGATTGTAAGTAAACTTCACTACTTCTGCGGCTTGCCCACCGCTAGGAGCGCTAGTGTCGCAGCAACTGTCAGTTGGTAACAACTTTTACAGCAGTGAGTGTCGCGACTGTATATGTTTAGACTGTGGTTGGACAGTTATATTCTCGTCTGTGACAATCTTTCTGCCATTCTCGGAAACAAACGTGACGTGTGACGAGCGTGTCCGGTTGCAAGGCAACGGCTCGGCAGCTCCGCCGCTCGCGGCCGTGACTGGCGCGGCGCGGCGCTGTGACATAACTCGTCCTTGGCCGGCCAGCTGGCGGCCCGTGACGTCATCGGGCACGCCTCCGGGCTACGTCACGCGCGTCGGGTGAACGACTGCGGCGCTAGCTGTAAACAATAGAGCGGCGACGCGCTGTTGCCACGCCGTCGCAGGGCGCCAGGGAAAGCTGCTATGTAAATGCGTCGCTTTATTAATTCGTAGGACACGGCTGTTGATTGCGGGTATTGTGTCATGCACGTAGATAGACAATACCTACGACGTGAAAGACTCTAGCGACACATGTTTATGTCACGAGAGTGTAACGAATCTTGACAATATTTGCGAGTACTGATTTAAGAAGGGTCGTTAGTTTCAAATAGAAATAGCCCACTGAACTGATTCCAAAGTTGCTCTGCATCACACAACCAGCAATATAAATTCGCCGTATTGGCAGATAGAAAAAGTTTTGCACATTCATTGCAATATTTAACAGGAATGCATTGTTTCGAGAAACGTCTCCTTTTCTTATTACTAATAATAAACAGTTGACATCTGGGCAAAAGTGCACACACGGTGTCAGAAACGAATCACCGCCGTGGCCGTTTTTCCTGTCTAACCACATACTCGAAAATCGTAACATATTTGTAGAAACTAGCAAAGTATAAAGTATTTTACGGAATGAAATAATTAATAAGTGACATTTTCGTGTCGGCCGCAGTGGCCGAGGGGGCTGCGGCGTGCCAGTCACGGTCTGCACGGCCACTATGGTCGGGGTTTGAATCCCCCCCTCGGGCATGGATATTTGTGCCGTCCTTAGTATTAGCTAGTTCATAAATAGTTTGTAAGTTTAGGGACTGATGGCGCCGTAGTTAAGTCCCATAAGCTCTACAAACATTTGAATTTTTTTGACATTTTCGTAGATTCTAAACATCAGTTTCAGCATGTCAAAACTGAAATTATATTAATATTCCTCAGTAGCTAATTCAGTTACGTATGTTTTATCACTTAATATCACAACAAACTTACACGCAAAATGAGTAACACCCACAAATAACATAAAATAATATAAACTTCATGACAGACAGCACAATACAAAACACTGTAGGGACTGATGACCCTGTAGTTAAGTCCCATAAGCTTAACAAACATTTGAACAAAACACTGAGCGAGATGGCGCTACCGCAAGGGGGACTCGAAAGTGCGACTGCACTCGCATTTGGGTGGACGGTTGTTCAAATCCACTTTAGGATTTAGGTTTCTCGTGACTTTCTTAATATCAAGCCAAGCAAATCAAATGCCGGGATGGTTCCTTTGAAACGGCACGGCTGATTTCATTCCTCTCCTTGCCAAAAAAAAAAAAAAAAAAAAAAAAAAAAAAAAAAAAAAAAAAAAAAAAAAAAAAAAAAAAAAAAAACAAACGAGCGTGAGCTTCGTGTCTAATGAACACGCTGACCAGGGGACGGTTAAACCCAACGATTCCTTCCTTCCTTTCACAGTACCAAAAAAATTAATTAAATTATAAACCGTGACAAAAGAGCGAAACAATCTAACACTTCGCGAATATATGAATTGACATGTAATAGGTGCAACTCCAATTTACTGGAAAAGCTGCAAAAAATTTTAAAATCAAATACAAAGGAGGTATGAGCGTGTTGAAGAATGAAAGTACACCCTCCACGTGTGCAGAACATCTAAAAAAAAAAAAAAAAAAAAAAAAAAAAAAAAAAAAAAAAAAAAAAAAAAAAATGGGATAAAAACAACCTTGTCATTCTTATACTGTAACAACAAGAGAAAGAGAATGCTCATTCTGCCGATAGAATAAACCGATCAGCCAGAGCATTTGACCAGCTACCGGCAGCGTGTCTTGGCTTGGAAGTTAAGAATGGTACGACGGTGAAGGAAGTTGGCACCACTCAGGTCCCCTGATTCCAGTAAATTCCGGGGAGGGTACGCTGAGCACTGGCGCTGTCGTCAACCACGCCGCAGACATCTGGAGATTTGGAGCGGCGCCACATCAACTGCAACTCCCACTGTATTCGTCGAATCACTCTGTGACACTCCTCGCCTTCTGACGCGGCGCATTATCTTCTTGCAAAGTACTATTGGCGCTTGAAACATGATCGACATGAAGGGGTGTACGCGGATTGCAAGCAGTGGACATCCCCAACTTCTTCGCCGTCATGGTACGATCTCCACTGCTTAAGGCAGTTTTAGTTGTGCAAAAACAATAAATAAATTAAATAAAAAGCTTCTAAAGTATATTATTACGTAATTCCAATTACTGACCGTCTATTCTCACAGCGAAGAGTGGGTGAAACTTGCCATAAAACCAACCAAAACTTAAATATTTGTCACACCATGCAAAACACGCCACACTCACATATTGTTCGAGATATTGTTAGTGGAAAACATCCCTGATATATTTGTCCGCACCTGTCTTTGAAGATATGCTTTTATACTATTGGTACGTATCGAAATTAATATCTGATAGACCTGTCTTCAGCGTTATACATCAGATATGTTTTCTACGAACGATATCTGGAATACATGTGAACGTGGCAATATGTCGTTCCTGTGTTGTGCATGGAGTAAGAAATATTTGTTTTGGTTGTTTCTATGATAGGTTTTATCTCAATGGCTGTGAAACACTGACGAACAGACGGCCAATAACTGAAATTATGTAATAATATACTTTTGAAGTTTTTTTATTATATTTTATTTCTCATTTTTATTGCTTTTGCACTGTGTATGGGATTCGAACCTCCGACGCGGGAGGCCTCGCGATCGGCAACGTGGCGCTCCAGACCGGTCGGCCACTCCAGCGCGGCATAACACTACGCTTGTTACTCCATTTTTGGAGTATTGCTGCCCAGTGTGGGATCCTTATCAGGTGGGTTTGACGGAGGACATCGAAAGAGTCCAGAGAAGGGCAGCTCGTTTCGTATTGTCACGATACAGGGGAGACAGCGTTACGGAAATGATACAGGATCTGGGATGGGAATCATTACAACAACGGCGCTAATCGCTGCGGCGTGGGATACTTACGAAACTCCAATCGTCAACAATGCAAAAGTATATTGTTGACTCCCACTTACATAGGTAGAAATGATCATCAGAATAAAATACGAAAAATCAGAGCTCGAAAGGAGAGATTCAGGTGTTCTTTCTTCCCGCGCGCTTTTCGAGGATGGAATGGGTTCGATGAACCCTCTGACAGGCACTTAAAAGTAATTTGCAGAGTATCCCATGTAGATGTAGATCTCAGTAGCTAGGTCTCTGAGACCTTGGTTGCTTGTCAGTAGTCCGTATTTTATCTTACAGTATCCCTCTTTTGACTTGTTGTTTTTTCCCTTCGTCTATAATAATACACGTATTCTTTCAATAGACAGAATCTTTAGATATTCCATTCTATCGGGTGATTAATTATACTGTCTTCTAATGCTGGTGTTCCTGCTATTGCCAGTATAGATTCTAAGGGGGAAAAGCGATTCTACATTGATGATGAAATGTTAGCAGAATTGGCACAATCTTTGTCAGATGATGATGACTGTGCCTCTGAAGTTGAACCAGTACTTGGGGACGGAGATTGTGATACCGAAATAGAAGAACGTTCCAATTCGGAATCAGAACACTCTTCAAATGACGAGCCTGAATTCATCCCTTCAGATGATGAAGAATCAGTGAGAGTGACTGTGCGACTACATGTCTTACCCGAAACTTCCAAAAAGGACATTTCGTCGTCTTCAAAACATTACAACCACGTGAAAAGAGGAAGACAGAATGTAACGTTTAGGTACATTGTAAAACACGTGTAGCAGGTGAAATTGAGAGGATGGTAATGGAAGAGGAAGCTGAGAGCTTGAAACTGTACATCGACGGAGCAGAGGTTAAAGGGAAGAATGGCCTCACAGTTTGGAAAAGGAGGCCTATGAGATCGACCGTGACGAATATGTGTGTGTGTGTGTGTGTGTGTGTGTGTGTGTGTGTGTGTGTGTGTGTGTACTAAAATCAAGTTTTATTGCCGTTAAACAACTATGTGTTGCAATAGACGTAAAAAATATACAATGGAAAATATCAATACACAGACTACACACAAAAATATTTTGAAGATACAAATTGAACTATGGAGAGCATACCCAACAACTACATAAGAAACTGTCCAGATTAATTTTCTTATTGCACAAAGTTCGGACTTATGTCAGTAAGAGCCAAATGATAGAGACATACTATGCCTATTTCCCCTCGCACCTGTTCTGAAGTGTAATACTTTGGGGGAACTCCTCACGGGCTCAGAAGTAAGTGGCGGGAAAGAGCAGCTAGTGTTACAAAGGGATTACCCATCAATAAGTCATGTAGATCAGTATTCGGGGAGCCGGAAATGACTTTCTCTGCAATACACGCACACCACTGTCTAATAGACATACAAGAAAACCAGAGTAACTTCACGGTAAGGGAAGAAGTATGCTACATTTACACAATAACAAGACAGACTAAAGAAAACCGAAAACTACCGTAAGTATATGGGAATTAAACTGCTTAATAAACTGCCTGTAACACTGAGAGAAATGCCAGTACAGCGGCTAGGAAAGAAATTAATCTGGCTGCTTTAATAACGAGAATCTTCTTCACAGACTGCCGAAACCCGAACGCCCTGTTTATTTTAAGAGCAGTAAAACAATACGACTAGTACCCGTATATCTTGTATCAACTAACGCGAGATGTACCGAAATCAGTTATTAGAAATCAAGAAATAGTTTCTATGACTGTTAAGACAACCCAATTACAGTGTGAAATACAACAAAAGAGAGAGACTATGACGCACAAGACCGACCCTTGCAGTCGGAGTGGCAATGCAATTTACTACCTGTTAATGGAACGCTGGTCCGAAACATGTTGTGTTAATTATTAAAGCAAAACATTAACTGTGCACAGTGTTTTATCGTTCAAAATAGAATAACATAACCCAATTACGAGCGCTGCCTGTACCAAGCATTGTTATGTCTGAGGGACAATTTCGATACCGCGCACCACCGTTATGTTCAAGGCATTTACTTGATTCCTATTTCAGAAGTGGTTTACTGCACACGAACCACACAAAATTGGCATAGATTTGAGGAACCTCTCTTTTCTGTTTTGATCAGATGGACAATCCAACTCCCTAGAGACCCACTAGGAATAGCAGCAGCTTTAGAACATTGTTTTTCACTGCCCTGTCAATATCAGTAAGTAGCCTATTCAGACTGAACTAGATGCACGCATACGATATGCCACAGGATTTTAATTTGTATACATATATATTTATTTGTAATATAGTATACATAAATGACCCATCTCTTGCGTTTTCATAAGATATAGAATTAACTTTTTTTTAGATGATGCGGGGAGTAAAAGCTCTAAGTTACCCCACAGAAATATTTAATTACATCAACAGATGTTTCAAAGCAAATGGAAGATCGTTAAATTTTTAGTCTCGGTACATACAGTTCAATACCTCACACACGACTACTAAGATTGTAAGCATACACTACCCAAACAATGGAATAAATTCAGAACTCCGGACAAATCACTCACACTGTACGGGAAAATTAACATCATTAAATTAATTAACGCCACGGTTTATCTTGCTCTACGCATGTCACATGATCACAACTACAGAGATTTTAAATGAATCTGAACGATTGCGGGATACATTTGGGGCCTTTAGGGAAACTTATCTAAAAGGGTAACATTTTCAGTATATAATTTTGTGTTGAATAACAATTCCGTTGTATTACTTCAAGACGTATCTACAGAATGCCATCCATCTACATTTTTTACAACTGTTTCGCAATGTTTAGTTATTACTTAATATCTCCTTTTCAGTGGATTTGATGAAACACTAAAACATCTACACACTGTCATTATTATATTCATAAAAAACTAAGACGTGATGATAACGTGAGAAGTCCTACTCCAGCAAATCGGTTATAGCTAAAAACTTTTCGACACATATTCTAGCTGAAATTCACCTCAAGTGAGCAACAGAATCGAGCTGAATCGATTGGACATACGGTTGAGGTACTGGTGTCGATGCGCGGTTCTACTTGCAAGTTATCAGAAGTGGCCTGTTCCTGCGAGGTAGTTTTATTACAAAATATATGCAAGAGTAACGATATCGATGAAAGTATTGAAATAATCCAATGTCGACTACTCCAGGAAACTGCGAATATTTTGCACAATTTCTTTAAATAATTATGGGTTTACTCCTTTAAAAAATTAACAACTCACTAATGAATGTGACCCTTTCGATGAATAAGGCCCTATGTCGTGCTTTCAGGACTCATCTAACAAAGTAAAATATGCAGTTGAGAAGTAATAAAGACAATTTAAAAATGTATAATTTTGAATCAGTCACAAGGTTTTTGTTTTATCCGTTACGTTCGACCGCTATAAAATCAACAGTTCGAAGACACCTGTTACGTGTATCTACCAGACAAGCATTGCCTATTTCTTTCGGCTAAAACGTTAGCATTTTCAGTAAATTGATCTCTTTAAAAAAATTAAAAAAAAAAAAAAATTACACAGTATTCGACAGAAGCTATTCAAATACAACGCTAGGTGGCGGTGAGGTTAAGAACGTCTTGCACTGCTAATAATTAACCGTGTCATTTATATACACTGAACAAATTGTATAAAGATATGAAAATGTTACTTACTTTGAATGAAGAGTACTTGAGCAGCATGCTGATGCGAAAAATCATATATGCTTGCCACTAAAGATTCCGTTAATGATACAGTATTGCTGCTATGTTGCAAGGACATTGTATTTTCTGTCAAAGATTAAAGGCAAAGAATCTGTATCGCAGATTATTAACAACCAGATGACGATATGCGCCAGTTCCTCTCCTGTTGTTGCGCATAAATTAAAACGTCGCATGACACTCGTTTAAAGTAATAATAAACAACAAACGCTGCGAAGCCACACGATGCTTGCCACAACGCCTACAACAAATGAGACGACCTGACTTGCCCCAGTCCACACAGCTATGTAGTCCCGTGTATGTAGACAGTCGAAAGGGACTGAACAGCTATTAGGGGGTGGGGGAGCGTTCGCAGCTGTCCAGTCTCTGACTCTCCGGCAAATAGAGCGACCATTTTGTCACTGTGAGAGCAGCCAAACATCTCCAAAGGAATTTGCTTCATTTACTTTTTTCAAAAGTGCTGTTAAAATCACATACATAATTCAGGATTGAAAATATCATTCTCCAGGATGATTATCGTTTTAGATTATTTTTTAACCAGCACTGTAATATAGCAAACTTCGGTAATTTTACGTCATTTCGTTATATTAATTATATAATATGTCCGCGTGTTATCTATTTTAGTTTCCGAGAGTTTCTTATCGAAGGGATCCATGGAATATAAGAAATGTAAATGTACGCCTAACGCTGTTCGGAATGTAGTTCTATCCCATGTAAGCAGTTATGTTTTTCCATTGTCACTGATATTATCCTAACATCTAACAGTTAGTCCCCAGGAACTTAATGCAATCCACATTCGAAAACGAATAACGTCTACTCTTCACTAACTCGCAATTCAGATAGTAAAAACAGGCACTATGAACTGTACCCACAAACCAAACCCCGCAAGGATGGCTGTGTTGCCAACCCGTTCGATTTGTCACATATTATGTAATTTTTTGTCTAATATTTTTGAGGACGGGGCAGGGATTTTTCGCAAAAATGTGATAAGAATATGGGACATTTAATTTCTGCCTCTAACACTGTACAGTATTACAACAGCAAAGATAAAGATTTCACAGATTAGATTAGTTGTTCGTTCCACAGATCCATATTGCGGAGTTCCTCATGGATGTGGAACATGTCAATATTCTTTTTTTCTATGACAATCATAGAGGACGTACAATATTAATTATTGATTTCATGGTCAAAACAAAAGATTATTCTCCTCAATATATATGACTGGGCTTTCGAAGAGTATTGCACGATTGTTGCCAATGTCAGCACACTACGCTGCCGCAAATAAAATTAAACTTTTTTTTTTTTTCATCATATGTTTTTGTTTACCGTGGGACACTTTATGCAGAAATGTGATAGTTTGGATTCCTTGGTGGGACATTTGTGGTTTAGATCCTGCCATCACTGGAATGGCCCATAACTGTGCGTTTCTAGGCGCCACGTCAGGGAATCATATTTGCATTAGTCATATTTCATGGGTCCCTTAGATAAGGGTCTCTGGGAAACTAAGAGAGATAACACATGTACATTTTATATAAGCGCAGTATAATGATATGATGTAAAATTACTGAAGGTTTCTTTATTACAGCGCTGTTTAAAAAATAATATAAAACAATAGATTTGAGTCTTCTCTCGAGCATGGGCGTGTGTGTTGTCCTTAGAATAGATAAAACTTAGTTTAAGTAGTTTACACGTCTAGGGACCGATAACCAGAGTACCTAGGTCCCATAGGTTTACAGACCTTTCAACATTTTGAACGCAAACTTAACTCTTTGTCTACTGCGCCCATATATATTTACATTCCCCTCCTGTTCATAGTTTTTCTGATTTGAATTTGTTCTTTTTTACTTGTCCACAATGCCTATAAAAAGGCATGTGGTTTGCTTTTAGATTCATTCTTGACTGCTGAACAGGGAACTCGAGATACGCCAACTATTGGAGAGCTTCCTCGGTGACCTTGCTACTGGTGCGCTGCTTGCATCGCTGGTCGCTTGTTGTGACGTGGAGTGCCTCAATTAGAACCGCAGCGTCGAGTTCGGCGAAGCAGCAGCGGCGTGGGAGCGGGCGGGCGAGCAACCGTTTATTCTATCGATCGCGTCCGCTAAAAACTGCTTAAAGGGGAGCTGTCGGCAGCGCCATGCCGCCTTTAACGCGCCGCCAATTAATAACCTCTCGTCTAACAGGTTACGCCGCTTCTTCCCGCTCAACAAGTGGGGTGACGTATTTCCGACCTCCCACGCTGACCACGACACAGTTACTTGTCTGGCGAGTGGCGACACTAGCTTCGTTCGAGTGGCGCTGCTGACGGTCAGGAACAGTTTGAGGCGTTCGAGTGGCACTTCTGACTCTTGCTGACGATATCTGACTGGCCAATCTGGTGTTCGAGTGGCGGAGCTGATAGTTGGCGACCGAAAGTTTAAGTCAGCCGATTTTCGTCAAACTGTTTTCTGACCAACTCCAAAGCGTTTAACAAGCCTCGGCCAAAAGACAAGCCTGCACATTTACGAAGAGGTTTTTGTTCCAAGTCTTCCATTTTCTCTTGATTGAGGCTGAGTTTGTATATTAGACAGGCATTCTTTCAACTTATGTGGCCTTCTAATACAGTACGTCCCCTTTTTATTACACCCATACATACTATAAATGAAAGGTGTGGAAATTTTCATAACACGAATTTAAAGATGAATGCGTATGTTTTTACAGTTTGGATTGTGATATATTCGCCTGAAAATGAAGTAAAAATAGTCCTACTGAGATTTTCTGTGCCATCTGTAAATGAAGTGATTGACACATAAGAATAATATAGTTCACAACAGGCATTAGCAGTGATAGATTTTTATAACCGACATATGTGCCACTATAGCGTCTCACAATTACTGTTCCGTGTTTCTCCTTGTGGTTATATATTATAGAAATCTATTAGTGCCAATGTGGGCGTTTCTACACGAAATGTGTAACTTCTAGGAAAATCATGTACGATGATAATTCTTGCACAACACCTGCAAATTTTTGTATGTTTCATTTTTTAAATTTTATTGTAACTCATAATAATGGGACAAAATGCATATGAAGTTGTATGTTACCAAATATTCCTTTCACACACAACTATCCTAATTTACCTAATTTTTGTATGAGGTTTTGTCAGGTTAAATTGGCTACATTATTTATAAATGGAGAGACATGTTTACGTATATTTTGCGTTTTGTCGAAGTTTATGATCAGAATTTAATCCACAATGTATTTCTAATGGCGGAATGCACACTGTCCGTCGCCGGTCCGCCACCTCACGTCAACATGAGCTTTCTCAAGAAGAATGTTTTGATGGAATGGTCGTCTGGTAACATCGCGACTCTCAAGTTAACCTAGTTTCGTCACACGAATTTTATACTCGACAGATACACGGTTTGCAGGCAAATGTGTCTTGTTAATCTTTATTATTATACTTTGGTTTAAAGGTAAATTGCAAATGTTTCATGATGACAAATAGTTTTCTCAATTGAGAAATGCATAACATATCGCCAGTCATAACTTCACTTTCAACATTGGTAGAGAGAAAAGATGCCAACTAGCGCTATGGGTGGCCAATATGCGAAACAGGTGAAATAAGCGTTCGAGTTGGCTTCGGAGTTGGCAACTGTCAAAAAGCGCGCATGCGCAGTAGAGGCCTTCCAAATCGTCAGCAACTGTCAGGAACTATCAGCTTTTGGGCCACTCGAACGAACCTACTGATGAACACAGCCACCAAGGACATCCCCTCATGTTCTCGGGAAACCACAACATCTTATCAAAATGACGACGACCTCCAAACCGTCAGGGTACAAACTGTCGTACATGTCTCCACTCTGGTTTAAGGAATATCTTGCTGGGTAAAAGTCTCGACCGGCGGCATGGCCTAATGTACTTACGTGACGTAGTGCGCTAGTGTTGGGACCAGTCGCTGTGGATACTGGGATGAATGGCGGCACACAATCCTTACAAGATGTGAAAATGATTGTATTAATATCACGTTTCTCTGATTTTATTTTCGAATCGCAGTATTGGAATGTAGAACATTGCACACTATAATACTACGCTTCTCCACATGCAATGTCTTTCTGTTCAGATGTAACACTTAGGCATACGCATTTCAATTTACGTAACAACTATCTCTAAAATGTTGTTTTAAATGTCATAATTTGGTAGAACGAAAGCAACAATTTAATTTGTACTCTTCGATTCCTGCCTAATCACATCCGTTACAATCACGACAGGTAAAAATCACAACATTCGCTCACATCAATTGAAGCTGTACTCATAACACTCGCAACAATTTAAACTGTACTCTTAGGTTCCTGCCTAACCACAACCTTGAAAATCGTGTCATATTCGTAAAAATAATAATATTCGTCGATGTACCCTTGTCCATTCGTTCGTTCACTCGCATCAATTTAAGCTTTACTCTTAGGTTCCTGCCTAACCACAACCTTGAAAATCATGACATTTTCGTAAAAATAATAATATTTTTCGATGTACTCCTGTCCAGTCAGTAAAAGTAATTGGCCTCGTAAAAGGAAGGTTAAAACGCACTTCAGTTCTGTTTCGTACAGATCATATGTTGCCAACCTAACGCTGCTACGGACACACCGAGACGCTTCTCATGCCGCTGAGCGAGACTTTAGCCATCTTGCTGTGGTTAGAGATTTAAACACTGAAGCGTGGATATATGTATTTATTGGGGGTTGTCTGCACTCCCATCCATTTTGTGAAAACTGCCATTAACTCAGAAAAAGCAGTAAGACAGTGAAATTACGTTACTTAGTTTATTTTGCTGTGGAATAATTGGAAATAACTGCTAACCAACATCAGATGTAAAATTATGGAGCAGGCAGAGAGCATACTTGTCGTATGAGCTAGGGAAGGCAATTCACATTAGACGGTATCTGGTCTTTCAGACATGTACAAAAGAATAGACATCATTGTATTGTATATTTATTGGTCCTGTGAAATCATACATTGTGCAGCGGTACATAATGATATAGGACAAGTAATGGATTTTAAATACAATAAAATTAACTAAGCCATACATAAAAAGCACATAAATGCCACTTTCTAAAATACACATACATTTCTAAGTTCAAACACTCACAAAAGTACACACACACTTACACATTTAAATCCATACATTTTTGATTTTATAATTTGGATGACATTTCTTGTATCTAATTATATATAATTACAAATTTTTATCTTATATACATATTTACACTTTTTCATTTCCCAAATTATTTTTCAGATAAAAATTTATCCACACTGTAATAGCACTTTTCAGATAGAAAGTTACTTAAAGCACTTTTGAATTTATGCAAGCATGTTATTGCTTTAATGTTCTTGGTAATTTATTATAATGTTTTGTCCCTGCCTGCAGGAGGCCTTTTTGCTTTAGTGTCGTACGAGCAAACTGTACAGGTATATCATGATGTTTCCTTGTGTTCCATGTGTGAATACTGTGATTGGTTGGTATGTTTTCGGAATCTAAAATTTTTCGTATGAACACTACTACTTCAAGTATATAGAGGCTTGGTAATGGAAGAATACACAGTTTTTTAAATAAAGGTTTACATGAGAAGCGTGGTGCTGCACCTATCATGGCTCTTATTACCGTATTCTTTTCTGGGCAACGATACAACTTTTGCTGGGTGGTGAATTTCCCCAGCATATTAAACCATACCTTAACTGTGATTCTACTTGAGCATAATACACAGTTTTGAGGACTTGCATTGATGTGCAACCTGCAAGAATTTTGATACCATAACAAATGCTGTTTAGTTTGCTACATGTATATTGTATATGGTTGTTCCATCTTAGGTCATCTTGGATCCAGACCCCACAAAATTTGGTAGCATTTACAGATTCTGGTGTTTTGCTCAGCAGTGCTATGGTTGGAGTTAGATTCTGTTTGTTCTGTATTGTATGTAGATTCATGGTGATTGTTTTCTGTATATTTATTATTAAGTTGTTCTCAGAGAACCATTCTGATAGGTGAGATGTACACTCTTTTATTTTATTCTGCAACTCTTCCAGTGTTCCACCTTTGATAAGTATGTTTGTGTCATCAGCATATTTAATATATTTCTGGTTAGGGGTAAGTGGCTTCAAGCTGGGTTACAAACCTGCAATAAAATCTTCTGTGGGGGAAAGGAAGAGGGGAAAGGCTTATATTTGGCCGCATTAGGACAGTGAGAAGCAAAAATGTGTACAGGAATGAGATTCAAAACCAGATTTCCCAGTTCAGCAGTCACATCCTGTGAAGCTCTGTCAGGTCAAACAAAACTACAGCATCTGCAATGAAACGTAAACAGACACCACACCAATTATGGCAGTAGGTTAATTTCTTTGCCATAAATGCACTAACAAATTTCACCTTGTGTGAGAATCTGGTTTGGTGAACACGAGAAGACTACTTTCTTGGTATGAACTTGCAGGAATTTGGATTTCGAATGAATGAGAGGGAGGTCTGGCTAGCTTAGAGATTAAAACATCTGTTGGCTGAAAGTGAGAAAACCAGGTTCAAATCCCATGCACCACAAATTTTCGCTTGTTGCTGTTAAGTTATTTCATTGCCCTAATCCAACCAAATATGATCCTGTCGATCATCTTTTCCTTATAGAGTGTATCAGATTAGTTTCTTGTGAGTGAAATAGATCAACAATATGAAACTGTTAAAACACTCATTTTTTAATTAGTAAAGATAGTAGTACTACACACAGTGAACTTAATTGAGAGTGTGTTTTTATATATAATATACCAGTGAGGCATGCTATGTTCAGATTTGTGTGAATTCCTTCTATATTTTCAGCTTTATTACCTTTTGAAATAGATTTTGAACGTGAGAGAAAGAGATGGCACATCAAAGTTGTGTCTGAAATCCATAGCAATGTCACATTTTCATTAAGAAGGTGAACAATGAAAAAGTAGTTTCAGGTGACAAATGGATCTGATTTCAGTTACAGCTGGCATTTATGGATTACAGGTATTGTCTGCCTTAGACAGATACTGAATGGATAGGTCTATATAGTATGTAAGTTGGGGAACATGAGAGTTTGCTAGTTGAAGATCATAGGGGTTCTTTTTTCCCCTGTGGAACAGAGGTTGTTGCCCCTTACAGGGCACTTGAATCAGTCTGAAGCATGCATTTAAGATACACCTTATATACTTTCAAATCTTATCCCAAAAGCAATAGTTTATACACACATTGAAATTGGTATTTGTAGTATGTGATAATAAATAGTTGCAACTATGGCTCAGTGACATCCATCGTAGGATTTTTATGTGTTACTTGTCACTTCTTTCTTTCATAGTTTGTTAATCTGGAGGAAAAAAAATGCAAGGCTGCAACTTGGTTCAGTGCCCCCCTTGTAAATGGCTGTGTAAATCAGTTCAAAGGTTGAGGGATGGCAATGGGGTACTACAAAACTTTTTGTCTCATTCCAAAAATTTCATTATTGTTGCACAACCTAAATTTTGGATTACAATCCCATGTCCTAGTTACAATGGCTTAGTTGCCATCTTTGTGATGAGATGTACAGTGGAAAATGAAGTTGTAGACTGAAATGTAGATCTTACAATAATAGAAAATTTCACGAAACAAGTTACAAACTTTTTCATTTAGTAAATAAAATTTACTTTCATTATATGAGTATTACACAGATTTTAATAATGAAACTAATATCATCATTCAATTAAGGAAATACACGTTTCAGGTAATATTTGCTGACTACAGGTTTAATTTTATGAGAATAAAAAAAGAGCAGTATATTCGTTGCTTATTAATTATGGTAGGAATGCATTATTTTGCACTAAAAATTAATATGCAGTGAGCCCAAACTAATTTCATACTTCAAATGACATTAAATTTCTTTTGGGTAAATTCATGCATTAATTTTTGGTACTCATAAAAATAGTACTTTAGTTATAATATAAAAATGGAAAGTCCAGGTTGGAATTAATAATATAGTAAGGACAGTTTACAACTCACCCCAAAGACGTGGCGATGAGCTGCAACAGGCACATACAAAAGACACACACATACAACACTTTCAGCTATCAGCTATGGCCTTCTTCAGAAAATAGAACGCTCACGCAATCACACAAGCACACAACACAGTCATACAACCATCACCTCCGGCTGCCACACTTCGATTCGAAGTGCGGCAGCCGGAGGTGATAGTTGTGTGATTGTGTTATGTACTTTAGTTATCTGTGAACTGAGAATGTCATCACATTTATGTACAGCAATTATATTAATTTGCTTCATAATGGTATATCATGATTTAAGTGTTGAAATACTATTAAAATTTCTCTTGTTATTGCAATCAGTTTGCTGTTACTAACAATTCTGGGTTTTCTTTTCAGAAACGCTTTTGCAGATGGATCGTCAGCAGCTGCAGAAGTTTATTCAGTATCTCATATCAGAACACCACACAGAAGTATTACCTACAGCTCAAAAATTGGCTGATGAGATTCTGCAACAACGATCTGAAATTAATCAGATTCCTGGTAAGAATTTGATAAATTTGAAACTTGAGAAGTACATTTTGATCTGAAGCATGTCCTATGTGCTACAAATTTTAAATATCATGTACTACTGAAACACTATGCCAGATTTGTGTAGTGAGAGCTGTACATCATGTTTCTCTAGAAATTAGGCTTAATTTAGTTGTGAATGAAGTAATTGAATTAAAAATAGGAGAAAATGCAAAATTATTGGCTTTTCCTTCAGGATATATATAAATACCTTTCAGATTTTAGAATCAATCGTGTTAACTTATGACAGTCACTTTGCATGAATTTCTCTTGCCTGTGGTCACTTGCAGCTGATTATAATAGCTTGAAATTCTTTGATTGAAACAAAGTCTTTGGAATCGAGACACAAATAGGTGGGAATCGCTTAGAGCCAATTTGGAGCTATAAGATGAATGTTAAAAATGTTCCATATGAACTTCCTCTACAATTACTGTTGGTTGGACAGCTCAACAAATAGTAGAGAATATTGAGGCAAATAAGTTCTTCTTTATTCAGAAGTCATGGTAAATATTATTTTGTCCTATTTTATTTTTGTGTACACCCCATTGTGAAGATTTTTGCAAACTCACTCCTTTAACTAGAAAATTGTGAAGAAAAACTATAATTTTATTGATGCACTACTGGATTGATAACAACTGGGAAACCTCACAACTGCTGCAAACAGCTAAAATTTTATTTCCTGGCACATAGTTTATACAAACATACAATTTTTATTTCCTGGTTCTTTGTAATTATGAAATAGGCAGAACATTTCTGGATAAGAAGTGGGCCTACTGTACATTTTATATGAAGAATGATGAGAAATTTCTCTGAGTTACATTGCTGGGTGGCACTATTTTTTGTGCATTGTTGTCTTGTATGTTTTTATATCAACTGTATAATAATGGAAAGTCCAGGTTGGAATTAATAATATAGTGAGGACAGTTTACAACTCACCGCAAAGGCGTGGCAACGAGCTTCGACAGGCACATACAAAACATTCAGCTATTGGCCATGGTCTTCTTCAGAAAATAGGACACTCACGCGATCACACAGGTACACAACACAGTCATACAACCATCACCTCCAACTTGGCCGACAGCTGAATGTGTTGTATGTGTGTGTCTTTTGTATGTGCCTGTCGCAGCTCGTCGCCATGTCTTTATATCAACTGTTTTATGTGGGCAGTAGGCAGTACTGGTATGACAGTGGGAGAGCCTCTGTCATACTAGTCTTCTTATCTGCAACTTTAGTATGAAACTTTCATTCTCCTCCTTCCATAACATTGTTGTTCATTTTTTATTTGTTTAATTTTGTTTTCCTATTTATAGTTTTAAGGGTGGTCATAGATCACAACTAACACTGTTGATAGTGCAAATAAACTAGTGATTTTGTCTATTATATAAAAAAATGATGATTTTCTCATCATCTCATTCTTCAAGATGACTATTATGGCATATTCTGTAACATTATACAAAAGCTCTCATCAGTGTGGGTGCTGGATTTGTTGAATACTAACCAAAAGAAAATGAATAATGAAATTATCAACAATATATAAACTGTTTTAAAAGTAGTTGAGTAAATGAGTCAATTTGGTGTTGTGGATGAGATGTTAACCCACTATGTTGTGCCAGATAGTAAACTGGTATCAAAACAATGGATGTAGGACCTGTACCTTGAAGGAAATGTTGCTTGTTTCTCCCAGAAAGTATTGTGGGAATCAAAAGGTTTTTAATAAAACTATTTTACAGCCATTGTGGACTTCTTCATTAAAACTTTATTAATTTCCTGATTATAAAACCACCTTGTAGTCAATAATGAATAATATATCCACCATAACCAATTTTTAAAGCATTATTCAGTTTTTGAAATCACAAAATGCTCTTACATCAGTCTTTAAATAGTTGCCTTCTACCTGCAGTGAGGTGTGGTTACAGCAATGACTCTGTCAGTCAATTTGACCATTGAATCACGAATGTTCAAATGTTTGTAGAGCTTGTGGGACTTAACTACGGGGTCATCAGTCCCTAAACTTACAAACTACTTATGAACTAGCTTATACTAAAGATGGCACAAACATACATGCCTGAGGGGGGGATTCGAACCCCCAAAGGGGAACGACCTCGTGCATCGTAGCATAGTGCCTCAATGTACTCGGCCCCTTTGCCGTGGCCACTGAATCACAGTAATGTTAACATTTTGGCTTGTTGTGGTTCATACATGGCTTCAGTGTTCTTTCATACATGTCCACAGGAGAAGATTGCGCGAATAATATGGGATTACATCAGGTCAGAATGACATAAGAAGTACATAAAAAGAATAATATGTGGTGTTCACTCTAGACCCTTTTGTTGATAGCTCATTAAACAGTTGTGTGTGTTGACAATGGACTCAATCTACATTTTCTATCTTTAAAAAATGTGTTACTTAGTCTTGTTGTGGCACTGAATTGAGTGTAGTATTCAACCATAAATAAAAGATAGATAGATAGATGCATAACCTCTCTGAACCCTCTGCCAGGTACGTAAATGTGATTTTCAGAGTATCCCATGTAGATGTAGAATACATATTGGAAGTACACTATAATATTGGAATTACATAAATTTACATATAGATTAGGTAGACCCGTAAGTAGAGCTGTGGAAGGGGGTGAGGGGATACCATATGTACCTGAGTATAAATCTATAAATAAAAGAAAAGTCAGTTAAGGGCAATGTTGCATGTATTTTATTTTTTTCCAATGAATTAATTTGTGAATTAACTGACATTCTGCATTATAGCAAAATATCACATTTAGTTCCATGTAACTTGCAAATATCTAATTAATTAAAACTTTAAGTAGGTGTTAAGGAAGGTCAGACTTGTTGTCCTGTTAACAATGAGTTCATTAGAGTCCAAACAGAATTTCCGATTAGGGAAGGATGAAGAAAGAAATATCTTGCCTTTTTGAAATGAACTATTCTTGGGTTTGCTCTGAGCAATTCAGGGAAATCACAAAAGTCTAAATCAGCATGTTTGGACAGCTATTTTATCTTTCTACCAGAAATATAAATTTAATGTGTTAAGAATTGTGCAATCACACTAGGTATACTGAAATAAATTTATAGCCAATCTGTTTCTTGAGTGCAGTGGAGAAAAAATGGAAGAATACCTTACAACCCTCGCAGAATCAGACTTCAGAGACACTCATCTGATTTTAAATTGTATGATCTAAAAAGATAAAATTTAGTCTCTCACTGCTGCGATGGCAGAAATCTGCTGCTTTCTCTAGTAATCTTTTATTAAAAAAAAAAAAAAAAAAAAACCACTTTTTTTCTGAGTGTACTGTATTAAAATGGGATTTTCAAGAAACATTATATTTCATGCTCATTGCTGTTCTCTTGGTAACGTGTTTACTTATAACAAAAAGAGCAGATCATTATAATAGAGAGTTCATTAGCTGCTTTGTTTCTTAGGTGCACCTGATCCAACAGCTGGAGCAAGTGCAGATGATGATCACAGCTGGCACTTGGATGAGGAGCAAGTTTGTGAGCAGGTGAAATCATATCTGTCACAAGGCAGCTACTACAATGCCAACAAACAACTTAATTCACTATTTGCTAAGGTAAATTATTCTATCAACTTTTAAATGTAACATCACACATAAAATGAGATGCAATTTTATAATTAGTAAATTAAAGATAAATTAGCATTTTGTTTCTAGTAACCTTTGTCATTTTTTAATTATCCTGCTAGGCTAAACTACATACAGTATTGCTTTAAGTAGTTAGATTAGATTAGATTCATACTTGTACTATAGATCATATATATGACATTTCTTAATGATGTGGAACATGTCAGTTTAGTAAATGATGTCTATACACAACAGTCAATATTTTAAGGATTTTTTTATTTCCTTTTTTTAATTGTTTAATTGTTTTTAAAGTTTTATCTAAAAATTCATCTACATTTTAGGAGGAGTTGCCATTCAGAAATTCCTTTGATTTCTTTTTAAATACTAGTTGACTATTTGTCAGACTTTTGATGCTACTTGGTAAGTGACCAAAGACTTCTGTGGCAGCATAATTCACCCCTTTCTGTGCCAAAGTTAGATTTAACCTTGAATAGTGAATATCACCCTTTCTCTTAGTGTTGTAGCTGTGCACACTGCTATTACTTTTGAATTGGGTTGGTTTGTTAATAACAAATTTCATGACTGAATATGTATATTGTGATGCTACAGTGAAGATCCCTAAATAAATATCTGCAGGGTGCTCTTGGGTGGGCTCCAGCAATTATTCTGATTGCATGCCTTTGTGCAATGAATACTTTTTTACTCAATGTTGAATTGCCCCAGAATATGATCCCATATGAAAGAATTGAATAAAAAAGCCATAGTAAGCTAATTTACTGAGATGTACATCACCAAAATTTTGCAATTACCCTGATAGCATAAGTACCTGAACTCAAACGTTTCAGTAGATCATCAATATGTTTCTTCCACTTAAATACCTCATCAATGCAAGCACCTAAAATTTTTGAATATTCTACTTTAGCTACAAATGTATGTTAAGAGTCTAAATTTAGTAATGGTGTCGTGTCCTTTACTGTATGACACTATATATACTGGGTTTTATCACAGTTAGAGTTCATTTGTAGAGAACCACTAAATAACTTTCTGAAAGATATCATTTACAATTTCATCAGTTAATTCCTGTTTGTCAGGTGTGATAGCTATACTTGTATCCAGTGGCAGACTTGGGGGGGGGGGGGGGGCAAACCATCTCGGGCCTCCGGTCCTGGAGGGCCTCCAAATACCTCGAAAGCAATGGGTATTTTGCCTGCAAATCTCGAAAGCTATTTGTTTAGACGTTCCCGTGCCTCTCATCCTCGGGAAGGGGGGGGGAGGCTCCAATTCTTTTTATAGTAATACATGTATTTCCAAGTGGACGGGGGGGCCTCGTTTTGTTTTGCCTCCGCCCCAGGCCTCCAACAGCCTTAGTCCGCCACAGCTTGTATCATCAGCAAAAAGTACTAGCTTAGCATCTTCGTGAATGTAGAATGGCAAGTCATTAATATATATTAAGAACAGCAAAGGAACCAAGACCTAACCTTGTGGGACCCCATTTTTGATAACTCCCCTGTTAGAGGAATTAATTGTTTCATCTATATCATGTGAACTGTTTATTTCAACGTTCTGCACTCTTCCAGTTAAGTATGATTTTAAACCATTTGTGCACTGTCCCACTATACCAGAATACTTAAGCTCATCTAGAAGAATCCCATGATTTACAAAATAAAAAGCCTTTGAGAGATCACAAAAAATCCCGACTGGTGATGTCTGGTTATTCAAAGCATTTAATATTTTATTAGTGAAGGTATATCTAGCATTTCCTGATGAAAAGATTTTTGTGAAAATCAAACTGACATTTTGTTAGAACTTTATTTTTACTAATATGGGAAGCAACTTGAGAATACATAACTTTTTAAAAATTTTGGATAAAGCTTTCAGAAGTGAAATTGTAATGTTATACCGAATGCCCTAGTTTTAGTTCATGAATGTCAGAAAATTAGTAAGCAATAAACTTCTTACCTTTCATCATTTTGCTGGTTTTGTCACAAAGAAAAAGTTTCATAAAGGTTTATAATTATGTGTAGAGTTTGTTGCAAGTTGCCATGTGTCATCATTCTCAACTAGTGAATGAATAAAGTTACATCACATTTTGGGACACTTTTGTGACTCATTGTTTATCATGCTCTATCCCCTGAACTGTGTGTTGTGGATTTTAACCCCATAGTTATTGTTTCCTTATAGTAAAGAATATTGGTATCAAATATGGTAGAAATCTGTCTTACAGTTTAGGGGATGTAGAACATTGTCACACAATGTGGCATTATGCAAATTTTATTGTTTATTATGTTGTTCCTGTGGCACTATCTGTTGTGAGAATTCTTTCTCTTACACAACTCACCAGCTATTTTTATGTGCCACATTTTGCTGAACTGTTGTCCACACCCTTAAGTTTCACTAACAATACAAGTTTTGCATCATTATGTACCATTGATGTTGTAGTTTTAATGTTGATGTACATGAACCTTTCAATGGTAGTTATGTGTTTAATACATACATACAGTGGGACAATTAAATACTGAGTGTCATGAAAGGCCTCAGTAATCGCGTGTGTGCAGATTTAGCTTTATACCACAATTTTAATTGCCCATTCCTTTTGTCAGCATACCTCTTGAACTACATGTCCAACAATAAAATAATTTTCCACATTTGTGGAATTGAATATTAGGAAACTGTAGGTGGAATTTGTTGTGAATGGAGTTGGTGGTAAAGACGTAACAAATGACAGCCTCATGCATGATAGGACGGATTTCCATGCATTTCTTTGTTTTTGACATCATCTCTTCTCAACTATGTACCATACTATAATGTAATTTGAAAGGTACATAAACAATGAGTCACAAAAACTGTCCCAAAATGAGTTGTAACTTTATTCATTCACTAGTTGAGAATGATGACACATGGCAACTTGCAACAAACTCTACACATAATTATAAACCTTTATGAAACTTTTTCTTTGTGACAAAACCAGCAAAATGATGAAAGATAAGAAGTTTATTGCTTACTAATTTTCTGACATTCATGAACTAAAACTACGGCATTCGGTATAACATTACAATTTATTACTGCTACACTACTGTGTTCACAAGACATCTTACATACAGTAAATATACATATCACAGGATGTAGCTTTGAAATTACATTATATAATGGTACATAGTTGAGAAGAGATGGTGTCAAAAACAAAGAAATGCATGGAAATCCGTCCCATTATGCATGAGGCTGTAATTTGTTATGTCTTTACCACCAACTCCATTCACAACAAATTCCACCTACAGTTTCCTAATATTCCATTCCATAAATGTGGAAAATTATTTTATTGTTGGACATGTAGTTCAAGAGGTATGCTGACAAAAGGAATGGGCTGCATAAAAACAAAACTGAAATGGATAAAGATGGTCAGATAGGAAAACGGAGATGGACTAACATAAGAAAGGAATAACTTTGCACCCTGACAATGAATGTCAGTAACAGTTATGCCATTTCTTGTATTCTCTTTTAGGAACAGGAGTGTGTTTAAAACACACACTGAATACACATTTAGTAACTTGTACTTAATTAAATAATTTCTGAACAATTGTCACTTGCTTGTGTTGGTAATAATGCCCTCTTCTAGACACCTAATACCCATTGCATGTAATTTGCATTTGCTCCATCCTAAATCTCAATACAACATTGTAGATTTAAGTGGATTAATGAACTTCATTGTTTTAGGTGAGAGAAATGCTGAGAGCTAGAGATTCAAATGGAGCAAGAATGCTAACTCTCATCACAGAACAGTTCCTTTCTGATCCAAGACTGATGCTTTGGAAGACCCAGGGCACACCTATGACAGATAAATGCAGGCAGCTCTGGGACCAGCTAGGTAAGATACAGGCAAATTATTGTGAGAGAAGTTCTACAGTTAAGAAATTTTTTGGAATCCTCTTTTTTTCTTTATATTTTATATTTGAGCTGAGCTGTCCTTTACATTTCCTACAGGTGCCCTTTGGGTCTGTATTGTTCTGAACCCACACTGCAGTCTCCAGGAGAAGCAACACTGGAAAACACTGTTGGAAAAGTGGACATTGATTGATGTTTGCCCACAAGAAGATCCTGATTTCAGACCTCAACAACCACCTCGGCAAGATGCTGCAGTATGTTGATCCTCAGACATAAATTTGTAAAAGTATTTTCTTATTATGCATACAGCAATAAGTGAAACAAGTGTTCTTAGACATTAAGATAAGTACTCAACATCCACAACTGCTTTTGAATGTCTCAGAATATTTATATGGATTGGAAATGTCTGTAAAAAGTTAACAGTTGGAGAGTGGAAATATGTCCTGTTCAGACTATAAAATCTGTAAATATTAAAAATAATAATAACTTTAGGACACTTGTGTTATTAAGTGGTAACATTTGATTCAAAACTTTATAAATGTTGCACCATTGAAGAAGAAGCAACAAAATATAGGAGAGAGAATACATTTCCATTGGTACAAAAAGTATTCTACTCTTGTTCTTCTCTTATTATGTTTTCCATGTATTATCCCTCTTTAATATTTATTAATTTTTGAAGCTCTGGGATATTTTATATATGCATTTTTTATTTAATTTGTAGTTCTGTTAGATTTTCTTCACTTTCTTCCTCAGGCAGATATAGTAACAATTATTGTCATATACTTATTAGAACTTCTGCAGCACAACAAAAGCTTTTTTTGTATTTCAAGGGGGAGTTGGAAAATGTTTTCCCTGCCCACTGTGCTCAGAGTTGTGTATGAAAAATAAAAATAAAAAATTAGAATGATACATTAAAGATATGTCATATCTATATTTTTCTACATAATTTCAAAGTACATTGAAACGTGTCATACCGCTTTATAAGCTTAAAAAAGCCTTCCAGGAAAAAATCAAGGCATTGCATACGGATGAAGCATTGCTTCCAAAGCACATTCTGCCTAGAGTCTTCTTCAAAGCTGGAAACACACGGCAGTCACTTGGTGTAAAATCTGGACTGTATGGTGGATGGTGTAGTCGCTCCCCCAGCAGCAGAACACCAGATCTGAGAAGGCCAGGACACTTCTTCCGAATCACTTCTTTCAGGTTTGACAGAGTAGCAGAGTACCGCACAATATTGATGGATCCATCCTCCAAACAGTCCAGCAACAAAATTCCTTGGGCATCCCAGAAAATAGTGAGTAGCACTTTACCTGCAGACAGAGTGCTTTTGAGCTTCTTTTGGACAGGTGATGACGGATGTTTCCACTCCATAGCCGTTCAATGCTTCTTCCATATGCAATGCCCTGATTTTTTCCTGGACGGATTTTTGAAGCTTATAAAGCGGTTTGACAAATGTCTCAATGTACTTGGAAATTATGTAGAAAAATAAAGATATGTCTTAACTTTAATGACTCATTTAATTTTTTTCTTTCATGTGCATCGCTGCTCACAGTCGACAGGGGAAACTTATTTTCCAACTCCCCCTTGTGTTTAATAACTTATTACTAACAGACAAATCATCTGAAAAATCAGATTGTATGGCTGTATGATTTAGCAGAAATTGTTTTATTGGAGAATTTCTCTCATTTTGGGGAGTAAGTGCAATTTGCCAGTTTGAGAAGGCTTTATATTTTTTGTATGCTTTGATAATTTCAAATATGAAGATATTCATTGAAGGTTGAGTTCACATTAAAAAGAAAGACTTAGAACCCATGAGAATCTACATTCTAAATTGAATGATCACTTCATGCACTGCGACCATAAGAATTATGTATGCATAATTTTTATGTGGTTGTTGTTGTATGGCCTTCAGTCTTAAGTCTGGTTTAATGCAGCTCTCTTTGCTATTCTATCCTGTGCAAGCCTCTTCGCCTCTAATTACTGAAAACAACATCCATTTGAACCTGCTTTCTCTTGGTTTACTTAAGAAATTATTAGGATGCTGATGACCTTGATGTTTAGTGCCATAAAACACTAAGCATCATCATATACAATTATTAACCCATCAACTACCTTCTGAAATTGTTCTATCAACTGACCCCCTCTTTTAGTCAAATTATGCTACAGATTTCTTTTTCTCTCCATTTCTATTCAGTTCCTCTTCATTAATTTTGTGATCTACCCATTTAATTTTCAGTATTCTTCTCTAGCACTGCATTGCAAGAGACTTTCTAACACTTAAATTTATATTTATTGTTAAGAAATATTTTTTTTTTTCAGTTACATGTTTCTTGGCAATGTCATAATGTAACATTTAATATTGTAATTCATTCATTTTCAGTAGAACTGAGTGATTTATTAGCCATTATGCATGGTACTTTTAACTATTATTCTGTTTTGTATGGCATTTTCTGTTAGTTAAGTTTTCTTGTTTTTATTTTAGCAGATGCATGTGAGTGACTCCTCAGACAGTAGTTCTGATGATGAAGGGGGAGGTGATGGAGGCTACCAAGGTATAGATAATAATGGCCGGCCTAGGACCTCTGGCCACAGAAGCCACCATTCGAGAGCCACCGCCTCAGCTGTACCGAGAACAGTGTTCCATAGGTGACTGTTTACCATTTGTTTCTCTTTTTTCTAATGTGTACCAAAACCATAGCAACTACAAAGTTACTTCAGTGAAATACACTTGCACTTTCAACATTTTTAGGGCACTGGATGCAGTTGGAATGTCATGGGACAACTTGCATTTGAAACACATCCTGTCAAGTGACACATACTGTAGCCATGTTCCTGATAGTTCCCTGCTTTGTGGAAGTTTCAACTCACAGGGTCAACCACTGTGGCATGGTAAGTTCTGTTTTATTCATGGATTTTATTTTTTTTAATTTTATTTACTTTATTTTATTTTTTTTATTTTTTTATTTTATTTTTTATTTATTTATTTATTTATTTATTTTTTTTGCTTTTTTTTTTTTTTTTTTTTTGCTTTACATGCTGTAAGCTTAGGCTCTGGCTACCCTACCACTTTTTCTCATTAAATACTGATCTATTTTGTCAGTATTTCTCCATTCTCTGACTTGTTCTTCTTATGACAGTATTCTCCCTTTTCATCTTGATTTCTTGTTAGATGCATCCAAGGATCATACTGTATTTGTTCTGAGATACAGGGAGGTCTTATACAGAATCGTTCACTGAGGCCATGCTTTCTTAGATCCTGATGTATTTTTTTGACCCATGAAACCCATTTCTTTCTTTTCTGCTGCTAAATTAATGTATATTATTTGCAGCCTTCGAGATGTTTATAAACTTTCTTATTTGAACACAGATGAAATGTAGCTCATTTGCTATTACATTTAGGCTCCATGATCTGTTTTAGAAATATCCTTTAATTTTTCTCTGTTTCTGAGAATTTACTTTTGGCAATTACTCCCCTATATATCCTCTAGGCATTAATGAATCAATGAGTCTGCATTTTTCAGGTGTATTGTAGTGTTCAGTTGTAGGAATTGAGCTTTGGGTAAGAGCGCTTTCTTTTTTAGAACCACTGCCAACATGTGCAGCTCGTGTGGATGCACTACGCTCTCATGGCCACCAGGGAGCTGCCTTGAGGCTGGCTGTAGCTGTCGTCCGCACGATGAAGCAACAACAGCTGGCTGCACAACGCCGCTGGCACGAGAGCCGCCACCGCATGCCCGTGCTGGGGACGCCATGCTCCTCCCGCTGCCCGGCAGCTGCTCCTATGCCGCCTCCAATTCCTGTGCCTACTCCGGGGCCAGCTGCTGGTGTGTCTGGGACAGGCTGGGGAGAGGGATGGGTTGGCCACCCTCTAGACCCTGTTGGATGCCTGTTTGATACATTGGCTGAAGCCTCGTTGGTCCCAGATGATCAGACTCCTCGTACACCGTCTTACTTTGGTATGTGCATCAAACAATTCATGTTCCTTCACACAAGAGAGAGAGAGAGAGAGAGATTGATGAAGTTTAGGAGTAATAAATAGCTCACTATTTTTGGTGTATTACTTTCATTTACTGATGAACAATTTCAGAGTAGTAAATGCATACAACAGTTTGACTTTTGTAGAAAATTTCTTGAGATTCTGTTACCTGAATGTTGGCTTTTGTCTGCAGATCCTGTTGGTGTCGATGACACAGGTGCCAATGTTCCTCCTCGGTACCATCATGTTCCTGTTGTGGCTTCCCGTGATCGATCAGAAACTTACCTTACTCTTGCAGTGGAAGTAGCTCTTATTGGACTGGGTCAGCAGCGTATTATGCCCACAGGTCTTTACGCACAGGTAAGAAGATGCTATATGTGCTATTGGATAGCAACTTATAGCTTTTGGTCACAGCCTTCATCAGTATAGAACACACTCTTCATTCATTTCCTCAAAGAAGCAAGTCTCTAACAAACTCTCATCATCTCAAGGCTGCTGCATTCCAAGCAAGGGTGACTTCCCCACACTCCTATGCTGCATCTATACCTATATACATATCCCCACTCGTAACTTGCATCCTCCCCCTCCCCCCTCCTCCATCTCCTTTCCTCCCATCCCTACTCAGACTCGCTCTTACTACCAAGTGTCAATTGGAATGCAGCAGCTGGAGATAATGATCATGTGTTAGTGAGTTGTAACTTTCATTGTATGCATGAGTATGTTCTATACTATGAAGGCTGAGGCCAAAAGCTATAAGTTGAGTGTGTATGTGATTGCCTTTACTTACACGTGTGTCTGCTGTTAATCAACTTTGTGGTGAATTTCAAACTAGCCACATTTTACTATTTTAGTAATTTCAGGTATACAAATTATCAGAATGGTTCTTTGTATTAAGTCTTGTTTGTGTATATAATTTTTGATTCTAGATGTTTTAAGTTATGCCACAATCTGTAGTCTGTTACATTGAATTATGTCATCCCAATACTAGATCCAGAAACAGATATTTTAGGTGAAACTTAAAATATAAATATTAGTAAGTTCTGATATACTGTAATACATTTTAATCAATGAAAACAGAGACCAAAATACTTACTTTCAAAAGGGCTGCATTTTTCTGCAATAATCATGTGAATTTCTTTAACCAGGAGAAATCGTGCAAACAAGAAGATCGTCTGATTGCAAAGCTACAGGAAATAGAACTGGACAATAGCTTGGTTGCTGTTCTACGACGTCAGGCAATTGTATTACTTGAAGGAGGTCCTTCAAGTGGACTGGGTATTGGTATCCATCCAGAAAGCATACCAATGCATACTTTTGCTAGGTTCCTGTTCCTTTCACTTCTCAATTATTATCCTGACTTAGCCTATGAGGTTGGTCTACGTGCAATGAGGTTAGTGCATTTTGGTAATTATTTTGTTTTAATGATTATCTGTGTTCTCTGTATTGATGGAAACTATCTAGAGAGAAAGTTATACTTTTTTTCTTTGTTATTTTTATTTTGTTTTGTGGAAGAAATAGACTGGTTTTCTCAATAGGAGAAACAAGACAAATAGTTCTATAAAATGTGGGAGGGAAATTCTGTTCCACTTGTACTATATGTGAACTTTCTACATCTACCTGTATACTCCATAAGCTGTGTGGCAAAGGGTACACTGTACCACTACTAGGCATTTCCTTTCCTATTTATTCTACTCCCAAATGAAATGAGAAAAAAAAAGAATGTCTATATGCCTCTGAATGAGTCCTAATTTCTCTTATCTTGTTGTGATCATTACGCGAAATGTAAGTAGGGGACAGCAAGATTGTTCTGCAGTCAGGTTCAAATTCCGGCCCTCTACATTTCAACAGAATTTCTCAATAAGAACTTAGTCTTTCTTCCAGCGATTCCCATTTGAGTTTGCAGAGCATTGGTCGAACCTACCAGTAATGAACGTAGCTGCTCGCCTCGGAACTGTTTCCATGTCTTCCTTTAAACAGATCTGCTGCGGGTCCCAAACACTTGAGCAATTCTCAAGACGTGGTTGTAGAAGCATTTTATACATGGTCTCCTTTACAGATGAAGTACATCTTCCCAAAATTCTCCCAATAAGCTGAAGTCAGCTGTCTGCCTTACTCACAACTGTCCTTACATGTTCGTTCCATTTTGTATAACTCTGCAAAGTTATGTCTAGATATTTGACAACGTGACTGCATCAAGAAGCTCACTACTAATGCTGTATTCAAACATTATGGGATTGTTTTTCCTACTAATGGGCATCACCTTACATTTTTCTACATTTAAAGCTAGCTGCCATTCTTCATACCAACTAGAAATTTTGTCTAAGTCATCCTGTATGCTATAACAGTCAATTCATGAAGACACCCTCCCATACAACACAGCATCATCAGTAAAAAGCTGCAAATTACAAGTTACTCTGTCCATCAGATCATTTATAATAGTGGTCGTACCACACTCCCCTGGGGCATGCCTGATGATACACTCGTTTCTGATGAAAACTCTCTGTCGAGAACAATGTATTGCGTTCTATTACTTAGGAAGTCTTCCAGCCAATGCTTGTGGTTATAGACCTATGTTGAATCTTACCTTTTGTGAGCAATGTTTTTATCATCAAAGCTTTCACGCAATACTTGAACTCCTTCCTCACAGTTGTATTTTTCTCTACTATTGCAGAATTTAATGCCACAGACAGAAAGTAATAAACAACAGTTAGATGAGCACATTATTGTTAATAGTAAGTTATCTTACTTGTTAGCTGATGGAAAACTATCATCATATGCTTGATTATACCAAAGATTACAGTACAATCTGTGTTTTAGAACCTGATCAGAAATTTATTCAGAATTGTTTACCTGTGCCAGTTGTAAATGTGTTAAGGTTGTCATAGTGTTTCTCTTTTTTTATACAAAAATACATTGTTGATAGTCTGATGTTGTCGTATTAAGGCTGAAATCAATTCACTAACATTGAACTGCTTATTGTAGGTTGCCCATTTTGGAGGAGCATGAAGATGCTGATGACCCGGTCAATGCAAATGTGAATTCATTAGTCCTGAGTCGATATCCACGCTGGTTTACTCTGGGCCACATTGAAACTCAACAATGTGCACTGGCCTCAACTATGCTTAGTGCAGCAAAAGGTATTTTTGAAACATCATATCTATCTGTTAATTGGCATGAATGGTAGCGTAGTAACTCACTACTATATTTATGAAAAAGAACTGAAATTTACCGAAGAACTTTATTATAAGAATAAATGAGATGCAAGTTTACTTAATGGAATTAGTACAGAAAAGCACCTGTACTGTTGTGGAATTATTGAGTCATGGGTCGGACATGTAAATGAGAACTTAACTATTAGGACCTTAGCTTATGAACTGTTATTCTTTCCAGATAAGAATGTGCACATATATGGACTCAGTTACACTGCTCAGTCATTATTGCTTAGTGTAATAATGGGTTTGGATATATGTCTCATGTGCTGTGGATAAAAAAAGTACATAAACTGAGTAAATATATTAACATTTTTGTTTACATGTTTGTCTCCTGTTCAACAACCGTACTTTAATGTGAGTGATGGCCTTCACTCAATGTATTGTTTGTGTTGTACCCCCAGTACTATTCAGTATTGCATTAATGAAATCATGTTTTAATTATGTGATATCTGTGCATGACTATACCGTCCTTTATTCAAAGCAGTAGACGGTACTTTCGACCCCCTGTATCTCAGTTGTGAATAAAGCTAGATGCCTGAATTTCCAGTTGCGAAGAGTATCTACTATAACTAGCTTTATTTTAAAATTATACTATTCCACACCTTATAGTTTACGAAATATTAGCAGTCAAAAATTGCTATTCTGTCACTCACTGACTCACCAATCATCAAAATTCTAAGGTACTTTTAGCAGACACACAAATGTCAAATTTTGTATTTAGATAGTGTTTAGCCTGTAATGGAAGGAAAAATTCAATCATCTGCAAAAATTAATTCCGTTCTAGAAAACATTTTCGCTTGTTAGAATAGTATCTTCAAACTTTCCATTTTGAGCATTATGTTGCTGGTGGTCTTGTGGTAGCACATTAGGTTCACATGCGGAAGATCGCATATTTGATTCCTGGTGCTGTAACTTTTTTTTAAATTTTCATTTTAATGTAGCCGTCACCTTTCTACTAAGTGAAGAGTCGTCAGGAATGACATCATGTACCTGATTAGAGAATGAAGAGTAACTTATAAGGTATAGATTAAATTGCTGCAAATGGAAACAGTACCAATGACACCTACATTCTAGCTTGATTTCAGTTATAAATAGGAAAACTGATGCTCGTAATGTCGAAAATTCCATCACATGACATGGGGCAAAAACTGCAGACCTGGAACAAAAATGTTAGATTATGGTTTCAAGCCACAACACAGCAGAGACAGGGAGATGCCATTGATCTGGGAGATGCCATTGATCTGGGAGATGCCATTGATCTGGGAGATGCACTGTCTATGTTATCTATGGTCTGTGCCATAGAGTGGGAACCCTCTGGAGTGACTATTGCATTCTGTCTTCTCTAGGAGGTGCTGGTTCTGCTCACGTTATCAACATTAAGCTAGGATTGTCATGTGATATCATTATATAAATACGCGAACTTGAAAATTGAAGTGCCAATTTTCTATTATAATTTTATCAGGAGGCCAATAAAACTTATACAATTCGAAAGATGGTTTGCTGTAGATGTGCCCAATACAACAATCAATAGTGTACATAGTCACTGAGAGTGGTAAAACAAAGTAGATGTTTTCAAAACTATAGCTCGGATCACGATTTAAAATTTCCAACTCTAATAAAAAGTGAATGTCAAAAATTGAAGTGCTACCAATAACTGCCCTAGGGATGATCAATATTAGAAAAACATTGATGGTAACATCTGTTCAACTCAAAGAAATCGATGTACGATGAGCATCGAAAGGGAAACGTCCAGGAATATCAGTGTTTTCGGTGCCAAAACAAACACTCCTCGGCAGAACCACAGACACACGTTACTAGACTGGCACTACCGAATACAGTATTATTGGTCTTCCTGTCACTTTAATCAATGTATCAACAATTATTTGTGTACGGATATAACAGTCATAAGAAATAGGGATAAACTGATAAAATTTTGCCACATTTAGAGTTTTGATCTAAAGGCTAAATTTTACTTATGGTGGTGGCATAGTGTGCAGATGTTGGCAATGAAATCTTCGCTTTATGAGGATATGTACCAGGAACAGAATTAATTATTCACTTCATGGTCAACACGAAAGATTATGCCCCTAATTCTACGTGACTGGTATCCGAAGTGTCTCATTTGTCAGTCACTGCCAACTTCAGCACACTACACCACCACTGCTGTAAGTAAAATTCTATCGTGTACTAGACAAACTTGATGATATTTGTGTAATATTAATTCACTAATCCGCAACTTCCATGTATTATGAAGTTCTTAAACTGATGTGAAATAAAACACTAACTGGTTGATATTTCTATATTAATCCACCAAAGGTAGCAGTACTATACATGATGAAAGCATTGAACAATAACAATGTAATCGATTTCCGGACTTTCCAAATACTGTTACATCAAACCAAACCAAATGAAACCGAAGAGACAGAGAATGGATTTTAAGAAAATCCGTGGCTGATGTACAAAAACATTTACAGAAAAGGACTACCTACAAAAAGAAATGATATCCCATCAAAAACATAAAATGTACAAAAATGCAAGTAACATGATGAATTCCTTCCACCATAAAAAAGTCATGAGATCTTATTGGAAACGAAATTGGTTATTTTAGTTATTGTTCATGGAACCACCTATTCAACACCTTGTCATAATTTTTTATCCTTCTTTTATTGCTGCTGTTCTCATCTCTGTCATGTGATATTTTTTACTGTTTTTATTTTTTCCTTATTAGTTTTATCATTTCAAATCCCCTTCCCTCAACATGCACACCTCTACTCCTCCTTTGTATCCTCTCTCAACTCTTACCTTCACTGCATTCAATGTTCAATGCTTCATCCCACATTCCCACCTATCAGAGCCTTTATAATCCATCATGCAATGTAGAAACTTTCAGCCCCACCATAACCCATCATCCCCCCCCCCCCCCTTTCATTCCGCATCTCACTCACTGCCAAGTTGCTTGTAGTGCTGGAGTGCCTGAAGATGGTGGTCACGTGCATATTTATGTCTCAGTGATTGTGTTTTCTAATGAAGACCATGGCCAAAAATTAAGTTGTGTGAATGTGATTGTCTGTTGTACGTGTCTGTCAGCAGGTCAGCAAATACTTTTATAGTGAGTCGTATCCATCATTCATTATTGACATACAACTTTTTATTTTACAGGAGATGTCCTTAGACTCAGAACTGTACTTGAGTCATCTCAGCGCCATATACATAGTTCCTCTCACTTATTTAAGCTAGCACAAGATGCCTTTCGCTTTGCTACTCCAGAAAATGGGCCTAGGCATCCAACACTGTTGAGTGTGGCCTTTGAATTAGGACTGCAGGTAAGAAATGGGTAAAAACACTTTTTTTTTTTTTTTTTTTTTTTTCAAAATAGCTCTGGTTTGTAGTTTGTGTTATAAGTGTCTGCCAAAGGTATTAAAAAGACTATGACATTAGTCTCAATTGATTTACAAGAATCAGTTTTCAGTAAGATTCCCTTTGTTTAAGTCTGCACTAATTTTCCTTCCACATGAAGGTACAGTAATACACAGCAGAACATACATGGGAAGTTGCATGTATTATTTTAATAATATATAAATTTATGTTCCTAAACTATTACTGATGTTCTGTCGGTATACTTTTCAAAAACAGTAGTATGCCACAGAAGAGAAATTCATGACATTAGCTGCTCTTGGGCATTAAAATAAATTCAATGGATACACTTGAAAATCTTAATTTTTGGCTGTGACTTGAACATAAATTTCCTGCTTTATCCAAGTGGTGATATTAACTGGTTTGGTTATTGGTCCACATTTCAGTTTGACATGAATTCCCATCCATGTTCCTCTATGCTGCAGCCTTTAACTGTTATGTCCACAAGGGGGTGAAATATTATTGTGTGTCCACACCAAAACTGTTGTGTGCTTGTCAAGTTTATATACAGTTATGTGTCTTTTTTCATAATCATACATTAAAAGTAAATGCAACTAACTTTTAAAAAATCCAAGAGACTTAATATAAAAATTAATTTGGATTTGCTTGATGTTTGTAATAACTCAAAGTACTAAGCATGAGTAGTAATTTCTTTTTTTAAATTTCAGGTTATGAGAATGACACTATCGTCTTTAAATTGGAGACGGCGTGAAATGGTACGATGGTTGGTAACGTGTGCAACAGAGGTGGGTGTAGAAGCTCTTGTTTCAATCATGCAGAATTGGTATCAACTCTTCACACCCACAGAAGCAACAGGTCAGTGTTTGTGATTTATCTACATTGAACTATGGGTTAAAATTACGTACAAATATATTATATTATTGCTATGGATTAATATACCTTAAGTATAGATAACATACAATTTCAATAATTTCATACTGTTTCACTGAATATGCCCCTGTAAAGACCATTTTTCTGAACTATAATAATTGGAGTTGTAATTGGCATTATATGTGTCACAGCAAACAACATCTTGGCTCTAAAATAGAGATGCATCTTCAAAGTTTAATTGAAATGATTGTGAGCATATGTCAGGGAACAAAAAACTTAAAAAGAAGTAGAAGTTGTACAATTCTGAGCCCAGTGTCATTTGAGTTAGCAAGTAGTCATGTGGGACTAATATTCATCTTTTCTCCCATTGTAGCATTCATCTGAAAATTGTCTCTTCTGAGATATTCATTGTATTTTTTGTGTAGCAAAATACTTCATGTCCTCACTCTTCAATTGTCTTAGGAACACATATGAGACTATAGTTCAAGAACAAAATTCTTTAAACATCTGCCATTTTGTTGTAAGCTGGTCAGGCTGACTACGTCTTCATTAATTTTTTGACAGGTTGGGTTGCCAGTACAAAGCCAATCTCCAGCAATCCTAGAGCGCCAGTATTTTCTAATAGGGTTGCTTCCTTTAAGTAATGGGTTCTATTTTAAATTTTTGAGGAACTTGCTTCTTAATCCTCGCATGACTTATTCATTGCTCAGGGGCCATACCATGGAGATTTATTCATCAAGCTTATTAGGAATACATGGAATTTCCTGTGTTTTATTAACATGTTTCCACCAGCAAGAAGAGTGCCTACATCACCACATACTATCCTTTTGACACCCCCCCCCCTCCCATCCCTTAATAAGTACCTAAATTCCTATGACAAAGGAATTTGGTGCTCAAGGCATCAACTTGAGTTCACTGACCTGCCCCTCAAACTTATGTTGTGTGATTATAGTATTGTGAGACAGTTTACTTGATGGAATATACTACCATCATAGAGGAAGACATCAAGAATGAAAGAATGCACATTGTTCACAATACTCTGTGATTACTACTACATTTCTCATAGAAGTTCACATTAATGCCCACCATAATGTGATACTACCCCCTCTTACCTGTGTCAGTAGTGCGCTACAGCCATTTGCCTGGATATCAGCATGTGGTGGAGCAAGAAATGTTATTCATTAAATCAGTTGAGATGTTTCTTGTAATCCACAGTTCAATCTGAATGATGCTGTGCCCACTGCAGTTGAAATTTGACAGTGGTGTAGAGCCAATGTGAGGACACATAGTAGTCACCTATTTAGAAGCCATTCACCACTCTGTTTTTCGATCTGTCACAAATTGCCATCTGTGAGCAAGAGTCTGACCTCCACATTCTGTGATGAGGCACAGATGCCCAACGCCACATCACCTGCTGGATTCATTGTTCTTCAACCACTTTCCACATTAGCTGTGTAGATTTGTAGTTTCTGAGATGCTTGTTCCCAGGTACCAGGCTATTACTATCTGCTCTTTGTCACAGTCACTTATTTCAGCCTTTATTGTCGCTAAAATGGTTCCCCTTTCATGTCTGCTTTGGTTATATACTCTCCTTGCATTGTCACATTCCCACAACACTGGCAGGCAACATTCCGACTCATGCTGATGGTATTTTTACTTATCAGTTTAGCAGGTGCTGTTAGAAACTATGAAATCTGCAACACCATAACTTTTATTGTGTACATTGGTTTGAAGGATAGCAAACAATAGCAAATGACACACACACATACGCGTGCGCGCGCCCCCACATATATACACACACACGCGCACACACACACACACACACACACACACACACACACACACACACACACACACACACACACACATTTATATCCACCTTCCTTTAGAGTAAACATAGTGGTCTTCTCACTATGATTGTAATTTTTTTTATTTATTTATTTTTTTACATAATAAGGTACCATATAAATAAATACTTTCAAAATATTGACAAAAATATCTCCTTTCTAGGACTAATAATGGAAATTACAGGTTGGAATTCTACAAAATAAGAAGGACAGTTTACAACTCACTGCATAGATGGAATGATGAGCAGTAACATGCACGTAAGAAGAAACACACATATAACACTTAAGCTATTGGCCCTGGGCTTCTTCAGAATTAAGATCATTGTCCCAAGCACACTTCAGTCACACAATCGCCGTCTCCATTCGGAGTATGGCAGCCAGAGATGACAGGTGTCTGACTGTGAAGTGTGCTTGTGTGAATGTTCTAAACACATTTTGTTAAATCCTTCAAGGAATTGCCATTATGTGACTGTTCTTAATTCTGAAGAAGGCCATGGGCGATAGCTCAAGTGTTGGATGTGTATATCTTTTTTATGTGACTATCGCAGCTCATCATTCTCTCTTTGTGGTGAATTACAAAGTGTCCTTATTATATTGCTGTATTCCTTTCTAGAACTCATTTACTTAGACAGATTTCTTTATACATATGTAATGTTTGATCCATTTTATCAGTTGTGTTGGTTATCATTTGCCATAATAAATTTTATTGGTTTTTCAACAATTTATATATGGCACTCCAGTCAGTACATATGGGAATGTTTGAATTTACAGGCCCTGTAGCTACCACAATAATGTCCCACAGCACTATCATGAGATTAAATCTGTCCTATGCTCAGCAAGAAGAGCTCTCAAGTTGTGCCAGAAATCTGGCATTGCAGTGTGCTACAAAAGTAAGTTACAGTTCTATTTTATGAATATGTCATATTTATTGTCATTGCACCTGCTGTTGCAAGTTCAATTATATCCAGGAATTTAAATCTAACTACTCTTGTTTTCAGGATCCACCAAACTGTGCCTTGAATGCTTTGACATTATGTGAAAATGAAGCTCTGGCTTTTGAAACAGCATATCAAATTGTTATTGATGCTGCATCACATATCATGACATCCTCGCAGCTCTTCACAATTGCACGATACATGGAACACAGAGGCTACCCCACCAGGGCTTATAAACTAGCAATGTTGGCAATGAAAAATGTCCATCTTGCATACAACCAGGTAATATCAGAATATCCTTCACTGGTATTATGGTTTAGATGTTGTGTTGTTATAATATACTTTACTTTCAAAGGTACTCAAAACTCAATTACTAATAGCATCACTCTCTACTTATCAGTCATAGGCAGGTATAGCATAGAAATACAACAGGCTTAGTAGGTGTGTAGATATGTGTGTGTTTTTTTTGGGGGGGGGGGGGTGAGTGAGTAGTGTGTGAACCTGTTCATGAATGAACACACAATATATACCACAAATAAATGGAAAACAAATGCAGCTTAAGAGCTTAAGCAGATTTTGTGTTAAGTCATGTATAACATGAAGTTCATAAAATTAAAGCAAAATTAATGTTTATAGGAAATGTCAGATTCTAAAAGCTGAAAGATGTAAGTAGTGAAAGTGATATTAAGTTTATACCAGTCTTAGCTAACACTGTCAATGACCATGCTACAGTAGATACATTGGTTCCCATTAGATCACTGAAGTTACACACTGTTGGGCTTGGCTAGCACTTGAATGGTAACCATCTGGGTCTGTCAAGCGCTGTTGGCAAGCGGAGTGCGCCCAGCCCTTGTGAGGCCAGTTGAGGAGCTACTTGACTGAGTAGTAGTGCTCTGGTCTGGCAAACTGACACAAAGATCGGGAGTGTAGGGCACTGACCATATACCCCTCCATACCAACTCCGGCAACGCCTTCGGGCAGTGGTTGACAGGGAGGCCGGTTGGTACCTGTTGGGCCCTCGAATGCCTGTATGGGATGGAGAATTAGCTAACACTGTGTGGAAAAGTAGTTATCATCAAATATGCAAATATGAGCAATTATGACTGTTGCTTATAAAGAAAAATCCTTTTGATGAAACAATGTTCAAAAATTTTTAATTTGAATAAGAGAGAAAAAGACAAAATTTACTTGTTATACAACAGCTTCTGCAAGAAATATTTCTACTCAAGCAAACATTTCAGTATGTCTTAAATTTCAATATTAGTGATACTATTTTTCTTTGGCAAAAGATATAATTTTTAAAATAAGGGAAATAAATAAATAAGAGTACTGGTGTGTGTTTTGTGCTATATAAATGAAATGTATGAATATCGTCTTCTTGCAGGATACACATCCGGCAATAAATGACATCCACTGGGCCTGCGCACTGAGTCATTCACTCGGAAAATCTGAACTTACGAACATGATACCTTTGCTGGTCAAGAATGTTCAGTGTGCTACAGTACTGTCAGACATCCTGCGTCGCTGCTCAATGACTGCCCCAGGCATGTCGTGCCCACATCCTGCTCCTGACGGGACAAAGCACCACCACCATCACCATCACCACAGAGGAGGAAATAGAGGAAGCTGTGGCGGTGGCATGAAACCATTGTCATATGACCGACCACCACTGCGTCAGCTGTTGGAAGCTGCTGTTGCAGCCTATGTAGCCACTACACACTCAAGACTTACTCACATTTCACCTCGGCACTATGGTGACTTTATAGACTTTTTGGGTAAGGCCAGAGACACATTTATACTAGCCCATGATGGGCATGCTCAGTTTACGCAGCTCGTTGAAAATATGAAAGTGGCATACAAAGGCAAAAAGAAACTTATGTTTCTTGTAAAAGAGAGATTTGGCTGATCATAATCAAAGCAGAAACTGATGAATAGGTTATCTTTTGTGTTTGCATATCTTTATTATCTTGCCAGTTAGAAAAATGTGGAAATATTGGTATTGCTTATTTTGTTTTACTAGAAATTTTGATTTCATTGGCAGCAGACAAGGCTGGATTTGCATCTGTGTTATTCAAATTAAAATTGTGCTAAGTGTCTGGATTTCACAGGTTTTGGGTGTTTCACACGTATTTGTTATCAAAATGGCAAGATAGAGCTTTCATTTGAGAATGTGACTGTGTTCAATCTGCTGTATAACAACTCACTTATCAAAAGATAAGCAGCTACAGGCTGGGTGCATTTTCATCTTTTCTGTATTTTCATATTCATTTCATTTCCCCCCATTTCCACAATATTTGTCTCTAATTAAACATATAAGGGTCCCAATAAATTAGCTGATGGGCACACCAATAGTAAAGCATCATCTTTTTTTCCCCTTTTTCCTGTAGACTATGCAAGTCCGTACTTTGGAAAAAGTGAATACTGACAAGAAGGAAAACTGATTTCTTTCTCTTCTTTTGGCCTTACATTTTGGGCTAGCCTGTAATCTCTTACATGACAAACAGCTTACATGACTGTAATATATATGTTGTTCATTTCCTTCAAAACACTTTTAATTGTGAAAAATAATTAGAAAAAAGTTTTTTTATAATTAGCTTTTACATAATCTGCAAAGTCCATATGGCAGAATTATCTCAACTGTTTATAAAATAAATTATTTTTGATTACCAATCCACAAAGTGATTTTCTTTCACTTTTGACAATAATTACAGATGAAATGAGCCAAAATTATGCCCTTCTAATACGAAATGAAGGAATTAGTTTCCTTTGTTACTGCAGTATAATGCAGAATGACAGTTAATTAAAAAAAAAAACATTAAAGATATACAATTTTGACAATAGGCATTTTATTATTGTGACTGAGTAAGGCACATGTCGATTGATTAAACAACTTATGCTTCAGATGACTAAGGTCATCTACAGGATTTACCAGCCACTCCAGTCATCATACTGACACATACTAAATCATTAACTAATGTGCAACAGAATTACCACAATCTTAGAAACTTTTAACAGTGGTAGTCAAGGCTGTGAATGGTATGCCTGGCTACTGTAAGAATGTCTCAAGTGCAGCCACTGAGCTGGAAGGAAATGAAACGTGGGAGATAATTATGTTTTCTGTAATTATTTGAAGGCTCACAGTTCCATGGTGATATTACCACAGCTCTTTTAATATGGGTTGATTTTATCACCAAAACTCCTCAATTCATTCTTCTGAAGCAACTGATATTCTGGTAGTCAAGGATTTAAAAGGGCGTTATGCCTTTCTATAACTTTCATACTAGCCCAATCTAGTGCAGCTCCTCCTTGTTATATATAATATTTCAGTGCTCTGCTCTGTGTTATTAGTGGGTATTTGACTCCTGACTCCACAACAACCAATATTTAGTTGAACACTTTTTTACCTTACAAAAACAACAATATTCGTCTTTCTATTCCTGCAACATTAGGGGAAATAAGTAATTCCAAATTTGTCTCAGTTATATGACAGTCCGGTTGAATGTCTACCCTAGGTTAGAGTCAACTGTAAATCACTGCACAGATTTTTCTTTCACCAACAACAAACTTTGTATGTAAAATCTTATGATCACCTTCTGGTAAACACTTTACAGTGAAGTCCTAAAACATATAATGAAATAATGGCATTTTTATCAGAGTACATATTCAGCCATTTTTTCTCTTCTAACACAATGAAAGCTTGTCATGACAAAAATTATTTTAATTCCTAATGTGGGTATTACTAGTTTTCATTTGACAGGTCTGATTATGTATCCATAACTGACTTAATTAAGCTTATATGAGTGGCGATTTTTATAATTTGAGTTTAACCTTTTCTGTTTTTATTTGGGAACTATAAACATATGATGATGATACATTTTTAGTCCTTTTAATAGTTCAAAAATTATAGGAAAGAGCCTCTAACACTAATTATCTGAAGATATAAGATATAAGAAATTAAGTTGTTGCTGCCAACAATTTCTACCTTGTTGGTGTTTTAACTCTCTTAAGCCTGAAAGTGAATGAAGCTTTTGACTATTGTATGTAATACCATAATCACTAGATCATTATCAAATTGATAATAGCTAAAAAAAAGAATTAAAATTACATTAATTGCCATTGACAAAACTGTACCAACTGATACAAAGATGAAGCATACCAATATTAGCGCACTTTTCTTGAAAAACCTGTATTGATATGAAAATTTAATGATCACCAAATATGTAAACAATTAAAAAAAGTAAAATTTTGAACACAGCTGTGAACTGTCAGCGAGCGTTATAACGTCAAAGGATAAAAGTGCAGTCCTTGGTTGCGACTGAGGGCTGCACTTTTATCCTTTGAATTTAAAATATGTCATTGCCAGTTTAGCAAATATTGAGCTGAACTGAAAAGCATCACTGCATCTCAAGAGATGGACTGTGATGTTTTTCGGCAATGCCAATAGAGCTGTGTGAAACATGCAGAGTGCAAAGGAATAAGAAGCTCATCAATAAAAAAAATTATGTATTATTTGTACATATGATTATGCAAACATGTAAAAATACTATTCTTATGTTCTGTGTTTTTGTATGTGATATTTATGTTTACAACCAAAGATTGTTATTTGTAAGATGACTAGTATAAGATTATAAACTTTTTAAAATCACATTTCATACCAAAATGTCCTTGGAGCATAAACTTGTTTTGCGAACCAGTTTTGGTCTTCAGGAATTTTACTGTATCAGGCTTCCTATTCTATATAATAGTAACTATTTCAATATTTTCAAGTACAAAATAATAATGTCATACTGAAAGCATTGACAAAAAGCTTTATATAATCATCATTGTCAAGTGCAAAATTCCATAAACTACCTCTGTCAGTGATGTAGTCATGTAGCTTCCTCTTCTCTTAGTTGTTAATTGTACAAGTTGTTTTAGTTATTTTTCTTAGGTATTTATGTTATTTGTTATTGTGTGACTGCTGTACTACAGAAAGTCAAGATGAATGTTAAATTAATCTATGAACAATAAATTGCTTTACAGTTTAGTTTGTTGTGAAATATGCCAACAGAGGAGTATTACAATTTTTCTCTCCAAAGTAAAATGCTGAAGTTATTCAGATTGATATAAATACCCACAATGTGTATATTAAACTCCGAATCTTGAAAATTTTGTATATGCTTCACATCTACAAACCAAGACTTGGCAGTCTCAGTGACACAGTAAAACTCCTTTAAACTTTGCAAATTAGTGATATCTGAACTTATCAGCTATGGATGATGCCAAGGATATGTATGCCAATCCAGAAAGTATTTCTAAAGCAAAATTTAATAGTATTTATTCATTGTAGAATAATGTCTACTATAATAACTTCAAATTGATACTTCTGAAAAGAAATGTAGCAATAGTAGACAAATGAACTGCTTTTAAAGGTATTTTTATTAATGTGTTGACAGGGCAAGTGTTTTTCGCGAAGCTAAAGCAAACACACTAAACATAATAGCATTTGTTTATATACAGTGGTGGCAATAAATGTACAAAAATAGTTTGCTGTTGTGACTTTTATTTCTGAACAGGTTTATATTAAAATGATTTAAAATTTATATTTAAATATAAGTGTAATTTATTTAACAATTTATTGTTTTCTGCTAATAATAAAATATGAAAATTTGTGTTTTGGCCATAAAATTGAAAGACTAATTACTATGACTTATATGTCATAAAAGTTTCTGCTTTAGAATAATTTATCAGTACAAATGAACAAACTTCAAATATACTACTTAAATTTTGAATTCTTTATTTTTATTACAAACACCATAAATATATTCTTTTGGTATCTTAAAGCTGTAATATGTGAACCAATGTCCAGAAGTTGGACCATGACCACTCTTTTCTCACATCTTCACATTACAATTTTCAAATGCAACAGCAAAAGGGGCCTCAGTCCATAGCAAAAGTAAGCCATTTTAATTGGAGGTAAAACAGTTAAGAGAAAGAGTTTTTAATGAAAATAAATTAGTGTCAAATGTGACTCCACAACTAATCATCTACTAAATAAATCAGTCCGCCTGCTGACTCTCACAGAGCATCTCAATATGAAGCTCTACTTACTCAGCAGAACTCAGCATACATAACTACGGCACAATATTAAAGCCAAGTTTCGCCCCTCGAATAACAAATTGAAAATGTGGGTTCTCTGTCACTATACCATTAAATATGAACAGTGTTGAATGTGACACATAATTTTTGTGGTCATGTTTTAAATGACCCAGTGCTTTAATTAACCTGTGCTAAATATCAAATTCACAGCACTCCAGTATTAAAGAGACTTAGGAATGAAGTAAGTTATAAGACAACTGGATAGAATTTCATAAAAAAAAGTTTGAGAAAACCTTTTTGCAGTTGTAGCAGCACGGCTATGTGTAAATTTATATGAAATAACTAAATGTGCTTGTTAAGAATGAATGGCATTGTACATATGTATATAAATAAATTTTGTTTAGCAATTTTGTGTGTTTCAAGATTAAATTGTCTTTGCCACCATCATTTTAGTTACACAAAAGATTTATGTGTAAATATATATATTTTTACTACTAGGTATTAAGTTTTTGAAGTGGCATCTTTTGTGTTGGCTGTTTTAATTGTTCCTGGAAATAATATAATACAATTTACAAATCATATAATTGTGTGTCTGTGTGAGTGTGTATATGTATATATACAAATATCTATAGAAGCATTGTGTAACTGACTTTTGGAGTAGGTTAAGTTGGAATAATTGTAAATTCAAATAAATGTGCAGTGCTGCCTTTTCTCATAATCATTCCATTTTGTATCTGGCATTGGCCAAACATTGATACTTTGTTTAGATAATATTATTTTGCTTATTTTGACTGTATGTAACTAAGTTTATCAGTGTAAGCTTACTGTGGGTCAGAAGATGGAATATAACATCTTCAGCGATCATTAATGAAAAGTTGTCAGAATCATAGAAATTCATTGCAGTCTTCCTTACTGAACAGAAACAGTGCCAAGGTGATAAAAGTTGTTCAGTGTGGTTTCTCTTGTCTTATGTTACAAAGAGACATGCATATTTTGATTGCATCACCCAATCTCATATTTATTTATAATTTTGTATTACCAAGTTTGTAGAGAGTCAAATGTTCTTGTAATACTGTAGACAGTGCACATGTATGTGAGTGATCTGTTGTGATAATATATTTAGTTGTTAAACATGCCTACTTTAAAACATAATTCTGTGTTCATAATTCTGTTACATGATATTATGCAAACATCCCAAGTTCCTAGAATATTTCACACACCACAGTTGAATTTGAGTGTATGATTCATTATAGCCTGGAGTTGGTTAGGAATGGGAATTTTCTTTACATACAGCTGTAAGACAATCGTAATATACATTGTGTGGTCTGCTCCTCCCTAGTGTATGTGCTCATAATGGGAAAGTGTGGATGTGTCAAGGGTATTCAGTGGCCCAAATTGAAACTTTTGGATAAATTTCTTGATTAAGGATTTCAGTCTCATAACACTGACAATCTACCAATTACACACCCAATAGTAATTTTTTTTGCTAGTATTTGAAAAATGTAACAAATAGTTTCACTCTTAATGTGATACAATTTCCCCAAAGACAACTCCTTACATTTGAACATCAGCTTACCATATAATAAAAACTTATCAATCATAGGTTTAAGTGGACATAATATTCTTAACTTCAAGTGTCAGTGACTACAAAACAGAACTTCCAGTATTTTCACGTTGTGCCTTGAAAAAACTATGACCATTTTCCTGCCCTATCATTTCTCAATTCAAGCTTGTGCTTTGTCTCTAAAGATTTGATCAGTGACAGATCATTATAAGTAATTTTATCTTCCATTTTAGTTTATTACTGAGACAAAGTAATGAAAGTAAGCTGACAACTTTTTTTTAAAAAGGGACATAATGTGTATTTGTCATATGTATGGGGTCACAAATTGTACAAACTTGACAGTTTTATCAGTGCTCTCTTATGTTAATAGCTGTATTTTTTATTTACTTGCAAAATCCATAATTTAAAGTAGATGATATTTTATGCAGATGTCATTAAATTAGAATCATCTTGCAACAAAGAGTCATAAAAATGTGTGAAGTGCATGTAATGTGTCAAATGGAAAAAGTTGCCAGTTTGATTGTCAGATGAGGGAATGTGGTATATTAAAACATTGTTGCAGGAGAGAACCATGTCAGAATCTGGATGTAAAGACAGTTTCGTATGTTGTAAACCTTGATCACAGTTATGCCAGCCAGAACCATATGGCTAATGTTCATCTAAATTTCTTATATAACCTCTTAGAAAAATACAGCTCAGAGGTCAAGTGGTGGAGTGTCAGACTACAAATCCAGAACAGTGTTAAATTGCAGGTCCTCATATAACTGGCTGTTCAAAGGTCGGAGGAAGGCAATGGCATACTACCTCCAACAAGACCATGCCTAGTAAAGCACGTTGGTATTCAAACCAATATTCAGATTGATGAATGCTTTACCTACCTTAATCTCTGAAAATTTCAACATAAATAATGAGTGTAATAAGAAAATTTGTAGCACTGTGACAGACTACACATACTCAGCTTCATCTGTTATTAGTAACCAAGTCAGCACTTGAACTGTCAGTGAGGAATATGTGTCCAGGTGAAGGTATAGATCATGGAATGTTGACTTTCATTATCAAAAAACATAAATGTCAGGCAATCTAGAGGAAACTTCCTGGCAGGTTAAAATTGTGTGCTGGAACCGGGACTCGAACCTGGGACCTTTGCCTTTCTCGGGCAAGCGCTCTACCACTGAGCTATCCTGACATGACTCACGGTGCCACCCCACAACTTCAATTCTGCCAGTACCTCACCTCCTACTTCCCAAAATTCACAGAAGTTCTCCTGCAAAAACTTGCAAGACTAGCACTCCTGGAAGAAAGGATATGGTGGAGACATGGTTTAGCCACAGCCACACTCATCAAATAAACATATGTGAGAATATTAAAAGATCATCTCTAATTCATTATATTAACATAGCTATTGTGACTGTTGTACAGCCTTATTTCATAAATCCAAGTGTAACGTCTATAATAGAGGACAGCTAACATGTCAGCATAAAGGCGCTTGTGAAGCTGCTGATAGGCATGTACAATAGGCAATCATATTCACACAACTTAAATTTTTGGCCATGGCCTTCATCAGAAAAAGAAACACCTACATTCACATAATCACACAGGCATGTCTTGAACACTTGATCACCATCTACAGCTGGAGTGCCTACCAGCGGCTTAGCAAGTATCTTTATGGTGAGTTGTTATCTATCCTCTACTACTAATATTGAAGTGTTTAGCAGAGGGTTCATTAAACCAGTTGTTCCCAATCTTTCTGGTAGTGGGATCCACAAATTTTCTTGAAAAACTTTCATAACCCTATAGTCCTCTCTCTCTCTCCACTAGCTTTCAGAATGATATTTCCTTCATAAGGTAGGAGAGAAGTGAAGAGTAATGAGACAGAAGTGACTCATGGTGAAGAAACTCTTCTTAAATTCCTTCATGACATCAACTACTTATCCAACCTGAAATTTACTTGGTGTTTTTGCAGAACATCAGCTACCTTTCTAGATGTTGACCTTCACCTTGTTGAGTCCCAATATCCACACTTTGGTCTACATTAAACCCACAAACAAGTAAGAGTATTTCCACAGCTGCCATCCCTTCCATATAACACGATCCCTTCCGTACAGCCTAAGCATCCAAAGCAAATGTATCTGCTCCAATATTGAATCCCACACCAAATATACCAAAAACCTGTTCAATGCTTATCTCTCCCACAACTACCTTACAGACCTTGTATGCAAGCAGATCTCCCGATCAGTCCATTCCTCCCCTTCCAGACTACTCAGAAGCATCCCTCTAGTCTCCCAGTAAAATCCTGGCCTGGAATGCCTTAATACATTACTCCTTCAGGGCTATGATTTTTTGAAGTCATGCTCTGAAATGAGATCATCCCTCCAAAGTATCTTCCCCACACCACCAAGAGTAGCCTTTTGCCATCCACCCAACCTCTGCAACATCCTTGTCAAACCTTACAATATTCCAAAACCACCCTCCATACATAATGGTTAAACCCCTGTAACCGAACCTGCAGCAAAACCTGTCCCATGCATCCTCCCACAACCACCTACTCCAGCCTGACTGCAGAAAGATCTACACAATTCAAGGCAGAGCCACATGTGATCTACCAAATGACATGTGTTAACTGCACAGCATTTTATGTTGATATCACCACCAACAAATTGGCTGAATGCATGAATGGTCACAGATGGACTGTTCACTTGGGGAAAATCAATATTCTGTGGCAGAACATGCCCTCCAATGTGGTTCTAGGGACCTTGGTATGTGTTACACTGTGCGTGCCATTTGGGTACTCCCACCTAGCACCAGTCCTTCCTCATGGCCTAAACTTACACATAAGGGATGCTGAGAAAAGACTAAGAATAAGTGAGTTGCAGATGGTGGAAAGGGAGAGGTTAATGTGTATTTTTGTAAGTTTCTAACCTTTAAAAAATTTATCATTCACCCCACTCAGCATTATTTAATTCACTTCCTGATCTATTCTCTTTGGTTTGCAATGGCATGGCTTAGTACTTATCATGCAACATCTCTAAAGATACATCATCTTTGGCATCCACATTTACCCACTCCTGCTTCATGAACTTGGTTGTGAGTAACTTTTCCCTTCTGCCCGCTTTCTTTTCCCTCTTCTCCTGCCTGATGAAGAAAATACTCATTTCCAAAAAGCTAGTGGAAACATTTAATTTCATTGCCATTTTTGCCTCTCTTGTGTGTACTGTAAGTGGTACCAAACTAAGGTAAGTACTGGCCAGACACTCTATCTCTTTTGAACATTATATTCTTTGTAGTTTTGGTCTTCAGTCTGGAGACTGGTTCGAGGCAGCTCTCCACCCTACTCTACCCTGAGCAAGCCTCTTTAAAGAATGGGAACCCACATCTATTTGAACCTGCTTACTCTTATTTGTCTCTTGGGCTCCCTCTGTGATTTTTACCCCCACACATTTCCCTCCAATGCTAAATTCACGATTTCTTGATGTCTACCAATCACCCTTTTTTATGTCAAAATATGTAAAAAAATTCCTCTTCTCCCCAATTTCGGTTAGTACCCTCTCATAAGTTGAGCAATCTACCCACATAATTTTCAACATTATGTAGCATATTTCAAAAGCTTCTATCATCTTCCTGTCTAACTATTTATTGTCCATGTTTCACTATCGTACAAGGCAACACTCCACACAAATGCCTTAAGAAAAGACTTCCTAACACTTAAATTAATATTTGATGTTAACAAATTTTTCTTTTTCAGAAATGTTTTTCTTCCCCTTGCCACTTCGCATTGTGTATCATTTGTGCTGCAACCACTGTATGTTATTTTACTGGCAAACTAACAAAACTCACCTACCACCTTTATTGTTTCATTACCCAATCTAATTCACTCGGCATCCCCTGATTTTCTTAGACTACATTGCATTACCCTTGTTTTGCTCTTGTTAATGTTCATCTTATAACCCTCTTTCAGGACACTGTCCATGTTGTTCAATTGCTTTTCCATGTCCCTTGCTGTCTCTGACAGAATTACAGTGTCATTGAGAAATCACATTTTTTTTTATTTAACAATGGAAAGTCTGATAGGAATATCAATAATGGGAGATAGGTAACAACTCAGTGTAAAGAGAGTCGCTGAGCTGCTGACAGACTTGAAAATAACTTTCACATAACTTAAATTTTCGGCCATGGCCTTTGCCAGAATAAGAAACACATACATTCACGGAATCACTCAGACAACTATACACACACTATTATCATGTGCGGCCACTCTAGCTGTGTGTGTATAGTTGTCTGAGTGATTGCGTGAATGGGTTTCTTTTTCTGGTGAAGGCCATGGCTGAAAATTTAAGTTGTGTGTGTATGTGATTATCTATTTTCTTGTCTGTCAGCAGCTCAGCAAGCCTCTTTACTGCAAGTTGTTACCTATCCTCCATTATTAAATTTTTTTTTATTTATTTGCTCTAAATTTAATCCCTTCTCTTGCTCAATGTTCAGTTTGAATAACACTGGGGAAAGACTACACCCTGTCTTATTCCCTTCCCAAACAATGCTTCTCTTTCATGCCCTTCGACTCTTATAACTGCTATCTGGTTTGTGTACAAAACGTAAATAACCTTCCATTTTGTATATTTTACTCCTGCTGACTTCAGAATTTGAGAGTGTATTCCAGTCAACTTTCTCAAAAGCGTTCTCCAAATCTGTAAAGCTAGAAATGTAGGTTTGCATTTTCTTAATCTATCTTCTAATATAATTTGTAATCATAGTATTGTCTTGTGTGTTCCTATATTTCTTCTAAATCCAAATTGATCGTCCTCAAGATAGGTTTCTACCAGCTTTTTCATTCTGTAAAAAATCAACCACAATTTTTTAAACTGATGGTTCTTTATTTTGCACAACCTGTCTGCACTGGATTTCTCTGGAATTGGAATAATTAATTTTTTCTTGAAGTCTGAGAGTGTTTTGCCTGTCTCATACAGCTTTCACATCAGGTGGAATAATTTTGTCATGTCTGGCCCTCCCAGAGACTCCAGTTGCTCTAACGGAATTTTGTCCACTTCAGGGGCCTTGTTTCAACTTAGGTCTTTCAATGCTCTGTAAAATTCTTCTCTTAGTGTAGTATCTCCTATCTCATTTTCATCTACTTCCTCTAATATTGTTTTGTTTTCACGTTTCAGCTTTCCCTTCTTTGCTAAGAAATGGTTTTCCACATGAGTTGACAATATTCCTACAGCTGCTTTTCTTCTCTCCAAATGTCTCTTTTGTTTTCCTGTAGATGGTATCTATCTTTCCCCTCATCATATGGTTTCCTACAGTCTCGCATTTGCCCTCTAGATACTCCCACTTAGCCATTTTGCACTTCATTTGAATCTCATTTTTTAATTGCCTGTACTCTATTTGTCTACTTCATTTACTGCATTTTCATATTTTCTCCTTTCATCAATTAAATTCAGTATTTCCTGTGATATACAAGGACTTTTTATAGGTCTTGTCTTTCTACCCATATGATGCTTTGCTGCCTTCATTATTGCATCTCTCAAAGTTACACATTCATCTTTTATTGTGTTACTTCTTCCCATTTCTGGCAATTGTTACCTACAGCTCCCTCTGAAACTTTCAAGAACCTCAGGTTCTTTCAATTTATCCAGGTCCCATGTCCTTATTTTCCTACCTTTCTGCAGTTTCTTCAGTTTCAGTCTACAGTTCATAACCAATAAGATTCTATATCTACTTACAGTTTAAAACTTGGTTCTGAAATCTGTGTCTTACCTTTATAATATATATCTAGTACCTTCTGGTCTCTTCCACATATATAATCTTATAATGGAAAGTCCAAGTTGGAATTAAAAATATAGTAATAGTACAGTTTACAACTCACCGCAAAGACATGACGACAAGCTGCGGCAGAACACGTAACAAAGGCACACACATACAACACTTTCAGCGATGGCCTCCTTCAGAAATAGGAACACTCACACAATCACACAGTCACACAACCGTCATGACATGGTTCTTAAACCAAGTGTTTGTTATGATTAAATTATGTTCTGTGAAAAATTCTACCATATGGTTTCCTCTTTCATTCCTTTTACCCAGTCCATATTCACTTACTATTTCCCTTCCCTTCCTTTTCCTTCTACCAAATTAGTCCCCTGTCACAATCATGTTTTCCTGTCCCTTAACTGTCTGAACAATTTCTTTTCTTTCCTCATACATTTCTTAATCTCTATTAGATTTTTGGTACTGTAAAAAATCTGAAAAATGCATGCTCACATAACTAAGTAGTTGTGACTCCATTAATACCTTCAGAGCTCTTATGTAAAAACTCGATACTCTCCCTCAGCACTTAATATGGGTGTGATGCAGTCTTCATGTGCCCAAAGTGAAATAAACGCAAAACAGAAATATAGCATTAACCGTACACACACAAAACAACAAGCAAATAAGGTATTAAGGTATGATCTCCAGTGAGAGAAATAAATCGTTAGAAGGTTACTCAAATGACACATGATGCAACTGGAAGAAGATGCGTCATACAAATATTGCAATTAGGAACAAGTTGTATGTCTGTGTTGTTCTCGTATCACACTGGGTATGTTATTAGCCACATTTCTCCTTGAAATAAACTTTTTTTTTCCCATTCAGTAAGATATTTTCCTCAGATGTTTGAAAGTCGTCTGGCAACCCACCTGAATACACCTCATGACTCACTAGTGGGTTGCAGCCCACAGTTTGGGAACTACTGCAATGAGCAATTTTCAAAGCACTTCTTTAGTTTTCTGCTCTTTTTGACAGCATGTGTGAAAAATGAACACTGATTTTCCTTATAACTTACAATGATAATTTAATCCTCTGTAAGTAGGTGTCAACAAAATATTTTCACATTCAGAGGATAAATTTGGAGATTGAAATTTCATGAAAAGATTTTGTCATAAAAAATGCTTTTGTTTTAACCCTTTATTGGGCTCACACAGAAATCACACGAAGAAAAAATATTAGATATTTAAATTAAATTGTATTGCCATATGAACAGTTGTGCATACATGTTTTATTTATTTATTTCAAAATATAGTTCCCTGACTGTAAGTAACATTAATCAAAAGAAGCACAAGGGTGCTACAATAATATTTCACTGCGGCTGATGCTTATAAGCGTTTCCGCGATCAACAAGCCAGAGTGGGTAATGCTTATAAGAGGCGTGTTCGCTAGCTGAGTACTCAGTTTAGTATGTCTGGCTGTGCACTCATGTTAGTACAAACCACCAACAAAATATCACGTAAGGTTTTCCTGTCTGCAGTTGTGTGTTTTTGTCTTTAATCGTCTATGTTATGCATTGTTTGCAATAAAATCAATAAATCAGAGGCATTGTTAGAATTGTTTGCAATAAATGCATAAACGCTTATGAGCATCAGGCAGCATGCAGGCCGGCCGCGGTGGCCGAGGTGACTGAGGCGCTCCAGTCACGGTCAGCACGGCCACTACGGTCGGGGGTTCGAATCCCCCCTCGGGCATGGATATTTATGCCGTCCTAGTTTGTAAGTAGTTCATAAGTAGTTTGTAAGTTTAGGGACTAATGACCCCGTAGTTAAGTCCCATAAGCTTAACAAACATTTGAACATTTTAGCAGCATGCAGCATTTATAACATTATTGGGATGCAGCTATAAATAGCACCACCTCTTCCGCAGACGTTATATTCGCTGGCAGTATTACGTACATGCACAGCATGAACTTACAGGTTTTGCAGGGGTATGATTTCAGCTCTAAGTGCATATGCACATACAGGTGACCACCTAGAGTGTTTGTAGCTCGCACTGCTGTCCGCAGCGAATGTGTTAAATACTGCAGATATGCCCCTGTGGTCATAAAAATTGTTGTACTTAGTACTTTTTCATGTGAAACACCTGAAAACAAGTACCATGCTTATCAACTTTTATGGTTTATCCATAAAATTTACAGATATTGCAGCATGTTATGGTTTTACAAATGGATAATGCTGTTTTAAGATTTTGCACACAAAAATTTGAAACATTAACATTCGATAATCACCCCACTTTTGTACAGCTGATTATTAACATGGGTTGAAGGCAAGCCTACGATAGTTGACAACTTATTCTTTGACATGGTTGGTACTTTTAAAAGTGTCATTTGTGTCATCATTGGAATTAAATTACAGCCAGGACAGTCCCTCTATTTTTAATCTTAGATGTTGACAGGCTCTGCTCCTCAAATTCAAAGAAGTCACACAGGTTACTTATTCCCATTCAGAAAAGCCCTTGTCAAAATTTGGCAGGTATGAAGTACTTTTTGGTACAAAGCCCAGAACAATGTACAATTTCAATGTTTTACAGTCAAGTGGCCTTGTAGACAGATCCTACATTTTCCTATTGCCCATAATCTGCAAGTGTCATGGGAGCTGTTCTCTTTTTATTCTGGACTGTTGTGCATTCTATAGTGGCCTGAAAGCCTCCTATTCTATGTAATCAATTCTTCTGAAATGTCCTAGCTATGAATTCACTAACACTTTCCCAGATCAATAATAACTCACCTTCAAGGTTTCCTCTTAGAGTGGATAAGTAGTCTTCCTCATATAAGAACAAAATAGTGCCATAAAATCAAAAGAAACCATTGTACTTGAAATGTATGCTACAGGATCAGAATATTGCAAAACTTTTTGCAAAGGAAAATGGAATATTACTGTATATGAAAACTGAAATGTTGGTTTCAAGCACTGTTGCTCATCTGAGAATGAAACTTGAAACATGTTGCAGAAAACTGTGTGCAATTTTGAATTTACTGGTGAGCAGCATTGTTTCATTAAGTGTTAAAGATTATCACACAAACCTGTGACACTCTCTCCCTTAATTTGTAATAACACAAAACAAATTGCATTTCTTAAAACTTTTTTGATGACCACTGTCAATCCTTTTTTATAAGGATTTCATACTACACAGCAGTACTCTATCAGAGGGCAGATATGCATAATGAAAGCAGTGTCTTTAGTAGATTTGTTACACATTCTCAAAAATACAGTCTTTGGTTCACTTCCCCATCATTCTCTGTGTGATTATTCCAATTACATTTATTCATAATTGTTATCACTCATTGTTTATTAGAATTGATGACCTTTATATTTGTCTCATTTGTTAAGTAAACAAAATTTAATGGATGAATTTTAGTACTCATGTGCATGAGCTCAGACAGCTCATTATTTAGATTCAGTTACCACTTTATGCGCCATACTAATATCTTATCTAAATCTGATGATTTTACTAGATGGTGACAGCATAATCTGCAATCTAATAGGGCTGCTTAGATTGTTTACTAAATCATTTATGTAGATTGGAGACAGCAGATTTGCTATAACACATCTTGGGGAATACCAGATATTACTGGTGGTTCACTTGAGCTGCCACAGGCACATAAAAAAGACACACTCATACATCACTTGAGCTATTGTCCATTAGCCTTCTTCAGAATAGAAAGCATTCACACAGGCACACTTCAGTCACTTTATTGCCATCCATTGAAATCGAGTGTGACAGCCAGAGATAATCTGAGCTTATGTTTGTGGTCTTTACACATAATGTAGGTTGGTGGCAGAATCTTTCTGCAATCTGCTTCAAATTCTGGCCTTCTAAATTTCTTCAACAGTGTTTCTAGAAAAGAATGTCGTTTCCCTCTAGCGACTCCCATTTGAGTTCCCAAAGCATCTCAGTAACACTTGTGCATTGATTGAGCCTACCAGTAACAAACCTAGCTGACCCTCTCTGAATTGCTTCTATATCTTCCTTCAAATTGATCTGATAGGGATCGCAAATGCTTGAGAAATACTCATGATGGGGTTGTACTAATGTTTTATACGTGGTTTTCTTCAGACAAATCAGATCGTCCCAAATTTTTCTCAATAAACCAAAGTCGACCATTCACCTTCCCCATGACTGTCCTTATATGCTCGTTCCATTTCATATCACTGCACAGTGTTATGAGCTAGATATCTAATTCACACAACTGTCAAGCAGCAAACTACTAATGCTGTATTCTACATAATACTCTGGAAGCCTCACTGAAGTGAATGGAGGAGGGTTCATTGAATCACTTTTATGATATTTGTCTACAGTCCTTTCCCTAACATCGCATGAGGTAAAGGGACACCTAAATCTTTCTATTACAACCTGATTTCACTTACTTTATTATGATGATCATGGCGTCCTTTGTAGGTCAGTACTAACAAAATATGTTTGCATTTGAAAGAGAAAGTTGGTGAAAAAAATTTCACAAAGAGATCTTGCCTTAGTGAATAACACCTTTCCTTTAACTATTTTCACCTCAGCTATGCATAATTTCTTTGACATTCTCTCCCCTACATAATGATAAAACAAAACAAGCTGCCCTTCTCTGAACTTTCTCTAAATCCTCCATTAGCCCCACAATGGGCAACACTAGCCCAAAATAGGACACACAAGAGTATTGTGACAGTTTCCTTAGTAGAACTGTAGTATCTTCTATGTGTTCTGCCAAAGAAGCCTTTGGTTTGCCTTCCCTATAATATTTTCTATGTGTTATTTCAAATTTAATATGTCTGTAATTGTTATTCCTAGGTATTTAGTTGAATTTATAGCCTGTATATTTGACTGATTTATAGTGTAAATGAAGTTCAATGGCTTTATTTTAGTGCTCATACGGATGAGTTTGCAATTATCGTTATTAAAGATCAACTGCCAGTTTTTGCACCATGCAGATATGTTACCTAAATTATTTTTCAGTTGGTCTTGATCTTCTAGTGACTTTACTAGCTGATAAATGAGAGCATCATCCTCAAATAGTTTGAGAGAGTTGCTCAAATTGTCTCCTAAATCGTTTATAAACATAAGGAACAGTAGGATCCCTATAGCACTTCCATGGGAAACACCAGGTATCACTTTTGTTTTACTCAATGACTTTCCATCTCTGACAATGTACTGTGTCCTTTCTGACAGAAAATTACAAATTAGATCACACAACTGTGGTGATATTCCATAAGCACACAATTTGACTGGAAGACATTTGTGAGGTACTGTGTCAAAAGCCTTGCAGATATCTTGAAATATGGAATCTACTTGAGATACCTTATCGATAGCACTCATCACATCATGTGAGTAAAGAGTTAGCTGTTTTTAACAAGAGTGATACTTCTTAAATCTGTGTTGACTATGGGCCAATAGGTCACTCTCTTTGAGGTAATCGAACATTATGGGATTGTTTCTCCTAATCATCTGCATCATTTTACATTTTTCTACATTTAGGGCCGGTTCGTCCACCTCTCGTTAATCTTGTTATTAGTAAACGAGAAGATGCCTTTAACATCTCGTTAAATGTGCTCGTTAAGTGCACTGCGTTTGTCATTGCCACATATACCTTTCGTTTGCTAAACTGGAGAAAACGAGAAGGTACGATACATTTCGACTATGTTGGCAATAGAAACAAACGAAAGTGCAGTCTGAATAAACAGCTGTTCCCCATATTTGACTATCAGGGAAGAGGTTAGCAGAAAGTTGTTATTTGGTGCTGTGGCAAGCAAACGTGAACGAAGCTCAAATTTTACAAGAAATTAGTGCGAGAGTCTTGTGTCCTTAATAGAGAAATATGACACATTGGAATGTAAAAAAAAAAAAAAAAAAACCCACCCACATCCACACTACGCTACGCTACGACATGGAACGAAAAGGAAGCGACCTTGCGGCAAATGAATTCAATGCTGTCCATGGAACATGTAGGACAGCAAAAGTGCTTAGGGCCTAGTACGATAATATACTGCCAAGTGCGTAGTACGTTAGTGCAGGTTAAATTATACGATGCTTCTCGCCGGGCTGCAGTGGTTATGTTGGCCCCAATGGTAATGATGGCAACTCAGATGACCAATGAATGTTTTATCGTGACAAATGAAATTAAAACGAAAATTATCTTTTTTCTGAACAGACAAGGGTACATACAAGAATCTGTTGACCATAGAGCAGGTACAGTATTAAATTTGCTGCGAGTGAAATGAGCAGCAATAACATTTACTCTATAGCTTGTGAAAAATATTAACGCAGTTCTACACTTCATTGTTCATCTGTTGCCAACATAAGCACTGGAGCCCGGCGAGAAGCATCGTAAAATTTTACCTTAGTGCAAGCAATAAATTGCACGTAGGCGAAAGTGCACTGTTCCTGAAGATAGGAGAAAGAAATCACATTTTAGGCCTTACACTAGGTGCAACAAGCATAAGTAAATACTGAATTACTAAGTTTGCACACATAGATAATGTATTGTTTTTTATTACAACAGATAACTTACAAAATTCATAACTATATGTTGGTCTCTTCAGATGGTCGTGTAGTTTTTCATGCAGCATTTCCAAAGTGGCTTTTTGAAGACTAAATTGCGTAACAAATTCTGCATCATCCCAGCATTCAAAATGAACATAAATACGTCTAGGACGCCTTATAGGGGAAATGTCCTCTAGATCATCCAAAATATTGACATCGTAGTAATTGTCAATGAAATATTATTCCAGCCATTTTCATCATATCGATTCTCACTTAACTAGTCATTACCCGTAAGTTTGTATTTTGATATCGCAACAATATTTTTAAGGTTATGTTGCGTATCTGCAATGTCTCAAACTCATCTAATCGCTACTGACATGGATAGGGCGAGAAATATGACGATACACTTTACCAATAAAGCTGCTTTCCACACTAGTTTTTCATACATGTAGTGCTTCTGTAATTTTGTTCGATAAATCGGTCTTTTCACGTGAATATATTGATGTATTTTAGCGCTTTGGAATCCTGCCATTTTGATACAGATTATCACTTAACTGGTCATTAGCCGTGTAACAAGCAGAATTTTACTCATTAACTTAACGGCCAGTTTGAGATCCTTTAACCTCAGGTTAACTCATAATGAAACATTGACAAACGCAATTCTCCACTAACGATAAGTTAAAATCTTAACTGGAATGTAATGAGACATTGACAAACCGGCCCTTAGAGCTAGCTGCCATTCCTCACACCACCTAGAAACTTGGTCAGTGCCAAACCAAAGAACCTTGATTCACTCTGGAAACAATGTTGCAGTTGAAAGCTCTGCTCGCACCCTGTGGGCAAGGCCGGTAGTCTTCATCAGTTTCACTAACCGCCCATATGGTCTGAGTATGTCTTCAGGATCCAAGTAACAGGAATCATTAATGCTGACATAAGCAACAACTTGCAGACAACTGCATCCTGTGCGCTTAATAGCCACTGCCAAGGCTGCCTGCATTTCTCAGATGAGGCCCCCTGACAGATGTGCTGAGTGCACATCGGAATTCTTTCCAGCCTCGGACACAGTCTGTCTAAGGGGCTCCATAATGTGCCTAGTGTTGAAGCTTCCAATCGCTAACAGACGTTACCCCCACGTGCTTGCTCAGACCTTGCTGAAGGACTGTTCACCTGTACACTCACAGTATGAACGGGCAATGTCACACAGCCAGCCTCCACATTTGCCCTCTGCCTCAAATGATGTGAACACGCTATCCGCGCCTCACTTTGGGGTGAGGACAGATCAACTGTGTCTGGTGCACATGAAAATACAAAGACCATGGGTGAGCCTTGTGACACCTGAGGTGCCCCAAACGAAATGACAGACTCACCGCTGCCGTCACTACCTGAGGCAGCAGTCTAGAGACAGCTGACTGTGGCAAAAAGCACGTTAAGCTGTTCATGAACAGCCAACTCCTCTTGCATCTACATACAGAACACACACGCCCTACCCATCCAACCACTGCTACCAAAATACCTAGATTAGATTAGTTATTTGTTCCGTAGATCCATGTTTACGGGATCCTCATGGATGTGGAACATGTGAAGAAACAAAATTTACAAGATGAATAATAGATAATAATATAAATACAAATACATGCACTTATAATATAAATACAGGTACATAAATTTTTAAGGTTTTTTTTGCTGATAATATAATAATACTAATATAGTATGAGTGCATGCATCATTTGGTACAATTTAGAAATTCACTAATGGAGTAGGAGTTGGCCACTAGAAAGTCTTTTAGGTTCCTCTTAAACTGATCTTTATTTGTATTTGTATTTTTTTATACTTGATGGTAAATTATTGAAAATGTGTGTTCCTGAGTAGTGGACCCCTTTTTGAACTAAAGTAAGTGCTTTTAAGTCCTTGTGTAGATCATTTTTATTCCTAGTATTGTATGTATGAACTGAGCTGCTTGTGGGGAAAAGGGATATATTATTTATGACAAATTTCGTTAAGGAATAAATGTACTGAGAGGCAGTAGTTAATATACCCAGTTCTTTGAAGAGGCTTCTACAGGACGTCCATGAATTTACTCCACAAATAATACGAATTACACGTTTTTGGACTCGGAAGACTTTGACTGACTTGAAGAGTTGCCCCAAAATATTATACCATATGACATTAAGGAATGAAAGCAAGCAAAGTATGCAAGCTTTGTTATTTTTATGTCTCCTATGTCTGATAACACTCATATTGAAAATACAGATTTGTTGAGTCGTTTCTGCAGTTCTGTGTGGTGCTCCTCCCAACTACATTTATTATCAAGCTGTAAGCCCAGGAATTTAATAATGTCAACCTCTTCTATCTGCTCTTCTTCATACTTAATGCATATGCTGTCAGGAAATCTCTTACATGTTCTGAACTGCATGTAGTGCGTCTTTTCAAAGTTTAATGACAATGAGTTGGCTTTAAACCATTTATTAATGTTCATGAAAATATCATTAGCAGACCTTTCTATCACTATGTTTGACGTACTTTTTATTGCAATACTTGTATCATCTGCAAACAAAACGAACTCTGCTTCTGGTAGTGTAACTGATGAAAGATCATTAATGTACACAAGAAAAAGCAATGGCCCTAAGATGGATCCTTGTGAGACACCACATGTAATTTCTTCCCAATCCGATGATGATTGTTGGCCTAATTCACTAGTAACTTGCACTGACACCCTTTGTTTCCTGTTAGTGAGGTACAACTTGAACCATTTTGCAGCATTTACCGTGACCCCATAGAATTCTAATTTACTTAAAAGTATGTTATGGTTCACACAATCAAATGCCTTTGACAAATCACAGAAAATACCTGCTGCTTGCAATTTATTACCTAATGAATTAAGTACATTCTCACTGTAAGTGTAAATAGCCTTCTCGATATCGGAACCTTTCAGATATCCAAACTGTGTTCTAGACAATATGCCAATTGTGGTTAAGTGGTTGAGAAGCTGCTTGTACATTACCTTTTCTATAATTTTTGAGAATGCTGGCAAAAGTGAAATGGGTCTGTAGTTTGATGGTATCTCTTTATCCCCCTTCTTGAAGAGAGGTTTAATATCTGCGTATTTTAGCCAATCAGGAAATGTTCCCGTTATAATACACTGGTTACACAAATAACTTAAGATTGTGCTAAGTTCACAAGAACATGCTTTAATTATCTTTGTTGATATTTCATCGTAACCACTGGAATTCTTTGTTTTTAAAGATTTTATTATGGAAGATATTTCTTATGGTGAAGTGACTGACATATTCACCTAAACAGTGAAAACATAAAAAAGCTAAATAATTCAATTTGCTACTTACACTAGTGCTTCACTAATGGTGGCTGGTAGCTGACTGTTCAAACCAATACACTAATGGCTGCAGAACAATATGTAACACTACATGAGAACTGGTTTTAAGACAAAAACACAACTGGAAATTAAGACTGACTGCTGACTAGAAACAATGGTCTTGAACTTGTTATGAAAACACAATTCACAGAATAAAACTCTACACAACAGTATTAACCAAATAAAACTCTCAAAAACAGAAGAAGTAATGTATGTCTTTGCAGTGAGTTGTAAACTGTCCTATTATATTGTTTAATTCCAACCTGGACTTTCTATTATTAGACGTAATGACTTTTGTCAATTCCTGTGATCTGTTACCTTTCTGAAAGGAAATTATGAATCCAGTTGCACAAAAGAGATGCAACTCTATAAGTACACATTATTACGAGAAGTCAACTGTGTAGAATGTTTTCAATAGCCTACAGCAGAGATATAGAACCAATTTTAGATCCTCTGTCAAAAGCACTCATGTGCATTACATTAAAATGATATTTTCTAGATCTGCAAATTGATGGCAATGATATGGGCCTGAATTCAGCAGATTATTTCTATTTTATTTCTTGAATGTTGGTATGACATGTGAAACTTTCAAATCTTTGCTTGAGCAGGTGCTCATGTATGATAACTAATTACGGAGATATTATATCAGTGTATCCTGAAAGGATGTAATTGGCATAAAAGTTGTGTTCAGATATTTTCCTTTCCCATGTGAGTAACCTTAGCAGCTGGCATTTGCCTGGCTATGTATTTATTCCAATCTTTGGTCAGTCCATGTCCCATCATCTCTCTGCCCATCTCGTTCTCTCTATCTGTCTCGTCCATCCATCTACCTATCTGCCATTTCCTCTCCCCACACTGTCAGACTCCTCATCTCCCCTCTCTATGTTCACCTCCTCATCCCATGTCCCTTTGTCCATATTCTCCTCCTCCAGTCTCTGTTGATCTCTTCCTCAGTACATCTCTTTCTGTGACATTAATGATAAACGTGAAGCATTGAATTAAAATTTGTGATGCGGCTGGGAATTGAACCTGGACCTCCATACTTACTAGGCAGACGTCTTACCACTAGACCACTGGCCATAAGACATCTGCCTGGTATGCATGGAGGTCCAGGTTCAATTCCCAGCCGCATCACAAATTTTAATTCAATGCTTCACATTTATCATTAATGTCTCTGACATTATTGAGATGAAAAACAGTCTCAGGGTGTATAAATTTCTATTTACATCTCTTTCTCCTCATGTCTAGGAAAAATTACATCTATCAACCAACATTCGTAGTGATGGGTGAAATGGTGTCAAAGTTTATTGGAAGGTACCCTGGCCATGCATCATATGGTGTCATGCAGATTATCAAAACCTTCTCCACCAAGTCCTACATGCATGTGCCAACCTTCATGGTGATTGGTCAGATGGTGTCTCAGGAAATAGTAAATTTTTCTCAATGAATGGTACCCAATATCCTTTTATGTGACCCTGAAAGGTTAGATTAGAATAATACTTGTTCCATGGATCAGAAATATGACATTTCACAATGTGTAGAGCATGTCAGTTTAATAAAAGGTGATTTTTAAAAAATACTAGTTGGCTAATTGTCAGACTTTTAATGTGACTTGGTAAGTGAACAAAGACTTTTGTGGCAGTATAATTCACTTCTTTCTGTGTTAAAGTTAGAATTAACCTTGAATAGTGAAGATCACCCTTTATCCTAGTGTTGTAGCTACGCACACTGCTATTACTTTTGAATTGGGTTGGATTGTTAATAACAAATTTCATAAGTGAATACATATATTGGGAAGCTACTGTGAACATCCCATGATCCTTAAATAAATGTCTGCAGTAAGATGTTGGGTGGGCTCCAGCATTTATTTTCATTGCACACTTTTGTGCAATGAATACTATTTTACTCAATGTTGAATTGCCTCAGAATATGATTATATACTGAAGCAGTGAATGAAAATGGGCTTAATAAGCTAATTTACTGAGGTATATCAAAGAATTTGTAATGAACCTGATAGTGTAAGTAGCTGAACTCAAGTGTTTTAGCAGATGTTCATGTCTCTTTCAGTTCAATCCCTCATCAATGTAAACACCTAAAAATTTTGAATGTTCTACCTTAGCTACAGATTTCTGTTCCAAGCCTATATTTATTAATGGTGTCATGCCGTTTACTGCATGAAACTACATATACTGGGTTTTATCAAAGTTTAATAAGAATTCATTTATAGAGAACCACAATAATTTTCTGAAAGACATCATTTACAATTTCATCAGTTAATTCCTGTTTGTGGGGCATGATAGCTATACCTGTACTGTGTATGAAAAGAACAGCTTAGTAACTTCATGAATATAGACTGGCAAGTCATTAATATATCAGTACTGGTATATTGAGAACAGCAAAGGACCCAAGATCGAACTTTTTAAGGCCCCACTTTTGTTACTTCCCCAGTTAGAGAAATTAGCTATTTTTTTGCATGTGTATTGATAAATGTATTATGATTTGTCAAGTAGGTAAGTTGTAGCAAACAAACAAACACACGGTCTCATTTATAATTTTAGTTAGGATTTGAGCTACTTTTCTCCAATGGGAATATCTGCTTCTATAAGGGATAATTTAAAAAAAAAAAAAAATCTTTCATTTGAAGGTCTTACAGTCCAGAATTGCTTTGTCACTCAGGCAAAAATCACCATGAGTGACAAGGCCATAATTCCACAGCCACACCTGATTCAAGATACACATTTGATAAAACATTATGCTGTGAAACTGGCTTTCTGCACAGCTTCATTCAACAGTGTATAAGGTTGATATTGGCACTTCAGTGGCCAAGATGGTATAGAAGGAACCATTAAGGATCCCATCTGATTTCCTCACTGTTGCACCACTTTCACACCAGACAGAATTATCTAAGTTGGTGCAGAGGATTTAAGAGCATGTGACAAAGTTTCAGCAAACACCAGCTGTACATCACAGCACTCATCCTGTTTTTGTATATAAGGCACTGAGTATGCTGTGAACAGAGTCCACACAGACTTCTCTTAAACCTGCAGATACAGGGCTCTCCCAGTTGGTATGTTGAGATGAACACACTTTAGAGCATTCAAGTGGCTTCTCAGAAGAAGTGACATTTTAACTTTTCTGTGCAATTCTTCTTCCAGTTTCTTAAATTTATCCTGTGCTCATGTGTATATTAAATTCAGATTCACATTAAGTATCTGGTGAGTGTATTATTCTGCTGTGTGAATTGGAGCAGTTATCTGTCTTTGTTTTGAATTGTGTTACAGTTGGTTTAGTACTGTCAGCTGCCAAACAGTCAGGACCAAGAGCACACAAAAGTATCAGCGAGCTATTTTTATTTACTTGTCTGTATTGTAGTTTTAATTCTTACTTTTGTTTTTGTATTTAATAGGCTCATTCTTTGACTTATTATTTTAATTCATGTAGTTTGATAAATGTGTATTGCATCTCCTTTATCATGACAGTTGTTTGTTTTGTTTCTATTGGAGTAGTACCAGCACTAGTCATCTTTGTTTAGTTACTTACTATATAGTCTACTTTAGCTGTTCATATTTCTGCATATTTTAGTCATGGATAGGGACTGTGAATAATGTGTGCAGATGAAAACTGAGTTGATAGCACTTTGCTCCCAACTTCAGGCTGCATTAACCTCAGTTGTACAGCTGGAGGCTGCAGTCGAGAGGTGCTGTAGTTATGGGCTGGCTTTGGGAACCAAACAGATATTTGTCATGTCCAGCATGCCAACTGAATGGCCTGTGGCAGCAGCCAGCCCTGTTACTGCTCGTAATGAGGCAAATGTCCCATCTGTGGCTGCATCGGAAGTCGCACCTGCACGTGGCAAGCAATGAAAGACTTCTCGGGAGACCAAGACAATGTTTCTGAACTAGATGGTGTCCCCTTTCAGCTAGCAAGGTCCAGGCTATCACAGAAAGTGGGTTTGCTTATAGTTGGGAACTCCAACATTAGGCAGGAAATGGAGCCAATTAGGGATATGGCTGCTAGGGAGGGGAAGAAGGCCAATGTGCACTCCGTGAAGCCTCTAAAGATGTGGAGCAGGCCCTACCGTATGCCATGAAGGGTAAAGGGTGCAGCTAACTGCAGGTAGTGGCTCATGTTGGAACATAACAATGTATGTCACTTTGCATCAGAAGAGATTCGTCTGTATCTCTGGTACAGAGTTGAGTGAAGTGTCTGAATCAAAGGCTCAGATGGTTCTGCAACTGTGTAGGCTGAGGATTCCTTGACTTGTGCCATCGGGTGGTGGATTCCAGGTTTCACTGAATAGGTGATGGATGAGTGGTCCACTACATGCAGGAAGTGGCTACATGGGTAGCGGGGCTGTGTGGGGCATGGATTTGCCATCTTTTAGATTATAATGCCTTGGGAACAAACAAAAAGGATCTAGCTCAATGGGTACAGGTCACAGATAAGATGAACACATATCTAAAACCTGTTGGTTTAAAAGTTGTAAACTGTTGTAACTGTGTGAGGAAAGTACCAGAGCTCAAAGTGCTGATAGAAAGTACTGAAACTCATACTGGGTGATCAAAAAGTCAGTATAAATTTGAAAACTTAATAAATCATGGAATAATGTAGATAGAGAGGTAAAAATTGACACAAATGCTTGGAATGACATGGGGTTTTATTAGGGGAAAAAAAAGGTTCAAAAAATGTCCGACAGATGGCACTTCATCTGATCAGAAAAGCAATAATTAGCATAAAAAATTAAGGCAAAGCAAAGATGATGTTCTTTACAGGAAATGATCAATATGTTCACCATCATTCCTCAACAATCGCTGTAGTTGAGGAATAATGTTGTGAACAGCACTGGAAAGCATGTCCGGGTTATGGTGAGGCACTATCAGTTTCCATCGGAAGATTCACTTGAATGCCAATCTTGTTTCAACAACTGTATTACAGCACCAGTGCATACACTGTTACTGAAACATTCAATACCAGATTAATCGAGGATAAAACCTATGACCTAGAAGGATTTTAGTAGTGAGAGCTTGTCATCTGCAGCGACTCTCATTAATGTTTTTACTCCGTCATTTATTTATTTATTTTTTGGTTCTAATAAAACCACATGTAATTCCAAACATGTGTGTCAATTTTTACCTCTCTATCTACATTATTCCATGATTTATTAAGTTTTCGAATTTATACTGACTTTTTGATCACCCGGTATGTATCAAAATCTGACTAAAGCCAGAGATAAGTACAGCCGAAATTTTTACAAAGGGGCAAATGGTGTTCAGAAAGGATAAATTGAATAAAATAGGTGGTGCCATATTTATTACAGCCACAAGCACTTTATCCTGTAGCGAAATTGGAAGTAGATAATTCCTGTGAGTTGGTATGGATGGAGGCTATACTTGATAACCAGAATAAATTAATAATTGGTACTTTTTACCAACCCCCCTGACTCAGATGATTTGATTACAAAAATGTTTAAAGCACACTTCAATCAAAGCAGAAGAGTGAGAATCTCCAGTCTTTTGAAACTAACAATGCGAGTGTAGACCAGGTGTGAATTAAGAAATAATATTAACAAAAGATGATGCTGATCCCACCTTGGTTCACAAAACAGGTTAGATTGCTTGAGGGGGGGGGAGATTAAATCAAGCACAATCAATACCTTCAATGCATGATAGCAATGGTGATGCTGCTGAGGAAAGTTCTGCTAAAGCGGAATTGCCAAACACAGCTTCCTGAAATTCCCCCACCAAAAAAGACATAGCAAATACTCCTGATTTTTGAATGAAGAACTGCTGCCAGCATAAATAATTTAGAAGTAGATATCCCTGGAGTATTAAAGCAACTTAAATCACTTAACAAAAGCAAATCTCCCTGTGCAGATTGTTTACCAATTAGGCTCCTTTTAGGGTATGCCAATGCAATAGCTACATACCTAGCTATGATGTACAACTGTTTGCTCAGCAAAAGTTCCACACCCAAAGACTGCAAAGTTGCTCAGGTCACTCCAATATTCAAGAAAGGCAATAGAAATGATATATAAAAATTACAGGGCTATATCATCGATGCCAGTTTGCAGCAGGATTTTAGAACATATACTTTCCTCAGACATTATGAACTACCTCAAAGTGACTGACCTATTGATCTCTAGTCAACAAGGATTCAGAAAGAATAATTCTACTGAAACACAACTGAACTCTTTACTCACATGAAGTAATCAGTGTTATGGACAAGGGATCTTGAATAGATTCCGTATTTCTACATTTCCAGAAGGCTATTTGCACTGCACCTTACAAGCATCTTCTAATCAAACTGGGTGCTTATGGAATATCACCACAGTTGTGTGACTGGATTCATAATTACCTGCCAGAAAAGACACTGTACATTGTAAATGATGGTAAGTCTTCAAGTAGAACAGAAGTGATATGTGGCACTCCACAGGAAAGTAATATAGGGACTCTAGTGTTCCTCATTTTTATAAACAATTTAGGAGACAATATGAGCAGCTCTCATAGGCTGTTCACAGATGATGTCGTTGTTTATCAATTAGTAAAGTCGCCAGAAGACGAAAAGCAACTGTAAAATGATTTGCTATCTGCATGGTGCAAAAGTTGGCAACTGGCCCTTAATAATGTCACGACTGGCAGAATTGTATCCCAATCCTTCTGCTCAACATCGACAGCATGTCGGTTAACGTTTTGTTAAAACGTTCCGTAAGACCATTTGTCTGAGGATGGTATGCAGTTGTCATCCTGTGGACAATGTCGCACCGTGACTTTACCTCTGATACTAGTTTTGACTGGAATACTTTTCCATGGTCAGATATCATGACACGTGGTGCTCCATGCTTCAAAATAATGTCTTCTAGAAGGAATTTTGCGATCTCTGGAGCATCTGCAGTCGGCACAGGTTTGGTGACAGCGTAGTGTGTGAGGTAGTCAGTGCAGACTATTAGACATCAGTTACCGGTTGTCGACTTCGGGAACCTCCCTAAAAGATCGATCCCAGCTCAGTGGAATGGAGCTGCTGCCGGCGGATTCGGTACGAGATGCCCTGGAGGTAATTGCGGCACATGCTTCCGTCGCTGGCACTCTTTACAGTGATTCACATAGTGCTTGACAGATTGGTAGAGACCTTTCCAGTAATACCTGCGTCTGATTCTGTCTAGGGTCTTCACGAATCCCAGATGACCGGATATTGGAGCATCTTGGAAATATTTGAGAATAGCTGGCTGGAGGTGAGCTGGAATGACCAGTAGCCATTTGGGGCCCAGTGGATTGTAATTGCTTTTATACAATGTTCCATTTATAAGTTGGAACTCTCCATTGGTGGGTTCTCCTTTCTCCAAGACTTCTATCGTTTTTAATAGTGTTGGATGTTCCCTCTGTTCAGCTGTAACGTCATCTAATTCAGTGAGGGCTGAAATTTCATTCATGCTATTGTGTTCCACTAATGGATTCCTCGAAAAGCAGTCAGCATCCTCGTGTTTGGGCCCGTTCTTGAATTCCACTGTGACATCGTACTCTTGGAGTCTTAGTGCCCATCTTGCTAGTCGACCTGATGGATCCTTCAAGCTAGTCAGCCAACACAAAGAATGGTGGTCTGTCACGATGGTGAATGGTTTGCCGAAAAAATACGGCCGGAACTTGTTGATGGCCCAAATAACTGTGAGACATTCTTTCTCAGTTGTAGATTGGTTTATCTTGGACTTTGAGAGTACTCTTGATGCATAGACTATCACTTTTTCAGCACCTTCCTGAACTTGTACAAGCACTGCACCAATCCCATAACCACAGGCGTTTGTGTGAAGCTCCGTTTCTGCATTCTCGTCGTACAAGGCTAGCACTGGTACGGACATTATAGTCTCCTTAAGTGCCCAGAAAGCTCTTTCTTTTGTCTCATCCCAGTAAAACTTGGCGTCTCCCTGCAGAAGTTCTTGTAATGGACGTGCCTTGTTACAAAATCCTTTTATGAACCGTCGGTAGTATGAGCACAGCCCGAGAAAACTTCTTTCATCACGAATGTGCTGAGGAGTTGGAAATTCTGTGACTGCCCTTACTTTATCTGGATCAGGATGGACACCATCTCTGTTGACTAGGTGCCCCAGGATTTTTATCTCTTTGGTGATGAAGAGGCACTTCTTTGGGTTGAGGCGGAGTCCTGCAGCCTGAACACACTTCAAAACAGTTGACAGGCAACTCAAATGTTCTTCAAATGTTTTCGATAAAACGATAATGTCATCTAAATAGCAGAGACAAGTCGTCCACTTAAGGTGTTGAAGCAAGTTGTCCATCATGCGTTCGAATGTGGCTGGAGCATTACATAATCCAAATGGCATTACTTTAAATTCATAGATGCCGTCAGGTGTAATAAAAGCCGTCTTCTCCCTGTCAGCTTCGTCAACCTCGATTTGCCAGTAACCTGTCTGCATGTCCATAGTTGAGAAGTACGTAGATCCTTTCAAACAGTCTAAGGTGTCACCAATGCGCGGCAGTGGGTAGACATCTTTCTTTGTGATTCTGTTTAGCCGCCGATAGCCGACACAGAATTGCCACGTGCCATCGTTCTTCTTCACGAGGACCCTGGAGACGACCAAGGACTCTACGGAGGTTGAATAGTGTCATCTTGCAACATCTTCTCCACTTCCTCCCGAATTATCCATCTTTCAGCTGACTCTATATGAATGCTGGCTAATTGGCGGATGATCCCCAGTATTGATACGGTGCTTTATTGTGGGCCGTTTTGTCTGACTTTTCCCCAGCTCAGGTGTGAATGCACCCAAAAATTGGTGTAGTATACCTTACACCTGCTGGCGTTGTTCGTTGGTCAGTCCAGGCCCTATTGGCAGTTCCACATTTGTTTCCTCCAGCGTGTTGTCTGTACTAACAGCAGGGCATGGGTCTTCATTGATGACGTTGAGCTCACTGTTCTGGATTGGTTCAGATCTCCCGATACACATTCCCTTGGGGGTAAGTTATGACTGGTCATGACAATTTGTGATCCAAATCTCTCCTTGACCACCAGTAATGCTTATGATGGCCGCTGGTATGTAAATTTCTTTTGTGACCCTGATAAACTTTTTACTATCAACAAGGACTTCACAGTTTAATTGCTCATCTGCTTTTGTGACTGCAACTCTTCTCATCATCAACGGCGAGATCATCACATTCTCAACAGCAAATAACTTCCCAGAAAATTCTGTATTACGTGTATCCGTCGGAACGACTTCCTCAATTTGCAACTCAGAACTTCCACAGTCAATGATAGCTTGGGATGCTTGAAGGAAGTCCAATCTGAGGATGACATTATGACTACATTCTGTTAAAACGACAAATTCAAACGGCTGGGTCCTGTTGTTGATGGTTATTCTTGCAACACAAGTTCCTGCTGGCTGCACTTACTTTCCATTTGCAACTTTCAGCAGAGTTGCCCCTGTATCACAGAACATTGTCTTCTTTAGTGTGTGGCGGTAATTATCCGACAGTACAGAGAGAGAAGCTCCTGAATCAACCAGTGCCTGGACAGATTGGCCGTCGATTATGACGTCAATGAGATTCCCTGACATCTTATCGACTGTTGTCCATAGAGGATACTCATCTGCAGTGGCCTCACCTCCGTAGATGGTCGCCTCACTTAGTTTTCCTGGGCGCGGCAGCTAGGGGAGCGGCTGGTACCTCTGCACGGTGACGGTGAACGGCAGCGGCGCGTCGGGGAGTGACCTCGTCCAGGGTACGGCAATGGGCTTCTTCCAATAGGTCGACTGAATTCATCAGCAGGTGGCTGCCTGGGATAGAACTGCTCTGACGGCTGACGTCTTACGGCAAAATAATCATCGAGTACTCGCCTCCTCTCTCTGCAGTAGCATACGACATGTCCAGGGCGCCCACAGTGGAAACACAGTGGTGTGTTGTCTTCCGTCCTCCAGACGTCATTTCTTCTGTGGGGTGTCATAGTTACTGGGGGAGTTGATTGTGGTCATGTTGACCAGTTCATGGGCTGCCGTTTGGTGGCTGCAGCGTAAGTCATAGCAGGATGACGCCATCCTTCACTTCGGGTGCGATTAGCGAGGCAGACAGGAGCTAATGTCTGAATTACCTCTTCCTCAGCACCGTCGGCTCCCTCGTGACTTAAAGGGCTTGCGTCCATGGCCATAATCTGATGCTCACTTGGTCTAACAGTCCCGGTTGCCATAAATTGTTGTAATTCTTCTCTCACAATTTGTCGTGTGATAGAAGCGAGGTCATGCTGGTCTTCCAGAATGGCCATAGGGACTACATTAGGGAGTCTGTTATACTTCTTGCATCCAACCCTCCTTTGTTGCATCTCTTCAATACGCTGGCACCACTTGATGAACTCTTCTGTTGTAGCAACGTCTTTTATCAGAAGAGCTTGGTACATGTCTTCTGGAATACATTTCATCAGGCTTGATTTTGTCCGCCTCAGTCATGTTCGGATTGATTATGTTACACAGGACCAAAACATTCTGTATGTATGACTGTGTCAGCTCACCATGTTGTTGGGCCTGGTTCGTCAGTTGTTCTTCCGCCGAGCGGATTTGTCGCTGGCGGTCTCCAAACGTCTTCTTAAGTTCCTCCTGGAATGTCTCCCAGTCATTCAACCTATCTTCGTTGTTTTCAAACCATTGCTGGGCTGTTCCGTCCAGGTAGAAGTAAACATTGGCCAGGCACATTGTATGATCCCATCTGTTATACTTGGCGACTTGGTCGAACCCTTTAAGCCATTTGTTGGGATCCTGTCTGGCGTCTTCAGAGAACACCAACGGGTGTCTGAAGTGAAGCTGGCTTACCGATGGTTTCGTGTCCATTGTTGTTCTGATGATATGGACTTTCGGAAGGATGTACTTGGTATATCCCTTGTATTCCGGTTCTAGTCCATGTAAGTGACGGCTTTTACGTTGCCTAATCGGAGCCACGGTGATGCAGCTGTTGTGCAGGATACCCGGCGCCTCCAACAAACAATGTCACATTGAAATGGAAGCGGGCTTGACTTCAAAGGCAACTGAACACAGCACTTATACCAAAAGCTGGTTTATTACAAACACAACATACATGCAGCACTAACTGCCTCTCGGACAGAGTGCTCTGCTATTTATACACAGACAGAATTTACCAGAAATTATAAGAACAGTTAACATAAGAAACAAGTAGAATTTACAAGTGAACATAATAAAGATGTAGAACATTCTGGAATTGTTAATTACAAAGAAATAAATTTTTGCCGGTGGGCGGGATTGAACCGGTGACCTTCAGCAACGCAGTTCGTGACGCTATCCCCTGCGCCACGCCGGCAGTCGGTGTACGTGCTGTCTCTCGGCAAAAGTATGAATGATACTACACATCTGTTTTCTGGTGAATGCTAATGGCTGAAAGCTAAATAGCTTGTGTATGAGTGTGTTTTTATGTGCATGTTGTAGCTTGACATATGTCATTTCAGTAAGCTGCAAACTGTCCTCATTATATTGTTGAACTCCATCCTGAACTTTCCACTGTTAATGAACACTTTAAAAGTAAAATAATTTTTATCTGTCTTTGATTTGGAAGATGATTACTGTTAAGGTGACTCAGAGCATATGCAAATTACCTGTACCTAGAGAATTTGACGGATCCCATTGTGAGACATCTAACCAGGGTTTCTTGCATCATATTTGGGAGTTGTACATTATTTTCTAGAACTTGTTTAGGAGGTGTGCTTTTATGTTTGAAGCATAGTTTACAATAAAAGTGTACTGTATTGAGATGTCAGTATCAGAGGATTGATTGACTTTTCAACCTGGATTTTCCACTATAAGTACTCTATTAAAAGGCATAGAATATCTTTATATATTGTCATCTGGCCTTAACAGTGGATAATATGACAAGGTCAATTTTTTTAGGTTAGTACAGTAATCAGACATGAAACACATAGATTTCTTTTAGTGTATGCTGTTGTTGACACCACTAAGGAATTAACTGCACAATTATCTGACACATTCAAACAAACTGGACATTAACAAAAATGTTTGAAATTGCCTGATAGTTATTACTACAACTACTAAAACTGTTCATATTTAATAAAAGGGTCCACTGCAGCTATTCTTCACTTTCTTAAAAAATAAATAAATAAATAAATAAAAAGAAAATTTTTAAAAAAATCAATCCCCCACTTCCTAAAAATTTTCCCCAGTTAAAAACATTTATGCAAGATCTGCCTCTCTCAACCAAATCAACAGCAAGGTGTAGTGGGACATATATTGAGCCATACACTCTTCTCCTCATAAAGCTCAATTTTGCACTTCTTTATTAGATAGTTAATGAATACATCATTTTGAGTGTTATGAAGATTTGAGAACACATACTTGTGTTAATTTTATGTGTTTTTCTTTCATGTATTATGACAGTGCTGCAGCAGTATGCTGTGATGAGTTCTCCTCTGACGTCAGTGAATATATGCTGCTCGCTATTATTGATTAGCCGAAGGCCGGCACGCTGAACACAAAGACACTGCATGCTGTTGCGGACCACAATTGAAATTTTTTTTAAACAACAACAATTATTATTAAAGAAATGTAATAGAAAGATATTTATAATGATTAGTCTGTTTTTGTAAGGAGTATTGACAGGATGTCATATTGCAATTGTGACTAGTAATATTGAGTTTTGCGACTGTAATTACGTCACATTGATATGAATAAACAGTTGAGAAATGAAGTTACTGATGTGTATACAAGATTACTAAATATCAAATCAAGATCTACAAATGATTTTTCTAAAGTGATGAATTATTTTGAAGTGAATTTTGAGTGTCATTAGCAAGACTTATGATGAAAGTGTATGTTACTAAAGTCGCATGAAACTTGACACTGTTTTATTAATTGAATATATACGAGTGCTGTGAAACAAAAAAATCTTGTCGAGTCCTCAACTAAAATTTTACTCAGGGTTTGTGAATTTATAGGATCTGGTTGTAGAAAGCAATACTGAAATATTCTAAATATTCAAGTCAAGAAATTTAATATCAATAATTTGGAAGCTAATATTATTGTCAATGGTAATTATTGTGAGTTGGTGCTAGTTAGCTTTGGGTTCAAAGTCACGGTCATTCAAAGGGTTGTTTATTAATGAAATCACAGTTCATTAAAACTACAGAGGCTGGAACGAAGCAACACTGGCAGTAGCATGGCTGAAGGTAAACTCAGCATACTCTTTCAGATTTATGGATAGCCCTGCACAATTCATGGTGTCAATTTCCTCCAGAATTACTTCAGTCATTAGTCAAGTCCGTGCCATGTCATGTTGTGGCACTTCTGCATGCTTGAGGACAGCACCTCGGTGTGCTCGTGTGGACCCTACACAATATTAGGCAGGAGTACCTGTTTTTTTGGTTCTTCAGTGCAGGTCACTGCATTTGCAGAGTAGATGACAATGAAGAGAAGCCAAAGAAACAATTACAAATGTTATTTTCAAGGTAACTGGCCCCTTGTTAAGATAAAGAGATTGTCTGAAAAGGTATATACACTATTTTAAAGTTGTATGAATTCAGATATTAAATTTTTAGCAATTAGGAGATTACAGGCGAGTAACATGCAAAATTCAGAGGAATAAATTAGGGTTTGAATCTTTTTCTCTTGCTTGATTTTTTTCAATATTTTTTTTAATAAAAATATATTTACACAAACTTAACATCCATTTGTCTATAGGTATATTCCCTTATAAAATGTTTTGTGGCATTTAAACATTGGTAAAGTATTGTAGGGAATATATAAAACATAGTTTCAAGCTTTATCCCTGAGGGTTACTAAGACAATTATTTATTTGTCTTCTTGAGTATGACATAGAAAAAATAGTTCTGACTGTGTTGAGTTCAATATACAGTCATGATAGTTCTTGTGAAAGCATTGTAGACCAGAATTGCAGTGTATCATTACCACTCTAGAACTGAACATTCTTCCAAATATTTTTCCATTGTCTTATACAGATGTGTACGGGCTTGAAAGAGGTCACTCCTTTCATCTGCATAGCTCTGCAAAAACAAGAACATAAGAGAAATCCATTAGCTATCATAATTAGTAGCGGTCAAGACACTAAAATTAGTGTATTCATGTACCATAGTCATTTACCATTTGTCTGAAAAGAATATTTTTACTCTGTAGGTTTTTGGCAAGCAGCATTGAATGTTGATAGTTGACATTATAATCCTGTGTTCCATGAATTAAAAAGAATTTTTTGTTCCTTATGTTCTCAGTGTCATTGAGTACATCTGATGTCACATAGTTCTCTAAATTATCTTCTACTGTAGGCAGGCCCATATACCGCTCTGTGTACATGGCATCTGAAGAATTTAAATATATTTATTAAAGCAAATGTAACCATGTAATAACAAACACTATACTGGTATTCAATTATTCATATGATAATTTTAAAACATACGGTAGTGCAGCCAACTTGTTATGGGTGAAACAGCTATGCCACACTTGAATACATTTCCTTTATCTTTTGCCATAATTTGTGATGTCACATAACCACCATAGTTCCAGCCCCATACAGCAATTTTGGAACTCTCAATGAAGTTCAGTATATCCAAAAGCCTCCTGAAAACAATGAAGATCTCTTCTTTTACCTCTCTCTGATACATGAAGCAGTTCATTACAATAGCAGTAAAGATGAAATCAATTAAGCATTACCATTTTTTGCAGCTTACCCTAATGAACAACTGTGCTATAAACAGAGTAGTCTGTACCTAAAATTTTAATTTTTATGTTACATACCAAGACCTTCATTACATATAGCCACAACAGAAGGTTGGAAACTGATAGGATCTACAAATAAATGTGGGGTGTGCAGTTCTCATGTTGGGAGTTTATTTATTTGAAAGGAAAAAGGACTTTAAAAAGGGAAAAAGGGTTTGTGGAGGAGGACTTTGAAAAGGTTCTACATACACACAATCCAGCATCGCTTCCATGTCTAAATAATTTATGAAATTTCCTACTTACATATTCTCTTCATAGAAAGTTATTGATGTAATATTTGTTGTGAAGCCTGATATTGTAACTTGCTTACAAATAGAAGTCAGTTTTACCTTGTAACATGAATTTGATCTTCAACTTCAAACTGACCAAGATTTCTATAAACTTCATGCATTATCCTGTCACCTTTGCAGCCTGATCCCCTTCCTTCAATTACAGCATACACAACACTTCTGTTTACTGTTAAATAAGTTCGCCAGTCCACCTTATATTCATCTGTTATATCACAAGAAGATGGTGCACTGAATCTGCAAATTAGACTCTCATTATATTGTTAATATAATAATTATATTGTTAATATAATAATACCAGAGTGCCTCAGAGCGAGTTGAAATGCAAATTCTTAATCAACAAAGCCATAGCAGGCTGGGAACCAACCACAAGAAGGCAATAAGCTTGAAAACTTTAAAATATGTCAAATATTTAGAATATACTTTCCAGAAACAAAAGTAATGATGAAAAACAAACAAAATTATAGCACAATTATACTGATATGTATATAAAGAGCAACTTTTGAGATGGAGACAGGGCTTGGACATAAATAAAAGTAAACATTGAAACTTAGATTTAAGCTACACAAAAACATAAAGAAAAGATTAAAAGAATATAAAAATTGCTAACCTAGAAGAATACATGCAGACAAGCAATGTCTTTTCAATTATCTATGATGTTATTAACTAATTTTTAACAGTTACTTATAAATAAAAGTAATAATGGAAAATCCAGGTTGGAATTAATAATATATTAAGGACAGTTACAACTCACTGCAAAGAAGTGTCGACGAGCTGCGACAGGCACATGCAAAAGACACACACAACACTTTCAGCGATCAGCCATGCCTATACTAGACATGGCCTTCACCTCAACAGGAAAGGGAAGGGAAAATTGTCTGGGTTGATCGCAAGTAACTTACGGGGGGGCACTGTCACAAATGGTAAAATACCAGTGGTTACAGGTGTCAGAGGGATGCCTTTTTTAGGATAGGGAGGGGGGGAAGAAAACCAGTTTTGAGAGAGCTTGTAATACACCCTCAGTTTGGAAAAGCAGATAAACAGGAGATAGATTTTAGCAAACAATATTTAACAGAAAGTAGTCAGAAACTTCCAGTAAATCTTACTCAAGCCATTAGTATGCAATATCAGTTATCTTTATTACATCAAAATATTCCAGGACTCAGAAATAAACTTGATGAACTACTCATTTGTATTGATGAAATAGATTCCTCTAGCCCAATTGACATAATTTGCCTCTCTGAACATCATGTGGCCACTGGTATAGATATGTTAAACATTCCAGGATTTAATTTAGCTTCACACTTCTGTAGAGTAGATATGGAGGGAGGAGGAGTTGCCACATTCATTAAAAACTGCTATAAATTCAAGAATATTGATATAAATAAATTCTGTCTAGAGCAGCATTTAGAAGCTTGCGCAACAGAAGTAGAATTCCATAACAGATGCTATATAATAGTAACTATTTACCGAGCACCTGCAGGAAATTATAATCTATTCCTAAATCATCTAGAAGCTCTATTGGGTTATTTAACAGGAAGAAATAAAGAAATCCTGGTTGCTGGTGACTTTAATACAGATTTTCTTATGCAGTCTTCCAGTAAAAATTTATTGCAGTCAGTAACTTTGTCTTTCAATCTAACACACACTGTAAACTTTCCAACTAGGGTAACTAAAACCTCTAGGACAGCAATTGATAATATTTTTATAGACAAATCAAAGGAACAAAATCATATCATAAAACCAATAATAAATGGCCTGTCAGATCATGATATGCAGCTCCTTGTTTTAGGTATAGATTCTAAACAGATTATGAAGACTGCAAAATGTACATACAGGAGAGTAGTGAACCCACCAAAAATTGAAAATTTTAGAAAACTCCTCAAAGACATGAACTGGAGAGATGTATATAGTGCTAATGGCATGAATGAAAAATATAATGTATTCATTAATAATATTAGTATCATGTTTGAAAACTGTTTTCCTCTAAAAGTAACGCGAATTAAACAGAAGTCTATAATAAAACCTTGGATTACACAAGGAATAAAGATTTCATGTAAGACAAAAAGGAGTATGTATCTATCAGCCAAGAGTAGTTGCAATGATGATGATTTAACTAAATATAAGGAATACTGTAAAATATTAAAAAAAGTTATTCAGGTATCTAAACAAATGCACTATGAAAAGAAGATAGCAACATCAGGAAACCAAATAAATACAATATGGGATATAGTGAAAGAAGAGACTGGTAGAACCAGAAAGGAACAAGAGCAGGTACGGTTAAGAGTAGCTGAGACATTAGTAACTGATGGGCATAGTGTGGCAAATCTATTTAACAAGTACTTTATATCCGTTACTGATAGTATGGGATTGTCTGGGTCAGTAAATAATGCGCTTGAATATTTGAAACTAGCATTTACAAATAACTTCACACACATGAATATGTCAGTCACTTCACCACAAGAAATATCTTCCATAATAAAATCTTTAAAAACAAAGAATTCCAGTGGATACGATGAAATATCAACAAAGTTAATTAAAGCGTGTTCTTGTGAACTTAGCACAATCTTAAGTTATTTGTGTAACCAGTCTGTTATAACGGAAACATTTCCTGATTGGCTAAAATATGCAGATATTAAACCTCTCTTCAAGAAGGGGGATAAAGAGATACCATCAAACTACAGACCCATTTCACTTTTGCCAGCATTCTCAAAAATTATAGAAAAGGTAATGTACAAGCGGCTTCTCAACCACTTAACCACAAATGGCATATTGTCTAGAACACAGTTTGGATTTCTGAAAGGTTCCGATATTGAGAAGGCTATTTACACTTTCAGTGAGAATGTACTTAATTCATTAGATAATAAATTGCAAGCAGCAGGTATTTTCTGTGATTTGTCAAAGGCATTTGATTGTGTGAACCATAACATCCTTTTAAGTAAATTAGAATTCTATGGGGTCACGGGAAATGCTGCAAAATGGTTCACGTCGTACCTCACTAACAGGAAACAAAGGGTGTCAGTGCAAGTGACTAGTGAATTAGGCCAACAGTCATCATCGGGTTGGGAAGAAATTACATGTGGTGTCCCACAAGGATCCATCTTAGGGCCATTGCTTTTTCTTGTGTACATTAATGATCTCTCATCAGTTACACTACCAGAAGCAGAGTTCGTTTTGTTTGCAGATGATACAAGTATTGCAATAAAGAGTACGTCAAGTATAGTGATAGAAAAGTCTGCTAATGATATTTTCATGAACATTAATAAATGGTTTAAAGCCAACTCATTGTCATTAAACTTTGAAAAGACGCACTACATGCAGTTCAGAACATGTAAGAGATTTCCTGACAGCATATGCATTAAATATGAAGAAGAGCAGATAGAAGAGGTTGACAGAATTAAATTCCTGGGATTACAGCTTGATAATAAATGTAGTTGGGAGGAGCACACCACAGAACTGCAGAAACGACTCAACAAATCTGTATTTTCAATACGAGTGTTATCAGACTTAGGAGACATAAAAATAACAAAGCTTGCATACTTTGCTTACTTTCATTCCTTAATGTCATATGGTATAATATTTTGGGGTAACTCTTCAAGTCAGTCAAAAGTCTTCAGAGTCCAAAAACGTGTAATACGTATTATTTGTGGAGTAAATTCACGGACGTCTTGTAGAAGCCTCTTCAAAGAACTGGGTATATTAACTACTGCCTCTCAGTATATTTATTCCTTAATGAAATTTGTCATAAATAATATATCCCTTTTCCCAACAAACAGCTCAGTTCATACATACAATACTAGAAATAAAAATGATCTACACAAGGATTTAAAAGCACTTACTTTAGTTCAAAAAGGGGTCCACTACTCAGGAACACACATTTTCAATAATTTACCATCAAGTATAAAAAATGTAGCTACAAATAAAGATCAGTTTAAGAGGAACCTAAAAGACTTTCTAGTGGCCAACTCCTTCTACTCCATTAGTGAATTTCTAAATTGTACCAAATGATGCATGCACTCATACTATATATTAGTATTATTATATTATCACAAAAAAAAAAAAAAAAAAAAAAAAAAAAAAAAAAAAAAAAAAAAAAAAAAAAACCTTAAAAAATTATGTATCTGTATTTATATTATAAGTGTATGTATTTATATTATTAGTATTATTTGTTATTCAACTTGTAAATTTTGTTTCTTGACATGTTCCACATCCACGAGGATCCCCTCAATTTGGATCTACGGAACAAATAAATAATCTAATCTAATCTATAGAACACTCATGCAATCACACAGGCACACAATACAGTCATACAACCATCACCTCCGACTTCCGCAGCTGAAGGTGATGGTTGTATGACAGTGTTGTGTGTCTGTGTGATTGTATGAGTGTTCTATTTTCTGAAGAAGGCCATGGCCGTTCGCTGAAAGTGTTGTGTGTGTCTTTTGCATGTGCCTGTCACAGCTCGTCGCCACGTCTTTGCGGTGAGTTGTAACTGTCCTTACTATATTATTATTACTTATAAATAACATATACTCACACATCAACTACCAAAGGATACTTCATTTTGCTTATATCCCAGGTTGGAGGTAGCCACAATCTGACCTGTGCCTTATAATCTTCTGGGACATCAACCTGCAGATTCATAGTTGCTGGGAGTAGTGTAAGACTCAATCGTTCTTTTAGCTCTTTATTTTCTTCCCACACCATTAGTCTTTTTTGCTCCTGGTACAAGGCAAATGGAAACAATGTATCCATTACTGGCTTCTGTTTAAAAAATGATAACATGAAACAGCTATAATTATATTCTGACAAGTATAGTTTTGTGACGATGTACATAAATTTGAAACATTCAGAATCGAACTCGTAAAGACATGATACATGGTATGTTCTATGGAGGCAAACTCTCCACTGTAAAAAGTTACCACCATGAAACTAGTCTGTGCTAATACTCTGTATTGCCAACAGTGATAAAGTTCAGTCTCCTGTCCAAGTAGTTTGTTCTGCCACCAGGATTTCACTTCGGGGTTCAACCTGACCAACCCTTGCCTAATCTGCATGGATCTCTAAGTGCATCAACCACCTCCACCTCCACACATATTCACAGTCACAGGACATATTTTCCACGTGGTTGTAAAATTTTAACACGAATTATTGAAGGATGGCTAAGCTGGTAGAAGCTGACCTTGGGGAAGACCAGTTTGGGTCCAGCAGAAGTGTAGGAACACGGGAGGCAATCCTCACTTTACACCTTATCCTAGAAGATAGATTAAGGGAAGGCAAACATCCATTTCTAGCTTTTGTTGATTTGGAGATAGCTTTTGACAATGTTGATTGGAATACACTCTTTCAAATTCTAAAATCAGCAGGAGCAAAATATAGGGAATGGAAGGTTATTTACAACTTGTACAAAAACCAGACAGCAGTAATCAGAGCTGAAGGGCATGGAACGGATGCAGAGGTTGGGAAGGGTGTAAGACGAAGGTGTAGCCTTTCCCCAATGTTATTCAATTTGTACATTGAGCAAGCTATAAAGGAAAGCAAGGAGAAATTTGGAGAAGGAATTAAAGATCAGGGCGAAGAAATAAAAACCTTGTGTTTTGCTGATGACATTGTAATTCTGTCAGACACAACAAAAGACATGGAGGAGCAATTGAATGGAATGGGCAGTGTGTTGAAAGGAGCATTTAGGATGAACATTAACAAGGGTAATGGAATACAGTCTTAGAAAATGAGGCAATGCTGAAGGAATTAAATTAGGAAACGAATCAGTAAAGGTGGTAGATGAGTTTTGTTACTTGGGCAGTAAAATAACATATTATGTTCGCAGTACAGAGGATATAAAATGCAGAATGGCCATGGGAAGAAATGCCTTGAATAGGAGTGAAACATGAACAATAAATGGTGCAGACAGTAAGAGGATAGAGGCTTTTGAAATGTGGTGTTACAAAAGAATGCTTAAGATTGGGTGGGTGGATCGCGAAACTAATGAGGAGGAAGTGAACAGAATTGGGGAGAAAAAGAATTTCTGGCACACCTTGACTAAAAGAAGTGATCAATTCGTAGGACTGTTGATATACGGTTCCCTACTACAGCTGCTGTGGTTTCCTGTATCTCTGTAAAACAATTCCTCATGAATGTCTTCCATCATGCCAGCACGATGGATGAGTCAGTAGACAGGTAGGTGCACTCAATGTCTGTATCCAGTGATTAACAACGTGCTGCAGTAGTCGCGAAAGCAAGAGAGCTCTACAAAGTTCCAAGCAAGGTAACGAGAGACTTTTCAGTGGAGACACTCGTGTTTTGGAGCTCAGTAGTTTGACACATGTCACTCCATGCTGATTCGTTGATCCTACATATATACAACATCCGTAGGCCTTTTCTGAAGCATCACAATATCCATGCAATTGGATGCTGACAGGTGTTTCTGATGTAATGACTCTACGATCAATATGAATGAAGTCTATCATGTGAATCTCTCTGCACAGCATCTGCCACATGTAGTTCAAGTCTGGTAGCAAAGGCAAATCCAATGTTAGTTGATGTTGCCACAGATGTTGCAAAAAGATCTTGAATGTGATCACAACTGGACTGATTAATCCTAGAGGATAAAAAATGGATGACATGACAGACAGTGCAATGTGTTTTGTGATACTGTAGACATTGCGTACCTGCTGTTTATTGTTTACAATTTGAAACTGATCAGCTGCTGGATGCCAGAGTAGACATAAAGTTTTAATGTCATTGTCATTATCAAGCTGTAAGGGCAGTTGTGTATCTCCAGGGAAATATTTTCAAGTTGTTTTGCACTGTTGCTGCACCATTTCCATATTGAGAATCCACCTTTCTTCAATAACTTAGTGATTGCTGCTTCTGCTGTATCACAGCCAAAGATACAGTCATCCACATAGAAGTCATTAGCAAGAATGTTTGCAGTGTTCACGTTCTACGTGAACTAATTGTAACAGAAAACGTACTGCAAGAAAAGGTGCACAACCCATTCCGTATGTGACTGTCTTTAATTGATATTCCTGGAGTGGTGCAGATCTATCACTCCTCCACAGTATTCGTTGGAATGCACGATCTTCATCCACTACCAGAACTTGATGATATATCTTTTATGTGTCAAATGTGAAAGCAATGCGATGCATGTGGAACTGTAATATTATGGAACATAAATCCTGTTGAATGGTCGGGCCAACCGTTAACACATTGTTCAATGACAAATTAGTGCTTGTTCTGACCAAACAGTCAAACACTACTCTTGTTTTCATAGTCTAGCTAACTTCCTTCAGAACAGCATGATGTGGCATGTAATATGAAATGGCAGCAGACAACACTACTGGTTCCATATGTCTTGATAATCACTCATGAATTCTGCATAGCTTTGTTTAAGCTTCAGTTGCCTTGAAAGTCTCTGCTCAATCTGAGAGAAGCATTTTGCTGCAGTGTGGAACAAACTGCCTAATAGACTTGGCTTTTCATGAAATCTGCCTGTTGAATCTGTCGTGGTGTGTTCCACAAAGTGTGTTTTGCATTGTTCCTCTTCTATCGTCATTACAACACAGTTTAATTCTTCTATCTCCCAGAATGTCTTCAAGAGTGTCTCAACATCAGTGTCGGTTTTTGCAAGGCATGATACAACCAGCCACCATTGCGAGCTCATGCACTCTGCCATTGTATACTGGCTGGACACCATCCAGCCTAATTCTGTGTCTTGCAGCACAGGATGATCAGCTCCTCTGGAGAAAATTCTTGATTTCAGAATGTTCTGACACAATTCGGCTCCCAACAACACATCAATCTTTCCAGGTGAACAAAACTCTGGATCAGAAAGTTATACATTTGGCATGTTCCACCTGCTGGGATCAATTGTTTGTTCTGGCAAGTTGTTGGTAATCTTTGGTAAAACTAAACAATCTACAGACAACGTAAATTTACTTATGCAAGAATCAACTTGTACAGAGACACAGTGTTTCATTTCTGCATGAGTTGCACCTATTCCTTGAATAAGTACTTTGTTTCGCCACCTTTAAAGTATGAGGCATTGCACCCATACTTCTGACATGAAACATTTTCAAAGGTTTCTCTGCCCTCAGTGTGCATGTCAGCGTCTTCAAACAATTCAAGCTGTGACTGTGCATCCTCATATTTCTCCACTATCTTTGGCAACTATTCTAGCCAGACAGTAATGTCCAAAGTGTCAGTTATATTTGTCACATCAAATTTGTTTGCAAACGTTAGCAACCGCATGAGTCTTGCTTTCGCTACTGAGTGTGTAGTGATAAGTTTCTTTCTTAACGCTGCGCCCATTGTTGAAAACGTGGTGACAGACAACAGCAGAAGCAGTAGGACTACAACGGACTACGAGAAAAAGGATAACCAGACCAAGTACTTAGCTTTCGGATGTGTCGCATCAAGGCTACTTGATGCGTCTCCATGCTGCTTCGTCGAACTCGTTGCTGCTGCTCTACCGATGGATAGCCACTGCTGCACATTATGTTGTCGAGTCAATTACAATGCGGCCCAGAATGACCAAAATGTTAGCATCCGCAACGTAAATTCAAATTAAAATTAATTTTGCAGGACCAGGAAGATTACATGGACTGTAGAATTTGGTTCGGATCCATTCAGACTGTAATGACTGACGACTTCTGCTTTTAATCACTTATTATTCACAACTTAACACATTACATTATAATGTCCCATACAAGGTGGGCGGGCCGCACACACAGCTATGGCCACTGACCGACCAGCTCCATTGACAATGGCCAACTGCCGACACCCTCGCAGTGGCAAGGGGACCGTTAGGCTCCCTTGGAGGATAGGCCTGCAGGTCAGTGTCCCACAGGTGCCAGACAGGTCATGAGAGAGCAGCACTCTCCAGCAACTTGGTCAAATGCAGAGACCAAACACCACCCATATGCCATACAAGATGCTGCTTCACTGCTCCATCTGCTGCTGGCACCAGACCAAGCAGTCAGTGGCACAAGTGGCTTGGATGACAGTCCCCCACCACTAGTACATCTCCTGCAGGAACAGGTCCCCCACTACCCACTACCATATTTGGTTCAGGGACACCACCAAAAAGTGCCACCTCCCATGTCATCACTGAAATGCTGACCACAGGACAATGTGGACACGCACTCCCAAATGCTTCACTCAGTACATGATTCCATACTTGAATGTGGCCAACTTTTGCATGCAGGATTCTGCATCCAGTGCACATTTCCTAGTTGACACTCGCACAGACTTGTCACTCCTGCCATTGTCAATAACAACGATCAGTTGTGTAAACGATCACATTGCACACTGCTTCATGCAGTCAATGCTATCCAGCTGACGTGCAAAGGTTTGACTGCATTCACAGTTCATCTGTTGCCTGACTGCAAGTTAAAGTGGAACTTTCTAGTGGCAGACGTTCCTGAGCCGAATTTCAATACTGATTTTTTGAATTACCATAAGCTTTCCCCTGACGTTGTGCACCATATGGTGTTCCACCACCCTACAAACAAGCATTTCTCACGTTTGTGGTGTGGTTGAGCTCAGATACTACCAACTCACCCACTCACTTGCAACGTATTTGTAAGAGCATTAATAAATGGAACAAATTCACCGGTTTATGTGTAGGTTTTGCACCTACAGTATGACAGAGATGAGATAGCTTGCCATTTTGGCAACACAAAATCTGAACTCACTTCCATGTCAAACCTGGTAAAGATACAAGAACATGTCATAATGGATTATTGTGTGCTAGTAATTGTGTTCCTACTACGAGTGATGTCAGTGGTGTCATGCCCGCAAGCAAGGTAGGTAGTGCATTCTGTGACTCTGTGTTTCTGCACCACTCCTATGTGGACAGTTGTACACAAAACTCTGTTGCCATGCTGATATTGGATATTGAAACTCCAGCAGTACTGCCCAGTACCAAAGTGGCAGCGTCTAGCACTGATAATGGTGAAATTTTGCCCGAACAGCAAACTTATTATGTTTTACACCCACCAGAGCTAGTTTTAAATCCTGTGGCATGAACTTTAATTACAGTGGCAAACAACGTGGAAAAAATTATTTTGACTTATGGTCAACAGGCTCTCATATGTGGGACCCCCGTGCATCCAGCCAAATCGATGGACACTCAGAAACCTTTGGCCACCCCAAATTCAGTTGCGTCCCATTCTCACGCCTCAGCTCAGCAGCCATCTCCTGCATGCACGACTGTGAAACCAACACCCCAGTTGGCAGCCATATGTACTATTATGCCTCTGCTTTGGCAACCTTTGGCTGCTCCGAACTCAGTTGAGTCATGTGACCACACCTCACAGCAGTGTTTTGCCACCCTCACCTCAAGTGCCTGCTGTCATGTTGCCACCTCGGGAAACTTTGGGCACCACGACCCCCTCTGAGCCATGTGACCTCACCTATCTCACACCACAAAACACTATCACCATCTGTTTATAAACAAACTGAGTCACACATGCACAAAAACACTTCCAATCTACATCTACATACATACTCCACAATCCACCGCAAGGTGCGTGGCGGAGGGTACACTGTACCACTACTTGGCATTTCCTTTCCTATTCCACTCCCAAATAGAACGAGGGAAAAAAGAATGCTTATATGCCTCCGTTCAAGCCCTAATTTCTCTTAGCTTGTTATTATGATCACTATGTGAAATGTAAGTACGTGGCAGCAAGATCGTACGACACTCAGCTTCAAATTCCGGCCCTCTAAATTTCCTCAACAGAAATTCACGAAAAGAACTTGTCTTTCCTCCAGCGATCCCCAAATGAGTTGCTGGAGCATTTCTGTGACACTCGTGCATTGGTTGAACCTACCAGTAACAAACCTAGCTGCTCGCCTCTGAACTGCTTCCATGTCTTCCTTTAAACTGATCTGTTGTGGGTCCCAAACACTTGGGCAATACTCAAGACATGGTCGTACAAGAGTTTTATACGCGGTCTCCTTTACAGATGAAGTACATCTTTCCAAAATTCTCCCAATAAACCGAAGTCGGCTGTCCACCTTACTCACAACTGTCCTTACATGTTTGTTCCATTTCATATCACTCTGCAGTGTTACGCCCAGATATTTGAACGACGCGACTGCATCAAGAAACTCACTACTAATGCTGTATTCGAACATTATGGGATTGTTTTTCCTACTCATGAGCATCACCTTATATTTTTCTACATTGAGAGATAGCTGCAATTCTTCACACCAACTAGAAATTTTGTCTAATCCTGTATGCTATTACAGTCAGTTAAAGACGACACCCTCCCATACAGCACAGCATCATCAGCAAACAGCCACAAATTACAAGTTACTCTGTACATCAGATCATTTATATAGATAGAAAATAACAGTGGTCCTATCACACTCCCCTGGGGCACGCCTGACAATACACCTGTCTCTGATGAACACTCGCCGTCATTCTATTACTTAGGAAGTCTTCCAGCCAGTCACAAATCTGTGAACCCATTCCATAAGCTCGTATCTTCGTTAACAGTCTGCAGTGTGGCACCTCGTGAAACACCTTTTTGAAGTCGAGAAAAACACAATCAGTCTGTTGCCCTTCATCCATGGCTCGCAAGATGTCATGTGAGAAAAGGGCAAGCAGAGTTTCACATGAACGATATTTCCTAAACCCATGCTTATTCATAGAAAGGAGCTTTTCCGTCTCAAGGAAATTTACTATATTCGAACTGAGAATATGCTCCATAATTCTACAGGAAACTGATGTCAACGATATTGGCCTGTAATTATGTGGGTCAATTCTCTTTCCATTCATATAAATGGGAGTCGCCTGCACTTTTTTCCAATCACTAGGAACTTTGTGCTGAATTAAATATTTGTGAAAAGTGCAAGCTGAGTAAGGGGGCCAATGCTGTGCAGAATACTCTTTATAAAACCAAACTGGAATTCCATCCGGACTACGAGACTTTTTGTATTTAGCTCTCTCAGCTGCTTCTCTACACCAGAAATAACTATTACTATGTCTTCCATTCCGGAATTAGTATGTTGATCAAATGATGGTACATTTGTGTGGTCCTCTTGTGTGAAAGATTTCTTAAAGGCTAAATTTAGCACTTCAGCTTTCCGTTTGCTTTCTTCTATTACTGCCCCGGAATGATCAACGAGTGACTGGATAGTGGGCTTTGACCCGCTTATCGATTTTACGCAGGACCAGAATTTTTTTCGGGTTCTCGGAAAGATCTTTTGCTAAGGTGTGGTAATTACTGTATGTTTCACGCATCAATCTTTTTATAGATGCACGAATCTCTACTAACTTTTGCCTGTCATCATTTGCGTTTTCTTTTTTGAACCAAGAGTGCAACAGCCTTTGCTTTCTCAGTAGCTTTCTAACATTATTATTATCCACAGTGGATCTTTTCCATCCTTGATCACCTTTATAGGCACGTATTTCTCTAACCCTTTATGTACAACGTTACTAATGACACGGTGCACAAGCTACACCTTACATATGGCCCTCCAATCTGTAGTAAAACAAGAAGACTTTGCTTAGAGAGGCTTTCCATGGTTAATTAAAGAACAGGTTGCTGAAGTTTTAGAAGCTGGAGTTTTAGAACCTTCTTCCAGTAATTAATTTAGTTAAAAAGAAGAAGGAGATGTTACTTTGCACATGTTAGGTTGTTAGGTGATTACTGAAGGCTCAATGCCAGGACAATAATGGACAATAATGAAGTACATAACACTGCATATTTGACTCATATTCTGTCAGGTCCCAAAATACACTGCAAATGAGTATACCACTCAGATAACAATGGCCCCAGAAAATGCCAAGAAGACCGTCATCATGATCCCCATCAGGTTATTTCATTTTTGTTTTATGCCATTTAGACTTAAGAATGCAGTTCAAACTTGGTAATGATTTATCAAAGAGGTTTTATTTCACTTAAAAGTTCTCTTTTGTTTACCTAGACAATATAGTAGTGTTTGGTACCTCAATTGAGGAGAAAAAGTAACACGTAAAGACAGTGTTGGAAACCCTCATTACATGCAGCATAGAGACGAAATCTAAAAGACCACAATTACACCTACCTACCATGACCTCCATCAGGGTCACCATCTAAGTGGCAGAAATTGCATCACTTCTAGAGAAAGTAAATACCATTACAAAGTTATGTCGCCCATTGATTTTCAAAGAACTTAGGTGATTTGTGGGCACCATAAATTACTACCGTTGTTATCTACCTGGTGCAGCTGAGATACAGGTGCCCTTGACAGATGCACTACCTGGCAAGGCAAGCAAACTTCCAGTGCTCAACCTGTAATGTGGACTCCCAAGATTACAGATTCCTTTGAGGCTCTCAAAGAGCTTTTAGCTAAGGCCGCTACCATTGCCCATCTCCATCCAGATGCTGAACCTTTTATTACAATGTATGCAAGTGATATGGCTATTGCCACAGTCCTCAGCAAGTTGGCTAATGATGACGACTCACCACTTCAACTTGTCTCTAAAAAACTAAACAATGCACGAAAGAAGTACTCTACCTTTGATCACGAATTATTCACTGTGTATGAGGCAATTCAACACTTCCACACCATGGATGAGGGACGCTCTTTCTGCATGCTCACTGATTACAAGCCTCCAACAGCTGCCTGCCGACCCACTGCCATGCAGGTTGTACGGTGGTCAATTATTTGTTCATTTATTTTTCTCTTTATGGCGCCTTTATGTGTGCTGTGTGTAGTGGGAGTATTTTGCTAGTCCTTTTATTTATTATTTATTCTTGCATGTCATAAGGGTGTGCCTCACAATGTATTGTTTGGTGAATCTGCAGTATGTGTCTTGGATGACGATTTTTTCTTTGTTCTTGGGTACTGTATTTGTTAGCTGTTAGGCTCTGTCCCTGCCTGCGGAAGGCAGCGTTGGGCTGGCGTTGTCGAGGGAGGCTGGTTGCTGGTGACACGTTTATGGGGCTGTTTGAGAGGCGGGACCTATCTGTCAGTAGGCTCACTACCTGAGGTGGCTACACTCTCTTAAAAACACTCGATAATTTATTGCATCCCTTTTAGATAGTGGGCGGTGTGGGCCACATTCTGTGGGGTTCCTATCATCATGGAGCCTCTTAGTGTACACCTTTGGGGAGGTTATCTTCTAAGTATCCGTTAGCCTTCCTTGCCTGCAGAATTACAGCCGGCGGCTGACTCAGGCCGTGTTTTTTCAGCTTGAGATACTGCCTGGCATTCTGTGGAAATTCGGTGCGCAATGGAGTCTTCTCTTGTCTGGTGTTTCATGTCCCCTTTCAACTTTGCTCTTTTAACTGTAGCTATTTGGGCTACAAGCTTATTAGATAAGACTTTAAATTCCTTTTATAGCAAAAGCCTGGGAAGCGATGGGCGTGTGGAATTTTCGAAAGGATGGTTGGGTGGTGTCCTCTGGAGGTGATCCAATTGGTTCCATTTTTGTAGATGACAGGTCTAGCTATCTGTCATAGCTGCCTGTCCATCTCATTGGCCAGAGGGTTAGAGCTCTCCAATGATAGGTACATCGAGTTTAGGGGGGTGGTGATGCCCAGTTTTCCGCGTGGGCGAATGAAGAGTGTCGAGTCTTCTTGTATAGGCTCTGGCTAGTTCGGACGTCTTCTTTCAGATAAGACCTGAAGAGTTTATTCGCTCTTCTGGGCTGACTCCTGAGCATTTGTGGGACTTTAGATTTCTGAGGTATCCGCCTACAGCAGATCGCGGACTTTGAAACTTTCACGTGTCAACCCGGACAGGAACTCAGTTGCAGTTGTTCGCTTTGTGAAACAGCTGTGTTTTATATTCTTGTTCAGTCGAGACTTGAGATTAGTCAGCCACCATCATACTGGCCGTACTGACATGCTAGTGGTTAATGCAATTCCATTCTGGGGACACTTGTGCTCAATACTCGCATTTTGCGCTTGAGTTTGTGAGTGTATGTCCTAGCTGACACTGGAAGCATTTACCTGACAACTGCTATCTGCCATGATAGTGGGGCTGTTATAGTTAAATGTTGATACTGCTTCACAGATTGTAGTGAGATTCCCGGGCGGAAGAATTTATTCTCTTTCAGCTCCACTCCTTCAACATCATCCAGTCGCCATTGAGATCCAGTGTCCACAGATCAAACCGACTCACTGTTGTTGGTAAAGTGATGTTTGCTATTTGCTAGGGTTGTTTTATATAGTTACAGTAATCACCCATCAGTTTGTATGATCGATGTTGATTTCACTTTCCTATAACTAATTTCTAGGCGCCTCTGTCCACCTTTCTATTTCTCACAATAGGACAATGCCACATGTATAGCCAGATATTTCACTGTGTTATGGCTCCATTTGTTTTATTCCTATTAGACTTTGTATATTGATTTGTAAACTTATTTGTTAAAACTCAGACAATTTTCTGGTCACACATGTATTCCGTGGTGTTAATCGATTTTACGCCATTTGATGTCCTTTTTGTAAATATTTGTTTTCATTTCTATCCCATTGCTTGACTACACTTTTTACTGTGGTTTCATTTACAAAATCCTTTATAATAATTGTTAACTATCTCCCAAATTTCTGTGTGCTTTAATGAATAAATTTATTTATTTAAGTCATAAATTTACTTTCCTTTACAAATTCCTAATTCACTATTTTGGAGGGGTAATTAGATAGATAGGTAGAGGACTGTGTTTATTATTTAGTGCACTCTGATCAATTATCTTGCTACCGTGCTTGTAGATTTATAGTGTTGGATCTTTTTCCATGTTTTTAATGAAAAATATTTATATTTAAAATTAATTTGCATATTTTTGCACATTTGCACACCAGTGGACCATCTCTGATGAGTAAAAATATATACACTCGGTGGGGTTATCCCTCCGTCTTTGACACAATGTCATACAAGGTTCTGGTATATTGATTTCATTGCACAGTTCCCAACTGATGTGAGATATATTAAAGGAGCAGACAAGATTGTGACCAATTTTTTTATCATTAGCAGATGCTATCTCTGCCTTTCTAATCTCGCTGCTCTTCAGCCCGCTGATGTACAAATTATGCAGTTAATTTCAGATTACAACTCTTCCCTTAAACCACTCTGTACCTCTTTCCCCAGAGCTGCAGGTGAAATTTGGTGTGATGAATCCATCGGCACACTGTTTTACCTGTAGGATCTGACACTGCTGTCTTACAGTATGACAGTCTTGTAAGAAATCTGTGCTGTGTGCATGTCCAGTACCTTGTATGTGGGTGTAAAAGGGTTTAAATGATCACTCAACCAGCATCTATGTGTAACAGATGCAAGTCCAACTTGTGTGGCAAATCTCTGAAATGATCATTCCACCACTTGGAAGGCCATAATTTACCCCTTTCAAATTCACTCTGTTGGCTCTAGGAAACCGGAGTGTCTTTCTATGGAAGAATATATGTCTGCATGTTGATATTACTCTGATTCTTATGGCTGTAAACATTTCCTATTAAAGGGTACACACAGATGGTGCTCTGCCAGCAATGTCACTGTGCTATCTATTGGTGAATGACATTGAAAGAATTAAGAGTAAATTGACTTTTCCTCAAGTGGTGTCTGCAGTCATTAGATCAAAATAAGTGTCATCTCTCCATATTTACAACTTTTTCTGGCAGTGTAATTATGAAGAAGAATGTAATGTGGAAGCTTATGCTACTCTCTGTTTTGTCAGCCATATATTAATATTACAGGAGTATTATCACTCCCTAGGTATCTTTTAATAATAATGGCATTATTTAAACTTAATGAAAATCCCAGACTTCCCATAGAGTCCACCAAATGTATGACTTAAGCAGACTTCAGTTTAAAAATATTATCTGCTCATGGAATGAAACTAGTAAGCAAGAAGAAAATAGAAAAGTGCTATAAACTGATTTATTTTTAAAAAAATTAACCAAAAGAGTGCTGTTTTCCCAAATGAAACAAAAATGTTTCCAAAACATCTACATCTACATAGGTACTCTGCAAATAACAAATAAGTGCTTGGCAGAGGGTTCATTAACCACTGTCATAACCTTTCTCAATGGTTCCATTCTCTAATAGCGCACGGGAAGAAAGAACACGTAAATTGTTCCTTTTTTAATCTGATTTCTCGTATTTTATTGGGATGCTCATGTCTATGTAGGTGGGTACTAACAAAATGTTTTCACATTCAGAAGTTGACGATTGAAATTTCACAAATAGATCTCACCGCAATGAATAACGTCATTCTTTTAATGATTTCCACCTCAAATCGTGCAACATTTCCATGACGCTTTCCCCCCTGTAACGTGATAAAACAAAATTAGCTGCCCTTCTCTGAACCTTATCAATGTGTTCCGTCAGTCCTATCTGGTGAGGGTCCCACACTGGGCAACAGTATTCCATGAGAGGATGTATAGATGTGATGTAGGCAGTCTCTTTGGTGGAGCTGTTGCAAAAATATGTGATTTTAGCCTAGATATATACTACCTGTATATCTGCTTTGCAATAAAATTGTCTGAGTCAGGGGTCACTAAAACAACCAATTATTAATTTATTCCGGTTGTCAGGTATAACATCTACCCTTACCAACCCACATGAACTATCAACTTCTATGTTGCTACATGATAAACTACTTGTGACAGCAATAAAGCAGTCACCACCTATTTTATTCAATCTTTCTGAATACCATTTGTCCCTTTGTACAAACTTCAACTGATCTAATTTCCAGCTTTATCCAGCTTTCACTAACTACAATGATTTGATGAGCTTCAGTACTTTATACTAGTGGTTGGAGCTCTGGCACTTTCCCTACATAGCTATGATAATTTATACCCGTTAGACCAATGGCTTTTTGGTTTTGTTCGTCTTAGCTGTAACCTGTACCCTTTGAGACTGAACCCTTTTTATGTGCTCCAAAGGCCCTCTAACCAAAAAACAAACTGCCTATTCTAAAGCACATGACTCACACTACTTGTATATCTGCTTCCAGTGGGTAGTGGACGCCTTACCTATTCAGCAGAACCCGGAACCCCATCACCTGATGACGCAAGTGAAGGACATGCAGCTTACATAGATGCAGAACTATCTGAGCATCTGATTCAGACCCTCCACTCATCTCTGTACCAGAGGTCTGCAGTCAATTCTGTCAACCATGCTCCAAATGGTGAGCTCTGCCTTCATCTTGCAAGTAAGACTAGTAGTCTTTAACACTTCAGATAACCAGTCAAAACCGGAGAGAATCTCTTCCGATCCAAAGTGACACCCTTCATTGGTACTGACATGAGCCACCACCTGCAGGTGGCTGCACTCCATATTCTTCACAGCAATCTCAAGGACCTGTTCCACATTTGTCCTTCTTCCCCTCCATAGCAGCCATATCTCTAAGGGGCTCCATTACCTGACTAATGTTGGAGCTCCCAACTATAAGCAAACATACCATCTGTGATAGCTCATATCTTGCAAGCTGAGAGGTGACCTCAGAACAAGTGACACATCTGGCTCAGGATCATTGTCCAGCACAGATAGCAACTCAAACCTGTTGGTAAAACAAACTGGGGAGGCCTCTTGCTCAGTCCCACATGAAGACTTTCACTGCCTGATATGCATGGCCAACCGCGACCATGGGTTGTGTGTCTGGCTCATTATGAGCATTAACAGCGCTTTTCATGCTGCAGGCTGATCAGTGGATGCACCAGACTTTATACATGTCCATTCAGTTCCCATGGCCGACCCACAACACCGTTACCTGTCAACCACAGCCTCCAGCTGTGCAACCAAGTTTAACACCACTTTAAGATGGGAGTTGAGTGTCACCAATTCAGTTTGCATCTGCACGCAGCAGTCACCATCCCTATCCAAAAAAATCAATGACAGAAAGGCACAATGTAGATTCTACAGTGAGTAACTACGCTAAACAAAGATGATACTACTCCATCGATAACAAAATAAATGGCTTTTGTGGTAAAGCAAATGCAGTACAGAGCTATAAAATTACATGAATTTGATAAAACGAGAGAGTGGACCTACTAAATATATAAACAAGCAATGAATGTACAAATTAAAGCTACAGAGCTGACAAATAAATGAAAATAGCTCACTAGTACTTAACCTTTGTGTGCTCTCAGTGCTGCCTCCTTTATGGCTGGAGCTCTACTGTAGAAGTTTATTTATTTATTTATTTATTTATTCCTCTTTAAGAAGTTCTAGACTCAGCAGTCACACAGGTAAGTCAGTGGTGAACATGAGATTCTATAGCCAGCACTCACACCTCATCTTGTGCTTGTGCAAAGCCTTGTTTCCACTGCCCTTCTTAAGCAACTGTTTGTGACAATAAAGAAGCATTTAAAATGTCTTTGCTGCTTAGATTACTCACAGCAATGTAAACTGTACCATTACATTGCTGCCTAACCAGAACCTCAGAATTTGAAATATATTCAGAAATAATCTGCAGATACTTACAACAAGTTATAAATATCATTCAAACTGTATTCTTAGGTTTCAGGATAACAACACACTCAGGAATTGTGACATATTTGTGAAAACATTGGCAAATATTTGTTATGAGTAAGATTATAAATGTCATTGCTGGGCCCAGAAGCTACAAAAAATGTGAATATGAGAGGATCAAAAATTTATGTAGCAAGAACTGAAACACCAATCTTTATCTTCCATTCAAAATCTTGATCCCTTCAACTATAAGGATGTACTGAACATTGCTATCAAAGCTACTGAAATTCATTTTAGAAGTTTTTGTCAGCTTTTACCACTTGTGCATCCTTGACTGACATTTAATTCTAAGAAATCCTACAAAATTGATACGCTTTCCATAAATCCAATGAATATAAAAATCAATGGTTAGGTGCAGATATCTGAGGAGGAGAGAACACTTTATAATGTCTCTTGTGGTTGCAGGGATGCTACCATCCTAGTGATTGAGCACACAGTCAATTGTGCTCCTTGTGTATCAAAGTTGAATATATATTTTTTCCATAAGGTAATGATATCTTGCTGGCTGCACATGTGAAGAAGCTTCTTAAAAAGTGTGCAGCTGTCTTATGCTCCTGATTGGTTGGTTGATTGTGTGTTTGGGAGGGGGGGGGGGGACCAAACTAATAAGGTCATCAGTCCTCCAGTGGGGAGAGTAAGGAGAGAGGATAGGAATGGAGGAAAAACAGCCCAGGGAGAAAAGAAGGAAGAAAGACTACATTGTCTTGGGGACCCATGCTCACCACGCACATACTCGTGAAAGAACAGAAACTGATGCCACGTTTCATTGAGTCCAATAGATTAGCAATGTAGCACTGCTTGGTAGAGTTAAATTCCATATATTTAAACACTCTGTATCAATTTTAAAACAAAAATAATAAATACACAAGGTATCTGAAATTAGGGTGTTGCCATGCTCTTGTGCTCTTCCATATCAACCACAGCTGGAGGAAATAGAACAGGGAAGATAAGGTGAGGCAGATATCAGAAGTTTAGGTCATGGAGATTGAGAGAACAAAGAATACATTGGAAAGACAAGCAAAGAATACATTGGAAAGAATTCCCAACTGTTTAGTCCAGTGGAAGCTGTGCTGAAAGGTAGTATCTAAATGGCCTGTGTAGTGAGCACCTATCAAAGTCATCTGTGTTGTTGTTATCTGCATGTTCAGCAACTGAATGGTTAACTTTGCAGTTTGCCACAGTTTGGCATTGGCAATTAATATGAGCAGACAGTTGCTTACTTCTCATAAATACATAAAATGAAACCAGTAACTTCAGCAGAGCTGACTTGCAAGTATAACATGGCTGCTTTCATACATAGACTTTTCTAAAAGTAGGAAATGCCTGTGACAGGACTGCAGTAGGAGATGGTGGGTGGGTGACCTCAAGTGCACAACCCATGCCGTACAAGAATTGGAGTGTAACTAGAATAGTGATGGACATCAATAGTCTATAGGTTACATGGGTGGCAGAATACTATTTTGGAAATATGGGTAGGATATCCCTTATCTCTTCCTGAGCCGAAATGTAAAGATATAAAAAATCAACTAATTATTATTCAACATGAGAAGAATGTTAACAGTTTGAAGACTGCCTGCTACATTTCACACTGATTAGAATGAAGAACTGACAGACTTGGACACTAAGAAACAATTAGATCACTAGTTGTATATTTGCCTCCGTAAATAAACATCACACTGTTGACCTGCGATCTCCAAAGACTGCAAATTACATTACTACTAATTTGGAAAGCTCCAGTACACATTAAAGTACTATAACAAAAGTTGTTATTCTTGAAAGAAAAGATCAAATAAAATATTTCAAAATAATTACCTTATTGTATATGTATGTTTCCGGAACCTCAGGTCCTAGAGTTTGAAGAATGTAGTATGAATGATTTTTACTGAATATTGCATTATGATATCGAGAACTAAGATTGCATGTGAGACATTGCACAGAATAATAAGGAAAATTTGGCTTGTCTGATACACTGTGCAAATGAAGTACTGCTGAATTTCCAGGTAAAGTTGCCAAGAAATATCTGAAACATTTGAAATAGTATTAATAAGCAATACTCTCAGAAATGAAACTGAACTATTCTTGACTAGGAACTATGGAAGACTAGGTTTTGATGCATAGCAATCATAAATCAACACACAAACTAAAATACTGTTTCAGTTGACACCTTCCACATTACAGTGACATTTACTCATTAACAGTAGCATTCTTGTGTACTGTGTGTGCGTGTGTCTGAGAGAGAGAGAGAGCGAGAGAAAAAAATACATTTTTCTTTTGGCATTTAAATAGGAAGTATTTATCTTCAAAATACAATATATTTAAATACAATTTCATAACCCTGTTATTTCAAAACAACTAGTTTCTCAAACAACTCATCACTGATTTTCCTTCCCCAGACCAATTTATACACTTGGCAGGTGGTGTACAATCTACTCCTACATTTGCCAAAAGTTGCCTCTCCCTTTCAACCCAAGGTGATGTTCCCAAAGTGCTGACATTTACAACACTGCATTAGTCTGCAGACATACGACTGAACATTCAGATGAAGGAGGCCTGCCGTGACATGTTCTGGAAGTTTGAGACTGTTAAAAGTGACACATAGTTGTGACATAAAGTGAAGGAGAAGGCAGGCGACCATGATTAATAGTAAATGAAGTCTGCAATAGGCTGTATGGATCGCTATATTGATTAAAGTCATAAAATTGATAAAATTTGACTTTATTTTATGCGTTTCGACCTGGGCCATCATCAGAATCTGTGAAAAGGAAATAGTAATTGTACAATATAAGCACAGAACTATTATAGAAACACTCTACAAATATGTTATAAAAAAAACTTAGCGCACATACCCTGCATACATGGATTGCAAGTATGTCAGTACAAATGGATACATGTTGTGCTTGTAACATTATCGAGCAGACTGAGGATACGGCACGGTAATACAGGTTTATGGATTTTGTTCACCAGATGGCGTGCCGTTCTTGAACATAAAGCCTAGTGGCGCCGTGACCAGCAAAAAACGCTAGGTAAAATTACAATATAGCAATACAAAAACAAAAATGTTACTTTTTACAAATAATTTTCATAAAGGTTTGTTAAACCATGTCTTATGGGGTAACAAAAATGAACAAATGCCACATGATGTGTCATGCTACAAATCATGAGTGGGTCTAAGAAATGATGTATAAAGTGGCAAAACTGGAAACTATAAACAAATTAACAGTAATTACAAGAAAATGTACATACATACTCATAAAGAATCAAGGCTGTAATAATGAACTTCATAACGATGTTCTAACAAACAATATGTATTTGACGCTAAATGCTACTATAGGGCGCCAAGTTTGATTACATTGTCTAGGTATTACCGGCTAACAAATGTTCAATTCATCGAGTCAAATAATATAGCAAAACAAATGCCATATAATGTGTCCTGGTAGGCCACGTGTGGTTCAGAGAGGATTGTCACAGATCAGATGGTGAGAGATATACAATTATTACACTTAAATGGTTATAGTTTACAATTATGTGATAATTGTCAAATAAAATTACAGTGATTAAACAAACATAGAGAAATTAGAAGAGATGAAATGAAATTACAGATTGTGATAATACACAGAGCTATGACAAATTTAGTGACAACAGGGCAGTCTACACACACACACACACACACACACACACACACACACACACACATGAGCTTATAAAATTATTATTGACATCATAACAATGGTCATACATATATAGTGTACATGTGCTTATTAGGAAATATATAAGGCTCTAGGTCTGCGCACCATTAATTGGGTATGAAAGTGCTGACTGGATACACACTGTCTTATCAGTAAAGATCATACTTGTATGTACAAATAAGTCAAAGAAAAATTGAAAAGTTAATATAAACCAGAATGAAAAATGCTATCCACATTTTCTATAGATGCTTACTACGTTGTGTCAAAAAGCTACCAGAGGGAAAAAATGCCACATCACATGCTGTGGTGGTACGGGAGTGGGTCAAAATGGTGATCACAGGAAAGATCATCAGGAAGCTAACAATTATACATTCATGACAATTGTATAAAAACTTGCAGCAAAGGTGTTACATTAAAGTTCCTATACTAGGATAAAACATAAAAAATAGAAGGGACGAACTAAAACTATAGCTTATGAAACAGGCAGGGCTATGACATACAAAAAACAGTGATGACAGTGCACCTACATTTATGTATGTCTAATAGTTTACAAACAATGATAGTTGTGATAGAGGTCATAACAATAAATAAAATAATGCTGCACAAACTTGGCGCCCCATATAATTTGCTTAAAAAAAAAAAAAAAAAAAAAAAAAAAAAAAAAAAAAAAAAAAAAAAAAAAAAAAAAAAAAAAAACAAACAAAAAAAACCCAACACTTATGCACTAGATATGTATGATCTTTGTTATGACCTCCATCACAACTATCATTTTTGTGAGTCCATCCAAATCTTTCTGGATACAAAAGGGTGCAACCTTCTTCACCATTTTTATTTTATTTTTATAATCAAAAACACATTTTGTGGAGCACCATGTGTTCTATTAATAGAGACAAAATTTTGTGTGTGTTACTGAACCCAGAGAAGTGGATACCCAAGGCATCTTACTTCATTGGGTATTGATGCCCCCCTCCCCCCCCCCAGTGGTACACCCATTCCACTGGGATATGGAAAGGAGACAGTCAAGGGATCCATGATAGTCTCAAAAAAGCAGCTAGGGAACTAAAGGTCCACCCTAGAGAGAGTTCTGAATGCCTAGGTAAGCTTTGTACAAATGAGGTGTAGCAGTATCCTCAGGCATTGCCTGGTCATACCGACATAAAAGGCTGTGCAGTGGACATGTTGCTTGGTAGATGACGTGTTGTTTTACATGTGTACCTGCCTTGAATTGTTTAGGTTTCTCCCATGGTAGGGCTGGAGGAGGTGGTTGTGGGTGGATGCATGGGTTGGGTTTTTCAGAAGAGTTTGTTACAGAGGTATAAACCATTAGGTAGGGAGGGTGGTTTTTGGGGTGTTATAAGGTTTGATGAGGATGTTGTGCATGTTGGGAGGATAGTGAAAGGTTACTCTGGGTAGTGTGGGGAGGATACTTTTGGAGGCATGATCTCATTTCAGGATATGACTTGAGAATAAGGTAGTTGCAGAAGAGGAAAGTACTGGTCAGGTTATTGGCGTACATGGTGAGTGTGTTATCATTGGAGCAGATACCATTGTCACAGATGTGCAGACTTCAGAAAAGCAATTTTTTGATATGGAAGAGATGACAGCTACCATTGTGGAGGTATTGTTCTTTGTTTGTGGTTTTAATATGATCTGGAAGTGGGACTTGACAAGGTGTAGGTCAACATCAAGGATGGTGGCTTGAGTTCTGGAGAAGGACCAGGTGAATTTCAAGTAAGAGTGGGTGTTAAGGTCTTGAAGGAAGTTCAGAAGAGTTTCTTCACCATGAGCCCAGACCACAAATATATCATCTATGAATCTATAGCAAGTCAGGGCATGCAACTGCTGTGGCTTAAGGAGTGTATCTTCTATGCAGCCCATGAGAAGGTTGGCATAGGAAGGGGCATCCTGGTTCGCATAGCTGTCCCTCAGATTTGTTTTTAGGTCTGGTCCTCAAAGGTAAAGTAATTGTGGATAACGATGAAACTGGCAAGTGTGACAAGGAATTAAGTCTTTTGGAGGGTTTCAGATGGGTACTGAGAAATGTAGTGTTCTGGGGTTGAAAGACCCTGAGTATGGGGGAAGTTGGTGTAGAGGGATGTGGCATCTGTAGTGACAAGGAGGCTTGCAGGTGGGAGGGGCATAGGGATGGATTTGAGGCATTCCAGAAAGTGTTTCATGTCCTTGTAGGATGGGAGTCTGCAGGATATAGGTTGGAGGCTTTGCAGCCTACTACCTGGGATGCCCAGGATGGTTCTCTTTGTGGATTTAGGAAGTAGGTAGAAGGTTGGGTTTGTGTGATGTTCAGGTGGAGAGAGAAATTCTATGGAGGCAGTCACGAGACCTTGTGAGAGACCTAGAGTTTTTAGGATTTTCCTTAGTTCTGCCTGGATCAAGGGAATGGGTCATAAAGAAAAGGTTTTATTTTTATTTATTTATTTATTTTTATGGGACTTAACTATGGGGTCATCAGTTGAAAAGGGTTTATAGGTAGAGGTATCCAAGAATTGATCCAGTCCCTCTGCCATAGTTGTGAAGCCCTCATCCTTTGAGAGAATGACAATATAGCAGTCTACTTGGACCAGTCTTGTTGGCTTGGGATTTAGCTGGGCTGATGTTAGGAGTAGTTGGTATGTTATTAAGGAAGGATTGGGAGACAGTACTGGATGTGAGGAATTACTGGAATGCCTGCAAGGGTTGGTTATGGTTCAAATGTTTGTAATTCTATCGGACCAAACTGCGTGGTCATCAGTCCATAGCTTACAAACTACTTAAACCTAGGTAAACTAACCTAAGGACAAACACACACACCCATGCCCCAGGGAGGACTCGAACCTCCACAGTGAGCAACTGCACACTCCGCAGCGAGGCGCTTTAGACTGCTCGGCTACTCCACCGCGGTGTTGGTATTGGGGAAGAGCAGGAGGATGCCTTTGGAAGGGTGGTCAAAATTGTTCAAGGCAGGGTTCAACACTGGCTCTGATGTCTGGAGGTAAGACTTGGTGATGAAGTGGTGTTTTCAATTGAGGTTATGAATGAAAGAGAGGACTTCGTTGATCATGAATTGGGGTTGGTGTTTGGATGTTGTGGTGGTTGTGGTAAGTTCTAGGTGGGGCATGTGCTGGGCTGAAAGATTCAGTGGGGAAGCCAGGCTCAGTTTGTTGCATATGACAGGGGGGTGCTGAGGGTGCAGTTGTTGGTTGGTTGTTTAGGACAGGGGTACCAAACTGCCTAGGTCATCAGTCCCCTGGTGGGGAGGGGAAGGAGTGAGGATAGGAAAGGAGGAGAAAGGAAAGAAAATGCAGTCCAGAGAGGAAAGAAGGAAGAAAGACTGCACTAGCTCAGGGCCCTGTGCTTGCCACACATATACTCACAAAAAACTGAGCCCCTTGGGGGTGGTGTTGTGGTGGGTGGTTGTGGATGATGAGATGAGGGGCACCACTTCTGAAGTTATGGACCAGTAGGGTGGATAGTTTTCTTATGTGCTGTGTGGCATACAATTCCAGTTTACATTTGGCTGGTATGATGTTTCCGAGTGTGTTGACTGAACCAGGTGCTGAGAGGATAAAGATTTTAAGGAGAGACAGTAGCTGTTGGGAGTGGTGAGTAAAGGAAACAACTTACTGATGAAGAAGAAGGAGGGCAAGAATTAGGGATTAGTGAATTTGGAATTCAAGGAGAGAGTGATGGTAATGTAAGAGGGATTACACCCAGATATGGCAAGTTTTAAAGTGAGTCCATTGGGGGTTGTTCTACATGTCAAACAGGACTGGAGGAAAAGAATGTGGGATTATCATAATAATAATAATAATAAAAAGTGCCCAAAGCTGAAAAAAGGTCTGGCAGATAAAATATTGCCAACAGCATATAAGAGATTGTTAACGACCTGTTAAAGATCACCAGAGGCACATTAAACATTGGAAGTGGTGAAAAATTGATTATAAAAGTCTTGATAGACAATGATAATTAGACTTGCATTAACAAACGGTCACTTCTACCTACACACTTGTTCTTCTTCATGATCCCATTCCCTCAATCCAGGCAGAACTAAAGAAAATACTAAAAACCCCAGGTTCCTCATGACGTCTCACTACTGTATCTATAGAACTCCTCTCTCTCTGATCTACCTACTCTCTAAAATCCATGAAGAGAACCATCCTGGCTGTCTCATCATAGCAGGCTCCAACTGAACTTATTTCATCCCTGGAAGACCAAAATCTACAAACTGTAACCTGCAGGTTCCCATCCCATGCTAACCTTCTCATGGGCAGCATGGAAGAGGCATTCCTTAAGATGCAGCAGTTGCATTCCTTGGCATGGTATAGGTCCACAGATGACATCTTTGTGGTGTGGACTCATGGTGAAAAAACCCTTCTGAGCTTTCTTCAAGACCTCAACTCCTCCTCTAACCTGAAGTCTACCTCCTCCAGACCTCAAGCCGCCTTCCTTGATGTTGACCACCTCCTTCTCAATTCCCACACCAACACTTCAGTCAATATTAAACCCACAAACAAACAACAGTACTTCCACTTTGATAGCTGCCATCTCTTCCATATCAAACAATCCCCTTTCTAAAGTCTAGGAATCTGTGGTAAACATTTTTGCTCCAATGCCGAAACCCTCACCACCTACTGCAACAACTTGTCCAACGCTTTCCTCTTTTGCAACAATCCTAAAGACCTTTTCCACAAGAAGATCTCCTGAGCAGTCCATTCCTTCCCTTCCTGTAACAATGTCCCTAACCTCAGACCACCCAGGAGCAATCTCTTAGTCACCCAGTAATATCCCGGCCTAGAATGCCTTTACAAATTGGCTGTCAGGTGTATGGTTGTCTCAAGTCATACCATGAAATGATATCATAGCTCCAAAGTACCCTACTCCATACGCCAAGATGAGCCTTTTCCCATCCTCCTGAGCTCTGATCCTTGTCAAACCTTACAACATCCAAAACCACCCTGCCTGCATTTAACTGATCCCACTGCAAAACCTGTCCCACACATGCTACCACAACCACCACTCCATCCCCACCAAAGAAAAAATCTACACCATTCAGCTTGCACAGCCTTTTATGTTGGTATGACCACCAACAAATTGGCTGAATGCATGAATGGCCATAGACAGTTTGTTCACTTGTAGGACATCCAATAACTTGTGGCAGTGCATGCCTTCCAACATGACTCCTGTTACACCACATGTGTCACCGATATACAGCCATCTAGCACGTCTCTCAACCTATGGAGATGGAAACTTGCCCTTCAACACATACTCACCTCCCACCATCCTCCTTATTTAAACCTACACCTACCTCTCCCCCTCCACCACCTTCAATTCACTAATTCATTACTCATTTTTCACCTGCCCCTTCTACCTTCCTCTATTATATATTTGTGTGTGTGTGTGTGTGTGTGAGAGAGAGAGAGAGAGAGAGAGAGAGAGAGAGAGAGAGAGAGAGAGAGAGAGAGAGAAGAGAGTGAGTATGTTTCGCCATATCTTTCCCTTCTTAACTAATTAAAAATCCCCATCTGCCACTCAACATTATTCAGTTCACTTCTCTTTGCTGCATGATCCATCCTCTCTGGTTTGCTATTAGCATGGCTCAGTACTTATAACACAATAACTCTGACTTCCACAAATCAGCCATCATTACCCACAGACATACATTACTAGACTGGCAATGTCGTATGCAGTATCATTGGTGTCATTGAAGTCGTTCACCGCCATATTTGTATACTACAAACGTGCGAGCGGTCGTGTGTGTATTTACAGAAAACAGTCATAAAATTGCAGATGAACTCTCATAACTACGATTTCTTTAGAGTTGAGAGATAATGGTACATTCGTGTGTTGTATATAGCTGTAATTTTTCGTACAACAAATGGAAGATACTGATACAGTTATGAGTTCATTGATTTGCCGTTTTTATCAATCTGTTACCAATTTCATCCCACTTCTTTTCTACATGCACCTTACAGTGAATTGCGGAGTATGTATGTAGATGTAGTATGGTCGATATAAAAGAGCCATTTGTCGTGGATAACACACTTTTATTCTTTTGAGTGTTCTTACGAAAACTACTGTCTAGTTTAATACATACAGTAATGAGTCCCATCAATTTGCTGTTTTTGTTCATCTGTTACCAGTCTCGATAAACTGCGGGCTTTCTTGTCAATAGTATGACCACTATAAATGTGCTATTTGTCATGTATAAGAGGTTATGTTTAGTCCTCTCAGTTTTTTCCGTTAACTACAATCTGCTTTAACTGTATGTAATGGTAAAATTTTACTCACCATCCCGGTGGCCTTGTATGATTATGATATTCTTAGTAATCCAAACAGAGTGAGTTGATTAGTATATCGTACAGATGACAAAGTAAATAATTAATGCTGTTCATGCTCAATAATTGGCAGATTTTTGTATGTCCTTGCTTGGTTCACGCAGTAATAACTGCCCTCGTAAAACGAAGATTTCATGAGAAAACATTTGCATCGTCAAGCGAACGGCTAATGCCAACATCACATGACTGACATAATCACACGAGGCCGCCAGGACAGTAAGTAAAATTTTAGCGTAGTTAACACGTTCTTCTCAAAACACGATTCGACAATATAGGCCTATATGTTAAATTCAAATATTGCAGAAGTGTTAGCTCAAATACAGATCTTGTTCAAACCAACTAGTACAGCTTACAACGTCATATCTTGTCAGAAGATCATAATAGTACCGTATAGAAACTTTTTGACGTGAGGTGAGGCAAGATGGCGGCATTAGGCTTCAGTCAGAGAGGTATGTTTGCCAGTCTAGTAATGTATGTCTGTGTCATTACCTCATAGCCAAGGTTGTGAGTAACCTTTCCCTTCCATTCCCTATTGCTTTCTTCCTCTCCTACCGATGAAGGATAATAGTTGCAAAAGCCAGTGTCCCCCATTTATTTTTGTATCCATTTGGATCTTCTTCTGTGACATTCGGTGGTATAGAACTAAGGTAAGTTCTGGCCAGCCACTCTATCCCTTTGGAGTAATATTTTAAATCTCATGTTTGATTTTGGAATGATGGTATTTGTACAGACACTGCACTGTTCATTGTTCTCATAATGATAATTTAATGAAGTAATAATACTAACATTTTGTGAAAGTAAGGGTCCCAATCAACAATTTCAACAACAGAGTATGTTCCTTCTGTCAATGGCTTAGCAATGGGTAGGGTCTGTTTCATCTGCACCAGAGTGACATGCCTGAAATGCCCAGCATTGTTGTCTTGTTCATGGGCATCAACTAATACCATCATCTTACCATCTGGAGAAAAAATTGGCAACTGATAAAAATCCACCCAAGCATTTCTGTTATCTGTTGTGTAAACCTGCAAAAAGAAACTTCTTTCAAGTAAGTGAAAAAAATTAATTAAAAACTAATAAAATCAGTAAGTCAATAAGGTATGATATGTGCATAGAACCACAACAAATAAAAGTGAAAAGGAAAAGGATAAATATAAAATCATTTCAGAGAGAAACTAACAGTTTCTACATCACAGAAAAAGTCTATACTAAAATGATCAATGCAGAATGAAGTTGACAGAGGTTATATTGTATCAATATCTCAATTGATCAGTTATTAGACTATGCAACTGAAACCAAGATACATCATTTAACACAAATCTACAGAAACAGATCACGAAACAACTAGAGCTATGAGGCCTGATGCTTCTCAACAGTCTCTTATCATAATCAAAATACAGAAATAGTACTTATATATTTTCTTCACAAATCTTAATCTTTTCCAGGGTGATAAAAACTGTACTATGTTTTTGTATTTCATTGTAAAAAATATTGATACAGTGAACAAAAGTCAGTACAGAAAATACTCACTAAAGTATTAGTCATCTCTTTTTACCTACATGAATAGTGACACATTGTAATTGATCACTTATTTAAGGCCTCAACTTCAGTTTTTGAAATGGAACTGGCAGAATAGGAGCTGTACAAGAGACAAATGTACATCAATGAAAATGTACATATAAGTATAAAAAATAGAGATCATTTGACTTACCCAAAGCACAGGCTCATTGACAGATACAAAAACACAAATAAAAACACACACAAACACAAAGATTCAAGCTTTTACAACTGTTGGCCGCTTCATCAGGAAAAGAGGAAGGAAGGATATTTACTGCCTGGGCAGTTTGTTTAGTGGTTCTGTTGCATCTTTTGAAGTGTTTTGCCAATACAACTGTCTTTGGTTCACCTTTACTGCAACATTTTCTGTGTTTTCTTTTCAATTTAATTCTGTCTTAATAGTAATTCCTACATATTTTGTTGAATTTGTGATGACTGATCGACCGTCGAATTGACCAATATAGAAAGACATGTAACATGTCTCTGTAAGGAGATCTTTGGAGCTCAGCTTCCCTGAACCCACCAGCCATTTTGTCTCAGTTCTGTATTGTATGTGCTTGAGTCAAGTAATAAAAATTGTCATAAGTACATGTAATTATTATTGAGGCTCCAACACAACATAAAATCCATACATTCATAGCCTTCAAATCTGATTTGTTTCATCCTGTAAACAAAGTTCAGCAGATTAGTTTAGTACTTATGTAGATGACTCACCTCTTTTTATTATTTCTGATAAATTTACAGTTTTTGAACAATTCGGATATCTAAATCATTTTGCAGTTGTTTCTGATCTTTTGATGCCTTTACTAGATGATAAATGACATCATTATCTGCAAACAACCTAAGAGGGCTGCTCATATTTTCTCTGAGGTTGTTTATTTAGATAAGGAACAGCTCTAGTGGGTTATTTAACAGGAAGAAAGATATCTTTGTTGCTAGTAACTTTAATAAAGATTTTCTTATGCAGTCTTCCAGTAAACATTTATTGCAGTCAGTAACATTATCTTTCAATCTAACCCATTCTGTAAACTTTCCAACTAGAATAACTAAATCCTCTAGGACAGCCACTGATAATATTTATATAGACAAATCAAAGGACAAAATTATATCATAAAACAAATAACCAATGGCCTATCATATCATGATATGCAGCTCCTTGTTTTAGGTACGGATTCTACGCAGACTATGAAGTTTAATAATATAGTAAGGACAGTTTACAACTCACCGCAAAGACGTGGTGACGAGCTGTGACAGGCACATATAAAAGACACACACATACAACACTTTCAGTTATCGGCCATGGCCTTCTAAGGAAAACAGAACACTCACACATTCACACAGCCACACAACACAGTCATACAACCATCACCTCCGGCTGCCGCACTTCGAATCACGCTCTGCGGCGAATCGGGGACGGGAGGGGAGGGGAGGGGAAAGGGGATAGGAAGGTTATGTCATGGTGGTGGGGATGGGTTAGGTGGGAATAATGAGATGCAGCTTAGGAATGGAGTGGGGAGGCGGGTGAGGGGAGAGAAATAAAATAAAATAAACAAAATAAAGTAAAATAAAATAAATATACAAAATGCGTGCACACTGTAAGTACACAAGACTGCATACACACACACAGTCACACACATACACACACACACACACGGACGGACGGATGCACACACGCGCGCAGAGCGCACACTCACACACACACACACACACACACACACACACACACACACACACGCTCACATACACACACATGCGCACACGCATGTGCACTGCTCACACACACACACACACACACACACACACACACACACACACACACACAATTGCACATTCACGCACCACTCAAAATTGGTGAGGTTTGGGATAAGAGGAAGGAAAAATAAGAAAGTTATGCATACAGGAGAGTAGTCAATCCACCAAAAATTGAGTATTTTAGAAAGCTGCTCCAAAATATGAGTTGGAAAGAGTTTTATTGTGCCCATGACATGAATGAAAACTATAAAATATTAATTAATAATGTCAGTATCATGTTTGAAAGCGTTTTTCTTCTAAAAGTAACTCAAACAGAAGTCTATAATAAAACCATGTATTACACAAGACATAAAGATTTCATGTAAGACAAAAAGGAAAATGTATCTATCAGCCAAGAGTGGCTCCAATGATGATGATTTTGCTAAATATAAGGAATAGTGTAAAACATTTAATAAAAGGAATTCAAACATCTAAACAAACACATTATGATAAGAAGATAGCAAAGTCAGGCAACACAAGAAAAACAATATGGGCTATAGTGAAAGAGGAAACAGTTAAAACCAGAAAGGAACAGGAGCAGATAACATTAAGAGTAGATGATACATTAGTAACTGATGGGAATAGCGTGGCAAATCTATTTAACAAGTACTTTATATTATTACTGATAGTATGGGATTGCCAGGGTCAATAAACAATGCCTACGAATATCTGAAACAAGCATTTACAAATAACTTTAGGAACATGAATATGTCACTCACTTCACCACAAGAAATAACTTCCATAGTACAATCTTTAAAAATAAAGCGTACTAATGGTTGTGATGAAATTTCAACAAAGGTAATTAAGGCATGTTATTGTGAATTTAGCACAATTTTAGGTTATTTGTGTAACCAGTCTATTATAACTGGAACATTTCCTGATTGGCTAAAATATGCAAATATTAAACCTCTATTCAAGAAAGAGGATAAAGAGATACCATCAAACTACAGACCAATTTCAATATTGCCAGCTTTGTCAAAAATTCTATAAAAGGTAATATACAAGCAGCTTCTCAACCACCTGGCCACAAATGACATATTGTCCAGAGCACAGTTTGGATTTCTGAAAGGTTTCAATATCGAGAAGGCTATTTACACCAACTGTGAGAATGTACTTAATTCATTAGATAATAAATTACAAGCAACAGGTATTTTCTATGATTTGTCAAAGGCAGTCGATTGTGTGAACCACATCATTTTAAGTAAATTAGAATTCTAGGGTGTCGCGGGCATTGCTGCAAAATGGTTCACGTTGTACCTTGTTAACATGAAAAAAAAGGGTGTCAGTGCAAGGGACTAGTGAATTAAGCCATCAGTCATCATTGGATTGGAAAGTAATTACATGTGGTGTCCCACAAGGATCCATCTTAGGGCCACTGCTTTTTCTTGTGTACATTAATCACCTCTCATCAGTTACACTGCCAGAAGCAGAGTTTGTTTTGTTTACAGATGATACAAGTATTGTAATAAATAGCATGTTGAGCATAGTTATGTAAAGGTTTGCTAATAATATTTTCATGGACATTAATAAATGGTTTAAAGCCAACTCACTGTCATTAAACTTTGAAAAGACTCACTACATGCAGTTCAGAACATGTAAGAGATTTCCTGACAGCATATGCATTAAGTATGATGAAGAGCAGATAGAAGAGGTTGACAGTATTAAATTCCTCGGATTACAGTTTGATAACAAATTCAGTTGGGAGGAGCACACCACAAAACTGCAGAAACAACTAACAAATCTGTATTTGCAATACGAGTGTTATCAGATGTAGGAGACAGTAAAAAAAAAAAAAAAAACCCTTGCATACTTTTCTTACTTTCATTTCATAACGTCATATAGTACAATATTTTGGGGTAACTCTTCAAGGCAAGCAAAAGTTTTCTGAGTATAAAAGATATTATTTGTAGAGTAAATTCACAGACATCCTGTAGAAGCCTCTACAAAGAACTGGGTATACTAACTACTGCCTCTCAGTATATTTATTCCTTAATGAAATTTCTCATAAATAATGTCTGTTTGCCCAACAAACAGCTCAGTTCATTCATATAACACTAGAAACAAAAGCGGTCTACATATGGGATTTTTAGGAATTGTGGCCCCAGTAAAACCACCCAAAGATGTTCGTACTGAAGTAACACTTTAATAGAGTTGATTTATAGTTGATTTGCTACTGCCACCACACAGACTCTCTTTCCCCCTTTCCCTGCAGTCTGGATAACCCCTCTTGAGCTTGGGAGAGGGGCGGAGTGATGACGTCAGTTGGTGTCGAAGAAACTGTGTCACTGCGTCATTGGGAAGGCTCGAGGGAGTGTGGAGGTGGAAAGCGGTGGGACTGATGACAGTGAAATCTGCCAGGTGTTGAGGAGGCAGGGTACATCAATCAAGTTGACTTGTGGCCAAACGGGCAGATGGTTGGAGGGGAATGATGACTTATGCCACACTTGAGGGACAGTGACAACTAGGCCACAGTGTGGGCGTTGACCCTGTCAGTTGTTGTATCTGCTGGCAGGAGGTAAAGTGGTGGCAAGGTTGTGTCGGCTGCCACTGAAGCTGTTGGAGGCACCACTGATTCGTGTCAGCAAGATTCTGCTGAGCTGTGGCAGCTGACGGGTCAACAGACTGGATAGTAGCAAGGGGAGCGCCACCTGCGTGTGAGGGCAAGATGGCGGTTGGGCAGCAGCAGACAGGCCAGGAAAGAATGAAGATTTTGCAAGTATCCACTGACATGAGTGGAGGTGCTACTGTTGCAGAAGATGGAGGTCAAGTGGAAGGTGTAAGAACCAGAATTTGCACCCTTAAAACACTGTGAGATTTGAAGAAAATAGTAGAGGAAGGGTTAAGAGCTCAAGCAGGAGCACTTTTACCATGAGTTGCAACTATTTTACTAACAGGTGACATGAGAGGAAGGCTGACTTGAGGCTGGGGAAGTTAAAGTTCCAGTTCTCAATTTGGCTGCAGGCTGTGCAGTGAGTGAAGCAGGTGCTAGAGGGCAGGAAGTGCCCACTGCTCAGCGTTGGCGTCTGCCACAGCATCATGCGGCATAGCAGAAGTCCCCGGTGGGACTGGGAAAGCGAGCAGATGCGTGGCGACACTGTGTTGTGGAGAGACATGGTAGGCCGGTGTGGCAGTGGCACTGAAATGTGCCGGGGAAATGGGCAGATCATAAAAGCAAACATGAAAGAGTTCTGAGATGCACTAGTCATATGAGTGGAAGAGGGAGGCACTTGTGTTCGTGGAGTGGTAGGTGCATCCCAGGATGTTGAGTATGACTGCACATCCAGAAAATTGTCATTGTTCAAAAACTTCATACATGGAATAACACACATGAGATTTTGATTGTTAAGAGCACTGTCACAATTGAGAAACTGCACTGGAGATTGTACAAAGGATGTTGGGATGGTGCTGCTCATCACAGACAATGTGCAGTGGAAATTGAGCCTTAGACCGCATTTGAAGAGGAGTCTGGAATGTGTTCATTAACAGTGGCACAAGGTGCTGCAGATCGATTAAGATCTTGTGGAACAAAGTATTGTGCAACCATTGGCCAGGCACGTGGGCCATAGAGTGACAGACTGAAGCACATGGCAATGCAGTGGCGCGATGAGAATTAAAATTCATCTCCTCGATGTGGATCTACAACTAATCTAATCTCTAATCTGTTTGAGGTAATTCATAACGTTAGAAGATAGGATATATTCCAAAATTCTGCTGGAGATTGATGCTGGTGATATAGGCCTCTAATTTAGTGGGTTAATCCTATTGCCTTTCTTGAATATCAGATTCTTCATTGAGCAAGAGTACTAAAAAGTATGGAGTTATCACATCAGCTTATTCTTGATTGGTATACTTAATTAGTATACAGTCTGGACAGGAAGACTTAATATAATCCAGCTATTTACATTGCTTCACTGCACCAAGACTATCTACTTCTACCTTACTGTTGTTAATTCGAAATCTTTAGCAGTACTGTCAGCAGCAGTGTCACCATTACTATCTTGTGGTGAAGGTATCGCTTGTGTCTTCCCCCTCGTATACTTTATATATGACCAGAATCTCTTTGGGTTTTCTAGCAAATTTCAAGACAGAGTTTCATTGTGAAAACTACTGTATGCATCTTGCATTGAAGCCCTCAATAAATTTTGAGTTTCTGTGCAGGATTACGGAACTTAGGGATTTTGTATTAATTTAAATTGCCATGTTTTTTGTAGTTTCTGAAACAGTGTTCTGATCTGTTGTGTGTACTGTCTTTTGTTAGTTAATTTGGTATAAATCTATCATTAGCTGTAAATACTATTTTTTTAAATCAAAGACACAACTGTTCTACACTGACATTTATAATTTGGAAGGAGTGCACACTATCTCTCAAAAAGGCATTGATCAAAGTTTTCTCTGCTTTATACTCCTGGATTTAAATGTATGTTTTCCCAACTGATGAAGGATAAATTTAACTCTCTGTCTACTGTAATTGTGTACCGTCTCTAATGACCATGATGTCGATGGGACGTTAAACCCTAAGACTCCTTTGAGTGTAATTGTGTAATTTGGGTACATGTTTGAAATTAAACTCAATTTTTCTTTGAACCTTTCTGCTATTGTATCATCTGAGTTGGGAAGTTAGTAAAAGGAAGCAATTATATTTAATCTGATTCATAGATATTATCTCTATCCAAAGTAGCTCAAAGGGACCATCAAATTCAATGTAACTACCAATGTTGTACTTTGGATGGTGGCAAATACACCACCACCTTTTTATTTAATGAATCCTTCCTGAATACCAATAGATGTTTTGCCAACATTTTGGCTAAACTTATCTCCAGTTTCAGCCACCTTTCACAACCTAAAAACGCTTCAACGCTTTCTATTATTTCATAGAGTTCCTGATACTTATGCAAAGAAGACATCATATTATAGAGCTTTTTACTGGTAGTTACAGATCTAAATCCACCCTGTGTTTGACCTGCACCCTTTGAGACAGAAGCCCATTTAGTGTGTTACTGAAATCCTTTGCCCAAAAAAAAAAAAAAAAAAACACCTGTCCAGTTCATGCCACACAGACCCTGAAACCAATGTAGCCACCTCCTGTGTATTGTGCACTCATGTCCTATTTAGCAGGACCCAAAAACCACCACTCTATGGCATAAGTTGTGAAATCTGCAGTGTACACTGTCACAGAAGTCCTCTTCACTTTTCACATAACATAACATAACAAAAATGTGTCTAAGGTGATGTCACTTGGCCAATAGTAAATCAGACCTTTTAAACTGCAAGTGACGCACATTAGTTCGAGCAGTTTGTTAACTCCTGACAAGGAAGATGGCAAAGTTTGAGTTTCAACTCTAGCATGATGCAGTTTGAACATGAAGAAAGTTTTACATATGCTTCTTTCTGCTTGACATCTCCTTTACATAGAGGGTGGTTAACATTAAGATTACTCATTTCATTGTTCATGGGATAGATTGGACAACTTAATGCTGTAGGTTGGCATTCATGTTCACTAAATCTGACATTTTGCTACAACTCACTGTGATGTGCAACTGGAGACCTGGAACTTCTTACAACTAATTAGCACATGGTTCTGAATTTCCTCCAAGTAAGTGCCAGAACCCAAATGTAACTTGTATGGCAGATAACAAGAATGCAAATTCTTATATGGAGCAGATTGTAAAATAACGGAAAGGCAACCACTCATGATTGATGTGTAGACCATAGACACACAAAACAGAAAACAGCATTCACATTAGTTTTAGAGCATTCATAATTTTTATAGCATAAGTACACCACACCTTCACTCACACAACCACTCAAATATCCGAACATACACTCACATTGGTTTATTGTTTTTTATTTCACATTTTGTAAATTGTTTTATAAAGCTCCCCCACCCCCCACAGGTTGACCAAAATCACTAATTTTTCACCCCCTCCCCCACCCTCCAGAAATTTCATTGACACAGTTCCCCCTCCCCCCCTCGGGACACCTCTGTGTGTACCTACTCTACAAACAAATCTTATAATTGAAATATACTGTGAATGGTATTTTCTGCTAGATGAAGGAAACTTTGGTTTAACCTCATGTGATGAAATTATTAGCTCACACTGGAGGAGAAAATTGGCATCATCCTTTCTACAGCAACATCTCTGAATTTGCCATACCTGATTTACGAAAACCAAACCAACCCTATACAGTGTGTTAACTGTTAGATGGCAGGGCTCTCCCTAGCCCTGAATTGGTACAAGTCGATAGACGTTGGGCGGCTTCGGCAGGCAGTCTTTGTTTCAAGGCTGCAGCCAACATTACTGACTGAAAGTGCTGTGGGAGGCAACAATAGATGTCTGCTTTCTTATTGTTTGCACACCAGTGTTCTGAGTGTTTCATTTTGTTTAATATGTAACTTAAGTGAGTAATTCATGTAGTTGGTATCATTATCAACCATTCTCGTAAGTATGCTGCTTTGTTTCATTTATGATCAACATTTAAGGTGTAGTGTGCCACCTGTACTTTCGCGGAAGCATGCCGCGTAGTTTGTGGTGTCAGCACTGCAGGACATAGACATGGCTTGTCTCCCCCGCTCGCCTCTCTCCCCACCTCTGCTCCCCACTCCCCCTTACAACTCTGCCATCTAACAGTTTACACACTGTACATCAACTGCTGGACATGATTTTAAATTTAAGTATAGTTATAAAATTAGAAAGTGTCTTGTGCAGAAATAATTGACAGGCTGAAAAGTTAGCCTACAATTAGGTTTTCAGTCTGCACTTCAGTACTTTACTTAAAATCATAAGAATACTTACCTCATGACAATCCCCATCATCAATCATGCAGACCATTATTTTTGCAACTGTCTGTACTCTGTTTTTCCACAGAACTACAACTTCATTTTCAGATGGCCATGTAACACCGCACAATATTGGGTCCCTGTATAAACAAATAAAAACTTAATTCATACTAGAACAAACCATTTTAAATTCCACAGCTGTGCTTCTGAAAAAATTATTGCATCCTTCTCATGCAAAAGAATGTATCTGACAGAAGACACAATAGATAACAGATTTGCATTAGCATATAATTATGCTATTGCTTCTTTCTCCAACAAAAATGGAGAGTGACAAAGATAAATATATTACAAAGACTAACTTGATAACACAGTTGTAAAAATAAAATTTATTAGTAATACTGAGGAAGACTATGCAGCAAGTAAACAATAACTTGTAGAGTAACGATCATCATAATAACAATATCAAGAGGATAGTTTATAACTTACTGCTGTGACAGGGGCATAAAAAAGGCACTCATATGCATAGAACTTAAGTTTTTGGCCACTGGGCTTCATCAAAAAAAAAAAAAAAAAAAAAAAAAAAAAAAAAAAAAAAAAACATGATTCACACAATCTTACAGACATACTTCACAGACACACAACTGTTGCAGACTTCTCCGACATTGCAGGTGCAACAAACATAAATGTTGTTACACATGCACATGTGGAGAGATGCAAGGTGGGGGTTGGGGGAATACACCAGCACTATCTGATGGACAGGGAGGAAGGAAACGGAGAGACGAGTGTGTGGCAGAATGGAACCTGTAAGTGCGGCTTGAGTTTGGACACGAAAGGGAGGGGAGTGTGCTGTGGGCAGGAACTAGTGAATATTTAGACCTAGAGGATTGTAAAAGCATATAATACATTGTAGGGAAAGTTATAACCTGAGGATTGTTTTGGGGGAAGATCCATATGGCACAGGCTGCGTAGCAGTCATTGAAGTGAGCCACATTATGCACGGCTCACTGTTTTGCAACGGGATGGTCCAACTGTCTTCTGGCCAGTTTGAAAATCGACATTCATGCAGGAAGCTAGTTACTGGTCATACCAACACAGCAGCGAATCCAGGTGAGGGGATATGAGTCTACAGCCTCTCCCAATCCTTCTACTATAACTTGACAATCTCAAGAGAGAGAGAGAGAGAGAGAGAGAGAGAGAGAGAGAGAGAGAGAGAGAGAGAGAGATAGGAAATGTCTATGACAGGACTAGAGTAGGTGGTGGAGGGATGGTGGATAGGACATTGCAAGAATATGAGCTTTGGGACAAGGGGGTGGCATTATGGATGAATAAGGATATTACATAGGTTTGGTGGATGGCAGAATATCACTGTAGGAGAGGGTGGGGAGGATAGTAGGTCGGGTATTTCTCATTTCAGGGTGGGATGAAACACAGTCGAAATACTGGCAGAGAATGTAGTGTAATTGCTCCAGTCCTGAGTGGTATTGGACCACAAAAGGGGTACTCCCCTGTGGCCAGATGTTGGGTGTAAAGGAGGTGGTGGGTGACTGGACAGACTGGGCACCTGAGATCTGTTTCTGAAAAAGGCTGAGAGGTTAATTAATGTCAGTGAAAGCCTTAGTGAGGCCTTTGGCATATTTGGAGAGGCACTGCTTGTCACTGCAGATGTGACAACCATGGGTGGCTAGGTTGTATGGAAGAGACTTTTGGTTGGGAATTGGCGACACCTGTTGAAATGGAGGTATTGTTTATGGTTGGTGGGTTTGATGTGGATGGAGGTACTGATGAGGCCATACTTCAGGTGGAGTTCAACATCGAGAAAGGCGGCGCGTTGGGTTGAGTAGGACCTGGTGGAGTGGAAGGAGGATAAGGTGTTGAGGTTTTGGAGGAATGTGGAGAGCGTTTTCTCACCTTAAGTCCAGATTATGAGGATGTCATCAATGAATCATAACCATATGACTGGTTTTGGATCCTGGGTGGTTCGGAAGAATTCCTCTAGTTGGCCCATGAAAAGATTGACATAGGAAGGTGCCATATGGTTGCCACACACTCAACATTCTCACAAATGATTGCAGCTGTTTGAGTTTGAGAGAAGCCACATGGCTTTACATATATAGCAGCAGCAATCTGAAATGGGACAGGAAAGGGTAGTTATATGGGTTTTAATTGGGGCAGAGGAAATAAACAGTACCTGGTAGTGAGTGAAGAGACAAAATGTGTGAGGACTAGTATTAACCGTAGTGTTGCAAAGTTGTGAGGGAGGGGAAGGAAGACAAGATAGGGAGCCAAAATTGAGAGGAGTAGGGTAAAGAAAAAGATTGATGGGTGTGTGGTCAGAGAGTAGTGCACATTGAGGGTTAGGGGACACAGGTAGGAGGAGGTGATAGGATGAAGAGGAGAGTAACTACAGTTCCTTGAGACAACACTATCTTATTATATCAAAGGTATTAAATATAATGAGAGGTATTGAATTAAAATTTGTTCTTTGGCCAGGATTCGAACCTAGAACCTCCTGCTTACTAGACAGGCGATTTAGACTGCTCAGCTAACACAGCATTACGGACAAACCTACTACATGGACTGTCTTCATGTATGTCTCCCTCCACACCACATACTTTTAATTCTGCCTCAATGTTCCTTGTGAAATACATATCAAATTATCAAGACTCTCCTATATTGGAATAGTACCCTAGCAAAGAACATGAATGGGAGCAATCCCACCTTGTTCCTCAGGCTGAGGTGATATAAATATTGTCGTGTTGAAATGGAAGCAGCAAGGGTTGTTGCTGAACACAGCAGTTATACTGAAGGCAGGCTTATTGCAAACCGAAACGTACATGCAGCACTGACTGCCTCTTGGGCAGAGAGCTCTGCTATTTATACACAGACAGAATGTGCCAGAAATTAGAAGAATAGTTAACATAAGAAACAAGTAGAAATTACAAGTGAACATAAGAAATATGTAGAACATTCTGGAAATGTTAGTTACAAAGAAATAAATTGTTACCGGTGGATGGGATTGAACCAGCAACCTTCAGCACCCTTCGGCAACCTTCAGCAACCTTCGGTGACACTATCCCTTGCGCCACGCCGGCAGTCGGTTAACGTGGTGTCTCATGGCATTGCTCCCTCTCCTGAAAAAACAGCGACCTGCTGTTAGGTTCCCTTTGGAGCCAGCTGCAATGTCCTGGATCTTGATCTTGTCATGGGTCCTCTGTATGGCAGTTCTGGAGAATCCTTCCCTTCTGCACGATTATCAATGACAGACATTCCTGTTGTGGCTTCATCAGTGTCATTACCTTCCTTAGAGTCCTTGAACACGAACCCATTTTCGTCTATCTGCTCTTCAGGATTGTTGTAAGGCTTAATGCATAGAACATGAGCAATGTCTCTTCATTTTTGTCGTTTCAACGATGGCTCATAATTCTCAACTTTGTATGTCACATCTGACAGGCAGTGTATGACATGATACGGACCAAAGTATCACTTCAATAACTTTTCTGATAATCCAACATTAAATACAGGGGTAAAAAACCATACCAGATCTCCTGGGGTGTACACAACAGCTCAGGGCTTGTCGTTATACTGCTGATGGTCCTTCTCCTGGGCGTCCAGTGTCTGTATGCAAGCCAGCTGTCTTGTTTCTTTGACCCTGGTGAGGAGCTGTTTCACATAGTCATCCTGAGTGTCGTCCAGTTGGAATGGGAACAGCATATCCATTCTCATCTCAGCTTCACGGCCATGGAGCAGGAAAAACGGTGTGAAACCTGTGGTGTCTTGTCTTGCGGTATTATAACAAATTGTCAGGACTGGCAGTATTGTATCCCAATCCTTTTGCTCAAAATCAATGTACATCGACAGCATATCTGCTAATGTCTTGTTAAAACATTCTGTAAGACCATTTGTCTGAGGATGGTATGCAGTTATCATTCTGTGGACAATTTTGTCACGTGACATTACCTCTGACACTAGTTTTGACTGGAGTACTTATCCACGATCAGATATCATCACATGTGGTGCTCCATGCTTCAAAATAATGTCTTGTATGAGGAATTTTGCAATCTCTGCAATCCATCAATTATTGGTTGTCAACTTTGGGAACCTCCCTCAAAGATCAATCCCAACTCAGTGGAATGGAGCTGCTGCAGGTGGGATTGGTATGAGATGCCCTGGAGGTCGCTGGCACTCTTTACAGTGACTCAAATAGTGATTGACAGATCGGTAGAAACCTTTCCAGTAATACCTGCGTCTGATTCTGTCTAGAGTCTTCACAAATCCCAGATGACTGGTTATTGGAGCAGTGTGGAAATACTTGAGAATATCTGGCTGGAGGTGAGCTGGAACGACCAGTAGCCATTTGGGGCTTAGTGGATTGGAGTTGCTCTTATACAATGTCCAGTTTTTAAGTTGAAACTCTCTATTGGCCGGTTTTCCTTTCTCCAAGGCCTCTACGTCTTTAATAGTGCTGGATCTTCCCTCTGTTCAGCTGTAATGCAGCTAATTCAGTGAGGACTGAAATTTCATTCATGCTGTTGTGTTCCACTATTGGATTCCTCGAAAGTCAGTTGACATCCTTGTGTTTGTGCCCGTTCTTGCATACCGCTGTGACATCATACTCTTGGAGTCTTAGTGCTCTTCTTACTAGTCCTTCAAGCTAGTCAGCCAACACAAAGAATGGTGGTCTGTCATGACAGTGAATGATTTGCTGAATAAATACGGCCGGAACTTGTTGATAGCCCAGATAACTGTGAGACATTCTTTCTCAGTTGTAGGGTAGTTTATCTCTGACTTTGAGAGTATTCTTGTTGCATAGGCTGTCACCTTTTTAGCACCTTCCTGAACTTGTACAAGCACTGCATCAATCCCTTAACCACTGGCATCTGTGTGAAGTTCTGTTTTTGCATTCTCGTCGTACAAGACTAGAACTGGTGCGGAAGTTAGAGCCTCCTTAAGTGCCCAGAAAGCTCTTTCTTTTGTTTCATCCCAGTAAAACTTGGCATCTCCCTGCAGAAGTTCTTGCAAAGGAGGTGCCTTGTTACAAAATTCTTTTATGAAACGTCGGTAGTATGAGCACAGCCTGAGAAAACTTCTCACACTTTATCTGAATCAGGACAGACACTATCTCCGTTGACTAGGTTCCCCAGGATTTTTATCTCTTTGGTGAGGGAGAGGCACTTCTTTGGATTGAGGAGGAGTCCTGCAGTCTGAACACACTTCACATAGTTGAGAGGTGACTCAGATGTTCTTCAAATGTTTTCGGAAAACGACAATGTCATCTAAATAGCAAAGACACGTCGTTCACTTAAGGTGTTGAAGCAAGATGTCCATCATGCATTTGAATGTGGCCGGAGAATTACATAATTCAAATGGCATTACTTTGAATACATAGAGGCGGTCAGGTGTAATAAAAGCTGTCTTCTCCCTATCAGCTTCATCAACCTTGATTTGTCAGTAACCTGTCTGCATGTCCATAGTTAAGAAATATGTAGCTCCTTTCGCGCAGTCTCAGGTGTTGTCAATGTGCGGCAATGGGTGGACATCTTTCTTTGTGATTTTGTTCAGTCACCAATAGTCGACACAGAATCACCATGAGCTATCCTTCTTCTTTATGAGGACCACCGGAGATGACCAAGGAGTCTCTAAAGATTGAATAATGTCATCGTGCAACATCTTCTCCACTTCCTTCCAAATTATCCATCTTTCAGCTTGCGACACTCTATATGAATGCTGGCTAATTGGTGGATGATCCCTAGTATTGAAACAGTGAAACAGTGCCGTATCGTGGGTCATTTCATCTGACTTTTCCCCTTCTGGGGTGTAAAGGCACGCAAAAATTAGCGCAGTATAGCTAACACCCGCTGGCATTATTCCTTGGATAGTACGGGCCCTATTGGCAGTTCCATGGTTGGTTCCTCCAGCGTGTTATCTGTACTAACAGCAGAGCATGTGTCTTCATTGATGACGTTGAGCTCACGCTCCTGGATTAGTTCACCTGTCACGATACACATTCCCTTCAGGATAAGTTGTGACTGCTCATGACACTTAGTGATCCAAATCTCTCCTTGACCACTGGTAATGCTAACGATAGCCACTGGTATGTAAATTTCTTTGGTGAGCCTAATAAACTTTTTACTATCAACAAGCACTTCGCAGTTTAACTGGTCATCTGTGTTTGTGACAGGAACTCTTCTCATTGTCAACGGCGGGATCGTCACATTGTCAACAGAAAATAACTTGTCAGAGAATTCTGTATTACGTGTACCCATCGGAACGACTTCCTCAATTTGCAGCTCAGATGTTCCAAAATCAGTGATAGCTTGGGATGCCCATAGGAAGTCCCGAGGATGACATGATGACAACATTCTGTTAAAACAACAAATTCAAATGGCTGGGTCCTGTTGTTGAAGGTTATTCTTGGGACACAAGTTCCTGCTGGCCGGACATACTTTCCATTTGCGACCTTCAGCACAGTTGCCCCTATATCACAGAACATTGTCTTCTTTATGTGCAGTGGTAATTAGCCAACAATACAGAGAAAGAATCTCCTGAATCAACCAGTGCGTGGACAGGTTGGCTGTCGAGTATACGTCGATGAGATTTCCCGACATCTTAGCGACTGTTGTCCATGGAGGATTTTCATTTGCAGTGGTTTCATTTTCCAGGGTGCTGTGGCTAGGGGAGTGGCTGGACTACTGTATGGCGACGGTGAATGGAAGCGGCATTTTGGGAAATGACCTTGTCCAGGGTACGGTGATGGGCTTCTTCCCATAGGTCAACTGAACTCATCAGCAGGTGACTGCCTGGGATAGAACTGCTCTGATGTCTGATGTCTTGTGACAAAATAATCACTGAATACTCGCCTTCTCTCTCTGAAGTAGCATATGACATGTCCAGGGCACCCACAGTGGAAACACAGTGGTGTGTTGTCTTCTGTCCTCAAATGTCTGTTCTTCTGCAGGGCATCGTAGTTGCCTGGGGAATTGGTTGTGGCCGCGTCGGTTGGTTCATAGGCGTAAGTCATAGCAGGGCGATGCCATTCTTCACATCAGGTGCAACTGGTGGGGCAGACATGAGCTAATGTCTGAAATACCTCTTCCTCAGTAGTGTCGGCTCCCTTGTGACTTACAGGGCTTACATCCATGGCCATAACCTGATGCTTGCTTGTTCTAATAAATTGCTGTAACTCTTCTCTCACAATTTGTCGTTTAAGAGAAGTAAAGTCATGCTGGTCTTCCACAATGGCCATATGGACTACATTTGGCAGTCTCTCATACTTCTTTCATCCAACCCTCCTTTATTGCATCTCTTCAATATGCTGGCACCACTTGATGAACTCTTCTGTCGTAGTGATGTCTTTTATCAGAAGAGCTGGTACATGTCTTCTGCAATACCCTTCATCAGGTATGTGATTTTGTCTGCCTCAGTCATATTCGGATTGACTATGCTACACAGGGAAAAACATTCTGTATGTACGACTGTGTCGTCTCACCATGCTGTTTCGTCCGATTCTTCAGTTGTTTTCCGCCGAGTGGATTTGTTGCTGGCGGTCTCTAAACATATTTTTAAGTTCCATCTGGATCGTTTCCCAGTTATTCAGCTTCTCATCGTTGTTTTCAAACTATTACTGGCCTGAACCATCCAGGTAGAAATAAACGTTGGCCAAGCACATTGTATGATCCCATCTGTTATACTTGGCGACTCAGTCAAACCCTTTTAGCCATTTGTTGGGATCCTGTCCAGCATCTCCAGAGAACACCGACAAGTGTCTGATGTGCAGCTGGCTTACCTCGGGTTTTGTGTCCATGGTTATTCTGATGATATGGACTTTTGGAAGGATGTACTCAGTATATACCTTGTATTCCGCTTCTAGTCAGTATAAGTGACAGCTTTTACATTGCCTAGTCGGAGCCATAGTGATGTAGTTGTTGCACGGGCACCTCTACCAAACAATGTAAAGTTGAAATGGAAGCAAGTTTGACTTTGAAGGCAGGGTTGTCGACTGAACACAGCACTTATACTGAAGGCAGGTTTATTGTGAACTGAAACGTACATGCATCACTGACTGCCTCTCGGGCAGAGTGCTCTGCTGTTTATACACAGACAGAATGTACCAGAAATTACAAGTGACATAAGAAACATGTAGAACATTCTGAAAATGTTAATTAAAAAGAAATAAATTTTTGTCAGTGGACGGGATTGAACCGGTGACCTTCAGCACCGCAATCAGTGACACTATCCCTTGCATCACGCCGACAGTCGGTTAACGTGGGGTCTCGCGGCAATATTAACAAATAATACAGTTCCTTAAGAGAACATTGTCTTTTTATACCAAAGGTATGCACACAAAAGGGGGTATTGCAATAAGCTTTCTAAACATCACATTTGATATGATTGCATATTTTGCTTTATTTCAGTATGCCAGCAAGGAGGAACTAGCAATAATCTATTGGTGCTGCAATCACTACACAGCTTTTTATATAGGCATGTTCACTAATCAGCTGTCCATTAGGAATGAATGGCCACTGTCAAACTGTGGTCAAAAACAAGGTAGACTACTCTGTGGGACAACCTGCAGTGGAGCATATGCTTGATTTCTGTGGCTGCTTGACAAGGTGAGCCATCTGGATCCCCCAGCCCAATACACCAGCTTTTCTGAACTACACAGATGGGAATTATTCTTACAGTACATTCTTTGATCCTAAAATTATCCAGGCCTCAAACTATGGTAACCTCTTTTTTCCCCAATACCCAACAGGTCCCTGCCTCCCCTCTATCCTACACCTCTCCCATCCATGTTTCATGTATGTGTATGTGATTGTGTTTGTGTGTGTTTGCTTCCTCCTCTCCCCCCAACTCCTCAGTCCATTTCCAAGTTGCATCTCTTTTCACCCGTCTAGTACCTACGTGCTCCACAAGGCCGTGTGGTATCCATCCCCGCCACTGCCTTGCAACCTTCCTGTCCCACCTCCCCTACCCTCTTATTTCCTCACCAAAGAGCATGACTGGACTCCAGTGGCCACAGATGATGGTTGTGAATTGTGAATCTGTGAAGTGTGCCTATGTGTTTGTGAGATTGTTGTTGTTTTTTTTTTTTTTTTTTTTTTTTTTTTTTTTTTCCCTATCAAAGACTGTTGGTTGAAAGCTGAAGTTTTGTGCTTGAATGTCTTATGTGTGTGTCACAGCTCAAGATACATCTTTGCTATGACTTGCAAACTATCCTCATTATATTTTTGAATATTAACCTGGATTTTCCATTGTTGATTTAATTTACATTTAAATGGATAGTAAAGCAAAAATTGTTCACAAAAAGATTATTTGAGAGAATGATTGGATTCCATAACTTTCAGTAAACATATTTTTTTTATAATTTTGAGGAAAAGTTGATAATTATTATTAGCATTCTTACATTTTTATTATTGTATGTCACTATAAAGTTTTAAAGTATTAATCATACATAAGTAAATTTATTTTTACTTGTATTAGGAAAGCAGAGTGGTTAACTAATGAGAAGGTTTTGGATAGAATTATACAAATTATAAATTTATTGCAGCTTAACTTTTACTAAAAGAAAGATGTGATACATATTGAGGCAGCAACATATAATCATTTTGGTACAGGGGGAAATGTATGGTGTAAAGTGTACAAGGAGACAAAAGTTTGAATACAGTAAGCATGGTTCAATGGACATACAGTACAGAAACTAATCAAATGTATGAGACTTTCACATTATAGCAAAACCAGACTTCACCTGAAGCCCACAGTAACAAAAACTGTATTATTATTATTATTAACTCTGAAGATTGTACCTGTTTTCAAAATCCTGTGGAGGCAAAATAAGTTTTGAGTTGCCCAAATCATTTTGCATTGCCAAATCCAAATCAATTAGATGAACAGAAACTTCAGGTATTGGAGTCCCAGGCTTTTGTGGTAAACAGTCATGTAACAAGAAGTATTTCAATGTAATTACAATAGTTAGAAAAAAATTAACATAAAAAGGTGACTCGACAGAAGTAGTTACATATTTTTAATGTATTAAAATTATAATTCATACCTTTGGATAATGAATGTTTATCACTTCTGGGTATAAGTTTCCGTAATGGATTACTGGCATGGTATGAACTAATGTATCATTGAAACTTGCATATGCCAGGGTTTTTCCATTCGGTGAGAACCACATAGCTTCATCCTTAGGATACCAAATGGCTGAGAAATTCCAAGAAAGCTCATCTTTAATTTGGTGCCTGTATTCACCAATGTTGTAGTAAATTACACATATCTGTTATCTGTATACAAATAATCTAAAAATACCAATAACTGAATTGCATAAAAAGCCAACATAAGTAGCTTTTACAGGGGAAAAATAGAATAATAATAATAAAATTTCTAATCTACATTACTAATTTTGGGTCCAGCTAGCTCTATGTAGGGGTAGCCCAGGTGTGTGTGTGTGTGTTTGTGTGGGTGGGGGGGGGGGGGGTCATTTATAGTATGCGATTCCATTCATTGGCTTTGACCCGTGACGTCGGCATGTCATGTTGTATGGCGTCATCTCATGCACTCTAATTTTGAGATGTGTTTATTTATATGTGTCGTGTGTAAGTATCGAATGACACTCTCTTGTAGTGGATGTTACAAAGAATGGGTATTTTGTCACATGGCCATTCTTCTTTCTGTTGTCATAAGTGTGATTGCAATTTGTGATATTGAGATATTGAGAAGCGAGTGCCATAATGTTATTTTGTCAGTTCTGTGATTTATTGTTTTAGTGGTGCACTGCTTGTGTTTAAGGATCAACGAGTAAATGTGGTGCCAGTTTCAAAGTTTATTCGAGGATTTTGGTGCTGCATTTCTGTGATTGTAATTGATTTTTCAGTTATAAGAGGTTTGCTATTTTGCTAACTTGACAAGGGTGCATCGAGAACCTGTCAATAAAAGAGCGGGAACAGCATTAATTATTTACTCCATGGTCGGCATGAAAAATAAATCTCATAGGTTTTAGGTTTTCGATTTATTTACAGTGTACAATAATATTGCTCTTTCTTATTTGTCTTGACAACACGACTCCTGATTGGCTGTTCTGCTGTTCCTAACTTCGCGAGTGCTAGCCACTGATGCATAAAATTCAATTTTTCCCTGACATCTTGGTTGTGGTGACAGACTGATCTGTAAAACAGCCAGAAGTTTAGGTTAGGTTGGGGGGAAATAGTTTGGTTGTGAGCTGGTGAAGCCAGCAACAAATGTGAAAGCCAAATGTCGTCTGTGCTAACAAAATTGACCGGTTTTGAAATCTAATGTTTACATCACTAACATATTGAAAAATTGTGGTAAATTCTGTTGTTGTAATCTGTAATTTATGAGGATAAACACAGATTATTTATTATCTACAGTACTTAAATATTACAGTATTTTCCTGTATACAGGTTTTCTGACACATTGATTTCATGGGTCAAAGCAGACAGGTGGAATTGCGTCATAAAATAATGCCTTCGAATTGGTATCGCCTTCTTCATATAAGGTCAATTTTAGTATTTGATACCATTTTAATGTTGATGGGAATTGGGAGGGCCTTTATGGGTATCGTTTTCTTGATTTTATGTGCAGTATAGGTTAACTGAAGTATTCAATACTATTCTTATGCTATTTGACAAGCGTTGTTGGTATCAATATTTACATTTCATTTTTAGATCAAGTGAACTATTCGGTTCAATGCATACATTTCAGGTCATTTTCGTTTTTTATTTCGTGTATTTTCGTGTGGTTTTTAAATTACATTTTTCTGTGTTTTCGGTTGGCTTTTTGTTGTAATTTCCCCGCATAGAACGTCCCCACCCAAAATCTGCACATTCCTGCACTTGTTCCATTAGTGTCATTTTACGTTAATTTTCACATGTTTATATGTGCATGGTTCATGAGTGTTTTGGTCGCCATATTGGCTACGACTGCATATATCATTGCTGCCATTTTGATGATGTCATGGATCAAAGCAGATGGATGGAATTGGGCCATGAAGTAGTGCCTGTGTGTGTGTGTGTGTGTGTGTGTGTGTGTGTGTGTGGACATGTGCACATGTGTGTAAGGGACAAAAAGACAAATAAACAGATAAGAATGAAGGCAGGCTTGAGGAATGATTGTGACTGTTAAAAAATGGAATGGGAAAAGGATCTGGCAGACAAAATGATGAAGATGGACATGACATGTAGCAAAATAAATTTATGGGATATGGGCTAAATGACTGTGTGTTAAAAACATAAGAAGGGACAAACTTAGATGTGAAAAGCTGAACATTTTATCATTGCAATCCATGACGGGTGAGGAAAAGGAATGAGGACAGGTAATGGAAGCACAGAGATAGCAGATGTTATTGCTGCCTGGGATAGTGTAGAGGTGTTGTAATTCCCCTGGCCTCAGCCCCCACTAGTCCCTGCCCTACACACTACTTATCACCTCCTCTGCTTACAGTTAATCCATACACATGCATTCCAGTCCACCATTGTACTTACCAATCTTTTCCCCTCCTCTTTTTATATTTCTCTCATTTGATGCTATGCCCCCAACCCCTAAACTAACACCTTTATCCTCTCCACATCCCCAGTTACAATTAATGGTATATACTTGGCAAAAAAGGCTGTGGTCATGTGTGTTTAACTCTTGCTTGTTAGAATATATGTATGTCTTACATGTTGGTAGAAGCTTAAATGCTGAGAAATCTTTTTCACTGTGCCTGTAGACAGCAAATGATTCTCATACAAACTGTATTCATATATGGTGCAATCTACAGTGGCTGATATAATTTTTTCAAAATTTATCCACAATAGTGAATCTTTTACAACTCCTCTGTACGAGGTTCAGACTGACACTCAAATGTTGATTTACCATTTTATGGGAGTGGTCTCACTAACTATTACACTAACTGAGGTTTTGGATAATGTAATTGTTAACGTGAACGCTCCTGAAAAGAAAACAAACAGATTGTGTAATTTTAATGCGACTGCTTTCAAAAAGTTGGAAATCTGGTTTCAAATCCTGGTCCGGTACAAATTTTCAACTGCCATCATTTGGTAGAATATCTGCACCTCTTACAGTGGAGTTGTTAAGCATCAGCTATTGTAGGTAAATTTCAGTAAAACCGTTATAACTCTGCTGATATTGCCTGGCTGTGGCACAAATTTTCATAAGTCACTTTAGATGGAATTCAAACATTGTAAAGATTACAGTCCTTCAGGCTGAATTAGATAGTGCTAGGGAGTGGTAGCACGGGACAGGGGCCACGAAAGAGGACAGCAAGTGGCAGTTTCATCATTGGCATAAAAGTGAAGTAAGGAAAGAGGCTCCAGTACAAGTAGGTGTTGTTAACAGACAAGAGAATTTCAATAGGAAACCAACTGTTTCAGAGAAGGTAGAAAGTGGGAGGAATATTTTGTTGCTAGGTAGTACTTACATAAGAGCTGTGGACCAGATTTTGCAGGAAAAATCATGTGACGGATACACAATCATTTCAAGCCAAGTGCCTGTCTTAGCCAGGTAGTAAAGGATAGGATCCTTGTGCAAGGGCTTTATAAAGCAGGATCATGTTGTGATAGTGGGTGGAGTGAGAAACAGTTTTGATAGAGATCAGGGCTACAATATTGAAAGTGTTCTTGTAAAATTAACATCTGCAACAAATCATACAAATGTCAGGCTTATGCCTGCATTTATGTGATGTGATCATCCTCAGTTGAACAGTTCTGTAAGGGCGATCAATATGGAGTTAAATCAATTGCTCAGGATATCTGCTGGGTCAGACATGGGTGTTGGTGCTATTGGTAGGTGGGACTTCACTAGGCATGGCCTACACTTCAACTTGTGTTGATAGAAGAGTCCTTAAGGGGAGACACTGAAACTCATGGGAGTAGTGGAGTAACTATACCATTTGAGGCTTATAAAAAATTTATCTGGGCGCCGAACTCGCATTAAAAAAAAAAAGACCTTGTAAATTTTATCTAGTTCCCTGAGCCAAAGGAAAAATGTGGGTAAGAATATGAAAACAGAGACCGACATATATATAGATATATAAAATATGAAAGTTTACCTCAATACTTAGTATTTATTTATACCAATGATTATGAAGTACAGAAAAAAGTAAAGCCTGCTGTGACAAAATTATTCAATGAGTGGGGGTCAAACAAGATTGTAAATTATTTTTAGACACATTTGAGTTTTCAGCATATTTGGAATATTTTGGTCAGCCATCACTCTTTAGTACACAGAACAAAAACACACAAAGTCTCTTTCTTGTATCTACCACCCACTGAAATTCTGCTCTTTGTAATGCCGCACACTGCTCATCACATTCATTAGCAGCAAAGCATAGAGCTATGGGATATTCTAGATGTTGCTGAAGTGCTCCAATAAACAATAAAATAATAAAATTGAAGCAATTTGGAACCTTATTCAAAGGGAAACAGAACATTCAAAAACACAGAACACTGTACTACTATCAAATACAATGAAAATTTACTGACAAAAAATTAGAATTTAAAAATATTCTTAGGATTATTTTTTAAATGTAGTGTACAAAATAAGCTCAAGAAGTTCATTACAAAAAGTGAGGATATTAGTGGAAGGGGCTATTTGATATAACTGAAATTCCATCCACCTCTCCTTTACGAAAATGGTACACTTACTAAAAAGTGAATTGGCATTTTCACCAGAGTACTAAAAGCTTGTTTGCAAAAGATAAGTAAAGATTTCAGCTGCATATGTAATAGTTCTCTGAAGCAAGGTATTTTCACTGATATAATTAAATGGGCTATTTTAAGCCTTTGCATAAAATGTTGAATCCTCTGTTAAAGACTATAATCCAATCTCACTTCTGGCATTTTTATCAAAAATTCTTGAAACAGTACTGTATTTAAAAATGGCTTCACATATTTGAAAAAATAATACCAACAAAATGCCAGTCTGATTTTCAAAAAGGCTTTCTAACAAAAAATGCTACTTCTTCTTTTACTGATGAAATATTAAATGTTCTGAACTATTAGACATAACTTGTTAGGAATTTTTGTATCTCTCAAAGGCTTTTGATTGTGTAAATCAGGTAATTCTAGATAATCCGTAGTATTGTGGTATGTTGATGAATACCTTCAAAGTAACTTGGACAACATGGACAATGAGGTTAAAATCACAGTTGATAGCAATTAACATGTATAATGATAGATAATTATTAATGGAAAAGAAAAACTGTAATACTGTGTATGTTATTGTAAATTATGTGATAAATTTGTAACCTAAAAAGATAAAATGTATATGTACAACCCCATATGGTGAAGCCATTTGCATGGTGAACACGATGAAATGCTAATAAATAAACAAATATGAGTGGAACAGAGCACAAATATTTTAATTCTTACTTGACTGGTAGAGAGCAGAAAGTTGAAATAAGTGATTCATGCATACATTCATTCACTCCTTAGATATGGGATAATTTTCTGGGGCTCAGACAGGCAGAATATTGAAAAAAAAATTCATATTGCAAAAGAGGGCTCTTCGGATAATAACAAAACAGAACAAAAGGGCTCACTGCCGGGAATTGTTTAAAGAACTGGGTATACTGACTGTTCCTTGAGAATGCATTTACCAAACAGTAGTGTATGTAAGAAAAAATGTACATCGTTATGCCACAAACAGTGCTACACATTATCATAATACGAGGATTAGGGAACACCTGCACCTTCCAAGAAAAAAAAAACAAATGTAGGACTCAAAACAGCAGTGAATACCAAGGACTAAAGCTGTACAATAAGTTGCCTCATGAAATTAAACAAATAGATAAGATGTTCAGATTTAAAAAAGCTGTCAAAATATTTCTAATTTCAAAATGTTATTATACAATAGAAGACTATTTCAATGAAAAATAGCCAAAATAATGAAAAAAAATTATCATTTAGTGAAATAAGAAAGTTTTTGTGTGTTATATTGTACCTACATATGAAATATATGTATTTTCTTTATCTATGCACATTGACATATTTTATGTATTATATGTATTTTCTTTATGTACATACACATTGACGAAACCCATATCATATAATTGATAAATGGTGAATCAATCAATCAATCAATCAATATGTTGCACAAAAATCAGCTGTTTTCTCAAACTGGGGAGCTGTCAAGAACAGAGTCCCACAGGATTCATGTTGGGTCATTTACTGTTCTTTATATACATATATCAATAGCTTGGCATTCTTTAAGCCTATCCATAAAAATGTGAAGCTAGTGTTTTTGCTGATGGTGCAAGTATTGTAATGACATCTGACTAACAAGAATTAACCAATGAAATTGTAAATAAGGTATTTTAGAAAATTATTAACTGGTTCTCTGCACATATTATCATTAAATTTGGACAAAACATAGCATATACAATTTTGTACAGTAAATGGCATGACATCATTAATAAATATGTATTTAGCATAGAAGTCTGTAGCTAAGGTGAAATATTCGAAATTTTAGGTGTATGCACTGATTGGAGATTTAATTGGAAGAAACACACTAGTGATCTGATGAATCATCTAAGTTCATATACTTACACTATTTTGGTTATTGTAAATTTTGGTGATAAACATTAGCTTACTACAACTATTATTGTTGACTTTCTCCAAATGGAATCATAATTTGGGGTAATTCACCATGGAGAAAACATGTACCTATTCATTGCACTAAAGTGTGTAGTCAGAATAAGTACTGGAGCTTACCCAAGTGTGCATGACTACAACACCAGGAAGGATAATGGTTATCTTCACTATTTGAGGTTATATCTAACTTTGGTATAGAAAGGGGTGATTATGGTGTGACAAAAGTCTTTGATCACTTATCAAATGGCATAAAAAGTCTAACAGACAGGCAACTACTATTTAAGGAGAATTGAAAGAATTTTTGACTGCTACTTCATCTACTCAGTGGATGAATTTTTAGACATGAATTAATAATGGAAAGTCCAGGTTGGAATAAATAATATAGTGAGGACAGTTTACTACTCACCGCAAAGACGTGGCGACGAGCTGCGACAGGCACATACAAAAGACACACACATACAACACATTCAGCTATCGGCCATGGCCTTCTTCAGAAATAGAGCACTCACGCAATCACACAGGCACACAACACAGTCGGGTGATGGTTGTATGACTGTGTTGTGTGCCTGTGTGATTGCGTGAGTGCTCTATTTCTGAAGAAGGCCATGGCCGATAGCTGAATGTGTTGTATGTGTGTATCTTTTGTATGTGCCTGTCGCAGCTCGTCGCCACGTCTTTGCGGTGAGTAGTAAACTGTCCTCACTATATTATTTAGACATGAATTAATATTTTCTTAAATTCAAACAAACTGAATGTCTTTTTTTACTAAGGCCATGGCTGAAAATTTAAAGTTGTGTGAATGTGATTATCTGTTTTCATGTCTGCCAGCAGCTCAGCGAGCCCCTTTACGGTGAGTTGTTACTTATCCTCCTTTATTGAATGTCCTTTAATATCATGTAAAAATACCTTTTATTAAACTGACAGGTTCCACATCATTATGAAATGTCATATTCATGATGTATGGAACAAGTATTAATGTCATGTAACCTACTATGACTTATAAATTTTTGATCCCACTGTGACCAACAGATAACAAAACAAAATGATGAAACAGAATTAACGACAACTTGAAATTATTTCTTACCTAAGTAATTTGAATCTGGTACCCCATTGTATATGGTATGTGGGATACCAGTATGTGTAAGCTTGTAATCTTGTGAATCCACAGTTTGTCTGTAATATATGTTATTATGATAAACATATGCAAGTCCATTTCCAACTGGTGCCCAAACAACAAGATTTAATAAATGCCTATCTTCATTCTTCTCCATACTCAGCAGTGGGTAACTTTCCCTGAAAAAAAAAAAATAAATAAATAAATAAATAAATAAATAAATAAAATTTTAAAAAATATATATATATAAAATAAAAAAAAATGAAATACAAGTACATTTTCTCAAATGTAGGAGCAAAATTTATGTTCTTATTTGCATATGAAACAATAAATAACACAACAAGACATTTGAAAACTTTATGCCAAACTCAGAATTGAATGCAAGTCTTCTGCTTACTTAGGTAGATGCTTATCCACTAAGCCACCTGGACACGGTGTATACTGGTGCTATAGGAATGAACCTGGCACTCTCTTAGGAAGACGGAAATTCTTAACTTATATACTACACTACTAGTGTCACCTGCCAATTAGTCTCCTTTACCTGTGGTCACTGTTAATCAATTCTCATAAATAGACTGAGTGTTTTGTGCATCTGCACTGAAATTTTTACCCCGGTATTGCATTGATTATAAATTATAAACTCTTAGAGTTTTCCCATTCACTATAAAATAATTGCTGAAACAGTGCGTATGGAGTTCACGAAATAATTACATTTACAGATCAATAGTTCTAGCGATATTGAGGTACCAAATATAAATCCCTGGTAAAACACCCATATTGGTACATGGTGTAGCCTCCACAGGCGATAATGCAGGCAATGATTCTGGCATCCGTTTGATATACTGCATTGGGGTACATTATTCCATTCCTGCTCACATAGTTCTGCATGAGGTGTGGGTTCATGAGTCCACGTGTCAGTTGTTGTCCCATCACACCCCACACATGCTTGATTGTAGATAAGTCCCGAGAGCATACTGACCAGGGAAGTTGTGTATTTCTTGCAGAGCATGTTGGGTTTCATGTTTAGTGTGCTGGTGAGCATTTTACTGTTGGAACAGTGCATCACCTTCCTGGCAAAACAACAGGTCTTACAACATTATGCATATATTGACCACTAGTCAGAGCAATCCCTTCAAAAGACCCAAGACAAACAAGAGTTGCAGCTTATCACAACCCAGACCAAAAAGCCTAGGGTGAGGCCGGTGCGTCATGGATGAATTCACTGTATGAGACAGCATTTGCCAGGTTTAAGTTGTATACATATACAACCATCACCTGCTTTTATTGATGAAGATCACAGCCTGCCATTCCATCTTCCAAGTGATCCTCTAATAGCACAACAAGCTGTGTACATCAGTGCTTTGGCATGAGTGGTAGGCAGGATAGAGATAACCATGCCCATAGTCCCACTGCTAGTAACTATTAGGCAACAGTGAAATTTCTGGGCTCACAAGTCCTCTTCTTCGTGCTGTGGTAGCTGTACAATCTGCCACCTCTGCCCATGCAATATCACAATCTTGGCAGAAGTCTGTGGTGCATGGATGTCCACAACCTCATCTACAGGAGTGAGAAATGTTCACATGACCAGTGCAGCCAGCATTGCTGCACAACTGACGTAGCAGGTCTAATTTGTGGGGAAATTCTCCAAAAAGACCATTACATCACTCAGAAAGCCACAATCTGACCCCTTTCAAACTCACTCTCTTGGTTGTAGTAAGTTTGAGTGCACCTCTGCGGCATGGTGCCTGTTTGCTTCACACATTGATATCACAGTAAGTCTTATGACTGTAAACATCCCCTATTAAAGGGTACACATAGATGGCACTTTGGTAACTATGTCACTACATTATCTGTTGGAAGATGACACTGAAACTATTTCCAGTTCATCTTTGTTTCAGGTGGCATCTGCCATCATTGGAGCAAACTGATGTTCTCGTTCAAGATGTACTAATTCTTTTTTTTTTTTTTTTTTTTCTCCTTAGCAGTGTATATGTGGCATCTGTTCATCTTGACATGTCTAAAAGTACAGACAGCACATACATAATAAATAACATTATTCATCAACCAATTATCTGTTCTAAAATATCAAATCAAAAGCACCACATGTACATCAAGGAAGATTTGGAGTTAACATCCAATTGACAATAATATCATTAGAGACTGCTTTACTGCAATACGCTTGAGGGTTAAGCAGATTCTCAATAATCCACAAATTTTATATGCACATTCCACTGAACTCAACAGCAAACAAGACTGAACTAACTAGAAACACAGAGACAGATCCTGTAGCTTGGAAATCTGCTAAGAAGAACACAGATACAGAGATGAGAAAACATGAGTTAGTATCAATATAAGTTGTTACTCAAATTTATTTACAGCACCCCCCCCCCCCCACCTACAGTGCTGAGTTTGTGACAGGGGAGAGGGGATGGGGCAACCTCAGCATCTGTAGGTGTGAGTCACTGCATGCGAACCACTGACAGCTCGACAGCATCATTTGGAATCTGCATTGGAGGGCAGCATTGTTGAGCAGGGGGTCCACTGACGACATAATCCTAGAGCTGGTGTAAGCGATGTGCTAGCCAGTCAGGTCAAGTGGTGTGGGTATGTATGTGGTAGGTGGCAAAGCACTCACGGCTAGACCTAGAATGAAAAGTGACTGATCACGCAAGGTGATCAAAATGTCTGTTGAGAGAGTAGGGGGTATGGGAATGGCATATTCAAGATCCAGGGAAGACAGGTGGGGGGGGGGGGAGAATAACCTCGAAATGGTGAGCTATTGCTGCTCAGTGCAAGAGCCAAGTGTCTATCACTCAACTGAGAGCTGGGCGAGCCTGAGAAAGATGAAGTAAGTCTGCTTGACAGATGAGCACCACTCGATGGAGTGACATGCACAATGATTGGTGTGTCGACATCCTTGACTAGGAGATAGGTTGCAGGCTCGATGTGAGCTGGTTTCACTCTGTTCAATGATACTGTGACAGGTGGGCTTTTAAACAGAATTTGCAACTGATTGGTAAAGTACGGGAAGGAAGAAGGATAGGAAAGAAAGCATTGACAGTGGCCACATTTGGGCATTGATATTAAGCAATGGCAACAAGTGAAAATGTGAGCTGGACCGGGAATCGAAACCGCATTTCCCGCTTCAGGCCAGCGGTTGCCTTAACCACTTGGCCACCTGTGCTCACCTCCTATCCATCTCAAATTCTCACAAGTCGCAAGCTATGCCTTCTTACACTCGCCATTACGATACCCGTGCGAGGTCAGACGTGTGACTGCATCTACAGTGAAATAACTGAAGCTAACGCTGTCTTCGTGTTTTAAATACTTATTGAATTGATATGGTGTCTGTTCTTTTGGATGTTCAAAAGAACAGACACCACATCAATTCAATAAGTATAAGTGTTCTGTGCATGGTGAAGAACTTTGTGTGGGCCAGTGTATGGTGGCTGAAGCAGCATCTGGACAGTGTTATCGCAAAGCAAGATATATTTGCAAATGTCTAGAGCGTGAGGTATATAAGAGGATGGCAGCATGTAACTTGATGGGTTTGGTGGATTGATCTTAATGCAATGCAAGCATAACCGGTCAAGCACAATGGGCAGTTTAGCAAGAACTGGGCATGCTTCAGAGGTAACCATCCACCCAGGAACATCACTGGTTGTCCATATATGAACTCCGGAACTGATCCACAAAGGTCCTCTTTATAGGGTTGCGGAGTCCAAGCAGTACAAAGGGTGAAGCCTCGGTCCACAATGAATCATGACGATGAAGTGCCGATTTAAAATCCGATTCCACCACTCTACAAGGCCTTTGCTTTGCAGGTGGTAGATGGTGGTGTTGATGCACTGAATTTCACAAAGGGCACAGATGCCATTGAACAGGGCCGACTTGAATTGTTGACCCTGATTAGTGTTATGACTGCTGGACATAACTCTATCAAATGAGTCAGAACAAAGGCTATGGTGGGCAATGTATGAACAAATAAATAGATTCATGGTGCTACGTATCAGAAATCCATAGTAATAATTGTGCCATTAGTAACTGTTGCTTTTGTCAACAGGCTTTATATGGACAGAAGATAATTTTCAGAGCTCAAGCAGCCCCCGTTTATTGTTGTATTTGTTTAGGTCAATGTTGCACCTCTGTTTCGAGCCACTTGTCCCACTGCTTCAATATTTTGTATAAGCACATTTTTATTACTGATTACTATAGAGTTGCCTGATCTGACCATGGCCTGATTCTGGAACAGTGGAGATGGGCCATATATGTGGGGTGTCACTATGGAGTTGTGCCAGTCGCACAGGGGCCAGCAGTGCCAGGATTATATCAGACTGGTGGCTGAGTGCACCAACTGCCTACTGTCCCATATGACTGCAGAGTCACCACAAAGGGGCTGAGGCAGCAGGGGCGGTGGCGACTTCTCTGTAAGTATCGTGCTGCCACAGAGAGAGAGCTGAAATGGCTATAAAAGACTGCGCATGTGGCATCCCTCGCTGCTGAACACCTCATACATTTAGGCCTTTCTATCTGCCTCAGCCGCCTCCTGCAGCCCCCCCCCCCCAAAAAAAAAAATGTGCCACTTGGGACCATGCCATCCTGGCACATTTCACGCTACACCACTGCTGAGTCTGTTTGTTTATGTCTTGCAAGGTGGTTTTTGGCTGCAGAGCAGGTTGACACAAAGTTGTGTTGCTCGGAAGAAGTTGGGGTGACCGTAGAAAGCCAAAGCACACCAGTGTGTCGTGTGCCTGCACAGGGTGCAGTGAGGTCGTGTGGCTCAGAGATGGTCAGAGTGGCCACACTTGCCAAGGCAGTGAAGCGACAGAATAAGCATGAGGAGAAGATGGTTGCCATGTGAGGTGTGACCACCCATGTGAGGTGTGACCACCAAACTTGGTAGAGTTCGGGGCAGTCGAACAGTTCCAAATGTTAGTAGTAGCACAGGTGTCCGCAATCCTGTCTGGGAGGGGCATGGTTGCGTGCCAAGCATGAAATTGGCTGTGAGCTGACAGTATTTTGTTTGCAACAGTCATACATCGGTGCGACAGCATAGGTGGCAAGGAAGTTACAGTCTTAGCCACTAGGTTAAAAATCGCTGCTAGTGGGCTTAAAACAAAGGAAGATGGCCACAAGGTCAAAACATTACACTTCTTAGTGTCAGAAACGACTGTGCAAGTCCTTTGCTGTGCTGCAAGAATGTCAACACAAGAGGAGGGCATGGCAGTGGAGCCAAGTTTACATACGTCCACATACGAGTGGCATGGAGGAGCAAAGTTACAAAAAGCACTGTCTACATTGCCCAAATGTGTGGAATCAGAAGAGATATGTGAGATATATGCACTGTTAATAATCTGCAAGTGGTAGTCCAATAGTTTCTACCACAGAAATTAATCTAGTCTGACACGGGGGTGAGTTCTGCTTCAATATTGTGTAAATGGTGAAGTAACTCTTCTTTCTACTGACATAAATGGATCACTTGGTCATGTTCAGTGAACCGGTTGCATATTGTTTTGCATAGATCTGCCGAAAGAACAGAGCACTTGTGTATCAGTTGAGTTGGTTGAAAGATAAAAATAACAGACTAGTTCACAAAATTTAAAAATTTATTAGTTCAGGTAAATGGTTTCGATCTCAGGTGAGATCATCTTCAGACCTAGTCGTGTCACTGTTGATGTTCAGGCGTTAAGTGTGCGACTGCGAACTAGACTGTTATTTTATCTTTAAAACATTATCAGTTCACTGTTTTTCCAAATAAGGAAACCATATTTTCCAGACTGATTGAGTTGGTTGAATTGGAGAGGGTGGGTTAGATGTGTTAGAGATTGACGAAGCATGTATGAGATGGGTGTTAGAACACAGATATGTGTATGACATCAGGTGAAAGTTTGTGAAACGTCAAGTACTCAATGCCTATGATAGGCTCAGGAATAGCTGTCACAAGGAAGTTCCACTTCAACTGGCAGTGGGAAGACAGGTGAACCATGAGTGGAGCTGAAGCTGTGCACATCGGTGGTGTAGCATTGAGTGCATGAAGAAGTGCCCAGTTGTGGTAGCAGTTTCTCAGCCTTCACAGAGAGTGGAATGAGAGACATGTCTGTACCAGTGTTGACAAGGAAACATATGTCCCATTCAGAGTGAAGAACTTGAGGGCTCCTGTCTGTAGTCCACCCTGCGTTTGGATGCTGGTACAGAGGCCTGCATTTCTTGGCAGCATCTTTGAACCGGGTGTGGTAAAAGTAGAATCATTAGTGTGGTTCCCTTTCCTGTGGGTGTTGGACTAGTGGAGGCAGGCCATCCTCAGAGTAGTTCAGATTGTCATTTGTTCGCGCCAGAGCAGGTGGAATTGAGACAGCACCCTGCAAGGTGTGTGCACATTGTGAAGAGTCCAGTTTGTATGGGGCTGTGTCCAGGTTGAGTGGGTGTTCTTGACCAGCAAATATGTTGAGATAGGGCGTATGATGCCATCTTGCAATTGTGGGAGCATTCCTCTTGAAGATGAGACTTATTGGCTTCATCAGCAATGCAGATGTGCTCAGTGGGTGAATGCAGAATGTTGTCTGTTACAGCCAGCTGCACGGACAATGGGAGTTAGCTGGACCATAGTGATGTAAGGGCATCTACTCCCCAAGGTGTTCCTTGTACAGAATATGCTGAATAGTTTGATCAGCTGTCCTTGAAATACATTGATCAAGCTTTTGGCATGAGTGTAGTGATTTCCTGACGGTGGTGCCATCACTAAGCCACAAATTAGATCAATATATTCATGCAAATGAGTTACTAAACAAATATATATGGCATAAATATCCAATAAAAATGATTTTGTTCTGCCAACACTAACCACGTTGCTTGAGCATCAAAAGATAAGGCAGGAAGCTTTGACAGTCAAACAAGTGGTGAAAGAGGTGGTGTGTGCAGCTGCAGATGTGCATGGGTGGGCGGCTGGAGCCACACCTTAATGGCTGCTGCATTGTGGTGTGCCTGATGTGCAAGGCGTGGTAGCCTTGTGACACAGCAGATGTGCGTGGTAGCACTGGAGATGTGGTCAGATGAGTGAGACTATAACCTGTGGGAACAATATTTAGCCTGGCAGTCTGATCTTTGACTGAATTTTCATGATGTTTCCTTTAAACATAACTCTCAGTACTGCCCAGTACTTGCCCAACTAGACAGAATCCACAAAAAATTAGCTATCTATGCATGGGACTAATAACTGACAGTATAAACGTTATGTATATATATCCAAAAGTTTGAAAAGAGTGTAGAGTGCTTTATAATCAACAAATACCTTGGCCTATAGAACCTACAGTTTTGGCACTTTATGAATGGTGTGTGGTTCTTAGAATGTAAGGGCTTGGTGCTGAAAGTGTTAAGGAAAATGAAGGGAAAAGTCTTATGTGATTTTATTTAAAACTTTAAGCTTAATTTTCTTGCCTAGGACTTAAATGATGAATCAGCAGGAACAAAGATTGATATAATAATATGGTAACCAAATGAACCAATTAGAGGAGAATCAGTCAGTTATGAACATAAACAGTACAAAAGATGTCTTCCTACAAGTGTGAGTACTGAGAGTGTTAAATTTAAGGGCAACATCATGCAAATTCAGCCAAAGACTGTGGACTGAGGAGAGAGGCTTCCCAAGCTAAATACCGTTCCCACAGGTTATACTCCCGCTTATCTGCCAGCACCTCCGATGTTACTGTGCACGTATTCCACTTCACGGGGGTACTACCCCTTGCAGCATCAGGCACACCACAAGGTACACTGTAATGAGTAGATTAACAACAATGGAAGGTTCAGTAAGGAATGTCAATAATAATATGTAGATAGGGAACAACTCACCGTAAAAATGAACGTTGAGCCAACGGCCGCGGCCTTCTTCAGCAAGAGAACACTCATACACACAATCACACAGGCACACTGATCCACACATGTCAGCCATCTCGGACTGCGCAAAACAGTCTGACTACACGGCAAGCGGAAGGGATGGGAGGGGGCAGGGAGAAGGAGTGGAGAAGGGGGGAAAGTGGAGAGGGAACATAAGGGTGGAGATACAACAAACAGAGGCGATGTTAGGCGGAAAATGAGATGCAGTATGGAAAAGAGGGGTATATAGATGTGGTTTACTAACCAGGAGAAAGAGTACAGGTATGTAGATAGAAAAACACATAAACACACACACACTCACACACACACACACACACACACACACACACACACAAACAAACAAACAAATGCTGAGCTTGTGCAACCCTGCTTTGCTTCTTCTTCAGGAAAAAAGCAGGGAAGGAGAGGGGAAAGGAAGGGATGTGGATTTTAAGGGAGTGGGTGAGGAGTCATTCCAATCTCAGGATAGGAAAGACTTACCTTGGGGGAAAAATGATAGGTAAACAAATATGCACACACCCATACACAAGCACACAGCAAGGTAGACATATGTAAAAAGCTTTTTGCATATGTCAACCGTGGTTCCCCTCCTTCCTTCCTCTTTTTCCTGATGAAGCGGTCAACGGTTGCAAAAGTTTGAATCTGTGTTTGTGTTTTTGTGTTTGACAATGAGCCTGTGCTGTGGATAAGTTAAACGACCTCTATTTTTATACATATTTTTCCTACCAGGAAAGTTTCCCACCAATATATATATATATATATATATATATATATATATATATATATATATATATATATATATATTACGAATATTAAGACGAAAAATTCCTAGCAGGAAAAATTAAATATAAAAAATAGACGAAGATTACTCACCAGGCGAAGGAGGACGGGTGTAACAGCATCACAAATAAATAAATGAATACACACACACACACAAACGCAAGCTTTCGCAACCCAGTTGCTTCTTCAGGCAGAAGGGAAGGAGAGGGAAAAGGAAATGATGAGGGTTTTAAGGAAGGGGGTAAGGAGCCATTCCAATCCCGGGAGAGGAAAGACTTACCTTGGGGGAAAAATGGAGGGTAAACAAATGCACACACACCCACACATTCACACAGACACAAGTACACCTAGGCAGACATACTGTAGAAAGAAGTTAAGAAGTTCCCCAAACCACCTTCCCTACCTTCTGGCTCCTACCCTTGTAACTGCCCCCGTTGTAAAACCTGCCCTATGCACCATTCCACCACCACTTACTCCAGTCCCGTAACCCGGAAGGTGTACACAATCAAAGGCAGAGCCACTTGCGATAGTACCCACGTGATCTACCAACTGACATGCCTGCACTGTGAAGCGTTCTATGTGGGAATGACCAGCAACAAACTGTCCATTCGCATGAATGGACACAGGCAGACAGTGTTTGTTGGTAACGAGGATCACCCTGTGGCTAAACATGCCTTGGTGCACGGCGAGCACATCTTGGCACAGTGCTACACCGTCCGGGTTATCTGGATACTTCCCACTGACACCAATCCTTCAGAACTCCGGAGATGGGAACTAGCCCTGCAGCATATTCTCTCTTCCCGTTGCCCACCTGGTCTCAACCTCCACTAAATTTGAATTCCCACCCACCATCTTAACATCTTTGCATCGGTTCTCTGGACAGAGCCTCTGCCTCAAGTGGTATCTCTGTCTAACTTCTTAACTTCTTTGCTTTCTACAGTATGTCTGCCTAGGTGTACTTGTGTCTGTGTGAATGTGTGTGCATTTGTTTACCCTCCATTTTTACCCCCAAGGTAAGTCTTACCTCTCCTGGGATTGGAATGGCTCCTTACCCCCTTCCTTAAAACCCTCATCATTTCCTTTTCCCTCTCCTTCCCTTCTGCCTGAAGAAGCAACTGGGTTGCGAAAGCTTGCGTTTGTGTGTGTGTGTGTGTGTGTGTGTGTGTGTGTGTGTGTGTGTGTGTGTGTGTGTGTGTGTCTGTGTGTGTGTATTCATTTATTTATTTGTGATGCTGTTACAACTGTGCTCCTTCGCCTGGTGAGTAATCTTCGTATATATATATAGAAAACGGATGACTTACCCAAAGGACTGGCTCGTCGATAGACACAAATAAAATCTGTCTAGGTGTGTTTGCGTTTGGATATGTGTGAGTGTGTGTGTATTTGTTTATCTTCCTTTTTTTCCCATAAGGCAAGTCCTTCCACTCCTGGGACTGGAATGACTCCTTTTCCACTTCCTTAAAACCCGTATCCTTCCCTTTCTCCTCTCCTTCCTTACTCTTTTTCCCGAAGAAGCCACCACTGGTGGAGAAAGCTTGAATGTTTGTGTGTTTTTGCTTGTGTTTGGTGTTTCTGTCGACGAGCCTGTAATTTAGGTAAGTCAAAAATCTTCATTTTATACTTATTTTCCCACCTGGAAAGTCTCCTATATATATATATATATATATATATATATATATATATATATATATTCACCTCGTCCTATTCCAAATCCCATGCCACTTTCCTCGATGTCGACCTCCATCTATCCAATGGCCAACTACACACATCCGTCCACATCAAACCTACCAATAAACAACAGTACCTGCATTATGACAGCTGCCATTCTTTCCACATCAAACGTTCCCTTCCCTACAGCTTAGGTCTTCGTGGCAAACTAGTCTGCTCCAGTCCTGAATCCCTGAACCAATACACCAATAACCTGATAACAGCCTTCACATCCCGCAGCTATCCTCCTGGTCTGGTACAGAAGCAAATTGCCAGAGCCACTTCCTCATCCCCCCAATTTTAAGAACCTTCAACAAAACCCCAGAAGTGCCCCTCTTGTCACCGGATACTTTCCGGGACTGGAGCGGACTCTGAATGTGGCTCTCCAGCAAGGATACGACTTCCTAAAATCCTGCCTCGAAATGAGATCCATCCTTCATGACATCCTTCCTACTCCACCGAGAGTGTCTTTCCGCCGCCCACCTAACCTCCGTAACCTCCTAGTCCACCCCTATGAAATCCCCAAACCACCTTCCCTACCTTCTGGCTCCTACCCTTGTAACCGCCCCCGTTGTAAAACCTGCCCTATGCACCCTTCCACCACCACTTACTCCAGTCCCATAACCCGGAAGGTGTACACGATCAAAGGCAGAGCCACTTGCGATAGTACCCACGTGACCTACCAACTGACATGCCTGCACTGTGAAGCGTTCTATGTGGGAATGACCAGCAACAAACTGTCCATTCGCATGAATGGACACAGGCAGACAGTGTTTGTTGGTAACGAGGATCACCCTGTGGCTAAACATGCCTTGGTGCACGGCCAGCACATCTTGGCACAGTGCTACACCGTCCGGGTTATCTGGATACTTCCCACTGACACCAATCCTTCAGAACTCCGGAGATGGGAACTTGCCCTTCAGCATATTATCTCTTCCCGTTGCCCACCTGGTCTCAACCTCTGCTAAATTCGAATTCCCACCCACCATCGTAACATCTTTGCCTTGGTTCTCTGGACAGAGCCTCTGCCTCATGTGGCATCTCTGTCTAACTTCTAACTTCTTTGCTTTCTACAGTTCTACAGTATGTCTGCGTAAGTGTACTTGTGTCTGTGTAAATGTGTGGGTGTGTGTGCATTTATTTACCCTCCATTTTTCCCCCCAAGGTAAGTCTTTCCTGTCCCGGGATTGGAATGGCTCCTTACCCCCTTCCTTAAAACCCTCATCATTTCCTTTTCCCTCTCCTTCCCTTCTGCCTGATGAAGCAGCTAGGCTGCGAAAGCTAGCATTTTTGTGTGTGTGTGTGTGTGTGTGTGTGTGTCTGTGTGTTTATTTGTTGCTAATTCTGCCTGTGCCCCTTCGCCTGGTAAGTGTACTTCATCTATTTTTTTCGTATATTTTTCCTGTTAGGAATTTTTCCTCTATAATATATATCGACGAGCCGGTCCTTTTGGTAAGTCATCTGTTTTCTATATATATATATATATATATATATATATATATATATATATATATTGTAGAAGGAGACCTTCCAGGTAGGAAAATGGTATAAAATAAAGATTTTTGACTTACCTAAAGTACAGGCTGGTCGATAGGAACACTAAACACACACAAAAACACACAACCATTCGAGCTTTCGCCACCAGTGGTGGCTTCTTCGGGAAAAAGAGGGAGGAAGGAGAGGAGAAAGGGAAGGATACGGGTTTTAAGGAAGTGGAAAAGGAGCCATTCCAATCCCAGGAGTGGAAGGACTTACCTTAGGGGACAAAAAGGAAGGTAAACAAATACACACACACTCACACATATCCACATCCAAACACACTTAGGCAGACATTTGTCTGCCTAAGTGTACTTGTGTCTGTGTAAATGTGTGGGTGTATGTGCATTTATTTACCTTCCATTTTTTCCCCCAAGGTAAGTCTTTTCTGTCCCGGGATTGGAATGGCTCCTTACCCCCTTCCTTAAATCCCTCATCATTTCCTTTTCCCTCTCCTTCCCTTCTGCCTGATGAAGCAGCTAGGCTGCGAAAGCTACCATTTTTGAGTGTGTGTGTGTCTGTGTGTTTATTTGTTGCTTTTACTGCCTGTGCCCCTTCGCCTGGTAAGTGTTCTTCATCTATTTTTACGTATATTTTTTTACTGTTAGGAATTTTTCCTCTATAATATATATATATATATATATATATATATATATATATATATACGAATATTGTAGACGAAAAATTCCTAGCAGGAAAGAATATATGTATAAAATAGACAAAGATTACTCACCAGGCGAAGGAGCACAGGTGTGACAGCAGCACAAATGAACATAACACACTCTCATACACACAAACGCAAGCTTTCGCAGCCTAGCTGTTTCGTCAGGCAGAAGAGAAGGAGAGGGAAAAGGAAATGATGAGGGTTTGCCTAAGTGTACTTGCGTCTGTGTAAATGTGTGGGTGTGTGTGTATTTGTTTACCCTCCTTTTTCCCCCCTCCCCCAAGGTAAGTCTTTCCTGTCCCAGGATTGGAATGACTCCTTATCCACTCCAAAAAACCCTCATCATTTCCCTTTCCCTCTCCTTCCCTTCTGCCTGATGAAGCAGCTAGACTGCGAAAGCTTGCGTTCGTGTGTATGAGAATGTGTTCTGTTCATTTGTGCTGCTGTCACACCTGTGCTCCTTCGCCTGGTGAGTAATCTTTGTCTATGTATATATACAAACGTAAACACATCTTTATTTACATTTTCCTTGCTACATTCACTTCTTTGTTTACTGTTCATATTTCGCTAATTCTTACAACAATACGTTTTCTTCCAAACCTTTTCCTATAAGTACATTTAATTTGATATTTACCACTTTCATTACTCCTGCTTCCGTCTGAAACATGTCGCTCATCCAATCGTTCCTAACAATAGTTTCTATATTGTTTATAACCATTTTCAGCATTTCTTCGTTACCTCGCGATTGCTTCCATTTCCGTTTTTCCACATTTCTGTTTGTGTTTAATACTTTTCTGATCATATTTTAGCAACTTTCCGTTGGTTTTGATTCCACTTTTCCTTTGTCAGACTATTTTAGCCTGAAAATCGTAATCTGCTACCATATAACCAATCCTATTTAGAGGTTTTCCTTGCATTCTCACGTGGTTTTCTCATACTTTTTCTGATTTTCACCTCCCTTAAACCCCTTTTGCACGCCATACCACTACCTAACCCTTTGATACTACGTTGTTTACAACTAAAGGTGACCACAGTATCAACAACAAATTTTAAAAACTTTTTCTATTTCCTTTCTTTCCTCATACATGTATTACTGTCCACATTCATCTCCCTCCCGACATGTAAATATTTTAATAATTTTTTAAATATATTTTTATACATATTTTTATTTTTAATTTGTCCATTGCAGCCTTTACATAGCCCATATTTCCCACCCCTCCTTCATCCATAGATTATGCCTCCCTCACAACATCCCTACAACAACCCCATCCATTTTTATGTATATTCCCTCCGAAAACATGCTTTCACCCTAGCCAAATTACGCTCCCACATTCTTATTATGCAGGCTTGTCTGACATTTGGAATCACTCCCAAGGGCCTCACACTAAAAGTTCCCATCTCTGGCTGTAACCCATCCTTTCATCCCGCCCTATACCAATTCCAAACTGAACAATCCATAGCCCTCACCCGCCTCATCCTTAACCTACACATCAACTCCGCTAATGAACACACCTGTCAACTCCTATCCCTGATCAAAATCCTCAACCTTTTCTCTCCCACATCCACACCTGCTGTTCAGAACATCCTCCTTCAGGCCAACTGCAAATTAGAACAACATGCCACCCACCACCTCAAAAAACTATCCAATCTCCTGGTCACCCATCTCCAGAAAGGCAATACTCTCTCCCTCAACAACATCTCCAATAAACCTCAACCTCCTCTTATTGCACACAAACCCAGTCTCTCCCATCTACTCAATATCCCACTCCCAACTCCTCTCCCCCCTAAACCTCAAAACTCCAATCCACACAATCCGGAACCACAACATCCTAATTCAGTAGTCAACCTCTCCTCCAAACCTCTCTCCCAATCTGAAACCTCTGTCCTATCCAAAGGTGTCACCTTCAGTCCTACTCCCAAATTCAACCAAACAGCTCTTGTCAAAGATCTACTTTCCTATACTCGTAGTCTTTGCTGGAGATACCACTTTGTCATGAAGAAAAATAATCCTACTCCTAATGACATCGTTCAAATTGAACCCTGCCTAGAACAGTTCCGTCCTCCATCACAGTAAGACCCACATGCTCTTCCTCTAAATCACCCTCTTCAAACCTTCCAGGAATTTCTTACTTCCCACCTTGCCTCCCAGTCTTTCCTGAGAAACTTTAATCCTACTCCCATCATTACCGCAGCTGAATCCCGGAGCTATCCGTGATCTGAATGCTGACCATTCCATTGTCATTCTCCCAGCCGACAAGGGATCCATGACCGTGGTGCTTGATCGGCGGGAGTATGTGGCTGAAGGACTGTGTCAGCTTTCAGACAGTACCACATATAAAGTCTTTCATGGCAATCCCATCCCTGATGTCCAGGCAGAGCTTCAAGGAATCCTCAAAACCTTAGGCCCCCTACAAAACCTTTCACCTAACTCCATTAACCTCATGACCCCACCGACACCTTACATCCCCACCTTCTACCTACTTCCCAAGATTCACAAACCCAATCATCCCGGCCGCTCCATTGTGGCCGGTTACCAAGCCCCTACAGAATGAATCCTGCCTACATAGACCAACACCTTCAACCCATCATGTGCAGTCTCCCATCTTCATCAAAGACACCAACCACTTCCTCGATTGCCTGAAATCCTTACCCAGCCTGTTACATCCAGAAACCATCCTTGTAACCATTGATGCCACTTCCTTATACACCAATATCCCACATGCCCAGGGCCTTGCTGTGATGGAGTATTTCCTTTCACGCCGACCACCCACTTCCCTACCTAAAAGCTCTTTCCTTAATACCCTAGCCAGCTTCATCCTAACCCACAACTTCTTCACTTTTGAGAGCCAGACATACCAACAACTAAAGCGAACAGCCATGGGAACCAGGATGGCCCCCTCATACTCAAACTTATTCATGGGACGCTTACAGGAAGCCTTCCTGGATACCCAAGCCTGTCAACCCAAAGTTTGGTACAGATTCATTGATGACATCTTCATGATCTGGACACACAGTGAAGAAGAACTCCAGAATTTCCTCTTCAATGTCAACTCCTTTGGTCCCATCAAATTCACCTGGTCCTATTCCAAATCCCATGCCACTTTCCTTGATGACAACCTCCATCTGTGGCTAAACAAGCCTTCGTGCATGGCCAGCACATATTGGCACAGTGCTACACCGTCCGGGTTATCTGAATACTTCCCACCGACACCAATCCTTCAGAACTCCGGAGATGGGAACTAGCCCTTCAGCATATTCTCTATTCCCGTTGCCCACCTGGTCTTAACCTCCGCTAAATTTGAATTCCCGCCCGCCATCTTTAACATCTTAACATCTTTGCTTCAGTTCTCTGGACAGAGCCTCTGCCTCTAGTGGCATCTCTGTCTAACTTCTTACCTTCTTTGGTTTCTATAGTGTATCTGCCTAGGTGTGTTTGCATCTGTGTGAATGTATGGGTGTGTATTTGTTCACCTTCCTTTTCTTCCCCCAAGGTAAGTCTTTCCTCTCCTGGGATTGGGATGGCTTCTTACCCCCTTCCTTAAAACCCTCATCATTTCCTTTTCCCTCTCCTTCCCTTCTGCCTGAAGAAGCAACTGGGTTGCGAAAGCTTGCATTTGTGTGTGAGTGTGTGTATTCATTTATTTATTTGTGATGCTGTCACACATGTGCTCCTTCACCTGGTGAGTAATCTTCGTCTATTATTATAGAAGGAAACTTTCCTGGTGGGATAAATTTATATTTATCCGTTTTCAATATATATTCCTGCTGGGAAAAATATGTATAAAAAATAGAGATTGTTTAACTTACCGAAAGCATATGCTCATTGACGGATAACAAAACTCAAATAAAAACACACACATGGAATGACTCATCATCCACTCCCTTAAAGCCCACATCCTATCTTTTTTTCCCTCCTTCCTTCCTCTTTTCCTCATGAAGCAGCCAACAGTTGCAAAGGCTTGAATCTTTGTGTATATGATTGTTTTTATTTGTGTTTATTTATATGTATAAGTATGAAAATAAAGATTAAGACAAAAAATTCCTAGCAGAAAAAATTAAATATAAAAAATAGACGAAGATTACTCACCAGGCGAAGGAGCACAGGTGTGACAGCATCACAAATAAATAAATGAATACACACACACACAAATGCAAGCTTTCACAGCCTAGCTGCTTCGTCAGGCAGAAGGGAAGGAAAGGGAAAAGGAAAAGATGAGGGTTTTAAGGAAGGGGGTAAGGAGCCATTCCAATCCCGGGAGAGGAAAGCCTTACCTTGGGGGAAAAAATGGAGGGTAAACAAATGCACACACCCCCACACATTCACACAGACACAAGTACACCTAGGTATACATCACAGTATGTGATTGGGTTTGTGTGTGTGTGTGTGTGTGTGTGTGTGTGTGTGTGTGTGTGTATTCATTTATTTATTTGTGATGCTGTCACCTGTGCTCCTTCGCCTGGTGAGTAATCTTTGTCAATTTTTTTATATGAAAATAAAGATTGTTTGACTCACCTAAAGCACAGGCTGGTCGATAAAAAAAAAAAATTAATCACACACACAAACAAACAATTAAGCTTTTGCAACCATTGGATGCTTCGTTAGGAAAAAGAGGAAGGAAGGAGGGGAATAGTGGGAGGATGCGTGTTTTAAGGGAGTGGATGGGGGGTCATTCTAATCCCAGGAGCAGAAGGACTTACCTTAGGGGAAAAAAGGAAGGTAAACAAATACATACACACACACACACACACACACACACACACACACACACACACACACACTAACCCTACTCCTAATGATCCAACTCCACAAGACATGACTCAATTAGAACCTAGCCTGGAACAGTTCCGTCCTCCATCACAGCTAGATCCACCCGCTCTTCCTCAAAATCACCCTCTTCAAACCTTCCAGGAATTCCTTACTTCCAACCTTGCCTCTCGGTCTTTCCTAAAAAACTTTAATCCTACTCCCAACATTACTACAGCTGAATCCCGAGCCATCCGTGATCTGAAAGCTGACCGTTCCATCGTCATTCTCCCAGCCGACAAGGGATCCATGACCGTGGTACTTGATCGGCGGGAATATGTGGCTGAGGGACTGCGTCAGCTTTCAGACAATACTATCTACAAAGTTTGTCAACACAATCCTATCCCTGATGTCCAGGCAGAGCTTCAAGGAATCCTCAAAACCTTAGGCCCCTACAAAACCTTTCACCTAACTCCATTAACCTCATGACCCCACCGACACCCCGCACCCCCACCTTCTACCTACTCCCCAAGATCCACAAACCCAATCATCCCGGCCGCCCCATTGTGGCCGGTTACCAAGCCCCTACTGAACGAATCTCTGCCTACATAGACCAACACCTTCAACCCATCATGTGCAGTCTCCCATCCTTCATCAAAGATACCAACCACTTCCTCGATCGCCTGAAATCCTTGCCTAGCCAGTTACCTCCAGATACCATCCTTGTAACCATTGATGCCACTTCCTTGTACACAAACATCCCACATGCCCAGGGCCTTGCTGCGATGGAGTATTTCCTTTCACGCCAACCACCCAATTCCCTACCTAAAACCTCTTTCCTTAATACCCTAACCAGCTTCATCCTAACCCACACCTTCTTCACTTTTAAGGGCCAAACATACCAACAACTAAAGGGAACAGCCATGGGAACCAGGATGGCCCCCTCGTACTCAAACTTATTTATGGGACGCTTAGAGGAAGCCTTCCTGGATACCCAAGCCTGTCAACCCAAAGTTTGGTATAGATTCATTGACGACGTCTTTATGATTTGGACTCACAGTGAAGAAGAACTCCAGAATTTCCTCTTCAACGTCAACTCCTTTGGTCCCATCAAATTCACCTGGTCCTATTCCAAATCCCATGCCACTTTCCTTGATGTCGACCTCCATCTGTCCAACGGCCAACTTCACACATCCGTCCACATCAAACCAACCAACAAACAACAGTACCTACACTATGACAGCTGCCATCCTTTCCACATCAAACGTTCCCTTCCCTACAGCTTAGGTCTTCGTGGCAAACGAGTCTGCTCCAGTCCCGAATCCCTGAACCAGTACACCAATAATCTAATATCAGCTTTCACATCCCGCGGCTATCCTCCTGATCTGGTACAGAAACAAATTTCCAGAGCCACTTCCTCATCCCCCCAAATTCAGAACCTTCCACAGAAGAACCCCAGAAGTGCCCCTCTTGTCACCGGATACTTTCCGGGACTGGAGCGGACTCTGAATGTGGCTCTCCAGCAAGGATACGACTTCCTTAAATCCTGCCCCGAAATGAGATCCATCCTTCATGACATCCTTCCCACTCCACCGAGAGTGTCTTTCCGCCGCCCACCTAACCTCCGTAACCTCCTAGTCCATCCATATGAAATCCCCAAACCACCTTCCCTACCCTCTGGCTCCTAACCTTGTAACCGCCCCCGTTGTAAAACCTGCCCTATGCACCCTTCCACCACCACTTACTCCAGTCCCATAACCCGGAGGGTGTACACGATCAAGGGCAGAGCCACTTGCGATAGCACCCATGTGATTTACCAACTGACATGCCTGCACTGTTAAGCGTTCTATGTGGGAATGACCAGCAACAAACTGTCCATTCGCATGAACGGTCACAGGCAGACAGTGTTTGTTGGTAATGAGGATCACCCTGTGGCTAAACATGCCTTGGTGCACGGCCAGCACATCGGCACAGTGTTACACCGTCCGGGTTATCTGGATACTTCCCACCAACACCAATCTTTCAGAACTCCGGAGATGGGAACTTGCCCTTCAACACATTCTCTCTTCCCGTTGCCCGCCTGGTCTCAACCTCCGATAAATTCTAATTCCCGCCCGCCATCTTTAACATCTTTGCCTCGGTTCTGTGGTCAGAGCCTCTTCCTGAAGTGGCATCTCTGTCCAACTTCTTTGGTTTCTACAAATGTCTGCCTAAGTGTGTTTGGATGTGGATATGTGTGAGTGTGTGTGATTTGTTTACCTTCCTTTTTGTCCCCTAAGGTAAGTCCTTCCACTCCTGGGATTGGAATGGCTCCTTTTCCACTTCCTTAAAACCCGTATCCTTCCCTTTCTCCTCTCCTTCCTCCCTCTTTTTCCCGAAGAAGCCACCACTGGTGGCGAAAGCTCGAATGGTTGTGTGTTTTTGCGTGTGTTTGGTGTTCCTATCGACGAGCCTGTACTTTAGGTAAGTCAAAAATCTTTATTTTATACTATATATATATATATATACATTCACAAACACACCTAGGCATAAATTTGTAGAAAGCAAAGAAGTTGGCCAGAGATACCACTTGAGGCAGAGGCACTGTCCAGAGAACAGGGGCAAAGATGTTATGGAACGGTGGGTGGGAATTTGAATTTAGTGAAGGTTGAGACCAGGTGGGCAACGGGAAGAGAGAATATGCTGAAGGGTAAGTTTCCATCTCCGGAGTTCTGAAAGATTGTTATCGGTGGGAAGTATCCAGATAACCCAGACGGTGTAACACTGTGCCAAGATGTGCTGGCCATGCAACAAGGCATGTTTAGCCACAGGGTGATCCTCATTACCAACAAACACTGTCTGCCTGTAACAGTTCACGTGAATGGACAGTTTGTTGCTGTTCATTCCCATATAGAACACTTCACAGTGCAGGCATGTCAGTTAGTAAATCACATGGGTGCTGTTGCAAGTGACTCTGCCTTTGATTGTCTACACCTTCCAGGTTACAGGAAAGGAGTAAGTGGCGGTGGAAGGGTGCAAAGGGCAGGTTTTACAACAGGGTTGGTTACATGGGTAGGAGCCGGAGGTTAAGGAAGGTGGTTTGGGGATTTCATAGGGATGGACTAGGAGGTTACAAAGGTTTGGTGGGCGGCGGAAAGACACTCTTGGTGGAGTGGGAAGGATTTCATGAAGGATGGATCTCATTTCAGGGCAGATTTTAAGGAAGTCATATCCTTGCTGGCGAGCCACATTCAGAGTCTGCTCCAGTCCCGGCAAGTATCTGGTAACAAGAGGGGCACTTTTGGGGTTCTTCTGTGGAAGGTTCTGGGTTTGGGGAGATGAGGAAGTGGCCATGGCTATTTGCTTCTGTACCATATCAGGAGGATAGTGGCGGGATGTAAAAGCTGTTATTAGATTGGGGTGTACAGAAGTGGGTCAAAGTTTTCTTATTTGAAAAGTCTCCAGGAATGTGAGGCTGCTAACAAGGATATGGAAGACCCTATTGATAGACCATCAGTTTACTCTTAGTATTTTCCTTGCCATTTGAAGTATGTTGACAATAAACAAAACTGAACCAGGATACATATTTCTAATGGAACATGTGTCTGCTGGCACATTTGTAAATAATGAATTTATGTCACAGCTAATCATGATGTCCATGGGCATAATTGTGTATACCTTTATGCATTCTATATGGTGCATCAAATTCTTCACATACAAGACTGATTTGCCAACTTCTATTTTGGACACTAGAAACTTTGCCAAATTTTGTAGGAGTAAGTTGAACCCATTCACAATCAGCCTTAAAGGATGGCTGTTACTTATATAATTTTTGCACTCCACAATCATAATAGTGCGGAAGAGACCAGGAGACACCAGAATGTACCAGATTGATCTTATAATGGTGAGCTATAGATTTCGAAATCAGATTTTAAACTGTAAGACATATCCAGGGATAGAGATCGACTCTCACTATAACCTAATGGTTATAAGCTGTAGATTAAATTTAAGAAACTGCAAAAAGTTAGAAAAGTAAGGAAATGGAACCTGGATAAAATAAAGAAACCAGAGGTTATTGAGAATTTCAGAGGGAGCATTAGGCAAAGCTTGACAAAAACAGGGGAGAGTAAGACAGGGGAATTGATAGCTTTGAGAGAACACAACGGAAGTTGCTAAGAATCACATAAGGTGAAGGACAAGGCCTAATAACTATCCTTGGATAAAATGGGAGATACTGAACTTAATTGATGAAATGAGAAAATATAAAACTGCTGCAAGTGAAGTGTAAAAGGGAGAACAGAGGGCAAAAAATTAGGTTAGTAGAAAGTGCAGATCAGCTAAGCAAGAGTGGCTAGAGGACAAATTTAAGTCCATAGAAGAATGTATAACTAGGGAAAAAGTAGATAGATTCTTCCTGCACAAAAATAAAAAAAGACATTTGAAGCCACAAAAAGCAGCTGTATGAATGTCAAGAACTCAGATGGAAGCAGCTTTGAATGCAGTAAAGGGAAGGTGTGGGAGAGTAGAAAAGGGGATATGTAGAGGTGTGTGTGTGTTAAGGGGTGGGGAGGGGTGCAGGTGTGTATAAAAGAGAGGGGGGGAGACCTGTAAAATGATATACATAAATTAAAGGAATATTAAAATATCAAAGAAAAATAAATAAAATAAAATACAAAAAAGGCAATACAGAGTTGGAACCAAGACTTGAATTGCAAGGAGCTGCGGGATAGTGAGTAGAGGAGGGGAGGAATTTTATGCATGGGGTGTAAAGATGATAACTTACTTTACGTTGTGGGCAGGTGGTTGCAGAACTGTAGAATGTGTTGTAGGGGCAGCAGCCATCTGAGCAGTTCAGAAGATCTGGTGGTGAAGGGGAGGATCCAGATGGTCTGGGTTTTTAAAGAAGCCATTGAAATCAAATGTGTTTTGTTCAGCTGTATTCTGTGCCACAGGGCAGTCCATCTTGGTTTTTGCCACCGCCAGCTCTTTGAACTGCACAGATAGGAGTTGTCACTACAACATAGTCTACAGTCTCGCAAACATTCTGGCCTCATCCTACAATAATGTATAATCCCTACACTCCAAGCCTAACAAACAGTTCCTTCCTCCACCTCTCACTATCCTTTATCTCTGTCCAATTCATGTCTTTCTTCCAACTGTGTAACTTTTTTGTTTTTATTTTATTTAAATTTCATTGCTATTTCAATATCCCTTTAATTTATATTTATTTTTATCATTTTACAAACACACCTCCCATTTTTGCTCTATTACCTCTTTCCTGTGTTGAATTCCAATCTGCAACTCACACTGCCACCTAACACAGCCTTTACAATCCATCATGCAGTGTGGAATTTTGTCTGACATCCTTCCCCCTCCACTCCCCTCCCAACTCTTTGTCAAGATGCTTGTTGTGCTGAAGTAGTCAGAGAGAGTGGTCATGTGTGTTTGAGTTATGTCTGAGTGATTGTGTGAATGTATGTGTATCTTCAACAGTGTAAGATTTGTTTCCATTTGGATAAAATGAAGCCACTTACACACAAGACAGGGGCAATGTAAACATATGCAAAAGATATTCGTTTCATGACAACAGATTACTGTGTTCTAAATAATGTATCAAAATTTATTCACAGTAGCGAATTTCTTACAGCTCCACTGTTTTAGGTGTAGATGTTTTACCAAATGGTGACATATGAAAAAGTGTGCCAGACCGGGACTGAAACCTGGGATTCCCACTTTTTGTGAGTGGCTACCTTACCATTAGGTTACCTGAACACAACTCCAGAACTGACCCAAACTTCCATATGCCACACTGACTACTTATATGAGAGTCATCAGGGAGAATAAAAACAATGAGGCATTACCCTATGCTGTTGTCATTGTGGCCTGACTTTGGTATTTGTAATAATAGTCCTTTCATGATGACGAATTACAGTAGTCTAAATAATGTAACAATTTTTTTTTTTTTTTTCATTCTGTCTGGTGCAGAAATACAGTGCTAAGGGATGAATGTAATTGATTTTCGTATACATAGGCAATGTGGCATATGGAACTTTGGGTCAGTCCTGGAGCTGTGTTTGGGTAGCCTAATAGTGAGGTGACCATTTGCGAAAAGTGGGAAACCTGGATTCGAGTCCCAGTCCGGCACAAATTTTCATATGTCACCATTTGGTAAAACATTTATACCCACTACAGTGGAGCTGTAATAAATTCACTATTGTGAATAAATTTTATTAACATGGGCAACAGAATGAAAGACTTTTTGATGGCCAGAAGTGGCAAAGATAATAAAACATTAACATAAAAAGACACTGTGCTTCCACATGGGCAGACAAAAGTAATCAGCACAACAAGCTACAATATCAACTTGTAGATCCACAAACTGTTTGTGATGTAGAGAGAGTGTATACATAGGGTAACTTATGTATAAATGAACTCCAAACAGTTAAGTAATTACTTCCAAAATAGACTTAATCACACAAAAAGGATGTTTAAAGGAAATTATTTACTGCATTTGGTACTTTAAAGAAAAGCTACATTATAGAACACCAGATATAAAAGAATAAAATTATTCATACAGCTATTGCTTCCTATATTTCACAAATTCAGAATACATGTGGCACTCCTGAAATGTTAGCAAGTACGATTGCCATTGGGTGAAGTAAAAGAACATGTGTCATCTACTGGATTTTACAAATTATGCATGTATAATATTGATCACACTTTTAAGATAAATATTAGTGTACAGAAGTATAGTTGGAATATACTTACTGACGATCTATGTCGAATATTTCATACTGTCCCACATATGATCTTGGAAGCTGTGATAAGAGAAACAGATCAAAAATTAAAATCAAACAACAAACACAACAGCATTTCACACAGACTTTAAATAAAAATAACAGCTATGTTTCCATATTAAAAGGTGTGTGATGAGTATTGCACACCCTGCCAAGTCACCTTTTAAATTAAAGAGTTTCATTCACGGGAAACTCAAAATCAAAAAGTGTGAAGTGAGGTAAGAGTGCAAAATGACTACATTGACATGATTAACTGAAGGAAAACAAGACATTTATGAAAGAAGAACGAATGATACAATAGACTATGGAAGAACATGTGAAAAGAGTGACCTCAAAGGGAAAACTTTAAGGGGTCACTCCAAAAACTCTGAAAAGTAATAAAAATTAATATTTTTTCTAAAACTTAACCTCACATCTTAAAGAAATCATCATAATCTTGTGGTCACCAAAGCATTTCCTGAATGAATTTATTAAATACAAATCACATTTGCTTGGAAGGTAGGAGCAGCTGCTTGTGGTGATCCAAAACATTTGTTTCACTTTTGACAAGAGAATGAAACCAAATGGGACCTGATCTGGGCAGTATTGGAGATAGGAAAGTTTCTGCTTTGGGAATCCCCATGAGATGATTTTGCTTTGATGACAATACACAACAGCAGAATAATATTTCACACAGGATAATCTATGACTATTCCTTTAGAAAACATTTCATTATTATCCTGTCATCTTCTGCAATAAATGAATCTGGAATGAAGCCAAAATGCACCCTCCTTTTTCTCAAACTCCTTCCACTCTCACCTTATGGCATGCAAGGGTCATCTAAGAATTTTGCCCCAGAATCAAACTGGTTAAACTACTTTTGTAAACGGGTATAATGCCAAATACAGAGTGCAACCCAATAAAATTAAACATGTAGTGCCCTATGTTAGCTGCCACATGCTAAAGGGAAGTTCCATGTTGGCAGTGTAGTGCCTGCAACAAGTGCATCATAATGCCAGGGGCAGTGTGTGCTGTGCTTTAGCAAACAATCTTTTTTCCTCCCTTCATTTTCTCTCTCATTCATTTAGGTAGTTCATAATATCTGCAGCTGATTACTAAATACTAATGCTTGCTATTAATTATCTGAAATTCTGAATCTGGAATACTCATTGAGTGTAACAAGGATCAGTGCCATATGCACATGCCAAATTAAGTTCTCAGAATCTAATGACGTCTCACCTTCTTTTTCATAAGTAACAAGCTAAACAAAAGGCAATCAGTTGCAATTAGTGCTGAGACTACAGGGTGACCAAGGCATGAATGGCAAAATCTTGATTGAATATAATAATGGATGAAGAACTTGTGTCAAGAATAGCTGTCTTCCAGCCACCAATATAGCTGGACAATCCTGTGCTTTGGTTTTCACTTACAAAAACAAGTTTCAGAGCCCCTAGATAACATCTGATATAACTAAGTTTGCACTCTATAAAGCCAACTTGACCACAATTTTGCTGAGATGCAAGATATAGTTACAACACCATTGGCAACAGACTCAAATTCTAAGCTCCAGTTGTAATTAATTAATGGGTAGCTGTGTCCCATGAGAAACACATTTGACATGTTGTTACTAAAGGGGAGATGGGTGATAGGAAGCCTTCCAGTACATCTACATCTACACATATAATCTGAAATCCACTGTAAAGTGTGTGGCTGAGCGTACACTATACCAATACCATGCATTTCCTTTCCTGTTCCACTCCCAAATAGAACAAGGGAAAAAAGAAATTCTGTATGTCTGAGTACGAGTCCTAATTTCCCTTATCTTGTCTTTGTGATCATTATGCAAAATTTACGTAGGCAGCAGCAAGATCGTTCTACAATAGGCCAAATTCCTCAACAGAATTTCCTGAAAAAAATGTCATCTTTCCTCCAGCGATTACCATTTGAGTTCCTGCGGCATTTCTGTGACACTAGCACATTGGTCGAACCTACCAGTAACAAACCTAGCTGCTCGCCTCTGAACTGCTTAAATGTTTTCTTTTAAACTAATCTGCTAAGGGTTCCAAACACTTTATCAATACTCAAGACATGGTTGCACAAGCATTTTATGTGCGGTCTCTTTACAGATGAAGTACAGCTTGCCAAAATTCTCCCAATAAACCAAAGTCGATTATTTTACTCACAACTGTCATTACATTTTTGTTCCATTTCATATTGCTCTGCAATGTTTACACATCAAGAAGCTTACTACTAATGCTGTATTTGAACATTATGGGATTGTTTTTCCTACTCATGTGCATCACCTCACATTTTTCTACATTTAGAGCTAGCTTCCATTCTTCACACCAACTAGAAATTTTGTATAAATCATCGTGTATTGTATTACAGTCAGTTAAAGACAACACCCTCCCATGCATCACAGCATCATCAGCAAACAGTCACAAATTACAAGTTACTCTGTCCATCAGATCATTTATATAGATAGAAAATAATAGCAATCCTATCACACTTCCCTGGGGTACGCCTGATGAACATTTGCCATCAAGAACAACATACTGCTTTCTATTACTTAGGAAGTCTTTCAGACAGTCACAAATCTGTGAACCTATTCCATATGTTCATATCTCTTTTAGCAGTCTGTAGTGTGTCACCGTGTCAAATGCCTTTCTGAAATCAAGAAAAACACAATCTGCCTGTTGCCCTTCATCCCTGGCTCGCAAGATGTCATATGAGATAAAGGCAAGCTGAGTTTCACATGAACGATGTTTCCTAAATCCGTGATGATTCATAGAAAGAAGCTTTTGTGTCTCAAGGAAATGTTTATATATTCAAACTGAGAATATGCTCCAAAATGCTACAGGAAACTGATATCAACAACATTGGCCTGTGGTGGGATTGTGGATAGAACAGGTTTTGCATCTACGTCTATTTCAGGGATATGAGGCATGGGGTAAGGGGTTGGGAGCAGGAAAGGAGTAAGGATTGACAAGGATATTACATAGGTTTGGTGGACAGCAGAATACTACTGTAGGGGTGGGGGGGTGAGGATTTTGGACAGGGTATTTCACATTTCAGGACAGGATGAAAGGTAATCAAAACCCTGGCAGAGAGTGTGGTTTAACTGCTATAGTCCTGGGTGGTATAGGTGGTAGGGTGACAAGAGGGATACTCCATTGTGGCCGGACAGTGGATGTGGGGGAGGTGGCGGGTGATCTGTCACACCCCCCCCCCTCCCTCCTACAGTGGTATTCCGCCATCCACCAAACCTATGTAATATCCTTGTCCATCCGTGCTCCCAACCCCTTACCCCATGGCTCACATGCCTGCAATAGACCTAGATGCAAAACTTGTCCTATCCACCATCCCACCACCACCTTCTCCAGTCCTGTCACAGGCAATTCCTTTCCCATAAAAGGTAGGGCAACCTGTGATAGCAGTCATGTTGTATAAAAACTGATCTGCAAACACTGTGCAGCTTTCTATGTGGGCATGACCAGCTACAGACTGTCTGTACGGATGAATGGCCATCATCATACAGCTGGACCATCCTGTTGCAAAGCATGGAGCACTGCATGATGTGGCTCACTTCAGTGACTGTTACACAGCCTGTGCCATGTGGATCCTCCCCACAAAAACCAACTTGTCTGAATTGCGCAGATGGGAACTCTCCCTGCAGTATATCCTACACTCGCAATCCCCCAGGCCGAAACCTTTACTAGTTCCTGCCCCCACCACTCTCCTTTCCCCTTCCTTCCCCTACCCAAACTCCAGCTTACGTACATCTCCCTTTTTGTCACATACTCCAGTCCCTTCCTATATGTCAGACAGCACTGCCATTTGCTCCATCACCACCAGCATCTCTTTCCTCCCTTCCTGCTTTCCTTTCCATGCATCCTCATCCTCACCACTGGTTGCTCTCGCCTCAGCTGTGCTATTTGTTGCAGCAGTCCTGCCACAGCAGCCGGAGATGGCGTTTGGGTTTGTGTAAGTGTGAGTATGTGTGTGCATGTATGAGTGTATCTGCGTTCTCTGTGGCAGATGAAGGCTTAACAGCCAAAAGCTTCAGTTTTGTTTATTCTTTTATGTGTGCCTATGGCGCTGAGGTCCCTCAGTCAGTAAGAGATATGACCTGAAGCCTTACCCAATGGCTTCCCACACTATGATGCCAATAGTAGCATTGTCTGTACCTCTCTAAGAAACTGGAAAAATGGGATCTCTCCCCATGTTGCTGCCATACTTGCCAATTATGATCACCTGGGCTAGTGCAGGACCATGATGCATTGTTGATCACAATTATCAAGCCAGTCACCAGCAGTCCACAATTCCTGGTGACAGCCCCACTCCATCCACAACTGTTTGAGCTGTGTTAACATCTGCTGATACTCTCCAAGAAATGTAATAGGATGATACAGAATGTTGCAGGAAGTCAGTTGCTTGTTCTCAGATGGCAGACATAGATGTGAAAGAGTTACAGTGTATTTGTTGCTCAGTATGGTGTTCCTCTTGTCCCCTCTGATTGCTGCACAAATCTGGATATTGCATGATCTGACCAATTAGACAAATGGAAGCCCACAATGAGGCACCCTTAAAACTCTGTTAGATACTGATAATGTTGTCTCATATGAATATGCAGCAGCACTTATCACTCAGCATCAGTTGCTCTTATGTACCCAACCAGGTCTGTTAAACAGTACTAAACATGATTGACACCAATGGACTCAAGGTTATTATACCTGTCACAGAAAATTACATCTCTGATTCTTTACATACCTGCCACTGGTGTGGATGTTTATGAAGTTATTGTGACATCTGATCACATATTCTGAGTGCTTTATTATTTTTGTCAGACAATGCATCTCTTGACTCTCCACACTATACCTTCTTAATATTACTGTATATGTGAATGTAGAGTGTAGAATGAATTTTGCTATGCAGTGAAATTAACAGTGAAATTTAAATTCTTGGAACCTTTGCCTTTCATGAGCAAGTTCTCCCCCAAATAATTTACCGAAGCAGTTTATTGCTATTCTCCAAATTCTGTGTTTAAAATTGCTAGACCTGCAGTGTATGCAGAAGAATCTCTGTAAAGTTCAGAAGGGAGAAGGTAAGTACTGGTGGAATTAAAGTTCTGAAGGTAGCTCATTGGTAAAGTATTTTATTATAGAAGGCAAAAGTCCCACATTTGAGTCGTGGTCTGGTACACAGTTTTGATCTACCTGGGAAGTTTCAATTATCTGCAGTCAACTGTTCAATGAAAACAAAATGGCACAAACACTGCAGATGTTACTAAAAATTAACTTGATCAGGTACTTACACGTGACACGTTGTATATTATGAGAATATACTTCAGATCAGGTGAAAGTCGATACTCTGGATCTATCAATGTTGAAATCTAGAAACAAAATACAATGTTAAAGGCCATTATGAAAGAGTAATAATTATTGATAGGTTTATAACTACAGGTAATTATTAATCTAATAGAGTAGTATTTAAGTTTAAGATAGTATAAACTTAAAAAGCTGATCCTTTTGAAATGGATTATAGATCAATGACATTTTTGTTGATTTAAAAAAATTAAAAACCTTTATTGACCAAGAGCACTCTGTGGAAAACGGATTACCACTGTCAACCACTTAAATAGGTCAAATTCAGATCAAGAAAGTTTTGTAAACAATCACAAATCAAGCATATGTCTGATACAACAGAATTAATGATAATAATTATGCAATAATCACTATGGTTTCACACCAGGACACAAACATATTGTATCAAAGATAGTTTGTCAATGTATTGCTAACATTCTTTAAAAAATGTCAAGTGTAAAACTAAACAAAATTGAATTAAATTTAATAGAAAGTTTAGGTTGGAATTCAATAATATAATAAGGGCAGTTTACAACAAAGACATATGACAAGCTGTCACAGGCACATAAAACATTGGCCTTCCTCACAATCAAGAGTATTTACACAATCACACAGGACTATTCACAATCACACAACCATTACCTCTGGCTGCCACACTCTGAATCAGGTTCTGTAATGAGGAAATAGGAGAGGGGAGAGGTGTAGGATAGAAGGGTAGGATCTGTTGGGTGTGGAGAGAAATGGGTTTATCCTAGGTTGAGACCTGGATAATTTTGGGATTGGAGGATATACTGTAAGGATTGCTCCCATCTGTATAGTTCTTAAAAGCTGGTGGTGGGTGGGAGGATCCAGGTAACGCGGGTTCTGAAGCAGTCAATGAAATCAAGCATATGCTCTGCTGCATGTTGTGCCACAGGGTGGTCTACCTTGTTTTTGACTTTGGGAATTCATCCTTATGGACAGCTGGTTAGTGTTTTTTGTGGCATTGCTATTCAGCAAAATGCTGGAAGTCTGCGCAAGAAAAAGATGAGCGATAATTCGCTCCACAGTACTTCAGCCACTGAAGGTGTCCATAGTCTCGTTACCTCTCAACTTCCTTTGCGTGCTGGCAATGGGAAGAAAAAGGCTCGCTAAGAAATGACAGCACACCATAGCAACGATAGTCAGTATAGCAGTCAGTACAGGATTACATCAGAGTACGAAGCAGATCAAGGAATGCTACAATTCCAGGAAATCCATCTACAGTGAGCCAGCAGTCTACATTAGCATAAGCCAGAACACTGCTATTGAATGATGAAGAAGAGATCATTGAAGACTTGTTTTCATCTACATCTACATAGATACTCTGCAAATCACATTTAAGTGCCTGGCAGAGGGTTCATAAATCACTTTCATAACCTTTCTCTACCGTTCCATTCTCTAACAGCGTGCGGGAAGAAAGAACACCAAAATTGTTCTGTTTTCTTTTTTTCTTTTTTTTCTATCTGATTTCTCTTATTTTATTGGGATGGTCATGTCTCCCTATGTAGATGGGTGCTAGAAAAATATTTTCACATTCAGAAGTAAAAGTCAGTGACTGAAAAAAAGGAAATAGATTTTGCTACAACGAATAACGTCTTTCTTTTAAGGATTTCAAATTGTGTAACATTTCCGTGACACTTTCCCCCCTGTAATCTGATAAAACAAAACAATCTGCCCTTCTTTGAACCTTCTCAATGTCTTACATCAGTCCCACCTGATGAGGGTCCCACATTGGGTAACAGTACTCCAGGAGAGGGATCACAAGTATGATGTAGGCAGTCTCTTTGGTGGAGCTTTTACATCTTCGAAGCATTCTGTCAATGAAACGTAACATTTGGTTTGCCTTCCCCACAATATTTTCTTTGTGTTCTCTCTAGTCTAAGTTGTTCGTAATTGTAACTCCTAGGTATTTGGTAGAATTTACGATCTTAAGGTTTGACTGATTTATCAAGTAATTGAAGTTCAGTGGATTTCTTTTAGTGGTCATGTGTATTACTTCACACTTTACATTATTTAGTGTCAACTGCCAATTTTTGCACCATGTAGAAATTCTGTCTAAATCGCTTTGCAGTTGCTTTTGATGCTCTGTTTACTTCACTAACGGATAAATGACAGCATCATCCACGAACAGTCTACGAGAGCTATTCAGATTGTCTCCTAAATTGTTTATAAACACAAGGAACATTAGGGGACCTATAAGGCTTCCCTGGGGAATGTCAGATATCAGTTCTGTTTCACTCGATGACTTACCATCAATCACTACAAGCTGTTTGATAGGAAATTTCGAATCCAATCGCACAATTGGGGCGATATTCCATAAGCACACAATTTCATTAGAAGCCACTTGTGAGGTACAGTGTCAAAAGCCTTCCAGAAATCCAGAAATATGGAAATGATTTGAGATCCCTTGTCGATGGCACGTATCACTTCATGTGAATAAAAGGCAACCTGTGTTTCGCAAGAGCGATACTTTCTGAACCCATGCTGACTGCTGGTTAACAAGTCATTCTCTTCGAGGTAGTTCATAATGTTTCAACAATGTATCTGTTCCATAATCCTACAGTAAATTGATGACAATGAGATGGGCCTGTAATTTTGGGGATCACTCCTATTGCTTTCTTGAATACTGGTGTGACCTGGGCAACTTTCCAGTCTTTGGGTATGGATCTTTAGTGACTGGTTGTATATGATAGCTAAGTATTGAGCTATTGCATCAGCATACTCTGAGAGGAATCTAGTTGGTATGCAGTCTGGCTCAGAAGATTTTTTTGTTTAGTGACTGCAGTTGTTTTACTACTCCAGGAACATCTACTTCTAAATTTTGCATGCTGGCAACCGTTCTTGGTTCAAATTCTGGAGTGTTCACTTCGTCTTCTTTGGTGAAAGAATTTCGGAAAGCTGTGTTTAGCAATTCTCCTTTACAAGTACTGTCATTGATATTATTACCATTGCTATCGTGTAGTGAAGGTATTGTTTATGTTTGGCTGCTAGTGTACTTCACATATGACCAGAATTTCTTTGGATTTTCTGTTAGATTACAAGGCAGGATTTCATTGTGGAAACTATTATAAGTGTCTTGCATTGAAGTTCGCATTAGATTGTGAGTTTCTGTAAAATATTGCCAGTCTTGGGGATTCTGTACCTGTTTAAATTTTGCATGTGTTTTTCTTTGCTTTTGCAACAGTGATCTGAACCGTTTTGTGTACCACGGGAGGTCAGCCCCCTCTTTTATTAATTTATATGGTATAAATCTCTCAGTTGCTACTGATATGTCCTTGAAAGTAAGCCCCAACTGATCTACACTTGCATTTTTAGTTTTGAAAGACTGCAGACTTTCACTCAGGAAAGCATGAAGCGAATTTGTATCTACTAGTTCGGATGATGTTTTCTATTTGCCTCCGGTTTTGAATATGTATTTATGCCAGCATATCGAGGGTAAATTAAAGTCACCACCAATTATAACAGTATGCTTCAGGTACCTGTCTGCAATGTGTGTCAAGCTTTCTTTGAACTTTTTGGCAACTGCATCGTCTGAGTCAGGGGGCCAATAAAAAGATGCAATTATTAATTTATTCATCTACCCATACCCATACCAACGCACAAAAAGTATCTGCCTCAATTTTGCTGCAGAATAAACTGTTTGTAACAGCAATAAACAAGCCACCCTCTTTTTTATTTAATCTATCCTTTCTGAAGACCACTTGGCCCTTTGTAAAAATTTCTGTCGAACTTATCTCTGGTGTCAGCCAGCTTTCAGAACTTCTAACAATTTGTGCCTCAGTACTTTCTATCAGTTCTTGGAGCTCTGGAACTTTCCCAACACAGCTATGACAATTTACAACTGCTACACCAATGGTTTCTAGATCTGCGTTTGTCCTTTGTCTGACCTGCACCCTTTAAGACTGAAACTCTTAGAAGAAATTGTACATCACAAGCACATGAAAGTTGAGTAATTTTTTCAACTGTAATAAAAGTATATGTGAACTAATCACTTCTTTCAGTTCCAGACCTTGTCCACATCCTTGCTAGCCATGGCCCATCTCTTTGTACTCTTATATCCCAGAGATATAAAAATGTTCATGGCAAACAGAAAGCTGCACAGTGATTGCAGCACAGTTGGTAAATTAAATGGCTGCTTTTACAGATGGCCCGGCCTCTGATTGGGTAGGATAAACCAGTGATGGGACTGTATTAGAAAGTGGTGGGTGGATGGATTGAGCAGGTCTTGCAGTGTGGTCTTCCACAGGGAAATGATCACTGTCATAGGGGGTGTTGTTTGTGGTGGCATAGGGGTTGGACTAGGATGTTATGGAGGTTTGGTGGACAACAGAACACCACCTTAGGAGGGGTGGGAAGAATCTTGGGCAGGATGTGTCTAATTTCTGGGCATGAGGACAGAAAATCAAAACCTTGGCAAAGGATGCAGTTCAGTTGTTCGAGTCCAGGGTAGTACTGGGTGACAAGGGGAGCAATCTTTTGTGACTGGTTATTGGTGCTAGAGGTAAGATTTGGTGTGTGTGGGGATATGGCATGGGAGATCTGTTTGTGGACTACTTCTGTGGGGTAGTTGCTGTTTTTGAAGGCCTTTGTGAGACCTTCAGCATATTGAGAAAGGGAGTTCTTGTCACTGCAGATGCAACATTCATGGGAGGCTAGGCAGTAAGGGAGAGATTTTTTAATTTGGAACAGATGGCAACTGTTAAAGTGTAGGTACTGTTGGTAGGTTTAATATGGATGGAAGTATGGATTGAGCCATCAGTGAGGTGGGGGTTAACATCCAAGAATGTGGTATTGTGCGTTGAGGAAGACCAGGTGAAGCAGATGGGGGAGAAAGGCTTGACATTTTGAAGGGAGAGTTGATAAGGTGTCCTGGCCCTGAGTCCAGATCATGAAAATATTGTTGATAAGTCTGAACCAGACTAGAGGTTAGGGATGCTAGGAAGGTTTCCTCCAAATGGCCCATAAACAGGTTGGCATAGGAGGCTGCCCTGCAGGTGCCTATGGCTGTGCCACAGATTTTATGGTAAACTTTCCTCTCAAAGGAAAAGTAGTTGTTTGTTAGGATAAAGTTTTTGAGGGTTATGAGGTATGAGGCTGTGCTGTATCCATCCCCACCAGCGTGACAAAACCTTCCTTTCCCCCCTTTCCTAATCCCTTGCCGCAGAGCGTGATTCAGTGTGTGGCAGCCAAATATGATGGTTGTTAGATTGTGAAGTGTGCCTGTGTAATTGAATGCTCTTTATTCTGAGGAAGGCCAATGGCCAATAGCTTAAGTGTTGTATGTGTGTGTTTGTTTTATGTGCCTATTGCAGCTCGTCATACTTCTTTATGGTGAATTGAATTGAATTCACATGAATGTGATTCAAAGCAATGGGATGAAGATTTCAAGCTTCAAATTTATGTAAAAACTATGCACTCGAGTTGTATTTAAAATGCATAAGTAGTATTTGAATTAATAGGACAGGGAAGTCCACCTTCATTAAATAAATTCTCCAGCTCATCAGAAAACAATTCCTCCCCTGCCAGGGATGTAATTTTTCCTTTTCACTGTAAGTACTATGGTACAGTTGTGCTTTGAAATTACAGGAATACATGGGACTCTTTCAGTGTGGGCAGTATATAGTATAACTATGAGCTGTGGATTAGCAAACTTATCATATAACTAAAACAGGGTAAGCCAAACAAAACTATAAGGAGGATATGTAGCAACCTACCTGAAAGATGATGATTGAGATTCAGACAGGCATGTACAAAAGACAATAATATTCACACAAGTTAAATTTTTAGGAACAGGCTTCATCAGGAGAAGAGCATACATACATTCACATAATCATTCAATCACAGCACAAGCGAGCCTTTTGACCCCTCGTAAATCAGTGTTCCATCACTCACCCAACCTTGAAAATGTTCTAGTCCATTCCTATAGCACACTCAATTCCAACCCTCTATCAAAGGGATCACAAACATGTGGGACCCTGATGAAATCTATTCAAGCCACCCATATGGCAATTCTTATTCCAGTCCTGTCACAGTTTATCCTACACCATCAGAGGATGAGCCACCTGTGCCAAGTGTGATAACCAACCAGCTGTCTTTCAGAATGATTGTCCAAGTTGTTGTCTATCCTTGTTATATTATTGACCCTCCAATGTAGAATTTCCATTGTTAGATTAAGCTAAATAATAAATGATTCTCAGGTTAATTTGCTGGGTTGGCATTCTGGGGTCACAGTTTCAGAAGTATTGATTCTCAATAAGTTGCCAACAAAAATCAACTACCAATTATAGTCACTGAATTAATGCAGCAACTACTGGATGCAACATTTGGCTGGAATACTGGTCATTTTCGTCTTATGATACATATATCAAACCAACTGCAACACATTTCCCCCGAATGGCAATAGATGTTACTCTATTGAAAACTCACTCCAGACTAAGTGTAGTATGAACACATTAAAGAGGTGGCTTACAAGCCATATACTGTGCGAAATTTGCAGCAATGAGATATATACATCATTAGGAGTTCAGTGTCAGCATGTATCATGCGTGGCAAAGCTCCACTCAAAAGCACTATTTATTGAGGGAACAGGACACCATGTGAAAATACTGGAAATTTTATTCTATGCTGAAACTTCCTGGCAGATTAAAATTGTGTGCCGGAACCGGGACTCGATCCTGGGACCTTTGCCTTACGCGGGCAAGCGCTCTACCGACTGAGCTACCCCGACACGACTCACGATGCCGCCTCACAACTTTACTTCCGCCAGTACCTCGCCTCCTACTTTCCAAACTTCACAGAAGCTCTCTTGCAAACACGCAAGACTAGCACTCCTGGAAGAAAGGATATGGTGGAGACATGGCTTAGCCACAGCCTAAGGGATGTTTCCAGAATGAAACTTTCACTCTGCAGCGGAGTGTGCGCTGATATGAAACTTCCTGGCAGATTAAAATTGTGTGCCGGAACCGGGACTCGAACCTGGGACCTTTGCCTTTCGCAGGCAAGTGCTCTACTGACTGAGCTACCCCGACATGACTCACGATGCCGCCTCACAACTTTACTTCCGCCAGTACCTCGCCTTCTACTTTCCAAACTTCACAGAAGCTCTCTTGCAAACACGCAAGACTAGCACTCCTGGAAGAAAGGATATGGTGGAGACATGGCTTAACAACAGCCTAAGGGATGTTTCCAGAATGAAACTTTCACTCTGCAGCGGAGTGGCAAAGGTCCCAGGTTCGAGTCCCGGTTCCAGCACACAATTTTAATCTGTCAGGAAGTTTCATATCAGCGCACACTCCACTGCAGAGTGAAAGTTTCATTCTGGAAACATCCCTTAGGCTGTGGCTAAGCCATGTATCCACCATATCCTTTCTTCCAGGAGTGCTAGTCTTGCGTGTTTGCAAGAGAGCTTCTGTGAAGTTTGGAAAGTAGGAGGCGAGGTACTGGCGGAAGTAAAGTTGTGAGGCGGCATCGTGAGTCGTGTCGGGGTAGCTCAGTCGGTAGAGCGCTTGCCCACGGAAGGCAAAGGTCCCAGGTTCGAGTCCCGGTTCCGGCACACAATTTTAATCTGCCAGGAAGTTTCATATCAGCGCACACTCCGCTGCAGAGTGAAAGTTTCATTCTGGAAACATCCCTTAGGCTGTGGCTAAGCCATGTCTCCACCATATCCTTTCTTCCAGTAGTGCTAGTCTTGCGTGTTTGCAAGAGAGCTTCTGTGAAGTTTGGAAAGTAGGAGGCGAGGTACTGGCGGAAGTAAAGTTGTGAGGCGGCATCGTGAGTCGTATCGGGGTAGCTCAGTCGGTAGAGCGCTTGCCCACGGAAGGCAAAGGTCCCAGGTTCAAGTCCCGGTTCCGGCACACAATTTTAATCTGCCAGGAAGTTTCATATCAGCGCACACTCCACTGCAGAGTGAAAGTTTCATTCTGGTTATTCTATGTTGTTTTGTGTAAGCAACTTAAGTATGTCTCACAAAAGACAGTGAGCATATTTTACCACATTTCAGAGGTTGTCCAAGGAAGAATATCTGACTACAGAAATTGCAGAGTATCCTTCAGAGAAATTGGTGATTGTTTTGGATGTAATCAACCAGCCAAGACACGAATCTGTAATTAATGGAAGCAGAAAGGAATGATTGACCAAAAGAACAATGGCACCCACTTCTTTACACTACAACATGTGATGACAGGCATGTATAATTCTGACACATCATGATCATATCACAACAAATTCATTGTGTTACACAACAATCAGTGTCCGCATGTACCTTTACACTTCATTTACAGCAAAGTGGACTGTCCACAAGGAATCCATTGATGCAGTTACCACTGTGTCAACACCAAAGGCATTTGAGATGGCAATGGTGCAATGAATGACAAACACAACCAACGAAATGGAACAATTAGATTAGATTTTCTTGATGTTTGTTCGTACATACCTTGATTTATTTTACATCATTAAAGGTTCTTTGTCTTGAAGGGAGATATGGAACATGATGAGTACTGGTATAATGAATGGTCATGCAACCTGTAGCTAGTGTAAGCATAAAGAAAGCACAATATAATATAAAAAGAGTTCTGTTTATCAAGGGACTCAAAAAGTTAGCTTTAAATGAAGGTTGCATCCTCCCTCAAAAGAACAGTGAAAGAATAGTAGTAGATGCCTCTGGTCCAGGATAAATAGAGACACTTGTTTAAGCAAGAAAAACTATGTATTCTACTTTTTGTAAAGTAACTGGATGTTATGGAAGTAAAATATCAAGATGATATTTGCAGCTGCAGAAACAAATGTCACTAAAAATTAAGAAATAGAACTTCAAATCTTACCAAGGTTCTGTTCGCTGTCATGATCTGACGTGTTCTACTGGGCAAATCAAACAGTACAGCATTGTTCCTCTTGTCACGATAGAAGAATTTATCATCTGAAAGATATTTAAAAAAGTATATTGAACTATTATACATTATATATAAAAACATATTGAAGGGAGATGAAGGAAAATAATGTGAAATGGACAGTGTATCCTTCTTTAGTGCGATATTCTTCTTTTTATAGAATGCTAGAGAGCAAAGGTAAGAAACTTGCTACTTATTAGAAAGAATCAAAAGAAATATTTGAACAATTTCTACAGTTATTACTGTTGAGGTATTTATGGTCAAGATATTAAATTTGCCAAGTAAATGAAATATTTAATGTTATATATTATGGTGCATGGCGAACCAAATTCAGCCACCTGTGAGTACACCGCTAGCTGAGAGAATGCGGCACTTGTGTTTGACAGTTCGCCACCTAGTGGCTGCCAGAACCAAAAAGTCGACCAAACTGCAATGTGGCTCAGTGTTCTAGTGTGCTCCAATCAATGTATATGCTGCTCTAGGAGTGTGAATTGATTGTGTGCTATCGTCTATGCCCTATACAAAGTGAACTATTATTGGTGTCTTATAAATGTTCAACCACAGGCACTACTGCTAGTGCCAACTTTAACACTATTGAGAAGTTACTTCATTGGTGATGAGAGTTGAGTTCAAAATTGTGCGCATTGTTTGCCCTGTTTATCTACTATGGACCAACTGCATGTCACTGTTGTGGACATTCTTATTCTACCATGGGGCCAAATTCTTCATAACAACTTGCAATTCTAGTGGACTCTCTTCAACAGTTAGTTGCCATTATAATGGTATAGGTGAAGCATGTGAACAGTTCTTTGTCTGTGGTTACAACCTTGGCCTTGCCCACTATGGCAGCATTGGCTACTTCTGCCCGTTCAGGTAATGCTCCATTCTCTAGGTTTGATGATAGTTTTGAGGACTGGAATTCCTACGAACGTTTGCGACAGCACTTCTTTGCTTTTGGTGTGTCCAACCCAAATTTGTGTAAAGCCTTATTTTTGTTGTGGATTTCCTCACGTATCTGCCAGTTGTTATGCCAGTTAGCTCCCTTGCAGGATCCCATGGCATTGTCTTTTGATGAAATGTGCCACCTGCTGTCTTCCTATTATTGGCCCTGCACTCAGTGTTATTGTGGTCCGGGTCGAGTTCTATAAGGTGTGCAAGAAGCATAACCATACTTACCTCACTGTGGCAGCCGAACTTCATGGGATTAGCCATCATTGTATGTTTGTCACAGTTACACATCAGAAATCCTAGCCTGATGATATGGTCCATGATGCCAAGCTTCCAGATCAGGAAGTGCACCAATGGGCTTGCAATTAGACAATCCTATGCTAGCTGATGTGCTTCATGTCACTCAATCTTTCGAGATTTCTCGTGCTGCGGAGGATCAAATTGAGGAATGGGGAGATGTCACTGCTATTTTTCCAAATGGCATTTGCTCTTCCACTTCTGATGTAGCTGATGTTGCCACAGTGCACGATCACTATGCCATAGACACCAACAAAAGCAAGTAAACAACACCAACGATCTGCACCGCGTGAACACTCCAGTACTCAGCAACCTCTACCATCCAGCCAGTTCTGCTTTGTTGATCATGACAGGGCATCTTGGCCTAAACGCTGCGTGACTTGTAGCAAATGTCAAAAGAAGGGCCACACGGCTTCAATATGTCATTCTCAACCCATTTCAGCGGATGTAGACATAAAAATCAACTATGTTCAGGATTTGCAACTATCTGCTATGAAACTATTTATGGAAGTGCAAGTTTTTGACAAACTTGTGACTTTGCAAGTAATAGGGGGACCTTGGTCTCCCTGTTAAACTATCACACCTATGCACAGCTAGAGTCCCCCCAGTCATTTCCGGTGGAGTGCTGCTTGTGCAACTATAGTCATCAATGCAGTCCTGTGTTAGGACAATTTACAGCTTCAACTGTATACAAAATTATGGTGTGTCCAATCACTTTCCTTGTGGTTGACGATACGGCCAGAGTGAACATATTCGACCTTGATGCCTTCACAGCCTTCAAATTTTCAATCTTCAATTCGGATAACTTAGTGTTGGACACTTTGTCTTTCTGTGACTATGAGTGACTATGAATTTTCTTCTTTATTTTCTGGCGATTTGGACTGTGTTTCTGACTTTATGTTGCACATTACTATGAAGCCAACATCACAGCCAAAATATTTTCGTGCCTGTCTAGTACCGGTCACCTTGAGTGATCAGCTGAAGGTCGAACTTCATCATCTCCAAGCCTAGCAGGATCTTTACTTCCAGTGAATGGGCCACCCCACTTGTCATTGTACAGAAACCCTCAGGTGCCTTATGTATTTGTGGCGACTTCAAGGTCAAGACTAATGTGCAGTCAGTTATAGACACACACCTGCTGTGCACTGATGAATTGCTGGCTTTACTTTCAGGGTCACATTTTTTTCTCAAGTAGATTTGGTGGAGGCTTATCTCCATCTACCCCTCAATGAGGAATCCAGTCGACTGCTTGTGGTTAACGCAACTTCTGGCCTCTATCAGTATCAATGTTGCTGTTTGGCATGGTGGGTGCACCAGCTAATTTTCAATGCTTCCTGGAACAACTGTTGCATCCTGTTACAGGTTGTGTTAACCTGTGGTTACAGGTTTGTCATCCACAGAGCACCTTCATAACTTACAGACCCTCTTTAAAGTTCTCTGGTCTGATGGGCTCAGTTGCAATCTCTCCAAGTCTCAGATTTTTCAACCGTCGATTTCCTATCCTGGGTTCAAAATTTCTATGTAAATGCAGCACTTTACATTACTTGTTTGTATTGAGGCTCAATTGCCATTCCCTGCACCATGCGTCAATATGCTGCAGATCCTCCTGCATTTTGATACCATTTTCAAGTTGCAACTCTTCTTGATAAACTACAGAATAAAAAGTAAAGAAAGTTTGACTTGCCAGGCAAAAAGGCACTGGTTCGTTGAGACACACATAAATAAAAAAAAAAAAAACACACACACACACACACACAGGGCAAATGTCTGCCTTAATGTGTATGTGTGTGGGTGTTTGTTTACCTTTCCTTTTCTCCCCTAAGGTAAGTCCTTCCACTCCTGGGATTGGAATGACTCCTCCCTTAAAACCCGCATCCTTACCTTTTTCCCCTCCTTCCTTTCTCTTTTCCTGATGAAGTGGGAATGATCATGTGTGTTTTTATTTGTGTTTATCTATGAGCCTTTGATTTGGGTAAGTTATATACAGACATTTAGTATTTTGGCCTTTTATGTATCATCCTCTATTTCAACACCATTATGGTTACAGAATGTGTGGATATCTGGTTTTGACTCATTTACGGATTTTATGTAGGACCAAAATTTCGTAGGATTTTCTGTTAGTCAGTACACAAAATGTTGCTCTTAAAGTCACTGAATGCCTCTCGCATGGCAGCCTTTACATTAAGTTTTGAATCACATAATTTTTGCTTCTCTACATTTATATTTGCAGTAAAGTTCTAGCCGGCCGCAGTGGCCGAGCGGTCTGCGGCGTGCCACTCACAGTCTGCACGGCCGCTACAGTAGGGGGATTGAATCCCCCATCATGCAAGGATGTTTGTGTCGTCTTTAGTATGAGGTAGTTCATAAGTAGTTTGTAAGTTTAGGGACTGATGGCCCCACAGTTAAGTCCCTTAAGCTTCACAAACATTTGAACATTTTTAGTAAAGTTCTCTTTGCTTTTGTAACAGTTTACTAACTTGGTTGCTGAACCACAGTGGAACCTTAATATCTTTCATTTTTCTTTGATGCTGTGCTCAACTATTGCAGATTTCTCTGTATGTCCAAGTTGGACATATCCAATGTATTCCTTGCACCTTTTCAAGACAGAAAGCTGTGGTTGTCTTTTGTACTGTGGACCACATTCATTGGCAGTGCTGTATATCCTGGTGCATTCAGTTTGGTTGGTCTTTTGCTGAGCCAAGCAATTGTTTCATTTTTAGCAGTGATTGTAAAATGTTTTTTATGTTAGATGTTTTCAGCAGCCTCCTGATTTTTGTTGACGGCAGTCCCAAATATGGAAGACAGGCGAATCTCATCCCTCCTCCTCCTACTCCTTCTTCTTTCTAATTTTTGGCAACCTGTCTCCTCTTGAAATTCCTACCAATCTGTGTTTCATTGTTCCAATTTTTCTGAAATACCTCTCTTAGGATTTGCAGTTCATCTGAGGGTTTTTCATCATCACAGATGGCACGCACCCTGTATACCATTGTGCTGGATTGTAACAGCTAGTTGCATGTTGGTACAGGCCTGTGTACATTTTCATTCTATGTACTGAATGGCTGAACATGTTATTTGCTGTCTTCCTAATTAATAAATGCCATTTAGGTGGTCCATAAATTCATCTAGAGCCTGCCTTTCTGCTGCCAGATCATGAAAATGTCATCGACAGAGCGGAAGAAGTGCTTGGGTTTATGATGAGTTGTTTGTAGGGCCATCTCCTCAAAGTGTTGTGACACCTCTAAAAGGAGGATATGCTCTACAGTTTAATGCTACAGCAGAAAGTAAGCAACAAGAAAGTCAAACTTCTCAACTCCTTAGCTTTTCTTCAATGACGCTGAGGTAAAAAATCTATGATTTGCTAAATTATGACATCCAGTGAAACAGACGGAATACTCGCCTTCTCTCTCTGCAGTAGTGTACGACATGTCCAGGACGCCCACAGTGGGAACACAGTAATGTGTCGTCTTCTGTCCTCCAGTCGACTGTTCTTCTGCGGGGCATCATAGTTGCCAAGGGAGTTGGTTGTGGCCGCGTCGGCTAGTCCATAGGCTGCCATTTCGTGGCTGCAGCGTTAGTCATAGCCTCAGGGTGACGCCATTCTTTACGTCGGGTGCGATTGGCGGGCCAGATAGAAGCTAATGTCTGAAATACCTCTTCCTCAGTAGTGTCGGCTCCCTCGTGACTTACAATGTTTACATCCATGGCCATAACCTGATGCTTGCTCGGTCTAATAGTTCTGGCTGCCATAAACTGTTGTAATTTTTCTCTCACAATTTGTCGTATGAGAGAAGCAAAGTCATGCTGGTCCTCCACAACGGCCATAGGGACTACATTGGGGCATCTTCTTTCGTCCAACCCTCCTTTGTTGCACCTCTTCAATACGATGGCACTACTTGATGGACTCTTCTGTTGTAGCAATGTCTTTTATTAGAATAGCTTGGTACATGTCTTCTGCAAGTGTGTGACCGGGTCGCCAATTACAACAGGTGGGATCATACAATGTGCTTCACCAACAGTTATTTCTACCTGGACAGAACAGCCCAGAAATGGCTTGAAAACAAAGAAGAGAAGCTGAATGACTGGAAAACGTCCCAGAGAGAACTTAAGAAGATGTTTGGAGACCGCCAGCGACAAATCCACTTGGCGGAACAACAACTGAAGAAACAGGCCCAATGATATGGTGAGCCAACACAGTCATACATACAGAATTTTTTGGCCCTATGTACCATAGTTAACCCGAATATGACTGAGGCACAGATGCGTCTGTGTAAATGTGTGGGTGTATGTGTATTTGTGTACCTTCCTTTTCTTTCCCCAAGGTAAGTCTTTCCTCTCCCGGGATTGAAATGGCTCCTTACCCCCTTCCTTAAAACCCTCATCATTTCCTTTTCCCTGTCCTTACCTTCTGCCTGAAGAAGCAACTGGGTTGCAAAAGCTTGCGTTTGTGTGTGTGTGTGTGTGTTTTATTTATTTGTGCTACTATCACACCTGTGCTCCTTCACCTGGTGAGTACTCTTCATCTATTTTTTATATATAAATACTTTATACTTATTTTACTCAGTGTTGAATTGCCCCAGAATATGATCCCATATGAAAGCAATGAATGAAAATAGGCGTAGTAAGCTAATTTACTGAGATATATATCACCAAATTTTGCAATGACTCTGATAGCATAAGTAGCTGAACTCATACGTTTCAGGAGATCTTCAATATGTTTCTTCCAATTCAGTCTCTCTTCAATGCAAACACCCAAAAATTTTGAATATTCTACCTTAGCTTCAGATTTATGTTCAAAGTCTAAATTTATTAATGGTGTCATGCCATTTACTGTATGAAACTGTATATACTGGGTTTATCAAAGTTTATTTTATTAATTTATTACTATTTCTGTGTTGTTTACCAGTCATGACTGGACAGACTTCGTCAATATATATAAGGAAACTTTCCTGGTGGGATAAACAAATATAAAAAATAGAAATCGGATGACTTACCAAAAGGACCGGCTCGTCGACAGGCACAAATAATCACACACAAACACACATACAAGCTTTCGCCACCACTGGCAGCTTCTTCAGGAAAAAGAGGAAATAAGGGGAGGAGAAAGGGAAGGATATGGGATTGGAATGACTACAAAACCCATATCCTTCCCTTATTTCCTCTTTTTCCTGAAGAAGCTGCCGGTGGTGGCGAAAGCTTGTATGTGTGTTTGTGTGTGATTATTTGTGCCTATCGACGAGCCGGTCATTTTGGTAAGTCATCCGATTTCTATTTTTTACACACACACACACACACATATATATATATATATATATATATATATATATATGTGTGTGTGTGTGTGTATAAAAAATAGAAATCGGATTATATATATATATATATATATATATATATATATATATATATATATATATATAAAAAATATAAAAAATAGACGAAGATTACTCACCAGGCGAAGGAGCACAGGTGTGACAGCATCACAAATAAATAAATGAATACACACACACACACAATCGCAAGCTTTCGCAACCCAGTTGCGTCTTCAGGCAGTAGGGAAGGAGAGGGAAAAGGAAATGATGAGGGTTTTAAGGAAGGGGGTAAGGAGCCATTCCAATCCCGGGAGAGGAAAGACTTACCTTGGGGGAAAAAAAGGAGGGTAAACAAATGCACACATGCCCACACATTCACACAGACACAAGTCAATATATATATATATATATATATATATATATATATATATATATATATATATATATATCAAACGATTATTAAGACGAAAAATTCCTAGCAGGAAAAATAAAATATAATATATAAAATATAATATAAAATATAATATATGAAATATAAAATATAAAAAATAAAAAAAAATAAAAAAATAGAAAAAATAGAAAAAAAATAGACTGGTGAGTAATCTTCGTCTATTTTTTATATATAGGGAGGTCCCGATTCGCTGCAGAGCGTGATTCGAAGTGCGGCAGTCGGAGGTGATGGTTTTATGACTATGTTGTGTGCCTGTGTGATTGCGTGAGTGTTCTATTTTCTGAAGAAGGCCATGGCCGATAGCTGAATGTGTTGTATGTGTGTGTCTTTTGTATGTGCCTGTCGCAGCTTGTCGCCATGTCTTTGTGGTGAGTTGTAAACTGTCCTCACTTTATTATTAATTCCAACCTGGACTTTCCGTTATTATATATAAAGAAAAAAGTTTACAATTTGGACATATACAACATAACATTATCATTTTGTCCAGTCACTTTCATCACTGTCGAAAAATTCACCAATTGAGTATAGTGGGTGCTCTTTCAGGTCCTGTGCAATTTTCCTTTTGAATGATTCTGGTGGCAGGGATTGCACTTCTTTTGGCAGCGAGTTAAACATTTTCAGTGCAACCATTGGAAAACTGTCTTGTGTTCCAGTCAGACGATAGCTTGGTATTTCGTTACTCCTCTTGTTACGGGTGTCTTGGTTATGTATATCTTGCCTCATGCTGTACTCCCCTTGGTTTTCTTTTATGCTGATGAGGCACAAAAACACATACTGGCTGAAGATTGTCATAATACCTAACCGTTTGAATATTGGCTTGCAGTGGTCCAATCTTTTGCTTGATGTAATTATTCTGATAGCCTTTTTTTTAGCATTAATACATCTTTACAACCTGCAGCATGTCCCCATAGCAGCAGGCCATAATTAATATGGCTATGAAATAGTGCATAATATACTGTTTAAGGTATTGGTCAGTTAATGTACCTTTATGCCTTCTCGGAAGGAATATTACACGGGAGAGCTTGGAGTATACATACACTGTGTGTTCATTCATTGTAAGTTTGCTGTCAATCATGAAGCCTAGAAGTCTGACAGCCTCCATATTCTCGTGACAGCCTATGTTGCTAAGACTGCATATAAGATGCTGTGTGTTTCCTTCATTCAATTTCATTTTATTTTTGATGAACCATTCTTTTGTGTTTTCAAAGAGGTCACCTGTTGCTTGGAGAGCTTGTGCTGTAGTTTTTCCTTTGGTAAAAAGAGTGGTGTCATCAGCAAACTGTAACATGTGGTTATTACAGCCGATATCGTTTACATATATTAGGAACAGGAGAGGATCTATGATGGACCCTTGGGGTATGCAATGTTCCAACTTTTGTTCTTGTGATACGGCCCCATGAACTGACACTACCTGCTTTCGGTTTTCCAGATAAGATTGGAAAGTTGCCAGAACAGTGCCTCCAACACCATAACAGTTCAATTTATTGAGGAGTATCTTGTGTGAGATGCAGTTAAATGCCTTGCTGAGGTCACAGAGTGTCACTGCCACACTCTCTCTGTCTTCAAATACCTGTCTTATCTTTGTAGTCAAGTTCAGTGCTGCCGTAAATGTTGACTTTCCCTTGCGAAAACCATGCTGTGTGTCCTAGAAGAGCCTATTTTCTTCAAAATAATTTTGCAACTGATGTTTCATTACAGACTCCATTACTTTAGCTAGGATGGGGATTATTGAAATAGGTCTGTAGCTGGACACTTCACATGGATGACATTTTCTGTAGACTGATACTGTCCTTGCCAATTTCAGGAATTCTGGAAAGACACCAGAGGATAAACATTTGTTGATTACTATGGCTAGTGGTCGGGCATGCTCTGGAATTATTTTCTTTAGCACTGTGCAAGACATGCCATAGATATCTGCACTCTCTCTCACTACTTTTATTATGTCCTTATGATGCACTTCCTTCCAGTTTATACTAATGTTACAACTTTCATTTTTTACATTACTTGTGAGAAGTAAGCCTGAGTCTGGGATTTTACTAACAGTATTCTTTACTATCCTAATGAAGTACTGATTGAAGACATCAGGACTACAGGAATTTAAGGCTGAAGTAGGCTTCTTGCTGTGCTTATTTACTAGATTCCAAGCTGCTTTACATGGATTGTGAGCCTCTTTGATGAACTTCTCATTGTATTTCTTTTTTGCTTCCTCCACTTCCTTTCTGTAAATTCTCTTGGCTTTTGAGTATTTACAGTGAAGCAGATCATTAGTTAGAAGATGTTTAGCTGTCTTCATACAGTCCCTGAACATTACTACAATGCCTTTTAATCTGTCTAGCTCAGGAGTATACCACATCTTCGCTGTTATAGGTTTGTCCCTTCCTTTTGATTTGCCTGCAGGCTTCTTCTTGTGGATTATTGGAAACAAACCATCAAATTTTGTTTTCAATGTTTGGAACAGACATTCAAATGAGTCACTGGCTCCCAGTTCTATGATTTTCTGCTGCCAGTTCACACCAGACAGGGTGGTTTTAAGGTCATTTAATCTGTCTTCTTTGATAATCCTTCTACTGAATGTGTAGCTGGAGTGCCATGTGCTTGGTTGTAGTTTATTGTTGCCATTCATATTGATTTCCATTACCAATGCACTGTGGTCTGCAATCATTGGTTCAACTACATTGATATTATACTCCCAGGTATTTAGATTGGTGATAACTGTATCTAGACAGGCATCACCTCTTGTTGGGAGTCGGTTTGCTACAAATAGTCCATAGCTGTTTATTAAGTTCATGAAGACTCTCTCTTTGATACTTCTATCACCTATATGCACATTGAAGTCACCACATAATGCAACTTTAGTTTTAAGGCATGTTAGGTAAGACAAACAGTTCTCCATTTGTGCAATAAAGTTTTCAAAATTACTGTCTGGTGAGTGGTACACAGAGATAATAATGAGATCAATATATTTTGTTATGACTAGTGAAGTCAATTCGAGATCTAGGTCTGTAGAGAAGCTTTTTAGATCTATTTCCTTTACACTAAGATTTTTGTTAGCATACACAGATACGCCACCATGAATTTTAGTTGTTCGATACCATGCATTTACCACATTCAAATATTCAATATATCTGTAATAGTCACCTTCTGCATCAGTCAACCAGTGCTCACAGATACATAAAACATCTGGTTTAACGTCTTCTACAAAAAATGATAAAAAATCTATTTTGGTTCTTAAACACTGCATATTGACAATTGCAATAACTAAAGGCATATGACTGTCATCTCTATTGTTATTTCTGTGTGATAATCTGGGGACCTGTTTTTCACTGTCAGGGTCTATTTTATTGGGGCACTGGTCGATCTCTGGAATAAAAAACGCCTGATTCCAATGTTCTTTGGCCATAAAGCAGTGTCCATTACCTTGTCCTTTATATGGAAGTCAACACCAATCTTGAAGCTGTTGTTCATACCCTTTGTTTGTAGTTTCTCAACTTGAAAGTTGTTGTATCCTGGAAAGATTCTCTCGAGAAATTTGATTACATTTTCAGTTGTTGTGCCATTTTTCACTTTTCCTAAATGGAACCATGCTCTTTTCTCTCCATATAGCATTCCTTGCTCATCATCAGTGCCTATTATCAGATTTTTTCTTCCTGTGGTATCGGTACTTCTGACAGGCACTGTGGCAGAAGCTTGTGGTTAGGATATTGGTATTTCTTTCTCTACATTTTCCTGGAGCACAGTTTTGTACAGCATTTTTGGTTGTGCATATGTATACTGCGTAATTTCGTGCGTATTGTAGGTTTGTTGTTTTGCTGTATTGGACGTGATTTGTTTATCCCCACAACGAGCAGTTTTCCTGTAATGAACATCACGCCAATTTGTATCTGTGTTGGATTTATCTGAAGTATTCAAAGAGTTGTAAAGCCTATGTTGACCATTACTGACTCTAGTTTTCGAATCATTGGAAGAAATATCATTCAAACATCGATTCTGTGCTCTTTCACAGACTGTGAAGTCTTATCAGTATTTATTTGCTACAAATTGTTACGTACAAGTGTCACAGTTGACATGTTTTCTTGTCCTGTTTTCGAAATGGTAGGCCTATTCACAGATGGATCATGCGCTACATCATGGACTGTACACTCCATATTATTTATGGTTTCGACTATAATGTTCAAAATGTTTGTAGAACTTATGGGACTTAACTACGGGGTCATCAGTCCCTAAGCTTACAAACTACTTATGAACTAGCTAAGATTAAGGACGGCACAAATATCCATGCCCGAGGGGGGGGGGGGGGGATTCGAACCCTCGACCCGACTACTATTTGGCCACGATAACATGACGATTTTGTTGGTGCTGCCACAAGCGGAGAAAATCGACACCAGTTGGAAGTTATTCTTTTATTTACATGCGCTGCCAACCTTACAATGGTCCTTGACGCGAAGAATTAATGTACACATTGTTAGGGTAACGGTTCCAGCACTGCAGCAAGCAGCCGATGCTGCGTTCCGTTCGTGCAAGACAAGCTCCCAGCAGCCACCGCGCGAATCGTCAAGTTATCGTGGCCAAATAGTATAATGTCTTATCGGTAGTTGCAATGTCGTTTTCATGTCCATACTCGGTTTCTTTTACAAGGAATGCAGAAGACTGTGTTGTACTCGGATTCGAATCTGAAATATTAGAAACTGGGTTGTGTGTTTCAGACTCAATAATCGGCTCTTCATTTGCGTTTAAACATGTACCGGTTGTGTTGGCTTTTTTAGCACTCAACAAAAAAAGATTACGCGTTTTTTTTTTTTTTTTTTTTTTTTTCCGAGGAGGTTTGGCCAGATGTGACACTAGCGTTTTAAATCTGGAGTTTTCAGCGATCGCTGCACCGAGTTGCATTTTCATTTGTGAATTGTCTTTTACTAGTTGATCTACTGTTTTTGTTAAATTTTCGATTGTGTCACTTAACTTCAGTTTTTCTTTCGTATTGTTTGCATCACAAGTACCCTTTTTATGATAGTCTATTTGTAGAGAACCACTTAATAACTTTCTGAAAGATATCATTTACAATTTCATCAGTTAATTTATGTTTTCCAGTTGTGATAGCTATACTGGTATCATCAGCAAAAAGTACTGTCAGCCGCGGTGGCCGAGGGGACGCTCCAGTCACGGTCTGCACGGCCACTACGGTCGGGGGTTCGAATCCCCCCTCGGGCATGGATATTTGTGCCGTCCTAGTTCGTAAGTAGTTCATAAGTAGTTTGTAAGTTTAGGGACTGATGACCCCGTAGTTAAGTCCCATAGACTATACAAACATTTGAACAAAAAGTACTAGCTAAGCATCTTCGTCAATGTGCATGTCATTTCTAAGCGCCTGTCTGTGGCAGTCAGCTGCATCCTATCTTCAACATACAGAGTGTATCAGGAATGTATGTACAAAATATGGGTATCTCACACAGCAACCCAACTCCGCATCACTTAGCGGTACGGCACAAGGGTCCTTGAATAGCTTCGCGCACCGCTGAGACGGTATGCGCACAACAGGTCATCCGAGTCGACCCAGTAGCGGGACTGCAGGACCACGTCTTCAAACTAGAGTTGTGGCAATTCGTCAATGAGTCGTTCATTTGAACGAATACAAATAAAGAATCGTAAGAATCGAATCGTGATTCGGACGAATCGTCGTTCAAAAGAATCGTCTGTCTCGTGACGATTCCAAGATCCAACGATTCACGATTCGAAGGCGACTGCCGAATCGAGCCGATTGCCGGAGAGAAGAGGGGGGACGAATCGTCGTTCAAAAGAATCGCCTGTCTCGTGACGATTCCAAAATCCAACGATTCATGATTCGAAAGCAAGTGGCGAATCGTGCCTAATGATTACGAAAGCCAGAAAGCGTGTGAACAAAGGAAGGACAGAAAGTAGATCGTGAGCTGTTAATTATTAGCCTATTCACGAATTACAAATGACAGAAACAAAACGCAGCGAAATACACAGCTGCCAATACATACGAATATACGTCTTTTATACAGTTTACATATTATGTATTTAAAGAGCAATCTTTTTCCATTTATATTTCGCGTACCCCGGAAATGGCTGTAACGATTTGGATTATATTTTGTGTTTAGAGAGGTTAAGCTTTTCGAGTTCATCTACGTTGTTTTTGTAAAAACTCAGTTTTACAAAAATATTCTTTTTATATAAAAACGCGATTTTAAATGTTTTTAAAGCCAACTCAAAAATCTTTTTTACCATTTTGGTTTTTACTTTATCAGCTTTCCTGAAAGAAACCGGTGTTACAAAAAAGAAACATTTTAATAAACGCGAATTTCTTGTATCTCATAAGAAATTTAACATTTAGAGACGGATTTTTATTTTTAATGTTTATTTATATAGACTGATTTTACATAACAAGTATTTCATAATGATTATATGTGTGTTAATTACCGTAGATTTAATTAAATTTATAATTAAATGGCCGAAGTATTCAAACAGAACGAAAAAAATATAAGGTTACAGCAGGATTCGAAATAAGTGACCTACGTTCACTAAACCTACAACACTACTAAATGAGCTATGATGACAGCAGAAATAGTTGGCAGTGTAATATGTATTTATAACCGCACGCAAAACTCCAAGACTATTTTCTCGAGAATTCTTGAGAGCTGAATCGAATGGCTTTGCCTCATTATTATTTTAAGTCTGAACTTTATGCACTATAAATATTAAAAAATCCGATACCATTTTGTAAGAATCGTGCCGTCTCAGACCAGAAAGAATCGTGAACGAATCGTAGGAGCATATGCAAGAGGTTAAGATTCCAACATCCATGACAGACATGTATTGACATCTATGAGCAAAATGTAGAAGTAAGAATCGCGCCAATGCAGACTAAAGAATCGCGAAAGAATCGTGAACGAATCGTAGGAATCGATTCACAATGTGCGATTGAATCGCAAGAATCGATTCCTAAAAATGAATCGTGTTGCCCAACTCTACTTCAAACTAGGGTTGCCAGATTAAACTCGAGGCAGCCCCGGAGACCAGACGTCCCCCCTCCCCCTTGACCAATGACTCACCCCCCCCCCCCCACCAACAACTGCGACAGTATACGTTAGCGGCGGAAAAATAGCACTTCCGTGTTCGACCAGAGACTATACACAGCAAGGATAGAATCTTTGGCAGGATGTCACAGGCGCCATTTTAAATTGAGCTTATTTAGAAATTGTGAACATTAAACATTAAGAATGCAACTGTGATGCTTTTAAGAGTAATCACGAAAACGCTTACCTTAAAAATAAATAGTAATTTATAGCAAATTAACAACATAACTCTTCAAGTGTAGGTATAAGTGATCCAAAGCATCTATTTAAGTCATGTCGTAGCGTAAGGGATAACGTTGTGGATTGGTATTTTGTATTATGTATAGGTATAGTGGTGTACGTTCGAATCTTATCCTCTCCCAATATTTTTTTCCTCGTCTTTACGGTTTTTGTATTAAAAGTTAGTCCTACGTTTCTGTCTTTTATTTACATTTAAAACTGATTAGAAAACAAAAGTTCCGAATATGTGCGATTTCCGAGTGTCTGTTTAGGGGAATACTGTCCTAATAACAAATCACTGTAAATGTGCCGTAATAATATTTTCGGATGTGTAATATCACTTAACAAAGTACACTGAGAAGAATAAATATTTCTGTATTTGAGACTTGACAGTAGACATTATTCATTCGTGGGGGTCATTAATAAAGAAAACGTTGATACCCTAACACAGGTTTGTCTGTGTAATGCGATAATACAAATGTTTTATGAGCAGCTTCTTATTCATCTGCAGAACAGGGGCTAATGACACAGTGTGCATTAAAATGTTTTATTGTGGGTACAAGGTAAATACAATCCAAACAATCTATCGGTATCGTCAATTATAAGATAAATAACGGTCGCAGCTACTGGAGCTTCAAGGTACTGAGAAACACAGATGTTTAAAGACGTTTCCCAAGTTCTTATCTATTGTACATTTTAAGCTTTTATGGCAGTTTGTTGACATGTTGTCCGTTGGCATCTGTCTCGAGATTTTCTGTCGAAGTTTGTCAGACGTTTCGCCCCATTATGAACTGCTGACATTGCCCAAGTGCGAACCAAACTCAATCTAAATTGGTGGTAGCAAACAAACGTTGGCTGGAAACTCCTAGACAGAAACCAGCAGGGCCTATGTACAACATAGATTGTGGCTGGGTACACGATTTAAAGAACGTTATTATTGAATATTTATTTAAAAAAAAATAAGTAGTTGAATAGTCACTGAAAGATACGTACTGTCTGTGAAACAGTTATTTTTCACCCGGAAAGGAAAGAAAATTATGTAATACCTAAAGAAACACCAAGCTATTTCGCAAGTAATGAACAGACTGAAGTGAACACTACCCAAGTGTCAACACAAAATAGCATGATCGTCTGCTTTGTTTTCATTCTACCTACTCAAAGATCTTAAAGACACAGATACTATACTTCTGACTGCGAAATTACAGGCACTTCCGGTTGGTATTTTTCCGCCGCTAACGTCATGTAACTGCGACCAACTCCCCACCCTCCGCCCCAACCAGGATTGTCGTCTTCTGCAGAAAATTGTTTCGGCAAGAAATTAAGAAGCGACTGATTCTTCTTTTGTGTATTAATATTCGCTTTGTGTATTTCTGATTGTAAATGTTTATTACCAAGCTTTGACTCCGTCGTACTTAATAGTAAATGACTTACACATACACTCATCAGTATCGACGTTTTGTAGCCACGTTTTATAATTTTCTTCCTGCAACCATTCTTCACGGAACGAACTTAGATATCGTCTCTTCATTTCACTGTTATTCACTAATCTGAGTTAATGTAAGCTTGTCTGTTCACACACGATCCGAGTATTCCAAAAATTGCCGGTAAACTGATAACAAACAATGAACGAACAGCTGACACGTTGCCGCAACAGTGTTTGCTTTATAATGCGCTATCCGATTACTACCGACGCAACAATGAAAAGTTCTCAGAGGAAGAGAAGAAAAGTAGCGTTTTGTTGCAATAAGAAATTGACATTTATATAAAGTTATTCATAATTACTAGAGAGGAGCCGGCCGGGAATGGCCGATCGCACTGAGGCGTCTTGCCACGGTGCGCGAGGCTGCTCCCGCCAGAGGTTCGAATCCCTCTCTGTGGCAGGGATGTTGTGTTCGTCCTTAGTTTAAGTTACGTTAAGTTCGATGTAGATCGTCGTTACATGAGCATAGTACTTAAAAAGCGTCTTAAAAAAAAAAGAAAAAAGTTAAGATGAAGGTTACATTCAAGCCCGGAGATGAGAGTCATTGGCCCATAGACTCGGGGAATTCATTCCAAACCCGGGCACTCCGAGCGGCGCCCAGAGATCTGGCAACCCTACTTCAAACCATTTGATTAGATTAGTTATTCGTTCCATAGATCAATGTTGAGCGGATCCTCGTGGATGTGGAACATGTCAAGAAACAAAATTTACAAGTTTAATAATAGATAATACTAATAACATAAATACAGATACATAAATTTTTAACATGTTTTTTTTTTTTTTTTTTTTTTTTTTTTTTTTTTTTTTTTTTTTTTTTTTTTTTTTTTTTTTTGCTGGTAATATACTAATATTATAGAAGTGTGCATCATTTGGTACAATTTAGAAATTCACTAATGGAATAGAAGCAGTTGGTCACTAGAAACTCTTTTAGGTTCCTCTTAAAGTGATCTTTATTTGTAGCTAAATTTTTTATACTTAATGGTAAATTATTGAAAATTTGTGTTCCTGAGTAGTGGACCCCTTTTTGAACTAAAGTAAGTGCTTTTAAGTCCTTGTGTAGATCATTTTTATTCCTAGTATTGTATGTATGAACTGAGCTGCTTGTGGGGAAAAGGGATATATTATTTATGATAAATTTCGTTAAGGAATAAATATACTGAAAGGCAGTAGTTAATATACCCAGTTCTTTGAAGAGGCTTCTACAGGACGTCCGTGAATTTACTCCACAAATAATACGTATTATATACGTTTTTGGACTCTGAAGACTTTGACTGACTTGAAGAATTGCCCCAAAATATTATACCATATGACATTAGGGAATGAAAGTAAGCAAAGTATGCAAGCTTTGTTATTTTTATTTCTCCTATGTCTGATAACACTCGTATTGAAAATACAGATTTGTTGAGTCGTTTCTGCAGTTCTGTGGGGTGCTCCTCCCAACTAAATTTATTATCAAGCTAAAGCACAGGAATTTAATACTGTCAACCTCTTCTATCTGCTCTTCTTCATACTTAATGCATATGCTGTCAGGAAATATCTTACATGTTCTGAACTGCATGTAGTGAGTCTTTTCAAAGTTTAATGACAGTGAGTTGGCTTTAAACCATTTATTAATGTTCATGAAAATATCATTAGCAGACCTTTCTATCACTATGCTTGACGTACGTTTCATTGCAATACTTGTATCATCTGCAAACAAAACGAACTCTGCTTCTGGTAGTGTAACTGATGAGAGATCATTAATGTACACAAGAAAAAGCAATGGCCCTAAGATGGATCCTTGTGGGACACCACTTATAATTTCTTCCCAATCCGATGATGACTGTTGGCTTAATTCACTAGTCACTTGCACCGACACCCTTTGTTTCCTGTTAGTGAGGTACGACTTGAACCATTTTGCAGCATTTCCCGTGACCCCATAGAATTCTAATTTACTTAAAAGGATGTTATGGTTCACACAATCAAATGCCTTTGACAAATCACAGAAAGTACCTGCTGCTTGCAATTTACTATCTAATGAATTAAGTACATTCTCATTGTAAGTGTAAATAGCCTTCTCGATATCGGAACCTTTCAGAAATCCAAACTGTGTTCTAGACAATATGCCATTGGTGGTTAAGTGGTTGAGAAGCTGCTTGTACATTACCTTTTCCAAATTTTTTGAGAATGCTGGCAAAAGTGAAACGAGTCTGTAGTTTGATGGTATCTCTTTATCCCCCTTCTTGAATAGAGGTTTAATATCCGCATATTTTAGCCAATCAGGAAATGTTCCCGTTATAATAGACTGGTTACACAAGTAACTTAAAATTGTGCTAAGTTCGCAAGAACACGCTTTAATTAACTTTGTTGATATTTCATCGTAACCATATGTGACACCAACGCAAAAGAGACGTCGGGTTGAAAGTTTATGACCTTTACTGGCAAACGCTGTAGTCGGCATAGTTGCAGGTATTCCAGGCGAGGCAACACTACGGCTTTCCGCCATTTACTGGATCGTGAATAGGGTTGCCAGATTGAACTAGAGGCACGCCCGGAGACCAGACGTGCCCCCCCCCTTGGCTAATGCCTCACCCCCCCCCCAACTGCGACCAATTCCCCCCCAACCAGGATTACACGTGAATTCTAAAAAAACTAATCATCTCCTCCCTCCCAGCAAGTATACCCCCTTCCCCCCCTCCCCCTGGTGGAACATTGCTAGGGGTGGCCTTCACATGACGCAGCTGACCTGCCAGGCCGCCAGTTGCTGTGGGTCAACAATCGGCACACTTCAGTCGGCGTGGCAGCAGAAGTGGCGGCAGCATCAAAGCTGCTCACATCAACAGCTGCGCCTTCCAAGAGTTGCCATTTGAGGCTCAGCAAACTGGTCACCAAGAAGAGCGCCAAATACCTAATAAACTTCGGTAGCCACTCTTTATAATTTTCTTCCTGTAACCATTTTTCACTGAACGAACTTAGATATCGTCTCTTCATTTCACTGTTATTACTCACTAATCTGAGTTAATGTAAGCTTGTCTGTTCACACACGATCCGAGTATTCCAAAAATTGCTGGTAAACTGATAACAAACAATGAACGAACGAACACAAATAATAGACGTCGCCAGTTGACACGTTGCCGCAACAGTGTTTACTTAATATTGCTTAATAATGCGCTAGCCGGTTACTACCGAGGCAACAGCGAAAAGTTTTCAGAGGAAGAATAGAAAAGTAGAGTTTTGTTGCAATAAGAAATTGACATTTTTATAAAGTTATTCATAATTACTAGAGAGGAGGCGGCCGGGAATGGCCGAGCACACTGACGCGTCTTGCCACGGTGCGCGAGGCTGCTCCCGCCAGAGGTTCGAATCCCCCGTAGGGCGTGGATGTTGTGTTCGTCCTTAGTTGAAGTTACGTTAAGTTCGATGTAGATGTCGCTATATGAGCATAGTACTTAAAAAGCGTCGTAAAAAAAATGTAAGATGAAGGTTCCACTCAAGCCCGGAGATGAGAGTCATTGGCCCGTAGACCCGGAGAATTCATTCCAAACCCGGGCACTCCGGGCGGCGCCCGGAGATCTGGCAACCCTAGTCGTGAACGGGTTACTTTTGGCCGCCACATGCTTAGACAGCAGCACCTGTGCACTCTGCGGAGTCTGGGACGCCCTGTGTCAACTGGGACACTCCTGCGTTTGTGGAGCGGATAGGAAATGGAGCGCTGTTGTTGGACGGAAAGGGCAGGCATGCACGGTGGCGGATGGAAATGCTACCATCCACAGGTACCTAAGAGAGATGATGATGATTGGCGTTTGAGGGCGCTCAACCTAAGAGAGACAGGTTCGCTTGAGGTACTGTCACGTTCTCGTAATGGCACATGTTACTTTAAAGCGTGAAAGTTTCTCTCGCTTCTCCTTCTCTCTTACAAAATTTAAGTCTACTGTGTGTGTTGAACTTGTTCAAGCTGAATGCCTTTGTACAACGTTATGTTAATCTGACTGCGTATTTTTAACTGTATTCTATGTGGATGTGACGGTATTGTAAAACCTATCTGACTGCGTAATGTTTATTATAATGAGACACAAACTGCTAATTGTTTCTGTATGAAAATGTCGTAACAAAGTTAACTGTCTGAAAATTACTGATAATAAAAATCACTGTGTTAATAATTCTGGACCTACAAACTTGTTTCTGGCTGAACTAACAATCTTTAACGGAATGTAACGAACACAATATTTATCAATGCAATCTGAACACTGTATGAATTGTCCTATTCTGAAATCTGTAAATCATACTGAATAGTAAGCTTGACAAAAACTAATTCTTTCTCAGCTTCACTTACTGCATAAATTTGCGCAACACCAAAGTGCTTCCTGCTGTACTAACTACAGAAAACATCTATGGCACTATTAATAAAAACGTTTAAGAAACTCGAACTAATTATTAAAAATGAAATATCTGGTTTATTTTCTAACTGATGTAACTTCATGAAAATTACTAATAATGTCATGTTTATGATTTAAAAATCTTTCAGAGAAAAATATAACTCAGATATTTAATTTGCCTACAAAATTATTTTAAGCAAAGATAAACATTTCTTTACTGTTAATAAATTTAACTAGATTTACACAAAACATGTTACAACAATACCATATTTCAAGAACACTACCCATGAAATTCCTATTTCATAAAAAATGCAATCTCAAAACAAAACTATTACAATAAATACTTTTCCTAACACAGAAAGGGGTCCCTAGCATTAATCGTGAGACCACAAGCTAACAGCAAGATCTTTCCCGACCATTACTGTTACCTTCAGTTCAGCCTAACAATGGGAAGTTGTGCCATAGAAACATGACAAGTATTTCATGAAAAACTTTACCTTATAAAAACTTCAAAAGATCGTTTCTCCAACGTCATCAATTCCTTTCGGCTCCATATCTTAAACAGCTTGGCTCAAAATCTCATCTCCTCGGCTATCCCGCCGAAACGACAACTGCACACAACCACGGTCCCCACGCTTCTGCAATCTCATCCGCGCGCCTAGCAAAGTCTGCACTCTCAATAATGACAACCTTACTTCCCGGCAACAATACTATCACCGTCTCCAATATCGATAGTACTGCAATCGAAAATAAGCCTGCAACCAAAGATAAATGACCCATGCCTGACTAGCTTGACACTGGTCTCAAATTCGGGTAAATTGGGATATGAAATGTATACCTTCCCATAGTAGGTATCTTACAAGCGTACTTCGAAACCCGATGTATTCATGTTGTGTTAAAGGTGCAGAGGCCTGAAGGACGGGGTCATCGACGTACGTGCGTACTCCAGGGTTTGAAGAGGAAGCGTTAGCACTGCTGGAAAGCACTCCCTCAATAAGCTCGCAGTGTGTTGCACGAGAAATGGGTGTAATCCATGCCTCAATTTGGCGTGGATGGTATGAAGATAATTTGCACCCCTACTGCCTTCAGAAGGTTCAAGCGCTTAAGTCACACAATTTTCCACGTCGCATTGAATTCTGTCAGTGGTTTTTGCAAACGTGTGCCATTCAACCGAGAGGCTATGTTCAACAACCACAATCAAAAAGTGAGGGCAAAGGAGAATCCGCACGCCGCCTTTGTTCGTGGTCACCAAGATCGCTTCGCTGTAACATTTAGGCTGGCTTGGTAGGTGAAAATCTAATTGGCCCATATACGTTCCCCTCGGCGACTGAACGCAAACATCTACGAAATTTTCTACGAGAAACTCTGCACATTTGGATGAAACCTTTGGTGAAAACTGGTTAGGGCACAGTGGGCCAGCGACTTGGCCTGCACGTTCCTTCGACTTCATGCCAATTGATTTCTTCTTTTATGGCAGCCTCCGATGCAACATCCACTTTGCCAGGAGTGCTTGAAAGAGTGCAACAATCACTGCACCGTCGTCGCACGATGTGCATTCAAGCAGTTGGGCGTACTTTCGAGCACTTTGTGGAACTGTGGTCAAATAAAAGTTATAACACTTCGACCTGACTTCTCATTTACCCTGCTGCTACAAATACTCTACTGGTCATTAAAATTGCTACACCAAGAAGAAATGCAAATGATAAACGGGTATTCATTGGACAAATATATTATACTAGAACTGACATGTGATTACATTTTCACGCAATTTGGGTGGATAGATCCCGAGAAATCAGTACCCAGAACAACCACTCTGGCCATAATAACGGCCTTGATACGCCTGAGCATTGAGTCAAACAGAGCTTGAATGGCGTGTACAGGTACAGATGCCCATGCAGCTTCAACACGATACCACAGTTCATCAAGATTAGTGACTGGCGTATTGTGACGAACCAGTTGCTCGGCCAACATTGACCAGATCTGGAGAATGTGCTGGCCAGGCCAGCAGTCGAACATTTTCCGTATCCAGAAAGGTCCGTACAGGGCCTCCAACATGCGGTCGTGCATTATCCTGATGAAATGAAGGGTTTCGCACTGATCGAACGAAGGGTAGAGCCACGAGTCGTAACACATCTGAAATGAAACGGCCGCTGTTCAAAGTGCCGTCAATACGAACAAGAGGTGTCAGAGACGTGTAGCCAATGGCATCCCATTCCATCACGCCGGGTGATGCGCCAGTATGGCGATGACGAATACACGCTTCCAATGTGCGTTCACCGCGATGTCGCCAAACACGGATGCGACCATCATGATGCCGTAAACAGAACCTGGATTCATCCGAAAAAAAAAAAAGACGTTTTGCCATTCGTGCACCCAAGTTTGTCGTTGCGTACACCATCGCAGATGCTCCTGCCCGTGATGCAGCGTCAAGGGTAACCGCAGCCATGGTGTCCGAGCTGATAGTCCATGCTGCTGTAAACGTCGTCGAACTGTTCGTGTAGATGGTTGTTGTCTTGCAAACGTCCCCATGTGTTGACTCAGGGATCGAGACGTGGCTGCACTATCCGTTACAACCATGCTGATAAGATGCCTGTCATTTCGACTGCTAGTGATACGAGGCCGTTGGGATTCAGCACGGCGTTCCGTATTGCCCTCCTGAACCCAGCGATTCCATATTCTCCTAACAGTCATTGGATCGTGACCAACGCGAGCAGCAATGTCGCGTTACGATAAACCGCAATCGCGATAGGCTACAATCCGACCTATATCAAAGTCGGAAACATGATGGTAAGCATTTCTCCTCCTTACACGAGTCATCACAACGACGTTTCACCAGGTAACGCCGGTCAACTGCTGTTTGCGTATAAAATATCGGTTGGAAACTTTCCTCATGTCAGCACGTTGTAGGTGTCGCCACCGGCGCCAACGTTGTGTGATTGGTCTGAAAAGTTAATCATTTGCATATCACAGCATCTTCTTCCTGTCGGTTAAATTTCGCGTCTGTAGCACATCTTCGTGGTGTTGCAATTTTAATGGCCAGGAGTGTACTTTGAAGACATTGCTTTGCAGTGCCGCTACTGTGACGACTCTGATGTCATGCTGTGTGCCTACCTTCTTGGCAGCGCGCGTTGCTTTCCAAGTGCGGCTTGTGCCGTACGCTAAGGGTTGCTTGTTATGACCCACTCTACCAGTCCTCTGATTTTTTTTACATTCATTTCAGATAGACCGTATATTTACATAAATAAAAATCAGTTCCCGTATCTATGAAATATCATTACTTGAGAACAGAAGGGCTGAACAGAATTGACTGAGTTGTTTGTTAGGTTCATAATTGTGAGGATAAGGTTTATATGAAACAAAAATTTGGAAAAATTTCCCGAAGAATTGAAACTTTCGGAAAAAAACTAGGGTATTAAAAGGCACACTAGCTTTCCGATTTGATGCCCCCCCCCCCCCCCCCCCCACTTTTCCCGGAAAAGTAATCCTTTGACCGTGCCTGCATATGGCACCAAATTTCATGTGGTACATATTGTGCAAAGTAGAGTAATATGAAACATGATATCATCCTGGATAACATGACACTCTGGCCAGGACATACGCTGTGACAGCAGTGAAACGAGTGGATATCATCGTCGCAGTGGTGACGATAGTGATAAACAACAACATTTACCGTACTTGATTTGCAGTATATTTATTTGCAGCGTGGTAAAATCTAAAATAAGCAATAGCTGTAAACGGTGACGATACACGACCGCTTCAGGAGCATTTTTCATCATCAATCCACTTACAGGACTAACAATCTATTATTTACGGATCTATTACATTTACGTATTTATGTCCAGCTTGGTTACATTTTCTTCGGACTCGAGTATCGTAGCCTTCAATGCCGATAGCTGCTTTTATGTTGCTTTGTTCTGCGCATAACGACTACGTTCCTACACTGGCAGTCCGCTGTACCCGTTTATTTCGCTCCGAGAACTTTCCGCAGTGTTTTGCTTGATTCTAGGTTTTCTCGTACTCCAACGATTGTGACTTACGGCGAGACAAGAGATAGGTGTCGTAACATACCTTTTATCGACTGTGTAGCGTTTCGGAATAACGACACTAATTGTGAACCTCGTGACGAAGTTATGCGACATTTCCGCTTTCGTCATTTCACGGCTCCACGTCTTGCACTAGTAATGGATCCTGCCGGAACACTTCTCTGTTTATGGTCCATGCCGATTCCAGGAGTATCAGTTATGTGCCTTTCAGGTCCAGCAATGAACAACAAATTACGCATTAAACACTGGTTGCTGTTTAAGTATATTTCATTTTTTTCATAGGACATGATTTCCACTCTCCCTAGGTCCACTGTTTCTGATGTGATAGTGAATTGAAAAGTGAAAGAACACGTACAGCACGAAAGCGTACAGGCCGACCTCGTCTGTTGACCGACAGAGACCTCCGACAATTGAAGAGGGTTGTGCAGTGTAATACGCAGGCATCTATCCAGGCCATCACACAAGAATTCGAAACTGCAAGGTGATCCACTCAAGTACTCTGACAGGCGGGAGGTGAGAAAACTTGAGACTTCATAGTCGAGAGGCTGACCAAACGACGTTTTGCTTGGTGTAAGAAGCGTAATATTGGACGATTGAACAGTGGAAAAACGCTGTGTGGAGTCGCGAATTGCGGTACACAATGTGGAGATCCGATGGCAGGGTGTGGGTACGTCGAAGGCCCGGTGACGTCATCTGCCAATGTGTTTAGTACCGACAGTAAAATTCGGAGGTGGTGATGTTACGGTGTGGTCGTGTTTTTTCGCGGAGGGGGCTTGCACCCTTGTTGTTTTGCGTGGCACTGTCGCAGCACAGGCCTACATTGATGTTTTTCCTTCTTGCTTGCCACTGTTGAAGAGCAATTCGGGGATGGCGATTGCATCTTTCAACACGATCGAGCACCTGTTCGTAATGTACAGCCTGTGGCGGAGTGGTCACAAGACAATAACATCCCTGTAACTGATTGTTCTGCATGAGTTGGATCCTATAGAACACTTCGTGCCAGGCCTCACCGACTTACAGTGATATCTCTCAGTCGCGCACTCTACATCTACATCTACATACATACTTCGCAATCCACCGAAGGTGCGTGGCGGAGGGTACACGATACCAATAATAGGCATTTCCTTTCCTATTCCACTCCCAAATAGAACGAGAAAAAAAAGAACACCTATATGCCTCCGTACGATCCCCTAATTTCTCTTATCTCTTCATTGTGATCAACACGCGAAATATAAGTAGGCGGCAGCAAGATCGTACTACACTCAGCTTCAAATTCCAGCCCTCTAAATTTCCTCTACAGAAATTCACGAAGAGAACGTCGTCTTTCCTAAAGCGACCCCCAATTGAGTTACCGGAGCATTTCCGTGACACTCGCGCATTGGTCGAACCTACCAGTAACAAACCTAGCTGCTCGCCTCTGAACTGCTTCTATGTCTTCCTTTAAACTGATCTGCTGCGGGTCCCGAACACTTGAGCAATACTCAAGACGTGGTCGTACAAGCATTTTATACGCATTCTCCTTTACAGATGAAGTACATCTTCCCAAAATTCTCCCAATAAACCGAAGTCGGCTGTCCGCCATACTCACAACTGTCCTTACATGTTCGTTCCATTTCATATCGCTCTGCAATGTTACGCCTAGGTATTTGAACGACGCGACAGCATCAAGAAGCTCACTACTAATGCTGTATTCGAACATTATAGGATTGTTTTCTCTACTCATGCGCATCGCCTTACATTTTTCTACATTGAGAGCTAGCGGCCATTTTTCACACCAACTAGAAATTTTGTCTAAGTCATCCTGTATGCTATTACAGTCAGTTACAGACGACACCCTCCCATACACCAAAGCATCATTAGCAAACAGCCACAAATTGCAAGTTATTCTGTCCATCAGATCATTTATATAGATAGAAAATAGTAGTGGTCCTATCACACTCCCCTGGGGCACGCCTGACGATACACTCGCGTCTGATGAACACTCGCCGTCGAGAGCAACGTACTGCGTTCTATTATTTAGGAAGTCTTCCAGCCAGTCACAAATCTCTGAACCTATTCCGTAAGCTCGTATCTTCGTTAGCAGTCTGCAGTGTGGCACCGCGTCGAACGCCTTTTTGAAGTCGAGAAAAACACAATCTGCCGGTTGTCCTTCGTCCATGGCTCGCAAGATGTCATGTGAGAAAAGGGCAAGCTGAGTTTCACATGAACGATGTTTCCTAAACCCGTGCTGATTCATGGAAAGAAGATTTTCTGTTTGAAGGGAATTTACTATATTCGAACTGAGAATGTGCTCCAAAATTCTACATGAAACTGATGTCAACGATATTGGCCTGTAATTGTGTGGGTCAGTTCTCTTACCTTTCTTATAAACGGGAGTCACCTGCGCTTTTTTCCAATCACTAGGAACTTTGCGCTGAATTAAAGATTCGCTATAAATGCAAGCTAAGTAGGGGGCCAACACCACAGAATACTCTTTGTAAAACCGAACTGGTATTCCATCCGGACCAGCAGACTTTTTCGTATCTAGCTCTCTCAGCTGCTTCTCTACACCGGAATTACTATGTCCTCCATTTCGGAATTAGTACGCTGATCAAATTATGGTACATTTGTGCGGTCCTCCTGCTTGAAAGATTTCTTAAAGGTTAAATTTAAAACTTCAGCTTTCAGTTTCCTTCTTCTATTACTGTCCCAGAATGATCAACTAGTGACTGGATAGTGGGCTTTGATCCGCTTATCGATTTTTCGTAGGACCAGAATTTTTTCGGGTTTTCGGAAAGATCTTTTAGTAAGGTATGGCTGTGGTAATTATTGTATGCTTCACGCAGCGATCTTTTTATAGACGCACGAATCTCTACTAACTTTTGCGACTCTGCGAAGAATGTGCTGCCATCCCCAAGAAACTTCCAGCACCTGATTTAACGTGTACCTGCGAGAGTGGAAGTTGTCATCAAGGCTAACGGTGGGCCAACCCCATAACCGACGGAGGGCGTCACGAACTTGTAAGTCATTTTCAGCCAGGTGTCCGGATACTTCTGATCACATAGTCTTGCTGGTACGGATGCCAACCTACAGAGAGCTATTATAAGATTAATCCAATCGAGCAAGGGATTTGTAACTTACCTGCTACGTTAGTGGGCGACACTACGACTGTGAATTATTTCAATGAATCTCAGTCTGACGCGCCTTACCAAATCCGACTTTAAAACACTCTATATAAACAGTGGTTTCAAGGCCATGTTAAACAATAGTTTGTTTATTTGATTGTCCGTTAGAGCTGCAAACTATGATTTTACTGCTGGTAACCAGTTTTGGATTTTATATCCAGCAGACCGATATGCGACACTTACTGTTAAAGCATAAAATCTAAAACCGGTTACCTGTTATAAAATCACGAATTGCAACTGTGACGGATAATCAATTAAGCAAATTAAAAAGAGGTTGCTAATCCTGCTCAACACAATGGAAATACTTGAACGCTGGTGTGCCCTATAGTTGGCGAAGTCAGATGGAAGGTTGGAGGAAGGTAACGACACACCATCGAGTATAGGACCGTGACTAGTACAACACTGCGGTAATCAAAGCCGTTCGCATTGATAACAAAGCTTACGCTTTTTTGGTGGTGTGGGGGTGTGGGAGGCAACAATGTGTACAGATTGAGGGCGTATTACATAGACCAGGAGTCTCCAATTTACTAGGTCACGAGGGCCAAATTTCATGTTCCGAAAAGCAGTGCGAGCCGGATAGCATATTTGGCAATTACTGAAAAATGCGTTACTAATACCTACTTTGACCTGTGACGTCGCTGGTAAAGCGGAAATCTCAATTTAAGCTGTATATAGCATTGTCACCATCATATCACACTTTACACCCGCAAACAAACATCAATAACATGTGAACTAGGTTAAAATGCAGTTTAGATGACGGCTGCTTCTGCTTAACATGTGTATATTGTTGGTGGTAGAAGTTCAGATTACCGGCAGCGGCGTACTGCACTTACGTGACAATCTTTGCAGCTGCAAATTATTGATAAATGAGGGGAAGGAAGAACGATTGGGAAAGAAAGGATTGACAGTGGCTGCAATAGGGCACTGAAATTAAACAATGGCGACAAGTGAAATGTGAGCAGGGCCTGGAATAGAACGCCGCTCTACCGCTTCGGGCCAGCGGTCGCCTTAAACACTTGGCCACCCGTGCTCGCATCCTGGACATGTCAAATTCCCACATGTCGCACACTATGGCTGTAGCGCGCCTATCGTTCATGCCCTCTTACACCTGCCATTACGGATTCCCGTGCGAGGTCGAACGTATGACCGCATCTGCGGTGACGTAATTGAAGCTGACGCCGTCTTCGTGTGTAAATTCTTACTGTATTGGTGTGGTGTCTGTTTTTTCGAACCACTACATGTTTTATCCAAAGATACATATATTAACAACTTAGTTACGAGTTCTAGCATTTGATGTTCAGTGTGGTTACAAAATGCTCTGTTTAAACCTATAAGGCACAATTTATGTAAGTACCTAAAACTTCTTCGTTTATATGCACTTTGTACAGTTAATTATTTTATCACTATGCTGCACTATAGCGTATTACTATTTCACATCTTGTCATTTTTCGAGAAATCGTTGTATAAAGTGTACTTCTTGCCTCTTTAATCCTGTGATTGTACTGCGAATCGCATGTAATATTTGTAATTGTGTATTATTCTTAACTGTTTCCTGTACAGATACCTGGAGAAGGGCAATAATTGCTCGAAACCGGTTGTAAATAAATCTACGACCTTACAAGTGGTGGCTGTTTACTTTTCCAACCTACGGGGTGGTCGGAAATTCCCGTTACAACCTTCTAGGACTTGTAGAGGGCAGTGAGTATATAAATTTTGAATAGAAACCCATGTCCGCAAACGTATCGTTTCCGTTCCACGACGGTTTCAATTCAGATGATTATATCTCATCCACTCCTACTTGAGGGATGTAATTAGGCGTGACCCAGTACAACTGTTGCAATCAATTTGAAAAGTATACTGAATCGTTCTGCTATTACTTAAGTATTTTCATTACAATTTACACCTTATGGTTTACATTAGTCGACTACAAGAAGCCAGCATCCACTCCACCAGCCGCAACGTACTGATGCAATACAAACAGTGGCTCGATGTGGCGACCACCAACGTCGTTACACACATTCTACCTCCGAAGCATGTTCTTGTCAGAGAGCACAGAATAATTCTGGTCTGGTACATTGTTGCATACCAAGACAGAGAACTGTCCCTAAGCAGACGTTGACGCGTTACACATCTGAATTGAAACTGTCGTAGCCGGCTGCGGTGGCCGAGGGGACTGAGGCGCTCCAGTCACGGTCTGCACGGCCACTACGGTCGGGGGTTCGAATCCCCCCTCGGGCATGGATATTTCAAATGTTTTTTAAGCTTATGGGACTTAACTACGGGGTCATCAGTCCCTAAACTTACAAACTACTTATGACCTATCTTATACTAAAGACGGCACAAATATCCATGCCCGAGGGGGGATTCGAACCCCCGACCGTAGTGGTCGTGCAGACCGTGACTGGAGCGCCTCAGTCTCCTCGGCCACCGCGGCCAGCCACGGATATTTGTGCCGTCCTTAGTCTTGGGTAGTTCATAAGTAGTTTGTAAGCTTAGGGACTGATGACTCGTAGTTAAGTCCCATAACTTCTACAAACATTTGAACATTTTTTGAAACTGTCGTAGAACGTAAACGACACGTTTCCGGACATGGGTTCCTATTCAGAAGTTGTGTACTCACTACCCTCTACAAGTCCTAGAAGTTTGAAACGGGAATTTCCGACCACCCCGTATAACAAAGATGTTCGCAGCCGTAGCTGTGCAGCACACAGGAACTATCGTTTGTTTACAAGCGTCAAGTGAAACAGTGGTGCTCCGACGAAATTTATGACGACATATTAAATTTTCGTCACACTGTAATGTCCATTGCAAACGATCAATTTTTCAAATTCTTAGTATATTGTAATTAAAACATGGGTTCTCGGTATATGGATGCCTATAACGTGAACGCAAATGGATCAGCTTGTAATGTAAAATGTAACGATACATTCGTTAAAAAAAGGTCAGTCCTCACTTCGCTCAGTTTCATTCATTTAATCGAATGGTCTGTCATAACGCCACTGCGAAAGTATAATAGACACTCACAAAAATAACCTGGCAGTTGTTTCAACTCTCGCGCTATAAACAGATTCACTCGTTTCACGCCTATCATCGGTTACGTAGAAGTGACACGCCAGTGATTACCCATGTTAGCACTGGACCGATGAATGATGGGAAGTGATGGCACCCATTAGGAGTGACGTTTAGACAGACAATAAGAATGTTTTCTTCTCCCATGGCATGAATTAATCACGAAATTAACTGTTGTTGCAAATTGTGAAAAACTCTGTTGGGAATGCCGAACTAAATGGAAATATTACACAAAAAATCAGTCATTACATGGATGTAACAGATTTTCTAATTAATGGAAATTGAGCACATTTACCTTTGTTGGTAATTTAAAAGAATTGTTTCTACTCAAAGCTACAAAATTAAAGTCACGCCCATGTAGTGACTGTCTCTCTATTTATGTTATTTTTTAAGTTTTTCAACGAATGTAATGACTTTTGGCTTTGTTGTTACGCAGATAGCTAATAGCAAAACTTAATTTCTACCAATGTAACGAGCAGCAATACCATTTACAAGTAAATCTTGCAAAACAAAGTATTTTCAACAGGCATCTCAAGATTTTGCTATGTTACTCGTAAAAAATATGTCCGTTCGCAAATCCGAATTGTTTCCAAAGTGTAAGGACATTCTTAACAGACTGAAAGCCACTCCTGATCAGCTGCCTTCAGTTCCCATCATTCAGCACGCCTCTACCAACACTACATCAAGTAGAATCAGCTGTCGCCAAACCTACAAAATTATTAACTGCGAGTTATTTAACTCAACACACTAGTTACAAACGAGATTTTTTTTATCCCACACTTCTCAAAAGAAGAAAATAATGAAAATTTTTGGGTTTTACAAAACCACCGGCAGCGTTGGCGTAATGTGCTGATGTTCTTAACGACAATTCAATGAGCATTGAAAACTCAATCACATAGAATGAGGAGAATGATCTTCGTGTTAAAAAAAAAAAAAAATTAATTTTCATTGTGTAGTACAGTTAAAATGTTCGTTTATGTACCATGTTCCGGTCAGTATATTAATTATCATTGCAAATTGAACATTTCGTTGCCAAATTTAACATACTGAGCAACTGCTTTCGTAAGTAAAATTTAACCTACACGAAATTCAGTGAATACCGGTACGGCCGGCCGCGGTGGCTGAGCGGTCTGCGGCCGCTACGGTCGGGGGTTCGAATCCCCCCTCGAGCTTGGATGTTTGTGCCGTCTTTAGTGTAAGCTAGTTCATAAGTAGTTTGTAAGTTTAGGGACTGATGACCCCGCAGTTAAGTCCCATAAGCTTAACAAACATTGGAACATTTTTGAATACCGGTACATCAAGTACACTTAGGGTAAAGTGTGATATTAGTTTTTTGAATAGAAAATCTTTTCAAACTGTGACTCTAACTTTGTTGTTTCAACAAAATGTCTCTTAAATGTTCGCCATGAGGTTACTCTTGTATTTAGATTTGGGAAATTTGAGCAACGAAACTGTTTCTTCACATCTGTGTGTAGTGACAAATACAGACAACCAACTTCGTGAAAAGTCTTTGAAGAGGGGGTAGTTTTCTTTGGGAAGAAATAAAACCGTTCAATATTGTCATTCTTAAATTTGTCCTTCATTGACTCATCTGTTTGTAGATCGATTTTTTCCATTTGCAGCACTGCAGAAACATTTTCCACTTCACAGAAGAATGACATATCATTATGTGCAACGTGTTTACAAGCTACTGTATAGTAGATTTGGTCAAAAACTCAATATGAAAATGTCAATGTAAATTAAAGCACAACTTCAGAATTTAACATACACTACTAATGACATTTGATAAATATGCCCGAAGCAAACGTTGTATCAACATACGAGACGAAAATAGGCAATAAAAATTGGACATGCATATGTTAACATGGCATTTTATTGCATTGGTCTGTAGTACCATCTCTTAAAATGTCTACTATTCTTTCTCAAACACCCTGTAAAGTAGAAAAATTCAGTGGATGAGTAATATCATTCATATGAGGTAAGAAGAATATTCTACCTTTTGTATTAGCAAAGGTAATATTATAAATTGCAGTAATCTCAGTATAATTACTGGTTCTGAATAACTGTGACGTTAATGTTCGTCTATTTTGGTATTTGTTTCAGTTACCATCTATACTACAATAAAACGCGAAACGTGGTCGATAAAAAGTGCGGACCGGAAGAGGATAGAGGCTTTTGAAATGTGGTGCTACAGAAGAATGCTTAAGATTAGGTGGGTGGATTGCGTAACTAATGAGGAGGTACTGAACAGAATTGGGGAGAAAAGGAATTTCTGGCATACCTTGACTAAAAGAAGGGATCGATTGGTAGGACACATTCTTAGACATCAAGGAATCGTGAATTTAGCATTGGAGGGAAGGGTGTGGGGCAAAAACCGCAGAGGAAGACCAAGAGATGGATATAGTAAGCAGGTTCAGACAGATGTAGGTTGCCGTTCTTATGTAGAGATGAAGAGGCTTGCTCAGGATAGGGTATTGTGGAGAGCTGCATCAAACCAGTCTCCGGACTGAAGACCGCAACAACAACTACAATATTGTACTTCTTTCTCCGTGTGGTCTACTTTTTATTGCCCTATGTCACTTCGCACTGTGTCAGGGCTGGCGGTCTCAGGATAAAGTGCTCAACTTGTAAACTGAAGGGTTGCGGGTCTCTTCAGTTCTCAATGACATGAGGAGTTGCCAAAACGACACTTGGTTCAGATTTCACGTTAAACTGTAGGTCTCCTTTTCGGGGTTGGATAACTGGGGTAGGGTAGGGACATGATAGTCGCCGACGTGGTGTCCAGCGGAAAAACTTGTAGCAGGCCACGGAGCCACACAAAATTAATATTATACTTGACACATCATACATATGTTACTTTCATCCTTAACAATGGCACATCAGTATACTACGAAGATTCAAATGGATGTAGGCTACAGTAGCTATATGAGTGAAGATACACGCACAAGAGAGTTCGGAGAAATCCGTCAGTGCCCGATTGATGACCCCAACAATAAGAGGAATGAAATATAACCATTAACTTTACTGTATGGAAAGTAATTTTTTTTTAATGTAGGTACCTGAAATCCAGGATCCGTTGAATTTGCTCGCTCTGTAGTATCCAGACAAGATGTTCTTCATGGTGGCGACCTCCTCCCTGACGCGGACGCCGAGTGCGCCGCTGAGCAGCGACGAGGTGACGACGATGATGACCAGCACCACGACGCCCACGGCCGCCGCCAGCGCGATGGTGCGCCAGTCGCGCCGCCACTGCTGCAGCATCAGGATCTCCTGCCGAGCGAACAGCCTCCGTCACCAACAAGTGTGACCAGCAAACGGGTATACCGCAACTATAGTTGGCGTCATGTAGGCAGGCGATAGAGGAAGAGCGATAGTGGAAGCATGAAGGGGAGGAGCTACGGCCGAGCACCTGCGGGAGAAACATTACCTAGCTCGCGGCCAGCCACTCGCCTAATGAATGAATATTATTGGCTGCCAGTACAGTAGTGGAGAGGGATGCGCAGAACAGCTAAAAACTGGGCTGCCCTCCTACATGACGCGGACTATAGTCAGTTGCCTACACAATGCATAGGCAACTAGCATGCCCCAACAGGTACTTCCCAGGATCAAATGATTTTTTGCGTCACTGAAAGTTGCAACTTCTGCCGCCCATGGCGCCTCGCACTGTCTGTTGCCTTGGCTACTGGTACTGTAGGCTAGTGGGCTATACCAACGCCGTCTAGATACAAGGCCTCGCAACAAGCCTGTGTCACGTCACACTGATAGGCTGCCGTCGCAAGCTCACTGGATGGCGCTACGAGGCAGTGGGCTGTGCCCCAGCGGCCAGCCACTGAGATTGCAAGGGCAGCCTATCGGTGTGACGTGACACAGGCTTGTTGCGAGGCCTTTTATCTAGACGTGTTGGCTATGCCCAGGTATTTCCAGTCTGTGAAATTGTTACTGTCAATGTTATACAAGCGCGTTTGAGCTGTAAAAAGTGAATACGTTATATCTGGTTTGATGCATTTATTTGGCTTAGAAATTATCGCCCATTTACAGTCTTCTGTTAACCGTTTGAGTCCCAAAATGTCAAAAATAAGTAAACTTCTAATTTTTTGAAAGGTAATACAGCCAACAGTTTGCATTAAATTTATGGTTATTGACCTGGTTTCTTCACTGCTAGGGGTAACCTCATCAGAAGAATTAAAAAGTTTACATCAGAAACATGATGTATAAATTAATTCTTACAACAAGTTTGCTCAGGTTGAAAATGGTAAAAAATAACATTATCCTTAAAAATATAAAATAATAAAAATCACAATGCCTAGGAAAGAGACAGCGTGGCAAATGAAGATTTGGGTGTGGCGTGAGACGTGCAGGGAAGAGTCCTCTGCAGTCGGGCTGGTCACTGTGTCCTTGGTGGCGGAGTGGTCAACGTGTCTGCCTAGTAAGCAGGAGATCCCGGGTTCGAATCCCGGCCGGGCACAAATTTTCATTCGCCGCACTTCGGTATTCCATCTAAACCTAGTACAGTGAAGCCATAACTGATCGCAAATTGCGATTTATATCATTAATTTGAACGCTGTAATGTCCTTAAAACTATATAATTGTCTAATGAAGTTATTCCTACCAGATCAAGAACCACAAATTTTACGCAACTGGTTGGCTGTTTTACATCATCATCATCATCATCATTAAAGACTGACTATGCCTTTCAGCGTTCAGTCTGGAGCATAGTACCTCTAATAAAATTCCTCCATGATCCCCTATTCAATGCTAACATTGTTGCCTCGTCTGGAGTTATGCCTTTCACTTCAAAATCATTCTGCACCGAATCTAAGTACTTTCTTCTTGGTCTACCTCGACTCCTCTTACCCTCCACTGACGCGCTCATGAGTCTCTTAGGTAACCTTGCTTCTCCCATGCGCGTAACATGACCCCACCATCTCAGTCTATTCGCTCTAACTGCTTCATCTATGGTGTTCATTCCCAGCTTTTCTTTGATTTCCTCATTATGGACACCCTCCTGCCATTGCTCCCATCTATTAGTACCTGCAATCATTCTTGCTACTTTCATATCTGTAACCTCTATCTTATGAATAAGGTAACCTGTATCCACCCAACTTTCACTCCCATATAACAAAGTTGGTCGAAAGATAGAGGCGGTGCACTGCTAACTTAGTTTTGGTACTTACTTCCTTATTGCAGAAGAGAGTGGGTCTTAGCTGAGCACTCACTGCATTAGCTTTGCTGCACCTCGATTACAGTTCTTTCGCTATGTTGCCATACTGTGAGAAAATACATCCCAGGTACTTGAAACTGTCTACCTGTTCTAAATTTGTTCCTCCTATTTGGCACTCAATCTGTTTGAATCTCTTTCCCACAGACTTTACTTTGGATTACGTTTCCTGTTATTCAGCCATGTTTAAAATTGGAAACTAATAGTTTTCACAAAATTCACTATTATTAGTCTCATAAGTGATGACTACAAGAAAATGTATGTTTGCACAACGACGAGATCGTACTTGTATTGGCGTTAGTTTTTCTCAGTTCTTGATGCACTGTCTTTTTCAGTTTATTTACATTTCAATTCTTGCACCTTCAAGATGATGTACCATTTGTTGTGCAAATAAGTCCATGAACCACCGCATCCAGAACTCCTTCAATGACATTGTTGTCCCACCGCTTCTTTCTTGGAACAACAAAAATGAATTTACAATGAAGACATCCAGTATACGCCAAAAAGTTCTAAGCCACCATCTTTTGCTTTTCCTATCAATAGAGATTTCAGCATGTCTGCTTTATCGACGCACCCCACATGCATAGTCTACTGTTTCACAAGTATGGGATATGAGATCTCAGTTACTGACCCTTCTTTTTGTTTTCTAGACACTGTTGTTGTCTGTTGTGGATAATGAAAATGAGACAGAAATAAAATTCCGTTCCTGTCCTTCCTTATCAATGCACACATGTCTTCTACTATGCATCTGGGTAATATTTTCCACACTAAACATGTTTTTCAGGCTTTTAATCTACGGGAAAGTCCTTTTGACCTCGTTTTACGGCCTCAAAAGCATACACACCATGATAATGAAGCTTTTTCATTACGCCAACAGAAGTAAAAAAAAGTATCAAAGTAAATCTTATGGTTTTTGTTCACCAGTTTCTGATCAATTACTCTACTATCCTTTGACCCAATTATTTTTTAGGACATTTACCAGCAGTCTCTAGATGTCTCTGCTTTGCACTATTATAAGTGGTTTCACGTGAAAGCCACTGGTCCTACCGTACATGATTAATGAAATGGCGGCTTCAGACAGAAACCACTAGTATTCAAGGGTTAACGAAGTTAAATAATCGGAAATGCTCTCCTAATTCCTTACAGGTGCCTTACTATTGTGTGCCTTATGTAAATAGCGGCATTAGTTACTAAGAATTTACGGTTGAGAATAACGCAATAAATACGTGGTTACGCGAGAGTTGTACGCTGTACAAATTTATAGGGCCTGTATAAACATAGATGAATGGCATTTGTTTTAACTACGTACTGATTAGTAAGCTAGAAGATGTGGTTTGGTGTCGTGGGTGGAACTGATGTCTTATTTCAATCGTTAAGTGACTGCATTTCTGTCTGGATCGCTATCTAAACGCGCGGCCCACCCGCAGTCTGCTAAAAACACTTTTATCACAGATATTCAAAACTAGTAGCAATATACACTACTGCAGTAAGAATGACAAGAACAATATTACACTCCGCAAGCCACCCGACGGTGTGTGGCGAAGGGCGCCTTGAGTACCACTATCGGTTCTCTCTCCTATTCCAGTCACGTATTGTTTGCGGAAAAAAAGATTGTCGGTATGCCTCTGTGTGGGCTCTAATCTCTCTGATTTTATCTTCATGATCTCTACGCGAGATATACGTAGGAGGAAGCAATATACTGCTAGACTCCTCGGTAAAGGTATGTTCTCGAAACTTCGACAAAAGCCCATACCGACAGAGAGTCTCTCATGTAGAGTCTTCTACTGGAGTTTAGCAATCAGCTCCGTAACACTTTCACTATTACTAAATGATCCTGTAACGAAGCGCGCTGCTCTCCGTTGGATTCTCTCTACTTCCTATATCAACCCCACCTAGTACGTATCCCACACCAGTGAGCAGTATTCAAGCAGTGGGCGAACAAGTGTACTGGAACCTACTTCCTTTGTTTTCGGACTGCATTTCCTTAGGATTCTTCCAATGAATCTCAGTCTGGCATCTCTTTTACCGACGATTGATTTTATACGGTCGTTCCATTTTAAATAACTCCCAAATGTCTACTCCAAGATAATTCATGGAATTAACTGCTTCCAGTTGCTGACCTGCTACGGTGTAGCTAAATGATAAAGGATCTTTCTTTCTATGTATTCGCAGCACATTACACTTATCTACATTGAGATTCAGTCGCCGTTCTCTGCACCATGCGTTAATTCATTGCAGATTCTCCTGCATTTCAATACGCCGGCCGCGGTGGCCGAGGGGACTGAGGCGCTCCAGTCACGGTCTGCACGGCCACTACGGTCGGTGGTTCGAATCCCCCCTCGGGCATGGATATTTGTGCCGTCCTTAGTTGTAAGTTGTTCATAAGTAGTTTGTAAGTTTAGGGACTGATGACCCCGTAGTTAAGTCCCATAGACTCTACAAACATTTGCACAACATTTTTGAACATTTCAATACAATTTTCCAATGTTACACCCTCTCTATATACTACAGCATCATCCACAAAAAGCCTCAGTGAACTTCCGGTGTTATCCGCAAGGTCATTTATGTATATTGTGAACAACAACGGACCCACGACACTCCACTGTGGCTCACCTGACAGCACTCTTACTTCGAAAGACTTCTCTCCATTGAGAATGACATGGTGCATTCTGTTATCTAGTAACTCCTCAATCCTGTCACACAATTGGTCCTATAGACCATATGCTCATTAAACGTCTGCGGGCAACTGCATCAAACGCCTTGCGGAAATCAAGAAACACAGCATCTATCTGAGAACCTGTGTCTATGGCCCTCTGTGTCTCGTGGACGAATAGCGCGAGCGGGGTTTCACACGATCGCCTGTTTCGAAATCCATGCTGATTGCTACAGAGCAGATTTCTAGTCTCCAGAAATGTCATTATAATCAAACATAATACATTTTCCAAAATTCTACAACTGACCGACGTTAGAGACATAGGCCTATAGTTCTGCACTTCTGTTCGACGTCCCTTCCTGAAAACGGGGACGACCTGCGCCATTTTCCAATCATTTGGAACGCTACCCTCTTCTAGAGACCTACGGTACACCACTGCAAGAAGGGGAGGGGGGCACACTCAGTAAATCACTTAAAATCAACATTTGATATTAAAAATTTCCGCGAAGTTCTAAGATTATCGTCAACAATCGGCGAACAATACGATATTTTACATAGATAGAACCGACAAGAGACATGCATAAGTGGAGCAGTGCCTACGGTAATACTACCTGTATGTAACTGCACAAGAAATCGCTGTCAGAAGCTTTTAAGACACTCCACAATACAGAAACGCACACTGTAACTATTTACACATGTATAATGCCCGGATAATCGGGTAAAAACATGGCGTCTTGGGATGTCAGCCAATCAGAGACGGTATCACGCATGGTCACTCTCTCCCTACACTGGCGCTGTAGTGCAGGTTAGAGAACCTGTACAGGGAGCGAGTGGCCAGGCAAAAATAAAGCCACTTGACGATTGAAATAAGACATCAGTTCAACCCATGAGGCCAAATCACGTCTTCAAGCTTACTAAACAGTACATGGTTAAAACAAATGCCACTCATCTATATTTATACAGGCCTAATACATTTGTTCGATTTAGAGAAAGCTTTTGACAATGTCGACTGGAATACACTATTCCAAATTCTAAAGGTAGCAGGGGTAAAGTATAGGGAGCGAAAAGTTACATTCAACCTATACAAAAACCAGACGGCGGTTATTAGAGTCGAAGGGCAAGAAAGGGACGCAGAGGTTGGGAAGGGAGTAAGACAGGGATGTAGCCTTTCCCCAATGTTGTTCAATCTGTACATTAAGCAGGCAGTGAAGGAATGGAAGGAGAAATTTGGAGAGGGCATTAAAGTGCAGGGAGAAGAAATAAAAACATTGCGGTTTGCCGATGACATAGTAATTCTGTCAGAGACTGCAAAGGATCTAGAAGAGCAATTGAATGGAATGGACAGTGTCTTGAAAGGAAGATATAAGATGAACATTAACAAGAGTAAAACGAAGGTAATAAAATGTAATGTCAGAAAATCAGGCAATGCTGAAGGAATTAGATTAGGTAATGAGACAATAAAAGTAGTAGATGCATTTTGTTATTTCGGTAGCAAAATAAATTCTGATAGCCGAAGTAAAGAAGATATAACATTCAGAATGGCTTTTTAGAAAAGCATTTCTAAAGAAGCGAAACTTGTTAATGTCCAGTATTATTATAAATGTTAGGAAGTCCTTCCTGAAAGCATTTGTCTGGAGTGTACCATTGTATGGGAGTGAAATGTGAACGATAAGGAGTTCAGATAAAAAGATAATGGTACCTTTTGAAGTGTGGTGCTACAGACGAATGATGAAAATTAGATGGGTAGATCACGTAACTAATGAGGCGGTGCTTAACCTAATCGGCAAGAAAAGGAGTCTCTGGCATACCTTGACTAAGAGACGGGATGGATTGGTTGGACACATTCTGAGACATCAAGGAATTGTCAACTTAGCGTTAGAAGGAAGTGTGTGGGGTAAAAATCGTAGAGGGCGACCGAGGGAGGAATACAGTAAGCAGATTCAAAAGGATGTAGGTTGCCGAACGTATTCTCAGATGAAGAGACTTCCACAGGACAGGGTAGCGTGGAGAGCTGCATCAAACCAGTCTGCGGACTGAGGACCACAACAACAACAATACATTTTTAAGCAAATAAGTCTCGTGAAGCATATTTTACGATGTTTTGGTAAGTTCTACAGTTGTCACTTGATTAATTAGAAAGAATTTCATGTAATGTGTCTCAAAGAAAGGACGCCATTCAGATTTTTCTGTCTGCTTATCCATCGCTGACATTAGTACACAATTATCACTCTCTGCTCACATATAATGCATTTTAAGTGTGTTCCCGCCGAACTTATAACATTTTCCAACGCTGGGAAATACCAAAACGTCATTCTGTGCCTACTTGTAGGAACACAGTACCACGGAAAATCGGAAAAATACCGATACTATCTCTACTGAAACAGCTGAAACAAAGACAAAATAGATAACTAAATATCTATAGCGAGTCAACATTGCCTTTTTCATCTTACATCCATTAACAAATTATAAGACTGTGGATAGCCAATAATACACAGCCAATGGGACGCTGTCGTAACCGTGCATTGGGCGGGGAAAGTATAAAATATTTACTTCACAGAGAGAGGAATAATTCATTTCCCGCTTTCTCAGTTAACTTTCACCGCTCACCGTTTCCGTATTTCCTCATTCCATGCGAACACAAGCATCATATAAAAATCTTCACTTCGGTTTTTACAGCCAAAAGAGGAATAAAGAGGCATTTTTCTTGATTGTCCTTATGATTATGTAACACACATTATTAAGAACACTCAGTATGTTGTTATTATGGTCTTCAGTCCGGAGACTGGTTTGATGCAGCTCTCCACCCTACTCTATCCTGAGCAAGCCTTTTCATCTCCTCATAAGAACGGCAACCCACATCCACTTGAATCTGCTTACTATACGCGTCTCTTGGTCTCCCTCTGCGATTTTTGCCCCACACACTTCCCTCCAATGCTAAATTTACGATTCCCCCATGTCTAAGAATGTGTCCTACCAAGCGATCCCTTCTTTTAGTCAGGGTATGCCAAAAATTCCTTTTCACAACCTGTACGTAACTGTACCGTGAAATTGCTGTTAGAAGCGTTAAAGACCCTCTACAGTACAGATACGTCCACTGTAGCTATTCAGACGTATACAAAGCCCGCAAAGTCTGGTAAAAACATGGCGTCCTGGGCTCTCAGCCAGTCAGAAGCGGTTTCACGTATGGCCACTCTCTCAATATATATGCTCTCTAGTGCAAGTCTCGCACGACAGCCATCTAGCAGTAGAATGACTGCCTACGAGGTCGACCATGTTGTCAGCAGTGGAAATCACGCAATATCGTTATTTCTTGGTGTCACTATTTTAGGTATTATCCTGAAATAATAACTTTGTGTTCATATATTACTGTTACCAGACAATTCAAGTAAGTTCATTTTGAATAGCTACTACTTCCTTTTTGACTTGTTATATCGAAATTCAGGATTCAGCTAGGAACTAATAATCTGCATACCAATGAATTACAATTACATTAAAAAATTACGTTTCGTTACTTTGTAAACACAAGGTCGAATTTCAACCATGCAAAATACTGTTTTTCTTCATTTGTCATTGTCTACATGTCGAAATAAGCCTTTTCTTACAAGCTGATGTAGGGAAATTCACAATGTTTTACACAATTTTTTGCTAGGAGGAACTTTCGAGTGCTCCATCGAATATCGTCATGCCTGATATATGCCAGGTAAGTCTGCCTTTTTGTCATAGGGGAACCAGGTTTCAAAAACACATTTTTTACTTGATAACTATGTAATTCCCCACATTAAAAAAATTCTTAGTGAGTCAAAATTTAAATTTATTTTGTAGTGTTAACATAACTCACATTTATAGAAAGTCTGTTATTGTGTAAGCAAAGCACTGCATTTTCTAGATCGTTAATTTAAAAATGTACCGCATAAGTGTATTAGTGCATTAATTTGACTAAATGTAAAATCAAAAGCTAAATAAAGAGAAAGCTTGCAATTATTACCTCATCAGTCAAAGTTTCATGTCCGTCGCCACATTTGGTGTTGTTGGTATTTGGACAAACTTTTTAAACTCTTATCAAGGACAATTGTACCAGTGCCACTACTGCTAGTTTTCGTATGAGTTTTGTTTAATCTTTGTAGCTGCAACATAGTTGTGTTCGCTGTTCACATTGCCGCTAGATTTGTTGTGTTTCCGCCTGTGGAGGAACACTTCTCAAGTCCAGCTTCTTCAAAACTTCCACACAACAGACGAATGCGCAGCACATGACATGATTAACACTTTGCTACCAATGTCACAATAAAGATAGGTGGTGAGGCCGTCGTTCAGTATCCTCAAGTATCGGATTATTTGTCTGAAACACTTCACGTTGAACAAACAGTCCTGCTCTTTCATTGCTGCCAACGCCAGCGACACTGCAGCTCCTGTTAGTAACACTATGCGCGGATTACGTAAGCCTTTTGCATCATATTTCTCCCCACCGCGAAGAACAGTCGTTCTTTTCAAGAAATCGTAACGTGACATGATGATCCACTAATGTACAGTGTGAATTGGCCGTTAAGACACCTACACAGTGAAAGTAAAATTATGTTCTACTACAATTTCAAAATAAAAATTTCAAATATTTACCGAAAACTGTGAAAAAAGTTATATATTAAATAAAAATGAATCGCCAAATGTGTTGCTAAGCGTAAGACTCGAGGATGGCTTCACCGATTTGGCTGATAATTTCTTTGTTCTTTTCGTAATTCTCAGGACAAGATTTGTATGAAAGAAAATTTATTGGAAAATCGACTGGAAAATATCGGTATTTGAGAGAAACTGAAAGTACGCTTCCGGCTCGGATCCTTTTCTAGAGTCTCCAACAATCAGCTTATTCATTCGCTACTCGCCTAGCGATCAAATACGCTATAGCGGAGCGAACAAATACGTCAAGGAGATTCGAATAAAAAGAGATGGCGTTATGCATTCCTGCTTAAAACAGCCAGACAGATTTAACATGAAACGCTATTTCTTTAGAAGCCCCTCAGTATTATTCTTACCTCCACGGTGTTATCGGTGGTAATCAAATCTTTGGAGCGTTGCAAAGATAGAACTGATGCCAGTTCGTGGTATTTTTGAGTGTTACAAACAAATTGAGTACAGATCGTGGTTTATTTTTTACCCATTGCGGCGTCGTAATATCCGTCGGCGTATGAGCAGCGAAATCCTACTACGTGATCGTAGAGTCCATGAGACCGACGAAGATCTTACACGCGCTTGGAGGTAAATCGAGAAAGAAATTCTAGAGCGCGACCCGTTATAACTCTGGAACAACGGGTACAGTCGATTTCGACTCGCTCTGTTGCTGTTTACGCACAAAATAATTTGGGTCGTCGACAAAACAGATTGCAACATGTGACGATAAGAACTGAATGTTTGGCGTTCACATACGATCCAGTAGTCGATTAACGCACTGGATGCATCAGTTGTCTTCGGAACAATGAACAGTGTTTGTCAATAACCCGTTTCCAACTGATTTACCCATCCACTTGGACTTCTATTCATAATCAAGGTCCCGATTGCAATAACAATAAGTAAGATGAGAGAGAGGGGAAGGGGAAGAGTAGAATGGGAGAATGAAATGGATTTAAAAAGGAGGGGATGATATAGACGCAGAGAGGAAGGGGGAGGAGATGGACTTGGTGTGGGGTTAGAGGGAGTGGTGTGAAGGCGATGGAAAATGATAGGGGGAAGAGGAGATGCCGAAATAGAGGAGGGAGGAAGGGAAGAAGGGATTACGGTATTTATTCCATACCCATTATGATACGAAATATCAGCCAACCGCGACTTTGTAACGGCACACGGCTGACAGTAAAAAATTACTGTACATTGTGATCAAAGCAACTATTCTAAAGGGAAAATATAAGGGAGAGGATGTGTTGATACCCCGCATCCCAATGGTACCAACTGACGTACCGCTTGAATTTAAACAATTTCCAGTGCGGCTTGTTTTCGCTGTGACCATAAATAAATCACAAGGTCAGTCGTTGAGTGTTTGTGGCGCCAATCCGGAAAACCCATGCTTATCTCATGGACAGTTATATGTTGCGTGCTCTCGCGTCGGAAAACCGACAGTTTTATTTATTTACGTGCCAGGCAATAAAAAAAAAATATCGTGTACCATGAGGTATTACAATGAAAATACCACATTACTACTACTACTACTACTACTACTACTAAAGTCTTGCAATGTACAAAATAGAAAACGTATATTTGTAAGTAATTGTTATTTATTATGGGACACAAATCTATAAATAAAGTGATCACTCTGAAATATATTTTATTACTGCGAAGGGCCATTAACTTTTGACACAACAAAGTCAGTCTGGGAAGAGTTATTAACATAAAGAATTAATGTAGTCAAAATATCCACAGGTGTACTGCCGGTTTATAGTGTCCAACGGGCACAATATTTCGGAGATCATACATGTCGCCATCATCAGGTGAACTGACGGCCGGCCGCGGTGGCCGAGGGGACTGAGGCGCTCCAGTCACGGTCTGCACGGCCACTACGATCGGGGTTTCGAATCCCCTCTCGGGCATGGATATTTGTGCCGTCCTTAGAATTAGCTAGTTCATAAGTAGTTTGTAAGTTTAGGGACTGATGACCCCATAGTTAAGTCCCATAAGCTATACAAACATTTGAGCATTTTTGAACTGACGGACTGAGCTCCTGGAAACGCGCCGGCACGGAGATCGGCACGCTACTGCTGCTCGGAGGGAACTGGGTTCTAGCCCGGTAGCGGGCCATTTAAATACCCTCGGCCCGCTGAGCGACCCCTCCGCGGTCCGCGCCCCGCGCCTCGGTCGCGCGCGCATTGGAACCGATTGCGCCGGCGTCTGAGATGACGTCGATGTGAGGGCTCTGTCCGCCGTGGTCGTCACTTCGCTACGTTTGCTAGATTTACTCTTAATTAACCCAATCGCTGGTTCCCAAGCTTTGCTAAGATTATAGCCACAGTCACGGTTTATGAGGTCGTCACTTGTGCGAATTTCAATGGCGTCTCTAATGTAGTGTTGTTTTAGAGAAAAAATAGGGCAGAACAACGTCTACCAGGGCAGCTAATATGGAATAAAAGTACCGTCACTAGTTATTGGCATTTTGGTATCGATAAATCGTTAAAAATACAAGACACTGCAGTGAATAATAATGTCGCAATACCTTCAACGTGTGCATAGCATTTGGGGAGATGTAACCTTAAAGAAAAAGAAATCCCATCGAATGAAAACGAAATAACAGCTCATAACAATTAAGAAATTAGGCGTTTGTTCCGCCGGAGTTCATAATCTCATAATCCACCAAGTTGAGGTTTCATATTCACGGAATGTATGACATTAACTGCGAAATGGGCAAAGTTGAAGATGTGTACCCAGCCGGGATTGGATCACGGCCCCCCTCTATCTAGGCAGTTGCGCTGACCCCTAGACCACTGTGGACACAGCGATCATCACACCTGCAAGGAATTAGTCAGATACAAATTCGCAACTTTACCCTGTCTTCTAGTACTCAAACTCGTAGTTTGCCTTGTTTGTGTAGAAGTGCCTCCGCACTGAAGAAAGGATCATTGCCCGTCATCGGCAAATTGTATGAATTATATATATGTGGTGTCTGTTCATCCAGACACACACACACACACACACACACACACACACACACACACACACACACACACATATATATATATATATATATATATATATATATATATATATATATGTGTGTGTGTGTGTGTGTGTGTGTTCCACAGTCCTGCGGCGTTCTTCCAAACAATTTTCTCCACTCGCTCGATCCTGTCGTTTGACCAGGCGGTGGTAGGCCGAGATTGTCTTGGTATGTTGTGACCAGCGAGCACAGAATCGCTGGTTGTGACACGACATTCTGGCTCCTCTTAACAATCTCGCCCCCGAACGCACATTGGACTCATGCATGTCTGGCTATGAACTTCAATTGGTGACACACCACACAGATGAAGAAAACGAATGATTGCACTCAGTTCTTGTATTGCGAACATTGCCACTCGAATTATCCCTAACAGTCCTAACTTGAATGCACTTCACATATGTGGAGAAATGAGCAAAAGGTAACTGGTGGATACATTTAAAACTAAATAGCATACATAAACCGCGCAGAAATGACCACCATAGGACGATCAAATTCGGGCATAATGGAGCAGTTGCCGCTAAGTGGGTACCGCCGCACCTCGCCCTCTGCGTCACACGAGTTAAGCTGCAGTTGCTGTGAAACGGCTGACGCACGAGCTGCCAGCTTTTATTGACGCCAGCCGTCTGCAATTGGTGGGACCAGGGGACCACTCTTCATATTAAGTGTCACTCATCGTTGCAGCGCAGTAGCGCGGTAACAAATAGAACAGGTCGGGGAGAGGTGACTATCGAGGCGAGATGCCTATAAAGCAGGTCTCAACAGATCGCGACACTATTAACAATTTCTCCACCTAAAGCCAACAGATACAAGGTACGATCTAAAACTGGCGCCTTCTTAATGTTGCGCAGTTATTTTCAAGGGCGGACGAGTGTTTAAAGTAGAAGAGGGAAATGTTGCACGTGTTGATCTTAGTGGATACTGTGTAGTGCAGTTGCTACACAGCTGCCGTATTTTGCCAATCACGTGGGAGAGCTGCGGCCGGTAGAATGGCCGAGTGCTCTAAGGCGTCTTGCTGAGGAGCGCACGGTTGATCACCGTCGGTGGTTCGAGTGTGGTGTGTGTTTTGTCCTAAGATTAGTTTAAGTATTTTGTAAACCTAGGGACTGATAACCGCAGTAGTTAAGTGCCACAGATTTACAAGCATTTCAACATTTTTTGTAGATCTGTCACTATCTTCTCAGGGTAAAATGACGAATTGCATTCTCCACCTTCACAATTTATATAGAAAGTGCCTCTCAGTATGTTAAAACGTCCAACAGGGGTTACTGGACTACAGAATCCCGAGAAATGGCTATGGATCCATATTGGTTGTCAGTTGCTGCAGCGCTGAATGTAGTTTCATTCCTCCAGCGTGCACTTTAAAGGAAACAGAATAAAGTCCGAATAGTAGCACGGACTTATCAATGGTTCAGTTGTACGAGCCAGACAGCAATGAAGGAGGTAAAACCGACAGTGGCGGATGTGCCACAGAAAGGCAACAGTAGGCTTGAAATTACTGCTGTGCCTATCTTGCATCTATTACCGTCTAGGTGTAAAAAGAAAAACCATTTAAGACTCACAAAAGATACTTCAAAGTATCAAGTGCTACGTCCTAAGGACTTAAAAGCAAGAAATCCAAGTCAGACTAAGAATAGCAGAGTAAGAAAGTCAGAAAATGACAGGGATTAGTATGCTGCATAAAAATTGACTACAAGTGCATTCAGTGCGACATCTTACATCTTATAAAATAGACTGTATTTGTGTATTTATGTATGTATGTATGTTCCACATCTCCTTCTAAACTACTGGACCGATTTCAACCAAACTTGGTACACATATTCCTTAATATCAGGTAACAATCGCTGTCGGGGTAAGAATCACCTACGAGATATGACGTCATAAACAATGAGATGCGCGAAAAACTGCCGCGTCAAACGACAATGCTGCATATTTTCTCCTAAACTACTTGACGGATTTCACCCAAATTTGGTACACATATTTCGTATGTGAGCTATCTACTGCTGTGGGAGTACGAGCCACGTACGACACATGGTTCAGGAGATATAACGTCATGAACAATAGGAATCGCAAAAAACTGCTACATAATGCGACGTGACTTTATAACTACACTGTATGAGAATGACAGTAGGGACTTGCAACAAACTTTAAACATAATTTCAAACCTTTATTAAACTTTTTCTCGCAGACAACCACATCAAAATAATGAAAGGAAAAACGTTTCTCGCTTACTACTTTTTCGCTGTTCATGGAGCAAAACTATGGTATTCGGTACAACGTTACAATTTATAATTTCTACACTACCAATTGTACTCGCAGGAAATTTTGCAGATAGAATACAGACTTAAAGATGAATGTACGTTCGAAATTGTATCACAGTACGTCTTGTAGTTATGAGATATGAGGACGTAAAGAGTAACGTTCATGGAATACTGCCCCAGCAAGCATCACGTTTTAATCCATTACTTGTTTACTACTAACCATATTCGCAACAGATTTTACCGACATACAACACTTATACAAATCAAATTTTTCCTGCAAAATTTTTCAATTGTACAACATGGAGTTTCGCAGGAAACTCGAGGGTATCTTGCGTTTACTGAAAGGCTTCATTTCACAAAATCGGATCACAAAAGTTAGAGATCACAATTTAAACATTTCTCTGAAAGCAACAGCCTGTGTCTATTGGTAGAGAGTAATCTTCAAAAGTACTAAATGAACATTCCTGGGGGTATCACAGACAAATAGAGAATATCCTGGGGCAACATATAGGCTTCATTTTATCAAAATCAGATCAGGAAAGTAAAACATATCGTAATTTTAAGTTTTAGGTATATTTATTGCTTGGAAAGAACTCGTAATGCAGCAAAGAACTAATAGATAGCGCTGCGGGTGTTCGTGTGAAGTTCGGGGCAGCGATCGGATTATTACCCATTGAAAATACTACTTACTCTTTGACTTTTCAAATTTACCATATTTCTGAAAATCGTTTTCTTGGTTGCTATATTCTACGAAGTATGATTCAACACAATGAATATAAAACTGATACAATCCTCGCCGTGTTTAATCCATATAGTTACATACTGATATCACAGTCTATCGTATATGTACAAGTGCTATGGAAGTTTAAGTCTCACGCTTGGAGCGACAATAGCGCATCCAACAGAAAGAGGGCCAACCGTAAGAATAAGAATTATTGTCAGTGATATTTCTATTTCATTAAGGAAATACTTATTATATTTCAGCTTTCCATGCCTCAGTCCATTATCCAGAGATATGAATGATCATGAAATGCCGGCCGCGGTGGCCGAGGAGACTGACGCGCTCCAGTCGCGGTCTGCACGGCCACTATGGTCGGGGGTTCGAATCCCCCCTCGGGCATGGATATTTGTGCCGTCCTTAGTATAAGGTAGTTGATAAGTAGTTTGTAAGTTTAGGGACTGATGACCCCGTAGTTGAGTCCCATAAGCTTAACAAACATTTGAACATTTTTGATCATGAAATAAATAAGTGGCGAATATAACTGATGTATGATGTGAGCTACATCATATTAATGAAGATATGCCTATTTCTAACACGTTTCGCAAACGTATTAAAAAAAGAAACTACTGACACATTTTCAAGCGGTTTTCACAGGAAATTTGAGCTAAGATTGGAGCAACATAGAGGCATGATTTCATCAAAATCAGATCACTGAAAAAAGATACATCCAGCCTTAAGTGTTTTCAGTAACTGTCTGTTCATCTAGTAGAAATACCTAATCTACTAAACTACTTCACGGATTTGCATGGAGCAACTTCACTAGGGAAATTGTTTTAGATGTAGGTTATGCTTGAACTATGGATTGCGTAGTATAGCAAACATACAAAAGAGGCGCTGTAGTGCACGAAAGAACTAATAAACACCGCTGCTGCATAATAAGTATGGGGTTGTACATCAAGGTAGCGAACGTCTGTGACAGAATTAAGTAATCTTATGTCTACGAATACCAACAAACATTGAACATAGTGTTACTGATTTCTCTTTGTGTATTAAATACTCAGCGACATTTCTTTGCTTATTTTGGCACGTTTCACTTTTTGTATCAAAAACTTTATGAAGATACAACGTTTCGGACAATGACTTTTACTTACATTTGACATCTTGGCTAGGAAACTGAGTTAATTGACAGAGCGATCCAACAAGGATTCTGCTTTTACTGACTGAGGTCCGGAACCCTAAAAAATCTTGATACACACAGGCTCTCCTTGAACAACCGTTGCGAAGCACGGCCATATAAGCAAGTTTGCTATAAAGGATTGCGTGAAACCTGTGCAGAGGAGGAAAACATTTCCAATAACTGCGCCAATGAACTCTCATTTCATAATTATGCAATCTTGTTATTTGCTACTCTTAAATGCCTTTATTTTATATTTTACTCTTTTCAGTCATGTTAAATTTGCTCTCTGAATTATTAATGTCGTGGCGGAATGGGCGAGCAATCTAAGGGTTCTTTCTGCGGAGTGCGCGGTTGTTCCCCATCGGAGGTTCGAGTCCTCCCTCGGTCTCATATATATGTGTGTGTGTGTGTGTGTGTGTAAGTTAGTGTAAGTTAGTTTAAGTAGTTTATAAGACTATGTACTGATAACCACAGTAGTGAAGGCCCATAGATTTACAAATATTTTAATTTTTTATATAGCTGCATTGTAACACATGTGCACCAAACTAGTGCTGCATTCTCCTTCCAATATAAGTGAGATCTTACCCCGTTGCCTGGGGTGAAATACCTAAACAGCACAGTTAATATATATACCGGTAATCAAAATGAATATAATTACTTACGGCAGTTTCAGATGTTCAAATGTTTGTAAATCTATCGGACCAGTCTGCGTGGTCATCAGTCCGTAGCTTACAAACTACTTAAACCTAGGTAAACTAACCTAAGGACAACACACACAACCATGCCCCAGGTATGGCAGTTTAACGCCATCTGGCCATTACACAGAAAAAGCCCCTCACGGGCAACAATTTAGTGTCGATCCTAAATCTTCAATTCCAACTCGCCTTTTGATTCTCCAAACCCGAAGTATGGCATCTTCCTCTGATTTACTCTACGTTCGAAAAGGTCGGACGCAGATTCGCGAGTTGCGGAAAGCAGGTAATGGTGCTCGATTCCTATTTGAGTTAGGAACATGGACGAGCCCGTTAGAATACCTGTTTTACTATAGATAAGTAAAAATGTACAGTGAAACCCGCATAAAATCTGTATGACTCATGTCTAATAGCTTGTGAGTTGGCAATTCTGTCTAGAAAATGGCTACACTGCGTCTCATTGGTAAGCTGAGTGCAGTTGTGTATTAATACGTCACTTGTGAGATAAACTCGTATCGTTTAATTGTGACAATGTGCTGCATCAGTGCTTGTGATAACAAAGAACATTTGAGACAGAAATGGGACTTTTTTTTTTATCAGAACAGCGAGTTGATATTTCACTAGGCAGGGTCCATGGAGGAATGTAAATAAATGTTTCGAGCCGAGTATCCTGCTAAAAAATAATTTAAAAAAATTCTCAAGGGCCCGCACTATTCAAGATCGGTACAAGAATGGAAGGCTGTGGAGTCGGTTTAGAATGTGCACAGGAGTAAACGACCGACGGTAGGAATACCTGCAACTATATGCAGGAATCACGTGGACACCACGAGAAGTCCCAGCAAGTCGGTAAGGTGATCACTGCAGCATGCTGTACATCGTATACTAACAGGTAAGAAATTAAAAGTGTATCGTCTGAGTGTAGTACAAAAGTTCAAATTTGAGGAGGAAGACTAAAAATTCACTATTGAAACTGGCTGTTACATAATTCGGTAATGGTTAGTTGACCCCTTGCTGTACGTCATGTCAGTTTAGGCCTGGTTTCGTCAAGTTATGTAAACTTCCAGAATTATAATGGTCGTAGGAAAAACCACATATTCCTGCACGAAGAAACGTTTTTTTTTTTTTCTATCTAGGAAACAAAATATGGAGACAACACGGTGACTCATCTTTTGAGGCCCACTCCCAGACCAAAATTGTGGTTCATCCACTATCTGGCGACTTCAAAAATATTTAAATTAAAAAATCGTTACATATTCATACGTTACATTGTTTCGCGTGTTGTACTGTGTCCTAGATAGCACATCACATCATGTGTGTATCATATGTCACATGAAGCCACATACGAAACCCCATCAAAGTCTTTTCACGTCATGTCATGTAACGCATCACATCAGGCAGATATGTTGCATCGGATATATTATTTTGGCAATGACAAGTTGCACGTAAAGTTTGGAACATCACATCCTGTTGTGGCGTGTGTAACATGAACTGCCTTGCAAATACTATACCATGTTCCACGCCATGTTGTGGCACGTGCCGTACTGTGTTATAACAGAAGAAAAAAAAAAAAAAAAAAAAAAAAAAAGGTTGCTGGAGGAAGCAGAAGAACGGCCACGCTCTAGCCCCCCAACGTATTTAAAATATACAGCGTGAGTCACCTAACATTACCGCTGGATATATTTCGTAAACCACATCAAATACTGACATTCCACAGACCGAACGTGAGGAGGGGGGCTAGTGTAATTGGTTAATACAAACCATAAAAAATGCATGATAGTATGTTTTTCTAACACAAACCGACGTTTTTTTAAGTGGAACCCCGTTAGTTTAGTTGGCACATCTGAACATGTAAGCAAATTCGTAATCAGTGCCGTTTGTTGCATTGTAAATGTTAATTACATCCGGAGATATTGTAACCTAAAGTTGACGCTTGAAACCTCCGACGTTCAGTTGCGTGTTGTAATAAACACGGGCCACGGTAGGAGAGCAGCATCTGCAGGGACATGTTTACGATGACGACCGTGTTTACGAGTGTGGCTTTAGTGCACTGTTGTGGTTTGGTCTAGCTGTCGCAGTGTCCGCATGTAGCGCTTGCTTGTTATTCTGTATTCGTCTTTGCACGCAGACTAACTGTAGCACTCTGTGTTACCAGACGTCTGTGATAGTGTAGTGTTGTAGGAACTGTGACCATGGTGTATTCGAACTCTGAAAAGGCGGAGATGATACTCATCTATGGCGTGTGTCGACAAAATGCAGCTGAATCCTGCAGGGCACATGCAGAACGGTACCCGGACAGAGAGCATCCAACGTGCCGCACATTTCAAAACATCTACCGCCAACTGTATGCAACAGGTATGGTTCAAATGTTTGTAAATCTATCGGACCAAACTGCGTGGTCATCAGTTCGTAGCTTATAAACTACTTAAACCTAGCTAAACTAACCTAAGGACAACACACACACACCCATGCACCAGGGAGGACTCGAACCTCCACGGCAAGCAACCGCGCGCTCCGCAGCGAGACGCCTTAGACCGCTCGGCTACTCCACCGCGGCACAGGTATGGTCGTAGCACGCAAACGGGTCCGTAACAGGCCCGTCATAAGAGAAGCCGGTGAAGTTGGTGTGTTAGCTGCTGTTGCCGTGGACCCACACAGGAGTACACGGGACATTGCGAGACCCGGTGGACTGAGTCAAAGTAATGTCATGCGCATACTGCATCGTCACCGCTTTCAACCGTTTCATGTGTCGCTACATCAGTAATTACATGGTGATGACTTTAATCATCGAGTGCAATTCTGTCAATGGGTATTAACAGAGAATGCGTTCCAGTTCTACCGGTTTACCGATGAAGCGGGTTTCACAAATCATGGAGCAGTGAATCTACGGAAAATGCATTACTGGTCCGTGGACAATCCTCGCTGGCTCCGACAGGTAGAACGACAGCGACCGTGGACTGTAAATGTATGGTGCGGAATCATTGGCGACCACCTCATTGGTCCTTACTTCATTGCAGGGGCCCAAACAGCTGCAACATACATCGCGTTTCTACAGAATGATCTGCCAACGTTGCTCGAAAATGTTCCACTGGAAACGCATGATGGCGCACCTGCACATTCCGCTATTAACACTAGGCTGACCCTTGACAGGATGTTCGACGGGCGTTTCATAGGACGTGGAGGACGCATAAATTGGCCAGCCCGTTCTCCTGATCTTACACCTCTGGACTTCTTTCTGTGGGGTACGTTAAAGGAGAATGTGTGCCGTGATGGGCCTACAACCCCAGAGGATATGAAACAACGTATTGTGGCAGCCTGCGGCGACATTACACCAGATGTACTGCGGCGTGTACGACATTCATTACGCCATAGATTGCAATTTTGTGCAGCAAATGATGGCAACCACTTTGAACATCTATTGGCCTGACATGTCGGGAAACACTCTATTCCACTCCGTAATTGAAAACGGAAACACGTGGGTAAGTGTACCTCACCCCTCATGGTAATGTACATGTGCGTCAGTGAGAAAGACCAATAAATGTGTTAGCATGTGGACGTAATGTGCTGTTCTAGTCTCTTCTGTACCTAAGGTACAACACCGTTCTCTTTGGATCCTTGCTTAATTCGGTGCTCTCCGATACCCACGATCAAACAGCGGAGGAGTGGTACTCAAGCGTCAACTTTAGGTTACAATATCTTCGGATGTAATTAACATTTTAAAGGGCAAAAAACGGCACTGATTACGTATTTGTTTATATGTTCAGATGTGCTAACAAAACTAACGGGGTTCCATTTAAAAAACGATGGTTTGTGTTAAAAACATACTTCCGTGCATTTTTTATGGTTTGTATTAACCAATTACACTAGCCCCTCTCCTCTCGTTCAGTCTGTGGAATCGGTTCGTCAGTATTTCATGTGGTTTACGAAATATATCCAGCGGTAATGTTAGGTGACTCACCCTGTATATGAACGATCAGTTAATAGCCAAAGATACGAGACACTTTCTCTATACTGACAATTTGGACATCACAGTACAAGGAAGAAACTTTGAGAAAGTAGAGATAAAACTGGGGGAAACTTTAGAATCTATGTCAACTATATTACGATGACAACTCTCTCAAACCAAATCGTACTGTAACGAAAGTGTGACCGTGGAGTGACGCTTGACAGATCTCTTACATACACATTCTCAGCAAGACACATATTTAATAGCTATCTGGAGCAGGCTATTTTCCTAGCTAGTCTAAAATATTCTATTGTTCAAACCTTACATAAAAAAGGGGATGCATCCGATGTCAATAACTACTGCCAATCTCACTTCTGTCAGCTTTATGCAAAGTTCTTGAGAAAGTAACGTATTGGAGACTAGCTTCCTATATTTGTAAAAATAAGGTACTAAGTGCAAACAAAATGTCGGTTTAGTTTCCAGCAAGGCTATTCAACAAAAAATGCAATATATGGCTTCATTGAGTTCATTATTTTCTTAATTTCAAAGGGAGAGATGGCTTAAATTTCATTTGTATCAGATAGCATAGGTACGTCATCTTCCAGCGCTAACAGCTTTGCCTCTTCTGTCGAACATTTAGATCCTATTTTCTTCACGACATTTGAAAAAAGATTATTTAAAATATTTTCGACATACGACCTTTTGTTAGTAAACTTTTCATACAGTCTCCATGTGCTTTTGGTGGCCCTGTTTCACTCTCAATTATATTCCAAATTTAATTTTTGCATTGTAGGCGGCGATCTTCTTACTTTAAGTATTAAAATGCCAAGATCGCAATTATTTATTTTTCTGACGACCGGTTTCGATCCACTTAGGGTATTATTATCTGGACACTAGTGTCCTATGTTTCCGTTAATGTCATGCGTCTTCATGAAATGAAAACATAGGACACTAGTGACCAGATTATGATACCCTAAGTGGATCGAAACCGGTCGTCAGAAAAATAAATTATTTAATTGCTATCTTGGCATTTTAATACTTCACATTCCAAATTGTTTTCATCGTATTATCAGAGGTACTAATCTCAGAAATAATTTTTAACAACTTTTATTAACATTGCACAGTAGTTTTTCTAATATTTGACTGTTTCTGGGTCATTACTCTTTCTTGTTGTTAGATACAGTTTCATTTTCCGGTTTCAAGATACTTTTATTCCTTTGGTTAGCCATGATTTTTAACATGGTTTCTTACAATTATATTGAACTGTTTTATCGGGTAAATAGTTTCAAAATACACTTACAAATGTATTATGAAAAAGATTACCATTAGCATCGGGTTCGTTGTATACCTCATCCCAGTCTAACTGCTGCAGCTGTCCCTAAACTTGGCAACTGTTAAATCATTAACAGAACGCACTACTTTGGATGCCTGTTTTAAGTTGCTGTATGGGGTCACCGGAATGCAAATGAGAGGCAGATAATACACCGCCATTTTATATCTTGTGTATGCGATACTGTAGCCATCTGCATTTGAGCATATCGTTATTTTATGACTAGTCACCTCATGTACACATGAAATATGATACCATTGGACAAGAGCTCTTCAAGGAATGAATGAGTTATAGCACTCGTGTTAGAAAATGTGACACAAATTAATCAAATTTCTTCAAGGAAAACCATGGAAGAAAATCTTAAAAGCACCGAGTGTTAACAAGATCCCAGTTGTTTCATTTTCACAGACACACACACACACACGCACACACACACACAATTGTATTGTGACATAATACCAGTGCTTTTTTTTCACATGGAACTAAGCAATAATGTTATTGAAGTAATATGAGTTAATTATGATCAAATTGCGTGGTTATGATATATCGCCCCAAATTTGCGATTGGATAGGGGATTTCCTGTCAGAGAGGACACAATACGTAGTAATCGATGGTAAAACAGAGGTGATATCGGGCGTTACACAGGGTAGTGTTATTGGTCCTCTGCTGTTCCTTATTTACATAAACGACCGGGCGAGGTGGCGCAGTGGTAACGCACTGGACTCGCATTCGGGAGGATGGTGGTTCAAATCCACCTCCAGCCATCCAGATTTAGGTTTTCCGTGATTTCCCTAAATCTCTCCAGTCAAATGCCGGGATGGTTCCTTTCAAAGGGCACGGCCGATTTCCTTCCCCATCCTTACCTAAAACTCCGAGCGTAAGCTCCGTCTCTAATGACCAAGCTGTCGACGGGACGTTAAACCCTAAGCTTTCTTCCTTATATAAACGATTTTGGGGAAAATCTAAGTGGCTCCCTTAGGTTGTTTGCAGATGACGCCATCATCTACCGTCTAGTGAAATCATCTGAAGATCAAAACCAACTGCAGAACGATCTGGATAAAATATCAGTATGGTGTAGAAATTGGCAATTGACTCTAAATAATGAGAAGTGTGAAGTCGTCCACATGAGTACGAAAAGAAATCCGTTAAACTTTGTTTTCAAGATAAATCAATCAAAAGTGAAGGCCGTAAACTCCACAAAATACCTAGGAATTACCATTACTTCAGGCTTAAATTGGAAAGAACAGGTCTTCTGGTCCGGATTGTATAACCATTAGATTTCTATCTGATTATGCTGAAGCGATAGCTCCTTAATTAACAGCCATATACCACCGCTCTCTCAAAGAAGGATCTGTACCGAAAGATTGGAAAGGTGTAGTAGGAATAACCCACTAAACTACAGGCCTATTTCATTGAAGTCAACCTGCGGCAGGATTTTGGAACATATCCTGTATTCAGATATTATGAATTTTCTCGAACAGAACGATCTATTGACCCAAGGTCAACACGGATTTAGAAAATATCGTTTATGCGAAACACAACTAGCTCTTTATTCACACGAAGTGATGGGTGCTATCGACAAGGGTTCGCAAATCGATTCCGTATTTCTTGATTTCCAGAAGGCTTTTGACACCGTATCTCACAAACGGCTTTCAAACAAATAACGTGGTTATGGTATATCGCCCCAAATTTGCGACTGGATAGGGGATTTCCTGTTAGAGAGGACACAGTTCGTAGTAATCGATGGTAAGGCATCGACTAAAACAGAGGTGATATCGGGTGTTCTACAGGGTAGTGTTATTGGTCCTCTGCTGTTCCTTATTTACATAAACGATTTATGGGAAAATCTAAGTAGCTCTCTTAGGTTGTTTGCAGATGACGCCGTCATCTCAAGATAAAACCAACTGCAGAACGATCTGAATAAGGTATCAGTATGGTGTAAAAATTGGCAGTTGACTCTAAATAATGAGAAGTGTGAAGTCGTCCACATGAGTACGAAAAGAAATCCGTTAAACTTTGTTTACAAGATAAATCAATCTAAAAGTGAAGGCCGTAAACTTTACAAATTACCTAGGAATTACTATTACTTCAGACTTAAATTGGAATGAAGACGTAGATAATGTCGTGGGAAAAAACGAACCAGAGACTGCGTTTTATTGGCAGAACCCTTAAAAGATGCAACAGAACTACAAAAGAAACTGCATATACTACGCTTGTCCGTCCATTTTTGGAGTATTGCTGCCCAGTGTGGGATCCTTATCAGGTGGGTTTGACGGAGGACATCGAAAGAGTCCAAAGAAGAGCAGCTCATCTCGTATTGTCACGATACAGGGGAGACAGCGTTACGGAAATGATACAGGATCTGGGATGGGAATCATTACAACAACAGCGCTTATTGCTGCGGCGTAGGCTACTTACGAAACTCCAATTGCGAACATTCTCCTCCGAATGTGAAAATATATTGTTGACTCCCACTTACATAGGTAGAAACGATCATCAGGATAAAATACGAGAAATCAGAGCTCGAACGGAGAGATTTAGGTGAATTTCAATTTTACTATTGTTTATTACGTTATACCTCCTGAGCCATGCGTCGTATTTGTTTCTTTTAGGACAACAATTTTTATTTCACGTAAGCAATATGTGTACCAAATTTAGTTGAAATTGGCCCAGTTGGTTAGGAGAAAATGAGCAGCATTGTCGCTTAATGCAGCAGTTATTCTGGCATCTCATTGTTTATGACGTCATATCTCCTGAAAAATATATTGTACGTGATTCTTACACTTACGGCGATCATCCTCATGGATTGAAGCTTACGTGTACAAAATTTCATAAAGATTGGAACAAAACTGTAGATTTGTATGCAATACGTACACACAAACATACGGACACTCTGCTTTATATATAAAGATTAGCTTTGATATTTGTTATTAACAATCCTGCCCAATTCAAAAGTAATAGCTATAGCCCTAGGAGAAACGGTGGTCTTCACTATTGAAGGTTGAATCTTACTTTGGCACAGAAAGGGGTGAATAATTCTGCCACAAAAGTCTCCGGTCACTTGGCACGAATAGTCTGATAGATTAATTAGTACTTAAAAAGAAATTAAAAGAATTTCTGAATGGACTTCCTTCTGCACTTTAGAAACGCTTCGAAGATGCACCAGCTCCACCAAAGAGACTGCCTACATTACACTTGTGCGTCCTTTCCTGGTGTACTGTTGCCCATTGTGGGACCCTCACCAGGTGTGACTGACGGAAGATGTTGAGAAGGTTCAGAGAAGGGCAGCTCGTTTTGTTTTCATCACGTTACCGGGGGGGGGGGGGGGGGGGAGCGTCACGGAAATGTTGCACGAATTGGGGTGGAAATCATTAAAAGAAAGAAGTTATTCATTGCGGCGTCATCTGTTTGCGAAGTTTCAATCACCGACTTTTACTTCTAAATGTGAAAATATTTTGCTAGCACCCACCTACTTAGGGAGACATGACCATCCCAATAAAATAAGAGAAATCAGATCGAAATCGGAACGATTTAGGTGTTCTTTCTTCCCGCGCGCTATTAGAGAATGGAACGGTAGAGAAAGTTATGAAAGTGGTTAATGAACCATCTGCCAAGCACTTAAATGAGAATTGCAGAGTATCTATGTAGATGTAGATGAGATGAATTTTGAGAGGCGGGTTTGAACCGGCGTGCCCTCGGATGCGCCACCTCGCTAGGGCCGGCTCTTCAATTCTCCGCGAAGTACCAGAGGGCGTCAGTAATTTGCGGCGTATTTTACGCGCTGCGTCACGTCCTGCAAAAAAATGCAGTTCTCTTCCCTTCACAAGAACATTAGTGCGCTCGTAAACTCCCACCTCTCGGCCTTGGTTGCCCTGTGGCGCCTTCCACAGTGGCTGCGTCAGGTGATCTCTAATGTGTGAGTGACGCTACAGGTCTGAAGTAATTCATGTTCCTCCTTTAATATTTTTTTTTCTTTTCAAAGACTGCCATCTCAATCATCACTTAACTCTTATAACTGTCAAATTATCCATGAAAGAGAAAATATAGCAACAGAAAAGTATTTCTGTTGTTATTTGTGTCTCGCGTATTGGTGCAAAGTACTCGTACACTGTACATTGTGCAGTGTTCTACGGAGTATACATGGAGACTAAACGAATCGTTCTGTTCTTCCACCTCCAGTCTTCCATGGCGTCGTGGAAAGCCTCAGCCGCAGCTACCAAAAGAATGCAAGCAGTTTCTGCGATCTGCGTCGCGCCAGGCGAATTAGCAAGACACACAGCTCCGCAGAAAAGTTTATTGGTGGCCCTGGATTAATTCTCTCGATTAAAACGCTTAGTAATGCAGTGTAAACACGAGTCGCCAGCCTTGTATTCACTCGCGAGACGAGGTCTCGCATGTGTATCTTAGGATTTTCTATGAGCACCACAATAAAAAGCCATTCAGTCCGTGGCACTACGGTCCTCTTGTCCTCCTCAGTCACAGGTTTCCAGACGCCTCGGTCTTCAGAACGCCTGCGCCACCTCACGCCCATGTTCACGTTCGTCATTTTGAGACATGGTTCCAAGCAAAGCTACAATTTCCCATTTACAGTAACAACAATGAGACAGCAAGAGGAATAGTGGGAGAAAACGACAAGGGTGCTCTGGAAACTATGTCGAGGAATTATGGCTACACCATATATAAACGAATTAGCCGACTGTAAAACAATAGAAAAACTGCTGGGATCACTGCAGCGGCTTGTTGTAAACTTTTAGATTTGAAAATAATGAGATCTTTTGTTGCGATTTTTAATGAAATGGGGGTGTTTAACTACCTACGATCATACCATAAGTTCTGCATAGGAGGAGTTTGTCAGGGAAAAGGCAATATAATTTTGGTACATAGGCTGCTTAAGGTGGAAGTCAGCCAACTGCAAAGTAAAATACCTATTAAATAACTGAACACTTGTTATTGCTTTGTTTCACAAAACTTTATTTTACGACCTACGTTTCGGGTTATGAGCCTATTTTCAAGTACTTTACTGATTCCAAAGTTGTTACATCAGTGAAGACAAACCATTATGATACTACAGGTCTACGTTTATCGATTTCAACATTAGAAGAAAATACTTTTATCTTGCAATTTAGGAACTATTACACTTGCATTACCTTATTAGAATAACCTTAATTATCTATTGTACTAATATTGTGTTTATTGATATTATCTATTAATGAAATTACTGATCATTATTGTACCTCGAAAAATTGAACAGTTTATAGTACAAGACCTTGCTTCTTGCCTATTGTTAGTGATATTGTTATTATCTATTACGCAGAACTTACTCATAGTCTAAAAGAGGTGAATAATTGAATTCTGTCTGTTCATTCAGTATCAAATTTGAGGCTGCGCGCATCTGTTTTTTTAATCTCCAAAATTTCTAGTTGGGTCAGTTTTGCACCTTTACCTTCAACATATAAGACTTCTACATCTATGGCGTATTTGTGCTGTTGCTCTAAGTATTGTTGGGCAAAGGCAGAATCTGGTTTTCTTAATCTCCAGCTCCTGTGGTGTTCTCTAAGCCTGGTACAAATTGACCGATCTGTCTGTCCTATATAACAGGACTGGCACTGTCTGTCTCTCCTTTGAATTGAACAGACTTTTACCTAAGTTATGTGGGACATAGAAATATACTGAAAAGCTCTTTGCTTTCAAAATGTTACATAGCCTATTGGAAATTTTACCTATGAAAGGTAACCTACACCATTTACTTTTTGATTTTTCACTGGAGCTTATTGGGTAGAGTAGGGATCTTGCTACTTTCTTCAAAAATGTTCAAAAGTTTGTAAATATATCGGACCAAACTGCGTGGTCATCAGTCCTTAACTTACAAACTACTTAAACCTATGTAAACTAACCTAAGGACAACACACACACACCCATGCCCCAGGGAGGACTCGAACCTCCACGGCGAGCAACCGCGCGCTCCGCAGCGAGACGCTTTAGACCGCTCGGCTACTCCACCGCGGCGCTACTTTCTTCTTTTTCTTGTCAATAATTTTGTCAATTATGGAGGAATGAAAGTCATTATTTGTTGCTATGGTTTTTATTGTGTGTAGTTCTTGGTCATGGTCTTCTTGGGTCATGAGAATGGACATTCATATGGTGGAATGCTGCATGTTTGTACGTTGTTGGGTGCTGAGAGGAAGCCGGGATGAAAGTGTCAGTAAAGGTGTCTTTCCTGAAGATCTTAAATTTATGGCTTCTATCAATATGATCAAAATACCAGTGATAAAAGTCCAGGTGGCTCGCTAACCACCAGTGGTGAATCCAGGGGGCTATGGGTCTGCTGCTCCCCCCCCCCCCCCCCAGTGCTTCATTTTTCTTTTTTTAAGAAATCAGGTCAATGATTTTATGCCTTATGGATCAGGTCAGCCAAGAATCCAGATTCGCCACTGGTAACGTGAATCTACCAGACTCGAGGCTACAGAAATAACGATAGAATGGATCATGTATGAGTGTGCAATACTGTTTGTGCGTTTTAAACGGTAGGAAACAGTATTTATATGCTAATCACCTCCACGTAGTGACAGTTAGCGAAAAGGATTCAGAACTATGTGTGTTTAACGTTCTGCAGTTTGTCTACTGGGGCAATAACGCTATCTGATTAGGCCTCATAATACACAACGATGGGCTGCTGGATGCTGCAAATCGATGTCAACAGATGTAGAGAGCGCCATGTGCTCAGCACACTACCCCAGCTAGTGACAGTTTTCTGTGGCCAGAGTAATGTACTTTTCACAGCGGCTGGGTGCAGCCTGGTTGCCAGCACTAGACCCGGATATGACCCATCTAATTACTAGCCAAGTCTGACAGAGCTTAACCTCGGTGATCTGATGGCCAAAGGTGTAGCAGAGGTGAGGTCTACTAACGTAACACAAATACAAAAAACGGTCGGTTGTAAAAATAAATAAATAATTAATTTAGGAATTCCTGGAAGAGAAAACGGTATAAACTATATTACCTGTTCATGAAGTTCTAATCACCTACCTATAACTACATGGATATACTTAACATTGATTTCAATAAAGACGATAAAATACAGAAGTGAATCTTCGTGATCAATATACCATCGAACATCACGCTATTTAGCAAGTTGACAGAATTTTTGGCTCATGAAAGAAGTTACAGCAAATGTGGGTATTATGGCGTGGGGGACCTGGACATAAGATATAAGCGGTTTTCCGTTACTTCTACTTTCACCTTACACTGGAAAATCTATTATGATCGTCTATTACGTACCTGTACGTATAACACCCAACAGGTGAGTTCTACTCTCAGTAGGAGAGTGTACAACTTTATCGCTTGAAGACTGTGTCAGGCTGAAGTCATGCCATAAGCATGATCATATTTACTCTCCCCCCCCCCCCCATTCCATTCTAAGGTTTTCATCTCTGCGATGAAGCTGTGGTCGAACGCTTTCATACTGACGCACCAGTAGGGCATTGGACGCACTTTTGGGAGTCCGGCAGTTCAAATACCTATTTGACCAACCATATTTAGCTGATTTCCCTCAGTCACTTAGGACAAATACAGGGAAAGAGCACGACAGGTTTCCTTCCCCAAGACAAACAGTAGTGGTGGTAGCAAACTCATACAACACCGACACACATAACGACTGACCTGTATCAAAAGGAGGACTTGTTGCGTAAGCAATGTAATGCACTAAAAATGTTTAGTACGATGAATCTTATTTTCTAGGAACGTAAGATTACAGACGCTATAGTTATGGAGGACGTAACATGGACACATACACTGCCGCAAGGAAACATTTTACCCGACGGCAGCAGATGCCACCCGGCTGATGGTAACTGTAATCATGATGGTTCCATCGTCGTCCGTAACAGATGGCGTTGTTACACAGCCAAACTACATCTACATAGATACTCAGCAAATCACATTTAAGTGCCTGGTAGAGGGTTCATTAACAACTTTCATAACTTTTCTCTACCGTTCCATTCTCTAATAGCGCGCGGGAAGAAAGAACACCTAAATCGTTCCGTTTTCGATCTGATTTCTCTTATTTTATTGGGATGGTCATGTCTCCCTAATTAGGTGGGTGCTAGTAAAATATTTTCACATTTAGAAGTAAAAGTCGGTGATTGAAACTTCGCTAACAGATCACGCCGCAATGAATAACGACTTTCTGTTAATGATTTCCACCCCAATTCGTGCAACATCTCCGTGACGCTTTCCGCCCCATAACGTGATAAAACAAAACGAGCTGCCCTTCTCTGAACCTTCTCAATCTCTTATGTCAGTCCCACCTGGTGAGGGTCCCACATTGGGCAACAGTACTCCAGGAGAGGACGCACAAGTGTGATGTAGGCAGTCTCTTTGGTGGAGCCGGTTCATCTTCGAAGCGTTCTGCCGATGAAACGTAACCTTTGGTTTCGCCTTCCCCACAATATTTTCTATGTGTTCTCTCCAGTCAAAGTTGTTCGTAATTGTAACACCTAGGTATTTGGTAGAATTTACGACCTTAAGGTTTGACTGATTTATCACGCAATTGAAGTGCAGCGGATTTCTTTTAGTGGTCTTGTGTATTACTTCACACTTCTTTGTTTAGTGCAATTGCCAATTTTGACACCATACAGACATTTTTGTCTAAATCGCTTTGCAGTTGCTTTTGATCCTCTGTTTCTCCTAAAACGTTTATAAACAGAAGGAGGAGTAGGGGACCTATAACGCTTCCCTGGGGAACGCAAGATATCACTTCTGTTCTACTCGATGACTTATCATCAATTACACCAAACTGTGTCCTTTCTGATAGGAAATCGTGAATCCAATGACACAATTGGAGAGAGATATTCCGTAAGCACGCAATTTCATTAGAAGCCGCTTGTGGGGTACAGTGTCAAAAGCCTTCCGGAAATCCAGAAATACGGAATCGATTTGAGATACCTTGTCAATGGCACTTGTCGCTTCATGTGAATAAACTCCTCTGTCATCTCCTCAGCTCGTCTCAGTTAACTTCTTTGTAACTATTCTGTCCTTACCTTTCGTAGTCTCGATGCCTGATGCACTCGATAACTCTTCAGTATTCCATAGCTTATCTGAAATTGGTACTGCTAGTGCGACTCGGTAGCACATTGGTAGAGTGCCAGACTACAAATCCAATCCGCGTGTTCGATCCCAGCCAGGTCCTAGCATTTTTATCTGTCGCTTTCCACTTCTTTCACCTGTGGCAACGTTGCTGATGTGAAAAATATCGAGTAGCACCGTGGTTCGGAACCCACGTTAAACTGGGTAAGTCAGTTACGTGCGCTTATATCCCAAGCGAAAAAATCTTTCCCAGAGATACTACGTGTTGGCATTAGGCAAAGATCTAAAATGTTCATGCAGTACTGATGTAGAGATGCCGGCAGACGACGTTGTTCTGAGTATTCTGTATGCACTTGCAACAGAAATTAAATTTATCCTGTTAGGGTCTTAGTTAACCACACACACTGTTATTGTGACATACTCAGAAACAAACTACCAAACATTTGGTGACAAGAAATATCGGTCTAAGAACACTCTCGTAAACCGCGATATATTCGAAACTAAGCAGCAAAATATTGGGAAGAAACATGAAATAGCCTTTCCATACCCACGGAAATAGATATTCGGAAATAAATAGCCAAATCTTCCTGACAAGCGAATGGTGTCATTGATACTCATTTCACTTACTGTACCAGCAATTTTAACGTTCCCCTAGTTTTGTCTCCAACCATATTCTCGAAAATCGCAACGTAGTTGGAACAAAGTAAAATATTTGTGAGAAGGGAGAACATAAATGCCATTGCTTATCGTACCACTTGCAGCAGTAATTTCATTCTCGGTTCTTCAGTCACACATAAAAATCACCAAATCGACGTTACTAACTCCTGAGACAGTATATAAGAATACTGGATAACATAATACTGTTATATCAATAAGAAAATCCCACAAAGTGTTTTGGATAAATAACTCCTACAATGTGTTACAAACGACATGGTTAAAAAAAATTGCATGGGACGAGTTTCACCGCTCTACCCATTACGCTACAGCAACTCGACGTTGTTACTTCCCTCATAGTTTGTATACTCGTTCCCACAAGTTTGTTTCTCAATGTTAATATGATTTTAATTACATTTAGTTATCCAGAGATTATTTTGTAATCCATCGTTAATTCGGGTTACTGAAACGGGTTACTGCGAGTTATAAAACCAAAACTGTGAGATATACGGCAAATAAAGAGGGCGTCTGTGACATGGAAGGAACAAGTGAATATCGTTTTCACGTCACTTTCCAAAGTCGTCGCTCATTGGCTAATGTAACAGCGAATTTCATTGGAGGGAAGGAAATTTTTGCTTGGGATATAAGAACTCCTAAGTCAGTTCGAAGGTGGGAGGAAGGCAACGGCATACCACCTCCAAATAGGACCATGCCTAGTAAAGAACTGTGGTGTTCAAACCAATCTTCGGATTGTTAACTGCTTTACCTTTTACTATTCTCTCTCACAGAAGTTCGTAACACAATGTTTAACTTTAAGTTAATTATTTATTTTGCACCATACGTATAATCAATTAATGCACTTGGCCAGTTCGGTTTTCACAATAGTTTTCACGGCTTAGAACAGATTAGAACAAACTGCACTAAATTAGGCGATATTATTAATATGATGATAGTGAATTATTTTAACAGTTGTTTGCATGCAGCATTATCACAGTTACAGAATAAATTATTAAGTCATCACAATTAGCTGAAACTCAGTGAAAATAGGCACCGGAAAATTTACACAGTTCACAAATTTAAGCGTAGATTATTAGCAGTTCAAGTGAGTTTGAGCGGAACATCACCAGACTTGTGTGGCATACATTGTATCTCGTTATGTGTCCAATAGCCAAGTAACTAGTTCTAGATTTTTCGAGCTATTTATAGATCGCCGTGGTAATAATTTTGTGATCTTATAATCTACACAACTGTTTATAAAACGGCTAGGTCAGAATTTGACATTCGGGTTAAACTATAGGTTACTATTACAAAAATGTTCAAATGTTTGTATAGTCTATGGGACTTAACTACGGGATCATCAGTCCCTAAACTTACAAACTACTTACGAACTAACTTACACTAAGGACGGCACAAATATCCATGCCCGAGAGGGGATTCGAACCTCCGACGGTAATGGCCGTGCAGACCGTGACTGGAGCGCCTCAGTCCCCGCAGCCACTGCGGCCGGCGTTACTATTACAATTTGGTTTACAGAAATTATTTCGTTGTGTGTTTGTCAAGCATATGGAACTTAACTGTGGGGTCCTCAGTCCCTAAACTTACAAATTACTTATAAACTAACTTATACTAAAGACAACACATACATCCATACCTCCGACGAGGAACGGCCTCGCGCATCGGAGCATAGTGATTCAATGCGCTCGGCCACTCCGCCGCGGCCATAAATTATTGTTTGACGGAAAATTAATAAAGGATATGGCATCAGTTATTGTTACGATGAGGGGTTCCTTAATCCTTTGTAACTGGCAGCCATATTAAATAATTTATTATAGAAAAGAATTCAACTTTTTAATTAGGGCATCAATTAATCAATGTAGTATATCGAAAGAAAGGTAAAAGCAGCGGCAACAAAAGTATGTAGTCAAGTCCGGAATGAAACAATACTTTAGGAGTAAATGGCCATGAAAGTTAGTACTGATACAAAGTTTTAATTTCGATTATTACGTAAGTTAACAAATTTTCGATGATTCCCTATACCTTACCATAAAACGAAGTTGTCACTCTCCATATTACTGTATCATAGCCATGCCGCACATGTCCATACAACGTAGTATGTGTATGACGATTGGATTAGCTCGATGCACGGTATTTTCAAACGCATTTCCCTTCTGTCTGTAGCGAATTTCGTCTTCTAGTTTGGTTTCCACACAGCTCAGTGTTTACAACGTCATATCTACTAAACAACGTGATATTCAATGAGACAATTTTGCAGACCATTTCAGAGCTATATTTTAATATTGCATTCACTGGTAGTAGTAAAAACGCAGTGAAATGTCAAACGTGGTGCAGTAGTTATTTACGCACCTCAGGTTTATGACGTCATAACTTTCGAATTATGCGTCGCTCAATGATATTATTTTTTACATACTTTCCGCAATATATGCGGTTATTGGCTGATGTTACGACCAGAACACGCAGCAAAGAAGTAATAAATTTGAACGTCAAATATGATTCGGCAATTTTTCATGCATTACGGAGTTTATGATGTCATATCTCCCAAACTGTGTGTCCTGCAATGATTTAATTTCGCAGGTACATTTAGTAATATACGAGGGTTAGAACTTAAATAGTGGGGACTATTTATTCACAACCGATACAAAAGTGTTACGTGTTAACACCTGTTATTGTCCTTCAAAGTAGTCACCAACGTTGTGTAGAACCCGTTGCCAGCGATGTGGAAGGCGTAATACCGTTAGCAGAGCCTCTTCCGTTGATGATGCGATTGGAGCGGTCTACTGCGTGTCCAATCTCTGGAACAGTTCTGAAGCGAATCCTTCATCTTCGGAATCAAATTGAAGTCACGAGGACTTAAGTACGGGGAGTATGGTGGATGGTACAGTACTTCCCAGTCCCATCGACCGAACAGAGCAGCCGCGCATTGAAATCATGTGTAGGTTGCGTAGAACGCGTTGTCGCTTCTTTCGCAAAGCTGGTCGCAGGTGACGCTCCAAACACGAACAGTAACACTGTGCACTGACGGTCTGCCGTGGAGGAACGTAATGCTTACCATCTCAGTTGTACACGAGAATCACCAAACTTTCACTATACTGGGGCTCTGACGCACTTTTCGACTTTCGCGGCGACCCATAATGATGCACATCGTTGGATTGGCGTTTCACTTTTGGTTCGTAAGATGTGGCCCTTGTCTCATCCAGTGTAAGAAAGCCTGTCCTTCAGTTCATAGCGCTCCAAGTGCATCCGAGCAGCGTCGTATAGCATCCATTTCTGCATTTCCGTGAATTCATGCGGAATGCATCGTGGTGCAATTTTTCGCATGCCCAGGCTTTCCTTCAGGATGCGAAGCAGAGTCGTATGTGCTAATCCGGTTTCGTTGGCGAGCTGACAAATCGTCTGGCGTCGATCACTGTCCACTAACTCGACAACAGTATGTACTTCTTCAGAGACGATAGGTCGACCTCCCCCATGCATGTCTGCCACAGTTTGCAGACCTTCGTTGAAGGCTTTTACCCAACGTGGCACTGTTCTGTACGGCAATGCCGTTTTCCCGCTCGCCTCTTGAAGAGCTTGATAACACTGTCATGCTGTACGACCTCTAGCACATTCAACCTTGATTGATCCAACTCCGTTGTTGCTGTTTCTAAAAGATAGTGAAACCATTAAAGATATAAGTGAAGCAATAAATTAAAATTTGTGATGCGTACGGGAATCGGACCTGGACCTCCATGCTTACTAGGCAGACAGCTTACCGTTAGACCACCGCACCACTAACAGTTAACCCTACAAGCACCGACCATGGGCAAAAATTGCACGTACACTTTTCTTTTATTAAAAATCATAATTAATGTCCTTCAATGTTTATGGGCTTTTTGCTATTTGTCTGTCACCTTATAAAGTACTACCCTACACATTCATATGGTTACAATTTTAAAAATTGATAACAAAATATAGCAATTTTGCCCTGGGTTGTTAGTCCATGCGACCAGAATTCTTCATGCCCCCTACAACCGCCAAGCACGGACAAAAATTGCCCCTACATTTTTCTTATAATAAGTTTCATTGGCAATAATGATTGTGAGTTTTTCGTGCCTTGTTGAGAGTCTGATTGTTGCGTTTGATATTCATTGTAGAGACTAACTATTCTTACTATCAGTTTGTCACCATAGAGCAAACGCCTTTGACGTAAAGTACATTTTTTAAAATGACTTGTAGAGCGACGCAGAACGCCTTGCTGAACTTTTAGCAGTGGCGGCGCTAGACGAAAACTGGGTCTCGGCGAACTCGTCTTTGCGAGGCCCCTTTCATTTTCTTCATTAATGAAGAAAATGTCAAATGAGCTGAATTATATATCAATCATCATTATACTAAAATTCTATTAGTATAATATATGAGCATTATTGCAATGACAAAAACTACAATAAACAAACACAAATTAGAGGAACTTTTCACCTTTTCGTCTCACTGATTTTTTTAAGACCTCGTCTTAATACTAGCCGCTATTTCGGCTTCAGTTGATAGTACTGACAACGCAGATAGTCTTTCTTGGATCATTGTGCTTTTCAAGTGAGTCTTAATCAATTTTAACTTTGTGAAGCTTCTCTCGGCCGAAGCTGTACTGTCTGGAACTGAGCATGATTCTGATTGTTATATAAACATTTGGGTATACTTCTTCCAAATCGTTTTCTGAAACGTACTGAAGAAATTGCTTTGTAAGTATTTAGCTAAAAATTGGATCACTGCTGCACTCATACGAAAATAAATACGGACAACTAAATAGCTGCCGGCCGGGAATGGCCGAGCGCACTAAGGCATCATACCCCGGTGAGCGAGATCGCTGTCGCCGGGGGTCGACTCCCATCCTTGGGTACGAATGTTGTGTTTGTCCATTAGTTAAGCTAGTGTAAATTAGATGTAGGTAGTCGCTACATAACCTAGCAGTTGGAAAGCGCCTTAAACATCAAATATAAAAAGAAGAAACAAAAAATTAAAATTTTAACATGTTTCGCGAGGCCCCCATAGGTGCGAGGCCGTCGGCGGTGGCCGACGTCGCCGACGCCTAGCGCCGCCGCTGACTTTTAGTAGTCAATGAGTTATCAGATTTCAGTGACTCTGAAACGACTCACACAGAAGTAGAAGAGAGCCCAAATGATGAATCGGAGGACGAAGAAGAAACAAACAATGCAGGTAACGTTCCCAATAGATATGTTAGTGGTTCTGGTAGGGTGTACCTTGCAGAAGTTCCAACGTATTGTAAAAGGGATTTTGCCAACATAGTTCGTGAATATCAGGGAGTAACTACTGCTGGGAAAGTAACAAGTATATGTGAATCATTCAAGAAATTTTTCACACCTGAAATAGTAAAGATAATTGTTGAGTACACAAATGAAGCTGAAAGAAAAAATCTCTCTCCTGTTGACAAAACTGAAATATATGCTTTGATGGGAATTTTGATCCTAATGGGAATTTACCAGGACACAGGATTTACAGATATTTTGTAACACGGGCAAAATTTGCCCTAGGTTGGTGCTCCGTGTAACCCAAAATACCTTGGTGCTCTTAGGGTTAAGGCGCCGTGGATTAGTCTAAATACGACTTCCCTCCATGTCACAAACTTTAATTCAGCTTCTGTGTTCCATAGATAATTGCCACTACTGCCAAGGCTCTCCGTGCAGCGGAATAGCACCCTGGCAATGGACATACTGGAACATTCCTGTTAAGGTGATACATTTATATTTGATATTTATATCACCTTAACAGGAATGCTCCAAAATGTCCATTGCCGAGGTGCTATTCCGCTATGTAGAGGCTTGGCAGTAGTGGCAATTATGTATGGAAGACAGAAGCTGAATTAAAGTTTGTGACGTGGAGGGAAGTCGTATTTAGACTAATCCAAGGCGCCTTGACTGTTAGTGGTGCGGTGGTCTAACGGTAAGACGTCTGCCTAGTAAGCATGGAGGTCCAGGTCCGATTCCCGGCCGTACCACAAATTTTAATTCATTGCTTCACTTATATCTTTAATGTCTTGGACTTTCTGAATTTATATTTAAATAGATAGTGAAACCGTTACGTTAGACCGTTTGCTCACAAGTGACTGTGTTTCGATTGTGCGCACGCCGGTGACGCGGGACTGGCGAGTCCATTTGCTCAGAGGTAAGATAGGCTTGTCAATAACGTGTACTATCAGCGACAATGGTAGATTCCATTACACAATGTCTCCACAGCAGTGTTGCCACAATTTAAGTTCCAACCCTCGTACGTGGTGAGTAACGAACAAATGTACAAGTATATGCTTTAAATAGTTTTACTACTGGTGATTCTGAACAAAAAAACTTCTAATAAACATTTCTCTTTTCTAAACCGTTTCCCGGTAGACCAGTGAAAACAACTAGGAACGGGAAAAGTGTAGCGTCGTATTTCAAATGTTTGTAAAGCTATTAAATCAAACTGCAGTGGTCACCAGTCCCTAGACTTACAAATACTTAAACTACCTTACGCTAAGGACAACACACACACACACACACACACACACACACACACACACACACAAAGCCATGCCCGGGGGAAGAATTGCTGAGTCCGACAGTGCTTGTCGTAGTGTAGAGTACTCCAATGTTGTTACGTGAACAAAGAATACAGTTTAGTCAAAATGCCACGGATCTGTCAAACTGGAATTCCAGAGCTGCTGTGCGAGAATATCAACAACGATTTCTGAACAGCAGGGTGCTAGATACCAGGGCGTTTAGCTGGTGTTCCATTGATTGCTCACAGATCCTTACTCCAACACAGCACATAGATGGTTTTCAACGTGGCAGTATCAGTGGCGTGGCTTTTATTGATCTGTCCTCATTCTACGACACCGTACAACATCTGATCATCATAAAGAAGATTTATCACCTCACTAAGGATTCGAAGGTCACGCAAATCATTGCTGCTCAGTTGCGGAATAGACGTTTCTTCGTGGAATTCCAAGGCAGGTGGAACCTAGCAACAATGCTAATTAACATCTATACCAATGACCAACCACTTCCACCACACACAAGAAGCTTCCTATACACAGACGATCTAGCGTTGGCGGCTCAGGGTAAGGACTTCGAGATAGTAGAAGAAAATCTCACTGCTGCTCTGAAGTCACTCGCTTTGAACCGCTCCCTGACCTTCAAGACACACTGCACCAACCTCAAAGCTAACGTTTCATCACGAAATTGCCTCTTGCGCGAGGTGACTGGGTCTGAATGGGGTGCCCACGCACAGACAGTAAGAACAACCGCTCTGGTACTCTGCTAGTCCACTGCCGAATATGCACACGCAAAAAAAAAAAAAAAAAAAAAAAAAAAAAAAAAAAAAAAAAAAAAAAAAAAAAAAGGTGGACACAGCCCTGAATGAAACCTGCAGACTGATCACAGGGTGCCTAAAGCCAACGCCCGTACGAAAACTGTATACAAGTGTAGCCCCACCGGAGATCCGACGCGAGACTGCTGCTAACAACTATAGTCAAAATGCCTCCAATAACCCAGCACACACCCCTGTACGACCATCAGCATCCACCTTCCCGACTGAAGTCCAGGAAGAGCTTTTTACAGTCGTCTTCTCCAAATGACACAGATCCCAGCATAGCCTGGGTTGAACTATGGAAAATAGAAGAAACTCCTCCACCTGGTTACAAGGAAGGATGGTGCACATGGAAGTTAAAATGTTCAAATGTTCCCGTCTCTAATGACCACGCTGTCGACGGGACGTTAAACTCCAAGTTTCCTTCCTCCTTCCTTTCAAATGTTTGTAAAGCTTATCGGACTTAACTGCGGGGTCATCAGTCGATAAACTTACAAGCTAACTTATACTAAAGACAGCAAAAACATTCATGCCCGAGGGAGGATTAGAACCCCCGACGGAGAACGGCCTCGCGCATCGTAGCGTAGCGCCTCAATGCGCTCGCCCACTCCGCCTCGGACACATGAAAGTCCTTAAACAAACTGCGCTTCGGCGTCGCAAGATCGAAGGACAACCTGAAAAAATTGGGAACTGCACAATGAGAAGACACATCATGTGTGTGTGGAGAAGAACAAACCACAAGCCACGTACTGACATGTCGCCTCTGTCCAGATTCCTGGCTCTGCGCCTGGTTCACAGCAACGTAGACAATGTACTCCAGTACTGGTCTCAACAGGCTTAAACAATGTATACAGGGTATTTCAAAAGGAACTTTACAACTTCGAAAATTAATATCTATTTATTAAAAAGACGTACAGAGATGGTTTTAGTGTTGTTTCAAAGGAAAACACATCAAGTTTTGACCCGCGTAGTTCGTTAGTGCAGAATCGCGCCGCAACAAGTGCTAGCGGCAGTTACGTTAAAGATGGCTGCCTTCACTGAACCCTAGCGTGCTAGCTGCGTGTTTTGGTTTGATGAATCAAAGTCGGCGACAAGTATGCTAGTAGGCCTACGATTTATGAATGGCATAAATGTTTTGTAGAAACGGGGTGCTCAGTAAGACATAAGAAAGTACCTGGTTGTCCAAGCACATCTGACGAAGTCGTTAAGCAAGTGAGACCGAGATTTGTCAATAGCCCTACGAAATCGACCCAGCGTGCATCTCGTGAACTGCAAGTCCCGCATACAACAGTTTGGCGTGTGTTGAGAAAATGTGCATTTGAAACCGTACCGATTGTCGCTTTTACAAACAATCAAAGACACTGATACGATTGCACGAAAGAACTTCTGTGCGGATATGTTAGACAAGAGTGGATGATGATGAACATTTCTTGGACAACATAATCTTTTCTGACGAGTCAACTTTTCACTAAGTGGCGAGATTAACATTCATAGCTGTAGGATTTGGGGCAGTGAAAATCCACATGAAACATTGCAACATTCTCGTGATAGCCCTAAGGTGAACGTTTTTTGTGTGTTGAGCAAGAAGAAAATGTACGGCCCCTCCCTTTATTTATTTTTTTCAAGAACGAACCATCAATGGGGTAGTGTACCTGGATATGTTGCAATAATTTTGATACGACAGATCGAAATGTTTACTTCATGCAAGACGGCGCACCACCACACTAACTGACTGACGTCCAGGATTTTCTGTGACCGTTTTCCAGGTAAATGGATTGGCCGTGCTGCGCCAATTGCATGGCTTGTCCGTTCACCAGATCTGACACCGCTAGACTTTTTCTTCTGAGGCTTTATCAAAGATTTTACCTTCTTTGCCGGCCACTCTACAGGTGCTTAGAGCACGAATCTACACCGCCACTGAGCAAGTTACACCTGCAATGCTCATGCGAGTTTGGGACGAAATCAGTTACCGATAGGATGTCTACAGGATAACCAAAGGAAGCCACATCGAACACTTTTAGTTTAAGATAAAAACCTGATGTATTTTCCTTTGAAACAGCACTAAAACTAGCTCTGTACCTCTTTTTAATAAATTAACTAGTCGACCCGGTGAACGTCGTATCATTTACCTCTTAATATAAACCACATTAATTTAAATCATATGTATTTTAGACCCAGTAGCTTTATAAAGGCATCATTAGACAGTCTAAGTATCAGCTCGATAGTGGGCGGAAAGAGTGGACAAATCACGCACACATGTCCAGTATAATGTTCAGGGAAGTTTTAAACGGTGATAAAAGACGGAAAAATTGCGCGTAAAATTTAGATTTAAGACGCGTAAAATAATGACTTGGTTGTTGTGTTGGATGCATTCAAAATATACTTTGAAAGAATGATTTTTCATGCACTAATAATGGTAACTATAATGGCGAAAGTATGACAAACGAAGTTTAAATTTTTTGTTTCTGTTTTTGGTGTTAGTGGTAATTGATTCGTACTCATAGAAAAAAAATCGCTCTCGATTTTTCCTATATTTTTCTACTTCCCGGGCTACTTTCCCAAATTTTTATTTGATGCGAACCTTTCTCCTGCTTTAAACATGAACCGTACAAAATTTTATCGCAATTGAACGAACGGTATTGACAGCTCACTGGAAAAAGCTGTTTCAGTTTTTCCCGTTTTTCCTCTTTCCCGGCAACTTTTCCATATTTTATCACCGTTTAAACCTTCCGTGGACTTACACGAATATTTCAAGACTAAAATTAGCCAAATAGGTTCAGCCGTTCTCGAGTTTTAGCGAGACTAACGAACAGCAATTCATTTTTATATATATATAGATATCAATTTTCAATGTTGTAAAGTCCCTTTTGAAACACCTTGTATTATGTAAATACTGATTATGTTACACTTTTTCTTTTATCTATGCAAGCATTTTATTGTATGTGGTTTGACGTAGACATATGAAATGTATATTTTTATTTATTAATCTGTATCTCTTAGTACTTCTGACACGAATAAATAATACTGACTGCGTGAGGGTGGTACGCTTCATAGTGTAAATTTTATTTCTCAACGTCCTGTACAATAAATTCAAATGAATTTGATAACATTCTTCAAGCAGTGGAACGCAGCCCAACTCTTTGCTCTAACAGAAATGCTGCCCGAATTGGTATTCCAAAAAACACGAGTGATACGCACAGTACACGAACAAGGCCAATGTAAAATTCCTGGTGGATCAAAACTGTATGCCGAAAGCGGGTCCCAGGTTCGAATAGCGGTTCCGGCATACTGTTTTAAACCGCCAGGAAGTCTCATATCAGCGCACGATCTGCTGCAGACTGAAAATATCATTCTGGAAACATCCCCAAGGCCGGTGGTTTTCAATCTGGGTCGCGACCCCCTGAGGGGTCGCAGAGTCATGGTCGGCAGGTCGCCGTCATAGGAGAAAGTACTTGCATCATAAAAAGTCTAGGGGATCAGTAATAAAATAACGTATGCCTAACTGAGATTTATTTACAGTTAAAATTACGGAGTTCCTTGTGTAACATTCATTATGATCTGGTTAAGCAAATATACGTATTTTTCTGCTGGAAATCATATAAATTCCATTCAGAAAAAGACATCGAAAAAATCGTCCAGGAATTTTGAAGAAAGCTGTACGAAAAGAAAGAAGATTAAATTTGTTTCCTTTGAGAAAACGTAGTTTTGTTATGGTTCGTGAAGAGGTGGGGGGAGGGTCGCCAGAATATTTTTATTTGGAAGGGGGTCGCGAGAAATTTTTACTCGGAAGGGAGTCGCATATTCGAAAAGGTTGGAAAACACTGTCCCAGACTGTGGGTAAGCCATGTCTCCACCATATCCTTTCTTAACAGATGTGCCAGTCCTGCAAGGTTCGCTGGAGAACTTCTGTGAAGTTTGGAAAGTAGGAAGCGAGGTACTGGCGGAAATTAGGCTAAAAAATAAAATAAATAAAAGAAAAACCACACTGACGTGTTTTACGGTTCACTTTAGATTTGTAGATTTATAAGTTTTTGCATACATTTTGGACCAAAATAATAATCTAACTAATAAAAAAACAATAAGAGTGTATGAAACCCTTTTAGGAAAAAAAATTGGGTACCGGCGAGTTCCGAACCACTGACCTTCAGCGTCACAGTCCAACGCATTGCCCACTACACTACAGCTACCAATTAGATTTTGCGTTGTTTAATCTCATACTATTGATAGCTGTTGTTAACTGATGCTAATATGGCATTTGTAGATACTAGATTATCATTTATCGTACGAAGAACGACGTGCTTTTGTAAATTCTTCAGTGCGCCATTGCTTTGAAATGACAACCTGTAAGTTACAATAAGAAAATCATCAAATAAGCAACGCAAGATGGCGTACGCCAGAGAGAGTTCTTGGCGAAGAATGTCACGTGACATCTGCGAACGGCTGGTTTTCGTTAATTCAATGGAGGGTGTCAAAACACCGTTATTTTTGTAAATATCTCTCAAACGATACGAGATAAAAAAAAAAAAAATACATAAGGGAACAAAGTTGTAGAGAATTTTCTCCTCTACAAATTCGGTTATTTTATTTTCGCGTCAGATGAACGGTTTATTTGCAATTAAAATTACATTACAAACGGCTTTTTTGGGTATTACTAACGTATTTCTTGTCCGAAATATTTGGAAAAGCGAGTTTCCGGTGTCTGGTAGCCAACAATTATGTCTGTAAAATTTGGTGCCGATCGGTTGAACGGTTCGACCTAAAAAGTGCGAACATGTTACAGCCAGACAGACATCGTCAAATCGGCGTTATTTTGGCAAATATCTCTGCAACGACGCAAGATATGAAAAAAAAACATAACAGAGCGGATTTGTAGAGAATTTTCGCCTCTACCAATTAGGTTATTCAATTTTCGTGTCAGATGAACGGTTCATTTGCAATTACAATTATATTATAAACTGATTTTTTTTATTATTTTTTTTTGGTATTACTGACGTATTTTCTGTCCGAAAAATTTGAAAAATGAAGGTTCTGGTCTTTGGCGGCCTACAATCATGTCTGTAAAATTTGATATTGATCGGTTGAACGGTTCGTCTTAAAAATTGGGAACACGTTACGGACAGACAGACAAACAGACATCCCAAAATCGCTGTTATTTTTGCAAATATATCTGAAACGATACGAGATATGAAAAAAACATAACAGAGCAAAGCTGTAGAGAATTTTCTCTTATACAAAATCGGTTATTCAATTTTCGTGTCAGATGTATGATTAAGCCGTTATTTTAATCTACATTTCGAGCTGTCAAAAGACGATCGCAAAGGCTCACTTTTAGTTTGTCAAGCTTAAGGGACTTAACTGCGGGGTCATCAGTCCCTAAACTACTTATGAACTACCTTATACTGAAGACGACACAAACATCCATGCCCGAGACGGGATTCGAACACCCGACGGGGAACGGTTTTGCGCTTGACCACTCCGCCGCGGCACAGCTTCTCCCCGTAAGGCAAAGGTCCCAGGTTCGAATCCCGGCTCCAGCATACAGTTTTAAACTGCCAGGAAGTCTCATATCAGCGCACACTCCAGTTAAAATATCAAAATGTTCAAATGTTTGTTAAGCTTATGGGACTTAACTACGGGGTCATCAGTCCCTAAACTTACAAACTACTTATCAACTAGCTTATCCTAAGGGCGGCACAAATATCCATGCCCGAGGGGGGATTCGAACCCCCGACCGTAGTGGCCATGCAGACCGTGACTGGAGCGCCTCAGTCCCCTCGGCCAACGCGGCCGGCAGTTAAAATATCAATTTCATCGTCAGACTGTATACAACATCTGCATGAAGGAGATGCTGCCGCCCGGCAAGAATTCTGTCAATGAATCGTTGCAACTGAACGATTAATTACACGCATTCTGTTCGCTGATGAGTCAACATTTACCGGCAACGGAATCGACAACACGTGCAACTCTCACGTATGGGCAGATGGAAATGTGCACGCTACTTGGTAAAGAATTTTCAACGACGCTTCTCAGTCAGCGTGTGGTGTGGTATTGTTTATGATCAACTCGTCGGTCCAGTTGTTTTAGATAACCGTCTTAATGGGGATAAATATCTTGATTTTCTTGAAACTGTGGATATCCCTTTGGCAACATACCTTCAGTATGACGGAGCTCCTACACATTCCGTACGGCCAGTGACACAGTATCTCAACACAACGGATCCTGGTCGTTGGGTCGGTCGCCGTGGAGTCATTGCTTGACCACCGAGGTTACCTGATCTTACCCCCACTGGATTCGTGTTTGTGGGGGTGGCTGAAGAGCGATGTATACAAACGCAGAGTGGACACAAGAGAGGAACATCTTGCTCGTATTTTTCGTGCTTGTGCTCAAATAAACAACAGCTGGCCTGAGCTGCGATCGGTAACACAACACATGTCTACAAGAACAGAAAATGCATTAAACTTGACGGTGGAATGTTTGGACATATTCTGTGAGGGAACTAACACAAATAAACGAACCATAACATAACAGTAACTTAATTTACTGTCACCTGCACTTTTCCCGTTCCTAGTTGTTTTCATTTGTTTACCCGGAAACGGTTAAGATAAAGGCATATTTTTATTAGAATTTTGTTGTTGTCAATCAACAGTAGTATCACTCCTCACCCTCTATGCAGAAAGTGACGTGAGTACAGTTTGAAGCACAGAGGTAACAACTGAACTAATAATGTTCGTATGCGGTAGTCTCCCACTGTGCACTTTGGTGGTAGAGGGTTGATAACAATAATAGGGTGGAATTATAAAATATATAAAATTTGACGTGTGGTGTCACTATTTTGCTCTTCAGCAAAAACTACACAATGTAGACGAACGATCTCTGTGTGTTGTTATAGTACAAAGTCTCCCTTTGTACACCATAGTTCCGTGTCGATAGCTATAAGATGGTGGAAGATATAGTGGTTCAAAGTCGTCAGCTTATATAAAATTAGGACTGAAGACCAGCGATGACTTTTGACACCATACTAGCAAAGAGGTTTAATTATGTTAATAAACTGAAGAAAACTGTAGGATGGATAGAAGCAGTGAAGAAAGATGCAAACAAAATAGGTGTTACAGAAGAAATAATATGTGACATGAATCGCTTCAGGCTACTGATAGAAAACGCAACCTATGAAGAATATAAGCCCAAACCCCGACCAAAGATAGTGTTGACAGATGACCATAGACGAGCAGTTGGAGAGAAAATGAAGAAGTACTGGGAAGAAAGGTAGAGAAAGAAGAAGAGTTATATGCGGTCCATAGCTGGCCAAATTCATATATATATATATATATATATATATATATATATATATATATATATATATATACAGGGTGAGTCACCTAACATTACCGCTGGATATATTTCGTAAACCACATCAAATACTGACGAACCGATTCCACAGACAGAACGTGAGGAGAGGGGCTAGTGTAATTGGTTAATACAAACCATAAAAAAGCACGGAAGTATGTTTTTTAACACAAACCTACGTTTTTTAAAATGGAACCCCGTTAGTCTTGTTAGCACATCTGAACATATAAATAAATACGTAGTTAGTGCCGTTTGTTGCATTGTAAAATGTTAATTACATCCGGAGATATTGTAACCTAAAGTTGACACTTGAGTACCACTCCTCCGCTGTTCGATCGTGTGTATCGGAGAGCACCGAATTAAGTAGGGATCCAAAGGGAACGGCGATGTACCTTAGGTACAGAAGAGACTAGAACAGCACCTTACGTCCACATGCTAACACTTTTATTGGTCTTTTTCACTGACGGGGTGAGGTAAACGTACACACGTGGTTTACGTTTTCAATTACGGAGCGGAATAGAGTGTGTCCCGACATGTCAGGCCAATAGATGTTCAAAGTGGTTGCCATCATTTGCTGCACAAAATTGCAATCTATGGCGTAATGAATGTCGTACACGCCGCAGTACATCTGGTGTAATGTCGCCGCAGGCTGCCACAATACGTTGTTTCATATCCTCTGGGGTTGTAGGCACATCACGGTACACATTCTCCTTTAACGTACCCCACAGAAAGAAGTCCAGAGGTGTAAGATCAGGAGAACGGGCTGGCCAATTTATGCGTCCTCCACGTCCTGTGAAACGCCCGTCGAACATCCTATCAAGGGTCAGCCTAGTGTTAATTGCGGAATGTACAGGTGTACCATCATGCTGATACCACATACGTCGACGCGTTTCCAGTGGGACATTTTCGAGCAACGTTGGCAGATCATTCTGTAGAAACGCGATGTATGTTGCAGCTGTTGGGCCCCTGCTATGAAGTGAGGACCAATGAGGTGGTCGCCAATGATTCCGCACCATACATTTACCGTCCACAGACGCTGTCGCTCTACCTGTCGGAGCCAGCGAGGATTGTCCACAGACCAGTAATGCATGTTCCGTAGATTCACTGCCCTGTGGTTTGTGAAACCCGCTTCATCGGTAAACAGGTAGAACTGCAAAGCATTCTTTGTTAATGCCCATTGACAAAATAGCACTCGATGATTAAAGTCATCACCATGTAATTGCTGATGTAGCGACACATGAAACGGGTGAAAGCGGTGACGATGCAGTATGCGCATGACACTACTTTGACTCAGTCCACCGGCTCTCGCAATGTCCCGAGTACTCCGGTGTGGGTTCACGGAAAAAGCAGCTAACACACCAACTGCACCTGCTTCTCCTGTGACGGGCCTGTTACGGATCTGTTTGCGTGCTACGACCATACCTGTTGCATACAGTTGGCGGCAGATGTTTTGAAATGTGCGGCACATTGGATGCTCTCTGTCCGGGTACCGTTCTGCATAGACCCTGCAGGCTTCAGCTGCATTTTGTCGACACTCGCCATAGATGAGTATCATCTCCGCCTTTTCAGAGTTCGAATACACCATGGTCACAGTTCCTACAACACTACACTATCAAAGACGTCTGGTAACACAGTGTACTACAGTTAGTCTGCGTGCAAAGACGAATGCAGAATAACAATAGCAGCAAGCGCTACATGCGGACACTGCGACAGCTAGACCAAACCACAACAGTGCACTACAGCCACACTCGTAAACACGGTCGTCATCGTAAACATGTCCCTGCAGATGCTGCTCGCCGACCGTGGCCCGTGTTTGTTACAACACACAACTGAACTTCGCAGGTTTCAAGCGTCAACTTTAGGTTACAATATTTCCGGATGTAATTAACATTTTACAATGTAACAAACGGCACTAATTACGTATTTGTTTATATGTTCAGATGTGCTAACAAAACTAACGGGGTTCCATTTAAAAAAACGTAGGTTTGTGTTAAAATACATACTTCCGTGCATTTTTTCATGGTTTGTATTAACCACTTACACTAGCCCCTCTCCTCACGTTCGGTCTTTCAGTATTTGACGTGGTTAACGAAATATATCCAGAAGTAATATTAGGTGACTCACCCTGTATATATCCTTGAGTTTTGCATTGTGAACTTTGACGGTTTGGCCGCGGTGAGTGAAATTGGGTGGTTGTGTCCGGCAAGAATTCTAACGGCAAATCATAGACACCGGTTGATCAGTATAAATTTGAAAACGTAATAAATGATGGAATCATGTAGATAGAGAGGTAAAAATTGACACACATTCTTAGAATGTTGTATTAGAAAAAAAAGAAGTTGGAAAAAAAGAAGTTGGAAAAAAAAAAATCTCGCGCTTCGTTCGGTGATGATCATGTGTTCAGCCGCCACTTTCGTCATGCTTGGCTTCCCAGGTCCCCACACCTCAGTCCATGCGATTATTGGCTTTGGGGTTACCTGAAGTCGCAAGTGTATCGTGATCGACCGACATCTCTAGGGATGTTGAAAGACAACATCCGACGTCAATGCCTCACCATAACTCCAGAAAGTCTTTACAGTGCTGTTCACATTATTCCTCGACTACAGCTATTGTTGACGAATGATGGTGATCATATTGAGCATTTTCTGTAAAGAACATCACCTTTGCTTTAGTCTTAATTTGTTATCCAATTATTGCTTTTCTGATCAGATGAAGCGCCATCTGTCGGACATTTTTTGAACCCCCCCCTTTTTTTTTGTTCTAATTAATAAAACCCCATGTCATTCCAAACATGTGTGTCCATTTTATCTCTCTATCTACATTATTCCGTGATTTATTAAGTTTTCAGATTTATACTGACTATGTATGTATACCCGGTATGTATGTAAATTGAGGTGTTTGTGCCTATATTTCACTCTGCAGCCAAAAATACACATCGCAAACAAATAGTGTTCGTATGTTGTAGTAGATATCAGTCTGCACTATAGTGGTAGAGGGTTGATAATGATAATGGGGTGGAATTATAAAATATATAAAATTCTACGTGTGGTTTCAATATTTTGCTCTTCAGCAAAAACTACACAATGTAGACTAACGATCCCTTGTGTGTTGTTTTAGTACAAAGTCACCCTTTATACACCAAAGTTCCGTGTCGATAGCTGAAAGAGGGTGGAAGATATAGCGGTTGAAAGTCGTCAGCTTATATAAAATTCGGACTGAAGACCAACGATAACTTTTTACACCATAATAGCAAGGAGGTTATATACAGCGAACCATGATATACACAAGGAGGTTGGATGCATATTCTTTAGTTGTTTTTCTGCAACAAGCATACGAATAAAGAAAAATAGTCTATATTGCAGTTTGAAAAGTAAAACTACCAAGAAAGGTGCCAAAGCGTAAGAAAGAAATTTCGCGTTCTCGATCCGATTCTAAATGACAGAAAACGGCGCTGAAAAGTGAATCTACAGACGATAGAAACTTGAAATTTGTAGACGTTGTTCATCTGACACTGCAGGCATCAGCTATTTTTCAACATTCCCATCCCTAAGGGGGTGACATGGGAGATGAACGGATTTTTGAAAATACCTGGCTATTAATGCAGTTTTGAAGCACGAAATACAAAAATTGGGATTTAGATTTTTGACTGGAATTTTAAAAACACGTGTTTCGACATTTTTGGAAATTCAACCATTAAGCGGATGAAACAAGGGAGAATTTTTGAAGGGTAATACATATACTATTTTGATGCTAGAAATGCGAAAATTTGGATTTGGAATCAAAGTTAGAATTTTAAGAAAATGTGATTCGGGGTGTTTTGAATTCTGTCGTCAATGGTGCAATAGGGGGTGGCACGTTGTATCAAAATACTTGATTAGGAAAGTATTTTTAAAAGCTAAATCTATGAACATTTATATTTGGAAGTAGAAACAACCAATGTATAGCTTATGGGACTTAACTACGGGGTCATCAGTCCCTAAACTTACAGTCTACGCGTGCGAAGCAGCGGGAATTAATTTCTGTGATAGCAACGTTTGTATGTTACGCTGCCGTTGACTCAGGAGATGTCGGCGGTGCCCAGCAACAATAGTTTCCCCACCAGTAGTGTCGGTCTGCTTTGAATTGGTTGTCATTCTCCAGCAACAATGCAATGGGCGGCTGGCAATGGGACGCTGCCAAGGTCGCCCGCCACTGTTTCCACTTCCGCCGCGCATAGCGTTGCGTCTGCAGCTGTTGATTTGCACTGACTTCCAGCGGGCGTTCTTGTAACTACCATGCGATTTGCAGTTGGTGTAGTCGAATCAGCTGCGGAGGGGAAACACTACAAGTGAATCAGAAGTCCAGCGATAGAGGAGTGAAGCATTGTATGAAAATTTGTACCAAGGCCGGGATCTGAGCTCGGGTCATCTGCTCTCTAGGCAGTTGTGCTAACCACTAAGCCACCGTGGCGCTGTAGGTTGGCATAATCGCATGGATTTGACCGGATATAGCTTCCTCCGTAGTTCAATGTCTCACCTCCAATTCAGGTTACATGATGGTCACCTTTTAACTCGCTCAACATTGCAGTCGATCTAAAGCACTAATGGAATAGCAGCTCCACGCAGACTGAAAATCTCATCGGAAAATCAAATTAAACTAAACTTCTAAAAACAATTAGGGATCATTTCATTTCATTTGAGCCTGCAGCATTGTGTATATTTTTCAAGGACATATTGTTAATCTAAGTAACACCAAACTGCTGCTTTACTTTATAGCTGTTAAATTTTAAACGAACAGACCGAACTAAAACACAAACATTATCTAGACAACTTTATTAAAATTTTCGAATCGAGTTAAAACAAAGACATACATCGCAATACCATAACACAATAAAGATCACACCACTCTACCAAAGATCCCACTATATGCAGTAATAAACAAACTGTAACCATAAGAGCATCGTTGGTGGATATGTCAAGCTGACAGAATAGCAGTAATGAATTAATACCTGATAAGCATAAAATATCTATATATGACATCTAAAGAGCATTTATACTGCATTTATATGCAGTTATAATAATAAATTATACCTCCACGATGCCATATGGACGTAAGTCTGGAATAATACGTCACGAAAAATGTATCAAAATAGTAAGTATCTTTATTTTATGCATTTTAGCCTTAAATATTTGTCTGCAGATAGTCTGATGACGGTCACAGTGCCGAAATAGTCCTATTGCTATATTAATAAAGAACATTTAACAGCTACAAATTAAAGCAGCATTTTGGTATTACTTAGATTAACAAAATTAAGGATCAGGTAAGATATACACAATATACATATGGGAACGTATTTTATTCAGATATAGTTAAAATTGTAATTTGTGTGTGATACGGCACGATAGTTTGCTGTCTCAACTCTTTACCTCAAGTTTACTATAAACATAAGAGACAGTTTTTGTTGTGGTCTGTTCTTACTATGCCAAACAGTTTTTGATGTGTATCAATTCAGTATAGAGTCAAACGATTCGCACATTTTTACCCATCATGCGTCTTTCTTATACGCGCATTTACTTTACCTTAAAAAGCCAGTGTTTTCGAGATTCTTGCCGTTTGTGGTTAGCAACAAATGCGGGAGTGGTGTCTTCTTTGTTGGGAAACAGTTTAATTGCTTTTGCCGTTTTCAAGCCACGTGTGTGATGTTCTTCCTTCAGGTACAGCTGTGGTGGTTGATTTGGTAAGTTAAATGCTGTAGTTATTACAGTCTATATACATTTCGACTGCAATTGCTTTTCTTTATAGCTTGCTCAATGTACAAATTAAATAGCATTGGAGAAAGTCTACAATCCTGTCTTACTCCCTTCCCAACCTCTGCATCCCTTTCATGCCCTTAAACTTTGATAACTAATAACTGGTTTTTGTACAAGTTGTAATTAACCCTCCGTTTCCTATATTTTACTCCTGCTGACTTCAGAATTTGAAAGAGTCTATTCCAATCAACATTGTCAAAAGCTTTTTCCAAATCTACAAAAGCTAGAAATTTAGGTTTGCCTTTCCTTAATCTATCTTCTAAGATAAGCCGTAGAGTGAGGATTGCCTACCGTGTTCCTACATTTCTCCTGAATCGAACTGGTCTTCCCCAAGGACGGCTTCTACCAGTATTTCCATCCATCTTGAAATAATTAGTATTAAATTTTGCAACCATGAGCAATTAAACCGATGGTTCTGTAATTTTCGCATCTTTCTGCGCATAATCTCAATGCATCTTACGCACCAGATGAAATAGTTTTGTCATGACTAGTTCTCCCAGAGATTTTACTAGTTCTGAGGGAATGTCAACTACTCCAGGGGCCTTGTTTCGACTTAGGTCTTTAAGTGCTCAGTCAATTTTTTTCTCTCAGTGTAGTATCTCCTATTTCCTTACTTCAATATTAGATTAGATTATATTAGTACTTGTTCCAAAGATAATGAATACAACACTTCGTAATGATGTGGAACGTGTCAGGTTAATGGAGGGTGTCTTTACAAAGTATTACTTTGTACTAAGTATTACATGACATATTTTTTTTCAGATTTACAATTTTATATCTAAAAATTCGTCTGTAGTGTAGAGGGAGTTGCCATTCAGAAATTCTTTTCATTTATTTTTAAATGCTAGTTGCCTATCTGTCAGGCTTTTGATGCTGTTTGGTAGGTGCCCAAAGACTTTTGTGGCAGCACAATTGATCCCTTTCTGTGCCAAAGCTAGATTTAACCTTTAATAGTGTAGATCATTCTTTCGCTTAGTGTTGTAGTTATGTACATTGCTATGGCTTTTGAATTCGGTGGGATTGGTGATAACAAATTTCATAAGTGATTATGTATACTGTGAAGATCCCTAGCTCTATAAATAAGTGTCTGCAGGATGGGCTCATGCAATTGTTCTGATTACATGCTTTTGTGCAACGTATACTTTTTTACTCATAGATGAATTACCCCAGAAAATGATGCCATACGAAAGCAGAGAATGAAAATAGGCAAAGTAAGCTAATTTACTGAGAAGAATATCATCAAAATTTGCAGTTACCCTAATAGCATAAGTTGCTGAACTCAAACGTTTCAACAGATCTTCAATGTGTTTTTTCCAGTTCAACCCCTCATCAATGCATACACCTAAAAATTTTGAATATTCTACCTTTGCTACGAATTTCTGATCAAAGTCTATATTTATTAATGGTGTCATTCCATTTACTGTACGGAACTGTATATACTGTGTTTTATCAAAATTTAATGATAGTCAATTTACTGAGAACCACTTAATGATTTTCTAAAACACGTCGTTTACAATTTCTTCCGTTAGTTCGTGTCTGTAAGGTGTGATAAGTATACTTGTATCATCAGCAAAAAGAACCAGCTCTGCATCTTCATGAATATAGAATGGCAAGTCATTAATATATATTAAGAATAGCAAAGGGCCCAAGACCGAACCTTGTGGCACCCCATTTTTGATTGTTTCCAATTTGAGGAATCAGCTGTTTTTTGCACATTATGTGAATTACTTAATTACTTATGTCAACTTTCTGCACTCTTCCTGTTAGGTATGATTTAAACTATTTGTACACTGTCACATTCATACCACAATACTTTGGTTTATCTAGAAGAATTCCACGATTTATACAATAAAAAGCCTTGGAGAGATCACAAAAAATCCCAACGGGTGATGTCCGGTTATTCATAGCATTTAATATTTCATTGGTGAAAGTATATACAGCATTTTCTGTTGAAAAGCCTTTCTGAAAACCACACTGACATTTTCTTAGAACTTTATTTAAATGAAATGCTTATTGATACTGATTCTGACATTATTGGAATTTCAGAGCACTTTTTAAGTGGTGTGACAATTAAGAGACTTCCTTTGCCAGGATACAGGTTAGCTGCCTTCTACTCTAGGAGTTCCTTGCAGTGTGGGGGAGTGGCCATGTATGTAAAAAACGATTTTTCATCGGAGTCAATCGATTTTTCTAAACACTGCACAGAACAGATATTTGAATGTTGTGCAGGAGTTGTTAATGTTAATGGAACTAAACTAGTAATAGTTGTTATTTATAGATCCCCTGACTCAGATTTTAAAATGTTTCTGCACAAGCTGGAATTGATTCTGGGTTCACTGTATAGGAAGTATAAAAATTTAATTGTGTGTGGAGATTTCAACATTAATTGTGTAGGTGATAGCTCAAGGAAAAGTCAGCTGTTAGATCTATTTAATTCCTATAACATGATGCAAACAGTATTTTTTCCAACGAGAGTGCAAGGAAATAGCAGTTCTACCATTGACAATATTTTTGTTCATTCTTCATTATTAGAGGGGCACTCTGTCAGCAGAATAGTAAATGGCCTATCAGACCACGATGCCCAACTTTTATTTCTAAAAAGTATTTGTTCTCAAACAAATGTTAAACTTAAATATCAACTACACAGAAAAGTTAATCCAGTTGCAATTGAGACCTTTTTAAGCCTAATTAAGGAACAAGAATGGCAGGATGTTTATAGTGCTGGTAATGCAGATGATAAATATAATGCTTTTCTGAACACATTTATTATGCTGTTTGAAAGTTGCTTTCCGCTAGAACGCTCAAAACAGGGTACTTTCAGTAACAGACAGCCAGGGTGGATGACAAAGGGGATAAGAGTATCATGTAGAACTAAGCGGGAGTTGTATCAAAATGTTAGAAGCAGTCAGAATGAAGATGCAGTAGCTCATTACAAACAGTACTGTAAGGTTCTGAAAAACGTCATTAAGAATGCAAAAAGTATGTGGTACGCAAAAAGAATAGCAAACTCTCGGGATAAAATTAAAACTATCTGGTCAGTCGTGAAGGAAGTGTCTGGTCAGGAGCAGCAGGTAGAAGATATAACGTCAGTGCGTAGTAGGAATGTTTCTGTTACTGACAAGTTAGATATATGTGCAATATTCAATAATCACTTTCTGAATATAGTAGAGGAACTAAACAAAACTCTAGTTTCTACAGGTAATCATATAACGTTTTTAGAAAAAGCGTTTCCGAGGCTGTTACCTGAAATGATCCTTCATGATACTTCCATAGGTGAGATTGAGTCAATAATTAAATCACTAAAGACTAAGGACTCTTGTGGATATGATGGGGTATCTAGCAGAATTCTAAAGTACTGTTCTCCATATGTTAGCCCAGTACTAAGCCATATTTGTAATTTTTCCTTTCAGAATGGTCAGTTTCCTAACAGATTAAAGTACTCAGTAGTGAAACCGCTTTATAAAAAAGGAGAAAGGGATAATGTAGACAACTATAGACCTATTTCTATGCCATCGGTTTTTTCCAAAGTTATTGAAAAGGCTGTATATTCAAGATTAATTGATCATTTCAGTTCACATAATTTCCTGTCAAACGTACAGTTTGGTTTTAGAAGTGGTTTAACGACCGAAAACGCTATATTTTCGTTTCTCTGTGAGGCACTTGATGGGTTAAATAAGAGGCTACGGACATTAGGCGTCTTCTTTGATTTAACAAAAGCGTTTGATTGTGTTGATCACAAAATATTGTTGCAGAAGTTGGAACATTATGGAATACGGGGAGTAGCCCACAACTGGTTCACCTCTTACTTTAATAACAGACAACAGAAGGTAATTCTCCGCAGTGTAGAAAATGGCTATGACGTGCAATCCCAATGGGGCACAATTAAGTATGGGGTGCCCCAGGGGTCTGTTTTGGGACCATTGCTGTTTCTTATTTATATAAATGATATGCCTTCGAGTATAACAGGTGATTGTAAAATATTTTTGTTTGCTGATGATACCAGCTTGGTAGTGAAGGATGTTGCTCGTAATATTGACACAGTATCAAATAATGCAGTTCAAGAGATAAGTTCATGGCTAATAGTAAACAAGTTGATGTTAAATCACAGTAAAACTCAGTTTTTACAATTTCTAACACATAATTTGACGAAATCTGACATTATGATTACACATAATGGGCATGTGATAAGTGAGACTGAACAGTTCAAATTTCTAGGTGTTCATATAGACAGTAAGCTGTCATGGAAAGCCCATGTTCAGGATCTTGTTCCAAAACTAAATTCTGCTATATTTACCATTAGAACAATATCTGAGATAAGTGATTTTCCAACACGAAAAGTAGTCTATTTCGCTTACTTTCACTCACTCATGACGTACGGCATTGTTTTTTGGGGTAACTCGCCTGATGCAAAAAGGATATTTCTGGCTCAAAAACGGGCGGTTCGAGCAATATCTGGTGTAAGTTCGCGAACGTCATGTCGACCCCTTTTCAGTAGTCTGGGAATTTTGACTCTGGCGTCACAATACGTTTTTTCTTTAATGTCGTTTGTTGTTAATAATATCAGCTTATTCCCACGAGTTAGTAGCTTTCACTCGGTGAATACTAGACAGATCTCTAATCTACATTTGCACCACACCACCTTAACACTTGTGCAGAAAGGGGTGCAGTATTCTGCGGCATCCATTTTCAATAAGCTGCCACAAGAACTTAAGAATCTTAGCACTAATCCACATGCTTTCAAATCTAAATTGAAGAGTTACCTCGTGGCTCACTCCTTTTATTCTGTCGAGGAACTCCTAGAAAAGTTAAACAATTAAGCTAATTCATTTTTTCTTTATTGATTCTTTTCACTTTGTCTTAAGATTGTCGTGTGCAAAGGACTACTTAAAATTTTTCTATTACCATTCTTGTGTAACAATGTATTGACTTGTTCCATGACCATGGAGTCTTACTCCTGAAGTGGGTCCTATGGAACAGAAAAGACAAATAAAAATAAATAATAAAAAACCTATGTGTGAAACTACTCTAGAATACATTACTTTTTCAAGAATTTTGGATAAGGCTGTCAGAAGTGAGATTGGGCGGTAGTTTTTGACATCAGACGTTCCCCTTTTTTGTGCAGTGGTTTAGCAATAGCATATTTCAGTCTATCGGGAAAAACACCCTGCTCCAGAGGACTATTACATATGTGGCTAAGACTCCTACTTATTTCTTGAGAACAAGCTTTTGTTACCCTGCTGTGAGCTTTTACTCTTGAGAGAGTTGATTATTTTCTTAATTTCAGAAGGAGAGGTGGGTGGAATTTCTATTGTATCAAGTTGTGTGGGTATGGCCTGTTCCATTAACTGCCTAGCTTCGTCTAATGAACATTTAGATCCTATTTTCTCCACAACATTTAAAAATAATTATTAAAAATGTTTTCAACTTCTGGCTTGTTAGTTGTAAACTTTTTATTCACTTTGACGGTAATGATATCTCCCTGTGCTCTTCGTTGCCCTGTGTCCCTGGTAATAATATTCCAAATTGTTTTAATTTTGTTATCAGAGGTACTAATCTCAGACATGATGCACATGCTTCTGGACTTTTTAATAAGTTTTCTTCATGTAGCACAGTAGTTTTTATAATATTTGACTGTTTCTAGGTCATTACTCTTTCTTGCTGTTAGATACATTTTCCTTTTTTGCTTACAATACGGTTTCTTGCATGGTTTCTTATCATTATATTTAACTATTTTCTTGGGGAAACAATTTTCAAATACTCTTACAAATGTATCATGAAATAAGTTATATGTTAAATTAGCATCAGCTTCCTTATACACCTCATCCCAGTCTAACTGCTGAAGATTTTGCCTGAAATATCTAATCGTTGAATTGTTAACTGAATGTACAACTTTGGAGGGCTGTTTTGAATTACAGAGAGTGACTATGTCATTTATTGTAACTAGCTGTGCACCATGATCAGAAAGACCATTCTCAACAGGACAAGCATTTATGTTTTTAAACTTATCTTGGTCTATAAAACATTTATCAGTGTGCTGCTGTCCTTTACTACCCAAGTAGGAAAATCAATTACAGATGACAAATTGAAAGAACCAGGTAAGACTTCCAGGTCATTCATCCTATTACATTCATTTAGTGAGTCAACATTGAAATCCCCACAGTTAATAATGTTTTCCCTTATCTGACAGATAGCACTACAAGGCATCCAAATTTTTCACAAATAACTGAAAGTGTCCTGAAGGGGACCTATATACTGCTACAATTATAAAAGAAGGACTTTTTTCAGTTTACGCTGACAGGCATATGCTTCTATATGTTGCTCTACACAAAACTGTTGTGTTTCTAAACTTTTTACACAGTAATAACTATTAATATAGATTGCAACTCCTCCTCTAACCTTATTCTCTATATTCACATGTGCTGCTTATGTTTATTTTTACCATATCCGGCACAATGTGATGCTGAGATAGGCATAGTATATCTATTACATTCTCTGATTTTATGTCATCTAAACAAACCAGTAGCTCATCTACTTTGTTCTTTAATCGCCCAATATTTTGGTGAAAGATAGTAACATTACTTTTTACTTTACGTTTGTGAGACTCGACTTTATTCTTTAATCCCCCAATATATTGGTGAAATATGGTAACATTATTTTTTATTTGACTTTTATCAGTTTCATGTGAGTTTTGAGCATCTTTAGCACATGCCTGCCTGAGCTTCCCATTGGACCCTGGTCTTAGCCTAAAAAAGAGATACATTCATGAATTGCAGTGTCCCCCTTAAGGTTTTTGCTATTAACCCACTCAGTTTACCCTACCCTTTCCTACTGAGCTGTAGGCCACGCCTTGTGAAGTCCGACCTATCTAAAGCCTCAACAAGAACCAAACCAATGTCTGACAGTGTGACCGCCATACGCAGCTGATCTAACTTAATATTGATCCTCCTGACAGAGCGGTTCATGGGGCTGATCATGTAGCACGAAAGCAGGCACCAGGCCAACATTTCTGTGGCTCGTTACAGAGGCTATTTTCACCAGGTCCTTCTCAATACTGTAGCCCTGATCCCTATCGACACTATTTCCCACTCCATCCACTATCACAACATGATCTTGCTTAGTGAAATCTTTGCACAGGGAACCTAAATCCTCTACCACCTGGCTAAGACAGGCGCTGGGCTTGAAAAAGTTTGTGACCTGGTATCTGTCACCTAATTTTTTCAAAATGTTTGTAGTACTTATGGGACTTAACTACGTGGTCATCAGTCCCTAAGCTTACAAACTACTTATGAACTAGCTAAGACTAAGGTCGGCACAAATATCCATATTCGAGGGGGGATTCGAATCCCCGACCGTAGTGGCCGTGCAGACCGTGACTGAAGCGTCTCAATCCCCTCGGCCACCGCGGCCGGCCCCTAATTTTTCCTGCAAAATCTGGCACACACCTCTTCCATGGCTGCTACCTAGCAACAGAACTTTCTTCCTACTTTCTTCTTTTTTTGAAACTTTTGGTTTCCTAATGAAGTTCTGTTGCATCTTAACTACTCCTACTGGAGCCTCTTCCTAACTCAACTGTGATAGCGAAGAAAATCTATTGGTTGTGCCCATTGCAAAACTGTCAGTCACTGTTCTCTTTCTCTGGCCCCTGTTTCTAGCTATCACTTCCCACCTCTGGTTACCCTCTTCCCTCCCTTAACCTCATCAGTTCCTCCCTCGCTCTATCCAAATCAGCCCGAAGAGCTCTAATCTTCCCCTCTTGTTCTGCTATTCTCCTATTCTCCAAACCCTTCAAAAGAAGGGAAGAGTATCGTTTTTTCCCAACTCCCACACCGCTACCTCCCCGATGAAACCGCCTGTCGCAACAGCTGCATGAGACCCCTAAACTAACTTCCCTACGGCAGCTCACACACTTGGAATTCATGATTGTTTACAAATTAATTACGAGATTTACTTAATTGATAACGCTAATATATATATTAACCCCAAATATAATTATATATTAGACACTGATTGTATGGAAACTATTATAAAATGCACTTAAAACTGAGTTGTCATGCTAAATATGCACCCTCGGCAATTACGCCTAAAAGCAGAAAGTAAACAAAACCGACTTTTGCTGTTACTAAAACAATAGGCAAATAAAAGAAAAACTTTTATTGGTGGACTTTAAGAGCATGCCAATGAACGTATTTTATCAGTTAAAAACGTTAAATTACAATTACTAGCTAAATTCCTTATCTTTACCCTCGGAAATTAGGCCTAACAGCAGTATGTAAACAACACCGACTTTTCGTTATTACTAAAACAATCATCATTATCATCATTAGAGAGTAATTACGCCTTTAGCGTTCAGTCTAGAGCATAGTACCTCTAGTAAAATTACTGCATGATCCCCTATTCAATGCTGACATTGATGCCTCGTCTGATGTTACGCCTTTTGCTTCAAAATCATTCTACACCGAATCTAAGTACTTTCTTCTTGGTCTACCTCGACTCCTCTTACCCTCCGCTGCCGAGCTCATGACTCTCTTAGGTAACCTTGCTTCTCCCATGCGTGTAACATGACCCCACGATCTGTTCGCTCTAACTGCTTCATCTATGGTATTCATTTCCAGTTTTTCTTTGATTTCCTCATTGTGGACACCCTCCTGCCATTGTTCCCATATATTAGTACCTGCAATCGTTCTTGCTACTTTCATATATGTAACCTCTACCTTATGAATAAGGTAACCTGTATACACCCAACTTTCACTCCCATACAACAAAGTAGGTCGAAAGATAGAGCGGTGCACCGCTAACTTAGACGTGGTACTTAATCCCTTCTTGCAGAAGAGAGTAGATTTTAGCTGAGCACTCATTGCATTAGCTTTGCTGCACCTCGACTCCAGTTCTTTCACTATGTTGCCATCCTGTGAGAAAATACATCCCAGGTACTTGAAACTGTCTACCTAGCTGCCTACCTATAGGTAGGCAAATAAAACAAAAACTTTTGTTGGTGGGCTTTAAGAGCACGCCAATGAACGTATTTAATTAGTTAAATACGTTAATTTACAATTTATTACTAGCTAAATTCCTTATCTTTTACGAGCGATCTTCAACAGCACGCCCGATCTTGCGTAGAGCTACCAACAGGACTCAGTATAGTATCTCCTATTTCATCTTCATCTGTTTCGTTTTCCCTTACTACAATATTGTCTCTTAAGTTCATTTCCTTTGTAGAGCCACTCTGTACACTGTTCCCACCTTTCAGCTTTCCCTTCTTTGCTGAGAACTGGTTTTCCATCTACGTTCTTTATATTCATACACCTGTTTTTCTTGTCCCCAAATGTCTCTTTTATTTTCCTGCAGCGGTATCTATTTTTCCCTATTTATTCATTCTTCTAAAGACTTGTATTTGCCTTCTAGACACTCCTGCTTAACTATTTTGCACTTCTACATCTACATCGATACTCTGCAAATCACATTTAAGTGCCTGGCAGAGGGTTCATTAACCGCTTTCATAACTTTTCTCTACCGTTCCATTCTCTAATAGCGCGCGGGAAGAAAGAACACCTAAATCGTTCCGTTTTTGATATGATTTCTCTTATTTTATTGGGATGGTCATGTCTCCCTAAGTAGGTTGGTGCTAGCAAAATATTTTCACATTCAGAAGTAAAAGTCGGTGATTGAAACTTCGCAAACAGATCACGCCGCAATGAATAACGATTTTAATGATTTCCACCCCAATTCGTGCAACATTTCCGTGACGCTTTCCATCCTGTAATGTGATAAAACGAAACGAGCTGCCCTTCTGTGAACCTTCTCAATGACTTCCGTCAGTCCCACCTGGTGAGGGTCCCACAAGGGGCAACAGTACACCAGGAGAGAACGCACAAGTGTAATGTAGGCTATCTGTTTGATGGAGCTGGTGCATCTTCGAAGCGTACTGCCAATGAAACGTTATCTGTCGTTCGTCTTCCCCACAATATTTTCTATGTGTTCTCTCCACTCTAAGTTGTTCGTCATTGTAACTCCTAGGTATCTGGTAGAATTTACGACCTTAAGGTTTGACTGATTTATCGCGTAATTGAAGTTCAGCGGATTTCTTTTAGTGGTCATGTGTATTACTTCACACTTTGCTTTATTTAGTGTCAACTGCCAATTATCGCGCCATGTAGAAATTTTGTCTAAATCGCTTTGCATTTGCTATTGATCCTCTGTTGATTTCACTAACGGATAAACGACAGCATCATCCGCAAACAGTCTAAGGGAGCTATTCAGATTGTCTCCTAAATCGTTTATAAACACAAGGAAGAGTAGGGGACATATAAAGCCAGATATCACTTCTGTTTTACTCGATGACTTACCGTCAATTACAACGAACTGTGTCCTTTCTGATAGGAAATCGTGAGTCCAATCTCATTTCTTAGTCGTCTGTACTCCATTTTGTCTGTTTCATTTACTGCATTTTTATATTTTCTCCTCTCATCATGGCGGCGATGCGCTTCAATAATGTCGTTGCCAGACTGGTTAAGGCATGCTTGCGTTTGGAACTCAATTGTATTGCGATCTTTGGCCAGAGATATGGCCTTGCCCAGCGGCTACATCGCAATGGGGGTCACGCACGGCCAATTCCGCGGCGCGGCTGCGCCTTCTTCGCGCCGGGGATTCCCACGGCCCCGGGGCAGATTAGCGCCGATCACGTGACCCGCCGACCTGCCTGACCTCGGCTTCCGTCTGTCAGTCTGCGCCGCACGCTGCCGACACTCGGCCGCCTTTTTAGCACCGTGTCGTGTGGCGGAAAACCACATCAAATAGTCTCAGAGACGCGCAGGGGATACGAACAGGAATCTTTGGAAAGAAGGGAGCGTTGTTCTCGCGAAACGTCGTTAGGGTAGAGCATAGTTTTTCAAACTGGGTGTCACAACACCCTGGGGTGTCGCGACACCCTGGGGTGTCCCGTAGTAATATCAGGGGTGTCACGAGACTAACAAATTTAGACTCTAAACAAAAAAAACTTGTCATAAAATAACACAAAATATCCTTCTCTTCATACTACCCTCAAGACTCACCTGCAGCTAATCATCCTTCTCTTCATTCAGTGCACCACAGATCACGTATTAAAGGAATGATAGGTGCACATTAATTGCGTGCCTAGCCGTTGGCGGCAGCTCGGCTTCAGCAGCAGTAGACACTTACGGTTCGTTCAAGCAGCTGCCAGTTGCCAGATACCAGTATACTGCGCTTGCGCAGAGCTGCTGCTGATACTCGATAACAGCTCTTCCCATGCGCAGTTTGCTGGAACTGGTAGCTGCTTGAACGAACCTTCACTGTAGTCTGCTTTCCTTCTCATAAGGCTGCATCTGAGCGTTTTTTAATGGATTTATCAAAGCAAAGTCACCCTCGGTAGCGTTTCTTACAATTAAATGTCAATCAATGACACACTGGCTGTAAAAGCTGTCATAGATCGTAAAGGCTTTCACAATTGTCTACCTAAAGCTATTCAGTAGCGATGTTTAGGATGGAGCATGGCCGGGTGATTAACGGAGAGTTGTATTTTAAATGCAGTGATCGTTGGTTCGAACCCTGGTATGCGTTAATATGTTTTTCTCTCACTTTCCTGTATGTAACAGATTCTGGAACCAGAAATGACATTCATATTCTTACTTGTCACAAATATTTATCCATTTTTTCCGAATATGTTGGGATTTCCGAGGTCGTGGGGAAGCAAGAACCTAACAATAGAACTTAAATAATAATAATTCATCACTTGTCATGTATACATCCTCTTTATTTCTGAAAATAATGTGATAATATTGAACTGAGAGGGAACAGCCACTGGGCTGTCTAAATCAGAAATCCGAGCAGCTAATTTCCAGATGCCGTTTTCAATCGATCCAGCAAAACCGTATCTGGCCTTGACATGTACACACGACAGCGGGAAACGGTTTCCGAATATCAGTTCTCGTGTTTCGGAAGTTGGGTCGCATGTAGAAGAAGCAAGTATTACTGTGTGTGTTAGGCATTGTCTGCGGAGTTACTCTGTTGTACATCTCCGTAGTTCCTAATGTTTCCTCTCCTTGCAATGAGTGTACGTAATTGCTACAGTCAGGGTCAACATTAAACACGTCAATGCGTACGAGGATTTCCGTCCCCCCCCCCTCCCGCTAGAACCATCTAAATCCTATCATATGTATTTATATTAGTAGACGATTGTCCTTCCAGCACAGCGTACCACGTTTGGAGATCGCGAGAATTACACTGTTGGACGTTTGCTGAGGAACCGCTGACACTAAGAAACACCCGGCCAGTTACAGTAAAATGTAGAGTAAAGGGAAGAACGTCTTAAATGTAACGAATGCATTCGCTAATTCATGCAGTGTTGTGTCTGACGAAGGGTTTGATTAAGGGGAGTCGTAACACCCTAACCCGACAATGTTAAATTGTCTATGCTCCGCTCTCTCTCTAACTGTTGAATACCGTATATAAAAGTGGTGTTTTTACCACATCTCGCATTTTTTGTTACTGTATTGCTCTACAATCACTTTACAATAAAAACCGAAAAAGTTATGATTTTTTCCCTAAACACATAATATTTGGTGCAAATTATCATAATTTTAATTTCTTGAATTTTAACTATTACATTAAATACTATTAAAGTAGAGCTAGAACAGCATTGTATTATCTATCTATGATTTCTACAGTAGTTTCACACACAGGTAAAAATAAAATTCTAACAAAATATAAATTTGATTTTCAGAAAGTCATTTCCACAGAAAATGGTATATATACCTTCACCAATGAAATATTAAATTCTCTGAATAACCGGACATCACCCGTTTGGATTTTTTGTGATCTCTCCGAGGCTTTTGATTGTGTAAATCATGGAATTCTTCTAGATAAAGTATTACGGTATGAATGGGACAGTGTACAAATGGTTTAAATAATACATAACAGGAAGAGTGAATAAAGTTGACATTACTAGTTCTCATAATATGCAAAACATAGCTGAGTCCTCAAAATGGGGAGCAATCAAAAATGGTGTCCCACAGGTTTCGGTCTTGGGCCCTTTGCTGTTTAAATATATATTAATGACTTGCCATTCTATATTCATGAAGATGCAAAGCTGGTTCTTTATGCTGATGATACAAGTGTAGTTATCACACCTAACAGACAAGAACTAACTGATGAAATTGTAAACGACGTCTTTCAGAAAATCATTAAGTGGTTCTCAGCAAATGGACTATCATTAAATTTTGATAAAACATAGTACATACAGTTCCATAAAGTAAATGGAATGACACAATCAATAAATAGAGACTTTGGTCAGATATCTGTAACAAAGGTAGAACATTCAAAATTTTTAGGTGTAAGCATAGATGAGGGGTTGAACTGGAAAAAACACATTGAAGATCGGCTGAAACATTTGAGTTCAGCTACTTATACTATTAGAGTAATTGCAAATTTTCGTGATATACATCTCAGTAAATTAGCTTACTATGCCTATTTTCATTCTCTGGTTTCGTATGGCATCATTTTCTGGGTAATTCGTCATTGAGTAAAAAAGTATTCATTGCACAAATGCGTGTGATCAGAATAATAGCTGGAGCCCATCCAAGATCATCCTGCAGACATTTATTTAAAAAGCTAGGGATCTTCACAGAAGCTTCTCAGTATATATATATTCAGTTATGAAATTTGTTATTATCAATCCCACCAAATTCAAAAGCAATAGCAGTGTACATAACTACAACACTAGGAGAAAGAATAATCTTCACTATTCAAGGTGAAACCCAGCTTTGGCACAGAAAGGGGTGAATTATGCTGCCACAAAAGTCTTTGGTCACCTACCAAACAGCATCAAAAGCCTGACAGATAGCCAACAAGCACTCAAAAATAAATTAAAAGAATTTCTGCATGGCAACTCCTTCTACACTATAGATAAATTTTTAGATATAAATTAGTAAATTTGAAAATTTTTTGTTTTTAAATAAATTAAATTTAAAATAATAATAATAAAAATTGTGTCATGTAATATTTAGTACAAAGTAATAATTTGTAAAGACACCTTTCATTAACCTGCCACGTTCCACATCATTTCGAAGTGTCGTATTCATGATCTATGGTACAAGTACTAATCTAATCTAATCTTATGTGGTAAATAATTTATTATGTAGATTCAGCAGTTTCTGAGAAAAAGTGGCATTTATACTGAAAAATGTCATTTTGAGGAAATTGTGTTTAAAGAAAAAAATTCAATATACAGCCACGTGATACACCAAAAATATGTTAGGATCATAATGCGAGCAAGTAATGCATCACATGTATTTACTTTCTTTCACTTGAACAATACAGAAAAGTAACTCGTTGCAAGTTTAGGAAACGACTGAAACTTCTCACTAATGGTTGTTAACATTCTTGATGGAAAGTTAAAAAAAAAAGATAAAAAATACGTGCATAACCTCTGGAGTTTCTGGAAAACTACTGCAGAAACACGTTTGGGACATTTTTATTAGATTGACCAGATCAATAACAACAAAAGAAATCGAAATCGTGCTTCACTGTAACCTCGTACAGTTTTGTGATGGCTTCATATCAGCGAGGTTATCAATATCAAAACAGTCTAAAATCACCTACAGAATGTTCAAATGTTTGTAAAGCTTATGGAACTTAACTGCGGGGTCATCAGTCCCTTAACTTACAAACTACTTATGAGCTGACTTATAGGGTAAGGTCGACCGAATCGGTTCAAAATTTGTTAAAATCGAAATAAAAGACAAATTTACACACGAACAAATTTTCATTGTATATCCATAAAAACTATGTTCTTTTGTTTATAAATTCAAATATATAACAATTAGTAAATATTGTTCATAGTTTCACAAAATAAATCTGAAAGCTGAGCTGCATGCCCCTATTTGCCTTCTTCAAGTAAGGGGAATCGGGTCATCAATTCGGCGAATAGGGTCAGTACGAAAATGTATGCATCACTTAAAATAGCAACACATTTTCCACAAATAAACCTCTTCGTCCCTACTGCACCAACACAATTCTCATGGTACTATACCCTGCCATTTCCTTGACATTGAATCCAGTCACCGAGTTTCGCTGATATTGTATCGCTGTATTTAATGTTGCAGAGTTCACAAGATGTGTCATCGTCATCTGTTTCTTCGGAGGATTCTGATGAACTTGAGGCTGATGATTCATGCTGTAGGTCTTGTCTGCTCTTAACCTGGCAGATTTTTTTCTTCTTTTCCAATCTATTTTTTGTTGCTTTTATATTTTCTGGGGATGTAAGAAGTAGTGCTTTCTGTTTTCTGACCACCTTTTGCCTTTGCTGGCTAATGCTTTCCACTTTGCAGTCGCAGTTGTAGACAGGAATGCGGTATCCCAAACAATTCGCTGCATGGCGCTTACTTCTACCCTCCCGGTAAGCTAAAATTGCACTTTGCATGTCATCCTTGCTCCACAAAGTAACGGTTTTTCTTTTATACTTCCCCGTCGGCAATTAAAAAAAAAACCGAAAACGAATTAATAAAAAACAAAACAATATAATATCTGCAATGAATCGAAATTAAAGCATTGACCCTTTTCACCCGGATTGTATTGACCCGATTCGGCGGAAATGCAAATTATTTTTCCCTACGTTGGCAGTCCTGCACAAGCTTAACTAGGCGCCGGTAACACCATAACCTTTTCTCCTTTATATAAATTTACTTCTAAACGAATACTTAACAAATTACTAAACGAATTACCGGAGATATATGAATTTCAATCCGAAGCTGTTATACAAAGGAGAAAATTTTAAGAACTTACCGCAAACAGCGCAATCTTCCACAAATTTTTACACAACAACGAACACGCCTGACAATGTCTATCACTTTACAACTCATACATTGAGTTCCAACAGTCACCGCTGTGTGGGCGCACTTTCCATACTACTTCGTACATGGCGATTAGCGGGAATTCCTAAAATTGATCCGAGTCATCTCCCTACCCGATTCAGCCGACCTTACCCTACTAAAGACAACACAAGCATCCATGCCCGAGGGAGGATTCTAACCTCCTTCACGGGTAGCCGTGCGATCCGCAACGTGGCGCTCCAGACCGCTCAGCCACTCCCGCGCGGATCACCTACAGAAATTTGGCCTCTAGGCACGGAAGCGTATGCTGTGAGTACCACTGAAACCACGACACCGTTTAGCCCACAGAAATTGTGCGGAGGAACATCAGGATTGGAGTCATAACGAATGTCGCCGGGTTCTATCCACACACGAGTCTAGATTTTGTGTTCAGCCGGAGAGAACGAGGAACTCGGGCCAACACTGCTTATGTGCAGGAAACATCACCATCATGGTGACGACGAATGATGTGGGCAGCAGTCAGTACTAGCGGACGTACACACCTGTATCTCGTTCAGAATGGCACTTTGACTGCTCAGAGGTATAGAGATAAGATCTTTAGCCTTTTTGTTGTGTTCTACGCCGGTCCCATAGAAGATTGGTTCCTTCTGGTGGACGATGACGCTCGTCCCCATAGAACTGCTCTGGTGGACAACATATTGGAATCTGAGGGAACTGAACGAATGGAGTGGCCAGCTTGTTCACCGGACAAACCCGACTGAGCATGTCTGTGGTGCATTCAGCAGAGGCATTGCAGCCACAGCAGCACCTCCCGCAATGGTTGCAGAGCTGGATATTGCACTCGTGGAAGATGTCCAAATATCCCTCAAGAGCTGATTGGTAACCTCATACTGTCCATTCCACGCAGGTATATAGCTGTACTGACCGTCCGAGGTGATCAGGTGATCACACCATATTAGAGGGCAATAAGAATGACTTTTTCACTATTATCGTAGTCCGATGGTGCCTCGCTCTAAGTGAACGCCATATAAGCCTCACGAAAAGAGCTGAGACAGTAAAATATCGTAAGTAATGTATCCCACAAGAAATACAATTGTAACCTATACCTGAATAAAATAAGTTACCGTGTATATCCTCTAATTGTTTTCAGTAGTGTACGTAAAGAAGATAGGCTAAGGAAAGGCAAACCTACGTTTTAAGCGTTTGTAGATTTGGAGAAAGCGTTTGACAATGTTTACTGGAATACACTCTTCAAAATTCTGAAGGTAGCAGAGGTAAAATATAGGGAGCGAAAAGTTATATTCAACTTATTTAAAAACCAGACAGCACTTATTAGAGTCGCGGAGCATGAAAGGGATGCAGAGGTTGAGAAGGGAGTAAGACCGTTGTAGCCTTTCCCCAATGTTGTTCAATCTGTACGTTGAGCAAGCTGTGAAAAATACAAGGAGACATTTGGAGAGCGAATTAAAGTTCGGGGAGAAGAAATAAAAACTTTGCGGTTTGCAGATAACACAGTAATTCTGTCAGAAACAACAAGGAACCTGGATGAGCAACTGAACGGAATGGAGGGTATAAGATGAACATTAACAAGACTAAAACAAAGATAAAGCAATGTAGTGTCAGAAAATCAGGCGATGTTGAAGGAATTGGTTTAGGATGAGATAATAAAAGTAGTAGATGAGTTTTGTCATTCGGATAGCAAAATCACTTGTAATGGACGAAGTAAAGAAGATGTAAATGCAGAACGGCTATGGGGGCAAAAACCAGTTCTGAAGAAGCAAAATTTGTTGGTATCCAATATTGATTTAAATGTTGGGAAGCCCTTACTGAAAGCATTTGTCTGGAGAAACCTGGACGATAAGGAGTTCTGAAGAAAAGATGATAAGAACTTTTGAAATGTGGTGCTACTGACGAATGCTGAAGATTAGGTGGATATATCATGTAACTAATGAGGAGGTGCTCAACAGGATTGGGGAAAAAAGGAGTTTCTGGTATACCCTGACTAAGAGAGGGGATAGGTTCGTGAGACATTCTGAGACATCAAGTAATCGTCAACTTATCATTAGAAGGAAGTGTGTGGGGTAAAAATCGTAGAGAGAGACCGAGGGACGAATACAATAAGTCGTTTCAAAAGGATGTAGGTTGCCATTCTTATTCGCAGATGAAGAGGCTTGCACAGGAGAGGGTAGCGTGGAGAGCTGCATCAAACCAGTCTGCGGACTGGAGACGACGTCAACAACAGATATCTAAATCGTTTTGACTTTTTGATGAATTTACTAGACGATAAATGACCTCAACAGTTGCAAACAAGCTGAGAAGCCTGCTCAGATTTCTTCAAAATCTGCTTACACAGACAGATAAGGCACAGCAAGGGACCTATAACTCTAGCCTGGGGGACGACATATATCGTTTCTGTTTTAGTTGATGCCTTTCCATCAGCTACTAGGATCGTGCTACAGTGGTTTCATGCCTTTAATGCCTCGGCTATGATGTTATCAGGATCTAAATCCGAACAAGTGTGGTATGGTGCGAGAGCTGCGCTTCCACAACTCACTAGCCCGTTATTTACGGTAGTTTTGTGACGCGTGCCCAGATATTGGGAGCAGCATAGCACTGCAGTTCTACCAAGGAGTTCTCCAATAATTGCTACAATGTGATCCACACGTGGAGCAACACACTATCAAGCTCGTTGTCACAGATTTTCAGATCAGTGCATAACAGTCCATGAAGATATTTCATATCATATAGTGCGAAACGACTGTAGCTGCATTTATTCAGTTGGTTTCAAAGTGGAAAACACAGCTACAGTAAAACTTAAATGTTCCATAGATGTGGTCGTAACCATGCCTCTGACACGACGCGCGTCAAGTTCAAATGTTTGTAACTCTGTCGGACCAAACTGCGTGGTCATCAGTCCGTAGCTTACAAACTACTTAAGCCTAGGTAAACTAACCTACGGACAAACACGCACACACCCATGCCCCAGGGAGGACTCGAACCTCCACGGCGAGCAACCGCGCGCAACGCAGCGAGACTCGCGTCAAGTGAAAGTTATTGGACTGGCTCCACGACTTGGAGGTCAGTGACGCTGACTGCATATTTAGACAGCACTTCAGATAGCTGGTCTCTAGAGAGAGAGAGAGAGAGAGAGAGAGAGAGAGAGAGAGAGAGAGAGAGAGAGAGAGAGTGGTCCCTGTATGAGCAACTACCTGCGCCCAACACTCCGAGATGAATCACAGAACCTGATCGAAACTTTCCTTAGTATCAGCCCTTTCATGCGTCAATCAATGCCACAAAATATAAAACTTAATTGTTAAGAAATTTTACCGACTTACATTTATTTCCATATATAAATAAATCTTTTGCTGTGCATTAGACTCCCTAAAACTCTTATTTGCAATTCATCTCATATTTCAATAATTCGTTTTTTCTTCGCTTCAATAAAAGGGCGGTCTATAAAAATGACAAAGAGACATACGAGCAATTCGATTATCAAATCTAGGACCTGGCCGTAGATATCATAATGAAAGGCGCTTGTCTTCTATTCTCTGCAGTGAGATATGTAACCGCTTTGATCGCTACGGTTATTTGACTACTGTATATTTGTAAACAGGGCTCGCTCCGAAGTTTAGTCGCTGAGTTCAGCCAACCACAAAATTAATAGGAATGTATGGAGTAGACGATGTGTTGTATAATGTGATGTATTGTGATGATAAAAATGGACTAAGAGAAGATTGGAGAGCTGTAGAAAATGTTGGAGGTTATTAACCGTGGAATACGATCCGATTGTACAGCACATGTCATAGAGAAGAAAATTCATTTTTGTAATCAGAGTACCTCACGTTAAACAGCGCCTCAGCTTTCTCGTGCATTTGTGTAAATTTTGCAGGTGATGGAAGACAAATTCTATTTTATTTATTTACAAGGTTTATACAAAGTTGGACATAACCATTATACAATTATTTAAAATATTTCCTAATGCCCATGTTTAGTTTCAGATATTCATCACTCTCTGCGTTATAAACTGATTCACAAGTTTCAAGAGTTATTTTGCTTATTGCACATTGTGGTATTCGATTACTGTACCGGAGGCTACAATAGATCTTTCCAGTAGCAAGAAATCACGGTGTATCTGTAACCCTCTTTCCGGCAGATATGGCATTTCTCGTCTGTATATTCTGATTTGTGATGAAAGGCGCCAATTTATTCAGTAAATACTAATACGTTGTGGCATCGCTTCTCAAGTTTTGAAGTCCTTCACTTGCGGCCCTGTACCAAATTTTCCTGAATGTTTTTGTCGTCACGACGTTAACCCATATTTTCACCATTTTCACCCAAATACGTCCCCCCCCCCACCCCGCTTGTCTTCGTCCAAATGCACACAAAATGTAATGTGTGCTAGTAACAACTGCAGCGCTTAACAGGTTTTGTCCAATATCTTGAGCCGGCCGCGGTGGCCGAGGGGACTGAGGCGCTCCAGTCACGGTCTGCACGGCCACTACGGTCGGGGGTTCGAATCCCCCCTCGGGCATGGATATTTGTGCCGTCCTTAGTATTAGCTAGTTCATAAGTAGTTTGTAAGTTTAGGGACTGATGACCCCGTAGTTAAGTCCCATAAGCTATACAAACATTTGAACAATATCCTGAAATATGGCGTAAAATATGATGACAGTCTCATGCGCCTTTTGCGCCACGGCATCATTAATGTTAAAGAAATTTGATGAATATGTGATGATATTTCTTTGTCAAAGATATGATCAAAAATATGATCGTGTAATACTGACCTAACAAGACTACTTTCCGAACAGCACCAGCTGTTATTCTCAGGATGTTCAGTTCACTATAGTCGGTTAGCTTTCGCTCTTTGTACAATCTTAGCCTAGTTCATCACAGCGCATATTTCTTCATTTTTTCATGTTCTGCCACGGAATTTCCTCCTCCACTGGTATTGCTGTATTATACAGACTTCGCCAGGAAAACATTTCCCAAGCTAACGTCTCGTATTTAGTGATTCTGGTACAGTATTTACATTTGCTTTTCTCGAAAGCACCTAATTTAGAAAACTATCACCACAACAGGAAAAGTATTTAACTGCTTAAAGAACATTAAAGCACCGGGACAACCATCGGAATTACGGGGACAGCATATAGGGAAATCTCAATAATTAAGATATACTAAGTCAGTTGCTAATACAAAAATTAACCAAACGTACTGTAGCTACGCGCCGCGGAGGAGTGGTCGATTGTTCTAAGGCGTCTTGCTGCGAAACATATGGTTGCTCGCCGTCGGAGGTTCGAGTACTCTCTGGGACATTGGTGTGTGTTGTACTTAGGTTAGTTTAATTTAGTTCGAGTAGTTCGTAAGTCTAGGGACTTAGCAGTTTGGTCCAATAGCTTTGCAAAGATTGGAACAGTTTGAACATTACTATTACCTCAAATAAAAGCGAAATAAATTGCATTAATAATTAAATAAATACTTTATTGTTTTATAGTTTTCACAAGCAAACAAATAAACAACGAAGACAGTAATGATTTCTTACGCACTTTACGCATTTCTCTGTGAATTATGTTTTGCACAAGTATGTGTGTCATTACGGAGGTCGGTATTTTCACATAATGATCACCATATGAAGTGTAGTGAAACTGAGTTCTTATTATAATTACCTGCTTTACAGTTTCGACTCTAAATTTATTGTTTCCGCAGTCCATAAAATATATGTGACGAGAGTATTGTCTCCATATCAGCATTTGCTCCAGATATCTACAGATGCAATTAAGTTGAAAGTGAGAGTCCAGTTTTTATCAACTCGCTACACAGTTCTTAATAAATAAATTTTCTCTTCACGTATATTTTTAAAATGGTCCACTTTCTCAATAAGCAGATCTTCATATCTTTCTTGCAAAATATTTTTTATCAAACTCTGGTAAATTTTTAATTGTATACTGAACAAACTTCCATAGAAAACGTTTCATCTGAGACTAGTTAAAAGCGTTCAGCGCATTAAATGGTTAATCCCAGTACGTAATATAATCAATTAACGTATCGCGAAGTGAACATAAAATGTGCAAGAAATCAGACTCTTTCAGCATGGTGTCTTCTTGCAATGAATTCATAAATTACTGAATTTGTCACTTAAAAAAATAATAAAAAAATAAAATAAATAAAACCTTGGTTGCCCAAGAACATGCTTTAAAATTTATACAGCGATGTTGGTTAACATATGCTTTTTGCATTTATAAAAAAGGAAAAGGTCGCCCTCAAATGTTGAAATATTAGAAACATATGAAAGAATTGCGTCAAAGATCATGCTTCATTTCCTTTTAAGTTGAAGCCTATTTCCTACTTTGCTTGTTTATGACTACACTTGTTCTCCGTGTGGTTATGATAACATTAAAAACGATAATTCAAAATATATGGGACGGTTAATAAAATACGGGACAATATACGTTCGGTATTTATTTTGTCGGGACAGCGGGACATTTAGGTTAAACATGGGACGATCCCGTAAAATACGGGACGCCTAGTCACTCTAGTGTAGGTTGTACAGCCAGTTCCCGTTCACAAAGCACCATTAAATTAGAAATTACAAATGAGTGCTGTCTCCAGTCTTTCTGCTGTATTTAATCTGAAAAATAGCCACAGAAACCATATGCGTTTTATACATATCACTCCAGGAGCTATTAGTTACTCAAAATACTAAACAAACGTTAAAAAAAATCGCACTGACCTGTTTTACGGCCCATTTTAGATTTGTAGTTTTATAAGTTTTTCAAACATTTTGGACCAAAATAGTAATCTAAATAATAAAAAATAAATTAATAAGAGTGTCTGAAACCCTTTTAGGGAAAAAAAAAAAAAATAGGTAGTGGCGGAAATCGCACTGACCTGTTTTACGGCCCATTTTAGATTTGTAGTTTTATAAGTTTTTCAAACATTTTGGACCAAAATAGTAATCTAAATAATAAAAAATAAATTAATAAGAGTGTCTGAAACCCTTTTAGGAAAAAAAAAAAATAGGTAGTGGCGGGTCCGAACCACTGACAGTCTAACGCAATGCCCACTACGCTATGGTTAACAACTAGAAGTTGCGTTCCTTAATCTCATACTATTGATGGCCGTTGTTAACTGATGCTAATATGGCATTTGTAGATACTAGATTATCATTTATCGTACGAAGAACGACGTGGCTTTGTTAATTCTCCAGCGCGCCATTGCTTTGAAATGACAACGTGTAAGTTACAATGAGGAAATCAACTAAGCAACGCAAAATGGCGTATGCCAGAGAGAGTTATGGGCGAGGAATGTCACGTAACATCTGCGTACGGCTGCTTTTCGTTAATTCAATGGAGGGTGTCCAAACTCCGTTATTTTTGCAAACGATAGAAGATATGAGAAAAACATAAGGGAACAAAGTTCAAGTTTCGCGTCAGATGAAAGGTTTATTTGCAATTAAAATTACATTAGAAACTTTTTTTTAATTACTAACGTATTTCTTGTCCGAAATATTTCAAAAAGCGAAGTTCTGGTCTCTGGTAGCCAACAATTATGTCTGTAAAATTTGGTGCCGATCGGTTGAACGGTTCGACCTAAAAAGTGGCAACACGTTATAGCCAGCCAGACATCGTCAAATCGCCGTTATTTTTGCAAATATTTCTGAAACGATACGAGATACGAAGAAAACATAAAAGAGCAAAGCTGTAGAGAATTTTCTCCTCTACAAATTCGGTTATTCAATTTTCGGTCAGATAAATGGTTAAGCCGTTATTTTCATTTAAATTTCGAGCTGTCAAAAGTCGATCGCAAAGGCCCACTTTTAGTGTTACTACCGTAACCTAAAGTGGGCCATTACAGAGCAAAAATTAATTCGTTGAAGCAAGGGTTAGCAACTGGCGAGATAGTGGCGTAGCGTACATTTTTCCGTGTGGCTGTCGCCATTGGGAAGCGGCTGAGTAGCTGAATGTTTGAATGGCTAGCCCATGGGGCGTAGTGTTGGTGCGTCACGATATTACGAAACAGCGCAGCACATTGAGGAAATCACGGCGCTACCTGACGGTAGACACTGAAATGAATCAATGCGATTCGAACCCAAAGACCTTGTAAAAATAACTAGACTTCCTGACAGCGCTGCTGTCGCGGAATAATTTGAACCTTTGCCCCGCCGCCATGGTAGTGACAAGCGTCAGATAAATACGAGTGTTGTTAGCAAGTAAATCGTGTATTAAATAGCTAATGCGGGATATATACACAATTGATAGTCAGGTCTGTACTGTTTGACTATCGCAGTGTACATGAAACACGATGGTGAAGAGCTGCTCAGTGTTTAAATGCATAAATCAATTCAAGATTACCGCCCAATAGAAATATTGGTAATTAATAGCATTTGATAATTAAACAGTTGAAGTTCACTGCAAACATTGACCATGCCAATGCACTAAATGTTACACAATTTTAACCTTATTAATTATGGTAGCAATGTATGTACACAGTTGGGTGACAACATTTATAGTTAGGCCATAGGTAGAAATTTTCCATGTTGAGATTTCCTGTGTGCTTGTAGCTGACGGGAGGCCAGCGAGCAGGCCGACTTTGGTTGCTTGTTCCACCTTAGGATTTTCCAGTTCGTTTCCGGTGAGGGGAGAGAGGGACAATGGCGAGTGCCAGGCACAGTGCAGTGCACAGCGTGAAATAAAATATTCTAATACTACTGGCATTTGAAGTAATACGATGCAGTTAGGAACCTTTAAGGCCCTCATTACAAAATAGCCTGTTGATAAATAAACAATACATTAGCTGATATAGTCACATCTGACGTAATATGTTTAATTGACAATGAAAAGTAATAAATTACCAATGAATACAAGACATTTACACAACTAGCATGGCGATGTTTGTTTATAAAAAAATACATTAAATATTTCTCATTTTATTTTCATTTAATCTTGTGTATTTTACCTTGAAATATTCAGTTAAATCACTTATCTGTGATATAAGAAATTGCACGATTATAATAAATAGTACAAAGGACGTTTATACTAATATAAAAACGTAAGAAAATATTTGTTTAATGTGTAGTGTAATTATTTTTGATTTTAAGTAAAGTTTTAGAAATGTATTGGCTGAGCGCTGTACGTTGGCAAATCGGTTAGAACAGCTCACATGGGGAAGATGATGACGTACAAGGAAAAACCCCGGCAGTTGAGCTTTTGGCGCGCGCGCGCGCGAGGGCAGGAAGTGAGGAGTCGGGAGCACGTGGGGTGACTGGCCGGGCGGCGTCGCTCTGCAATCAGTCGGCATGTGGACCTCGAGGTGGAGGTTATAGTTTTTTGTGTGGTAATCGCCACGTGTGGGTGCTCGTCGTAGACGGCACCAAGTTGAATCGAGTGCTACTGTGTGTTTGTGAATATTTAGCCGGAGGAACAAGGTGTGCATCGCATTGAATTAAAGTGACTGTGATTTGTTAATGTAACACGTGTCGTCGCATAGGCATGAACATAAACGGTGTTTGAGACAGCCACATGGTGATAGAACAATTTGCGACAAATATTAATTTTTGTCTGGGGGCTCACGACCTATAACTTTATTTGATAAATGTGCCGACGTACAGACGTATCAGCCACAGGGTTCTGAGATTGTGAAATAAACAACATAAAGTGAACTTTCACGTGTTTTCAAAAATAGTAGTTAGTACACCCTTTTCTCTCATGAACTTGATTTTATTATGAATTTGTTTTGTTAATCATATGCAGGGAAGGAAAGCTGCGAACGTGTGATATCATCCCTTAGAAAACGAGTCAAACAGTCGCAATCACAGTTCCAGTGTTTTTGCATGTTTAGGAATTTGGTTCACAGCTGGTGGTTGTGAGTTTTAAAAATTAAACTTTCTCTATTTTTAACTCTCACCCCGACCTTACTCTCGCAAAAGGAATAAAAAGATCGAATACTGTATTCTCACTTATATTTCCCAGGAATACAAGTAGCCCTACTACTTGTGTTCAGAGATAATTACTCTCGATTAAAAGACTGTTAGTCAAGACAATATAGGATTGAATGAAATAAATAACAGGCTTTTATAATACTGGTAGCTCTTAAAAAGGAGCTACTTTAGGCAGCACTGGTGCATAGGAAGTTCAAAAGTTTCATTGTATGATTGTGTAAAATAACTATTGGGGTCACGAAATTTGTTGCCTCATTGCAGTTCGAATTTTTGTTTATGAAATTAATATTAGCAACTTGTAACCCAGAATTTAAAGGTAATCTGCTTTACATATACGTATAACTACTGAAAGGGGTTTGCAGAACTGTGTATGGTTCCATATACGAATCACATATAGCCACACTGGATGAACTTTGTGAAGTTGAACCCTATGACAATATTTGTAATTTTTGTGCAGTTCACGCTACTGTAAGTTATTTGGCTTACAGCATTAAACGTGCTAAATTCTTGCTAGATAACCTAATGCTAATGTTAGATGCATTAGTTAAGAAAAAGTTATGGCATACTTCGTGTTCTTAAAAGAATTTGGAAGTGGGTGGTTGCTGTATTCACAAAGTAAGAAGCTATTTTTCAGTTTAGCCTATGTATCTGACGGCTTACTTCACTTTCACGATCGATTTTTAACATTAGCTGATTCAGGCAGCCCAGTTTGGTTTTTGATGCTATGAAATATCTAAATATTGGAGAATACAGCATTAAAGCAAAGACGCAAAGTGTGAAACACTTTCGGAATTAATGTTTGTACAAAAGTTTCACAATCGTAGAATATACAGAGAAAGTGCAATAAATAAATAAAGTGTCTGACGATAAATTCCGTTCATATGCTTCACTTTGAACGCAAAAAAGCTACATGTTATAGTTCGGTTTCGTTAGGAAGAGGATACGCTGTTGGCCAATTTCTACAACCTATAGTTGCTGTATATTCAAGGAGTGTGAAGCTGTTTTGTAGTTGTATATTACAATTAGACATAGTTTTCGCGACTTAACTCAAATGAATACTCTCTCTAAGCAAAAGAATCTTACGTACATTTAAAGTTCTCGCGGAAGTTTGCCACCACAATGGTCGCCGAGGCGCTCTTCAATTTGTCCGCTGTTCGCAGTCGGCCGCTTACGCGATTGTGTGGGCTTGTTCGAAGAAGAGTCATCCTGCTTACTAGACAGTGGCACTGATCTTTGTGCCACTGGAGACACAGTGATCATCATGTCCGAAGGAACAGACACGGCATATATGCTGTGTGATCAAAAGTATCCGGACACCTCGCTAAAATGACATAAGTTCGTGGCGCCCACCATACGTAATGCTGGAGTTCAGTATGGGGTTGGCCCACCCTTAGCGCTGATGAAAGCTTCCACTCTCGCAGGCATACGTTGATTGAGGTACTGGAAGGTTTCTCGGGGAATGGCAGCCCATTCTTCGCTCAGTGCTGCACTGAGGAGAGCTATCGATGTAGGTCTGTGAGGCCTGGCACGAAGTCTACATCTACATACATATTCCGCAATCCACCGAAAGGTGCGTGGCGGAGGGTACACTGTACCACTAATAGGCATTATCTTTCCTATTCCACTCCCAAACAGAACGAGGAAAAAAGGAATGCCTATATACCTCCGTATGCGCCATAATTTCTCTTTTCTTTATGATCACTACGCGAAATGTAAGTAGCTGGCGGCAACATCGTACTACACTCAGCTTCAAATTCCAGCCCTTTAAATATCCTCAACAGAAATTCACAAAAAGAATGTCGTCTTTCCTCCAGCGATCCCCAATTGAGTTGCCGGAGCATTTCCGTGACACTCGCGCATTGGTTGAACCTACCAGTAACAAACCTAGCTGCTCGCCTCTGAACTGCTTCTATGTCTTCCTTTAAACTGATCTGCTGCGGGTCCAAAACATTTGAAAAATACTCAAGACGTGGCCGCACAAGCGTTTTATACGCGGTCTCCTTTACAGATCAAGTACGTCTTCCCAAAACTCTTCCAATAAACCGAAGTCTGCTGTCCGCCTTACTCACAAGTGTCCTTACATGTTCGTTCCATTTCATATCGCTCTGCAATGTTACGCCTAGATATGTGAACGACGTGACAGCATCAAGAAGCTCACTACTAATGCTGTATTCGAACATTATGGGATTGTTTTTCCTATTCATGAGCATCACCTTACATTTTTCTACATTGAGAGCTAGCTGCCCCTCTTCGCACCAACTAGAAATTTTGTCTAAGTCATCCTGTAACCTATTAAAGTCAGTTAAAGACGACATCCTCCCATACACCACAGCATCATCAGCAAAAGGCTGCAAATTACAACTTATTCTGTCCATCAGATCATTTATATAGATTGAAAATTATAGCGATCCTATCACACTCCCCTGGGGAACGCCTGACGATACACTCGTCTCTGATGAAAACTCGCCGTCGAGAACAACGTACTGCGTTCTATTACTTAGGAAGTCTTCCAGCCAGTCAAAAATCTGAGAACCTATTCCGTAAGCTCGTATCTTCGTTAGCAGTCTGCAGTGAGGCACCGCGCCGAACGCGTTTTTGAAGTCGAGAAAAACACAATCCGCCTGTTGCCCTTCATCCATGGCTCGCAAGATGTCATGTGAGAAAAGGGCAAGCTGACTTTCACATGAACGATGTTTCCTAAACCCATGCTGATTCATAGAAAGAAGCTTTTCCGTTTCAAGGAAATTTACTATATTCGAAGAGAGAGAATATGCTCCAAAATTCTACATGAAACTGATGTCAACGATATTGGCCTGTAATTATGTGGGTCAGTTCTCTTTCCTTTCTTATAAACGGAAGTCACCTGCGCTTTTTTCCAATCACTAGGAACTTTGCGCTGAATTAAAGATTCGCTATAAATGCAAGCTAAGTAGGGGGCCAACACCACAGAATACTCTTTGTAAAACCGAACTGGTATTCCATCCGGACCAGCAGACTTTTTCGTATCTAGCTCTCTCAGCTGCTTCTCTACACCGGAAATACCTATTACTATGTCCTCCATTTCGGAATTAGTACGTTGAGCAAAGGATGGTATATTTGTGCGGTCCTCCTGCGTGAAAGATTTCTTTAAGATTAAATTTAGAACTTCAGCTTTCCGTTTGCTTTCTTCTATTACTGTCCCGGAAACATCACAAACGTCAGGGCTCTGTGCAGGCCAATTCATTCATTACAGGCCGTGCATTATGAACAGGAGCTCGACCATGTTGAAAGATGCAGTCGCCATCTCCGAATTGCTCTTCAATAGTAGGAAGCAAGAAGGTACTTAAAACATCAATGTAGGCCTGCGATGTGATAGTGCCACGCAAAAAACATTGTGTGCAAGCGTCCTGCATGAAAAAGATGATCACGCCATAACACCACCTCCTACGAATTTTAGTGTTGGCACTACACATACCGGCAGATGACGTTCACCAGGCATTTGCCACATTATGTACCGCGATTAGTCACTCCACACGACGTTTTTGCACTGTTCATCGTCCTGTGTTTACGCTCCTTTCACCAAGCGAGGCGTCGTTTGGCATTGACCTGCGTGGTGTGTGGCCTACGGGCAGCCGCTCGGCCATGAGATCCAAGTTTTCTCACCTCCCGCTGGTCACAGTACTTGCAGTGGATTCTGATGCAGTTTGGAATTCCTGAGTGATGATCGAGATCAGTGTTTCCCAAACTTTTCGAATACGCTACTCGCTTCCTACTAAAACTATTTTGGCAACCCCCGCCCTTTCCCCGAACCATAACACAACTATGAGTGTAATTTCAAAGGGAATGAATGTAATTTTCTTCTGTTGATACAACTTTCTTAAAAAAAAAAAAAAACAAATTAAATAAATAAAATTAAATTAAAAATAAAAAAAAACATTTCACGAATTCCGACAGAAAAATATACGTTGTATAAACCTGCCGGCCACACCTTAGGCCTCTGAGCCCCGTTCAGATAAACTACTAGGCCTCCGAGACCCCCATAACTTTACAAAAACCAAGGGAAATGGATACACAAAACCGCTGTCCCGATTTGAGTTTATGTTGACGCTTTCTGAACACCTTACAGCACCTTGGATGGAGGCTACGCTTGACACACCAACTCCCCGTAACCTGCGGAACAGTATTTATAGATGCCTAAACATGACTCCACCTGCAGAGGCAGCTCGAGAAGAAATTGGGCAAGGAGCTATTCCCAAAAGAACTTACTGTAAAATTTGAGACTACAAAAAACAAACGACATCAAAAATGCAGTGTGATTTGCGTCAGTTGCCAGTGTGTGGTCAGCACCACAAAAAAATTTGTCCAAATTGTACCGGTAAAAAAATGAGAAACTTCCGCTGAATTTTGTGATACCGATTTTAGTTTTTAAACATTATTAATTGTACGTGGTTTAAGAATATGATGGATTTTTTGGGTCATATGAAGCTTAAACTACTACTGTTTAATTTATGAGACTTTGTTTATTTCGTTTTGTGGTTTTTTGAGGATATATATATATATATATATATATATATATATATATATATATATATATATATGTCCAAATTTTAAGAAATTCAATGTCATGATAAGGATGAGGGTATAATACATTAAATAACCTTGAATAATATATATATATATATATATATATATATATATATATATATATATATATTTATATTTATTATTCAAGGTTATTTAATGTATTATACCCTCATCCTTATCATGACTCCATATAATATATATATATTCAAGGTTATTTAATGTATTATACCCTCATCCTTATCATGACATTGAATTTCTTAAAAAGCTTTCTATTACTGTATATCGTGTGGGCATCTGAGGCCTATGGTGTGGCCCAGACGTAGGAGCCCCGTGGCGTGGCCCACAGGGATAACGAGGTTTCGTATTATGACCCCCCGAAAAAGACATTGCGACCCTCCTGGGAGTCGCGAACCACAGGTTGAAAAACAGTGGTCTGGATAGATGCCTCCCCCTATTGCACTCTACGACCCTCTTCAACAGTCGGCGGTCTCTGTCAGTCAACAGACGAGGTCGGCCTGTACGCTTTCGTGCTGTACATGTCACTTCACGTTTCCACTTCACTATCACAACAGAAACAGTAGGCCTAGGGATATCTAGGATTGGGGAAACCTTGCTTACAGACTTCAGACAGAAGTGACATCCAATCACCTGAGCACGTTCGTTTGAAGTCCGTGAGTTCCACGGAGTGCCCCATTCTGCTCTCCCAGGATGTCTAATGACTACTGGGGTCGCTGGTGTAGAGTACCTGGCGGTAAGTTGGCGCACAATGCATGTAAATGAAAAACGTATTTTTTTCTGCGTGTTCGGATACTTTTGATCACATTGCGTATGTAAATAAACGACGATACTAGGAGATATGAGAGGCGTTTGAAAAGTCCGTGCAAAGTCCGAGAGATGGCACCACCGGCGCGTGTCGAGTTAATGTTTAGTTAGTAGCATCTTTGGAAAGAACGGACACCATGTTTCAGTCGTGTTGGTCTATTTCTTTGTGTTTGGCCTTCGTGTGACTCAAGGAAGTCGAGTGATTGTCAAAGAATGGACGAAAAAGAATTTCGTGTGGTGATTAAACATTACTTTATGAAAGGCAAAACGCCTCAGGAGACTAAAGAGAAACTTGATAAACATTATGGTGACTCTACACCTTCGATTAGAATAGTTTATAAGTGGTTTCAAATTTTTAGGAGTGGCCGTATGGGCACAAGAACCGCTGAACGTTCTGGACGCCCTGTGGAGGTTACGACTCCAGAAAATTCATGTTCAAATGTTTGTAAAGCTTAAGGGACTTAACAGCGATAAAATTCATATTCATCATTTTCTCGATTTGCAGCTCTTATTCTTGCCGTGATTGTAGTAAACATTTTCTGGGTATGAGGTCTGCCTGTTATGCAAAACACTATTTTATTTTACACCCAAACTAGTTTCAGCACCTCTGTGCCATCATCAGTGGGTTTTCCATTTTTTAATGCTCTGAATGTATTTTGTTTTCAGAGCATCAAATACATGGAAAACCCACTGATGATGGCACAGAGGTTTAGGTGTATAATAAAATAGTGTTTTGCATATGGGGCGGATCTCATACCCAGAAAAAAAAGATATAATTCATCATATGGTGATGGATGACAGAAGAGTTAAGGTGCGTGAGCTTGCTACTGCTGTGGTCATCTCGAATTAACGGTTACGTAATATTTTGCATAAATATTTGGACATGAGAAAACTCTCTGCAAGACGGGTGCCACGATTGCTCACGCTTGACCAAAAACGGAATCGTGTGAAGTGTTGCAAGGAAGGTTTGCAGCTGTTCAGGAAGAATCAGCAGGACTTTAAGCGTCGTTTCGTCACTGTCAATTAAACATGGATGCATTACTCTACTCCTGAGACCAGAGAACAATCTAAAGAATGAATTACCAAGGGAGAATCTGCACTAAAAAAGGCGATGACCGATCCTTCGCCGGAAAGCTTATGGCGACGGTCTTTTGGGACTCGCAAGGAGTCGACTATCTGGAACAGGGTAAAACTATTACAGGTGCATATTATCCATCGTTATTGTACCGTCTGAAAGCCAAGCTGCAAGAAAAACGTCGGCGATTGGCTCACAAAAAAGTCCTTTTCCATCGCGACAATGCACAGCACACACCTCAGCAGTTGTGTAATCGATGTAGTTCCATGTTATTCTGGATTTGGGACTGCGGCTGATTTATTTTAAATCCAAATAATAAATATAATTACCAACAGCCGTAAAGTTTGATGTTTTATTTAACTACTGGTTTCGCTATTATATTAATACCATCTTCAGGTTCTCTATAAATAAGGTTACAAATCAGTGTTGTATTTTAACATCATATTCTATATATGACATATAAAGAACAACAAGTACAATGACTCAATAATCAGCACTGAAGCAATATAATAAGCTATAATGGTTGGTATAATAAATTCCAAAACGTCTTATTTTTAACGATATCACCTTAGATAACTTATGGTATTTTACTTCTTCTTTAATTGATGTTACAATCATCTTCGATTGCATATTATTTCCACTTCCTCATTCCCTTACATAGAATACGGATAATATATCGATGTATTGCAACTTCTTAGTAAACAGTGCTTGCAATAATATCTTTGACTTTATTGATGTTACTTATTTTGACAGCTGCTGTCACATGTGTTTATTAACACACGTTTATTTGGAAAGTGTTGTTAATGCAATATGAGATCGTCATATATTTCGAGTGTTCACTTACATCTTTTAACATATCTCTTCATTTCAACTGTGAGATATTAAATAAACCGATGCATAAGGCTATTTCAAGAGTTTTCTTGGATATCTATTATGAGATGTGAGTTTATTTTCTTCTTTGATACATTTTGCTTACTAATTTTAACATCAAGGCATAACGTAATTTGTTAGTATATTTTCCCACATATTTTAGTTGTCTATCAATCAATGGTGGTTGCAATTTTACAGTTCTTTTGTGTTTATTACTCTTATATAATTATGATTATCCAAACCTGAACGAATATTTTATTTACCGTTCAGTATCACTAAGCGTTTAATATTTTAAAGAATGCTACCATTCGTTAAGTGAAGGTACATCTTCTACCTCACATGTAGACCTTTTGCACCTACTCCCAATATGATATATATAGTTCGAGTTTTACCCTATAACTTTACATCTATGGTCAATACATCATGTTAGTCGACAGATGTGCTTTTATGTATACCTCAAGCTACAATCAACACCATTGATTTCAGAAGTAATATTTTTCAGATTCTTTAATTTTTATATTATTTATTAATTTTTTTATTTTAATACATCTTTTATTATACCAACCATTATAGCTTATTATATTGCTTCAGTGCTGATTGTTGAGTCATTGTACTTGTTGTTCTTTATATATTTTATATGTCATATATAGAATACTAGCTTAAACACACGGCTCCGCTCGCGTGTTGGTTGATTATGATAGTTAGGCTATCTTTCAGTAGTGTGCTATGACAATGGTTTTGAAGGATGAAATGAAATACAATACCGTCTTTAGAAACAAACTGAGAACTATTCCTATCAGATTGCAGAAGTCTATGCACTTACCGTTTATCAGGGAAGTAAGTCACACGTAAAAATGCACTCGTTTCGAAGAATCCAATCACGAAATTCAACAATAATGATTGTAATAATATCACAGATCGATCATTTGATGTAATGCGCGAAACGTCAAATCGATTTTTTAAAGAGATGTATTAAAAGAAATATCTTTTGTACTGCTTTATTTATTTATTTTTATATGTCCTTATTCGTATGCTTATCCTTACAGAGAAAGAGCTGAAGACGTTGTAACACACATAGACCAAAGATATGGTCTGTGGCATCACGTTTCGCTGTATGTAACCTCCTTGCTATAGAGTAGCAAACGTCATCGCTAGCCTTCAGTCCGAATTTTATTTATAATTTGACGAATTTCAAGCACCATATCTTCCACCGTGTTCTGTGTCTTCCACCCCCTTATAGCTGTCGGCATGGAACTGCTATGGTGTACAACGGGAGACTTCGGACAATTACACACACACAGACACACACACACACACACACAACATTCTTTTGCGTTCTGTACTTTTGGCTGCAGAGCGAAATATTAACACACACACGTAGAATTTTATATACGCCGATAACTTTCCATCCCAATATACTCCACCCTTTTATCATTATCAACTCTCAAGGAACAGTGCATTTTCAAAGAGTAAATATAATTTTCAAAGAGTAATTATTGTTCCGCATTTCGCGTTATATTCTTCAAATTACTAAATATATATCAGATCGCTATAAAACCGTGCCTAAAACCTTCCTCAGGTATAAATTAGTAACTGTACAAATATTTCAAGTCTCTGCATCTTGTCGTTCGGATGTGATAAGCGTACACCGAACAGACATTCACATTAATATATATAGATAAATAGCTATTCGATCGCCATAAAACAGTGCCTAAAGCCTTTCCCGGGTAGACATTAGTAACTGTACAAATTTTTAGCTCTTTATGTCTTGTGGTTCAGACGTGATAAACGTACACCGAACAGACATTCACATTTATAGATATAGATGATCTTAACATACAACACTGTTTTGTAACCTGTTCAATGTACAGATTGAACAACATTGGGGAACGGCTACAACCCTGTCTTACTCCCTTCCCAACCTCTGCGTCCCTTTCTTGCTCTTCGACTCTAACAACCTCTGCCTGGTTTTTGTATAGGTTGAATATAACTCTTCGCTCCCTATATTTTACCCTTGCTACCTCCAGAATTTGGAAGAGTGTATTCCAGTCGACATTGTCGAAAGCTTTCTCCAAATCTACAAACGCTAAAAAAAGTAGGCTTTCCTTTCCTTAGCCTATCTTCTAAGATAAGTCGTAATGTGAATATTGCGTCCCGTGTTCCTACATTTCTCCTAAATCCAAACTGATCTTACCCGAGGTTGGATTCCACAAGTCCTTCCATTCGTCTGTAAATAATTCTTGTTAGTATTTTGCAACCATGACATATAAAAACTGATAGTTCTGTAATATTCACATTTGTCTGCATCTGTTTTCTTTGGAATTGGAATTACGATATTCTTCTTGAAGTCGGAGGGTATTTCCTCTGTCTCATACATCTTGCATACCATGTGATACATTTTTTCACGACTGGCTCTCCAAACGATATCAGCAATTCAGACGGAATATCATCTACTCCAGGGACCTTGTTTCGACTCAAGTCCTTCAGCGCTCTGTCAAATGCTTCTCGCAGTATCATATCTCCTATCTCATCTTTCTCCACTTTGTCTTCCATTTCTAGAATACTGCCTTCAAGTTTAATTCTTTTGTATAGGCCCTCTATATATTCCTTCCACATTTCAGCTTTCCCCTCTTTGCTTAGTACTGGTTTTCCGTCTGAGTTCTTGATATTCATACAGCTGCTTTTCTTGTCACCAAATATCTGTTTTATTTTCCTGTAGGCGGTATCTATCTTTTCCCTAGTTATGCATTCTTCTACGGTTCTGCATTTGTCCTCTAGGCAGTCTGCACTTCCTGTCAATCTCATTTTTCAGACGTTTGTACTCCCTTTTTCCTGTTTCACTTGCTGATTTTTTATATTTTCTCCTCTCATCAATTAAGTTCAGTATATCCTGTGTTATCCAGGGATTTCAATTAGGCCTTGTCCTTCTGCCTATATGATCCTCTGCAGCCTTCAATACCCTATATCTTAGAGCTACCCATTCTTCTTCTACTGTATTACTTTCCCCCGTTTCAGCCAATCCTTGCGTAATGCTCCCTCTGAAACTCTCAACCACTTCTGGTTCCTTCAATTTGTCCAGGTTCCATCTCCTAACCTTTCTACCTTTCTGCAGTCTCTTAAGTTTTAATCTGCAGTTCATGACCAATAAGTTATGGTCAGAGTCTATATCTGCCCCTGGATATGTCTTACAGTTTAGAACCTGGTTTCTAAATCTATTCCTTACCATTATAAAGTCAATCTGGTACCTTCCAGTGTCTCCTGGTCTCTTCCATGTATACAGCCTTCTTTCATGATGATTAAACCAAGTGTTGGTGATCATTAAATTGTGCTCTGCGTAAAATTCTACCAAGCGATCTCCTCTTTCATTCCTTTTACCCAGTCCATATTCACCAACTACATTGGCTTCTCTTCTCTTTCTTACTACCGAGTTCCAGTCCATCATTACAATCAAGTTTTCGCCTCCTTTAACTTTCTGAATGATTTATTTTATCACCTCATACATTTTTTCGATATCCTCATCATCGGCCGTGCTAGGTGGCATATAAACTTGCACTACTGTGGTCGGTGTTGGTTTCGTGTCTATCTTTACTACGATAATGCGTTCACTATGCTGTTCATAGTAACTTACCCGCATTCCTATTTCATGATCAGACCTACTCTTGCGTTACCCCCAATTGATTTTGTATTGATAACCTGTACTCACCTGACCAGAAATCCTGTTCATCCTGTAATTGTACAAAAAATTAAGTCTCTTGTCGTTCGGACGTGATAAGCGAACACCGAACAGACATTCACATTAATATTTATAAATAAATAGCCATCAGATCGCCGTAAAACCGTGCTTAAATTCTTCCCCGGGTAGACATTAGTTTTTAGCTCTTTATGTCTTGTGGTTCAGACGTGATAAACTTACACCGAACAGACATTCACATTTATAAATATAGATTTGGATCAGCAGTTGTGGTCGCAAAATTATTGGAAATATGATTGCAACTCGTTTCACTTCCCCTATATTCTCCAGTCTTGGCCCCCTCGGACTACTATTTGTTTCCGAATTAGACGGAATGACTGGCGGTACGAAGATTTCATTCAAACGAGGAGGTTGCAGAAACTAATAGCTGTTTTGCAGGCTCGGACAATTCCTACTATTCGGAAGGGCTAAAAAAAATCAGAACAGCGTTGTTCGAAGTGTACAAGTCTAAAAGACAACTTTGTCGAAAAATAAAAATTGTTCCGCAAACACGTTAGTAGTTGAAACTTCCTGGCAGATTAAAATTGTGTGCCGGAACCGGAACTCGAACCTGGGACCTTTGCCTTTCGCGGGCAAGCGCACTAGCGACTGTGCTATCCCGACACGACTCACGATGCCGCCTCACAACTTCAGTTCCGCCAGTACCTCGCCTCCTACTTTCCAAACTTCACAGAAGCTCTCCTGCGAACCATGCAAGACTAGCACTCCTGGAAGAAAGGATATGGTGGAGACATGGCTTAGCCACAGCCTAACGGATGTTTCCAGAATGAAACTTCACTCTGCAGCGGAGTGTGCGCTGATATGAAACTTCCTGGCAGATTAAAAGTGTGTGCCGGAAAGTTTGGAAAGTAAGAGACGAGGTACTGGCGGAAGTAAAGATGTGAGGGTGCATCGTGAGTCGTGTCGGGGTAACTCAGTCGGTAGAGCGCTTGCCTGCGAAAGGCAATGGTCCCAGGTTCGAGTTCCGGTTGCGGCACACAATTTTAATCTGCCAGGAAGTTTCATATCAGCGCACACTCCGCTGCAGAGTGAAGTTTCATTCACGTTAGTAGTTGTTATTTTTGTACGGACATTTCAAGTGCCCCTCGTACATGACGAAGGAGCCGTTTGGCGAGCTGGTTGGAGTTGCGCCGGCAGGCAGAAGAGCGGCTGGCGCCTATTACGGCGGCTGCGACTGCGACGGTGGCCTTGGCTGCCGCCGGAGTGGAACGGCCTGGAGGTTGCGCGAGGTCCGGCCGCGGCCGCGTCTGCACTGCCACAGCCGCGCGGCGCGCATCCAGCGCCGGCTATACACGCGAGGCTAGCGCACACCGCCTGCATCACACATACAGCCCGACCACCGAAAACAAGCAGGACAACTCGCGGAAAAATGACAACCTACGCCACCCCAGTACGGCCTATCTGTTAAAAACAAGCACAAGAGCTTGCGGAAAAACAACCTACCGCAACCCCAGAGAAAAAAGTTTTTGCAAACATTTTGGAGCAAAATAAGAATATAAATAAAAAATAATTAATTAATAAGGAGTGTCTGAAACCCCTTTAGAGAGAAAAAAAATTAGTGGCGGGTTTCGTACAGTCCAACACATTATCCACTACGCTACAACTAAAAGTTAGGAGTTGTGTTCTATAATATCTTACTATTGATGGAGTTGTTAACTAATGTTAATATGGCATTTGTAGACACTAGATTATCATTTATCGTACGATGAACGACGTGGCTTTGTTAATTCTTCAGTGCGCCATTCTTTTGAAATGACAACGTGTAAGTTACAATAAGAAAATCATCAAATACGCAACGCAAGATGGCGTATGGCACAGAGAGTTATGGGCGAGAAATCTCACGTGACATCTGCGAAAGGCTGGTTTTCATTAATTCAATGGAGGGTGTCAAAACTCCGTTATTTTTGCAAATATCTCTCAAACGAAACTAGATATGAAAAAAAAAAAAAAAAATAAGGGAACAAAGTTGTAGAGAATTCGTTTTTTTTTTCAATTTTTGCGTCAGATGAACGGTTTATTTGCAATTAAAATTACGTTACCAACGGCTTTTTTCGTATTACTAACGTATTTCTTGCCTGAAATATTTCAAAAAGCGAAGTTCTGGTCTCTGGTAGCCAACAATTATGCTTGTAAAATTTGGTGCCGATCGGTTGAACGGTTTGACCTAAAAAGTGGGAACACGTTACAGCCAGACAGACATCCCAAAATCACCGTAATTTTTGCAAATATCTCTGAAAAGATACGAGATATGAAAAAAACATAAGAGAGCAAAGCTGTAGAACATTTTCTCCTCTACAAATTCGGTTATTCAATTTTCGTGTCAGATTAATGGTGAAGCCCTTCTTTTCATTTCAATTTCGAGTTGTCAAAAGACAATCGCAAAGGTCCACTTTTAATGTTACTACCGTAACCTGCCGCGTTGGAGTAGCCGAGCGGTCTAAAGCGTCTCGCTGCGGAGTGCCCGGTTACTCGCCGTAGAGGTTCGAGTCCTCCCTGGGGCATGGATGTGTGTGTTTGTCATTAGGTTAGTTTACCTAGGTTTAAGTAGTTTGTAAGCTACGAACTGATGACCACGCAGTTTGGTCCGATAGATTTACAAACAAACTACCGTAACCTAAAGTGGGCCAAAAATTGTTTTCATAAGCAATCTGGAATCTTTCGAAAAATCAACGGAAACTCTTGTCTGCATTTAAACAAATATGAACCAGTGGCAAGCGATATTTAAAACTTCAAATTTCAATGAGCTGGAACAGTGAAATGTTCAAATTTTTGTAAATCTATGGGACTCAACTGCTTCGTTATTAGTTCCTAGCTTATAAGCTACTTAAACTAAGATAAACTAACCTAAGGACAAAACATACAACCATTCCCGAGGGAGGACTGGAACCCCCGACAGCGAATGGCATGGAACAGTGAGGATTGAAATTTACATCCCCAATCTTACGACAAAACTTTGGAAGTTTTTTTTCCGGAACTCGTCAAATACAGTGGAATATCATGTCTCAAATGGTTACACAGGATAATTGAGAAGGCGTGGGAATCGGGACAGGTTCCGTCTGACTGGACGAAAGCGGTAATCACGTCAATTTTCAAACATGGAAACAGAAAAGATTGTAACAACTATCGAGGTGTCTCTTTAATTAGTGTTGTAGGCAAAATATTCTTAGGTATTGTTGAAAGGAGAGTGCGAATATTAATTGAAGACAGATGAAAATCAGTGTAGGTTTAGGCCTCTTAGAGGCTGTCACGACCAGATCTTTAGCTAACGGCAGGTAATGGAAAAGTGCTGTGAGTGGAACAGGGAATTTTATCTATGTTTCATAGATCTACAAAAGGCTTATCACCGTGTTCCTAAGAGGAAGCTACTGTCAGTTCTACAAGATTATGGTATAGGAGGCAAACTTCTGAAGGCAATCAAAGGGCTTTACGTAGACTGTCAGGCAGCAGTTAGAGTAGATGGCAAATTAAGCTCTTGGTTCAAGGTAGTTTCAGGGCTAAGACAAGGCTGTAACCTTTCACCACTGTTGTTCATACTATTCATGGACCATATGTTGAAAACAGTAGACTGGCAGGGCGGGATTAAAATAGGTGAAAACAAAATAAGCAGTCTCACATATGCGGATGACTTACTTATAATTCGATTGAAAGGTTGCAACGATCAGAGGTGCAAGGATTATGATATGAAGATCAGCATCTCCAAAACGAAAGTAATGTCTGTGGGAAAGAGATTTAAACAGATTGAGTGCCAAATGTGAGAAACAAAGTTAGAACAGGTAGACAGTTTCAAGTACCTGGGATGTATTTTCTCACAGGATGGCAACATAGTGAAAACTGGACTCTAGGTGCAGCAAAGCTAATACAGTGAGTGAGTGCTCAGCTAAGATATACTCTCTTCTGCAAGAAGGAAGTCCGTACCAAGATAAAGTTAGCAGTGCATCACTCTATCTTTCGACCAACTTTGTTCTATGGGAGTGAAAGTTGGGTTGATACAGGTTACCTTATTCATAAGATAGAGGTTACAAATATGAAAGTAGCAAGAATGATTGCAGGCACTAATAGATGGGAACAATGGCAGGAGGGTATCCATAATGAGGAAAAATTGGGAATGAACACCATAGATGAAGCAGTTAGAGCGAACAGGCTGAGATGGTTAGGTCATGTTACACGCATGGGAGAAGCAAGGTTACCTAAGAGACTCATGAGCTCGGCAGCGGAGGGTAACCAAGAAGACCAAGAAGAAAGTACTTATATTCGGTGCAATATGATTTTGAAGTAAAAGGCATAACATCAGACGAGGCATCAATGTTAGCATTGAATAGAGGATCATGGAGGAATTTTATTAGAGGTACTATGCTCCAGACTGAACGCTGAAAGATACAATCAGTCTCTAATGATGATGATGATGATGTTGTTGTTGTCTTGGAGCTAAACGTGAACCGCAGCGGTTTTACACTCCCTGTCGATGACTGCGAGACTCCTCCCGCCGGAGATGTTCGATTCCTCCCTCGGGCATCGGTGTGTGTGGGTATGATCTCCTTAAGATGGTTTAACCCTTTAATCCATAGAGTAGCTGATCAGCTACATACCTTTTTTTCAATTATCTCTCAAACTGATCAACATTTAACCACAAATTCATTTGTAGCTTCTCCTGTACACATGCAAGTAGCTCATCCTAGAAATTATAAATTGCAGAGTACTACTGAATCAGTTCGACTGTTAGCTGCATTGAGTTACTCCTAACACGTGCCTTTGTTTACTTTAGAATTCCTCATTTGCCATTTCTATCACATACTACTGTTGCATTATGAGCTACTTTCTGGAACAGTTAGAGGCATAATAGTGACATTTACTGCATCGAGTACACCATGGAATCACTATATAGGTGACCAACTATGAACTTTTTATTGCTAGTGGTGCATAATAATTTTAACGAACATTTTTTTTTCCAATAATTTTCTCAGTATATACTCACTATACATTAATCGTGGTTATAATAGCTTCAAATAAAAAGTCATGCATTAAGGGTTTTAGTAATTTCTAAACGCATGGACTGACAACAACACTCTGATCTCATAGATTTACAAACATTTGAACATTTAATATTCACGGAATGTATGAAATTAACTGCGAATGGGTAAAGCTGAAAATGGGTACCCAGACGGGATTCGAACCCGGGTCACCTGCTTGCTAGGTTGTTGCGCTCATCCCTATAGCACTGGCGAGACAGCATCACTACACCTGCAATGGATTACTCAAGTATGACTCCCGTCAGATACAAATTCACAACTCTACCCTGCCCGCTACTACACAAACTCGCGGATTTTTTCAAACTGATTCCCGTCAGAGTCAGGGCCTAGGAGGGCCTCCGCACTGAAGAAAGGATCCTTGCCCGTCGTCGGCATATTCTATGAGTCACATAGTCACACACACACACACACACACACACACACACACACACATACATACACAATATAAAGTAGTTTCAGCCTGGTGGGCGATACGAAATATTTATTTTTCAAAAATTCACATATCGATTTCGTTCTTATGATAGAACATTATTAGTGCAGAATTGTAAGTCGTGATGACTCGGCATAAAACAATCACTTGTCATATCCATAAAACAATTAAAAGGTCTTTCTGGTACACGTCACAAGATAAATAAAATGTTTTATGGATATAACCACTAATTGTTTTATGCAGAGTACATGAGTCATCTTGACTTACAATTCTGCAATGATATGAGAACGATATGTGAATTTTTGTATAATAAATATTTCATATCGCCCACCAAGCTGAAACTTCTTATTTTATTGCATTATTATGGTGGGCTGGCATAATTTCCGTAATGGGATCAAGTTACAAAAACATACACTCCTGGCCATTAAAATTGCTACACCACGACGATGACGTGCTACAGACGCTAAATTTAACCGACAGGAAGAAGATTCTGTGATATGCAAATGATTAGCTTTTCAGAGCATTCACACACGGTTGGCGCCGGTGGTGAGACCTACAATGTGCTGACATAAGGAAAGTTTCCAACCGATTTTTCATACACAAACAGCAGTTGACCGGCGTTGCCTGGTGAAAGGTTGTTGTGATGTCTCGTGTAAGGAGGAGAAATGCGTACCATCATGTTTCTGACTTTGATAAAGGTCGGATTGTAGCCTATCGCGATTGCGGTTTATCGTATCGCGACAGTGGTCGCGTTGGTCGCGATCCAATGACTGTTAGCAGAATATGGAATCGGTGGGTTCAGGAGGGCAATACGGAACGCCTTGCTGGATCCCAACGGCCTCGTATCGCTAGCAGTCGAAATGACTGGCATATTATCCGCATGGCTGTAACGGATCGTGCAGCCACATCTCGATCCCTGAGTCAACAGATAGTGACGTTTGTAAGACAACAACCATCTGCACGAACAGTTCGACGATTTTTGCAGCAGCATGGACTATGATTAGAGTTTCCACGCAGGAACAAAGTACAGTACTTTAATTGTTGAAAAACAGGCTCATAGTTTTGGGACAAGTACTTAATATTGAACCTCCAAGATTACCATCGCCGCAACATACACAATGCTCAGAGCGCTACGCTTTTGACCACCAGATTGAAAATTGCATAAATTATGTTAATTGTAGCAAATAAACGGAAGAACATTTCTCCAGTAACAGCCCTTCTGAGGCTAAAAAAAGCAATATGTTCGAACTGCTCAGGTCATCATCATTCTATAAATGTAAAATGACCGAAACACCTCAAGGAACCAGCAACTGCTGAAACATCAACAACGATTAAATGCATCGAATCGCCGACTTCGCCCGACTCGGAACCAAAACCTGAGGGAGTCTTTCCTAAAACAACGGATTTATTACGAGCAATTATTACACTTTCAATAAACTTTTACCTGAGAAAAAGAAAAAGTTATCTTGATAATAAACCAACTCGGCACAACGTTCTTCAGTCGCAAAATTATGGGTATTCAAGCAGGAACATTAATGTAATACTGCATAAATGAACTAAATCACACTGCAGTACAGGAAAGGTATGCAGTATGGCGTACACATCGACAGGAGAAATGAATCTAAATATCGCATTCGTGAACAACAACGGCTATCGCAGTAAACGAGCAGTGGCAGTACACTGCCAAAAGAGAAAAAGCCGAAATTTTTAGCGTAGCGCAAACTAGAACCGGCGACTTACCCATCTCTTCGGCAACTACTTATGTCATCAAAAAATTCTGTAAATTATGCGAAAGGAGTTGTAGTATTCAATGATGAAGCAATCCCAGCCATTAGAACAGCGCAAGAATTTGACGACATTCAAATAGTCGTTCTGAAAATAAAAACCAAGGAACAATCTTACTTTTATCTTGCAATTCTATACCGTCCACCTGACGGGGAATTGACTGCAAGAGCGATAAAATTTAGAGATACTGTTTGTCACGAATAGAAACGGCCGGATACTTGAACATCAATTATTTAACACACTTCGAAAACTACAGTCCCGCTTTTATCTAGCAATCTGGAAGTTTCATACCTGACCATCTCCTCGAATTGTATAAATCGAAATGCAGTGAAGTTTGGGCTGCAGACGGATTTGGTAGCGGTCATATGCCCATCTTTTTCAATACTTGTCTTTTGTCTACAAATGTTCAGAAACAAAAGCTTCTTCAGAAACTAAAAGTAATACAGGATCTTACTAGAACTGACTTTGAAAATTTTAAACGATCATTAAAGGATGCACTTCAAGTTATCGAAACTATTGTTAGTAGAGAAGACATAGAAGATTACAACGCAAAATATTTTAGAGTATTACAAACAGCTAAATCAAATGTTCAAATGTTTGTAGAGCTTATGGACTTAACGATGGCGTCATCAGTCACTAAACTTACAAATTAGATAATACTAAGGACGGCACAAATATCCATGTCCGAGGTGTGATTCGAACCCCCGACTGTAGTAGCGATGCAGAACGAGACTGGCGCGCCGCAGACCGCTTTTTTTTTTTTTTTTTTTTTTTTTTTTTGCTCTATCGGTAGTTCTGTTCATTGCGGACGCTGTTCGCATTTGTTCGTTGATGTTCGAAGTGTTCGTGGCTCAGCTTTTTTGTTACAGAGGGCGTTGAGCCCCCTGACCGGGCGCGCTGAGCCACGGCGCCCGGCGTGCCTCGTATCGCTAGCAGTCGAAATGACTGGCATATTATCCGCATGGCTGTAACGGATCGTGCAGCCACATCTCGATCCCTGAGTCAACAGATAGTGACGTTTGTAAGACAACAACCATCTGCACGAACAGTTCGACGATTTTTGCAGCAGCATGGACTATGATTAGAGTTTCCACGCAGGAACAAAGTACAGTACTTTAATTGTTGAAAAACAGGCTCATAGTTTTGGGACAAGTACTTAATATTGAACCTCCAAGATTACCATCGCCGCAACATACACAATGCTCAGAGCGCTACGCTTTTGACCACCAGATTGAAAATTGCATAAATTATGTTAATTGTAGCAAATAAACGGAAGAACATTTCTCCAGTAACAGCCCTTCTGAGGCTAAAAAAAGCAATATGTTCGAACTGCTCAGGTCATCATCATTCTATAAATGTAAAATGACCGAAACACCTCAAGGAACCAGCAACTGCTGAAACATCAACAACGATTAAATGCATCGAATCGCCGACTTCGCCCGACTCGGAACCAAAACCTGAGGGAGTCTTTCCTAAAACAACGGATTTATTACGAGCAATTATTACACTTTCAATAAACTTTTACCTGAGAAAAAGAAAAAGTTATCTTGATAATAAACCAACTCGGCACAACGTTCTTCAGTCGCAAAATTATGGGTATTCAAGCAGGAACATTAATGTAATACTGCATAAATGAACTAAATCACACTGCAGTACAGGAAAGGTATGCAGTATGGCGTACACATCGACAGGAGAAATGAATCTAAATATCGCATTCGTGAACAACAACGGCTATCGCAGTAAACGAGCAGTGGCAGTACACTGCCAAAAGAGAAAAAGCCGAAATTTTTAGCGTAGCGCAAACTAGAACCGGCGACTTACCCATCTCTTCGGCAACTACTTATGTCATCAAAAAATTCTGTAAATTATGCGAAAGGAGTTGTAGTATTCAATGATGAAGCAATCCCAGCCATTAGAACAGCGCAAGAATTTGACGACATTCAAATAGTCGTTCTGAAAATAAAAACCAAGGAACAATCTTACTTTTATCTTGCAATTCTATACCGTCCACCTGACGGGGAATTGACTGCAAGAGCGATAAAATTTAGAGATACTGTTTGTCACGAATAGAAACGGCCGGATACTTGAACATCAATTATTTAACACACTTCGAAAACTACAGTCCCGCTTTTATCTAGCAATCTGGAAGTTTCATACCTGACCATCTCCTCGAATTGTATAAATCGAAATGCAGTGAAGTTTGGGCTGCAGACGGATTTGGTAGCGGTCATATGCCCATCTTTTTCAATACTTGTCTTTTGTCTACAAATGTTCAGAAACAAAAGCTTCTTCAGAAACTAAAAGTAATACAGGATCTTACTAGAACTGACTTTGAAAATTTTAAACGATCATTAAAGGATGCACTTCAAGTTATCGAAACTATTGTTAGTAGAGAAGACATAGAAGATTACAACGCAAAATATTTTAGGGTATTACAAACAGCTAAATCAAATGTTCAAATGTTTGTAGAGCTTATGGACTTAACGATGGCGTCATCAGTCACTAAACTTACAAATTAGATAATACTAAGGACGGCACAAATATCCATGTCCGAGGTGTGATTCGAACCCCCGACTGTAGTAGCGATGCAGAACGAGACTGGCGCGCCGCAGACCGCTCGGCCACCGCGGTCGGCCACAAACAGCTATAGAAGACAGCACACCACTGATGAGTATTAAACTTGGCAGACAACGTATTCCTCGACACATATTAAAAAAACTTGAAGATTAGAAGAAAAATGTGCAATTTATTCAAGCAAACGACCTGCTCCATTTATGACTGAATAAACTAATTAGAAACCAAATTAAGAACCATGGAGCATAGAATTGGGCAGATACATCTAGAAAACTTTACCATAAAATGCCTCATTATTTTGGAAGACTATCAATAAAATATCCGCTGACACAAAAAAGGAAAATCCACCACTTGTTTATATGGAGACATAATCGCCGAAGATAAACAAAAGGCGAAAATTTTTTAGAGATGTGTCGGAGAGATACACAACCGTCCAAAAGATGAACTCTTTGACTCTCAACTTGAAGAACTATTAATGAATAAATGGGAGACCTCCTGAAAGAAGATATACAACTGGATGCAGACCAAGCACAGTTAAGTGACGAGATTAGTGAGCAAGAAGTAATTGAAGCAATAAACTGTGGGAAAAGTAATGTGTCAGGGATAGATGGCATAACCCCAAAATTGTAAGAGCTACTCCTAACAAATTAGTCAAAGCTCTTCAGAACTTGTTGCAGGTAGCCATCAGACAGGAGGAGATACCAACTCACTGGAAAACAGCCAAGGTCATCTTAATTTAAAAATACGGAAAACCATCTAATGATCCGAAATCTTATCAACCAATTATTCTGCTGCCTTTGAGACGATTCTAGAAGCCAAAATACCGACCTTTGCAGATAATAGAAAGATGATTCTACCCATTCAAGCTAGATTCAGGAAAAGGATCCTATACTTTTTCCGAGAGTTAAATATCCTTATCCGCCCAATAGACAAGCTGCCGTCTTCAGAACTCGTGGAGTTATTTATAAAATATGTATCGTGTAAAAATTCAAATGTGGAAATGTTTGTAAATTTATGGGTCCTAACTGCAGTGGTAATACGTTCCCAAACTTACAAACTAAGTCAACTAACTTATCCTAAGAACAACACACACAAACACACACACACACACACACACACATACACACATGCCCAAGGGAGGATTCGAACCGCCGACGGCGAACGGCCTCGCGCACTGCAGCAAGGCGCCTTAGCGTGCACGGCTACTCCACCGCGACTATGTATCTTGCCCCCAATAATGAAAGCACATCCCAATTTTAACTCAGCGGTGCCATGTAAGATAATCAATGACTGAAACTGAAATATGTGAACAACCCGTAGCTCTCGCTGTGCCCAGGTGTGATAACGAGTTCCTTCCCGAATATGTGGCAGCCACGCCACGTCTGTAGCTAATGACAAGTCTACGTGGCACCGCTGTGTTAATATTCAGAGGTGCTCTCATTATGGGGTAAACGTACAATGCTATAAATAACTCCTCAAGACCTGAAGATGGCAGTTAGAGTGTTGAAACGGTTACGTGGAAGTAAAATATGTTATAGAATACATCGCGATCCTGGCAGGAAATCATGATTTTTAGCTCTCGCTGTGCCCAGGTGTGATAACGAGTTCCTTCCCGAATATGTGGCAGCCACGCCACGTCTGTAGCTAATGACAAGTCTACGTGGCACCGCTGTGTTAATATTCAGAGGTGCTCTCATTATGGGGTAAACGTACAATGCTATAAATAACTCCTCAAGACCTGAAGATGGCAGTTAGAGTGTTGAAACGGTTACGTGGAAGTAAAATATGTTATAGAATACATCGCGATCCTGGCAGGAAATCATGATTTTTAATGTTTGATCGATATGTTTGTGTAACGAATAGCTTCTGGAATGAAATGTATAAAAGGCATATGGTTAGTACATCCAATTTTTGACAAGTAATTAAGTGAAATTTTTATGTGCCACTGGTTGTTATAGCTATGAAACGGCGTTCAAGTCTAGTGCAAAGGTACTCTCTGCGAGGTAAACCTAAGCAACTACACTTCCGAGGTCATCGGTCCCTATATTAGCAAACTACTTAAACTAACTTACGTTAAGGACAAGACACACATCCGTGCCAAGTCCGTGACAAGTCATCTTAGACATACGGTGCTTTGAGGAGTATGTAAACCTTCTCCACGAAAATGTTCATAATCATGACTTGTCAAACATGTCATTCCTATCGTCAGTGAATTCAGAACTTCGGTTTTTGCAATTTTTCCGCATTACCTGGCTTTTATTTGTAATTGATACGTAATTTATTTTTCCAAAATGGAAAAAAATACCAGGAACAAAAAAGAAAAAAAAATTGAAATAGAAAAATGCATACATCTCGTTTGAATAATGTATTATGTTCCTGAGGTTAAACAAAAACCCCATAGAAAAAATCACTTGACTGATTTTATTTATTTTCTAGCTGTGTCCGGCATGGATTGGAACGCCCGAATTACAATACGACATTGTGCCAGTATTTGAAACCAGTAGGTCAAGAACTTTCCGAGATTTGCTGTTAAAAAGAAACGAATAGCAAATGTACGATTCCTCAACGAAAACCTTGGAAAGCTCTCGACCGGTGACTTGGAAATTTTGATACGTTGCACAGGAATACGCACGTGGTTTGACATACCTTTATTTTAATACATTTGCAAAATGAGTTGCGAATAGTTTTAGTAGTAAAGATGTAAAAAAAGGTCTTGCCTGACATGACACTTTTCAGCTCATTACAAGTTTATGACGTCATATCTCCTGAAGACTGTGTCGCACTCTTTTGTGACTGGATCTCGGCATACGGAGAACAACTCACAGACTCATTTCAGTCGGATGTATGACCGAGGAAGGCCAGAGGGCAAACATACATACCATAATTTTTATACATAAAGATAAATTAGTATTATTTATGAAAAAATCTACTGAAACAGGACTTAGAATAACACATTGAAATAAAAACTACTTCCGTAAAAACTGTACTTTTTACAACTCAAAACAATTTACGAAGTATATAAAATACTTTCAGTGTTCAAATGTTTGTAGATATATGGGCCCAAACTATTGTGATTATCAGTCCCTAGTCTTGCAAACTATCTTAACTAACTCAAGAACAATACACACACACAAAAACCATTCCCGAGGGAGGACTCGAATCTCCGGCGGGAACAGCCTCGCAGTCCCTGACAAGGCGCCTAGATCCGCTTGCGGCATGAAATACTTTTTACACTGAAACGCCAAGAGGTACAATAAATAAATGATAAGAAACGAAGTGTATACGGTACGATTATTATCGTTACCTGGCTTATTTTTATGATAAGTCGTAAAATATAGAGAACTTCGCACACGACCGATGAAACAAGTGCACCGCGTCAAGAAACTTCCAGCAGAATACAACTGTTTGGGGAAAACAGGTCTGTAATGGTTTCAAGCTTGCGATAAATGGCAACACGGAACAGATGTGAATGTTATTGTCGCCTTCGTCGTAAAGTGACATTGTGACGACCTGCCTACTAACGATGCGAGCCCGACCGCGTGATAGCAGCATACCTGACGAGGAGTGACTGCTGGTCATACACACACACACACACACACACACACACACACACACACACACACACGCGCGCGCGCGCGCGCGCGCGCGCGCGCGGTCGTGTAGTGTCAGATAACGTGCTGTCTCTGTGTGTAGACTGGAAATGCTAAATATTTACCTGCGTTTGCAGGAAGTCAGATTGCGATGGCTCAGAGGCTCGTCACAAGCATATCAGAACCTGCAGGACTTGTCGGGAGTCCGAGGAAAGGTGTGCTGAGTGTCTTCAACAAATCGTGAAACCAAGGGGAAACCACTAAACGTCAAGGAGTTGGTGGCCACTCCTGTTACAAATGTCGGACGTCGTATGCCGGGGAGGCTGTTCTATAGGACACGTGGTAAACTGGTGGGTAGTTCTGAGCCGGCGCGATCACTAGCGAAGTGGCTGGCCGCTATGAGGCAGTGGGCTGTACCCCAAAGACCGGCCAGTCAGCTAACGATCGCGCCGGCACAGGACTGCCTTGCTTACGCGACAAGACGTGCGCGCCGCGGCCTTTCTCGTTGGCTTGGCGGAAATCCATTCACATCTGGCCGATGTAAGACATTATTATAAGGTCAGTACTAATCAATTTTTTACTATCACTGTTCATGATAAGACTAGTCCTGTAAAGTTTCCCCTAACTAATTTATCGAGATTCTGATGATGCTCCACAACGGCGAAACACGTTTAATAAAATAAATCATTGCAACCAAGAGTGTGTTTTATTAGAAGTTATATTTTATTGGTTGCTGTACCAGACGGCCTGATGAAGTGGAAGACATTTTACGAAAATTGCTGTTGTTGCTGGAGCAACTTTCGGGAATAGCATTCGCGCACGATTCGAATATTGCACTACTTATAAATGAAATAAATCTATAAAAGGAGACACTGAGTTAACAGTCTCACGAGTATGGAGCAGTCCTACAAGAGTTTTTATAGCTGACTAGCTGAAAACCCGGCGTTGCCCATGTACTTATTTCTTTATTCAAGCCTTCAGTCAGTACTTCTCCGATCCCCTCTCTCTCTCTGTCCATCTCCTTTTTTCTAACAATGTGTTATATTTATCGGACACTATATCAGAAATAACGATGTCTTGATTAATTTGCAAAATTTTACGTTTCATATCCAAACAAAGAAAGATAGTAATCAACATACAATTGATACGTAACATTAATACTTTCATTTAATTCAGTACTTCGCTATAAACAATATTCTTGTTACTTCTCCAGGATCTAATATGAATCATTTCTTTGCTTAGCCCACCCCTGATCAACCAACATAAAATTGTCCATGAGCGAAACATGGAGATGTGCAATATTTAATAGATTGCCCTGTGATTTATTAATCGTAATAGAAAATACAAGTGTCACTGCAAATGGCAGTCTCTTGAAGTTAAAAGGAAGATCTGTCGTAAAGGTAGATCTCCCCTCTCCCCCCTCTCATTCTCCTCCTCTCCCCTCTCTCGGTCCGTCCCCTCCCTCCCCTTTCTGTCCGTCTCCTCCTGCACCTACTACTCTCCCTCCCATATATGGAATCAAAGTCGCAAGGTACCCTCCGCTCTGCTACATTCAATGACTTGCAGATTAGAAAAATCTCCTTCATGAAAACATACATTTAAGTGCTGACTTTCAGTTTGGATGTTTGTTTCAATGTGCACTCCACCATGCACCTACAGAGACTTATTAAAGGTAGTCCATGTATTAATTCGAGGTATAAGCTATCTTCATTCCACATTTCATTCAAATCCGTCCATCTGTTCAGCGTGAATAGAAACAAACGTATTAGCCCATTGTAAGGTACCCTCCGCCACGCACCATACGGTGGCTTACGAAAGTCATTAATGAAGGGTATAAACTACCTCCACTCCAAATTTCATTAAAATATGTCCATCCCTTTCAGTATGAAGGAGTAGCAAACATATTAACCCATAGTAAGCTACCCACGCACTATACAGGGCCTAAGCTACCTCTGTTCCAAATTTCATTCATATCTATCTAGCCATTTCAACGTGACGGCATATGAAACGAATTGACGAACAGCAAAGCACCCTCCGCCGTGAACCAAACGAAGTTAACACTTTGACTGCCGGCCATTCCATCCCTTAGAATGCCGGACATTCTGCTTGCAGGAGTAACCCCAGCTGCACTTAGTTTCTTTATCTTCAGTCTGGCGTAAAGAATTGTCTGATCTTTGAAATAAATTCAGAACTGAACACAGAGCATCTAAATCACATACAACTCCGACGCCAAGGGCCCCACTAAAAACTTCTCTACTTCGCAAACAGTCTGTAGAGTCACTACGATACGTTGCTGTGTCACCCCTCTGTCATAGTCACCTCTCAGTACTTTTGGGGAGAATAATTTGCGTGAAGCCATGTCCGTTGATTTACCTACTGAGTGAACGTACATCACTTTCTACCTGCCCCGTTTCATACAATGAATGCGACCAGTCTGACGATTTAGACACTAGGTTTACCAAGTAAGGTATTTAAGGTAGATCTAGCCCGTCACTAAACTTGATTCTGTTTTTAAAAGCACGAAAACAAAGATCTCGTGAAATGACATGAGTGGAATTCTACGGAAATTTCCGTATCCCGTCAATTGACGTGATTGGCACTCGGAGTGTTAACTTTAGTAAGCTTATAACTTCGCGCAACTGCAAACAATGAGCGGACAGTCTTACAGCAAACGGATGTACGGTATGGCCGTGCATAAAATACGAATAAAAAGACAAACAAACAAAAAATTGATTTTTATATATTAGATTTAGCAATTTACGTGGGTTTGTAGCTGATTTAGCAGAAAATTGTTAATATCTGAAGCTATATTCCTCAGTTTCTCGTTCAGTGTGGTTTGTTACGTCATAAAGATAAGAAATTTCCGTCTTTTGCAATGGAAATTTTACATTTTTCAATAACATTCATAAGTATTATAAGATTTGCCAAACTCGGGAGTGTCTTACCTTAATAATAAAGTAGTACAAACTGATTTAGTGTAATTTCAGTGAATTTTCGAAGTGAAACTCCTGAAATTCAGCTCTGAATATTGAAATATCAAATACAGAATTTCACTGACTGACAAACATATGGAAACAATACGATTGTTTTGACACTCTGATAGTGGACAAGCAAAGCCTTTTGTGAAAAAAAGGTGGCATTAACGCATGCAGTCTAACGTAAATCCATTTTATTTTTACTTTCGCCGCTGGTATTCATTGTAATGTCGTCGTAAATACTGTGCAACTTAAGCTGATTACAGAATCAAACATCAGCTGTCGAACGTGTATCATCGGCAGTCTTCATTGGTGTTCGCCCGCGGGCAGATCATGTGGCCAGCCCTGCCTTATGCGGGTATGACACTGTAAAAGATTTTTGACAAAGACCTTTTATCAAAGCCCTTTAGTCAAATCTTTGACGGTCTACTGGGTCATCTTGTATAAAAGATATTTGATAAAACTTAGCGGGAGAGCCTAGCTTTTATAACCTCTAGCGACCTCATGTATCATATATGATACATCCGTTCAAACGAGTTTCCCACACACTGGATGCTTTTTTTTTTTTTTTTTTTTTTTTTTTTTTTTTTTTTTTTTTTTTTTGTAAAAGTGCCGACTGTGTCGTATTCGCTACACTCCACACACAGAAGAGGCAGCCTACTCATAGTTCTCAGAGTGACCACGTGTCAGGAGGAGTCGGTAACAAGTGTGTTTTTGACGAGTAAGCATGGCATCAAGAAAGAAAGGTTAGTACTGTCAATTCGTTAAGTATTTCTTTTAAATCTATCAAAGAAAGTAACGCGAAAGACGATTTTCCTTCTGAAAATCGTATTTTAGTAAATGTATCGTATATGATTCATCGGGTCTCAGTGATTACTTTTCATATGTCCGTCAGCAAATGGCGAATGTCTGCATTTTATGTTAGTGATTCGTTACTTCAACGTTATGTAATGTTTTAGTGCGTATTTCACGGCTTTCATTATGTGATAGGCATTACTAATGCTTCTAGTACGAATAAAACTTCACGAACGTGAATTAAAAATCTAAATCTAAATATTATTGGCAGGTGTATCTGATTCAGAAATTTCTCAGCTTCTGGATGAGGTCATTGACGCTAATTGTTCTGATATCGAAATTGATCATGACTGTGATGATGATGATGACGACGCTGAAGTTAACAAACAGGGAACGCAAATGGCAGCAACTGAATAAGAAGATGAAGTTTCAGACAATGAAACTTCAGTAGACCCAACACAAATGCATGAAAGTCCATCTCCTAGAGATCCAACACAACGTTGGCGCCACAGAACAGAGTTCGTAATGTTTTTACTAGTTTTTATAGGCATGGGTTTGAATTATTGCAAAACAATCATTTTTAAGCAATATTGTTCTTTCTATTTTAGATTTTCACCCAATATCTCGACTTCTATGACCTCTACATCATCAAGTTCTGATGCAGACGCTATCAGTACAGGAACTAGGAAACACTTTGAATATTTGAATAAGTATTTAAATGAAGTTTTCTTTATTAATATGGCAGAGAAGACAAATATGAAATATGTTTCATCATACGGAAAATCTCTCAACACCACCCTAGATGAGATCAAGAAATATTGGGCTGCAAGTATTGTCATTTATTTCAGTTATTGGAATTCCTAAACTCAGAATGTGTTGGGAACAACATACCAGATATCCAATTGCATTCTATTCCAACAAGAACATGTAATGAGACAATTTGCAACAATTTTCTAGCATTAGGAGATGTATATGTAATTGAAATAAGCAAAAATAAAGTACAATTTATTTTTTCACCGCGTGTCACATTGTCTCGATAGCAACCCAATGTATCGTATATGATATATAGCCTACAACAACATGTAAAAATTTAAAAAATACTATTCATGAATATTTTACCATCAGTGGTGCCGATAAAGACATTTAAAGTTGTTGGTTACTGTTTAAATCTGGCTTCAGGTCTCTAGAGGATATAGGTTCGCCAATGTATACATGCGTCTTTCCTTGTTTTGGCGCCTTTTAACCTACAAATTAACTTCAAAGAGTATTTGTTGCGTCGCTACTACCACAGTGATCGTTCTAAAGTGTGAAGTGTACCGAATATTTCTTAATACAAAGCACATTTACTAAAATATACGGTTAGAATCGTATATAGAAAAAGCTACTGCTGTCAGTTGTATTCAAAGTGGCTCACTGTGGGTGATAATAGGGAAGAAATTATATATATCAAAGGATATATGGAGATGCATAAGTGAAATAAATGTTTTTATATGTACTCTAACCTAACCTCGTAATTCCTCCTAAAGTGATTTACATTTTGGTTCACGTATGTCTGGAATAATACGTGAAATCTTAGGCCTACACTGTACGATTCGTGTATTTCACTGCCTGCTGGAATAGAGTTTGTATGTGGATATAAATGGGACGATCTTCAGTTGAGAAGGCATTCATTATTTGCGTAACGAGATACTACACTATTTTTTTTCTTTGCTTTGCCCGATGCTTTTCGTGATTTAACCACAAGTCCAGGACTTTAGACGGATATTTTATGTTTGGGAAAATCAGGCAAAATAAATGTCAGACTGCAGTAAACTATAAAATTGTCTTTCGCAGCGCATAATCCAAAAAGGAAGCATAACATGAAAGAACTACGAAAATATTCTCTCTTGTTACTTATGATGAAATGTCTAACGAGGTTTGTTTAGCACGACACCTTCATAACACACGTTAATTTATTTACCCATTGACACAGCTTTAGGGCTTCCTGAAACATCGATTATGATGAAGTATTTATAAATATATGGGGGAATAAAAATGTTTGCTCACACGTACTTAAACAATTTAGGTTATTATGTCCTAGAAGTGTAGCTCATAAAGTACAATTGTGCGAGCACTTTTCGTATTTTCCTCTCGCTATTCACGGTTTTACCTAAAATTGTTTTCAATTTTCGTTCTTTCCAATGAATGCACTCCCGAGCAACAACATTATAATTATTACTTACTATAATACAGACGATTGACTATTTTGGAGTCTTTTGCGAGAAACTATGACGAAATATTTGTAACGTGCTCATGTGAAGTAGTTTCGACAAAGATCTTGGATAATATCTTTGACAAAAATCTTTGTCAAAGATCTTTTACAGTGTAATACCGGCCTAAGACACCTGTACTGCTGGTCAGACAGCTGGTGGCCGCTCCATCATGCACTGTGCAAAATTTACCTGAGCATCAATTGCTCAAATGGAGATGGTGCAAGGCACCATGACGGCCAAGAAGTATCGCATATCGGTTCCAGACCACGATTAATGACCGTTATACTTCACAACAACAGTCGCGTTTTCAACGAGATAACGCGCCATTTCACAAGGCCGCTGTAATTGGCGTGCTGCCTCTCGACACAGATAGGCGGTTTAGATTCATTACAAATTGGTAAATGTCCGTCCATTTCGCCAGAACGACCATCACTGTGTGGCTACACTTTAATTAAGAAGTAAATGATCCTGTAACAGCTCAGCCTGAGAAGAGCCAGCAGTGGCTCTAAATCTTGTTAATGGAAGGATAAAAAGTGTCGCATGAGAAACTGGTTGATTTGTATCAAAATAACTCGCCGACAGTTGTTCGGGAAGTTACTTGTGGACGAGCACATACATTAAGCCTTGTTCCCACTGCCTTTGGTTTGACAACGACGGTCTGAAATCAAAGACTTGCAGCTCGACGGATGGTAAGTGTAAGTAGTCAGTTTCCGTTTCGTTTTTAAAGTCATTCAGTTTTTTGAACGATTTTGTTGCGTAATAAGTATTAAGTGGCCCAGTGCAGTGGTTCTGGAGTTCTTAGGTGTATACAACGGAGAGCTTCTATTTGGAATCCACAAAATAGAAACAACGATGGAAGCCAATTGAATATACCATCAGCTTCTTTAAATTAGCTGAAGAAGATCCCAATTAGTTTTCTTTCAGAGTATGATGATACAATAGCCTCATACCTTGCTATCATATAGAACCATGTGGCAAGTAAGAATACAAAAGTCATTGTTGTTCCCATATCTTTTAAAAAGAAGATTGGGTTTAAAAAAAATTTCTTAGAGTCGGACTCGAACCTACTACCGTCGATACTTCGGCGCAGTACCGCTAAACACGCGTCTATTCTTGCTAGATGGAGAGTCGAGACTTTGTTATTATTCATCATCGGATCTTCTGAAGGCTTTTACAGTTGATGCGTCTTTAATTTATAGTTATAACATATTTTACCAAATATGACGCGATTTTGATGAATCTTCAATGCGCCAAAAACAAATATGAATGGCAAATGATGCCTTCACGGAAGATTTGCGCATGCGCAAGGCGAGGTGCGCAGTAGCTGCTTTGCTTTGCTTCGGGACCATTCGTGCGTAACCTCCAGAGCTCGAGTGCCCAGGAGCTGGCGTCTGTATCAGCTCCAACGCCAATGTTAAAAGCGCCATTTCCCCTCGCCCCTCCCTGCCACGGGAGCGCCGATATGCTGCCTGCAGGGGGTTCAGAAGAGAATTTGAACCTCAGCCGCCTATATTAGGCGGCCGCGCTACGACTCGTATACATACTGTCTCCGCGACGTAAAACGTTTCTCATGCGACAAAAATACTTTGAATGATCTGACAGAAGAAACGAAGAATGATAGTTTAAAAACACTTTTTATATTATTTATTGATTTTGGACCACTTTAGGTTACGGTAGTAACACTAAAAGTGGGCCTTTGCGATCGACTTTTGAAAGCTCTAAATTTAAATGAAAGTAACGGCTTAACTATTCATATGACACGAAAATTGAATAACCGAATTTGTCGAGGATAAAGTCTCTACAATTTTGCTCTCTTATGCTTTTCTTATATCTCGTATCGTTTCAGAGATATTTGCAAAAATAACGGCGATTTTGGGGTGTCTGTCTGTCCGTAACGTGTTCCCTGTTTTTAAGACGAACCGTTCAACCGTTCAGCACCAAATTTTACAGACATAAATGTAGGCCGCCAGAGACCAGAACCTTCCTTTTCCAAATTTTTCGGACAAAAAATACGGTAGTAATACCAAAATAAGCCGTTTGTAATGTAATTGTAATTGCAAACGAACCGGTCATCTGACACGAAAATTGAATAACCTAATTGGTGGGAAATTCTCTACAACTTCGCTCGATTATGTTGTTTTCATATCTTGCATTGTTGCAGAGATATTTGCAAAAATAACGGCGATTTGACGATGTTTGTCTGGCTGTAACGTGTTCCCAATTTTTAGGTCGAACCGTTCAACCGATCGGCACCAAATTTTACAGACATAAATGTAGGCTACCAGAGACCTGAACCTCGCTTTTTGAAATATTTCGGCCAAGAAATACGTTAGTAATACCAAAAAAAGCCGTTTGTAATGTAATTTTAATTGCAAATAGACCGTTCATCTGAAGCGAAAATCGAGTAAACGAATTTGTAGAGGGGAAAATTCTCTGCAACTTTGTTCCCTTATGGCTTTTTTTTAATATCTCGTATCGTTTGAGAAATATTTCCAAAAATAACGGACTTTTAACACCCTCCATTGAATTAACAAAAACCAGCCGTACGCAGATGTCACGAGACATTCCTCGCCCAGAACTCTCTCTGGCATACGCCATCTTCCGTTGCGTATTTGATCAGATCAAATCAAATGTTTGTAAACTTACAATGTTTGTAAACTTACAAACTATTTATGAACTAACATTAAGGACGGCACAAATATCCATGCCCGAGGGGGATTCAACCCCCGACCGTAGTGGCCGTGCAGACCGTGACTGGAGCACCTCAGTCCCCTCGGCCACCGCGGCCGGCACGTATTTGATGATTTTCTTATTGTTACTTACACGTTCAAAATTACTAAAAATTTCCGGGCTATTATGCCGTGGTCTAGTGGATTTACTGTCGAAACCCAACTGCGGAGTACATTCTGAAGGGGGATCGTGGCAATTTGAGTGTCCGATACACACCCTGGCTCGCTCAGTAGCGAGTTTCGACAGTAAATGCACTAGACTACAGAATAATAGCCCGGAAAGTTTTAGTAATTTTGACCATTCTGGCCGTGAAAGTTTACATTTTACAACTCAAACGTTGTCATTTCAAAGCAATGGCGCTCTGAAGAATTAACAAAAACGTGCCGGTCTTCGTACGATAAATGATAATCTAGTGTCTACAAATGCCATATTGACATCAGTTAACAACGGCCATCAATAGTATGAGATAAAAGAACGCAACTTCAGTTAGTCGTAGCGTAGTGGGCAATGTGTTGGACTGTGATGCTGACGGTCGGTGGTTCGGAACTCGCCACTATCGGAAATTTTTTTTCCCTAAAAGGGTTTCAGACACACTTATTAATTAATTATTATTTAGCTTATTATTTTGGTCCAAAATGTTTGCAAAAACTTATAAAACTACAAATCTAAAGTGGGCCGTAAAACACGTCATTGCGATTTTTTTTTCACGACTAGCTTTCTTTTTTTTTTGGGGGGGGGGGGGGGGTTCACGGAACCAGTGAACACACAGGAAGCGCCGACACTGCTAAAATCGCAGGAGCGTTCCCAAGCCGTGGGAACGGCTCGAAGACGTAAGTCTAGCAGCAAGGACAGCAACGAGAGACTCGTCAAGGAGAGTCCGAGGGAGACGAAGCAGCCGGCTGCGGTGGCCGAGGGGACTGCGGCTCGCCAGTCACGGTCTGCACGGCCACTACAGTCGGGGTTCGAATCCCCCTCAGGCATGGATATTTGTGCTGTCCTTAGTGTTAACTAGGAATCACGATTTTCCATCAGAAAGAACACAGTTCGTTGTAATTTGACGGTAAATCATCGAGTAAAACAGAAGTGATATCTGGCGTTCCACAGGGAAGCGTTATAGGTCCCCTACTCTTCCTCGTGTTTATAAACGACTTAGGAGACAATCTGAATAGCTACCTTAGAATGTTCGCGGGTGATGCTGTCGTTTATCGGTTAGTGAAGTCAACAGAGGATCAAAATCAACTGCAAAGCGATTTAGACAAAATTTCTACTTGGTGCGAAAATTGACAATTGACACTAAATAAAGAAAAGTGTGAAGTAATACACATGACCACTAAAAGAAATCCATTGAACTTCAATTACGCGATAAATCAGTCAAACATTAAGGTCGTAAATTCTACCAAATACCTACGAGTTACAATTACGAACAACGTTGACTGGAGAGAACACACAGAAAATATTGTGGGGAAGGCGAATCAAAGGTTACGTTTCATCGGCAGAATGCTTCGAAGAAGCACCAGTTCCACCAAAGAGACTGCCTACATCACACTTGTGCGTCCTCTCCTGGAGTACTGTTGCCCCTTGTGGGACCCTCACCAGGTGGGACTGACGGAAGATATTGAGAAGGTTCAGAGAAGGGCAGCTCGTTTTGTTTTATCACGTTACGCGGGGGAAAGCGTCACGGAAATGTTGCACGAACTGGGGTGGAAATTATTAAAAGAAAGACGTTATTCATTGCGGCGTGGTCTGTTTGCGAAGTTTCAATCACCGACTTTTAGTTCTGAATGTGAAAATATTTTGCTAGCACCCACCTACTTAGGGAGACATGACCATCCCAATAAAATAAGAGAAATAAGATCGAAAACGGAACGATTTATCTGTTCTTTATTCCCGCGCCGTATTAGAGAATTGAACGGTAGAGAAAAGTTATGAAAGTGGTTAATGAACCCTCTGCCAGGCACTTAAATGTGATTTGCAGAGGATCAATGTAGATGTACAGCAGAAGATATCTGTTTCCCAGTACCATGACGTCACGGGATGGGATCCTTATAAAAATATTATGTACTCACTCCCAACTACAAGTTATGGCCACACAGTCGACATGCGAGAGCCCCCGAGTGTTAGTGCCAGTTGGAGACGAAGGCAATTTCAATCATTATTGTTCCCATACATCAATAAAATTTGTAGATTCTGTCAAAATGAATCAAATGTGGTAGAGCGACTAAGCACAATATGAACCGGAAAAAATAAAAAAATTGACCTGGAAAACTCGGGGAATTTTATTTTATAGAATCGCTGGATACATGACCATCGCAATAAAATCAGATCGGAAACGGAACGATTTAGGTGTTCTTTCTTCCCGCGCGCTATTAGAGAATGGAACGGTAGAGAAAAGTTATGAAAGTGGATAATGAACCCTCTGCCAGGCACTTAAATGTGATTTGCAGATGTAGATGTTCTAAGTAGTTTGTAAGCTTAGGGACTGATGACACGTAGTTAAGTCCCATAAGCTATACAAACATTTGGGGCGAGGCTGTTGGCTGTGGGCGCTGCGCGCGGGCCTGACCTGCTCCCTGGCGAAGTCCGCGGTGGAGGGCTGTTCGGCGTGTGCCGGCCTGTGCGCCAGCTGTTGCTGGTGCTGGTGGTGGTGGTGGTTCTGGTGCTGCAGCGAGTGCCGCTGCGGCCGGGGCGCTGCAGGGCCCTTGGCGCAGCACGCGGGCGCCGCGTCGGGCGCGGCCGGCTTGGCCGGCGGCTGGTTGTGGCTGTGGTGGTGCTGCTGGCCGTGGTTGTGGTTGCTGTGGCTGTGCAGGTGGCACGGCGGTCTGCGCGCCATGGCGGCCGCCAGGAGACTGCCGCGCTGCCCGCCTGTGACGCGCCGCGCGCCGCGCGCCGCCCGCTGACACTGGCGTCAGACCGCGCTGCGCCGCAGGCGGCCGAGCTGCCGCGCACCGAACGTTCCGCTTCAGATTAGGGATGGGAAACAGCGGCGGCGCTAGACGAAAACTGGGCGGCGGCGAACTCGTCTTTGCGAGGCCCCTTTGCGAATTATACAACAATAACCATTATACTCAAATTCTATTAGTATATTATACGAGTATTATGTGCGCCTCGGTTGCACAGTGGTAGAGTGCCAGACTACAAATCCAAAGGTCCCGGGTTCGATCCCCGTCAGGTCCTGGGATTTTTATCTGTCACTTTCCACTTCTTTCACCTCTGGTAGTAGTGCTCATGTGAAAAATACCGAGTAGCACCGTCGTTCGGAACCCACGTTAAACTGTAGGTCCCCCTATAACTGGCTGGGTAAGTCAGTTCGAAGGTCGGAGGAAGGCAACGGCATACCACCTCCAAACAGGACCATGCCTAGTAAAGCACTGTGGTGTTCAAACCAATCTTCGGATTGTTGACTGCTTTACCTTTACGAGTATTATTGCAATGACAAAAATTGCAAGAAACAAACACAAATTAGAGAAACTTTTCAGCTTTTCGTCTCACAGATTTTTTTTTTAAGATCACTTCTTAACACTAGTCGCTATTTCGGCTTCAGTTGATAGTACTGACAACGCAGATAGTATTTCTTGGCTCACTGTGCTTTTCAAGTTAGTCTTAATTTCAACTTTGTGAAGCTTCTCTCGGCCGAAGCTGTACTGACCGGAACTGAGCATGAATCTGATTGATATATAAACATTTGGGTATACTTCTTCCAAATATTTTTCTAAAATGTACTGAAGAAATAGTTTTGCAAGTATTTAACTACAAATTGCATCACTGCTGCACACATACGGAAATAAATACGGACAACTGAATAGCTGCCGGCCGGGAATGGCCGAGCGCACTAAGGCGTCATAACACGGTGTTCGAGATTGCTCTCGTCGGTGGTCCAATCCCACCCTTGGGTACGGATGTTGTGTCCGTCCATTGGTTAAACTAGTGTAAGTTAGATGTAGGTCGTCGCTACGTAACCTAGCAGTTGGAAAGCGGCGTTAAACGTCAAATATAAAAAAAAGAAACAAAAAAAAAACTAAAAGTTTAACAATGTTTCGCGAGGCCCCCACAGGCGCGAGGCCGTCGGCGGTGGCCGACGTCGCCGACGCCTAGCGCCGCCACTGATGGGAAAAACCGACCGCTTAAAACCGATACCGGTATTTTAGTTTTGAATAACAGTTTTTTTCGGTATTTATTTGGTGTCGGTTGTAACTGTGGTGTCGCACAAGTCTAAAGTGCGCGCCACCTACTTTCGCCGCGCGCCGCCATGCACGCACGGCGCGGCGTTCTTACGACGTCAGCCACGAGCGCCATCTGCTACAACTCCGCTCGTGGCCACCACTGAACGACATCGTTCACTTGGGACTGAGATAGGAACCAGCTAACACTTCGAAATCAGATAGGCACCAGTAAAGACTTGGCTATCGGATAGGCATTAGGCAGGCCTCTAGCTCAACTATGTATCAGCATTCTGCAGTACTGAGCTATGTAAAAGTTAAGTATCACTACGTCTCTAAGAAATATATATCTCGTTCTAATTTACTCTAGTGTTTCTAGTTTCTGCTGTCCCACTGGCTGGTCGTCTCCTACCTGCACAAGCGTGCATCCTTTATTCATGTGTCGGTCTTCTACTCGGCCACCGACAGCTACGACGGAAACGAGACACAAAAGCGGCGAAGAGGCTGGGACACAAAAGTGGCGACGAGGCTGGGACACAAAAGTAACCGGTTTTTTTAGTTACTGCCAAGAACCGGGTAAATAAACCGGTACGACTATGTCCTGTACTAGTGGTTCAAAATGTGTTTTTGTAAATAATTTTTAAAAATTAATACTAGTACACCCTAATATTTACGGCTATTCCTAAAATTTCCACTTCTGTGAAATACTAGGTCATCGCAGTAACTAAGGAAAGCGATCAGTGATAATTTAAGAGCAATCCCGACAGTCAGAAACGGCTGGCATAAGAACTTTAAGGACTGGTGCAGCTATTGAGGCATTGATGCACCTGTTGCCGTGTGGCGTGGCCTATTAGACGACGCGCGTGCACCGGCAGTGTACGAGACTTGCCTCCGTCTGGTCATGCGGCAGTTCCTTGCTGTCGTCGCTAGACATCGGTTGGGTCTCAAATAGCACCATCCATAGTGTGGAAGTACTTCACCAAGTACAACGCTCCATTTGCTTTAAAAAGCTGAAAACGGGTGGAGGTACTACAAAGATGCTGTGTCATTTAAGGGGAAAGCATCCAAAATGTTTCTTGAAAGAGAAGGTAAATTCGATTCATATACCTATTATGTAAGCTTGGAATAATAACTTTTAATGTATTATCATACTTTTATGCTAACAAGTTTTATTAATGTGATTCCTTGAAAGCGAGGGGCTTTTTTAATAACCAATATGGGTTTAGGTAACATTGATCATGTGGTGCCTCGCCACGTAGCCGTGCGATCTGAAGCTCCATGTTATGGACTGCATGGCTGCTCCAGTCGGATGTTCGAGTCCTCCGTCCTCCCTCGGTTATGGGTGCGTATGTTGTCCATAGCGTAAGTTAGTTCAAGTTAGATTAAGTAGTTTTTAAGTCTAGGGACCGATGATCTAAGCAGTTAGGTCTCATAAGAACTCACGCCCATTTGAACATTCTTTGATTATGTGGTACACAGCTTACCTAGTTCAATTTGCGTAAATTTACACTGACAACAATCATACTGTTAGTAGGAACTGTGACTTTATTTTTCGAAATACTTCTGCAGCACTGATTGACGTTCATTTACTGATTTATATATATTGTGTGTATAACGAGATATTCGAATGCGCTGGCTCATAAGTCCAACTTACGGAGTGGTTGGCTCAATATTCGCCGGATAGAAATAGTAGGCCAGTAAATCTGTATGCTTCGTATATCGTCTTCTACGGACTCCTGGCTAGGTTTACACACACTCAAGAAGGCGTGGTATTGGGAGGGGATCTTGCAAAATATGGAAACACTAGTGATTTGTCGTATAACATAAATTTACCTAAATTTTAACTCAATTTCGTAAGTTTCGGTTTCGGCCGAAACTAGAAGAACCGAAAGTTCGATTACAGTTCCTCTTTCCGCCGCGAAATATATTTCGGTCGAACACTACTGGAAATAATAGTAATAAAAAACCGAAAACCGGCTATATAAAAAACCGGTTATGTCGAGCAAATTTGACAGTGCGGTTAACTGGAGATGAAAAGAACCGGTATAACCGAAAACCGGTTGTTTCAGCAATAACCACCATCCCTATTTCAAAGCGGACAGCTTAACACTTTAACTGCCAATTCCGTCAATTGACGGGATACAAAAACTTCCGTAGACTGCCGATCCCGTCAATGGACGGATTTCGATTTTTCATGTTTGTAAATACGAAATCCCGTCCATTGACGGTCTCAGCATCTCTTCATTGTACCGCAAGGGGTAAGTAGAATGTTAGAAAAGGAGACGACAGGTCTTGTTCGAACTGTAATGAAAAACAGGAAGGGAATGCCTTAGGCTTTAGGTTCGTTCCAGCAGCTGCCAGACGGCTAATTTCAAGCGCTAAGAAACAGATATTACTGCGCATGCGCAGCTACTATGACGTAAAAACCCTTGTTTGATACTTGCACTGCTGGATCGCATTTTGCACTGTTTCTGGCTGCAGGCGAAGGTGAGTTTAAAGGAATAATTAAAATACTTTCCTTCCTAATGACGAAGAAGTGTAAACGAGTAATATCTGATCTCTAGTGGGACTGCAGTGACTTCGAAATAATCGAAAAACACGCTACAAACACACACGTATCACGTGATGGCTACCCCCTCTCTAACTCAGACGTTTCTGCGCATGCGCAAATTGGCAGCTTGACCGCGCCTGAAATAATTTCCCGGGTAGCGTCTGGCTGCTTGCGGCAACTGCTGGAACACCAAACAGCCACACTGCAAGTAACCAGAAGCAGGAGAAGGCGCTGCTGGAACACAATTTCAATGTTGCACATGCGCGTCAAGCAGTCTGGCAGATGCAGGAACGAACCTTTTGAAATCACCCAACATACAAAGAAGGGAACAGATATTCCGGAGGAGTGGCAATCTTTTGGCTGTGTGCTGGAAAGACAAAAGATATGTATATATGCTAAGTGCAAGACACAGGGCAGAAATGATATAATTATGAAGACAGAAGATGTAAACAAAAAACAAAAACCTGCTTGTGTTGTGGAGTACAAGAAAAAGAAAGTCGGGGTTGATCTGTCCGATCAAAGGATGTAATACAGGGCTTTCGAACATAGAACAGTGAAATTGTGGAAGAAACTTGCATTTCATTGTCTCCTTATGGTGCCTGGTATATGCATGTATTCTCCATAACAAAATAAAAGCTGAGGAGATGCCTCTATCCAAGTTCATAAAGGTGTTGTGTGCAGTAATTGCCAGTGTGTGAAGACGGTACTCCCAAACCAACTTCCGATAGAGGCCATCTGAGCAGGTTATCTGCAGGAAAGCATTTTCTAGAAAAAATTCCACCTCCCACAGGTAAAAGTAGAATTCAAAGGATGTGCAAAGTGTGCTCAACCAGAGAAAAAAAGCAAACTGGAAAGGCAGTAAGAAAAGACACATCCTACCAGTGCAGTGAGTGCAAAATCGCAATGTGCAAAGAATCAAGTTTCACATTGTATCATACGAAATAAAAAAAAAAGTTTACACTGTGTGAAAATAATGTCTGTATATATGCAATAAGTGTTTTTATCAGTGTTTTATTATTGAAAGTGGAATAAAAGCTTTTCTACTACGACAAGCATGATGTAAAAACTTTTTTCTTTTTCCCAAAAAATGACATTGTTTGAAAATATGTGGAACAGGAAGTAAACATTCAAAGAAACTGAAAGTAGGTAATTAGGAAGAAGAAGTCCAAGGATTTCAGAAAAGGTTATTACCACATTTAAATGTTGTCTAGTTTTTCTAATACAAAATACTAAATATTGCTAAAAACACCTGGCATTCTTAGAAATGGCAAAGTTTACAGGGCCGGCAGTCAAAGTGTTAACCCTATCATGCGTCGCGTCCTGAAATGAGGACACTTATTTTTGTCTCATTTCTGTTGTCTCTTACATCTGAGATGGCCATAAAAGCACAGGTACCTCATATGCGAACTAATGATGAATGCTAGAATGTGTCCTAGACGGCAGTGTTGGTCTAACAAAGGAATGGGAAGTATGGAAAGTAGAGATTAACAGAAAGAGTAGAGGCAGGCGTTCAGATGAAAGCACATTGTTGTCTAAACATCGAAAAAAAAAAAGAACTTGTCATTCGGCACCCAAAGAATTACGCTTCGATGGAGTATAACACTGGCCAGCCAAGTCAGTTAATCTCAGTGCCAAGGGGTGTCACGATCGGGAATGCCGACGGAAAATACCGTACATTGGAGAAAAGTGTCAACTTGCTGTGTAGCCTGAGTGCCTGAAACAATTTCATTGTACGAAACACACAAAATATTCTTCATTTATTCTTTGATATTATTAATAGATGTTCCATGTCAAATGTATCAGTTTTTGTACTCACTGTCCTCATTTGAGGACACCTCCATATTGGTCTAAGAGACATTAAAAAAAAAAAAAAAAGTATGATGAATTCTGCACAAGATAGGTCTTAAGATACGAAAAATGTATCAGACATTTTATTCATTGTTGGGTTGATAATTCGTGCATGAGAAGATTACAGAACATTAAAGCAGCGGGAGAATCATCGGAATTACGGTTTTTTGGGACGGGATAAACTACATCTAAGGCAATCTCAGTAACTAAAGCTGAGTTTACACTAGCAAGTTATTGCAATAATTTACTCGCTGGTAGAAACTTGCCGAACTACTAGCGAGTGTAAATAAGTCCCAAAGCGGATTTGCGGCCGTTGCAATATATTGCACAAGCGACTTGCTGCAAGTATCCCACTTTCAGTGTAAACAATGTGCAAGAAGTTTGCTTTATAGGTATGGTCCGCCTTGAGCAAACACAGTAGTTTTTAGTCGCTGTACGCGACGGTGTATCTTGGTAGGACTCGATGAAGCCGTCAAATGTCGGTGATCCGTGATCAAATAGATTTTTTTTTGCCATACAAACACTGATGAAACTTTGTGACTCTGTACACTATCGTTATTTCTTCCTTTTCAAGTTCATTAATTACATTGCGCCTTGGTAAGCGTCTTTGAGGCAAATACAATGGGCCTGGCCAGTGGCGTAACTACGGGGGGGGGGGGGGGGGGGGATGAGGGGGATAGAACCCCCCCCCCCCCAAAAAAAAAAAACCGAAAGAATGAAAGAAATTGTATAACAGCAATCTGGTAAAGGTAAAGATTGGAAACTCGGAGTGTTTTACTATAAGCTTTCATTGGATGGCAGTGAATTAATCTTCAACGGGAGTGGTAGATGGTAGTCTGTCTGGAAACTGACTAAAATTTAGCTCGTCAAGCAGATCTGTCCCCCCCCCCCCCAAAACCAAGTCCTAGTTACACCACTGGGGCTGGCTGAGGTAGCAAAATGGTGCAAAAGAACAGCTCCGACACCATAGGAGAAAGCGGCCGCGCGACCACGTACGGAAACAGGGCCGGCGCAAGGCACGTGCCAAACTTGTAGTCTTGTGTAGTTCGCGAACGAACTAGTTGAGAAGAGCGCTCCCAAAGGCGAACTACGCGAACTAGTTCGCAGATTCCTCGCCTCTTAGTTCGTCCGCTCCTTTTCCGAAGACTGACGGGTAACAGCGAGAGGACGCGAGAGCGCGCAGAATCGCGTGATTCCCTTCTGCCAGTTGCCGTCATTTCGAGCTGACATACAGCTCAGTGAGTCTGTATATTCTCTGTGCCATATAATACTTGACCTGTACCATTGTAGTAATATTATTGTCGATCACTTCCAAAACTTTATAAAAATTAAAAGGACTTATTTAAAAGTGCATTTTTATTCACGAAAATAGACGCATTTAGCATATTTTGTTCAAATGTTCAAATGTTTCCAGAATGAGGCATTGTGAGGCGGCATCGTGAGTCGTGTCGGGATAGCACAGTCGGTAGTGCGCTTGCCCGCAAAAGGCAAAGGTCCCAGGTTCGAGTCCCGGTTCCGGCACGCAATTTTAATCTGCCAGGAAGTTTCATGTTCAAATGTTTGTTAAACTTATGGGACTTAACTACGGGGCCATCAGTCCCTAAACTTACAAACTACCTATCAATTATCTTATACTAAGGATGGCACAAATATCCATGCCCGAGGGGGGATTAGAACCCCCGAGCGTAGTGGCCGTGCAGACCGTGACTGGAGCGCCTCTATCCCCTCGGCCACCGCGGCCGGCTATTTTGTAGGTGATGTTCCTTCAATGACCTATTAAATAAAAAAGAAATCCATTTTAAAAATAAAATACTACGAGTACTCTGTATGCGAAGTAGTTGAATACCATTATTAACCCCCAAGATATAGAGATAACTCTAGACTTATTGGATGTCTGATTGACATAAGTACGGGTAATAGCACACGCTTGGGCAACACTGATCATTATATAAAAAAAGCTGACATACCAAAAGAAAGAGCTCTTTCAGTAGCGGTAGTAAAAGCCAAAACGAGCGGACGAACTAAAAAGAGCGACCTACTTCGCGTCCGAGCTGCGAACTAAAAGGAGAGCTACCGGTCGCGAACTAAAATATGTGCAATCGGTCGCGAACTAATACATGCGTTACCGGTCGCGAACTATTATACCAAACGTATCTCGCTTCTTAGTTCGTTGAATTCTTTTCCGAAGACCGACGGGCAATAGTGAGAGGGCGCGCAGCAGAATTAAAAATCGTGTTTGCTTTCTGCTGATGAGAGCCATTTCGAGGTTAGCGTCTGCCTGCTAGATTACATAGTTCAGTGCTACAAAATTTCTGCTTTGAAGTTACCTGCACTCTGCAATATCTGACTAATAAATTCCATAATGCCAAGATATAGAGAAAACTCTAAACTTAAACGCGAGAAATTACCCACAAACTCTTTCTTTTGGTTTGCGTGATATCGTTAGCGGCTGAAGCAGCAAGCGCATGAAGTAGCTAGGTGGGGGAACTTCTCCCTCCACCTGCATGCGCAGACCACGCTGCTCAGCCGTCACTGGGAGCGGACGAACTAAAAGAACGCTCCCGATCGCGAACTATTATGCGCAAGTCTAGAAACTTGCGGCCGCGCGGGGAGGCACTTTCCGAGGGGCGGCAATGCTGCAGCTCCCCCCTTTTTATTTATTTTCGCCAAACTCGAAATTCATGCCAAAGAGGGGATTCGAAACCAAACCTCGGAGGGAGCGGCTTCGGGATCTGTGCCATGGCGCCTCGACTACCTGCCGGCCGCCACTGTTCAACAAGGGGAGGGAGGAGGACTAATTTCTTACTCCACACTGTGGCAGCACCTTCGTGTTTACGCCGGCGGAACGGCGAGGGGGAAGAAGTCTGGCGTACACCCCCGGCCAGTATTCTTATGAGCGGAGCGCTACCAGCCTGTTACGCCCGTTTTAAACGATTCTTATGAGCGGAGCGCTACCAGCCTGTTACGCCCGTTTTAAACGATGAACGAACTTGCAATAGATTGATAACAAGTTGCGTTAATGACGGCCGTCTGTCGTTTGAACGGGTGCACTAGTATGATCGCGCTAGTATCGAAGCGCGATAATCTAATATATAAAGCAGTGTCCGTATGCAAACGTAGGCTTCCGCGGCCGTTGTCACTATCAATAAAACTCTTCTGGGTATGAAACCACGTCGTCATATTATAAATTCCACCGACGTTTCGGCCACTATTGCAGGCGGCCTTCATCTGACTGTGTCAGACACAGACCCTGAAGAAGGCCGCCTGCAATAGTGGCCGAAACGTCGGTGGAATTTATAATATGACAACGCGGTTTCATACCCAGAAGAGTTTTATTGACAGTGTCCGTATGTTTGTAAGTGTTGCATACAAATCTACAGTTTTGTTACAATCTTTATGAAATTTTGTACACGTAAGCTTCAATCCACGAGGATGCTCACCGTAGGTGGAAGAATCACATACGATATATAGTTCACGAGATATGACGTCATAAACAATGAGAAGCGCGAAAAACTGCTGCACTTTGCGACAGTGCTGCTCATTTTCTCCTAAACCATTGGACCGATTTCAACCAAATTCGGTACATACATTCCTTACCGTGAGGTAACAATTGCTGCATGGTGAAGAATCACATACGGCACATGGTTCGAAAGATACTACGCCATAACCAATAGAAATCGCAAAAAAATGCCATATAATGCGGCGAGACTTTCGAAATAAACTGGATGAGAAAGACAGTACTTAGCGATTTGCAGCAAACTTTAAACATAATTTCAAACCTTTATTAAACTTTTTCTCGCTGGCAACCATAGTAAAATGATGAAAGGAAAACAGTTTCTCGCTTACTACTTTTCCGCTGTTTATGGAGTAAAACTACGGCTCTCGGTATGACGTTACAATTTATAATTTGTACACTACAAATTGTAGCCGCAGGAAATTTTAAAGACAGTATACACGCATATAGTTGAGTATACCATCTAAATTGTATCACAGTACGACACGTAGTTCATGAGATATGAGCAAATAAGAGTAACATTAATGGAAAACCGCCCCATCACGCACCACGTTTTAATTTATTACTTCTTTACTACTAATTGTATTCCCAAGAGACTTTACAGACATACAGCCATTATACAAATGAATATATACCTGAAAAATGGCACGAATACATAAATAAATACCCGGGCAACGCCGGGTTTTCAGCTAGTTATAGCGATAAAGAAATAGAGCCAGTTATAAATTCGGTACTAGTGGGTTCACTGCGCATGCGCAAGCTAGTAGCTGTCTGATGCAGTCACCGCTCCAGTTAGTCCGCCATTCCTTCATATTTACGTTTATTTTGCGTTTTTGTCGAAGTTTATGATCAGAAAATATTCCACAATATATTTCTAATGTCGGAATTCACACTGTTCGTCGCCGGAGCGTCACCTCATGTCAACGTGAGCTGTCTCAAGAATAATGTTTTGATAGAACGGTCGTTTGCTAACATCGCGACTCGTGAGTTAACCTATTTTCGTCACGCGATTTTCATATCATCTTCGACGGTTACACGGTTTGCACGCAAATGTGTCTTATTAATCTTTATTTTAGTATTATTCTTTGGTTTGGCGGTAAATTGCAAATGTTTCATGACGACTTAAATATTTATCTCAATTGAGTGTACACCTAAAAGCGACGTCGTATATCTGAAATCGAAAAATGTTTTATAATATTGTAACAGAAAAGACTGACGCAAATTGTTTATTTGAATAAGATTGTAATCTTATGTCTTGTGTTACTGTATTTAACCATTTGTACTGTATTCTAAAGTAACAATAGAAAGTATTTTATAGCAAAAAATTTTGCCTATTCTTTTTTTACAACCGTTCCCGATAACCCGGCATTTTCACAAACTCGGGTAACCTTCGGTCCACATCCGAGTTTTCGGGACTCTACTGTATTATACTAGAACTGACATGTGATTACATTTTCGCGCAATTTGGGGCATAGATCCTGAGAAATCAGTTCCCTGAACAACCACCTCTGACCGTAATAACGGCCTTGATACACCTGGACATTGAGTCAAACAGAGCTTGGATGTTGTGTACAGGTACAGACGCCCATGCAGCTTCAACACGATACCACAGTTCATCAAGAGTAGTGGCCAGTTGCTCGGCCACCATTGACAAGACGTTTTCAGTTGGTGAGAGATGTGGAGAATGTGCTGGCGAGGGCAGCAGTCGAACATTTTCCGTATACAGGACCTGCAACATGCGGTCGTGCATAATCTTGCTGAAATGTACGGTTTCGCCGGGATCGAATGAAGGGTAGAGCCACGGGTCGTTACACAACTGAAATGTAACGCCCAATGTTCATAGTGTCGTCGATGCGAACTAGAGTTGACCGAGACGTGTAACCAATGGCACCCCATACCATCACGCTGGATAATACGCCAGTATGGCGATGACGAATACACCCTTCCTATGTGCGTTCACCGCGATGTCGCCAAACACGGATACGACCATCATGATGCTGTAAACAGAACCTGGATTCATCCGAGAAAATGACGTTTTGCCATCCGTGCAACCAGGTTCGTCGTTGCGTACACCATCGAAGCGCTTCTGTCTGTGATGTGGTGTCAAGGGTAACCGCAGCCATGGTCTCCGAGCTGATAGTCCATGATGCTTCAAACGTCGTCGAACTGTTCGTGCAGATGGTTGTTGTTTTGCAAACGTCCCCATCTGTTGTCTCAGGGTTCGAGACCTGGCTGCACGATCAGTTACAGCCATGCAGATAAGATGCCTGTCATCTCGACTGCTAGTAATACGAGGCCGTTGGGATCCAGCACGGCGTTCCGTATTGCCCTCCTGAACCCACCGATTCCAGATTCCGCTAACAGTCATTGGATAGCGACCAGCGCGAGCAACAATGTCGCGATACGGTAAATCGCAATCGCGATAGGCTATAATCGGACCTTTGTCAAAGTCGAAAACGTGATGGTACGCATTTCTCCTTCTTACACGAGCCATCACAACAACATTTCACCTGGCAACGCCGATCAACTACTGTTTGTGTATGAGGAATCTGTTGGAAACTTTCCTCATGTCAGCACGTTGTAGGTGTCGCCACCGGCGCAAACTTAGTGTGAATGCTCTGAAAAACTAATCATTTGCATATCACAGTATCTTCTTCCCGTCGGTTAAATTTCGCGTCTGTAGCACGTCATCTTCGTGGTATATCAATACAGGAAATGAAAATTTCTTTTCAACTTTTCTTCACAGTTCAGAACTAAAATAGATTCGAGCAATTGGGACAACTGCAAGCCGCAGAATTACAGTCATATTTGCAGTGTCCATTTCAAAGAGGATGATTACGGCAGTCCTTTTTAAATATTAATCTGTTTAACTCTGTAGTTTCAATAAAGCAATTAAGCTGAACATGTACTTGAAGCAGTGAAACCAGCTTCTTCAACTTTAATGTTTGGGTGCTGTCGCCATTGACAAAGAGAACAACTCAGAATGTATCCACGAATTTAAAGTAAATCAAAAACTATAAGAATTGGTGCAGTCATATTGAATATTAAGCACACTTCGAGTATTAAATGAGCACTATGAAACGTAAAGTCAGAATTCAAGAGTAACCTCACCCATTACTCCTACAGTGTTCAAACATAGGCTTGTTTGTAGAATCATGCCACTTCTCAACTGCTATTAGAAGACGATGGCAGGAACAAGTCTGTTTAAAACATTGGGATATTTTTCTCAGTATTTGAACTAGGCAATACACCCGTGACCAAATTTACAACATCTAAGAACAAAAAAGTACGGCAGGAATTGAAAAAAAAAAAAGTTAACTTCTAAGGTCAATAACCAATCAGTTAAATGTAATAATACTGAAACGCAAAATAATAAATGCTATGTGTTGTACGAAGCGCGTCCAGACAGTAAGTTCCGTTTGGTAATAAAATGAAATTGTACACAAACACAGAAGAAATTTTTATTGCACAAAATTCTACATCTCTTAAACTTTTCCAAGTAACTGCCGAAATTTTGCAGGCATTTGTCATAGCGTGGCACCAGGTTTTGTATACCTTTATAGAAATCTGCCGCCTGTGTCTTCAACTAGTTGGAGAAAGTTTCTTTCAGCTCGTCGTCATTGATGAAGTGATTTGGGGAAAGTCCATAGCGAGAGCACTAATTGTAAACCTACGGTTTTCCTGGATCTTGTCATCAATCGCGTGAACCACTTCTTCTGTAACCAAAGGTGGACGCCCACTTCGTTCTTCATCGTGCACATCACTACGCCCGACATTGAACTGTTGGGCCCATCTTCTCACCATCGAATCACTCATCGCATTTGGTCCGTAAACATCGCAAATTTGCCGATAAATTTCACTTGGTTTCACTTTCCTCGCATTCAGAAACCGAATCACCGACCTGATTTCACAGGCGGCGCGAGTTTCAATCAACGCCGACACTCCAAACAAGCACAACAAAGCGTACGTAACTGACAGCTATCTCCAAATGGCGCATGTTCTTCTCCTTGATACACATCGTCTACAGCGCATGTGCGGAACTGCAATCGCAGCGCTGCAGCGGAGATAATTTGAAACGGAACTTACTTTCTGGACGCGCCTCGTATCTTCACTCTTTATTGAATGTAACTTCTTCTACAAGACATTTGAATATCACTTCGACAATACGATCACTTGCTGTACCAGTAGACTTAGACGTCCGTCGGTGTGGCCGAAGATGTGGTTCCTCTCGGTCGGCTGGTACGTCGGTCGGCGGTCTTCCCTACAGCGGCTGCGGCATAATCTTCGAGGGGTCTCTGGTGGAGCGGTTGCCTTTAGCAGCGGAACGAAGACTGGCTCTGTCTTTTTTTTTTTTTTTTTTTTTTAATGGAACAAGGTGGAATGGGGTACCATCAATATCCAGCGATCTCCAACCCCAGATGGAGCAGTGTAGGATTAAGGAAGGCTAACTTTATTTCCTTATTTTGCCATAAACTTTCGGGGCTGACTTGTAAGGGCGTGCAGGGCTTAAGCCCTCGACCTGTAAGGCACCCCGGATAGATGGAGTGGGGGGCCGCTCTATTTGAGAGAGCGCCGAAGGTCCAAGTATTCCTGGGTTATTTGGGCTATCTGTTTAAACTGCTCTTATGTGAAAACGCAATAATTATTTAAATCGTTAAAACCTTGACGGCCCACTAACCGCCAAATAGGACGCTGAATTTCTTCAGATAATTTAACTGGGTGGTGGAGAGGTGGTGGTATTTTCGATTCTGGTAGGAACGGGTAATGGAGGTCTTCGTCGTCGCTGTCCTTGTTGCGGATTTTTGTCAATACTCGTAGCAGGACTCGTCTGACGTCATGTTTCGTCAGCATCTCCAAGTAGGTCGAGTCGTCTTCCGACACGTCCTCTCCCTCAACGTGCGCGGCGGCCGCCCCCTCAGGCGCAGCCTTGTCGTCAGTTCGTGTCGGAGGCGCGTCCCCCGTCATGGCGGAGTCGAGGGAAGCGGTTTTAGTCGCAGTATCAGTAGAACTGCAAGTCACCCCAGCATGCGGGGGCGGGATGTGGCTAATCGTCGCTTTCACGAGCCTCAACTCCCGCTCAAGGTCCGCAATTCGTCGCATCGCGGCGTCGAGGGCGGCTCGATACTGTTCCCTTTCTGCCGCCATCGCGGCCTGAAGACGAAGCAGGGTGTCATCCGCCGCAGGATGCAGAATAACTTGTCCACCCGACGTGCAGGCGTCGCCACCCGCCGCCCCTCGAACGTTCCCACGTGGTGCATGACGCGTAGGGGACGGGACGGCCGCGGACGCGGCCGGCGTCGCAGTGCCCGTCCTCCACTTCTCCGCACGTCCCGACTTCTGCTTCGTGCGCCATTCTTCAATGTATGGGTAACGGCGGAAGTTGGCGGAGTGGGGGCCGCCACAGTTGACGCACCGCTTGTCGGCGTCCCGCGGGTGCGTGCAGTGGCGCGTGTCGTGAGCGCCCGCGCAGCGCAAACACGCAAACGTCGCCGTGCAGTCACCGGCCACGTGGCCGATCTTTTGGCAGCGGAAGCACTGCACCAACTTCCGTGCCCTCCGTCGGCGCCGCCTTCTACCCGCGCCTGCCAAGGCCATCACCACGGCAGCGAGGTGGACTGACGCCGCTAGAACGCCACTTTGTGGATGTCCCCGTCGATTCCTTGTCGCAGCTCGATTTGCCATCTCCAGCGAGAGTCGATCGCTGTTTACGCGGCTAAGTGCAGCAGCGGCGCGACGCTCTCTCCTCACCTTGGCGAGTCAGCTACGACTGCAACTGTGACTGGCTCTATCTTCGTCCGGCCGAGCCTATATAGCGAGTTGGAGCCAATAGGAACCCGGCGTAGGAATCCGTGGAATATGTAGCGGCGACCTCTGCAAGGAAAGGTTCCTATTAATCCATTGGAAGCGTCTACGTGTTTACCTGTTGTCGTCGCCTGTTTTGCTGTTGGTTTGTTTCCCCCTACAGTGTTGCTATTATGCGGTGCTGCCTGCCATTCAGGCGAACCTGATGGCAGACAGTACACTATGTTACTATACTCCGTTCACCGAAACGAGAGACGTAAACACACTGAGGCGCGTGACCAGGGGGGACAAAACAGGAACGCTTGCTCAATTTCTCTGCATCCGTTTCAGGTGTAAGGTCGTTGTGTGTGTGTGATTGTTATATAGCAGTGAAAATAGATGTTGATCGTCAACTTCATCTTGAATGACCAGTTGCTGAATGGTAACGTAAGTATTAATGTTTACAATAACATTCAGCATTCATAGTCCATATGTCACTTTTACTCTTGCATTGGTATCACGTAAGAGTAACCTCATTATGTCATCCTTCAATTTGTGTCCACCCAAGAGGAGTTCAAAGAAGAAGTACTAAAGTTCTTTCAAATGTTTGTAAATCTATCGGACCAAACTGCGTGGTCATCAGTCCATAGCTTACAAACTACTTAAACCTAGGTAAACTAACCTAAGGACAAACACACACACCCATGCCCCAGGGAGGACTCGAACCTCCACGGCGAGCAACCGTGCGCTCCGCAGCGAGACGCCTTAAACCGCTCGGCTACTCCATCGCGGCGACTAAAGTTCTTTAGAGAAACACATGGTTCCTAGTGTGTATAAAACACGGCTGTTGTGTCTGGAACAGTCAATGACTCATATTGTTATGAAAATAGTCAATAGAAAGCCACACACTCTTTAAAGCTTCCAAGGAAAAACAACAAATAAAAAATTTTTAAAAAATGAAGAAGGAAATATGACAAGCTTTCAGAATGTCTTGATGGTTTAGACTGAAATACGATACGAAGAAACGTTTTTCGTGCTTGATGTGATAAGGCAAGATGCAGATTCGGGAAATTTTCGGAGAAAAAGCCCTTTTATAAAGTATTAAAAGAAATGAATGTTAAATGTTTGGCTTCTAATAGCACTGCTGTATTACAAAACACACAACGACCTCACACCGGAAACGGATGCAGCGAAGTTGAGCGAGCGACTCTGTTTTGTCCACCCCTGGTCACGCGCCTCAGTGTGTTTACGGTACGTCTCTCGTTTCAGTGAACAGAGTATAATTATGTTATTGTACAAGGGTTGAACCCAAAAGAGTGGCAACACTGCTGTGGAGACACTATGCAATGGAATCTATGACTGTCGCTGATAGCACACGTTGTTGAAATACCTAGCTTACCCACGAGCAGATGGACTCGCCTGTCTCACGCCAGCCGCGGCGGAGTGGGCGAGCATATTGAGGCACTATGCTCCGATGCGCGAGGCGGTTCCCTGTCGGGGGTTCGAATTAGGGATGGGAGTTGCGGCGCGGCGACTCGAGCGCACCGAGAATTTCTCGGCTGCCGGTGCTCGAGCAGTTCTCGAGAAGCTCGCGAGAAACGGCGCTGTGGCATGTGTCGCTGCTACCTGGTTGACTGGGGCAGCACAAGCCACGCGCTGTGGTTGTCTGCAACGCTCGCAGCTCGCTGGATTATTATTCACATGTGGGCACTGGATACACCAACACCAAAGTCACGGAGCTGGCGGTATTTTACGTAGGACGCAGAAGTCCGTTGCAAAGCTCCGTAGTGTAGCAAAAGATGCAACAGGCATGGTTAAGACATTTAAAATTACACAACATATCTAGCAATCAAACAGATACGTTCACGAATACAAAAGTGCATTCTTATATTAATACAAGTCAGACAAAATACCTAGCTATTACGTATGTTTTCCAATCAAACTACATTAAAAGGAAATTCCGTAAAAGTTGGATAGTGCCTGAAACAGTTAGCCTTTATTGGAAAATTACAATAACATGCAAAATGTATGGAAATTATTATCCTAACTTTCGAACAGAATGAGGACATAACAGCCAACAGTATTGTAGTTGTAAATTGTGGTTGCTGTATTGAGAAAGTACCGGAGCTTTAAGCTGAAACAAGGACGGAAGTTTGGGTACGTAACGCTGGCTAATACTGTAAGCTCTGCCGATTTTTTTTATACAGTTAATAAATGTATGTAAAGAAGGATGGAAAAACTGGTAGAAGCTGACCTCGGGGAAGATCAGTTTGGGTTCAGGAGAAATGTAGGAACACGGGAGGCAATACTCACTTTACGGCTGATCCTAGAAGATAGATTAAGAAAAGGCAAAACTACATTTCTAGCTTTTGTAGATTTGGAGAAGGCTTTTGACAATGTTGATTGGAATAAACTCTTTCAAGTTCTGAGGCAAGCAGGAGTAAAATATAGGGAGCGTAAGGTTATTTACAACTTGTACAAAAACCAGACAGCGGTGGTCAGAGTTGAAGGGCATGAAAGGAATGCAGTGGTTGGAAAGGGAGTAAGACAGGGTTGTAGTCTTTCTCCATTGTTATTCAATTTGTACATTGAACAAGCTATAAAGGAAAGCAAGGAGAAATTTGGAGAAGGAATTAAAGTTCAGGGTGAAGAACTAAAAACATTGCGTTTTGCCGACGACATAGTAATTCTGTCAGATACAGCAAAGGACCTAGAAGAGCAATTGAACGGAATGGCAGTGTGCTGAAAGGTGCATATAAGATGAACATTAACAAGAGCAAAACTAGGGTAATGGAGTGCAGTGTAAGAAAATCAGGTGACGCTGAAGGAATTAGATTGGGAAACGAAGCAATAAAGGAGGTAGATGAGTTTTGTTACTTGGGCAGTAAAATAACAAATGATGGTCGCAGTACAGAGGATATAAAATGCAGAATGGCAATGGCTAGAAAAGCGTTTTTGAAAAAGAGGAATTTGTTAACATCGAATATTGATTTAAGCCTAAGGAACTCCTTTCTGAAGGCATTTGTATGGAGTGTTGCCTTGTATGGGAGTGAGACATGGACGATAAACAGTGCGGACAGGAAGAGGATTGAGGCTTTTGAAATACGGTGCTACAGAAGAATGCTGAAAATTAGGTGGGTGGATCACGTAACTAATGAGGAGGTTCTGAACAGAATTGGGGAGAAAAGAAATTTCTGGCATACCTTGACTAAAAGAAGGGATAGATTGGTAGGACACAGTCTTAGACATCAAGGAATTGTGAATTTAGCATTAGAGGGAAGTGTGTGGGGTAAAAATCGCAGAGGAAGACCAAGAGATGGGTACAGTAAGCAGATTCAGACAGATGTGGGTTGCCGTTCTTATGTGGAGATGAAGAGGCTTGCTCAGGATAGGGTATTGTGGAGAGCTGCATCAAACCAGTCTCCGGACTGAAGACCACAACAACAACAAGGACTTTTGGGTGTAACATGTAGCACTTTTCTCTCATGTAAGTATAAATACGTGCGGAATGCATATTTATTTTTGGTTTCGTGTAAGGTAAGTGTTTTAATAATAGTCCTATGATTTTTGTCTTTTGCGTAACATTCTACCACTAATATTACTAATAAAAATAATTCAATTTCTTCCTTGCATGTACGGAACACAACGATTACGAATGCTCTGTCCCATTGCTTGCTTGTAGAGTAGTTTCGCTCACTCTCCAAGGAGCGCAACACTGTCGATAACTTCTCGATAGTACTCGAGAATTTCTCGAGAATTTGCCTTAGCGTGGCGCGTTTCTCGAGCGCGATCATAGCACATCCCTAGTTCGAATCCTCCCTCGGGCATGAATGTTTGTGTTTAGTATAAGTTAGTTCATAAGTAGTTAAGTCCCGAAAGCTTAACATTTACTTTGTCTCACGCCACAAGCGTGCACACATTCGAGGGAAACAAAGTCACTTGTGAGTGAGCGGTCTAACGTAACGGTATCACGATGTTTTCGAAACAGGAACAACGGAGTTGGATCAAGATTGAATGTACAACACGACAGTGTCGTCAACGTCTTCACGAGACGCAACCTGTGCCGTTACCTGGTCGTAAATCGATGATTCTTGATGTTGTCGAAGACCGTTGCTCTCGGTAGCGGCTGGTTGACATATCATGGGGAGAAAACTACGTCATTACAAATAACGTAGGCAACACACAGAATTGCAGTTCTTTGACGCTTTTAATGATTCATAAACGCACAGTTGTCCTCATTTATGGCCAGCTTGCAAGTCTCATTAATTACATTCATTAAGACGAGGTATGCACATTCCACACATCAATAATAAGGATTTTCAACAGTTCGTGTGTGGAATACAAAAGTTCCAGGTGTACAGTTTCATGTAGCACAAATATTGATCGTTCATTCATAATCTCGGTAGACACACTTTCCTTACGAATAACACTGACGAACTTTTACAGAATTGTTCAACAGTAAAGTTCCAACTGGCGTGGCTTGTGCCCCAGATCGTGGCCGAAACAATAAACAATACTCGGAACTGACATAGGCCGGCCGCAGTGGCCGAGCGGTCTGCGGCGCGCCAGTCACAGTCTGCACGGCTGTTACGACCGGAAGTACGAATCCCACATCGGTAATGTCGTCTTTAGTATAAGGTAGTTCATAAGTAGTTTGTAAGTTTAGGGACTGATGACCCTGCAGTTTAGTCCCTTAAGCTTAACAAACATTTGAACTGACATAGACTGTGCATCACACGGAGGATGAAACAATACTCGGAACTAGTGTGGATTATACCTATGACAACTGACGAAACAATACACACTGCCGCGAATACATCTTATTTATATCTTTCAAACAATGATACTGGAAGTTACGTATTGTTAATTGAGTTCATTACATTTACATTAATCATAATGGAAAAGTAAACAATTACATGCATCTGGCCCTAGTGAAAGATAGTGCAAATAATACTGATTAAATTAACATACAAATATCAGTTCAATTAATAGTATTTCATTTATATATTTAACAAAATAGGTTTATCAACAATACTTTAGTAATTAACGGTAATTATACAGAAACTAATGAGGACAAAACTTACCTAACATTGCTTGTGAAACATCTTAGTAATACCTACTTTAATATTATGAGAAAAGAATTTAATTAGTTTTAACAGAAATACTAATTAGCATACTATCTGAACTTTAACAATATATCTCTGGCACGAACTAATTAATATTTAGTAATTAAACAAGCTTCTCCAACTTCAAATAATAGAAAATGTCTTCAGTTACTTACATTATAAAAAAGAATAACAAAAGTTTCGGAAAAGAAAATAATATGCTAATTACATTCATATCTATTATTATGCAACAGTGGTATCGGGAGGTTTAGTAATGCAAGCAGATGAAAATAAATCCCTACATGTTTTGTTACAAACCCATCCATCACTTTGCACGACAATACGCGGGCGGATACAGCGCAAGCTGTGGCTGCTCTGTTCAGTCGATGGGACTGGGAAGTACTGTTGTTGTTGTTGTTGTTGTCTTCAGTCCGGAGACTGGTTTGATGCAGCTCTCCAAAATACCCTATCCTGAGCAAGCCTCTTCAACTCCACCTAAGAACGGCAACCTAAATTTGTCTGAATCTGCTTACTGTATCCATCTCTTGGTCTTCGGCTGAAGTACTGTATCATTCACTATACACTCTCAACTTACGTCCTTGTGACTTTGATTTGATTGCAAAGTTGAAGGACGCATTCGCGTCAGAACTTTTCCAGAGATTCGACAGGCAGTGGATCACTCCATTCGCTCCAGTTGCCTCAGTCATCATTCCGTATTCCTCAACAACTTTGGCATGTGAACATATCCGCGTTTTTTTTTAACACAGAACATCCCAAGTCCTTTTAGTCACTATCACTGACACTCCCTTTCACTGACACTGTCTAGGTAAGTCTCTCTTCCACTTCATTTTCCTCCCTTTAGTACTTTCTTCTTCTTCTCCTCTCTCTCTCTCTCTCTCTCTCTCTCTCTCTCTCTCTCTCTCTCTCTCTCTCCTACTGTAACTGCCTCTGCTTTCTTATACCGCCACTCTGCAATCTATTCAGGCACAAAAAACGCCGAGCATATTTGCGTGGCAAAATGTTTGGTGGAGGAGGAGGAGGAGGAGGAGGAGGAGGAATGACTTTTCTGTCAGTCTTGTTTAAACAGAAACATATTAGACTGTTTTGTGCTGCGACAGGAACATTTTTCAGCTTGTTCCCGTCTTTTCCTTGGAACAGCAGGGTGTCCAGCGTATATGATATGAAATAAGTAAAGATGTTATAATTTCTTTCTGTGCTTCGATATATTTATATACAGAGTACAGAAAATATCAAAAAGGAATTCAGCAGCTTACTGAAGAGATATCAGACGTACGATGTCTAAAATTTCTCACAGAACTGTGTTCTTGAAATGGAAAAAGTATTTCGCATTAGACAGAGGTGGGCACGCCACGAGGATTCAACAGTTGAGGTGTAACCATGTTATCCTTGCCTGTTCATTGCAAGACACCACAAGAATGTATATAAGTTAGTAATGGTTTTAGGTAATGTTGAGTCGGGTTTTTAGAAGTCTACTATTTAATTTACTCCTTGGCTTATGAGGCCCAGCTAGTCTGTTCCTCAACCAAGAAGTCTTTCTTGAGGTAGCAGGCATCTGACAATCGTATCCAAAGTTGATCAGAGCTTGAGAGGAAGAGAAATTATCATTTCAGTCCATAAATAGTTCTTCTACTCAAATGAAAGTTGTATGTCGGAAACAAATAACAGTACTCCTTTATTGTTCTGTGACTTACGGAACTTCATTTACACTATATACATTTACATAGAATCAAATTGCATTTTATGATCAGTTCCAATCTCTGATAGTTCCGACTATATAACTTCTCATACATCACAACAATGACAACAACCTTCAACACTACACTCATCTGATTTTTCGTTGCACCATGGAACACTTGTGTAATTAAGGACTTCATACTGCGTCCTCTATGCAGGCTCCTGCATCTCACGTTGGTAAACCTGCACATACACTTCTCTGCCCGTAGCAGGTGCCACCACGAGTTTCCACCTGGGAAGACAGAAAACCCTACGCAAAATCTCGTTCCCTGCCACGCTAAATTTCTTTAATTAATTTGGTCGTCCTGAGTCGGTAGAAAAGAATGTAGTGTCACTTGTTACACTAAACAGTCGGATATGAAAACGATATCTGGACAATGTTAGATAATACGTTTCTTAGCGGTCGGAACACTGTCTCTTAACGCAAATGACACTTCTGGTATCCAAGCATAATTAATTCTAATGAAATGCGTGGGTTAAAATGATTTTGAACCGCGGTGGAGTGGCAGAGCGTTCCAAGGCGCCTTGCTGCAGAGTGCGCTGCTGCTCGTCGTTGGAGGTTCGATTCCTCCCTCGGGCGTGGGTGTATTAGTTGTCCTTAGCCTAAGATAGTTTAAGTAGTTTGTAAGCCTAGGGACTGATGACCAGAGTATTTGAGTCCCTTAGATTTAGAAACATTTGAATGATTTTGAGATCCCAGTTGACCACCCTTGTCATGCAAATGGCAGAGACGTTCCTGATGACGAACTTCAAGGTATTAAGATGCATCAGATAACATGCATATGAAGATGGTAAAGATTAAGAAAATTTTTTGAGGAAACTTTCAAAGCTGCGATATCATCTTTCTTTTCTTCGATTGGTAATGCCACTTTTAATCATTTCTTGGACCACGGTAAGTCTATAAGAATATATTTGCTGAAGGAAAAAATTTGGGAGAGAGGGAATAATACTGTTCAGTTGTTTTAATTGAGACATAAATTATCCTGACTGGTAGACACATTGGTAGACATCATTTTTTCAGTCATGGTCGGATTATTCGAATAGTCGTGGAATGCAGAGGAGGTACCACCGTACACCTTTTTTTCCTGAAGAAACAAATTACCATGGATACTTGTTCTCGTTGTTGGGTTTTTAAAGGGGGCTAAACGGCTAGGTTATCAGTCCCCTGTCCCAGCTAAGAGAGCACATCATTTAATGAGCGGGTAAAAAGTACTCCACATCTAGTGCACGAGATGGTCAAAGTGACAATGAGTGCTAAGAGAACAACATTGAGAGGAAAACCACTAAAATAGTGTACCAAACAGACAGCAGCACTAAAATAGCACAGCAGAAGAGTGTGGCTGGGTGATCGCAAGGATAATAAGGGATGAGCCAACCATTCTGCACATACTACAAATGCCAGTCAAAGATAGGACTGACAGGACGAATGTGAAAACAGATTAAAGCCGTTTGAATGGCGGGTGCCTGAAAAATCAGGCTTAGATACCCACTATTAAATCACACAATAAAAACCAGCCGCCCGAATAAAATCTAAAACACGGTCAACCATACCAGCATCGTCTCCTAGCATAAAAGAAAGCGCATCTGGCAGATTAAAAGATTGTCGCAAAGCAACTAAAAGTAGACAGTCCATCAGAATGTGGACCACTGTCAAGGATGCGCCACAGCCACTCTGTGACGTGTCCTCCCGCCGAAGAAGGTGACCATGTGTCACCCAAGTGTGGCCAATTCGCAAGTGGTAGAGAACAACCGATTCCCTATGAGATGACCGCAGTGAGGACTTCCATGTGGCCGTAGATAGTTTCACTGCATGGAGCTTGTTCGGTTGAGCAAAGTTAGCCCACTCGTAATTCCAAAGGCCAAGTATATTCCAATGGAACTCCAATCGGAGATCTCTCTCTGGAATACCAATATCCAACGGTCTGGAGGTAGTAGCCTGCTTAGCCAGCTGATCCACATGTTCGTTTCCATGAATGCCAATGTGGCCTGGGGTCCAAAGACCAGACCGAACAAGCCTCGAAACAGACTCCTGAATGGATCGCACTGAAGGGTATTTTGGAAAACACTTGGCGAGGGCTTGCAAGCCACTCAGGGAGTCAGAACAGATAACTAGAGACACCCTAGGGCACACTCTGAGATGATCAAGTGCCAGGAAGATGGCAACCAATTCTGCAGTGAACATGCTACTCCCACAGGTCAGTGAATGCTGTTCGATATGCTCACCATGGGCATAAGCATATCCTGCACGGCCGTCGACTAGAGAACCATCCATGTACACAACTTCCGCTCACAGAACGACTCCAAAACCGCCTGAAACTGGGGACGAAGATTCAGCGGTGCTTACAGAAGCTTTCGAGTCATGCAACAAGTCCAGCTGAAGCTACAGACGTGGAAGAGACCAAGGAGCGGTACGCTAAGGGCAGTGAAATGTAGGAGGGATGGGAAAGGACTCAAGGGATAGCAGGCAGGAGGGAACGAACACAAACCGCAATCGGAAGACCCGACCTCGTCCGTCGTCGTGGAGATGGGAGTGCAGCAGCTAGGAAAAGAAGCCTGCAATTTAGGTGGTGAGGTGAGGCACGAACATGAACAGCATATAAGGATAATGGCTGCTGCTGCCAAAATCGCAGGGGAAGAACTCCAGCTGCAGCAAGGAGGCTTGCCACTGGACTTGTCCGAAAGGCCTCTAAATAGACGCCACTGTAGGGTACTGGGTCCAAGACCCGCACAATGCAGAATGCAGATGGGGCTGCCGAATCATACACAAAGCTCCCATAGTCTAAGTGTAATTGAATCAGTGTCTTGTAGAGCTGCAGAAGACTTGTACGGGCGGCTCCCCAACTAGTGTAGCTGAGACAGCGTAGAATATTGAGGTACCGCCAGCATTTCTGCTTGAGCTGACAAAAATGGGGCACCCAAGTGAGCCGGCTGTCGAAGAGCATGCCGAGAATTCAGCGAGTCTCTTTGACAAGAAGAAGTTAGTCATAAAAATAAAGCTCCGGATCCAAATGGACAGTTTAACGGTGTCAGAAATGCATAACTAGGGTTTTTGATGGAGAAAACTGGAACCCGTGGGTTGAGGCCCATGACTGTGCCTTTCAAATGGCTCCCTGCAGGCGCCTTTCAGCTACCCCAGTGCTAGCTGAGCTGAAGTATAAGCAGAAGTCATCAGCAAACAAATAGGAATAAACTGATGACCCCACTGCCTCTTCAAGACGGAGCCCTGCAGGACACCGTTCTCCTGGACGCGGGGGGGAGCTGAGGGAAGTACCAACCCATACCCGAAAAGAGTGGAAGGAAAGAAAGTTTTGAATAAAAAGTGGAAGCGGACCCCTCAAGCCCCAACCGTGTAGTGTAGCCAGAATACGGTGGCGCCAAGTGGTGTCGTATGCCTTCCTGAGGTTGTAAAATACAGCAACAAGGTGCTCACGCCTGCTAAATAGCTCCCTGATGTGGGGTCAACAGAATCCGAAGTTTAAGTATCCACATGAGCCGCCGACTCACCATACGTTCGAATAACTTTCACAGAACGTTGGTGAGATGAAGATGAATGGAGGGCGCTCAACAGTGAGGTTTTCAGCGCCCAGGCATAATGTAGTTGAGTCGAGTGTTAGTAAAGTTCTTTTCAATATGAGGAAAACACAATATAAAATGCAGAATTCAACAACTGGAGATAAAACCTGGGTACAGCAAGGATCAAAGTAGGTAACTCAAAAACCACAATCATACTTTGTTTAAAACGTAGAACGTGGATGAAGAAGTTAAAATGATAGAGCAGAGGGCGAAAGCTGTCTGCCTGCAGAAAGAAAAGGTATCAACCCACCAACCTACATTACACTAAAACCTCCAACCTAAAAGCTTAGGCCAGAGGCCAGAAATGTTACAAAAGCTTAAAAGTTTGAACATACTCGCCTCGTCATCGCCTAAAATATGTGGCAAATCTGCACCAAGATCCACCTCTGTTCTCTGTGCCCAGTATAAGGTACACTCTATTAAAATGTGGCGTACGGTTATCTGTACGCCACAGGCATCACACATTGGGGGCTCCTATCATCAGAGGAGGAATCCGTGGGTAAATGGACAGTGCCAGATTCACAGGCGGGTAATCTACATCTACATAGATACTCTGCAAATCACATTTAAGTGCCTGGCAGAGGGTTCATTAAACACTTTCATAACTTTTCTCTACCGTTCCATTCTCTAATAGCGCGCGGGAAGAAAGAACACCTAAATCGTTCCGTTTTCGATCTGATTTCTCTTATTTTATTGGGATGGTCATGTCTCCCTAAGTAGGTGGGTGCTAGCAAAATATTTTCATATTCAGAACTAAAAGTAGCTGATTGAAACTTCGCAAACAGATCACGCCGTAATGAATAACGTCTTTCTTTTAATGGTGACCTCACCCCTCCTGAGTGGCCGGCAGGAGGACCGCCATGGACGGGTAGTGGGCTTCAGCAACCGCAGCTTGTTATCTGTTACTGACAGCCATTCCTCCTCCCACAACTGCGGAGACTGCAGCCGCAACAAGGAAGTGGCACTTGCAGAGGAATAGGGCACCGTGCCACTACGCTGTCTCGACAGGCCTCTTTGGCCGCCCAATCGGCTTCCTCGTTTCCCAGAATTCCAACATGTCCCGAGAACGTTGGTAACGCTGACTGGGCGGTAACTATCAGCCACCTGTGGATCAGCACCTGGTTTGATCAGCAGAATAATGATTCTTTCTCGCCATTACGATGGGAAAGCCTCCTCTGCACACAGGCGGTTAAACAGGGCAAGAAGCTGGTGTTGGAACTCTATGGAAAGGTGCTGTGTGAACTGGCTGTGGATCGTCTGGTCCCAGAGAGGTATCAGGGCATGTGGCAAGGGGAGTTTGGAATTCCCATTCACTGAAAGCGGAATTGTAAATTTCTTCTTGGCACGTATGAAAGGACAGCCGTCATTGTTCAACCCGCTCTTTCAGTGCACGGAAGTCTGCACTCTATGCTGATGTTGCGGAGGTGCGAGCATAATGCTCTGCCATGTGTTCAGCAATAGAAGTCAGGTGGGTGCATAGGTTACCCTGGATGTGTAAGCTGGGGATCGCTCCTGGTGGACGGTACCCAAACAGGCACCTAACCTGGGACCACACGTGAGACGCAGAGGTGTGAGAGCCGATGCTGGTGACATACTTCTCCCAACAGTCCCACTTACTCTGCCGGAAGAGCAGTTGAGCTCAAGCCCAGAGGCGTTTCAAAGCTATCACGTTTTCTACAGTGGGTTGGCGACGATGGTGCTGGAGCGCCTGCCGGCGATCCCTGATGCCCTCAGCGATTTCTGGCGTCCACCAGGGCACAGACGTACGACATGGGGAGCCAGAAGTGGTGGGAAAGGTTGTCTCAGAGGCTGAAACTATTGCACTGGTGACGTGGTGAACCACCATGTCCACATCAGCTGGCAGTGGAACAGGAACCGTAGCAGCTGAGGTGTAGTGTTGCCAATCAGCTCGACAAAGAGACCATTGAGGCATGCAGCCTGCAGGTTGAAACTCCGGTAACGACACGAGAACAGGAATATGGTCGCTGTTGCAAAGGCCATCATGGACCGCCCACTGGAAATGCGGGAGCAAGCTCGAGGTACAAAAAGAGAGATCAATCGCTGAATATGTGCCTCATGCCACGCAAAAATGCGTGGATACACCAATGTTTAACAGGCAGATTTCTTACTGTGATAAAAGCGTCTCTACGTCCTTACCATGGCCTGTTGTCTGTGTTCCACCCCACAAGGGATGGTGCACATTGAAGTCCCCAAGAAGCAGAAATTGTGGAGAAAGCTGTGCTACCAGGGCAGCAAGGTCAGTAAGCGAAACCATCTCATTTAGAGGAAGGTAAATAGAACAGATCGTCAGTTTCTACATAGTCCAGATTCGAACATCCACCACTTCGAGAGCCATGAGCAGAGTCACAGTGGCACTGGGGACAGTGGCAAGGACGTAGATACATAAACCTCCAGAGACCCTATCATAAGGTACGATTTTTGTAATTGCCCTGATAACCACGAAGGGCTGGGGTCCTTTGAGCAGGAAACCAGGTTTCCTGCAGGGCTACACAAAACACCAGGAAGCGGCACAATTGCTGCAACTCTGACAAATGGCGGAAAAAGCCACCACAGTTCCATTGGAGGATCAGAAAGCCTCCTGGTCGATGGTACATGCTGATTTCGACGGCGCAGGAGGGTTCTCAGAATCTTCTGCTGTAGCCGATTTTTGAGGGAGAGCCTCAACGTCCATGGCTTCCGAAGACTCGGCAATTGCAAAGTCTTTGGGGGACGTGAGGATCTCTATCTCATCCTCAGAAGCAGAGGAGTGTTTTGGTGGCATGGTAGCCACCATGGAATCTTTGGTTTTACTCTTTCTCAGTTTCTTCTCACGAGGTTCCTTAGGCTTCTTGTACTGGGAGGGCTTTGCAGACACATTCTCAGGGACTGGGGACGCCTGTGAGGCCCTGCAACCAGCAGCTGGTGGCTCTTTCAGCCACTTACTGGTATCCACAGGAGAAGCCTTGGAAGGAAGGGTTCTGAGGGAGCCCTTCCTCACAAGAGGAGCCAGAGATGGCTGTTGAGTCTCTGGCTCGACGGTAGGGACTGAGAGTCCCACAGGTGGAGATGGTGGTGCTCCCAAAGTAGGTAGCTTGGGGGCTAAAGAAGTTGAGGTACCCCCAGACACCATGGGGGCAGATGTGACCAGTTGGTCCGAAGGGCCCACGATGGAAGATGAGGCAGTAGAAGGTGGTAGCAGAGATGGCCGAGGCGATGGTGATACAACTGTGGGATACGATGTTTACATGTTCACAGGATGGAGTTAAGCATACTTTTTCTTTGCAGTTGAGTATGACAACCGGTTCAGGGTCTTATATTCCACGATTTTCCGTTCTTTATGAAGAACCGTGCAGTCTGGCGAACAAGGAGAGTGGTGCTGCTTGCAGTTAACACATATTGGAGGGGGGACACAAGGGACATCTGGATGTGATGCACGTCCGCACTCCTGACATGTAGGGTTAGCATCATATCGAGAGTATATGTGCCCGAACCTCCAGCACTTTGAAGCAGTGTATAGGGGGAGGAACGCAGGGTTTTACATCACACCGGTAGATCATTACCTTTATTTTCTCCGACAAAGAATCGCCTTCGAAAGCCAAGATGAATTCACCGATGGCTACCCTATTGGCCTTCGGACCCCTATTGACGCACTGGATGAACTGTACTCCTCGCCTCTAGGTTTTTCCGTAACTCTTCATCATACTTCAATAAAAGGTCCTTGCGAAATATAATTCCCTGGACCATGTTCAAGCTCTTATGGGGCGTGATGCTAATGGAACGTCACCCAGTTTGTCACATGCAAGCAGTCCCCGTGACTGGGCTGGGGATGATGTCATTATCAGTACAGCCCCAGATCTCATCTTGGACATGCCATCCACTTCCCCAAACAGAGTCTTCGTGGTTGTAAACGATTCGCTGTCTGTTCTAGTACACACCAGATATCGGGGGGCATAAGTCTCACCTTGTTGACAGGCCCTGTGTTCTTCCCATGGTGTGGCCATGAAAGGAAACGCTTGGGTGTCATATGTCACAGCATTAAATTCGATTCGTCCACGCTTAGAGACGCCGGTATTGCGTCCGGCAACGCTATCTTTGACTCGTTTCATCGTGATCCCACGAGCAGCTAGGAAACTATACATCAACCCAGGCTATTTTTCGCTAAAACCTTGATGAATGTCAATATCCAACAGGTTTGCAAAATTTGTCACAGACGCGATTTACGGGTAACATATATCCATAAAAATGACATATTTGTCACAGGCATAATATACGGCGATCTGTGACGAATACCAGTATAAATTGAATACATTTCAAACGGCGACCAAATTCACAATGATTTGTGACTTTTATACACTCCTGGCCATTAAAATTGATATACCACGAAGATGACGTGCTACAGACGCGAAATTTAACCGACAGGAAGAAGATACTGTGATATGCAAATGATTAGCTTTTTAGAGCATTCACACAAAGTTGACGCCGGTGGCGACACCTACAACGTGCTCACATGAGGAAAGTTTCCAACCAATTTCTCATACACAAACAGCAGTCGATCGGCGTTGCCTGATGAAACGTTGTTGTGATGTCTCGTGTAAGGAGGAGACATGCCTAGCATTACGTTTTCGACTTTGATAAAGGGCCGATTGTAGCCTACCGTGATTGTGGTTTATCGTATCGCGACATTCCTACTCGCGTTGGTCGCCATCCAATGACTGTTAGCGGAATATGGAACCGATGGGTTCAGGAGGGCAATATGGAATGCCGTGCTGGATCCCATCGGTCTCGTATCACTAGCAGTCGATATGACAGGCATCTTATCTGCATGGCTGTATCAGATCGTGCAGCCATGTCTCGATCCGTGAGTCAACAGATAGGGACGTTTGCAAGACAACAACCATCTGCACGAACGGTTCGACGTCGTTTGCAGTAGCATGGACTATCAGCTCGGAGACCATGGCTGTGGTTACCCTTGATGCTGCCTGCAAAGGTGTACGCAACTGCTGCCTTGGCTAGCACATTCTCCAGATCTCTCACCAATTGAAAACGTCTGGAGAATGGTGGCCGAGCAACTGGCTCGTCACAATACGCCAGTCACTACTCTTGAGGAACTGTGTTATTGTGTTGAAGCTGCATGGGGATCTGTACCTATACACGCCACTCAAGCTCTGTTTAACTCCATGCTCAAGCGTATCAAGGCCGTTATTACGGCCAGATGTGATTTCCTGATTTCTCAGAATCTGTGCACCCAAATTGCGTGAAAATGCAATGACATGTTAGTTCTAGTGTAATATATTTGTCCAACGAACACCCGTTTATCATCTGCATTTCTTCTTGGCGTAGCAGTTTTAATTACCGGTAGTGTAAATGTTATTGGTGAGTAAATGGGAACTATAAGAGTTTTGTGACCTCCGAACCAAGAACTTTTGATATTCATTTCCCACGTTAGTTTAAACTACAATGACACGTCAGACCGGATATAACGTGCATATATATCGATCTAGGTAGCATATTACAATGGTTTCCTGGTATCATCATCTAAACAACGTATCGTAAGAACGGCGATGATTTGCCAGGAATAAAAAGTTTGTAGCAAGTTATACAATTGGTACGGTACCTACCTTTTCTAACGAACCATGATAACGAATTTTCTATATAGATATCGAAAACAACGTAGAGATAACATTTTATTCAGTTGCTAATGCCAAGAAACGAACGCATTTTTGAACATAGTTATCGCTTGCTAGCGTTCAAAAATGTTCAAACGTTTGTATAACTAAGGGACTTAACCAAGTCATCAGTCCCTAGGCTTACAAACTATATACACTAATTCAAAGCAACTTATGCTAAGGACAACACAAACATGCAAACATCCGACTGTTGAAAATTAATTTGATTTTATAAACAGCCACAAGTCACTATAATTATTTATTCAATTTACCGGTTTCACTCTGTATACAAGAGCATCGTCAGAATACCAATGTAATATTAATGTAAATAAATTCTGTTATATCGATATCTATTTTTACAGTATTCTGAAATGCTCTTGTATAGAGTGAACTGGTAAATTGAATAAATAATTATAGCGCCTTGTGGATGCTTATGAAATCAAATTTACGAACACCCATGCCCGTGGGAGGACTAGATCCAACGTCTAGAGCCCCCGACGGCGAACGGCCGCGTGCACCGCAGCAGGGCGCCTTAGTGCGCGCAGCTATTCTGCCGCGGTGCATGCTAGCGTGTACGGTCGGATCTCATGAACTACGTAAGGCATCATTCTCCTCTCAACTTTAACTGAAATCTCGATATGTTATCTACATCTCATTCAAAGCTATGTAAGACGTAAACTCAACCAATCAGAAAGTCTATGCAGTATTTTTACCTCTGCAAACTCTTCAAAATATACTGTATTGTAAAACTTGACTAAACTGGATGCTGCACAATAACTGCGATGAACAAATCTTTACGATGGAGAAAAATCAATATATTTCGCCGAGTGATTTTTTCTAATCGGATGTCAAGTTTCTGAGCGGCCTGAAATCAGTCTTTCACCACGATAGGCACTATTTCTAGGGAAACATCATTGATTTTCAGTTGTATCTAGATAACTGAGAAAGATGTTCGAAACGGAAAAATGCCATGTCAAGATAAATGTCTACAGGACGTACTGTAAATATTTGAACAATTTTCTGTCATTAATTATTTTGAGATTTGTGGCTCACGGTGTAAATACTGCTAAAAATCGAGTTTTGTGCAAAAGTGCGATCAGACTGAATCTCTGTAAACGATGAAATATCAGTGAAAAAATTGTTTTGAGAGTATCATGTCTCAGTTGCATAGGTGCGTAGCTCACAATTCTAAAAAAATAAAAATAAAAATCTTTTGTGATCACTGGACTACAAATAATTGTCTTAATAGGTGCCGAACTTGCCTAGAAGCTTTTCGTAGTTTGATTGGTGCCAACTACTGGCATATTTTTGGCAACTACTAGACGAATGTTTATGATTGTGCCACATATGCCTACTCAACTAGGGTGACCATATTTTCAGATCCGAAAAGCAGAATCTCCCAGTCACCAACATATCTCAGGTCTATTTAAGCACAATATACCACACGTCGGCTTTTATGTCATGGGTCAAAGCCGACGGGTGGTATCCCATGCTTCAATTATGTCAGTGGGTTAATTGAGCACGGGATACCACCCATCGGCTTCGACTCATGGCATTGTCGTGTTGTATAAAAGTCTACTTAGTGGCCAGCTGTTCGTTTTATGAGGGCAATTATTTTTACTGAACAGCCAAGGGTACATCAAGAACCTGTCAACCATAGAGCAGGAACAATATTATTTATTTACTTTATGGTCTTTACAAAAAAACTAAGCAAGTAATTGTATGTTTTTCAGATTTCTAAGAATACCTTGGCAAATCATATGAGGCCACCAGGTCAGGAAGAAAAAATTTAGCGAGCACCACGATTTAAATAAAAACACTAATCAATTGAAACATTGAGTATTTGCAACTGGCTATGTCTGAAATATTGGTTTTCCATTTTTATGACATCGGTCAATGCGAACTGAGAGTATCCTGTGCTTCAATTATGCTCGTAATTTTACCAACTTTACCTCAGCTATTACATTTGATTTTTTAAGTGATTAACAGAACATGCAACAAGTATAATAGTCAAACACTCAAGGTCTTGTCACTCTACATATAGTAAAACTGATGATAATTATTAAATAAAACCTGAGGTTAAAATTTACTTCCCACCCCAACAGCCTCACCTGACAATGTTAGCAACAGATGCTGAGTGCCAGTAATCATGTGAAGCTGTCATTAGCCAGTCGTGTGACAATGCAAATGTATTGTCATGGAATCTTTGGGTTACGAGGGCAATTACTTCTACTGAGTGGGAAAGGGTACATCAAGAACCTGTCAACAAACAGCATGAACAACTACTGATATCTCTCGAATAACACAATAATAGAATTTCACAGGTTGTTTTGCAGGATTAGTATTAAAATGCAGGATATTTTTAAGAATTTCATGGGTTGTTTTGCAGGATTAGTATTGAAATGCAGGATATTTTTAAGATTTTCTGACCTTGTCGCAGGTCACAGAAGAAGACTTAAAAAAGCAGGAGTATCCTGCGAAAAGTAGGACATCTGGTCACCCTATACTCAACATCAAGATGAACGTTCAGAGTTAATGACAGAAGACTAATTGTTTAATAATAGTCATGCTGACCCGGTTATATTCCAGATTCTGATAATACTGTTCTGTGTGCACCCAAAGGCTTTCAGCTGCTGAGGCCCCAATATCTGGTCTCAATTTAGTCCTCAGACTAAGTAGGATGATGGGCAGCGTAGAAGTCCATGTGGTCCCACAGCACTTCAACACCGCCTTTGCAGCATACCGTTACTACCTGCTGTGGTCTCCTGGTGTAAATATCCACAGAACTTTGTTAGCTGCATGAACAATTCAGACTAACTGCCTTCCCCGTGTCAGTTGTGTGACGACGACTAAATCTGGCGAGTCACATTGACATGAAGGTTGCCACAAGTGTTTCGGCCAACATGTCATTGATAGGTACTTTTTCCAGCCAGCACAAGTACCTGCCAATCATTATTAGACAGTGATGCACATCCGAGGGAGTCTGTTGTCTCATTACATCCCAGTGAAGAAGGGTGCGTGCTGTCATCCAGCAACTCCACTATTGGAACATGGATGTGTCAGGAAAAAATAAATTACTAGCAACATGGGCAAGAAAGAGTCCACTGATGATACTATCTGTCCACATCCGGCCACACCAACTTTGCTTGAAGATTGCTTAGTGGAGCTTTGAGCTGAAGCAATGTTTTCTACTTGCACAATCAAAATCTTATCCCTAGGTAATTGCATTTTTCTTCAGAACCCGGTATACCTCATTCCAAGCATAAGAGGGCTGACACAGTCCTACACTTGCTAGTCAGAAATATATTGATATGTTTGATGAACATTTAACGATTTTCTTGTTTATGGTTGGTTTGAACATAGCACAGCCAAAGTAAGATGGAAACACAGAGTTGTTTACATTCAGAAAGACTCCAACTGCTGTCTGCAATGCCACATAATTGGCCATCGTTTCATCATGTCGTTACCTACATCTGAAAAGTGTTTTCACCAAAAGCTCAACTGCGAAACTTACGACTCTCACCCCACTACTGTAGATGTATTATAATCCATAATACTTAATTTGTATTTCATGTTAGATTGAAACTCATTTGTTTTGATTACGAAATGCGGCCTGTAACTCCCCCCTTTTGAATTTACAGTTGTGTGTTCCAGGTACAACTTGGGTTCGAGTAGGATACTTTTTTCTTTCTTGAGATTCGAACCTTGTTTTTTTTCTTGGGCACAATTTGGGTCTGAGTAAATTCGTTAATCTAATTCTTTCAGCATCACCAGATTTCCTTGAACTACATTCTGTGACCATTGTCATGCACTGGTTTACCCATTACAGCCCAGAACTTTTTTTGTGAGAAAAATGTTTCATTTTGCTATGATAGGTTCAATAAGATAAAAGAAAGGTGAATACATTGATTTTTGTTTCTTTCAATACATTACAAAATATGATGTGCACAAACACACCACCAAGCATACGGAATATCACACGTCCTATTTTACAGAATGAAATTAATAGAAACATTTTGCATGTGAGGCTACATTAAATTTTGTGCACTTGCAAGTTGTTTGTGATTTACAAAGTGCACATCTTATTCTTTTGAGAAACAAAATGATTTTTTCATCAAAAGACTGCCAAAGAAACTCTGCTAGCAACTGGGGTGACACTTGGTCCTGCTTTACATTTTTGTTTCTCATATTATTGCAAGAATTCTCTTGTTACAGCACATTTGTGACTATATCCATTTCTTCATTGCCAGATTCCCTGTACCGTAGCAGCGAATTCCGAATTGTCACATCTAGAGCAACCCCCCCCCCTCCTCCAAAAAAAAGGGGGAGGGGGGGGGGGAATTGCCACCACCGTTTCTAGGCTGCGATATTTGTTCTGTAGTAACTCACATTCTGGTCCATTCTGTCTATTCCACCCATATTATAAGACTTGATTATATTTGATTGAGTGCAGCAGAGTATCTTTGCACTTTGCAGATAGGATTCACACCATCACAGTTGACAAAGCTGTGACTACAGAGTTGTCATTCCAGCGACAACTCAATTTTATTGCACATCAGAAGAGCCTCTCTCTTCTTTATTGCAGATACACTTTTTAGAGAAAATTTTCAATTTTATTGCTTCTAATTGTTCCACTTACACCAATACAAATTTCGGTCAATTTGTCCACTATTTTCAAGGGCGAAGTAGTTGTCTGCAAACAAATGAGGGGGCAAAATGTCACCACAACCATCTTTAGGCAGAGTTTCATGGAACTGTAAAAGAATTCTCCCTCCCAAACCAAAATCTTTGTACTTATTTTGTAGTCCTTTTGATCCCTGGTAGACTTCACAATTTACAAGGTAACCTAGTCTGAAATTATGATCCCACACTTTGTATCAAAACGTATAGGTTTATCCTTAATGAATTGCTTGAGAGCATGACGCCTGAAGTACAATATCATGGTTTTGAAGGCCAAATTTTTGAGAGTCAGTCGTTCGAATCTAGCTTAGTACTGTCACTTTGATGCACATTACACGATATCTTTGAACTGGTTTCTTCTCATTGACCCACATATAGCATAGTTCCTTGCATTATCACTTTCCTCTCAATACACTCAGTTTCGAAGTAGAACATCATAAACGCAGTATCCCAAAGAAAACGTTCAGTGCTCACCAGATAATGCAAAGTTCATCCTATCTTTCTATACTCCACATAAAAAACTTTCACAATGTCTGCTATAAAATCTGAACTAAAAATCCAAACATATCAAGCAGTGTTAGGGGTCTTTGAATATCATTAGGTCCAGGAAATTCAGAAGTTAACTATCTTCTGGCAACTTTGCCTTTGTTTATGTGACATGAGGTACATCTATTTTACTGGAACCAACTGTTTTGTCTTCATTAGTATTTCACACAGGTACCACTTCAGCTTCTGTAGTCAATTTTTGATAGTTTGTCTCTTGATTTTCTGGTTCAGTATCAAAGAAACCAATTATTATATCATTAGCCTTTCGCACAACTTCACACTCTACAGTCAACTGATAACAATTCAAATTATTGGTCACCAGTGGCACCACCACGGGGAGAATGGGACGAATGGGGCTGAAGGTTCCCTTCCGCAAAGATTTTAATTTTATTATTTTATACTGTTTATAACATGTTGGCACCGGAAATTTGAAATAGTATACATGTTATAAACCACAAATAACTATAGTTTGTCATGCACAAGTGAAAATGCCGCCACTGAGAATGTGCACTGCTCTTACTGCGAGCAGTTATAATGCCACTAGGACCAGCTTTGATGCTGCCACAATTGTTAAAGCTATGCTGAAGTTACAAGCTGATTGTTCATATGCGGCGACCCGTTTTAACAGGTCAGCGGCACCACCAAGAGTAATATTATGAACAACAACACTAACAACTGTAATTGTTGTTCCATTTTTACACGCAAGAGTCATGTTAGTTAAACTGTGAAGACCTCTCTCTTTGGCTAGTAACATACCAGCTGCTTAATTATATTACGAGCTGATTATGTAACACTCAAATTCTACCATGTTGTTCCTCTTTCACTTTCAAATTCAAGCTTACTCATTTTATTTCTTGTGCAATTGTTTTTGTAGTGTAATTGCTTAAATTACAAAAAGTGTAAAAACAATTCTTAGATCAATAAATACTATAGGCTTTATTTTAAAAAGCACCCTCCTCCCCCAGCCGAACCTAATACTAGTTATGCCACTGCATATCACCACTGAAATCTTCATCTGCACTCTCTTCATCTGTGCCATCCCTGACATCAGGGGGAGCAAAGCACAGATCCAAAGAATTTGCCATTTCAAGATATTCAGTATCGGACTCCTCTAGCAAAACTAAGATCTCTTCCATACTTAGGCCTTTACAATCACAATAATAAGCTCTTTGTGGTGTAAAAAGCAACATAAATTATGCTATGAGTATGATCATTCAAAAAATTCTATCTAGAAAGTAGAGTTGCCATTTCGGCAGATTGTATACACGTGCGACAGGTGTTGCATTAGTGCACAAACTAAATTTCAGTAGAAATTACAGCCAGAGCATTTTGCATAACCTCATGCCATCTTACACAAATACAGCATACATTCCTCCAAAGGCAACTAACAGTTTCCAAAACATAAGATTTTTTGCAATATATTTACCTTTTGTTGTAATGATGTGCAGTCATTTCACTTTCTGAAACGTGCCAACAATTTAAGCCCAGAACAGTACCACACACTTCAAGAATGCTGTAAATGTAGTGGCATATCTTTGTTGTACTGAGACAAGAGAAGAAAGTTTACATTCCTTTTCCAAGGTGTAAATGGCAGAGATAGTGCAACATGGTGCACAAATGCACCATCCAGTGTGAATGGGTTAATGTTCAACTTATACACTCCTTTCAACAAACTGTCCATTCTGTTCACTGCACTTCCAGGTCCTTTGCTATCTGACAATTACAATGTCATTGGCAGTCTACAAAGTTTTTTCTTCTTTCTATTTCTTAATTCTCTCCGAACTTCTTTCTCCAAATTTCTCCTTGCATTCCTTCAGTGCTTGCTGAATTTACAGACTGAATAACTTTGGGGAAAGGCTACAACCCTGCTTTACTCCCTTTGCAATCACTGTGTTCCTTTCACGCCCTTTGACTCATTGTTGCTGACTGGTTTTTGTACTAGTTTTAACTTTTGGTTCCCTGAATTTTACCCCTGCTACCTTAAGAATCTGAAAAAGAGTATTCCAGGCAACATTATGGAAAGGTTTCCCTAAACCTACAAAAGCTAAAAAGTACATTTGCCTTTCCTTATCCTATCTTTTAAGATAAGTCAATAATGGAAGAAAGATAAAAACTCACTGTAAAGAGGTTTGCTGAGCTGCTGACATGCACAAAAATAGACAATCACACCCAAACAACTTAAATTTTCAACAATTGGTCTCTCCCTCTCTTAGTTAAGGGGATACTGTAAGGGGCGACACACAGTTGGAAGGAAGATATGAATTGGAGGGATACAGGATAATGAGTGGGGAAACAGAATGTTAGGCTATCTTAGCTTGACACTAGGATGGTTGCAGGATTTTAGAATGAGGTGAAGGGACAACTCCCATCTGCACAGTTCAGATAGAGGGAAAATCCAAATGGCTTGGGTAGTAAAGCAGTCACTTAAGAGGTATCTGGATACCACCACCACCACTTCTGAACTGCGCAGATGGAAGTTGTCCCTTCAACAGATTCTATGGTCCCGCAGCCACCCTAGCCTCAACCTAAAATAACTTGCCATCCCTACACTCTATGACTAACATCCCCCCTTTCCCCACTCATTATCCTGTATCCTACCAATTCGTGCCTTCCTTCCAACTGTGTGTTGCTCCTTACAGTATCCCTTAATTCCCCCCCCCCTTTATTTTTATTGTTTCAAATCCCCACACTCCTCTACATTTCTCTTTTATGCTCTCTCACTCCTTCCCTTTACTATATTCAATGCTGCATTTCACATTCCCACCTACTGAAACCTTCACAATTCATCATGCAATGCGGAACTTACCATCTCCATACTTAATTGGTAACCATCACCCTCCACTACCCCCCCCCCCCCCACTCACTGTCAAGATGCTCCTGGCAACGGAACAGTTGGAGATGTGGAGATGCTGACTATGTATAGTTGCCCGAGTGATTGTCTGAATATATATATGCGTTTCTTTTTCTGACGAAAGCCATGGCAGACAATTTAAGTTTTGTGAATGTGATCGTCTATTTTTTGTGCAAGTCAGCAGACTCAGTGAGCCTCTTAATAGTGAGTAGTTTTCTATCTTCCATTATTGACATTTCAATTGGATTTATCATTGTTAAATATCTTTTAGGATAAGTGTGTTACAACATTTCTGCTAAATCCAAACTGACCTTTTGAGGTCTGATTCTGTCAGTTTTTCCAACTGTCTGTAAATAATTATTGTCAGTGTTTTGCATCTTATAGTTCAATAATTTTGACACTCTTTGTATGAAGACATGTACTGTACACATATTAAAAAAGTCTTGTGGCCATACGGCTTCCTTATACATCTAATTACTACTGTAATTTATTATGCTGAGGTTTCACACACCTACAAAGTGATGTATTCCTCAACATTGTCAGGAGGTGATGCATGCATTTTACCTTAAATTTACAAGCTGCAGACGGCATTATCATAGTTTTTGGAAGATGTGTGTTTTGATATATGGGGTGCTCCTCTGTTTTCATGCCAGGAACAATTTTAAAGTGTAATATAAATTATGCTCTACATAGCTTATGACTTCATTACATACCGTGAGGTGACTAGTCATGGGATACCTACAAATACCGTACCAGATTACCTTTGTGTAGTGAAGAGCAGCAACTCTCATGTTGTTAGATTTTGGAAGGCACTAAACTAAAATGGCTATCAGTCCTTTGTTCCAGTCTGAGGTAAATCAGTGTGTTGAACTTCAAATATAGGTGTTAACACATCCGAATTTAAAAGTAACAAGTAAAAATGAAGACAATACAAATAAAATTGAAGAAAGGTTAAAACAATAGAAGATGTTTTTGCTGGGTGATTACATAAATAAAAATAGTACATGCAGCCACTCTACTACACATTATAACCACCTACCTAAAATACGCAGGCAACTAGAGAACAGATAGATAATGGACATTCAAGAAACTTTAAATGGAATGGTACAATCCACACTCGCAGATAAAATTTGAAACAGAAGCAACCATGGACACATTGTCTTGAACCTTGTTTTAGCTGACATCAGGGATAATAAAATTCCTTTGCTGTGCGGCTAAATCGAGGCAAGCCAATAAGATGTGAGCAACTTAAATGTGGACCACAGCGACAATGAGGATGGTTTATCGCGACAGAGAAGGTGACCATGCTTCAGCCAGGTATGGCCAATACGGAGCTGACTAAGGACAACAAACACTCTGCGAGAAGCCCTCAGTGAGATTTCCATGCAGTGGTAGAGGGCAACACGGAGCTTGTTTGGTTCAGTTGAGTATGCCCATTCAGAACTCCAAACCCCAAGGATCTTGCAGTGTAACTGGGATTGGAGGTCTGTTTCTGGGAGGCCAATATCCAGGGACTGTGAAGTGATGGCCTGCTTGGCCAATTGATCAACGTATTCATTGCCTGATGTATCTATGTGGCCTGGTGTCCAGACAAAAGCGACAGAACGGCTTGACTCACCAAGGACGAATACGGTACCTGGGATTGATTGCACCAAATGATGCTTGGGAAGAAACTGGTCAAGGGGCTGTAAACCACTCAGGGAGTCGCTACAGGTGACAAATGACCCCATGGGGTGAGCTCCAAGATGTTCAAAAGCTCTTAAAATAGCAACCAGCTTTGTGGTGAAGACTACTTCCACAAGGCAACTATCGATGTTCAGTATAGTCACCACAAAGGATACCCAGCATGGACATTGGCAAGAGAGCTGTCCTTGTAAATAACTGCCGCATTGTGGTATGAATCAAGCAGTGCTCAAAACTGGCCACGGAGATTTAGTGATTTTAATGAGTCTTTCAAGTCCTGGAACAAGTCCAACTTAATATGCAAGTGTGTGATACACCAAGAAGGGTTATGGGAAGAGTAGTGGAAAGTGCAAAGAAAGGGAATGAATTCAAATGACGAGAGAAGGGAAAGGATATGGACCACTATTGGGAGGAGAATAGCTGGAAAGAGAAGCCTGCGATTCGGGTGGTGAGGTGAGGTAGGTACATGGGCAACATAGGAAATGAGCAACTGTTGCCAGCAGAACCGCAAGGGAGGGACCACCCCTGCTTTGTCTAGAAGACTCGTCACCGGACTCGTGCGGAAGGCTCCTGTTGCCAAGCAGAAACCACTATGTACAACCCAGTCCAGGACCTGGAGCGGTGAAGGCACTGCTGAGTCACACACAATGCTCCCAGAGTCAAGCTGTGACTGAATAAGAAACTTGTAAAGCTGTAGTAGGGAGAAATGAGCTGCTCCCCAAGCAGTGTGGCTGAGGGATTTAAGAATATTTAAATCATGCAAACATTTTTGCCTCAGCTGACGAAGGTGCGGTGCGCAAGTCATACGGCATCGAAAATCACGCCTAGAGAGCGATGCATCTCCTCGACACCAAGGGGTTTATCACCTGGGTATAGCTCTGGGCCTAGGTGATCTACCCGACTGACAGAAGTGCATTATGTGGGTTTTCTGCAAGGAAAACTGGAATATGTTGTCAGACACCCATGACTGGGCCTTTTGGATGGCACCCTACGGCCGCTGTTCTAGTGTGACACCAGTACTAACAGAGCTGAAATGCAGGCAGAAGTCATCGGCAAACAAGGAGCAACAGACCAATGACCCACAGCCAAAGCAATCCCGTTTATTGCCACTAAAAGTAATGGTACACTGAGGACAGAGCCCTGTAGGACACCGTTTTCCTGAATATGGTGGGAACTAAGACAAGTTCCAACCTTCACCCAAAAAGAGCTGTGGGAGAGGAAATTCCAAATAAAAATAGGGACGTGACCCCATAAGCCCCATTTGTACAGTGTAGCCAGTATATGGTAGCGACAGCTGGTATCTTACATCTTGCGAAGATCGAAGAATACTGCAACCAGATGCTCACGCCTAGTGAAGGCGTGCAAATAGCCCACCCCAGTGCCATGAGGTTGTCAATAGCAGAGCGGCCTTGGCGGAAGCCCCTCTGTTGTGGGGCAAGGAGTCCACGGTCTTCAAGGATCCACATGAGCCGGCGACTCTCCATATGTTTGAAGAAAACGTTGCAGAAAACGTTGATGAGGCTGATCAGGTGGTAATTGTCAGCCACCAGAGGATCTGCACCAGGATGATGGTGATTTCCTGCCATTGTAAAGGGAACCCCCCCCTCTGCCCACAGACAGTTAAACAGGGCGAGAAGTTGACATTGATATTCTGTGGAAAGTGTCGAAAGAAATGGATGCGAATCCGATCTGATCCCAGAGAGGTTTCAGGACCTGTAGCAATAGCAGTTTGCAACTTCCACGGACTAAATGCGGCATTGCAAAGTTCCCGATGGCATGTACAGAATGATAATTCCTTCTGCTCAGCCCGCTCTGAGACTGCATAGTACTTTGCCATGTGCTCAGCAATAGCATTGAGGTCGACACAAACAGTGCCTTGGATATTAAGAGAAGGGATTCCTGTTGGTGGGCAATACTCATGAAGTCACTGTACTTCGTACCATACCCAAGATGGGGAGGCGAGAGAACCAATAGTGACTACATACCTCTTCCAGGAGTCCTGCTTACTCTGCTGGATCAACCGCCAAGCTCGAGTCCATGTCCACCACGGCACTGTCTTGCACTGAAAGGAACCGGTGGTGCTCGGGACAGTTGCCTTGGAAATGGAAACAATATTCTTGATCACCTGTTGAACCGCAGTATTGATATCAGCTGGTAGCGGATCAACAAGAAAAGCAGCGAAGATGTAAGTCGGCCAATCAGGACAAGTGGTTTACAGGTTGATACTGCAGGAGTGACACCAAAATTGAGAAGTGGTCACTACGACATAGGTCATTGTGGACACACAAATTAAGGCATAGTTGAAGGTTGGAACTACATACTGACAGGTCGATGGCGGAGTATGTGCTGTGTGCCACGCTGAAATGTATGGGTGCATCTGAGTTTAGGAGTCAGATGTCCTGCTGTGCCAGGACAGTCTCAACTTCCCTACCAGGTGGTGGAGGTGATGGTGATGCAGCTGTGACATAGGAAGTTTTCATGAACACAGACTGAAGTTTTGCATACTTTTTCTTTGCTTCTGCATATGACCTTTCCAGGGTCTTATATTCCATGATTTTATGTTCCTTATAAAGAACTGTTGAGTCTTGTGAGCAAGGAGAGTGGTGCTGCTTGCAGTTTACACAGATTGGAGGTGGTGCACAAGGGACATCTGGGTGTGATGCACATCTGCACTCCCGACATGTGGGGTTGGCATCACATTGGGAGGACGCGTGTCCAAATCTACAGCACTCTAAGAAGCACATAGGGGGAGAAATGTAGGGTTTTATGTCACACTGGTAGATCACCACCTTGTCTTCCTCGGGCAATGCATCTCCCTCGGCAGCCAAGATGAAGGCACCGGTGGCTACCCTATTGACCTTCAGACCCCGATATACATGCAGCATAAAGTGTACTCCTTGCGCTTCTAAATTCTTCTGCAACTCTGTCAGACTGCAATAAAAGGTCCTTGTTGTTGTTGTGGTTTTCAGTCCAGAGACTGGTTTGATGCATCTCTCCACAATAGCCTTTTCATCTCCACAAAAGAACGGCAACCTACATCTGTATGGAAACGCCACCCAGCTTGTCACAGGCAAGCAGTGCCCGTGACTGGGGTGGGGACGATGACATTATCAGGACAGAGCCAGATCTCATCTAGACATTCCTTCCACCACCTCCAACTTGTCCTCAAGGTTTTCCACAGAAAACAGACTTCGTGGACATGAACGATTCACTATCTGTGCTAGTACACACCAGATATGGGGAAGGCGGGGGCATAAGGCTCAACTTGCTGATGAGCCCTACGTTCTTTCCATGGCGTCACCAGGGAAGGAAACAATGGAGGAGCATACATTGGAGCATTAAAGTCAGTTCTTCCACACTGAGACAGCAGTTTAGTGTCCGCTAACACTATTCTTTGCTCGCTTCATCCTGTTCCCACGAGCAGCTAGGGAATTATACGTCCACCCAGGCAGAGCCGCACTTGCCTGGGTAAGCCTAATACAACTGAGGTGTGGCAGGTTCCCCAGAAGTTTGTATCGTTCTCGCAACCCAGGTGATTAAGCCAAGATCCCTGGCCTCTGAAACGTACAATGTTCCACTTTTGCACCGTATGGTGGTCATTTAAGCACGCACAGAGCTTACGGTGCGGCAGACTGTTGGTGCGACAGTTCACAGCTCGGGACCTCGGGTTCACCAAGGCCGTACTCAGCAAATTAATGCTGAGCACTTCAGGGGAACACTCAATGTCATGAACTTAATTCATTGGAAAATCCCAGCAGGTATAATGAGCCTTGTTGATTCCATAAGTGACCATAATTACTGAAGTGTTGCAGTTACAACCTGACCCATAAATGTTTGACGAATCATGCTGGGTGATCAACGTGTCCAAATACTTTGTTGGAAATACCCAAGAAGTTGTTTAAACCAAACAATCCAGTGTGACACAATGTTGCGAAGTATCATCTATGAAGATTCATCTTGCAGCACACAAATGGCTACAAACAGTCTCCAAATAGTTGAATAATCACTTCTAGAGAAGCCAACGCCATTATGAAGCTACCACCTGCTTGCACAGTGTCTGTTGAAAACTTGTGTCCATGCTACATGTGGTATGTGTCACATTAATCCTACTATCAGCTCTTATAAACTGAAATTGGGTCTGTCTAAGCAAGCCTTTGTCCACCGGTCATTAAGAGTCCAGCCAAAATGGTCACAAATCAAAGAGGCACCGAATGATGACATGCTATGACATCTGTTGCTATAGCTCATAAATCTTAAATGCAGAGCGATAGACAAATTCAGGGCCTTGTTGCACAAGACATTTGTTGAACCAATTTATGTTTTAAAAAAGGTGAATGTTGTAAAATTACATTACAATGAGAATTTTAATATACATTCTAATATTTTTCAAAACATTTTTCGAAAACAGTGGTGGTGTAGTAAGCGTACCACCACACTGGGTCATCACGGCTGAAAACTGCCTCTTCAGCTGATGAACTCTGTCCTGAGGGTGTTTCAGCATGGAGTATTGCCATTAATTCATCATTCTTTAGTATTTCCCTAAAGTGTTAAATTATAAACTGAAATGGAAGATAATGTCTGGAATTGTGTGTTATATACTGGCAGAAGTACAATACCTTCACTAAGCAAGAGCAATGGTGATGCTACTGAGGACAGTTCTACTAAAGCAGAATTGTCTAACACAGCTTTCCAAAATTCCTTAGCTAAAGAAGAGTCCCATACATAGTTGTTATATACAACTGTTTGCTCCGTGAACATTCCATATGCAAAGACTAAAAAGTTGCACAAATCACTCCAATAGTCAAGAAAGGCAATAGTAGTGATTCATAAAATTACATGTCTATATGATCGATGTCTGTCTGCAGCAGGATTTCAGAACATACACTTTCTTCAAATATTATGAACTACTTCTGAGAGAACGACCTTTTAACTCATTGTCAACATGGATTCAAGAAGTACTGTTCTTCTAAATCACTGCTAGCTCTTTACTCATGTGGTAAGCGCCAACAATAAGGAATGTCAAATAGGTTTCGTGTTTCTAGATTTCCGATAAGATTTTGCCACTGTACCTCACCAGCATCATCTAATTGTTGCCTGCTTATGAAATATCGGCACAGTTGTGCGATTGGATTCATGATCTCCTGTCAGGAAGGACACAGTGTGTTGTAATTGATGGTCTGTCATCAATTAGAACAAAAGTGATATCTGACATTCCACAGGGAACTGTTATAGGGCCCCTGCTCTTCCTTATTTTGATTAACAATTTAGGAGACAATCCAAGTAGCTCTCTTAGACTGTTTGCCAATGATGCTGACATTTACCGGTTAGTGAAGTCACCAGAAGATCAAAAACAACTGCAAAATGATGTAGATATCACAGCATCCATATGACTAGTAAAAGAAATCCCTTAAAACTTCATTTACACGATAAATCAGTCAAATCTATAGGCTGTAAATTCAACTAAATACCTAGGAGTAACAATCACAAACAACTTAAATTGGAATGAACACACAGAAAATATTCTTGGGAAAGCGAACCAAAGACTGTTTCGTTGGCAGAACACTTAGAAGATGCAACAGTTCTAAATGAACTATCTACACAACATTTTTTTTGTCATTTTTGGAATATTTCTGCACATTGTGGGATCCACACCCGGCGGTACTGACAGACGATTCAGAGAAAGTTCTGAGAAGGGCAGCACGTTTTGTATTATTGCGACGAGTTGGGGGTGGAAATCATTAAAAGAAAGGCATTATTCATTGCGGCGAGATTTATTTGTGAAATTTCTTTCACCAACTTTCTCTTCAGAACGAGAACATATATTGTTAGCACCCACCTATATAAGAGAAATCAGACTGAAAACAGAAAGAGTTAGGTATTCCTTTTGCCCACAAGCTATTAGAGAATAGAACCACAGAGAAATATAAAAGTGGTTCGATGAATTGTCTGCCATGCACTTCAAGGTGACTTGCAGATTATTTACGTAGTTGCATGATGGTACAAATTTTTAACTCTTAGTTACTCACAAATTATTAATTTACTATAAAATAAATAAAAAATGTGACTAACAGTGATTACAAACATACAGATATAATTATCTTACCTGTACAAAAGAGATGAATCAAAAGTATATCAGATGGAAATTGACACTACACACTTGAACACAGAGAGGAAGAAACCAGCAACACTGCACGCTGTAGGAAATAACTATTGCTGGATATGGGCAATATTACTTCTGACATCTCTTGGTCATTATGGGAACCACCACCTTACATGCATTGGGTGGTTCAGGAAATGAGCCTTCATGCTGGATGTCAGAGGTTCGTAATTATGTGATAAGCTTTTTGTACCAACAACATGTAATGGTCTTGATATTGCTGCTTACACATACATACTTATGATTAGCAAATTTCAGCTTGATTAGGCAACAGCTTGAAGTGCTGTCGTTATTTAACATTTCCAATTATTTACCAGTAGATATGTTCATTCTGAATGAGAAAACTCGCATATGCATCAAATTTAGAATAGAATACTTAGTTACTACAGTAACAGTCAATTTATAATCTACTATCATGTTCTTAAACACTATGTATCTGTGCAAAAACTGCAGACGAATATGTAATAATATTCCTGCAACTTTTTTCTGAATTAAAACCAAACAAAGGAAAATACTTTTGTACCTATTTTGAATGTCATAATTTTGTTATGCATGTCATATCACACATAGTCAATTACTTCTGATTAAATGTTGAATATGTTACATTTGGAGCTTTTGATCCCAGTAAAATAGATGATATTAATTATCTCTGAAAGTATTAACCTCTATTCTGATTGGCCTATATTTATTCTTTTCAACTAGTTTTTTTTGCTAATTTCTTCCCTTTCTACTGCCAATGTCATAAAATTGATAAAATAAACTCAATTATGGGTACTTATGCAATCAACAATGTAAACGGTTAAAAAAAAACCGCACAAATCATCAAAATAACCAAGGTTATCCAATGCTTTGGAACTTAATTGCTGCAAGAGTCTACATGTAACTTCACACAAGATACTGTTTTCATCACTGTATTTTTGAATATTATAATTGTCTTAAAATGATACTACCTCATTGCAAGTAAGTAATGTTTTACTTGGTTGTTAAGTAACATAATTGTGCATGTGTACATGGAGATTAATACACAATTTGATTAATCTGAAAAATTCGCAAATGAGATGCAAAAATTTTATTTGAAAGAGTGACTGGCCAGTATCATTGATAGTCATACAAGAAGATGAAAATAAACGTAGACACCAGCTTTCGGAAATTAATTCCTTTATCAGGTAGGAGAGAGTATGGAGAAAAAAAGGAGAAGAAAAGGAAGGGTTACTCAACCTAAACCAAGAGTAACCCTTCCTTTCTATACATTTTCTCCTCATTCATCTCGATCACGTGACGACGAAAATTAATTTCCAAAAGCTGGTATCTACCTAATGATGTATTAGTTTTGAACTTTTGTGTGACAGCAGTACTGAGCTGGTAAGTACTGGCCAACCACTATCATTTCTGAATAACATTAATGAATGATTTTACTGTGCCGTGTCGTACTGATTAATGAATATTTTAAAACCTTGATATGTTACAAATTTAGGGTCCTTGATGCAAAATTAGTAGTAGTCAATAATAATAATAATAATAATAATAATAATAATAATAATAATAATAAATTACTATTCAATTTATAATATAGTGAGGACAGTTTACAACTCACCGCAAAGACGTGGCGACGAGCTGCGACAGGCACATACAAAAGACACACACATACAACACATTCAGCTATCGGCCATGGCCTTCTTCAGAAAATAGAGCACTCACGCAATCACACAGGCCTGTGTGATTGCGTGAGTGCTCTATTTTCTGAAGAAGGCCATGGCCGATAGCTGAATGTGTTGTATGTGTGTGTCTTTTGTATGTGCCTGTCGCAGCTCGTCGCCACGTCTTTGCGGTGAGTTGTGAACTGTCCTCACTATATTATTTATTCCAACCTGGACTTTCCATTATTATACTAGTCAATTTATGTTATATATTGTATTTAAAGGTAATCTGCAAGTAGCTGAAATGAAAGAATTTTTAACTGTTGGAATGTTTTATTTAGTGATACAGTTGCAAGGGCAGGGTGGGAACAAACAGTTGCCAGCACATATGTAATGAACAGGCAGAGCAAACATCAGCAGCACATAAATGAAATACACTTCCAAGTTCTCATTATAACGAGGACCACATTAAAGCGATGTAGCTGCATGCCGCAATAAACATTACAAAAAATATTACATTTCTCCCTAAGACAGAATATTAAAATGGTATTCCTTAAACTTTAAACATAACAACAAATATAAATTAGTAAAATCACAGTCTTGAAGCAGAAACATTCACAGCAAAAGAATAAAAATACTGACATGTAGAAGTTAGAGAAAAAACTTTTAGACAACAGTTCTCTGAGGTAATCAGTGATGCACAGCCCTCCTTATTTCTCCCGACTGCATGTGGGCTTTCTAAACTTATCACTGGGCACAAGCTGTTAAAGATAGTTCAGAGATGTATGAATAGAGGAAGACCTCTCACAGCCATCAGCACGAAGTCTGGCTCCCACTGCTTTTCTAGAACAGTTACATGCAGTGACCAGTTCACATGTCATTATTTGTTTCCTTGCCAAGATTTGTTCAACAATAAATTTTCACAGGCAACAATACACAATGATCTAATGAATACGTCTCTTGCTACATTGTTTTCCCAATGGTTGCAATCAAACTTAGTGTCATAGATATCATGGCTGTTCATAAACATCATAGAAAATGAATACCTACAACATATTTGTAAAATATTTTAGGTTGTATTTTCACCCAGTAACACCTGAATGCATAACATTTAAAATATTCACCACTTTCACCTGTGTTACTGGCTAAACAGTAATTTGTGGAATGAGTATATAATTCATCAATTTATTCAACAATAGCATAAGAAAATCCTGGGAAAGCATTGGTGGACAGGAGTGAAGTTGCCATCATACTGCAGGCTGACTTTACAATCCATCCAATGCACTTAAGATTTTTAAATTTTACCTCTAACCCCATACGCATCTTTCAAAAACTTATTAGGACTTCTGTCCTATTAAGTGTATACCTTACAATATAATAAAAAATGTAAAACACTAAAAGAAAGTACTTTCTTTACAAAACTGAACCTTGTTAGCACTCTCAGTTCTGCATACAACTGACCTTGTCAATTTCATTTCTGTCTAAGGAAGATTTCAAATGTTTACTGCACGAAAAGAATTTTTTAGCATATTCTAATTAAATATTTTTCATCTACTCTAGTGTCATTATCACCATCCAGTTCAGCCTTATCAGCTGTACTACAGTAAGCTTTCCTGGTATCTGCTTCTAAAGCTTAACAATTCAAATGCTGATGTAGTTCTGAATATCAGATCATTTTATACTGAAGGCAGGTTTATAAATACATTACAGAGAAAAAAGTCAAAACCCTTGGTATTTTGTAATAAATTAAGGATCAAGTCCACTTTTGTATTTGGGCACTAAACAAGTGTCACAACCAAATGCTATTCCTTTATTTTGCTGTGAGTGAAACTCAACGAATGATTTTAACTGTGTAATTCTCCAGAGGAAAGAATTAGTGCAGAAAAAAACTGCAAAGCAAACAATTAAGCCCAGCAAACTATGAAATCATCTAAATTTTAAACTATTAACTAAGCTCAAATTTGTGTAATAATATAAACCTGAAAGTTTAAGAACTGGAGCTTTAACATTGGTATCAGTAAGAAAAACACAATTTTACATGTACACCAAAACAATGTTTCAAAAAGAAGAGATATTTAATAAAGAAGACATTCAGTTTTTCCAAATATATTGCTCACTAAAACACACCAAGTTTCAGTTAGGTATGTTTCAGCAGCATGAAAATTCAATCAGCCTTCTCTCGAGCAACATTTCAACAGCACAGAAACTCTGGGGACAAGGCACATGTCATGGTAGCTAAATATTTTATAATTATAAATACATTAAAATATTAAAGAGAAGACTGAATGCATTCATATGTCTCAAATAAAGTGCAATGTAGCCCTTGAACTTATTCCCATTTTTTTTTGATTACACATAAATTTTCTCAGTAACTTGTATGTAATTTCTTAATAGCAGTAACAGAAACTGTACCCAACTCTGCACCATACCAAACATGTTAAGTAGCACACAAATAACATTCTTTTGTTATTTCAATCTATAACACCAATTTATGTAACAATGTAGTTTAGTGCTGAACTAGAGAAATGGAAAATTTCTTAATGTGCAAGTGGACCACATGAAATTAATCTGTAGTGATATAATGAAATGTCAAATTGCACACAATACAATTTCTGTATGCAAGGTATTATGCACATATTTGGTATCCTGGATTTAAAGTCCTAAGTCTTATCACAAATGAATCTCAATTACAACATTCACTCAAACTTTGTAGGTTTTCCTCTAGTGTTAAGTATTATTTTAGTTCCTATGCAGGGTTTATTTCACAATGGTAGACATCAAGACCAAGAGTTTTCATGACAAAATAAGTTTCTAATATCAATGAATATTGTTACTATCTCCAGATAAATACATACTTGTGGTCCTAAGTTGCAAGATTATGGTAATGAATTTTTCATCATAATTCATAAATACATATGAAGAATAAATTTACAGCAGCCAAAGTATTCTTGTTGCAATATTTTTTTGCATTTTTGTTGACTGACAACTACCCAAATCCAAACGAAGAGATGAAATGAAAACTTAAAAACTGTAGTGAAGTGTTTATAGAGTTGCACCCACCATATAAAGTGAAATATATGGAGCTACTGCTTAAATTATTTTTATACTTCCATCTGCATATGCCCAGAAAATAAATGTTACATTTAATGAAAAGTCACATAGTAGCTGCTTTTTGAAAATGAATATCTGATGCACCAACGAAACTTCAGATACCAATCACTTAAAAAACTGCAGTTCTTCAAACGATACTTTGCTTTTCTTGCACTGAACAAAAAAAAAGCAAGGTGCTCAGACACAAAGTGCAAACCTACTCACATTGGAATAATTGAATGTGGCATCTGCTTAGAGCCGTTAATCCTGACCACATATTGGCACGAACAGCCAATTCCTACAACACTAGTTGTATCACAAAAAGTTACATCACTCACTCACGACCCACACGTCAACTGCAGATATTTACACAGAGCAGTGACAAAGCACCTTCACACGAGACATAACCAACAGATCAAACACCTGAAACAAATTTAATAAAGTGATTACAAGTTGACACTGTTAAACTACATTTGATAAGAAAAATAACTTCAGTATTGCCTAACAAAGCAAACCATTTACCTGGCAAAGACCACTAATTTAATTTATGATAGAGAAGCATGGAGACAAGTCCGTAACAGCACACACCACCAGATAAAAGTGTGGTCATTCACTAAATGTCCGTATGTGTCACTGAAGAAAGTGCCCATTAAAAACAAGGACGTTAAATGCTTCTAATGATGGTTATGATACTTCCATTGACAGTACCTAAAAACAACCTTCCCTAGTTATATTCTATGTTTTTTTTTTTTTTTTTACAGCTGTATCTGTTAATTCATTGTCAAGTGTTTCTTGCTAATGATAATGGCTTGTTTAAATCTATGTTGACTGATTTTTGTTATACTTTTAGTTACTTTAGCCATCAAAGTATCTCTTCCCCAATAGTCCTACTTTTGGCATTGTCTTCTATTATCACAACAGTTAATGCAAATATTACAGCAGCAATAGCGAACAGGTTGTGTGGTGTACTGGTTAGTGTTAATGGCTAACACCACCAAAGTCTTGGGTTTGATCTACAGTGACCACCTCAAAGTTTTCATTAGCAGAAAGGTGTGGAAGATGCGTCATGCAGACTTCTGAGCCCAAACTGGTAGAAATCTAAATCAAAATTCTTACAGATGGCCAACCAGCACTAGCTCTTGTGGACTTTAATGCATCATATTCAGTGATACCAGAGACATACCGTCAGCAGTTTGACAACTTTTATCCACAACAAAAACACGCACCCAGCTGAAGGTGGCTAATGGAAGGTATGTATAAACAATGAAACACACCTTTGAGTTTATATTATTGAAAGAATGCAGAAATGTCATTCTTAGATGGGACTTCCCCAGCAATTATAAACAGCAATCATTCAAACATTACATTAACGAGATAGTGAAGGTTGTCTGTGCTGCATGAAGTTGTTATTCATGCAAACAGTGCTTCAGACGAAACTGATGCGTCATGCAACTTATCAGCCCATGGACCTCGTAGTGGATGGTAACAGGAACTTACCAATGTAAAAAGATGTATTTGTTCCAGGTTGTTTCTTTGAAGACAGGAATAAGGGAAATGAGGATACATACCTGCAGCAAAGAGTCACACCACCTTCCATGTAGCATGTGCATAGCAAGCACTTGGTCATTAACTGAAGGGGAACAGTGTCAAAGCACAGCATGACCAGTATGCAGTGAAAATGAGTGCTGCCACTATGAGACAAGACCACGTTCAACTGCCCCAACACTTAACAATGGACCAACAGAGAAAGCCACTCTCAAGAGTTCTATCAGTATTTCAATCAACAACTGTTGAGCAAGTTTGGGCACTCAAAGGTTAAAAACCAATTTAACACTGGTTACTGTCAGCCACAGAGCTTATGTGACAGCAACAGAACGTAGAATAATTGAGAGGGAGCGAAGCGTGAAGGATGACTTCATTCAACCATTTCAGGACCCACAGTCGTAATAGGCAATTATAGTGAAAAAGGATGGTAGACATTGATAGTGTGGCAACTACAGGAAACTTGCCAAGAAAGAAATTTGCCCTCTTCCATGAATTTACAATATGCTGGAGTATCTGATGAGAGCTAAGTTTTTCTCAACATAGTACCTGTAATCAGGATATTGGCAAACAGAAGTCAACAGAGCTGATCTTGAGAAAACTGCTTTTATTATCCCAGTGGGCTTGTATGAATTTAAAGCAATGCCATTCAGCCTGTGTAATAAAGCAGCAGTTTTCAAGTGGATAATGGATCATCTTTTAGAGCACCTCAAGAGGACAATGTGTCTTACCTACATAGCGTCTTAGTATTCTCTGACTTTTGAAGCATCTCAGGCTAGATGGCCTATAACTTAATCCAAGGAAGTGTGTCTGGAATTAATATGAATATTTTCACATTCCCTGTAAAATCAAGTATGAGACCTGAGAAGATGGTACCTATGTAACAAAAGTCTAATGACCTGAAGCTTCCTGTAATTGTGTTATTACTAGTGTTTTATTGATTTCTGGATGAAATCCACACCCTCCAGGAGCTGTTAAACACAGATGTTAAATTTATTTGCGGCACATCTGAACAAAATCCTTTCAATATCCTACAAATAGCTCCAATGACTGATCCTGTACTTGCTCTGTAAGACAAGAGGACACCTATAGAGTTGGATACAGATGTTAGTAGACGTGGAATGGTGTGGTTATGGTAAAAACATAACAGCATGTGGTCCAGGACATGAAAGCTGAGGGGAACTACTCTACTACAAACGAGGGTGTCTGGGCATATACAAATTTCAACAGTACATCTATACGACGCCATTTATAGTCTTTACTCATAGATTATATGTGCTTTTCATTACAGTAGATCCAAATTAAGGAGTTCCTCTTGGATACAGAACATGTCAGAACAAAATACACAGTAAATATGTACTTACAAAATGAAAGCATGTGTGTTCTATACCTTCCACAGATCCCAAATGTAATTGCTCTTGTGGATGTGGAATTAGTCATTTGCTTTGATGGGTAATAGGTCTTAAAGACCCATATCAGGACAATTTGCCAGGTAGGCATTACATCTTCAAGAGTGTGGTATCATAGTGTGTAAGAGTGGAAGAGAAAACCAAGAGCTTGACTATCTCTTAAGAAATCCAGTGGAACACCAGCAAGATTATTATGAAGATAATGACTTACGCTGCACTCCATGATGTTTCTGATGATTGGGACAACACCAAGCCATCACAAATTATACATGCCTTGAATTCATCAGAGCATGTGAAAGGAGAAAGTAATTAATGGGATATTTTCTAAAAAAAATACCCAACTTTTTGGATAGAGGTAATTCTTAAACAGATATGTTTGGAGAGTACAGTAATTCCATGATGCTCCCGAAGCTGGACAAATAGTATTTTTATAAACACATGACAAGCCACAAGAGGTTTTTCTAGCCACTTATGTGGACTTCATCCATGATGGATGTAATTTAACGGACTGTTTCTATCATTGGGTTGAGAATTATAAAAAACTATTACCAATTTACATTAAAGATTGTATTACATATTTTTATATATAACACAACTGGTTGCAGTCTTGTGCCCATCATCAGATGCTTATAAATTAAGAACTAAGTGCAGTTTACTGTTTGAAAATAAATTACGCGCCATTGACTAGAGCGGAAACAATTGCAAGTGGTGGGATGACCTGTACAAAAAACACTTTTACTTAGATGTAAATTTAGCATCCATATAGTCATTGCCTATATGTCACACTTTCTGCACATGTATTTAACTACATCATACTCCCTTTTCATTATCACACTAACTTTTGTCTTTAACAATATTCCAATAGTTCTGCTTCACATGTTTTGGTTGTACTTTACTACTGGCAATTCTGAATATTGTTTGATGCACAAAGAGCAGGATGCACTGTTTCTTTTGATTTTGTTATGAAGTAATATATCACTGACACCCCGCACCCCCACCTACCTACTTCCCAAGATTCACAAACCTAATCATCCCAGCCGCCCCATTGTGGCCGGTTACCAAGCCCCTACAGAACAAATCTCTGCCTACATAGACCAACACCTTCAACCCACCATGTGCAGTCTCCCATCCTTCAAAGAGACCAACCACTTACTCGATCACCTGAAATCCTTACCCAGCCTGTTGTTACCTCCAGGAACCATCCTTGTAACCATTGATGCCACTTCCTTATACACAAATATCCTACATGACCAGGGACTCGCTGCAATGGAGTATTTCCTTTCACGCCGAACCCTACCTCCCTACCTAAAACCTCTTTCCTTAATACCCTAGCCAGCTTCATCCTAACCCACAACTACTTCACTTTTGAGGGCCAGACGTACCAACCACTAAAGGGAACAGCCATGGGAACTAGGATAGCCCCCCCCCCCCCTCGATACCCAAGCCTGTCAACTCAAAGTTTGGTATAGATTAATTGATGACATTCGTGATCTGGACTCACAGTGAAGAAGACTTCCAAAATTTCCATTTCAACCTCAAGTCCTTTGGCCCCATCAAATTCACCTGGTCCTATTCCAAATCCCATGCCACTTTCGTCAATGTCAACCTCCATCTGTCCAACTGCCAACTTCACAAATCCATCCACATCAAACCTACCAATAAACAACAGTACCTCCATTATGACAACTGCCATCCATTAAACATCAAACGTTCCTTTCCCTACAGCTTAGGTCTTCGTGGCAAACTAGTCTGCTCCAGTCCCGAATCTCTAAACCAGTACACCAATAACTTAATAGCTTTCACATCCCACAGCTATCCTCCTGATCTGGTAAAGAAGCAAATAGCCAGAGCCACTTCCTCATCCCCCCAAATTCAGAACCTTCCACAGAAAAACCCCAGAAGTGCCCCCTTTGTCACCAAATACTTTCTGGGACTGGAGCGGACTCTGAATGTGGCTCTCCCGCAGGGATACGACTTCTTTAAATCCTGCTCCGAAATGAGATCCATCCTTCATGACATCCTCCCCACTCCACCGAGAGGATCTTTCCGCCACCCATCTAATCTCCGTAACCTCCTTGTCCATCCCTATGAAATTCCCAAACCACCTTCCCTACCTTCTGGCTCCTACCCTTGTAACTGCCCCCGTTGTGAAACCTGCCCTATGCACCCTTCCACCACCACTTAATCTAGTCCTGTAACCCGGAGGGTGTACACGATCAAGGGCAGAGCCACTTGCGATAGCACCCATGTGATTTACCAACTGACATGCCTGCACTGTGAAGCGTTCTATGTGGGAATGACCAACAACAAACTGTCCATTCGCATGAACAGTCACAGGCAGACAGTGTTTGTTGGTAATGAGGATCATCCTGTGGCTAAACATGCCTTGGTGCACGGCCAGCACATCTTGGCACAGTGTTACACCGTCCAGGTTATCTGGATATATCCCACCAACACCAATCTTTCAGAACTCCAGAGTTGGGAACTTGCCCTTCAACATATTCTCTCTTCCCATTGCCCACCTGGTTTCAACCTCATCTAAATTCAAATTCCTGACCCCCATCTTTAACATCTTTGCCTCAGGACAGCCTCTGCCTCAGGTGGTATCTCTGTCCAACTTCTTTGCTTTCTACAGTATGTCTGCCTAGGTGGTGTGTGTGTGTGTGTGTGTGTGTGTGTGTGTGTGTGTGTGTGTGTGTGTGTGTGTGTGTGTGTGTCCACTCCTGGGATTGTAATGACTCCTCTTCCACTTCCTTAAAACCTGTATTCTGCCCTTTCTCCTCTCATTCCTTCCTCTTTTCCTGAAGAAGTGACCAACAGTTGCAAAAGCTTGTATGTCTCCGGGTTATATCCGTTGACATTTGCTATTTATTTCAAATCTTCTGAAAACCAACCACCAAAAACGAGAAACAGTTCCTAAAATGGCCAAAGTGCCACTAAATTCTCTTGAACCGAGAGAAGTTAATATTATATAAGGACTAGCCACAGAAATGGATACAACCCAGATGTAACTGAAAAACAAACTCAAAAAGAAACAATGAACTTTCCTAAATCAGATACACAAGGACAAACATTTGCCTGCATCCCTTTTATAGGGAAAATCTCTTAACAGATTTATAACATTTTCCGTGAGAGTGGCGTTAAAACATACTTCAGTACCAACAAACTACAACAGTACATCATTCACCCAATAGCCAATGTCACCACATATCAGGGGTTTAAAACTTGTGACAACTGCCCCCAGTACTCTACAGGCCAGACAGGTAGAGGCTTCACAATAAGATGCCAGGAACACATTGATACTTTCCAGCTAAAAATTATGATAATTCACTTTTGCATGTCATCTCAAAAACCATGGCTATTCAGGTACTTCAATTATTGACAGCTTTGAGATACTACACAGTCAGCAAAGTAACTTTAACGGACTTCCTTGAAGAACTGGAAATGTATATCCATAGTGCAAACTCACCACAACTCATTCTACATGAACTAACAGACCTAGCAAACATGATACTTCTAAACATGCTCGGTGAAATATTTACAAGTAAAAAATAATTATATACAATAAATTTAATTGTAAAAAACCTCTCACAATAGAAAATAATGTATCTAAATACTCACAAAAATTGAAATATCAAAATAAATATTGTTCAAACGCTGGCCAGTACTTTACTTTGTGCTATACCGCCGATAGTAACAAATGAAACAAATCGGCGGTACAGCACAAAGGTAAGTACTGGCCAGCCAATCTTTTGTTTGAACAATATTTATCATTTATCATCTCTGAGGAGAATTTTCATCATTAATGAAATATCAAAATAACTTGCCTTGCATTCCCACCCAAATTTTGACATTGAGTAATGTAATATAATGCGCTTGCGACCACATTATATTTTATAAATGACAGTGTGGTTCAACAATCATGTAAAAAATCTGCATTTTCATATTTTGTAATACTTTTTCTGTCCATATATATGAAACATCTTTGTAATACCTAACTGTGTAACATCTTTTGACCAGAACCCTTTTATTTTAATATAAAGGTCTATGATACGAGTTCACATCATTATGCATCAAACAACATTCTGAAATGCTAGTGGTAGAGTATACACAAAACAAGGAAAGTAGACCTATTAGAAAATTATTAAAGATGAAAATAATGAGTGTGGAAACAAAAAACTTGTGTGAAAAAGTAAAATACACATGCAAAAACTGCAATATATGGGAAATGATGATATGGATGCTAAATTTACATGTAAGTAAAACATTGTTTCTCGTACATGTAATCTCGCCACTTGCAGCTGTTTTCACTGCAATTAATGTCACATAATTTATTTTAAAACACTGAACAGGTAGACCAAAAGATTTTAGATCTGTGTTTGTCCTAACAGTTGTAGCTGTTTGGGGAAAGTACCAGAGCCCCAAGTGTTAATAGAAAGTACTTTAGTTCCAACCATTACAGGTAGAGAAAGCTGGCTAAAGCCAGAGAAGTTCAGCCGAAATTTCACAATTGGTGTTCAGAAAGTACAGATTGAATAAAATAAGTGGTGTTTTTTATTGCTGTCACTAGCAATTTGTCCTCCAACAAAATTTAAGTACATAGTTCCTGTGAGTTGGTATGGGTAGAGGTTATACCTGACAAACAGAGTGAATTAATAATTGGTTCTTTATACTGACCTCCTTACTCAGATGATTCAATTGCAGAAATGTTCAAAGAAAGCTTGGATATATTTCAAAATAAACAGCATCAAAATACAGGGATTAGTGAACACAGAGTTGCCAGAGTGAGACTAAATATGGAAATTCACAAATCCACCAAGATTCAACAAAATTATATTTATCAAAAAAGCAGATAAGAATTCAATTAACTCTTTCCTGAGAGACTCTCCAGTCTTTTGAATCTAACAATGTGAGTTTAGATCAGATGTGGATTACATTCAAAGAAATAACATCGACAGCCATTGACAGATTTATACCTTATTAACTAGAAAGGAGGATGACCACTATGATACACAAAATAAGTTAGATCACACTTACAAAAGCAAAGAAAAACGAATGCCAAATTTAAACAGAAACAAAGTCTCCAAGACTGGCAATATTTTACAGAAACTTTAAATTTAGATCAACTTCAATGCAAGAACCTTTTAACAGTTTTCAAAAAGAAAACCTGTCACTTAACTTGGTAGCAAAATCCAAAAAATACTGGTCATATGTAAAGTATACTAGTGGCAAAACACACTACCTTCAACTATGTGATAGCAATGATGATGCTAGGATGACAGCTGTGATGAAGAAGAACTGCTCAACACAGCTTTCTGAAAGTCCTTCACAAACAAAGACTAAGCATATACTTCTAAATTATGCATGCTGGTGGTTGTTCTTGATTTGAATTCTGAAGTAGATATGTCTGGCATATTAAAGCAACTAAAATCATGTTACAAATGCAAGTCTCCCAGGCCAAAATGTACACCAATTAGGTTTCTTTCAGAGTATGTTGATGCAATAGCTCCATACCTAGCTATTGCATACAACTGCTCGCTTAGCAAAAGATCCATACCCAAAGACTGGTAAGTCGCACAGGTCACTACAATATTAAAGTGCTCCGCAAACTTACATGCCTATATCATTGACATTTGTTTGCAGCGGGATTTTAGAACATATACTTTCCTCAAACTCTATAACTACCTCAAAGAGAACGACCCCTTGACCCATAGTCAACACAGATTCAGAAAGAAATGTTTTCATGGAACACAGCTAAATCTTTACTCACATAAGGTGACAAGATGTATCGACAACAAATAGATTCTACATTGCTCAATTTCAGGAAGGCTCACAAGTGCCTTCTAATTGTGTGCTTCTGGCACATTGCAAAGGTTGTGTGAATGGATTTGTAATTTCCTGTGAGAAAGGCCACAGGTAATAATAATTGATGAAAAGTCATCTAATGAAACATAAGCGATATCTAGCATTCCCCAGGGAAGTGCTGTAAGGCCCCTACGTTCCTAACCTATATAAATGATTTAGGAGACAATGCGAGCAGCTCTTAAGACTGTTCACAGTTGATGATGTCGTTTTATCAGTTATTAGTCACCAGAAGATCAAAAGCAAGAATTGATATATGCATGGTGTGAAAATTGGCAACTGACCCTAAACAATGAAAAGTGTGAAGTCACTCATATGACCACTAAGTGAAATCAGTTGAAATTAATTTACGCAATAAATCAGGCAAACAAAGGTGATGAATTCAACTAAATATCTAGGAATAATAATTGTGTACAACTTAAATAGGAGAGAACACATGGAAAATACTGTAGGGAAAGTGAACCAAAGACTAATGTCACTGGCAAAACAATTCAAAGATGCAGCAGTTCTGCTAAAGAAACTGCCTACACTAAACTTGTGTGTCCTAATTTGGAGTGTTGCTGCGCATGGTGTGATCCCCACCAAGTGGGAGTGGTGGAATATTTAGTGAAAGTTCAAAGAAGGGCAGCTAGTTTTGTATTTCACTACATAAGGGAGAGAGTGCTACGGAAATGATGCACGTGCTGGGATGGAAATCTCAAAAAGAAAGGCGTTATTTGTTGCAGCGATATCTATTTGCGAAAATTTTGGCACGGACCTTGGTTTCTGAATGCAAACATTTTGTTAGCACCCACCTACATAGGGAGACATTAACACAAAAAAACATCAAAATAAGAGAAATAAGATCAAAAATGGAAAGCTTCATGTTTTCCTTTTTCCCTGCACAATATTAGAGAATGGAACGGTAGAGAAATATCATACAAATGATTCAATGAACCTGCTGCCATGTATTTAAATGTGATTAGCAGAGTATTTACGTAGATTAACTCCAACTAATTGCATATAGTTCTGAATGTATGAGCACCTGATGTTGCGCACAAGTCCTAAAGCTGTCATGTTATAAATAAATAATACAATCTTTAATAATATTTTCGTAAAGGACAGGTTGCTTACTCACCACAGAAGTCCGATGAGTCACAGAAAGAAACAAATAATGGGCATAAACAAACTTGATAGCTTTCGGCCATGGCTTTGACCAAAAGCTAACAAGTTTGTTTATGCCTTTCTGTGACTCATCGGACGTCCCTGTGGGGAGTAAGCAACCGAGCCTTCACAAAAATATTGTGAAATCCTTCCTGGAATTTCCATTGTTTAATACAATCTTTAATGTGACTTGTAGCAGTTTTTATTCTGAATTGTATTAGTAACTATGTGTTGCCTGTGTGAAGTGCCAGAAAAGGAAAGTGGCTACTCAGAAACCATTTGTACCAATTTTACTAGTGGATACACCTTTCCTGTGTGTTAGGATTGACCTACTCTAACTTCTAAGGGCATTAAGTGAATTATTAGTTGTACTGCTTATTTAATCTGATATGCAATTACAAAAGCTGTGAAAATCTTTTTTCAATCCAGATTTGTGGCAGAGATTATCAGTGCATTGTTACACATTGCATGATGACTGCCTACCATCCTTAAAGTTACGGGCTCATAAATGTCTCAAGACACTGGCTGACGTGATGTCTTTTATAACATTTGCCTACAACACCAAACGAGGGACGATCACATTTATTACACCATTCTTGTTGGAGTCTGGTTGTAAATAACAATAATGGACACTGTCTTTCCAGCACAGGGTGACAAAGATGATTACTTCGATGAATTAGTAACTATAGCTGAGCAGGCTCAGCCATTGCTTTGACTACATGCATCGCCCTCTCTTGTTCCAGCCTGGTGACCACTGCTGGATCTTCAGTCCTGATCGGGAGCTTGGGCTGTCACGACACTGCTCAGACTACTTTGGGCCATACAAGGTCACATGAGGCCAATCCAACATTAGTTATGAAATTAAAGATTGTAACTCCAACACGAGATGCCATACTGAGATTCCACAGATCAGTATATATTGGGAATTCCATGAAGACTCAACAAGATAAAAGGCAACGGAAGTGGTAATGTCAATGTAAGTTTGACGAGACCCACCTTCAAAGCAGGCACCAGTCATCAGCAGCCGTATTATGCAGAGCAGACGACTCGCTCCCGCAATGAGATGACAAGAACATTGTCATGATATTCTTTTAAGGAAACAATGTCCCAAGCGAAGCACTGGAAGACAGCAATATGCTTGGTATTGGGGATAAATTGTTGGACTTTAAAGCAAAGGGTCCTAGGTTCGAGATCACCTTGGTTGTACATTTAATTTGAATATACACTATTACTTAAAAGGTTTTGAATGTCTTGAAATAAGATAAAAAGCTATCTTATTCATATACAAATTAGCTATATGGTTTCTCCCTTGTCATGCCCAATATAACTGTTTAAGAGCAGTTTATTAAAATGAAATTGCTCAAATCTTAACTTTCTGTTATGCTGTTTAGGTTCCAAGCATTGACTAGTAATACAGTATTGCTAGTAATACTATATTATGGTGGCATAACAATTTCCTCATCAGATGGTTTTCCGACGATGTCAACAAATCAGCTGACATGGTTTCAGGTAAGAAAGGGACGTATACTTATGCTTTGATAGCAAAGAGTGAACTCCATCAAATGATCATGGAAACAACAATAAAGGTATGAAGGAAGGAGCTTTCAACAGAAAAACATTCTACATCTTTACACGCCATCTGTCTTACGATGTGACAAATAGCATGATAAACAGTAAATTAGTGGAAAGAGATACATTACACTGACAAATCCAAATGTCAGGTTTTTGGCACAAAGTGACAGGTTTGTTCGCCAGTTGCCAGGTGAATGAACGTTACACCAATGTGTATCTTCAATAGTAAAGCATAAAAGCAGTTACCTTATTGTTTGGAGGTGTGAAGACTCATGATTTTGCGCAAATAAATGGAACAATGAAGAAAGACGATTACTAGCACATTACACAGCATAGTGTAAAGCCATTTGGACAACATTTTATTGGCATGGCATCTGTCATACAGCAAGCTAACAACCCTAAAACACACTACACTATTGGGTAAAAAATATTTGACAAAATCAAACAATGGAAATACCTTAAAATATTGTTGAATCGTCTAAAATGTTTGACAAATTTATAAAACAGAAAGGAATTGAAAAATATGATCTAGCTGCCCCAATTCCCCAACTGTTCTCATATTGAACTAATTTGAGATCACTTGGATAGAGCAATTTAATCAAAACCTTTTGTCAATGTTTATCATCTCGGGACCAGACTACAAAAGGAATGGTGGCCTATCACTGAAGAAACCTTATGAAATTTCAGCAAGAGTGCCTATAGTATGCAGAGCAGTGATGAAAAACTAAATGATGTTACTTTGAAGCGAGTAAAATCTGACTGAATAAATTAAAAGTCTGGCTTGTTACTATTTCTAATATTTCTGGTTACAATTTGCATTTTTTTCCTCAAAATCACTCAAGTTCAAAAACTTTTGGGTGACGTATAGCTCTCTAGTACTTTTTAGATATAATGAGAAATGATTTCCAGAAGTTTTTGTTGGTCTGTGTATACAATGTAAACCTGGAGTCCATCTATTCAGTGCTAAATCATCTCGAAGAGTTTAAACCAGAATTCCAAAAAATCAACCAGGTACATCACTGAGTGATGTTATTTTACTTATTCTGTTTTGGGGCAGCTACTTTAATCATACTCAGGATTATGTTGCACTCCTGTGACTTGTCCAATCTTTTGCGTACACCTTCTGAAGCTTCCTTAGTTTTGTACTATTGCCCATTCTCATTACCACTGTGAAAAATTAACTACAACAGCAACATGTCATGGCTACACAAAAAAATGAATTTTGCAGTAACTTAAGCACTCTCATTGCGACTCATCTATAGCTGCTATCTTCAATTGTAACATGACTATATTGTCATTTCATCTACTGCCAGGTAAACAGTTTATCTTGCCAAGCAATACAATACATTCCACCATGAAGGGCAATATCAGAATTGACTACTGCATGGTAACAATCACAATGAGGCTAACTATGATGGGAGGGGTTGTGTAATGCAGAACTGAAGTAATGAAGGTAAAGTCCTTACACAATGCTATCATTTAAACTATATACTGTACCGTAAGTCTGTCAACTGCAACTGAAATTCAATGCTGTAGTGCAGGAAACTATGCATTTACTATTGCCACAGCTGTAGTATCACAGTTCCTCTCAATCAGTCTTGCCCCTCTGATTCATTGTCATCCCAATGATGACATAACCAGATTGGGTTATATTTACATTCTGTTACTGATTATTCAAAATGTTCTCAAAACAATTGACACAAGGAGCTGCCTTTGTCATACAATTTTTGCACTAAACAAGGTTAAGCTAGCTGAAATTTTTGTGGTGAAAATGTAGTGACTGAGTTGTGATTAAGTGGCAGAGAGAATTCAATGATGGACAACCAATGGTCATGATGAAATGGGCCAGTGTGCAAAATTCCGTCTTCTATTATGGTTTTGTTAAAAATGTTGATCAGAAAATTCTTGAAAAAACTGTTCATAATAAGAATTCACTTTGAGGAGTATCCAAAAATTTCACGACTTGAGTGTCACAAATCTATTAACTTTTTGCAAACTTTGTTCCCATTGGATTCCAAAAAGACTTACAAATGTTCACAAAATGAAGCAACCCGGTAAGACCCAAACATTTCTTATCCACTAGAATGGTGAAGGGGATTAATTCTTAAACAGGGTTGTGAGCAGTGACGATGAAACTTCTGCCTGTCAAGCATTCCCAAAATCTAAACTGACAATGCAGTGGAGGCACTAAAGATCCTCAAAAAACAAAATAATGCGATACAAAAGGTGTCGTATGTTATTGGACAGACAGGGCAGTACGCTAGTTACGTTCCTTTCCACAAATGAACCAATACTGTACCTTTAGACATTAGGAAAATTTTAGCATGCAAATCAAAACAAAAAGGTATGGAATGCTCAATTGAGGCATTGAGTTACTTCTTGACAATTCACATCCCCTATCTGCTGTCACTCAATCTTCTCATCCAATTAAATTACCTGCTGAACAGCCCATATCTTGTCACTTCAGACAACAACTTGTTCTTCAACTTTCAAGTAAAACTTTGGAGGAAGGCCATTCCCCAGAATTAAGTAAACTACCCAGCAGCACTGTCTTCACTGACAGAATCTTTGTATACAAAGGGCATAGAAAAATTGGTTTCCATTATGGCAAATGGGTTGACAACAGTAGCAGTTATGTAGAACAGTAGTTTCCAACTTGATCTTTCTTTGTTTGAAAAAATGGCTCTACTTATTGAACATGCCTTATGTAACAGAATATGGCATAACATTTTGTAATATTAGGTTCATGAAAGCATCATTTATGGAGTATACGAATTGAAAAATTGAGTTAGCAGCGAAGTTAAAAGACAAAACTTGAGTCAATAAGAAACCAAATAGTATGAATTTTTGAGGAAGGCTGGTAATAAATGCACATAGATTTGACCTGATACCTAAATTCAAACATGGTAATAGTTTTCAACTTGGTATCATTCAAATTGGTCACAACAAAATGTCATGAAAGATTTGAGACACATTCAGAAGCATGGGTGTTTCTAATATAAGGTGTCAAATATAATGCATAAATATGTAGCTGCCTGCAAAGCTCTGTTACTAGACTAGTCAATATTTCCAAAACACACATGCATATTAAATTGCAATTAATTGTTAGAATGTTTTGAAGAAATTTTTCCTTCTTGTGCTTCTCTTACAGCAGTTGTTAAATTATTGTAGGGGAGCACCATCTAAATACACACCTAGCAAGCACAAGTGTCTTTGTTGGCTTGCTGATCATTGACCAGCGTGCTTCGGCCAGGCTGTGATGGTTTATGCTGCACTCCTGATTCTGCAGCATTCAGATCCAATCTACAACAAATGTAAAAACAGTAGTAATTTTGTATTCAAAATATCTATGGTTTAATGAGGTTTTCTACCCAATTTATGAAAAAACCACGGGAGATTTATTTTTAAAATTCATTACCTGCCATCTTGTATGCTTTGATAAATTTTCTTGGCAGTTTCAAGGAATGCTTCCTCTACATTTTCTCCTCTGCAACAAAAAATAACAAAGATACATGATATGTTTGGGTCAATGTGCAGATAAGACATCAAGACAAGTGGTCCTATTCCTATGAACAAAGTAAGAAATGATCACCATGAAATATATCTATAACTTAATTGGGCAGTATCAACATTCATTAAAATTCAAGGAGCATCTGAGGTTAACAAGATGGCGTCAAAAGTTCAGTGCAGTGACACTTCGATCTCCTCAAAGAAGCAGTTATACAACTCTTCTGCTTGTAAAAAGTGCGATAAACGCGTAATAAAAGGTATTCTGTGCGTCACATGCAAATTTTGGATGCATGAAAGATGTGCTAAAGTGAACCTTAAGTTCGTAAATGACGAGTTTCCATGGTCGTGTAGCGAATGTTTATGTGATGAACGGAATGAACTGTTAAACACAATAAACTCGAAAAATGAAATCATCAAGATACTAAATAATGACGTTGAAGAACTCAAAAAGCTAATAGTTGCGTTGAAAGAAGAAAATGCGAAACTTGCAAGTGATGGAAAGACACAAAAGTGCGAAAAGAATGTATCACTGTGCGACAAAAACCAAGAAAATCCAAGTGTTTCTAATTCTGGAAATGATGCAACAGTAAACAAATCGGGTAGGCCTATGCGTGAAAAAGTGACAAGCGATACTACTTATGCGGAGACAACAAACAAAAATGTATCCCTTTGTGAAAAGAACCAAGAAAATTCAAGTGTTTCTAATTCTGGAAATGATGCAACAGTAAACAAATCGGGTAGGCCTAGGCATGGAAAAGTGACAAACAATGCTACTTATGCGGATACAACAAACCAATACAAATGGACTGTCGTGCGGCACAAAAAGAGGGACAAGCAGGAAAAGAAAGAAAAAGTGAACACTAAAAACGACTTCTTAATAATCGGTGATTCCATGATAAAAAACGTCGTGGTTCCAGACTGTGAAATCGATGTGCGTCCAGGAATAAGAACGAATCAGCTAAATAATCACTTAAAGAACATTCAACAGGCGAAGCACAACTCAAAAAACGTAACCAACAGTGAAAACTACAAAGGCGTTTTCATACACGTCGGCACAAACTCACTCCGAAGTTGCAGTGAAGAGGACTTGGTCAACGAAACGCGGAATGTTATTCGATCGGCGAAAAATATCTACCCGTATTCAAGAATTATAATAACCAGCATACTGCGTAGAAGATCGGTGAGTGACAAATATATAGACAAAATAAACTTCAACATCCGTGATCAGTGTAACAGACTAGGTGCAATATTTGTAGACTCAAACAAGTTTATTAGAGATGATTGTATAGGGCAGGATGGCTTGCATCTAAATAGGCTGGGCTCCGCAACTTTCAGCAAAATGTTTATTGACTTGTGCAAAATTATACGAAACAAGGGAAACTGGCAATCAGTGAGGGGGGTGAACTAAAACATGTATTAGACAAAGATACAACAAAGGAAGACGTGTTGAAAACAGTAAATAGGTATAATTCGTCGTTCTTAATGCACTGGAACATTCATGGCCTGCGTGCCACCTATCTACAGAATAAAATTGCAAAAATTGACGAGCTGCAAATTATTCTTTCCAAAGGTAGAAACATCAAAGTCGTTTGCTTAAACGAACATTGGATCACAGAAGACTCTATCACAGTTCTAAATAAATTAGAAAACTTTAATGTAGCTAGTAGTTTTTGTAGAAAAAACAAAACTCACGGAGGCTCCTGTATTCTTATTAACAGCTCGCTACAATATAAGGAAAGAGATGATTTTAATTTTCTTAACGAAGAACTTATATTTGAAAGTTGCTGTGTAGAGCTTGAACAACAAAATATTGTTATTATATCTATATATAGGATTCCAGGTAATGAAGTGACAAAACTATTTTTCGACAAATTCCAGTGTCTCCTACAAAAACTCACGAAAGAAATGAGGAAAAAAATTATAATTGCGGCTGATTTCAATATAGATACAGCAAGTGAAACAAGCATTTCAACGAAGTTCAATGACTTAATTCAACAATATGGGTTTAGATTAAATTTCACTGATTTCACCAGGGTAAGTGATAAATCAGCAACTTGCATAGACAACATAATAACAAATTATACATTAAATGAGAATGCCAAATTCACTTTAAACCTAGGCATCTCAGATCACTATGCTCTGCTTATGGAATTATTAAAAACAAACAAAGAAAATGGGAGGAAATGTTTCCTGAAGAGACAATTTAATCCAGACAACATTAACTTATTCTGCTGTAGATTAAATGATATAGATTGGTCATTGCAGCATGAAGGTTCATGTTCAGAAAATTTTGATAGGTTCTTGAATAGTTTTTTGCATGTTTTCAATGAAACATTTCCACCCACGGTCTGCCAAAGAAAGACAACAAGTAAGCTAAAATGGATAACTACTGGCATAAAAATATCGAGTAAAAGAAAGAGGGAACTACATGCCGAGCTGAAATCCAATAAGAGTCCTGAATTCATTGAATATGTCAAATCTTATAAAAAATTGTTTAGGAAGGTGGTAACAGCCGCAAAGGAAATGGAAAATACTAAATTCATCAGAAAGCACAAAAATAAATCTAAGGCAGTGTGGACAGTTGTCAAATCTGAACTTGGAATTAAACCGAGCAACCAAGAAATTTCTAAACTAAAAATACAAGACAAAATAATTGTAAATCCTGCTCAGATATCAGAAACATTTAATGAATTTTTCATAACAGTAGCAAAATCTGATGTTAATGTTCCCTCATATCAAGATAATGTACATCTATTTGGCTCTAGTCTGAACAAAAATGACTGTCTAATTAAATTCGACACAGTAACAGTAAAAGATGTAGAAAAAACTATATTAAACCTAAAAAATAAAAATTCAGCGGGATGGGATGAAATACCTTCAAAGGTCATTAAAGCAGCTTCAAATATAATAGCATATCCTCTGTGTAAAATAATCAATCAATCATTTAAAGAAGGCTACTTTCCAGACTCCCTAAAATATGTGGAAGTAAAACCATTGTTTAAAAAAGGCTCTAAAGAAGATATGGGAAATTACCGTCCAATTTCACTCCTTCCCGTGTTTTCCAAAATATTTGAAATGATTGTTGCAGTTCAAATTCAAAATTTTTGTCACAAATTTAATATAATATCAAAACAGCAATTTGGCTTTCAAAAAGGGAAAGTACAATCTATGCTATCAATGAATTTGTCAACAAAGTTACTTCCACCTTAGACAAATCACAAAAAGCAGCAGGAATATTCTGTGATCTGTCCAAAGCGTTTGACAGTGTGAACCACTCCCTATTATTATATAAAATGGAAAAATATGGAATTATGGGTACTGCCCTACAGTGGTGTACATCATATCTAACAGAGAGGAAACAAAGGGTTGTCATAACATCGAGCAAAGGAAAATACTCCTCTAAGTGGAGAACTATCCCACAGGGGGTACCACAAGGCTCAATTCTAGGCCCAATCCTTTTTCTTTTCTATATTAATGACTTACCCATCAATATAAATTATCATTCAGTTCTATTTGCTGATGACACGTCAGTACTGATTGAAAACAAAACAGCAGACGAAATTCCTGATAATGTCTTAAAGATCCTAGAAAACCTAGATGTCTGGTTCCATCTAAATGGTCTAAAATTAAATATAAAAAAAACTCAGGTAATGCAGTTTAAGACAAAACAGTCTAAATTAAATGACATACAGATCAAGCACAATAGTCAGGAACTACATGAAGCAGATCATGTTAAATTCTTGGGAATGAAACTGGACAGCAATCTATCCTGGTCCTCACACATAGACTACCTAAAAAACAAATTAAACAGCCTTGCATTTGCTATGTCCATCCTAGCCAATGTAACTAGTTTAGACACAAGAAAAATAGTGTACTGTAGCTATTTTGAGTCAATTGTGAGATATGGCATCATATTTTGGGGAAATGCTAGCACTATGATAAGAATATTAATCCTGCAGAAAAAAATTATAAGAAACATGTGTGGTTCAAAGCCAAGAGAATCCTGTCGGCCATTATTAAGAAATCTAAATATACTGAGTGTTCCCTCATTGTACTTATTCGAAATAATTCTATTCATAAATAATAATCCAGAACTATTTCTTCATAATAACTTCCAGCACAGTTATGAAACGAGGAACAAAGACAGTTTCATGCTACCTATGCACAGACTAAATCTATATGCCCAGGCCCCACACTATATGGGAATGAAAATATGTAATAAATTAAAAAACACACATTTTCGAAAGGTTGAAACCGAATCAATGAAAAGAAAATTATACAGCGCTCTGGTACAAAAATGCTATTATTCAATTGATGAATTCTTAAATGATGATCTGAGAATGTGAGCAGGATAAAAACATATAATTATGTACTGTGATTTTATAACTACATTGTATGTATATATTATTATTTTATACTGACGAGTCTCCTGTACACTAAATCAATGATTTAACTTGTATGTTATGAGACAATAAAAATCTGAATCTGAAGTTCTGTGAATGGTCTCACGAAATATAGGCAAGAAGAGTTTCAAACAAAATACCTTTACTGGCCTCAAACTAATCACCATTGGCTACAATACACTTCTGACATTGGTTGTACAGCTGTTGGAAACTCAGCAAATGCTTCTTATGGAATCACTCTTGAGATCACATGTCGTTTGATCTCTGCAACCACTGCGAAGACTGTGCCTTTCAGAGCTAAATTAAGAAGGGGAAACAGAAGTCTGCCGGCACCAAATCTGGAGAATAAAGAGGTGTGGAAGTACAGTAACCTTGCAGTTTCCATGTGGATTGTAGTGTGCAGATAGGCATTGTCGTGCAGGAAATTCCACTGCCCACTACGGTACAGTTCTGGTCTAACTGCTTCAACACCATACACTTGCACTGACATCTTATGGGTCTGTCGCCATTTTGCCTAATTTGAAACTAAGCTTTATGTTAATGTATTGCTCCAGTTTGCTTGTTGACATGTCCTCAATGTGTATGAATGGGCACCTCATACTCGGCAGTGCCATTTGTAAAACTTGGGACCATTTATCAAACTTTTCAGACGCTCCTTGTAAGTTATGCAACTTCATGGTATTATTTACTACAGTAAGCAAATACTATTCACCAGATAATATGTGAGCTCCCTAATCCAGTCATTTTGCAGTAGTTAATTAAATGTCCATAGTCTTCTATTCTATTTGTACAATACATCAGCAGCAATCAAATGCAAGTTGGTGTGAACTTGTTCCAACATAAGGCATTCCTGTTTAACATCATAATCTGTGAATAAAGCTAATTCAACTGAAATACAACTATCTTGTTGCATTGATCTTCTTCATCCAGCCATTTGTTCATTCAATGAACATCTTACAAGGAGATCACATGGGTACTCGGTTTTAGAATTCCTCCACATTTACGATAAAAGTAGTTCAGAACTTAAAGAACTATCAGTCAAAGCCATTTGACACAACTCTCAAAAATTCTCGAGCAAATCAACTTTGAAGTTTTGCAAGTACACTCGAGTATCAATATCTAAAACAGTGGCAGCGTCTGCCGGTGTAGCTTAGGTTGGATAAGTCTGGCCTTGCAACCCTAGGGTCGATGGTTCGAGTCCTGCGACAGATTTTATCATCTTCTTCATTGTGTTCGAATACTTACAGTATTTTGATATCTAATGGTAATTTTTACGAAATATGCACGTTCCTTTTTTATTAGTAATTTCCTATATTTTATAAATGGTCGTTAATAATGGTTTCAATTGGCTCTACTATTAGTTGACGGTGGTAGTCTTTGATTGTTCAGTTTGTGAAGAGCTAAGGCGCTTTTTCTGGAAAGTCATCTCCATAGCTACTAATGGCTTCCGAAGCAGCTAACGTACTCAACCATCATTTTAGGGGACGTCAAGGTGTTCAGCTCAATTACACACAGAAACAAAAACTGACAAAACGTGGAATTAGAAATCCCAAAAAGTTTTTTATATAGCTTAATTTGAAAGGGGGGGGGGAATCTGTCACAGTGAGATTTGAACCACCCACTCTATGGTCGTGAGGCTAGAACGCTACCACCTGACCTACATTGACATGCTGTAACTGATTTAGCTATTGCTACTTACATGTTCTTGCAAATTTTCAAAGTCAGTTTTCTCGAGAATTCTTGAGAGTTGCATCGAATGGCTTTCGCTGATTTTTATTCGAGTTCTGAACTTCGTGCAGCATGAATATAAAAAAATTCTAAAATCCAATACCCATGTGATCTTGTTAAATATCAATTAACACTGACTACCATGACCACCATTGTATTACATTGGTTGCAGAATAGAGGAAAACACCTTCACTACAATAAGAGGTTCTGTGCTTTATTATTAACTGCCTAGTCCAAAAATTATGGACAGAACTCAATTTTATCATTTAGCTTGCTCCATTAGACTGTTAGCTATTATGAGTATTATTATGCACCTGTCTGCTACAGAAAGGTGCATAAATGCTTTAGTCTATTTCTATCACTTGAGATCACCATAATTCAGTCTGATTTCATGTCACAAACTGTACACCACAGAAACCTTCCCAATGTAGAAAAACACCACATAAATACAAGCCTTCGTCATTCACTATGTACATCTACACCTACATGAATACTCTGCTAATCATATTGAAGTGCATGGCCAAAGGTCCATCAAACAGCTTTTATCAAATTTCTCTACAGGACCAATCTCTAACAGTACATGGGGAAAAAAAGGAACACATGAATCTTTTCATTTTCAATCGGATTTCGGTTATTTTATTTTGATGATCATGTCTCCCTATGTAGGTGGGTGCTAACAAAATGTGTTCCCATTCAGAGGAGAAAGTTTGTGAAAGAAATTTAACAAGTCTCATCACAACAAATAACTCTTTCTTTTAATAATTTCCATGCCAACTCTTGCATCATTTCTGTGATTCTCGCTTATATCATGATAATATAAAACAAGCTGCCCTTCTCTGGACTCTCTCTATATCCTCTGACAGACCCACTTGGTGGGGATCTCACAATGGACAGCAATACTTTAACTTGTAGTGTAGGCAGTTTCTTCGGTAGAACTGTTGGATGTTTGAAGTGTTTTGCCTATGAAACAGCCTTTGGTTCACCCTCCTTACAATATTTTCCATGTGTTCTTTCCAATGTAAGGTGTTGGTAATTTTAATTCCTATCTATTTAGTTGAAATTATGACCTTTAGATTTGATTGGTTCATTATGTAAATCAAGTAAATGTGCTTTCAAAGACAGAGTACATTTAGAATTTTGAAATGCTCTATGGGCAGGTTGACACCAACAAATATTAACCTACAACTGGTAGACAGTTTAACAGGTAGAGATAAATCCCTGTTTGTTGTCCAGAACTATGCAGCGTCATTAGCAACCACTCAAAACAAAATGCACTGGTTTCATTGGTGCAGAAGAGAAAAGAATGCCATCTGTTTTGAGTACTACAATTATTCACCAAATGACACAATTGCCATAAAAAAACATTTTACACATATGCTGGAAAGACAAAAAGATGTTTTCCTTATAATCAGAAGGTACATGGACAATTCCTGTTACTGAAAGGAAAGGAAGATAATCCAAACCAGTAGGAATAGTACTTAATTACAATGAAAGTAAGTTTCATGGTAACCAAACTGAAAAATTAATTTCATATGGAATGTTTGACCATCTTTATATGAAGTAATGAACAAAATTTTAATTGCTTTCTCATTACTAGGTCTATGCAGGCAAACAAAAGTTATTACCAACCAATGTATTATTGCTGATTTTAAGGACCTGTGGACAACATCTATCTGAACAGCCATGAACTGCCTCTAAAGCTTACTCAACTTATCTGTAGTTTCAGTCTCTTCCCTGCATAAAACACCAAGATACTTTCCCAAGAGAAAACAAATTGAATAAAACTATCTTTGATATGCCTAACATGGAGTGCAAACTTGTAGGTAGAAGCAGTACATACGGAAGTATGCGGTGTGTTTAAATAAAAAGGTATGAAATGTCTTAACAACCAAAGCAGTTGAAATCTGAATATGCCACCTTGGAATAAGGTAATGTGACATTAGTGCATCATAACCTCCCCTAAAAATTCACGGCTGTGCCCTCTGCAGGCAAAGTGATGCTCACTTTCTTTTATTGATGTCCGAGGGTCAATACTCATCTAATTCCTTGAGCATGGAAAAACCAGTGAAATGTATTGTGAGACATTCCATAGCCTACGTAAGTACATCAACTGCAAACGGCCTGGGCTGCTTATGAAGGGAGTGATTCTGCCCCATGATAACACGTGCCCACTCGTCTCCGGGGTAACAAAGTTTATTGCCCAAGTTCAAGTCAAAGCAGCTTTAACATCCAACTTACAGCCTGGAAATGTTGCCCTGTGACTTCCATGTTTTGTGCACTAAAAAGACATCTCAAATGGAAGTGCTTCAACTCTTGACGAACTGAAGGACACAGTAGAGGACTGACTTCTCACATCCACAAGAATTCTGGGAACTGGGAATCCTTTTGCTCAAACAGAGGGATAGTTGTGCTCAGGACTCTGGTGATTACTTTTGAATAAAGACTTCAATTATACTCACAGTGTCGATTTGTAACTTTCATCTGAACACCCCTTATACTCTCTCATTGATGAAAGAGAGGAGATTTATCTGTACCCTGGAGGCCAATCACTATTTTCTAGTGCTGAATGCCAATAACTAACTGATCATCACTTTGAATTTGCAGAGCAGAGGCTGTCGACACCTAAGAGTCACTCAGAAGAAGTTATCACAGCTTTAAATTCAATTCCAATAACGACACAAACATCACACTATTGGAAGTACCAATCATATCAAAGAATTATAAACTGCCACTGACTTGTCTTTGACCCAAACAAACAATTGTTAGTACAGAAGTGTTAAAGTTCAAATTTCTGTCTGCAAAGTTGTAAAATAACACCATCCATCCATAAAATGGAGCACTTTCCATACATTTTACAGATGAACTGTGAAAGTTGACAGGTACGTAATTGAAATGGCAGAAGTCGAGGCAGGTTTTACCTGACTGGTGAAAGCAGTAAACAAACCAATTTTCAAGCAAGAAAACAACAGATTTTAATGACTACAGAGGCATCCAGAGTTAATGAAAGGTTGCAATCCAATATTTCATTGCAAGATCAGGGCTATAAAGGATATGGTATGAGGATCATCATATCTTAAACGAAAGTAATGTCTGTAACAAAGATTTGAAAAGGTTGAGTGTCAAAAAGAAGGAATTAAATTAGAGCAGATGGGCAGTTTCAGGTACTAAATGTGTATTTTCTTACAGAATTGCAACAGAGAGAACTTTAATCAAGGTGTAGCAAAGCTAATACTGTAAGCACACAGGTACAATTTACTCTCTTCAGTACAAGACTAAGTTGGCAGAGTAGCGTTCAATCTTTCGACAAACCTCGCTGTATGGGAGTTAAAGCTGGCTGGACACAGGTTACCTTACTAATAAGGTTGACATCACAGGTATGAAAGTATCAAGGATGTTTGCAACTACTAATAGATGGAAACAATGGGGAAATAAAAAACAGAGAATGAACACCACAGACAAAGCAGAGTGAACATGCTTAGATGGTGGGGTCATGTTATATGCATGGGAGAATCAAGGTTATCTAAGACTTGTGGTTCAGCAGTAGAGGTAGGAGTAGTTGAAGTAGACAAGGGAGACAGTACTTGCATTTGGTGAAGTATGATTTTAAAGTAATGGGCTTAACATCAGACAAGGCATCATGGAGTAGGGGACCATTGATGAATTTTAGAAAGGGGGGGGGGGCTATGCTTCAGACTAAACTCTGAAAATGTAATCTGTAAAAAACTACATTTTGAGACACATACCCAATGCAAACATCACAAAAAAACACTTATGTACATATTTGCACTTTGGAAAGCAAATTAATATTGTCGAGTGAAAAAAAAAGGGAAATGTCAGCATGTTTCATCTCATAGGGTACAGGTCAAAGATAGTATGAACGAAGAATGAAAAACCATTGGGCTAACAGTTGTAAACTGTTGCAGCTGTGTGGAAAAGTACCAGAGCTCTACGTGCTAACAGAAAGTACAGAATCTCAAATCATCATAGGTACCGAAAGCTGGCTAAAGCCAGAGAAAAGTTAAGCTAAATTTTTTTACTAAGGGGCAAACTATAAATTTAGTGAGGATTTCAATGCGAGATGCCTACTATACTTTTCACAATGAAACTTTCTCGAAATTTGACTGAAAAAAGAGATTTTGGTCATATGTTAAATATGCTAGAGGCAAAACACAAACAATACCCTCACTACATGATGGTAATGGCCATCCTTCCGATGATAGGGCTACTAAAGCAAAGTTACTAAACATAGCTTTTAGAAACTCATTCACCAAAGAAGATGAAACCAATATTCCAGATTTCTAATTACAAACAGAGGCCAGAATGAGTAATGTTGAAGTAGATATCCTCCGAGTAGTAAAGTAACTTAAATCACCTAACACGAACAAGTCTTCTGGCCCTGACTATATACCCATTAGACTTCTATCTGATTATGCTGAAGAGATACTCCTTACTTAACAGCCATATACAACCGCTCTCTCAAAGAAGGATCTGTACCAAAAGATTGGAAAGTTGCACAGGTCACACCTATATTCAAGAATGGCAATAGAAGTAACCCACTAAACTACAGGCCTATTTCATTGACGTCAATTTGCAGCAAGATTTTGAAACACATCCTGTATTCAAATATTATGAATTATCTTTAACAGAATGATCTATTGACGCAAAGTCAACACGGATTTAGAAAATCACAACTAGCTCTTTACTCACATGAAGTGATGGGTGCTATCAACAAGAGTTCTCAAATTAATTCCATATTTCTTGATTTCCAAAAGGTTTTTGACACCGTACCTCACAAACGGCTTTTAATCAAATTGCGTGGTTATCGTATATCGCTTCAAATTTGCGACTGGATAGGGGATTTCCTGTCAGATAGGACACAGTTTGTAGTAATCAATGGTAAAGCATTGACTAAAACAGAGGTGATATTGAGCGTTCCACAGGGTAGTGTTATTGGTCCTCTGCTGTTCGTTATTTACATAAACGGTTTAGGGGAAAATCTAAGTAGCTCTCTTAGGTTGTTTGCAGATGACACCATCATTTACCGTCTAGTAAAATCATCTGAAGATCAAAACCAACTGCAGAATGATCTGAATAAGATATCACTATGGTGTAAAAATTGGAAATGGACTCTAAATAATGAGATATGTGAAGTCGTCCACATGAGTACGAAAAGAAATCCGTTAAACTTTGTTTACAAGATAAATCAATCAAACGTGAAGGCCATAAACTCCACAAAATACCTAGGAATTACTATTACTTCAGACAAACTGGAAAGAGCACGTAGATAACGTCATGGGAAAGGCGAAACAGAGACTGCGTATTATTGGTAGAATCCTTAAAAAATGCAACAGAACTAATAAAGAGGCTGCATACACTATGCTTGTCCATCCTTTTTTGGAGTATTGCAGCCCAGTGTGGGATCCTTATCAGGTGGGTTTGATGGAGGACATCTAAAGAGTCCAAACAAGAGCAACGCGTTTCGTATTGTCATGATATAGGGGAGACAGCGTTACGGAAATGATACAGGATCTGGAGTGGGAATCATTACAACAACGGTGCTTATCACTGTGGCATGGACCTCTGACGAAACGTCCCATCACCAACATTCTCCCCCAAATGCGAAAATATATTGTTGACTCCTACTTACATAGGTAGAAAAGAAATCAGAGTTCGAACGGAGAGATTCAGGTGTTATTTCTTCCCGCGTGCTATTTGGAATGGAATGGGAGATAAATAGTATAAAGGTGATTCTATGAACCCTCTGCCAGGCACTTAAATGAGATTTGCAGAGTATCCCATGTAGACGCAGAAAGGATAGATTGAATAAAACAGGTGGTGCAGTATTTATTGCTGTCACAAGTGGTTTATCTTGCAGCTTAATTGAAGTAGATAGTCCCTATGAATTGGTATGGGTAGAGGTTATACCTGACAAGAATAAATTAATAAATGGCTCTTTTTACTGACCCTTGACTCAGATGATTCAATTTCAGAAATGTTTAAAGAAAGCCTGGATTAAATTTCAAAAACATTCCTCAAACATACAATTTTAATGAGTGGAGACGAACTTACTCTTATTATGTTGGCAAAAATCATGTTTAAAAACAGAGGCAATCATAAAACATCATCTGAAACCATACTGAATATTCTCTGAAACTTATCTTGAGAAATTAATTCATGAACCCACTAGAATAGTACATGTTAGTGAAAATATACTTGACCTCTTAGCAACAAATAATCCGGAACTAATAAAGACCACTGAAACAACAGGATTAGTGAATGCAAAGTTCTCGTGGTGAGAATGAATATTGGATTTCCCAAATCTACCAAAAAATAAACTAAAAATATATCTTTTCAAAACAGCAGATAAAAATTCCTTCAATGCTTTCTTGAGAGATCGCCAGTCTTTTGAAACTAACAATGTTGGCGTAGATCGGATGCGGCTTATGTTCAAAGAAATAACTATTGACAGTTGTATACCAAACAAATTAACAAACGAGGGGTCTGACCCGTTGTGGTACACGAAACAGGTTAGATCACTCTTGCAAAGAAAAAACTGCATGTCAAATTTAGAGACGGACACAAAATATTCAAGACTGGCAGTCTTCTACAGAAAGTTGCTCTCTAACTTCACTGTGAGAAGCTTATAAAAAATTCCACAACAAAACCCTGTTATATAATTTGGTAGATAATCCTAAGAAACTCTTGTCATATGTGAAGTATACTTGTGGTGACAAACAATACCTTCACTACGCGATAGTAATGGTAATGCTACTGATGACAGTTCTGCTAAAGCAGAATTGCTTAACAGGCTTCCAAAATTCCTTTACGAAAGAAGAATAAGAAGCAAATACTCCAGAATTCATATCAAGAACAGCTGCAAGCATGTTTAATTCAGAAGATGATACCCCTGGGGGTATTAAAAAAAACTGAAGTTACTTAACAAAATTAAGTTTCCCAGAACCAATTGTATACCAACTAATTTTCTTTCAGAGTATACTGACGCAATAACCCCATATGTAGTTATCATTTACAACCACTCGCTCAGTGAACGAACATACCCAAATAATGGGAAGTTGCACAGGTGACACCAACATTCAAGAAGGGCAATAGGGCTGATCCGCACAATTACACGCCTGTATCATTGATGTCAGTTTGCAGCAGGGTTTTATAACATATACTTTCCTCAAATATTATGAACTACCTTGAAGAGAACAACCTATTGACCTGTCCTCAACACAGATTCAGAAAGTATCTGTTCTTGTGAAACCCATCTATCTCTTTACTCACATGATGTGATCAGTGCTACTGACAAGGGATGTCTAACAGGTTCCATGTGTCTAAATTTCTGGAAGGCTTTCAAGACTTTACCTCAGAAGCATCTTCTAATCAAACTGTGTGCTTATGGAATATTGCCATAGTTGCGTGACTGGATTTATAGTTTCCTATAAGAATGGACACAGTACGTTGTAACTGATGGAATGTCATCCAGTAGAACAGAAGTGGTATCTGGCATTCCCAGGGAAGTGTTATAGGCCCCTACTGTTCCTTATTATTACAAACGATTTTGGAGACAATCTGAATAGATCTCTTACACTGTTCACAGATCATGCTGTCATTTATTGGTTAATAAAGTTACCAGAAGATCAAAAGCAACTCCAAAATGATTTGATAAGCTATCACCATGATGAAAAAAAATTGCAATAGATCCTTAATAATGAGAATTGAGAATTCATCCACATGACCACTAAAAGACTCAAACTTCATTTACGTGATAAATCATGTCAAAACTACAGGCCATGAATTCAACTAAATACCTGGGAGTAACAATCACAAACAACTTAAATTGGAAAGAAGACAATATATTGTGGAGAAAGCAAAGAAACGATATGTTTAATTGGAAGAACACTTAGATAGTGTCTACACCAAATTTTATGTCTTGTTTTGGAGTATTGTTGCGCATTGTGGGATTCCCACCAAATGGGACAGAGGATTTAGAGAATGTTAAGAGAAGGGCAGCTCTTTTTGTATTAACATATTATATGGGTGAGAGTGTCATGGAAATGATACAAGAGTTCAGGGGAAATCATTAAAACAAAGTGTTACTCGTTGAGACAAGATCTATTTGCAAAATTTCTTTCACCAACTTTCTCCTACGAATGCGAACATATTTTGTCAGCACCCATCTAGACAGGAAGACATGATCATCAAAATAGAATAAGAGAAATCAGATTGGAAACGGAAAAGAGAGAGATGTTCATCTTTTCTACGAGCTATCAGAGAATGGAACTGTAGAGAAACAACATAAAAGTGGTTCGCTGAACCCTCTGCCATGCACTTCAATCTGTGTATTATGTATTATGTATTTATGTAGATGTACCTAATGACTGACAAAGGCTTGCCGACAACACCATGATGTTTATTATTTGCATGTAAAGTACAAACGAAAATGCAAATTTCACTGGTTAAAACATCATTTCCCCACTTTTTCTCAGTTTCTAGTTTTTTTGTCTTGTTTTAATAACAGAAGATAGATAACAGCTTGCTGAGCTGCTGACAGACACAAAAATAGAAAGTCGCATTCCACAACTTAAATTTTCGGCCATGGCCTTCGTCAGAAAAAGAAACACATGCTGTGTGTGTGTGTGTGTGTGTGTGTGTGTGTGTGTGTGTGTGTGTGTGTGTGTGGTCATAATAATTGTGTGAATGTGTGTTTTTCTTTTTCTGACGGAAGCCATAGCTGAAAATTTAAGTTGTGTGATTGTAATTATCTATTTTTGTGTCTGTCAGCAGCTCAGCTAGCCTCCTTATGGAGTTGTTTATCTTCCATTATTAACATTCCAATCCAATTTTGCATTGTTAAATTTTTTTTGTTCCAAGTTCTATGGAAAGAGTAAAACACGGGTTCTACTATATTTAAAAAACTTCTCCCCTATAACACTGCCTTAGGGATAAAATAATAAAAGAAACCTTACGAAACAACACCTGTAGGAAAACTCAAGCAAGAAGTCGTGGCAGCTTCTTTCTTGACTTTGGTGCCGGATGAATCCATACCTTCGTTTTGGAGAGGCGGCTGCCTCAGTTGCATGTTTCCTACTGATTGCAGGGTGCAGTTGACAACCTACTGACTAAGTGTATAGCCCAGCACACAACTGAGCCTACCGCCCCTCAAGTGATGGAGTCATCTTGCGCAAAACTTGCTAATTCGTTTCTGCACACGGACTACAACTTCTTGTGAGAGCTCGATAAGTTTGACATCCAATGCAAATTTCAAAATTCTAGCATCACCATGAGCACAACATAGAAGAGTTGGAGTGGCTTGCATGCTTTAATGATACAGGGAACTGTACCTTAGGTGCAACCACAGTGGAGGGGAATTTGTGGAGAGGCAGCAGCATTTTCAGCCACTGCTGGTCTGGATACCTTATTGACATGATTTTCTAATAATATAATGTGGCTTTGCCATGATGTTAATGTGAATGACAAAGCAAGGGAAAAAGTACAGTCATTACGTTACCAGAGGACATGCAGCTTTACTGAAGGATACATGATAGATGGCTTCTGTTGAGTAAAATATTCTGGAGGTAAATTAGTCCCCATTTGGGTACCTGGGCAAGGACGACTACTACCAGATGTCACAATTTGTTTTTTAATAAAATGGCATTCCACAAATCAAAGTGTGGAATGTTCTATCCCTTAATCGGGTAGGTAAGTTAGAAAATTTGAGAAGAGAAATGGATAGGTTGAAGTTTTATGTCTGGGGAATTAGTGCAGCTCAGTGACAGGATGAACCAGAACTTTTTTCCAGGTGAGTACACATTTATATGTGCACAATAAGTTGGGACATGTAGGGGTACATCTAATAATAAAATAAGAATGCAGGTACGCTAGTATGACTGGCATAGCGAAAACATTACCATATTCAATATAGATTCAAAGCCAACAGCAACCATAGTAGTACAAGTTTATATGCCAACTAATTCTGCAAAGAATGGAAGACTGAAAAAATATTATGATGATTTCAAAGAAATTATTCAGACAGTAGAGGGAGAGTAAAACTATTGTATTTTGTGACTGGAATTCAGCGGTAGGAAAAGAAAGGAGGAAAAATAGATGAATACCGACTGGTGGAAAGGAATGGAAAAAATATTGCGAATGAGGAAAAGCGACAAAAAAGCAAAGAAAGAAGCTACTGGAACCTGAATTAATCACACAACCATACACTGTAGAGAGTTTCAGGGGGAGCTTTAGGCAACAACTGAAATAGGGGAAAGTAATTTAGTAAAATGAGGATGAGGAGCTCAGAATGATGAAATAGTAAAGGCCTCAGAGGAAAAAAATAGGTTGGACAAGGGTTAGTAGAAATCATTCTGACACAGAAGATACTGAATTTAATTGATTAAAGGAGAATTTATAAAAATGCAACAAGTTATTCAGGCAAAATTAAGTACAGACAGCTAAAAATGAGATTGATAGGAGTGGCTAGAGGTCAAATACAAGTCAGCAGAAGAATGTATATCTTGGGGGAAGATAGATACTGTCTTGCAGGAAAATAGCAAAGGAAGTAAAGCTTAAACATGGAAGGACTGTAGATAGCCTATACAAAGGAAATGAGGAAGGTAGAACTGCAGAAATGGAAGAGAAAGTAGGTGCCGAGATACAATATACAATACTGAGAGAAGAATTTGACAGCACTGTAAGATTTGCCGAAACAAGACGAATGGAGTAGAAAATATCCCATCTGAATTATTGATAGCCTTGGGAGAGGCAGTTGGGAAGGAACTGTTCCACCTTGCGTACAAGGTTTATGAGACATGGGAAATATTGTCAGACTTCAAGAAGAAGGTTCCAGTTCCAAAGAAATCAAGTGCAGACAGTTGTGAAAACTGCAGAACTATGAGTTTAGTAAGTCAAGGATGTGCAAGATACTAAAATGAATAATTTATAGAAGGAAGGAAAACGGTGAGAATCTGACTCCAGAGAAGATCAGGTTGGATTTAAGAGAAATTTAAGAAGATGTGCAGCAATGCTCACCTTTCACAAGTTAGGTTAAGGGAAAGTAAAATACATTTATATCTTTTGAAGAAAGATTTCAACAATGTTGACTGAAATACACTTTTTTCTTCTTTAATTATGAGGTCAGCAGGGGTAAAATACGAGGAAATATAACTTATAAACAACTTTTGCATAAACCAGAAAGCAACTATAAGAGTAACAGTGCAAGAAAGGAATACCATGGTTGGTAAGGGAGTAAGACTACTACATATGTTATTCAATCAGTACATTGAGAAAACTGAAGGAAAGCAAGGAGTAATTTGAAAAATGAAAGTTCAGGGACAGGATAATAATGGCCACCTTGCTGCTTGTCAACAATATTTTAATTCTGTCAGAGACAGCAGAGGACCTGGAATAGCAATTTGTCAGGATGGACAGTGTATTTAGAGGAGGTTATTAGATAAACATTAACAAAAGCAAAACAAGGATAATGGTGTGTAGTGTAAGAACATCAATTCTTTCATAAATCTGTAAAAAATAGACCAAGTAGAAATTGTCCAATGGTTTTCGGAAAGGAAAATTGGAAAGTTTTAGGTTCGTTCGAGTTGCAATCATAACCATCTAAGCATTCAAATTGCACTTTCGCACAATTCCAATGGAATCCGTATGGCAGTTAAATGTTCAAATTAGCCAATGGAGAGTTCCGACTAGTCTGAACCAAGACAGAGGAAATGCTTCTTACAGACTTCAAAGCGTTTAAGAATCTTGTTCCAAAGAGATAAGCCACTACATACGTTAAGACTTTGGCATGCAATATCGTTGCCTATTCGTTGAATAAAACAAGTGTGAAATTTCGGAAATTCTTTTAAAAAATTAAGGGACAGTACATCACAACATTTTGACTTAATTTCCGTTGATTGAATCATGAAACACTGCACTAGTTATGTATGTATTCATGCCTAGCAAGACATTTTTTGAGAATGACTGGCTGCCAAGATAAAATATTGACTGTAACTATGTTTACTTAACCGCCTTTCACACTGTAGGCAGTTCAAAATTATAAAATAGTGTCCCATAGAGCCAGTAGGAACTAAAATAGAAGTGAATTTTAATCTCTTTGACCAATGCTTCTTCAACTGGCTGGATGTGTACATGTTCAAGTGTTGGTAATGCTGCCAGTTTTGCTTCTTATGGTGGTAAACGCTTGGTTCCGTCTTTCAAAGTTCCACACAGTTCCGTTGTCCGAATTTTGTAATGGTTTTCGTGTGATATTAGTCTGCTTTTAATTCCCAGCAGCAACACACACACTTATTGTTTTCTGGACCAACACTCCTAATTAGTTACAATACGATGTCATTGTCCAAAGCCAATGGGTGGTATTGTCATCTACACTAATCCCTTGACTACAATAAAACCGAGTTTCAAATCGCCTCCGCAGTCCAGTGGACAGCATGGTAGATCAGCATGCATGGGGCCTGGGTTCAATTCCCGGTTGGGTTGGAGATTCTTCTCAACTCGGGGACTGGGTGTTGTGTCATCATTATCATCGACACACAAGTCACCCCAGTGGCATCACCTGAAGACTTCCACCAGGCAAGCCGAACTGATTCCAGCTGCAATCATCAATTATAGCTATATTTTGTTAGTTTATTCACATGCCTAATCTTTACTTTCTTGGTTTTCTAAAACTGTCCATTTGACTCATTTCATGTGGAATTAGCAGAGTACCGTCTAAAATTTTTTTTCCAACTAAAGCACTCTATTAAGTCTTTCTAGTCCTGTGCTTGAGTGGAAATAACAAAAATTGGACATAAGCTTCTTGAAATTAGGTGTTACAGGAGAATGCTGATGATTATGTGGGTAAATTGTGTAACTAATGATGAACTGAACAGAAATGGGAGAGATGGAAATTTCTGGCATTTCTTGACTAAAAGAATGGATGAACTATTAGGACACATTCCGAGACATCAAGACATAATCAATTTAGCACTGGAGTGAAGTGTGGCGGGTAAAAATAGCAGAGGAAGCAACAGATGTAAACAGTAAGTAGATTCCACAGAAACTAGGTCACCCTTTTATTTTTATTTATTTATTATTTTTTTTTTTTAAAGGACCATCAAGTATAGCCTGTCATCTTATTCCTAAGTCATATTTTGAATTGCACTTAAAACAGTAGTGTGAGAGGGTCTACTATGACAAAAATATTTTGCAATAAAAGGCACATGTGAAAACAAAACTGTTTTTATTACAAAATACAATTTCAGAGGTTGGTATATGACACCATGAATTGAAAATCATTTTATACAAAAATAATGTGACATCTCTTAAGCAGTTCTAGGCAGTTCCCTGTATTCAACCACAAATTTGTCATTAAGTATCAGAATGCACTTAACTCTCAGCTTTATTTATTTATACTCAATATCCTTCTGTCCTTGCTGGACTATTTCAATCAGTTTGTTTTACGTTACTTCAATTTTAATTAAGGTATGGATTTCTTTTGCTCTAAGAACATTCTTCTATCAAGCTCTTTCATTTGACTGCTGTAGACATCTATAGACACAGCTGCGTGCCATTTCCCTAGTGCTGTGGACGGCCCCAGGCGCACGACTGGGACTTACTGTTTGTGCTCTTGACGCTTTCAGCTGCGCCGAGGCCCCGCTTCCTGTGTACTGTGGACGTATCTAGACACAGAGCTGCATTTCCACACCGTTTCAGTAGCTGTTCAGTGCTTTTGTCGCATATTTCAAACATGCGTCTTTGCTTACGCTGTGGTCCTTTGTTGCTGATTTCTGTTTTGTATTTTGTGTTTTTGTGAGTTTCTCATTCTTCTCGTAGACGAGATTTTTTCTCGACTTTGCCTAACATTTTCTGGCTGAATATGTCTCACAAAATTATTTTCTTTATTATTATTATTATTATTATTATTATTATTATTATTAAGAAAACGTATGTAGTTGTACATGCCGGCAAAATTGCATTTATTTTAACAAAATATTGCCCAATATAGAACAACTCAAGTAGCCAGAAATTCACACTCACTCGGTGCAACTTTGTGCATGAAGTAAGTTAAGTGGCTATATCTGATCCAGTATTAGTCGACAATTGCCGAACTTTACTAATAGTCATAGACGACATATGTCAAAGTTCATTAAAAAAAAAATCTTCAAAATCCGCAGCAATATGTTTTTAAATCAGGCCACGGACACGGAATGCTCAATAAGCAGAATCCATGCGCATAATGTTTGTGTAGTAATACAACTGCAGATTCAAAGTCATGGAAATAGTAACCGAATACATTATGTGTTTGGGATCCGATTCAGAAGGCCGGACAGCAACAACCGCTGTTGGCTGCAGTCAGCACAGGCAGACATCGGCGGCTGGCTCAGCCGTCTGCAGGTTCTGTGGGGACAGCCGTTAGCACAGGTAGCTGGATTAGGCAGCTGCAAGGGCACACGCGACCCTACAGACTGGATGCTAAACAACAGCAGCCAAATGGTTAAACACTTGCACTGATTGATTCTGAAGAAAGCTACGAGTACACATTCAACTTTACTTCCATTTGTTCCCAACATCATGTGTCATGCCATTAACAGTGCAAAGTGTTCACATGGGTCACTTAATAAATCATAAAACTACTAATAAATTGGGGAAAAACAAAGTTGGGGTGGGGATAGGAGTGGGGAGGGGGGGGGGGGAGAGGAGGCAAGGGTAACAGAATTTATGAAGTTCGTTTAGAAAGAAAAATGTGTGACATGGAGAACTTAAACTGCAAGAAAATGGAAAACTGCATGGGGAACAATGAATGGCTGAAAGAAATGAATGTGAGAGCTGTCAGTTGTTTGCACAGAGCACAATTTAACAACTACAAGACAAATATAAGCAATCAAGGTGGGACTTGCTTACAGCCAACAGTACATATTTTACTAAATCTAATTGTGTCATCCTCTTCCCCTTCTTAAGAATTTCTATTTACAGGATAGGGTGTTCATCCCCAGAAAATTTCATGACTGTAAATAAATAGGCCTGTAATCCAACAAAACTGTCGTAAATTTTCTCATCTGATTTTGATTTGCTATGTTTAATTGCCATGAGTATGTATTTTAGATTGACTTTTATTTAGCTTCCAGAAAGGGTCACACTACAAATAAAAGTGTAACATTTAACTTTGAAACACTGACTTAGATTGGGAAACCCTTATGTCTAAATGATTTTCCAACACTGTAATCCAAGTGTGCCAGCTTTGTCTTATTTAATACTAGGCAGAAATCTACCAGTAATTTACATTTGGACCACACCACTTAGTAATCCACATAACTAGAGAGCTAAACTAAAATGTTTCCTAATGGATAACTATTCTGACAAGGAATTCCTAGGAAACTTAATAAAGCTGATTTCTGTATAACATTGTCTATTGTTATTACTTATGCTTAGGTCTGTTGTGTGCATAGGATTGGTTTAAATTTCATTGTATCCATAATTGTTCTTTTGCTACTATTTCATGTATGACCATGAAGATTTGCTCCTCAATTTGGTCCTGCAGAACCTGACAAACAGAAATGGACTACACAAGAATTAATAAAGTGAGAAGCAGTGGGAGGGGGAGCTGAGAATCAGGCATTTGGAAAGAGGTCTTGGATAGAAGGGATGGAACTATTGGGGGGGGGGGGGGGGAGTGTGTGGGGACAGTATGTTAATATACGTCAAGGTCAGAACATGTGTGACTGGACATTGTGTTTTAACTAACTCCCATATCTACAGTTCAAAAAGCTGATGGTAGAAGGGAGGATTCTGATGGCCTGGGTTGTGAACAGTCATTGAAATCAAATGTGTTTTGGTTAGCTACATGGTGTGCTACAAGGCAAGGCAGTTCACCTTTGCTCTTGGTAAGTTTGACAGTAATTCATTTTGATGGACAGGTGTTTGATAGTCATATCGTAAGAAGATGTGCAATGATTGCAGTAAATTGGTGAATGACATGGATAATTTCATGTGTGCCCTGGCCTCTGACAGGGCAGGGTAAGCCTGTAACAAGACAAAGTGCTGGGTACATTGACTGGATAAGTCTTGCAGAAGGGTTTTCCCCAGGGATATTATCCCTGTGGCAAGAGGTTAGGATTGGGAATAGCACAGGGATGCACAATGATGTTAAGTGGGCAACAGAACAACTTTAGGAGAAGTGGAAAGGAGTTTTGGTGAGATGTCTGTCATTACAGTGAATGACAATGGCAGAAAATGGAAGCTCCGATGAACAATGTTATTGGAGGTGGGGATATGGAGTGGGAAATTGTGTACGGACTAGATGTGGGGGATTGTGTGTTTTAAGATCTTGAGGCCTTCAGAACTTCCTGTCACTGCAAATATCCTGTCCACTGTAGGCTACATTATACGGAAGGCATTTTATGACGTGTAAGTAATCTGTGAAGTCATAATGTAACTGGGTTAAATGTAGATAGAATTATGGCTGAAACCATTTGGGAAGCGGAGGTGAAAATTCTGAACATTCAAGAAAGTGACATGGTGAGCTGAGGGAAGCAGGTGAAGCAGATGGAGGTATAGAGTTTATGGAAGAATGGAGTTAGGGTGTCCATTCCATGAAAATATCAATGAATGTGACCAGGGATTTGGAGTATCAGGAAACTTTGACCGTATCTTTTAGGTGACCCATTAATAGGTTGGCATGGAAGAGTGACATTTGTTTATATACTTTCCCTTCAAATGAAAAGCAGTTAAAATATAATAGACTAATATTACCATATACTTCAACATATAATTTGATACTCACGTTTTCGCACTTGCCTCTACAAACATTAAGCCATTTTCATCTGCAAATTGCTTTGCTTCTTCATATGTTACATCCCGTTGAGCATCCAAATCACATTTGTTTCCAATCAAAAATATTACCTAAAAACAATAACAATTAGAAAACTGCACTCCAAGTAACTAGAGCAATAGTATTACAATTTATTGTTGACATATGATAAAAGAAAAGGGATAAACAGTTACACACTCAAATACTTCATGTACAATGACAAAACTGTAAAAAAATCTATCCTAACTGAATGGAAGGCATATCAGTAATGCTAATAGATTACAAAAATTACTACACAAATTGAGCAATGGAGTTTATATAAACGTAAAGAAAGTTGAACTTACCAGGCGAAAAGGCACCGGTTCATTGATACAAAACGCGCGCATGCGCACGCGCACACGCACACAAGCTTTTGCAACCTAAGGTTGCTTCTACAGAAAGAACAGGGAAGGAGAGGGAAAAGGAAAGGATGAGGGTTTCTCCCGAGATTGGAATGACTCCTTACCCACTCCCTTAAAACCCTCATCCTTTCCTTTTCCCTCTCCTCCCCTGCTCTTTGTGATGAAGCAACCTTAGGTTGCAAAAGCTCAGTTTGTGTGTGTGTGTGTGTGTGTGTGTGTGTGTGTGTGTGTGTGTGTGTGTGTGTGTTTTAATTTTTATTTGTGTATCATCGAACCGGTGCCTTTCCGCCTGGTAAGTCCAACTTTCTTTATGTTTATATGAGAGAGAGAGAGAGAGAGAGAGAGAGAGAGAGAGAGAGAGAGAGAGAGAGAGAGAGAGAGAGAGAGAGATTGGGGGGGGGGGGAGCAAAGGTGCGAAAATGTAATGAGTACCAAATATAAAAATTATTATGGTGGTGAACACATAAGAAGGCAGGCAATAGGCAGTGGCAACGATCTGTATACCACGTAAGCACCAACCAACAACATCATTCTCTTGCATTGGCCAGTAGTTTGCACCTTAGGATGAATGTAAAATGTTTAGTGTCAATTTCATTGTTCATTTAGGTATTGTCTGGTTATTGAACAATTGCAGTGTTGTTCACGGGTGGCATAAAGCAAACACACACAGTAACAAATTTATGAACACAGTTTTCTCTGCAGATAATGAGTATGGAGTAAAAGCAGTTGGTTTTGTGTAGTGCTCATCCCAGACTGCCTGTTACAATTTAGGCAACAGGTGGAGCGAGGAGGAGGGACAGAGCAAACATGGGGCCACCACAAAGAATTCTACAGCTGCACAAAACACATCATGCAGCTATCATCTCATATGCACACCACTATAGTATTTGTCACCGTGTAAAAATCATTGAAGTGAACACGACATAAGTTAAACAATACCACAGCAAACAATAAATGGCAACTTAATTATAAGCTTTCTTATAAACAACCTAAACAAGTTATCACAAATAACAAAGATGTACTTCATGGATTAACACAGTATTTAAATGAAATTTACAAAAAACTTCATGTATGTCAGAATGACATTTAACCACCTCTGGCCTGAATGCATGTACAAATTTGGTTGAGGTGGGTCATAAAGCTATTTGATTTGCTCAAGAGCCGAACTGGCCCACAACTGTTTCAATAGGTCCTTGACATGTGAGAAAATTGGCAATGGAACAGAGCTGACATCTGAGACTGATCCCACATGTTCTATTGGGAACAGATCTGGGTATCTTGCTGATGAGGGAGTATCTCAACATCATGCAGACAATTCACAGATTAATGTATGATGTAGATGAACATCTACTACTGAAACAATGCACTGCAGTACTACTGCATGAGAGGCAGAAAATGCTACAGGCTGCACCACTGACGTTCATTTAAAATCCAGTTCAGGTGAAGGTGGCTTCTGCTTTATGTGTAGCTGTGGGTAGAGCATGATGGATGATACAAGGTGAAAGCAGCCAATTAGGAGTGATGTATACACAACTAATAAAGTTTCTTACATCTTTTTTCTGTCATATGGCAGGAATCAATCCCTTAATTCTAGATGTCGGTGAAAATGACGATTTTGAGGTATTTATCGCATATATCTTGTTAAGACATACCTTCTTAGGGGTAAACTACTATATGTATATGTTTCGCAGGAAAGGAATTTAGCAGTTTGGTCCTATTGTATGTGTAATCAGAATGCAGTGGAGAACAGTGCTATCCCTCCACCATAATATTTCATAAAAAACATTTATAAAGACAATGTAATGTAGAGACTAGTGAAAAGGATACAATTTACACAATTGTGTATTTTGACTTACTGTACAGATAAGAAAATCTAGCCGTAGCAGCTTCTTAATGCTACCCTGTAAAGTTAGCGAAATGTCACAGTAGTTTATCTCTGATGTCCTGTATTATATGCTGATAAGCAACACTACCAGACAGTGAATGAAAAGAATATAACGAAAAGCTATCACTGTGTCGCTGTAGAAGTTTTTATAGTAGACCAGTCATATTGAAAAGACCATATGTCAATCCCCATTACATTTTATTTCAAAATCTAGAAGTACTGTACGAAATGTGCATTCCCTGTGAAAAGATCATATCCTACACTACTGATAATAAATACAATAGGTTTTTTCTTTATCCTTAAAAATTTACTTTGGTGGATATGGCCTTTCTGAAATGAGTGATTCAATTAATGGAAACTGAATGCATTTAATTAACTTATTGGTTACCACTTGAGAAGAATGTTTTCAGACAAAACTGTATATTTTGTCACACCCATGTAATGACCACATCTATATGTACTTAAAGATGGAAGGAAGATTAGGGTTTAAAGCATTATTGACAGCATGGTCATTTGAGGCAAAGCTCATGCTCTGGGTAAGAAAAGGAGAAGGAAATCAGCTGAGCCCTTTCAAAAGAAGTATCTCGGCATTTGCCTGGAGGGAATTAGGGAAATCACAAAACTTAAATTTGGCTGGTGAGAAGTGGATTTGAACCACCGTCATTGTGACTGCATGTTGAGTGTACTACCACTGTGCCATGTCGCTTGGCACTTTACGATGAACGCCAGTGAGTACTTCTGTGATCAAACTGCAATTTATAATTGTTCTGTATGTGTCACTGCTCTAATTGCAAGCCACTGGACTGATTTTTATGAATTTTTTGTGTATGTTGAAGAGTACCTAGATGGATTAGATTCGTAACTGGACCCAGTAACTCAAAAATTGCAACTGGTAATTTTATACTGACATTGCCACTCTGTATTAGATACATATTTTATGCAATACTTTGCTGTTCACCCGACTGCAGTAACATTTTGTACACCATACCTCCAAAACTGGTGCATGCCAGGACCTATCACCAAGAAATTTGGCAAATATATGTAATTTTTAATATAAAGGGGAGGGAGGAGACTAACAGGGGGGGGGGGGGAGGAGGAGGAGGAGGAGGAGGAGGAGGACAGAGAGGAGAAGGAAGTGAAGAATGAATGAATGAATAAATACCTGAGCAAGTCTGGTTTTCAATTATCTAATACAGAGGTCTAGGAAAGAGACAAAAGTAAAAAAACATGCACTAGATATGGAAAGTGATTGGCAGATATTAGAGAAGCAATGTAGGATGTGTGTGCAATTCCCAAGCATATGTAACAATTGTGAAGCACTGCCAGATTTACTAGTTGCTTTTATATATTTGAAACTGTTAGTCTTTTTGTAGCCAATCTCTTCAGATAGAATGAAATTTTCACTCTACAGTGGTGTGTGAGTGTGTGCGCACGCGCGCTTGTAGACTCTTCCTGGTGGATTACAACTGTCCGCCACACTGATTGAAAAGCAGAACCTTTGTCTACTGCAGGCAAGCACTCCAACTGAACTACCTGTGCATGTTTCATGACCAGTCCGCACAGCATTAGTTGACAAGTACCTCGAATCCCACTTCATAAGTTTTCCCACGAATTTTCTGAGACAAGCACTCCTGGAAGAAATGGTTATTGAGGAGACATGGCTTAGCCAAACAAAATTTTTACTCTTGAGAAGAGTGAGTGCTGGAGAACGTCTGAGAATTTTGGGAAGTAGGAGACGAGGTATTGGTGGAACTACAGTGAGGAATTAGGTAGCTCAGTCGGTAGAGCAAATCCCCGTGAAAGGCAAATCACAGTCTAAGTTGTCATCTGTCAGTAAATTATGGATATATGAAGCAGGTACCAAATAGCGAGGTTTAATTATGGAGAGTGAAATGAGCAAGAATAACATTTACATTATATCTTGCCAAAAATATTTACTTCCACAACACTGAATTGGTTACCAAGTGTGACTGGCTGTACATCATTGGCTACTTTCACTTATCATTCACTGCTCCAATATGTTTACATTTCAGGAAATAATACTGCCATGCTTCTTCCAAATATTGGAATAGTGGTGTGTGTCATAAATTCAATTATACTAACTAACATTATCACCTGTGGTAGAGTAGAACAGTGATTTTCTCTCATAATGCAATGCCAGTCATCAGCTCCATATTTCCTTGTAACAGAACCATCAGTTTAATAAGTAATTGTTGCAAAATACTAACACAAATTATGTACAGACAAATGGAAAAACTTGTGGAATCCGATCTTGGGAAAGATCAGTTTGGATTTAGCAGAAATGTAAGAACACGGGAGGCAATACTCACATTACGACTTTACTTGGAAGATATGCTAAGGAACGGCAAACCTACGTTTTTAGTGTTTGTAGAGTTGGAGAAAACTTTTTAGAATGTCGACTGGAATAAACTTTCAAATTCTGAAGGTAGGGAACAAAGAGTTATATTCAACCTATGATACTAAAACCAGACAGCAGTTATTAGAGTTGAGGGGCAAGAAAGGGACACAGCAGTTGGGAAGGGAGTAAGACAGGATTGTAGCCTATCCCCAATGTTGTTCAAATGTACATTAAGCAAGCAGTGAAGGAATGCAAGGAGAAATTTGGAGAGGGCATTGAAGTTCAGGGAGAAGAAATAAAAACTTTGTGGTTTACTGATGACATAGTATTTCTGGCAGAATGCAAAGGACCTGAAGAGCAATTAAAGGGAATTGACAACGTCTTGAAAGGAAGATACAAGATTAACATTAACAAGAGTAAAACGAATGGAATGTAATGTCAGAAAATCGGGCGATGCCGAAGGAATTAGATTAGGTAATGAGACAATAAAAGTAGTAGATGAATTTTGTTATTTAGGTAGCAAAATAACTTCCGCTGACCGAAGTAGAGAAGATATAAAAAGCAGATTGACCATGGGAAGGAAATCGTTTCTAAAGACGTGAAACTTGTTAACATTAAACATTTAAATTAATGTTAGGAAGTTCTTTCTGAAAGCATTTATCTGGAGTGTAGCATTGTATGGGAGTGAATCTTGGATGATAAAAAGTTAAGACAAAAAGAGGAAGGGTAAAAATCATAGAGGGAGACTGAGGGAGGAATACAGTAAGCAGATTCAAAAGCATGTAGGTTGCCAAATATATTCTCAGCTGAAGAGACTTGCACGGGACAGGGTGGCATAGAGAGCTGCAGCAAACCAGTCTGAGGACAGAAGACAACAACAACAACAGCTATATTTACAAACAACTATGTCATAATAACTGCAAATTACACATGTGATGGTAATTCCCATTTTCAGAGGCTGATACCTTTTGAACTATTAGGTGCCAACATGATGCAGCATCTCTGTGCCATTCACAGAGATCACTTAACATCTCACACAGTTTACATTCCTTATTTACACTAACAAGTCAAGTATTTGCACTTCACATGAATAATAATACATTCATGTGGCCATACTGTTTGTCAACAGAATTTCTACTATCATTTGCATACACACCAATCACGTATATGTGCATGAAATGACAAGGATACCATACCACGCTGTTTGGGTGTGTCACCTTTTGTGTGAGACAGTAGTATTGTGTAGTTGGAAACAAAATCTTATATAGGCCTAGCTAATGCTGTTACACTGTGATCACAATGTACAGATCCTTTATACAACAAAGGATTTACATGCAAGCATTGTGCGAGATGAATAATAAAGTTCTGATAAATGCAAGTATGTATAAGGTATATAATAATATGTATTAATAATAATTAACCGACAGTGCTAGGGTTCGTTAAGTTGCGGGTGTCCGTCAGCCAGCTGCTAAGATGATTGTAAGTAGATCGCCGAGTTATGTCGTACACCATCAGAGCACCAGCTGCACCCCGGTAATA